>CP129453.1:46317000-47615500 GCA_030445155.1 Quercus variabilis
TATGGTTTAATTGCAGCCCCTTTGACTGCCCTATTAAGGAAAGATTCATTTATATGGACTCCTGCAGCTTCACATGCATTTCAATTGCTCAAAGACACTATGTCCAGTCCACCTGTGCTAGCTTTACCTGACTTTAGCAAACCATTTGTTGTGGAATACGATGCTTCTGGGCTGGGAGTTGGTGCTGTCTTGATGCAAAACCAAAGGCCCATTGCTTTCCACAGTCAAGCTTTGAAGGGCAATGCACTTGCTCTTTCCACTTATGAAAAGGAGTTGTTTGCTTTAGTGGTAGCTGTGAAGAAGTGGAGGCCTTACTTGCTAGGAAGTCCTTTTGTAATCAAAACAGACCATCAAAGTTTGAAGTACTTGCTGGAACAAAAGATTGGTACTCCTGCTCAGCAAAAGTGGATTACCAAATTACTTGGTTATGCCTTTATAGTGGAGTATAAGCATGGTAAAGAAAACTTAGTTGCTGATGCCCTTTCCAGAAGAGAATCTAATGAGAATAGTGATGTTGATTGCAGTGGAGTTGGGACTTTATGCATCATCTCCTTCCCTACTCCTAGTTGGTTTGATGATCTCAAAGATAGTTATGTCATTGATCCTGTCATTCAGCCAAAAATTCAGGCCATTAAATCAGGGCAGAATGTTCCAGTGGGATTCACCCTTTGTAATGATTTGCTGTTTTATAAGGGTAGACTATACTTGGGAAGTTCAAACCAGTCCTTGAAGACTCTTGTCTTGCAGCAGGTACATAATAGTCCCTTAGGAGGTCATTCTGGATATTTGAAGTCTTTCCATAGACTTAAAAAGGACTTCTACTGGTCTGGGATGGGAAAAGATTTGAAAACTTTGGTTAGGGAATGTGATGTATGTCAGAGATTGAAGAGTGAGACCTGTTTTCCTGCTGGATTGTTACAGCCCTTGGTCATTCCAGATAGGCCTTGGCTTGACATTAGTATGGATTTCATAGAGGGGCTGCCTAAATCTCAGTAAAAGTCAGTGGTATTGGTGGTTGTGGACAGATTCACCAAATATGTTCACTTTATTCCCTTGGCTCATCCTTATACTGCTGCTAAGGTGACTCAGTTGTTCATGCAATTCATTTTTAAGCTACATGGACTGCCTTCCACCATTGTAAGTGACAGGGACCCAGTATTTACCTCTAAGTTCTGGTCTGAATTAATGAAATTGCAAGGTATTAGTCTAGCTATGTCTTCTTCTTACCACCCTCAAACGGATGGCCAAACTGAAGTTGTGAACAAAAGCTTGGAACATTACTTGAGGGCTTTTGCTGCGGACAGACCTCAAGCTTGGGTGGATTGGCTTCCCTTGGCAGAGTTCTGGTTCAACACTAATTTTCATTCCTCTCTTAAGCTAACTCCATTTGAAGCTTTGTATGGATATCCTCCTCCTAAGTTTGTAGAATATGTTCTAGGAACTACAAGAGTTGCTGCTGTTGATTCAATATTGCAGGATAGGCAGCAACTGTTTTCATTACTCAAGCAAAATCTGGTGGCTGCACAAGAAAGAATGAAGTGGTTTGTTGATAAGAAGAGGGTGGATAGGTCCTTTGCTATGGGAGATTGGGTGTATCTTAGACTGCAACCTTACAAGCAGTCCTCAATTCAGTCTAAGAAGTTTGGCAAGCCAACTCCTCGATTTTATGGTCCCTACCAGGTTGTGCAGAAAGTGGGAGAAGTTTCCTATAAGCTTGACTTGCCTGATGGTTCTCAAATCCATCCAGTGTTCCATGTCTCCAATCTCAAAGCTAAATTGGGTGCTTTGGTGGTTCCTAGGCCTACTTTACCTACTGTAAATATGGATCAGGTTCCTAATCCTGAACCAGTGGCTGTTTTGGCAACCAGGTCACATCAGCTGAGGAGTAGACTCATCACTCAGGTGCTAGTGCAGTGGCAAGATGAAAGCAAGGATGATGCTACTTGGGAGAGTCTTTTTGGGTTACAACAGAAATTTCCTCACCTTGTGGGCAAGGTGTTTTGAAGGGGAGGAAATTGTTAGAATGTGATCTAGTGTGTATCACTGCTAGTAGGAGTATATCAATAAATGTATTCATGCTAAATGTATCCATATTAGTATGAGTGCCAATAAAGGGTTGTGTGGGGTATTGGTAGCTATGTGTGAGATGCTGCATGGGAAGTGCTGGTGAGATGCTAATGAAGCACGCAGGATGAGCTGATGAGCTGGGCAGAGCTGATGAGCTGGGCAGCAGGAGGTGCAGGCATCAAGTAGCTGAGCTGGCACTAGTAATGGTACCAAATAAGAAGTTAGTTAATTACGGTTAGTTGGTTAGAGTAGTGGCAGCTGGTTGACAGCTGGATGGGCCGTTAGGCAGTTAGAAAGCAGGACTTGGAGAGTGTATTAAAAGACTAGGCAGTGAGGAGTTGGATAGATTTTGATTCTTAATTCCAATTCTTACATTCTCTTCCCAAATTCTCTCTAACTTCTTCTCTAAATTCATAATCCATTCTCTTTCTCTGTTCTTTGGGAATTGATTTCCCTTGAATTCAACTATCCAGCAACTCTGTTCCTAACAAATAGTCACGTGGTACTGAGCTGGAAGTCGAGTCCAGAGGACTCGATTTCCATGCATGGTCTCCAACCCTCCATGTGTTGCCATGGGTCCCAGCTGGGACCTGTTTTGCTCCTTACCGTGGGGTCTCACACCTTCTTAAGAAAACCAACTCACTCAGCTCTCAGAAACATTTCTCACTTACACTCATCTCACACAAACACTATACTCAGCTCTCAGAATCGTCTCTCACTTACACTCATCTCACACAAACACTCAGGTAAATTGTTTTTACAATATTATTTGCTAGTTTTTTTTTAAGAAATATTTAGAACATATTAGTTTTGTTTTTGTTATTTGTTAGTGTAAATATTGTGATTAATTTATTTGTTAGTATATTATGATTAATTTATTTGTTAGTATATTGTGATTATTTGCTAGTTTTTTTTGGACACATTTACACTTATATTTGGACACATTTATATAAGATCATGAATCTACTTAAGAAAAAATATCTATAATGACTAGTAATATTATGATTAATTATTGGTAAAAAAAATTTTAAGGAAAATTTAGAACATATTAGGAAAAGTTTTGTTTTTGTTATTTGTTAGTATATTGTGATTATTTGCTAGGTTTTTTTTTTTGGACACATTTACATTTATATTTGGACACATAAATAAGATCATGAATCTACTTAAGAAAAAATATCTATAATGACTAGTAATATTATGATTAATTATTGGGAATATTTAGTACTAAATATTGTGATTAAATTACAACATATTGGGAATTTTTTTTTTGTTAGTGTAAATATTGTGATTAAATTATTTGCAAAGTTTTTTTAAAAAAAATTAATATTGTGATTATTGGGAATATTTAGTACCAAATATTGTGATTAGTATGTTATTACAACATATGGGAATATTTGTTTTGTTTGTTAGTGCAAATAATGTGATAATATGCTAAGTTTTTTTAAAAAAATTAATATTGTGATTAATTATTTGGAATATTTAGTACTAAATATTGTGATCAATTGTTAGGAATATTTAGTACTTTTAGGTCTTTATCATGGATATTAAATGGATTATGAGTTTGATACCTAAGATAGTAGTAATTTTACCATAAATTATGAGTTTGTAGTCTTTTTACCATAAATTATTTCAACATATATTTGTTTAAGATTTGTAATAGAGATTTCAATGGATAACTGGTTGGTATATAATATTTTTGTTCATCATAACTTATTTGAATGGGTTTAAAGTCATGTCCCTAGAATGATTTGAAATTTTTAAAGAATATGAAATTTGTAATGACTATTTTTGTAAGATTACTAAAGGTACTCATATGCAAATTTGGTTGAGGTTAGTATTGTTGGCATTTCATACGCAAACTTTTGTGATTGATGTTGATTGAGCGTTATAAATTTGTGACTAACACAATTGCACTTGATGATCTATAGGTTGACAATGATTCATATAAATATATACTACGGTGGAATTTTTAGTACCAAATATTGTGATTAATTATGTTATTACAACATATGGGAATATTTTTTTTGTTTGTTAGTGTAAATATTGTGATAATATGCTAAGTTTTTTTTTTTTTTTTTAAATTACTATTGTGATTAATTATTGGGAATATTTAGTACTAAATATTGTGATCAATTGTTAGGAATATTTAGTACTTTTAGGTCTTTATCATGGATATGAAATGGATTATGAGTTTGATACCTAAGATATTATTTGTAGTCTTTTTACCATAAATTATTTCAAGATATACCTCTTAGGATTTGTAACAGAGATTTCAATGGATAACTGGTTGGTATATAATATTTTTGTTCATCATAACTTATTTGAATGGGTTTTGAAAGTCATGCCCCTAGAATGATTTGGAATTTTTAAAGAATATGAATTTGGTAATGACTATTTTTGTAAGATTACTAAAGGTGAGTATATGCAAATTTGGTTGAGGTTAGTATTGTTGGCATTTCATACACAAAGTTTTGTGATCGATGTTAATTGAGTGTTATAAATTTGTGACTAACACAATTGCACTTGATGATCTATAGGTTAACAATGATCCATATAAATAAATACTACAATGGACCCCTTACCAATGCCAACCCTTATGACGGATTCTCATTTCAAGGTCCGGGTATCCAGTGCAACTATATAATGATATGCCGTAAGCTAAAGACCCTGAATGAGCTGAAAGTAAAAATTATGGAAGAGTGGCTAGTGAACCTTGCTTTGCATGACATACATATTACTTTTCATTCTCCATATGAAGTCCTCAATCAACGCATTAATTACAAATATATGGAGATAACAAAGGACAAACATGTGAAATTCATGTTTAGTAAGATGCAGAAATGGGAACAAGCAGCAGATTTTGAGTTGTACGTTACTTTGGAGCCGCGTGCGGAAGTCAGCGTAGAGGAAGAAATTGTACAAACAACTACATCTCTACAGTTTGTAGTCTTAGATGATCGATGCACCACACCGGGAGGCTATACACCCAATGTGGTGCATCGATCATCTAAGACTAAAAATATGAAATGATATGAAGGCTACAATCTTTTTGTTAAATTGGTTATGGTTTATGATGGTTGAGATACTTTTGTAAGATATGTAAAGTGTTCTGTGGGGAATGGCACATTGATTCTAATTTCCCTTTTAGATAAAAGATCAAATATCTTAGAAACCATCAAAAAAGGAAAGTTGAAAGTTCACTCTACTATGAAGTTTTGAGGGTTTAAGGTGATTCCTCAGATGAACAGCAGTGTTGGATCGGGGTATGACAATGGATAATCTTCAAAAGTGTAACGTTATTATTGATTAGGGTGGTATGTACCTCAATTGAGCTCATTTACTTCACTGTAGAGTTGCAAGAGATATTTGATCATTTGTGTTACTTTTATTTGGAGTATCATGGGTTACCAAATACGGTGGATCGGACGCTAAGCTATTTGAATGGGATTGTCACAAAAGCTCTAAAACTTGGAATGGGGGTTGCATTGTGGACAATTAGCATAAGTGAAATAGTAAAACTTTTGATAGCATCAAACATCCAAACAACATCGTCAAACATTGCTAAGATGTTTGTATGATTGAATGGTTATTTTTTTTAAAATTTTTCATCATCTTCTATTTTAGAATTCATAGATAGCTTAAGCTTTGAGAATGTAGCTTTTAGGAGTGGGATTTTTGACAATAAATTTGCCTAAAATAGTTTTATATTTTGAAATGGTTTAGAGGACAATGAAAAAGATTTCACATCTTTAAATGAGAGCTGTTCAGTATGAGAGAATGAGGGAGGATTGTTTTGGCATTATTTTTTGTTAGGAAAAAAAGAAGAAGTAAAAGAACCTTGTGCCTTTTTGACTTTCTTATATCTTAATGACAACCATGTCATTTACTAGTGGTCGGATCTGATGCTACCCAATTAATAGGTTGTTGTTGTTGTTGATGAGAATCCACATTTTCATGGAATAGACCAATATCTAAGTACAACCTTTATATAAGGGTGTGCAACAGTCAACCAATCTAACTTAACCCAACTAATGGGCATGACTATGCATTCAAACCTAGTAATACCATTGACAAACTTAGAATTTTAGAAATGGAAATAAAAAAAATAAACATAATATAAAAGGATAAGAAGAGAATATTCAGCACGTGGTTGGTTTTAATTTTACCTTGCCTTCCCAAACAACGCACGATCGATGAGTTGTTAGAAACCTTAACACCGAATTGTCAATGGGACTAGGTCCAAACTCATCACGAATCTAAGCAGGAACAGCAGCCATACTGCACGAAATTTAGGGAGTCAAGAGTAATATAAGCACATGTTGAACATAAATTGGCAAGGATCTCAATGTATAGCCTAATTTCTTGCACAAACGATAAGTATGACAATCAACCACAGGGAATAAAGATACATATAAAAAACTCAATATGCTGCCTAAAACTCAATATGAGTTAATTAATTAAGCCTTCTACATTTTTTCATTATAAGCTTTGGACCAGATGTAAAACAAAATGTAACCTTTTTTTTAAGGCAAGAAAAATAAAAAGTTGAATTGGGATAATCCTAATTCTTTGGGATTTATAGTGTCGGTCCGGTTTATTTTTAAGTGGTAATTTAGTATAATTTAATTTATTTCTATTGGTTTATTTTGTTTAAAATATAAGCAGAACAAAAATATAACTATCTAAGGTGGCAAGTTGTTAATAGTGGATAATAAAATAGTATTTAATAATGAACTCTTATGAGATTCAATAATAATATGCGAACTCAACAGGTGTGAAATTTGTTGTAAAAAATGTTGTATCAATAACATTGCTCAATTTTATCACACAAAACAAGTTTCTTTATGTAAATTCCTGGAAATGCAATAGAATGTAACTCAATAGACAGCTTTTGCACCCCCTACTTGTATACTTTGATCAAAGGTGCCAAAAAGATAATAATGAAATGGAGTCTCAAATATTAGCAATTTATATCTATATTTATCAATCCTAATAAGTTTGCTTGCAAAGACACCTAATTTCCATCAACATCACAAGAACTCGTTTGCCAAATTCATGCTTCTTTCACGCAGACTATTCAGCTTGTCAACCTTAAGGCACATGCTTTGGCTTGGCTCAATTAGGCAAGTCAACCTTAGCAATTTAATACCCTCTTAAGCATTTAAAAAATTCATAAACTAAGTTGATCAATTATGTGAAGCTAGGGGAGTACAAAGAATCTTCTTCAGAAGTATGTTATGATCATTACTTACTTGCATTGTAAAGTTAGGGATGTTGGATGGTCATGCAGAATCTAACATTATACTAGTTTAAAGCCAACAAGCTCAACCAAGCTAGCAAACATGAATACAGGTGAACTATGCTTGGAAATCACAAATTCAGCTCTACTGAAGCTCAACCTTGAGCCAAGTGCAAGCGTTCAGAGCTCAATTCCAAAAACTTGCTCAACTTATTTCAATCATCACATTCCACTATCGTATTGAAGCAAAAAAAAAAAAAAAAAAAAAAAAAAAAAAAAAAAAAAAAAAAAAAAAAAGGGCATATAATCTATTGGTAAAGGCCAACTAGATGACCATAATCAAAATCCTACATTTTCCTTGAATTGAACAAAATCCTACATGCCAATCATCCATTACCAATAAACCCAAAAATAAGAGACAGTCCTTACTTTTGTGAGGTAGTCAGAGCCAACCACTGAGGGAGAAAGACTGAGCGAGGCGGAGATGGAGCGACGGCGATGGAGCAACGGAGCAAGAGGGGTTGACAGCGACGGAGAGAGAGGGAATGAGAGTGTGACTGAGAGTGAGAGGGAATGAGAGTGAGAGAGCGATAGGGAATGAGAGCGAGAGGGACTGAGAGTGAGATTGAGAGAGACTGAAAGTGAGAGTGAGGGCTCATACAGGTATTTTGAATGTTTTTGTGTGTTTTTTTGAACTTGAGTTTTTTTTAGCGCGATAGGTGACATGTGGGGAAACCGAGTACACTGAAGTCGACTTCCTTTTAAACAAAACGACTCCAATGAACTCGGTTTCTAGGCTTACAAACCAAGTCCAAAGAACTCGATTTCTGGCCTATGTGGCCAGTATGGCCACCTCAGCTACTGGCAAAAATAGGAAAATCGAATACAGTATACTCGATTTTATAACCCAGAAATTGACTCCTCTGAACTCGAATTATTATAAACCAAATATGTTTGAAACGTTTCCTAACTAATGATATTGTTTGGGTTTTATAGTTATTTTCTAAAAAAATCCAAAAGAGTCTAGTGGGAGTTCTAGAGTTAAGAAAGACTCTAATTAGAGAAAGACCGTGAAAGAGTTGTACTCTCAAGGTTTGAAGTGCTTCAAGTACAATGTCAATGGACACATCCATAAAAAGTGCCCAACTTATATCAAGTCCAAAGGTAAAGCTATGAATGCTACTTTGAGTAACTCTAAGAGTTCTAGTTAAGAGGACAATAGTGATAGTGAAGGAAACTTCATAGCTCCTACTGCTATAGCTGAAGTTGGCGATGGGAATTCTTGAGAATCCTCTAATGTAGATGATAAGGAAGACATAGTTTGAGGCTAGTGAGGGATCAGAAGATGAATCCAAAGGTAAGAAGGATCTTCTTACAATGAGCTGCTTGAGGATTGTTCTAATTATGCCAAGGCAGCTAAGGTTGCCCTTAAGAACTTAAATAAGTCTGAAATTGAGAACGCAGTTGTTGTAGATCAATTAAAACTGGCAAGGAAGGGGATAAAGCAATAAAAGACTGATCTTGCTAGTTTTGTTGATAAAATTCATAAAAAAACCAAAACGGTAATCATAGTTAAATTTTCACAATGAAATTCTCTATGCAACTCAAGGAAAAAAAAATGTGTTTTTCTGCACTAATTACTTTTAGAGATTGACAAGTGAAGATTAGGCATAAGTTGATCAAGTTTATCCTTGTGGCTACTGCTAAAGCTATTAAAAGTTTTTTTAACACATTAGGTGGTGGAATTTGTTTGAGTTCCAATGACTAAAGAGCTATTAAAAGGCACTGTGATGTTATTTTGAGTTTTGTGACACCAAACTGCTAATCAGCCAATCATAAATCTTTGAATTTTTCGAGAGTATTGCAGTTTGGTGGCATTTATTGCTTCTCTCTATGTGAAAAACCTAGGTTCAAATCCCCCTCACCCCACTTATTGTAAGAAAAAATCCTTTCTTTAATATTTTTTAGATAGGATTTGAAACATATGACATCTGCTTCATAATTATTACTCCTTATTATTAGACTAAGACACTAATGAATTTCTTTTTGGCGTTGGTGGAATTCAAACCCAGCCAACAAGGTCACTTGTTTGACAACAAGAGATTTTACTAGTTTTCTTTGAGATGATAGACTTTACTAGTCAAGTTAATTGAAACATGCAAGAATCTTCGAATTTGGATAGTGATCTTTTTGCTGGCAGCCAGCTTCACAGCATAGTCAACTTAAGACTGTATCATAACATTCAACAAAGTCTTTATTATGAAGCAACTATAACAAAAAACAAACACGCTGGGATCGCATTCTAGAAGAAAATATCTTATTGTATCCACTCATAAGGTGGTACTGAGCAAATAAGTCAAGAATGTATGCTTTGGTATCCCCACATTTATCCACATACCAACTCCACTCCCCAGCCTAATGAAAAGGACCTTATGAAATGAACCTTGGTGTGAGCTTGCTACAAAGGAGAAGTATGAATTTGAATTACAAAATTCTTCTCTTACTAGCTCTATGCATTTGTAATGCTGAATCTGCAAATCCCTTGAGGCAGTTTTGCAATACAGACACTAATATTGGTAGTGATAGCCAAATATCAGCTAATATTGATCGCTTATTAGCTGAATTGGTTTCCAAAACCCCCTCCAATGGTCTTATTGCTACTTCACATGGTAAAAACCAATATCGAGTTTTTGGCCTGGCTCAATGTAGAAGGGATGTGAGCAGAACAGACTGCTCAAGTTGCATCCAAGATGCAGCAAAGCAAATCCGCCAACGTTGTCCCAACCAAGCCAATGCAAGAATTTGGTATGACTTTTGCTTTTTACGTTACAACATTAAAAGCTTCATTGGAGAAATTGATACATCTTATGGTATATTATACGGGAATGTGGAAAATGTAACTGACCCTGATACTTTCAACAAAGAACTAGGAACTCTGATTGGTCAGATTAGAGTACAAGCTGTTGAGACTAAGAATGAGGGGCTTGGGAAAGGTGAGACCAAGTTGTCAACATTTGTGACACTATATGCATTGGTGCAATGCACAAGAGACCTATCTCTGTTAGATTGTGCATAGTGTCTGGCCATTGATGTGGGCAATTTTGATAACTTTTGCGAAGACCGGAAAGGATGAAGAGTTCTATATAGCAGTTGTTATGTCCGATATGAGCTCTATTTATTCTTCTTTCCTCTTGATTGAATGTTAAACCATACTATGGCTGATATTGTTATGGCCATAGTTTATTCATGAAAATTCCAAGCTAAGTCCCCATGCCTAATCAGCCCTTGTTAAGGAAACATAGATGTTGCTATAACTCCTCGTAAGTTTCATTTCAATAAGTATTGCTATTTGTGACACTTACATGTTTGAATTGAAGCCACAGGCATGAGGGCTTCACACAAATAATATAGTCATATGTATAAATAGTATTTATGCATGCGCAGCCAATGACCTTTAGTCAAGTGGCACTTCCTTGTGTTTCCAATGGGCCAAGGTCTTTTGTTAAATATTTTTATGTTCCTAATTCCAAGTATTTGTGTTTACAGCTTTGCTAAAATGGACTTGCATGCATGCCTTTCTTTGTTCCCAATCTGTTATGTAAAAAGTGTGTGAGCCCTCGAATAGAGATTTGAGACCAAAGAGAGAATTTATTTTAAGTCCACAAGTACTTGGAATTGTCATGTGGCTGTTGACACAACTTACGTACACTACAGCAATGCTAAATCCTTTTAAAATATATATATATAAATAAATAAATGAGTGCAAACTTAAGGAGTATTCCCCTTTTTAACATGTTATTTGGTCATATACATTTATGTATTCATGTGAACAACCAAGCATTCAATTGCACAAGGATAATCTCTGAATATAGGATACACTTTTCACATATGTACACAAGATATTATTAGACTTCTTCATTCCATAACAAATAAATAATTTAATGTAGAAGATCTTCATTTAGGAAGTGTCTCCTTTGCCTGAAACCTGATTAGTTGTTGGCTTTGCCACAGCTTCTAGGAAAAGGGATAACATCTCTAATATCAGTCAGCCCAGTGGCAAAGAGAACCATATGATCGAACCCAAGACTGAATCCAGAGTGCTGGACTGTTCCATGCCTGCGAAGATCTAAGTACCACTCATACTGCTCTCTTGGTAAACCCAATTCCTTTATTCTGTCAACAAAAAAATATGATGTTAATATTTGCAGTTTTATGAGAAAACAGGAACAAGTTTGAGGCCATTACATTATATAACCATCAATATTAGCCACAAATTGATTGAGCAGACAGTAAACATAAATACATAATTATGCACTATAAGTGTGACTACGAATTCTTATTGTCATCATGTGATTTATAGATGCAGTTGTGAACTTCTACAACATCTGCTTCAATGAATTTACAAGACGTAATGCCCTTAAAAATGGCTAGGTAAGGGTAAACTAGAATGTCATTACCTTGAACTTAACATATCAAAACGCTCCTCATTTTGGCTACCTGAAATTAAAGTTCCAGCCTGCAAGAAAATTTATAGAACCAGCCTAAATAAAAACTTAAATTTTATTCAAATGGGGAAACCTCAGTTAAAGGTCATTCACGATCTCATAGATGCAAAAAAAAAAAACTCATTCTGGGCCCACCTTTGGTACAACCATATCAAATGCTGCAACTGTTTTTCTGTCATCATTCAAGCGAGCATAAAAGGGCTTAACTTCTTTTGGATAATTGTATATTATTACTGGCTTCTTGTAGATCTCCTCAGCCAAGTAACTGTTATGACATAAAAAGAAGGTGAGTACTTGCAGTAAGTAGAGGCCTCACTTCCTCCATTTCAAACGTTGGCAAATCCAATAATGAAAAAAATAGGTGTACCTTAGATGATCTGCTGTAAGAGCATCACCCCACTCAAGTTTCTTTTCAAATTTATTATCTGCAACCTGGGAGGCAAATTTCAATATGAACATAAGTTAAAAATTGCTTTGGGTGAAAATGATTGTCAGGATAACATGCCCAAGGAACTAATAGTGTGATCTACCTGTTTAAAAGAATCTACTGCATCAGTGTAGGAAATCTTTTCAATTGTAGTTGATATCATTGATTGAAGGTGAGCAAAGCAGGTTTTGTCAAGTCGTTTTGAAAAAAAATTCAAATCTTCAGAACAGTTGTCCAAAATCCATTTGCAAAGGAACTTGAAAAAGTCATCCGCACAGCTCATGGCATCCTGAAAATTTCACAATCATTTATAATTATATGAAAAAAGAATATAACGTGTAGACATTTTCTACCGTGGAGATCTGGTAATAATACATTGCAAGTCTGAAACTTGTTCAAGTCCAAATTAAACAAATGACATTATCACAATAGGGAGGTTGTGAGAAGGATGTGCTGAATAAATTATCAACCTATGGACTACATTTGACGTACAAACTATATATTATGAAGACCAATAGAAATACTTAAAATGCTGGTTAAGATGAGCTTATACCTCTAACTGTGAAAAAGCCATTTCAATGTCAATCATTGACATCTCTGCCACACGTTTTGTAGAATCTGCTCTAAACCTGGGTCCAACTGAGTAAACATTTCCAAGGGCGCATGCATGGCTCTCCAGATGTAGGCGACCAGAAACAGTTAGGTATGTTTGGCGGGAAAAGAAATCTTCAGAAAAGTTAATATCAGCCTTCAGTGAAGTTCCAGGTTTTGAATTTTCTCTTGCTTCTAACTGTGATGCTAGTTCATTTGTTTTATGAAAATCTTGAACTGCAACTGTCAGTGCTTCCTTATTGCTTTCACTCCTCTTTAGTTCTTCAATTACCTTACTTTTCTCCTCTACAGCAGACTTAATAACTTCAGGGCTAACACCATCAGTGTCATGACGGGTGTTTGGCTTTACCTTTATATCTGCTTTTCCAAGAAGAGTTGTAACCTGGAATTTTTCACTAAATCCTTCACAGTCTGTGGTCGTGATAATGGGTACTTGCACATAAAGGAAGCCAAGGTTTTGGAAGAATGTGTGAGTTGCGAAAGTCAGGGCATTACTGATTCTCACAACAGATGCCACCTATATAATGTGAAACATGTCAAATAAATAAAACTTAGGTACGGTTTCGTAAGTGTAATCAAGTTCCAATATGATTGCTATACTATAATGTAAGTGCGAGCTTTTAATAAGGCTGCAAAAATGTGATGACAACATTAATAAGCTATATTACTATAGAATTTGTGTGATACAAGATATAATCAGCTCATTGACACATTCAATTTCCAAGAAGTAGCACTCCAAAAGTAATAAAAGAAATTGAAATAGCGCATTTAGAATATAGGTATAGTTATTATGATTTACTCTATTGAATATCCGTAAGTGCACAGATCCATACCAGTCAAAAACAATTTACCCAAAAGTATCTCAGCACTGGGTGGGGAAAAAAAAAAAGAAGTAAAATTGGATTACCTCTAGAAGTAACGTGGTAGTACATACTATGGGTTCAAAAATTATAGATACATACTAAGAAAAACCCAGAAAGGACTAGAATAAATTCAATAAAATTGCAGTGTCCTAGTTAACTTACCGTGGTTGTCCGAGGTCGAAACTGGGAAAAATCCCTTAACATTTCAAATGGTACTTTTTTCTTTGATAATGGATACTTATCATGTTCCACTGTCCCTATATGAAGAATTCTCTCCACTTTAAGCTCGATAACATGTTTTCTCGGTACTGATGGCTGCATCAATACACCTTCTACCAATATACAAGTTCCGATATTCAGGAGCTGGGAGGGAGGAGCTATACTGGAGGCTACAAGAACCTGATAGATTTTAATTTTAGTTAGAATATGATATAAAAGTCCTAAGTTCTGGTACGAAACTCTTGTTGATCAATAAATGATTTGAAACTTGTTATGATAGATGTGCCTTCAACAAAGAATGAATATGCAATTCCACCAAAACTAAAAAAAGAAAATAAAAAAGGTTGGGATTTATGCTCAATACCTTGAGTTTCAAAGTGCAGCCAACAACTTAGAAAGATTTTTTTGGGTAAGGCTACCTACCAATCACCTCTCACAGAACCCACAAATATGAGAGTTTTGTGCAATACTTATGGCTTTTTTTAGGGTCCTGGCCTCTAGTTTATAGAGTCATTTTATTTATATTCTCCAAGTCTATACTAAAATAAAATTTTGGGGTTTAAGAAAGCTCAAAACCACTGAATTCTTCTCTAAACTAGTGGTTTTGACTCATGACAAGGGCATGATTAGCCAAACTCTAAAACTATTTATCACTTCAAGAGTCTTACCATCCCATTAATCGATTTGCATAAGAACAAGCATTTAGAATGCATAGTTTATATGAACAAAATATAGTAACCAAAAGGCCTCTATGAAAAATAAAGAAGACCCCTTTTAATTCTCCTAAATATGGAGCTAACTTGATGTGTAATCAATCGTCATATTTTTCCTTAGCAAAATAAAAGCTATTGTTCCATATAACTGAATGTATATACCTGAAGAGTTGCAACGCATGAACCATCACTAACTCGCAAGAAAGCAATGGAAGGCAGTAGTGGTGGCAGCGGCCTAGGAGCCGGCTTCTCAGACTTCTCACGAGCATGGTAATTTCCAATCCCCAAAACATTTATGATGGACCGGAAAAATGGTATCCGAGACTGAATGATTTCGACACAGCTAATTTCGACTTTAGACTCTTTTTCAACAGCTTGTGATGGCGGTAGCAGTGGCGGTGGCACGGGCTCTTTAGTCTCCGCTTTAGAAGACTTGACCCACCCTCCTATCAAAACTCTCTTACCAACCAATCCCACACCACCATCATCACGCTCCAATATGGTTTTCAATAAGACCCGGTTGGAGTACTTGCAAGTAGTCACTTCAACCAGCATGGCTGCAGATTCTTCTTGTTGTTTTTGTTGTTCATGTTGTGGCTGCTCTTGTTGTTGTTGTTGTTGTTGTTGTTGTTGTTGCTCGGTGGCCATTTGGAGATGAAAAGATAGGAAAAGAAGAAGAAGAAGATGGTTGATGGGTTTTTGGAGGCGAGCTTAAATAGCATGATGGAGATCCCTTGAGTGAGAAGTGATGCATAGGAGGGAGAGGTTGAAGGAGAAGGAAAGGGATTGTCTGCGAGTTTTGGTTTGTGTAACATTGGATAGCATTAGAGAGAAACAGAGAGAAAGAGGTGGGAGGCTTTGTTTGGTTTGGAATCTTTTCAAGCGTTGGGTATTCGCGGGAAGGAGGAGTTCCCAAATTCCAAATCTGCCTAATCTTTAAATTTGGCAACGTTGAGAGAAACCCAACTTGAAAGGAATGTTGATAAAGGTTGTATTATTTATTTATTTATTTTTGGGTAACCTACATTTTCTCATTCTAAACAATTACCTCGATTATTCTTGACCCTATAAACTATTGAAATACATGATCAACCTCCCAAATTATAGCTTGGTTACAATGTCCCCTTTATTGTCTATTTTGGTGTTAAGTTTGACGAAATTTAACATCAAAATACCAAATTACCCATTTCCAAATCAAATAGATAATGGGTAAATTGGTCTCTCAATACTAAATCATGCTAGACTTAATAGCAAAACATACAGCATGAGGTTAAGTGTAATGTATTTTTAAATTGGGGGGTCAATTATGCATTTTGATAGTTTAAGGAGTTAAGCATGATTGGGTGATGGTTTATGATTAAAAAAAAAATGTAATTTTTCCCTTATTTTTTTATACGATAGTTACAATTATAGTGGAAAGAGATCCAAACCTAACAAGTAATGTCATTGAATTAGTAAGCTCTCGATGATAAGGGTCACATTCATATCAAGAGTTTTAATTTACACCAATTTGTATTTTGAAACTTGTAAGGAGTGTCTTTAAAAACACAAGTTAAAAAAACAAAAAACACAAAAAATTGGATTTAAACTTAACCTTTTAGGGGTAGTAATTTAAACCGTGGAGCCAAGATCTTCAAAAATAATAAATTAATCTCATAGTTTCAAAATAATTAATTAAACTCTAAAGTTTCAAAAAGTAATAAATTAAACTCTCGACATATATTAAATCTCAAAACAATATTGGTGTTCCATGCAAGTGAAATAAGATTTAATTTGTTACTTTTGAAATCTCATGGTTTAATTTATTATGTTGAAAACTATAAGTTTAATTTGTTACTTTTAAAACCATAGATACACAAACTCAAAATGTTTGGATGTCTTTTTCTTGATTTTCATAATGTGATAACAAGTGCCTTTACTCAAAGTGATATTTTGCAGCTTCGAGTTAAATAATTAGCCTCTTCAAAAATAAAAAATGGGAGTAACATTTCTTACCAATCACCTTTTCTATATCCTGCAAAACTGGTAGTTTGGCGCACCAAGTACAATCTTTTTTTATAAAACAAAAATCATTTCATTTCATGGTAATATGTTTATAAATTATTAGTCAATTCAAACATTATTTGTATTATTTATGGGTTGATTAAGTAATTTATTTCCAAACGTGACACTTGGATTTTTGTTTGTGAATGTTATGCCAACTCATCTTTAAGCTTGACTTAATTAAAGCATTCACATCAATATGTATATAATAGACAAATATGTAGAATTTACAATATTTTACCTAAAAATAACTCATATCAGTCCATGTATAATTGTGCAAATTTACATGTTGACTACAATAACCATGTAAATTTATACTAGCACTATTCATTTTGCATTTAATTATTTATTCTTTTTTCACATATCTTGAGGATAAAGGAAGAAAGTGAATGGTGGTTGTTATGTGTGAAGAAAGAGAAATAATTAAAAAAATAAAAAAATTGATATTTTAATAAAATGTAGTGTAAAATAGATAATTTAAGATGGGGTGTTTTAAAAAATGAGTATGTAAAATAGAAAAAGTAAGTTTTTATACTAAAATAAACAATCATTTTTGCACGAGTTGGTGCAAATGCTCTTAGATGCAAATTGGAAAAATTATTCCTGACATATATTATACATTCATTTCATATAAATGTGATTTTATGTGCGTGATGTGATTCACATGATCTTACATGGTGATCAAATATGCTTTTTGATGTTTTGAATGATGACAAGCTTTTGAGAAAAAAAAAATCCAATTCGCCATTAGTAATTCTATGATCACATGAATGATTTATTGTGTTAATTTCCATATTTTTCTAAGCTATAACATGTAATTTGGATAATTTGACATGCATGACCCTTAAGCTTTTGCAATTAAGAAAGGATATGTGGCAAAAAAAAAAAAAAGAAAAAAAATATATCACTCCAAATATATTAATGAAAAAAAAAAAAAAAAAAAACAGGGATATGTGGAAATCAAAGTTCTGAAACACCATTTCCTAAGTCTGAATATATAGTTGAGAATTGGTTTTGTTGAAAATTGTACTCATATTTTAAACATAGACTTGGCATTCAAGGTCCATTGACCCCATTAATCTAAACAAGAATCTCAAGTCTTTTTCATTTTTTTTACCACATTCATTCAAGATCTTTGGTGGATCATCCAAGACCAGACTGAATAACCTGGATTGATGCTGATTTTTGTGGGTAAGGTATCTCTACCCATCCAAGCCTCTGCAACTGCAAATGATTCTCTTACTAAAAATTCCCCTTCAACCCACAAAATATCAAAATAAAAAACAACATCGGCATATAAAATGTTGAAAAATAAATGGGCATTTTCGTAATTTTAATTAATTGTCCAGAAATTCCATGAGTTAGCCTCAGTAGGGGATCTTTCTGTCTGGGACCTCTTCAGTGTACTCCTCTGAATCACTGTAGATTTTGCAGCCTCTCTTATGGTCTTTATTTAATGCACCACTCCTCTCTCTCTCAAACACGCACTCATATTTATCCTTCAATTATATTGACCACATATTCATCACCTTCAAAGTTATTCCAATACCAAAGGGAAAAAAAATGGCCAACATTAAACTAAGCAACTTACTTTTGCTACTCATCACCTTAATCATGGCAGCATATGTTACACAAGGTCGTAATAAGCTACTAGCTATTTCTTTCTCACTTCAATTCCTTTTTCCTTAATGGGTTCCTATTATCGTACAGTATTTCACCTTTTTCCTATAGTTTTCTCCTGTTCCCAAATATATGTTCTATTTCTGCTGAGCTTTTGTAAAAAATATCCTAGTTTTACAGTCAGGTTGGCCTAGCTTTTCAATGTAAATCATGCTTCTCTAAATTATCTCATCTTTCCAACTAGGGAAAACTATGAATGGAATGAGTTTTAAAATTAAGCTTCGCTTGCCTTCCTTGCACCAAGTTTCCATTCATAATGAGATAGGCCAAGCTAGTAGCTAGTATATCTATCTTTTGTCTGGTTTCCAAGATAATAAAGCAATTCTCTTCTGCTTCTCTTCCTCCCAGTGCCTATCTTTATTCTAAGTTTTTGCCAGAATTAAATATGTTATGCTTTTTCTTCTTGTCTTGCAGGTTCTACAAAGCAGCAAGAACTACCTCATCCACTAAGTGCTTCTCATTCATCTCAACCACAAAGAGAACTACATTTGCAGGTGAAAATTAGCTAGCATTATTTGTAACAAAAACATTATTTGGTTTTGTACTTTTTAAATCGTTTGGTTGCTTAATTCTCACATGTACATTTATTGGAGCCTAAAGGGTGACAGTGAAAGAGTGATGATGAGGAATTCAAGGAGACTGATGATAGGATCCACAGCACCAACATGTACTTATAATGAATGTAGAGGGTGCAAGTACAGGTGCAGAGCCGAGCAAGTGCCTGTTGAAGGGAACGACCCAGTCAATAGCGCTTACCACTACAAATGTGTTTGCCATAGGTAATCTTATCTATCAAATTCAGCATCTACTAGACTACTACCCCAGTTGAGTTTGCTGGGTGCAGACTGCAGAGTCGAGAGTCCGGTTTTTTTTCTTCTTTTCTCTACGTGGGTTCAAGTTCAACACTGTTTTACAATGCAACCATTTTTAATGGGTGTCAAAATTAGCAGTTGGGGTGCACTACATGAATTTGTTAATTTATTATATATCGTTCGAGTTTCTTAAGAAATTGCACTGTTTTTTCTTCTTCTATTCTTTATTTCCTTGTACTTTGTTCAAGCAACATGTTCAAGAATATGTCTAAAGAATAATAGTGGGGATATTCTTTACTTCACTAGTAGGGTTTATATATTGACCGTGTTAATTTCTTGAACACCCAACAAATAAAGTAATTTGAAAATTTATCTATTATGTTGTGATATGCCATTAATTATATTCATTGTTACGATACTTTGTAAACTTTTTGTAATCAAATTGGTAAAACTTACTGGTTTCATATCAAAATTTTAAGTTTTAAGTTTTTGAATGGTCTATTTTTTTCTTGTAATGTTATGAATATTTAAAATTTTTACTTTAAATTTTTTACAAATTGATATGTCACAAATCACTTAAAGATAATTAAAGATAAATTGATTAATTGTTAAGGTGGTGTCAATCATAATCATTATATATATCGTCATTTTCTATTTCTTTAATAATTAGATTTGTAATTACTTTTGATAATAATTCTATATTTTCATGAAAAGTGATATTACCATCCTCTTGTTCTTTCATTCTCCATTGTATGATACTGCATACATTGCCATTCAAAATAACTTCTTACTCCATATTGGAAATATCTTTTGCCCCGTAGAATCACTTAAAAAGAGCTTTTTAAACTCGAACCACATTTGAAACTCTTCGTTTATGTTGCTATAGTTTTACCAATGTAATCAACAAGAGTGAGTATTGTGGGAATAACAGTCAGAATTTACCAGTTTGTCAAAAACATTCAAAGTTTACGGCCTAAATTTTTCGTTTGGTACATAAGGACTAGGATGTTTTGGCCATATATTGCTAGATGCGAAGGTGTTTCTAGAGTGACAAAAGTGAGGGGTCGGCAAGTGGACATATGGAATGGTCCCGAAATTTGGACATTAGCGAGCAAAGGATCACATGCCCTAACTTATTTGGCTTCATTCGTCATGATTTGCACAAACTGGCACAAACTGAATTAAATAAGGCAGACCACACATAATAAGAGTATGGAGGCTAGGTCCCATTTTCAGTGTAAAACCAGCAAACTAGCTGCAACATAGTTCATATTCAAATTGCACTTGCCTTCTCGCCTACTGTCTTCCTTTCTCGAGAATATTCCAGTATACACTCGAATTTTGATTGTCTCACACTCAAATTATACACCATCTTGGGTTAAATACATGGATATTCTTGAGAATGTGAACAAAAATATATGAATACACCGTCTTGGATTAAATATATGAATATTGCATGTAGTGTACTTCATAAAGTGTGAGACAATAATTTTCTTATATACTCCACATAAAATTGTGTTTCTAAAATGCATAGATGCTCTAAAGTTTAAACTAGCAAACATATATGAATTCAAAAGTATGGATATGAATCCTATAAGGATGGAAGCGATAAATACCTCTTTTCTTCATTTATTTATTTATTTTTTCTCTCTCCCAGTCTCTCACTATGAATCAAGAAAAAATAATTAATTTTAGGCTAAAATGCATTTTTCAATCTCTAAGTTTGGAGTCACTTATCGATTGGTCACTCTACTTCCAATTTCTACTCTCAACTATTACCCCTCACTTTTGCTACTCTCGACTATAAGTTTTGCAATTGTTTTTCAGACATATTTTACGCTTTTTTGTATTTTTTAAATTATTCCTATCAGAACTTTAAGGGTGAACGTACTATCATAGAGCAATGATTGTTTTGCTCCTAACCGGCCAACCGTATCTACACTCTTTTAGATGCATGTGTAAAGCAGGAACCTTTTTGAAAATTATTGATACTTGACTATGAAAAATGTGGACAATGTGTGAAACAGTGTACATTAAGGGGGTGTGAAACAACAATCATTTTTCACTATCATGCAGATTCATAACGTATTATATGATTGATGTTTTCTTTTTCTTTTTTCTCCCCTTATTTTTTGCTGGATGCTGCATGTCAACTACTAGATAGAAAACCTGTTCAACCTATTCTTTTCTTCTTTTTTTTTTTAAGTTCAAGCTTAAAACTCTCACCAATGAGCAGTCCATACTACCATTGCACTGCTAAGCTCAAGATCATGAAAGATAAGATTAAAGCATATTATGTAATTAGTTCAGTAGTATTATTGCCTTCCAAGAGAACAAATTAAGGATATGGTATAAACCCCACTTTTACACCCTCTAATAAAATTAAATCTAGCCACATCATCACTCT
The DNA here is from genome assembly GCA_030445155.1 of Quercus variabilis. Classification (NCBI taxonomy): domain Eukaryota; kingdom Viridiplantae; phylum Streptophyta; class Magnoliopsida; order Fagales; family Fagaceae; genus Quercus; species Quercus variabilis. Next base: position 46,338,588 of record CP129453.1, read on the forward strand.
TCACAAGCCAAAATATTCACCAAGTCCCAATTTGTTGATTTTATTCCCAAATTCCATCAAAAGGGAAATAAGAGTAAGTGTGTGTTGAGGGTTTGAACAACTTGTTATTCCCTTTAATAGTCACCGAACATATAGTAAAAATTAAGTCTCCACATTTAGTTCTCATTGTCATTGTCATTGTCTTGAGATTATTTCAAGGCAAAATACAAAGGAAAATAAGAGAGATTAGATTTTGGGTTCTACATTAGTGACTTTCCAATATGTCTTAAAATGTAACTAGGAGTCAAACTCTTATAATTTTCCTTTAGATTGTAAGTAAGAAAGTAAGCCATGTAATTTTCTACTTTTATGAATCTTCATAAAAGAAAATGTAATTTTGAGTTCCAATTAAATACAAAAGTACTTTTTTATTATTTGGATTTTCTTGATTATATCCTAAAATAATCAAGTAGTGACTAAAAATGTATAGTCCCTCATTCTAGGATAAGGATAAAACTTAAGTACAATACTACTACTCGTGATTGATCCTTATTTGACTATTGGTTCTAAATTAATAGGCATTGTTTCTTTGAAAAATGACGGACCCAAACTTAAATGAAAAAGAATCTAAAAGTTGAATTCTATGTGGGGTAGAACTTGGTCTTAGAGATATAAAAAGTTTGATAGAAGAGAGAACTTATACCTCATATCCAGATTTTTGGGATCAATGAAAGATGGGAAAGACTTGGTACAATAATTAGATGCTGTTTCTTAGGAAAAAATTGGAAAATAACACCAAACTCTAAACAATTTGGTTAGTTAGTAACGTTTCTAAACTATTTAGGAAACTAACAACTCAAATCCAAGAGAGTTGATTTTGCTATAGTAAATCGAGTTTTGGAGACTCGATTTCTGTGTTTGAAATCGACCCTCTAAGGATCAATTTCCTTAAAGCAAATTCCAGACAAGGAACCTAGAGAAAAAACATCATCAAATAACCCAGAGAAGAAATAACATCATCAAACAACGAATTCATCAACAAACCTAGAGAAGAAAAACATCATCAAACAACAAAAATTCATCAAACCAAAGACCCAAAGAAGAAAAACCTTCGCCTGGAGCTTCGCCACCGCTGCCTCCGTCGCTCCTAGGTTAGGGAGATCTGAGTTCGTGTAGGTGTTCCTGATTTGGATTTTCTAATTTGTTGTTCGTGTATTTGTTTCTGATTTGTTATTCCTTCATGTTTCTTTTGATTTGTTGGTTGTTCCTTCGTGTTTCTGTTCTGGTGTTCTTCGTGTTGTTGTTCTGGTGTTCTAATGTGTTTTGAAACCTCTTTATGGAACTCGAGTCTTTAAAACTCAAGTTCCACATTGAAATCGAGTCCCTCACACTCAATTTACTGCACCAAAATCGATTCCCTTACACTCAAGATGTTAGTTTCCTAAATAGTTTGGAAAAGTTGCTAACTAACAAAATTGTTTGAAATTTGGTGTTATTTTCCAATTTCCCCCATCTTTTTTAGGTTCTCTTTTTAAAATTCTTCCATGAGGATTTTTGCTTATGGAATGAAAATGTATTTTTTAATTAAGTAGTCACATGATTGAATCTTAAGAGAGGAATCTAAGAAACTGCACTTAAGGTACTATACCTAAGTTTTGGTCATGAAGGCCTTTGGAAACCTAAATTTCATCAAGCCCAATTTCCTCATTTCAATTCTAAAATCCTATTTTTCACTACAATAGTCCAAATTTATGTCCAACCTAGAGCCCAACTTATAGTTTATTCCCCAATCCTTCGTCAAGCCCACTAAAAAGTTTGCAAGAAAGCCCACTTCAAGAAATATCTCCCAATCCACCCGCATGATCTAAATAAGCATTGTTTCAGAATGAACATTTGAGATTGTAATGAAAAAATTGGCATGGACAGTAAAATTAGAAACATAGCTTTCGTCAGAACCCCAAAATTATTTGTAATTGGATTGTGTTTTAGCCTTTAAGAACACACACACACACACACACACATATTTTTTTTTATCATTTAAAAAAAAAAAACACAGATATTAATATTACACATGAAAAAATAATGAATTCAATAATTGAAATGGTTGAAAAAAAAAATTAAGCCAAAACCTCAATTCATTAATGAAAAAATATCCAAATTTGTGAACTTAAAAAAAAAATTTTAAAAAAAAAAAAAGAGAAGTTAAGTAAAGATAGACTTACATGGGAATTTGGACGCATGGATTCTCTCGTATCCAATTTCATATTTGACAGTAAATTTTGCTTTTAATTAAATAATATAAATTACATGGAACAAAGCACCAAACAAAATCCATAACAAATTAAATCCATAATAAAATATTGATATCAACAACAAGTAATCATGTAATAAGAAATTTAAAAAAAAAATACAAAAATATTGCTTGCTATATTGACTTCTAAAAAAACACTAAAATGTGTGATCAAACATAAAATTTTAGTCTCTCTATAAAATTTGTTGATAAAAATCATATTATATATAATAAAAAGGCAACAAATACACAAAATATATTCAATTTGATGAAAGAAAAAAAATTTACCTGCAAGGTTGTAGGTAGGGCAGAGAGGAGAAAGGAAGAATATAGCAAATAATTGTAAAGTACATAATAGAAATAATGAAATACCAAAAAGCTATATGTAAATATAGTGGGAATTTTAGGTTGTGAAGAAGATAATATGAACAAAAAGAAGTAGTTTAGGTAAAACTCAAATACTTTTTTTCTTTTTTACTTTATTATTAAGAAAAAGATGACACAAGATGCAAATTTATCCACCAAAAACAAAAAAGTAGGGAAAAAAAATGCAAGTTCTATCTTTTTTTCCTTTTACGTTTTTTAAAGAAACGTAGGACAAAAAATTTCATCAATATCAAGATAGTGTCAACTAAAACCATAGATGGCAACGGTAATCTCTTTCTCTTATATACATATATATATATATATATATATATATATATTATATAAACAATATCTTTCTCATTTGATGGGATTTGGATTTTGCACGTAGGAACGGCGATTATTTATAATAATAATAAAATACATTTTATTTACTCATTATTTGCTGTAGTGTACTTGCATATGGGATTTTCATCATTCTAGCTGGATGGTGGAGTGTCGGTGTCAACATAGAGATGTTTCATACTCATTAAAATTTCAACAAATTAAGAAGTTATATCCTTATCAAAAACAAAGATTTAAAATTGATCTCTCTCTAGACTTTAGAGTCCTTATTTAACTATTCTTTCACTTTAACTACTTTAGTTTAAGTACTCTACATATACTCTAAATTGATTTTAGAAATTATAGATAAATTAATAATAAAAGGATTATATGAAGAATTTGGATTGTAATCAAATTAAAATTTTTATCAACTTAGAAATTATAGGAGAAAAAGATAAGGAAAATATATATATATATATATATATATATATATATATCTAATCTTTTTTTCCTTTAACGTGTTTTAAAGAAACTCAGGAAAAAAAAAATTCATCAAGATCAAGGTGGTGTTAACTAAAACCATAGATGGTAGCGGTAATCTCTTTCTCTCTGTTATATATATATAAACAATCTCTTTCTCATTATGATGGGATTTGGATTTTGCACGAGGGAGAGGCGATTATTTATAAAAAGAAAAAAATACATTTGATTTACTCATTATTTGTTGTGGCGTACTGGCATATGGGATTTTCATCATCCTGAGTAGCTAGTGGAGTGTCAATGTCAACATTGAACTATTCATTAAAATTTCAACAAATTAAGAAGTTGTATCCTTATCAAAAACAAAGATTTAAAATTGATCTCTACCTAGACTTTAGAGTCCTTATTTAACTATTCTTTCACTTTAACTACTTTAGTTTAACTACACTATGCATACTCTAAATTTTTTTTTTTTAGAAATTATAGATAAATTAATAATAAAAGGATTACATGAAGAATTTGGATTGTAATCAAATTAAAAAAAATTTCAACTTAGAAATTATAGGAGAAAAAGATAAGGACAAAAAAAAATATATCTAATCTTTTTTCCTTTTACATTTTTTAAAGAAACATAGGAAAACAAATTTCATCAAGATCAAGATGGTGTCAACTAAAACCATAGATGGCAACGGTAATCTCTTTCTCTTATATATATATATATATATATATATATTAAACAGTCTCTTTCTCATTATGATGGGATTTGGATTTTGCACATGGGAGCTGTGATTATTTATATATAAAAAAACACACTGTATTTACTCATTATATGCTGTGGCGTACTGGCATATAGGATTTTCATCATCCTGGCTGGCTGGTGGAGTGTTGGTGTCAACACAGAGTTATTTCATACTCATGAAAATTTCAACAAATTAAGAAGTTATATCCTTATCAAAAACAAAGATTTAAAATTGATCACTCTCTAGACTTTAGAGTCCTTATTTAACTATTCTTTCACTTTAACTACTTTAGTTTAAGTACTCTACGTATACTCTAAATTGTTTTTAGAAATTATAGATAAATTAATAATAAAAGGATTATATGAAGAATTTGAATTGTAATCAAATTAAAATTTTTATCAACTTAGAAATTATAGGAGAAAAAGATAAGGAAATATATATATATATATATATATATATATATATATATCTAATCTTCTTTTCCTTTTACGTTTTTTAAAGAAACTTAGGAACAAAAAAATTCATCAAGATCAAGGTGGTGTTAACTAAAACCATAGATGGCAGCGGTAATCTCTTTCTCTCTGTTATATATATATAAACAATCTCTTTCACATTATGATGGGATTTGGATTTTGCACGTGGGAGATGCGATTATTTATAAAAAGAAAAAAAAAATACATTTGATTTACTCATTATTTGTTGTGGCGTACTGGCATATGGGATTTTCATCATCCTGGCTAGCTGGTGGAGTGTCGATGTCAACACTGAACTGTTCATTAAAATTTCACAAATTAAGAAGTTGTATCCTTATCAAAAACAAAGATTTAAAATTGATCTCTACCTAGACTTTAGAGTCCTTATTTAACTATTCTTTCACTTTAACTACTTTAGTTTATCTACTCTATGCATACTCTAAATTTTTTTTTTAGAAATTATAGGTAAATTAATAATAAAAGGATTACATGAAGAATTTGGATTGTAATCAAATTAAAAAAAATTTCAACTAAGAAATTATAGGAGAAAAAGATAAGGACAAAAATATATATATATATATATATATATATCTAATCTTTTTTCCTTTTACATTTTTTAAAGAAACATAGGAAAAAAAATTTTCATCAAGATCTAGATGGTGTCAACTGAAACCATAGATGGCAACGGTAATCTCTTTCACTTATATATATATATATATTAAACAATCTCTTTCTCATTATGATGGGATTTGGATTTTGCACATGGGAGCTGCGATTATTTATATATATAAAAAAAAAATACAATGTATTTACTCATTATATGCTATGGCGTACTGGCATATAGGATTTTCATCACCCTGGCTAGCTTGTGGAGTGTTGGTGTCAACACGGAGCTATTTCATACTCACTAAAATTTCAACAAATTAAGAAGTTATATCCTTATCAAAAACAAAGATTTAAAATTGATCTCTCTCTAGACTTTAGAGTCCTTATTTAACTATTCTTTCACTTTAACTACTTTAGTTTAACTACTCTACATATACTCTAAATTGTTTTTAGAAATTATAGATAAATTAATAATAAAAGGATATATGAAGAATTTGGATTTTAATCAAATTAAAATTTCTATCAACTTAGAAATTATAGGAGAAAAAGATAAGGAAAATATATATATATATATATATATATATATCTAATCTTTTTTTCCTTTTACGTTTTTTTAAAGAAACTTAGGAAAAAAAAATTTCATCAAGATCAAGGTGGTGTTAACTAAAACCATAGATGGCAACGGTAATCTTTTTCTCTCTATTATATATATATATATATATAAACAATCTCTTTCTCATTATGATGGGATTTGGATTTTTCACTTGGGAGCTGCGATAATTTATAATAATAAAAAAAAACATTTTATTTACTCATTATTTGTTGTGGCGTACTGGCATTTGGGATTTTCATCATCCTGGCTAGCTGGTGGAGTGTCGATGTCAACACTGAGCTATTCATTAAAATTTCAACAATTTAAGAAGTTGTATCCTTATCAAAAATAAAGATTTAAAATTGATCTCTCCCTCGACTTTAGAGTCCTTATTTAACTATTCTTTCACTTTAACTACTTTAGTTTAACTACTCTACGCATACTCTATTTTTTTTTTTTTTTTAGAAATTATAGATAAATTAATAATAAAAGGATTACATGAAGAATTTGGATTGTAATCAAATTAAAAATTTTATCAACTTAGAAATTATAGGAGAAAAAGATAAGGACAAAAAAAATATATATCTAATCTTTTCTCCTTTTACATTTTTTAAAGAAACATAGGAAAAAAATTTCATCAAGATCAAGATGGTGTCAACTAAAACCATAGATGGCAACGGTAATCTCTTTCTCTTATATATATATATATATATATATATTAAACAATCTCTTTCTCATTATGATGGGATTTGGATTTTGCACATGAGAGTTGTGATTATTTATATAAAAAAAATACATTGTATTTACTCATTATATGCTCTGGCGTACTAGCATATGGGATTTTCATCATCCTGGCTGGCTAGTGGAGTGTTGGTGTCAACACGGAGCTATTTCATACTCATTAAAATTTCAACAAATTAAGAAGTTATATTCTTATAAAAAAAATGATTTAAAATTGATCACTCTATAGACTTTAGAGTCCTTATTTAATTATTCTTTCACTTTAACTACTTTTGTTTAACTACTCTCTCTCTAGACTTTAGAGTCCTTATTTAACTATTCTTTCACTTTAACTACTTTAGTTCAACTACTCTACGTATACTCTAAAAAAATTTTTTAGAAATTATAGATAAATTAATAATAAAAGGATTATATGAAGAATTTAGATTGTAATCAAATTAAAACTTTTATCAACTTAGAAATTATAAGAGAAAAAAAAATAAGGACAAAAAAAAATATATATATATATATATATATATCTAATCTTTTTTCCTTTTACGTTTTTTAAAGAAATTTAGGGAAAAAATTTCATCAAGATGGTGTCAACTAAAACCATAGATGGCAATGGTAATCTCTTTCTCTTATATATATATATATATATATATATATATATATGTATGTATGTATGTACGTATATATTATAAACAATCTCTTTCTCATTATGATGAGATTTGGATTTTGCATTTGGGTGCTGTGATTATTTATAAATAAATAAAAAATACATTTTATTTACTCATTATTTGTTGTGGCATACAGGCATATGGGATTTTCATTATCCTGACTGGCTAGTGGAGTGTTGGTGTCAACATGAAGCTGTTTCGTACTCATTAAAATTTCAACAAATTAAGAAGTTATATCCTTATCAAAAACAAAGATTTAAAATTGATCTCTCTCTAGACTTTAGAGTCCTTATTTAATTATTCTTTCACTTTAACTACTTTAGTTTAACTACTCTATGTATACTCTAAAAATTTTTTTAGAAATTATAGATAAATTAATAATAAAAGGATTATATGAAGAATTTGGATTGTAATCAAATTAAAATTTTTATCGACTTAGAAATTGTAGGAGAAAAAGATAAGGACAAAATATATATATATATATATATATATATATATATCTATTTTTTGATTTTAGGGTTCGTTGATAACATTTTAGATAGACACAACTGTTATAGTTGTAAATTAAATACTACTTTCTTTCTTTACTTGATTTATCATATTTATCCAAAAAATATGTATATATCTATTCTTGAAATCTAAAAATTTATTAAAATTTCTGCAACCACAGCGTCTAAGTCTAACTTTTATTATATATAATATGATATGTCTTTTAATAACGGCCAATGGAGAAATTGATTATTTTATAATAATAATAATAATAATAATAATAACAATAACAATAATAATAATTATTATTATTATTATTATTATTATTATTATTTGGCGGTGTCTTACCATAATTAATATATTATTTATATTAATTAGTGTGTTCTAATATGACATCACGATTGTTCATAAATGTAAATATTGATCATAATTAGTGCATTAAGAAATTATTCATAAATAATAGCAAAAAAATATTATTGTACTCAAATAATTACATCAACAATTCAAGTGGAATAATTAATCCTCAAGAATACAAGGGTGGCGGGTTCAATAGATTTGAAGAACGTGCCATAAACTTGGAAGTTTAAAGGGTATGCTTCTATGGTTAATTACTCAATTAATGGTACTAATTGCACAATGGGATACAACCTTACTGATAGTTTATATTCGAAGTGATCACCAAACTATGAAGATTATGATCAACGTTGTTCACCGATTCAGCCACCCATACCACAGATTTACAGGGCTATCAGGCAACATTGATTGTATGCATTGGAAATAAAAGAATTGTCTAGTGGCATTAAAAGATATGTACTTTGGTCATATCCATGAACCAACTATTATTTTGTAAATTCCAAGAGTTTTGTAACTTAATTGGCACCTTTACATTTGTAAAGTAATTGGGGTCTAGAAGAAAAGGATTCGAACTACAGTGTTAACAACATATTGTAACTATCTAAAAAAAAAATAAAAAACAAACAAACAAACAAATTAACTGTTATTTTGTAAACAATAACATCATATGATTGTTGAATATGGCACATAAGTTTTGGGTTACCTAGGTTTCATAATGGCATTAATGTGCTAGAATGGTCTTTTATATTTATGAAGTTCGTGCAACTATGCAAGAGCGTGTTTCTGTAGTTAATTACTTAATCAATGGTAATAACTACACGATGGAAAAAAACCATGCCAATAGGTTATATCCAAAATGGTCGCTATATTCTAAAAATGATGATCAACGCTCTTCACTGATTTGGCCACCCATGCTATGGATTTATAGAGATGTTAGGCATCACTGATTGTATACATTGGAAATGAAAGAAGTTTCTAGTGGTATCTAATATGAAAAGATATGTACTTTGGTCATATTTAAGAACCAACTATTATTTTCTAAGCAATGACATCATATGATCTTTGGATATGTAACAAGAGTTTTGGGTTACCTAGGTCTCATTATGGCATTCCTGTGCTAAAACAATTTTGTATATTTACTAAGTTTGTACAAGAGCGTGCTTTTGCAATAGTACAATTGATTACACAATCAATGATAATAAGTATACAATGAAATACTACCTTATCGATAGTTTATGTCCAAAGTGGTTGCCAAACTCCAAATATAATGATCAACGCTAGCTCCTCACTGATTTGGTCACCCACGTACACCCAGTACCCACGCTCATGCTCACCCACACCCCATGACCAACACATTGTTTTGCTGAGTCGATCTAGTGGAGAGTGTTTTTAATCAGAGAGAATAAACAATAATTTTAAAATGCCACAAATCTAGTACCAATACAATGATGTTTTGCAAATTTTTGAATAATGATGTACAACTGGGTAAGTGGAGTCCCTTTTTTTTTTTTTTGGTGATCTGTAGTTATACTGTTATAGTGCTGGCCAATTTGGTTAATAATAATAACAATTAAAAAAAAAAAATTTTGAAGAGCTGAACGTGAGTGCTTTAAGACTTCAAGGCCTCGTAGCGTGTAAGCCCACATCGAAACTGCATTCTGTTAAGGCCGGTTCATATTTAATGGGCCATTTTGGAATCATCTATCCTGATGAACCGTAAACCTTTTATAAAAGAATGTCAACAGGCCACTAGCCCAAGACCCAAGAAAAAGTCCATTATTGGGTCCACCTTTGAAGTAGTTGATGGACTGCGACTAACAAAAACGGATGAAGGTGATCCATGCTCTTATTAGATTATCATATCCAAGCCCAATATTTGGACCATCAAAATCAATATATTACAAGAAGTTACATATGGCAGTCAATGCTTCATTCTTAGCAAAGAAGTACTAGCAGTGAATATTAAATTCATCAGAGTGAAAACAATCAGGTCCGAAAGAAATAAAATAAAATAATAAAAACCAAATCAAAGCAACAGACATGTATTTGACAAGTAAATCAATCTTGGAGAACAGCTAGGGTAAAAACTATAGAAATGTTGTAATAACCACATGCATCTAATGCTTTTCTCATGCTCTTTAACCCTTTTCAGTCAAATGCCCACCTAGAATTCCCCCATGTCAACACATTTTTTCTTTTTATTGGTTGGGATACAACTGTAAAAAAATATAATTATTTTTAAAAAGATACGATACCATTTCAATTTATGCATCCACTCCACATTTATTGTTTTTTATTATTAAGTCAAGCAATATCAATAAGTTTTTAGTGTAATCGGAGTTTAAATTAGGCCTCAAATATTTTATTCAAGGACAATAGACTTGATCTTGAGCTTAAATGGAACCACTGGACCACTGCACAACTGTAAAAGTCGACTCCACTAATTAAGTGATCCCAGCTGTAGGAGAAAAATGGAGCCATGCATGCAGAATTCACGTGACGTTTTTCATGTGGTGGGCTAAAGAAAAGAGTGTTGTATCGTTTTCAGTTTCACGCGGTTGGTAGGTGGGCAATGTCCATAGCCACAGGCACACATTGCCGACCATTTCATGCGCCATTGAACACATTATTGTTCTTTTTCATCCACGTGAGATTTCCTTTCAATTAATTAATATATATCAGAAGATCGATGAATGTGATTATGCCTTGAGTCCAAATAACATGTCTTAAATGACCAATTCTAGGTGACAATGACAACTCTTGGCTCGAGCAGACTTATGGGGTCAACTAGCGCCCATTAAATTTTTTTTAAGCTTTTCTTTTAACAACTACTTTGTTCTAAAGCCAAAAATCAGTGTCACGCTACGATCCTCAAAAATGGAGTATCTTTGAAAATTTCTAATAGATGCCCACAATACGATTAAAGAAGTTCATCACTTTCGGTCATGATAAAGTTTTATATTTTGATTGTGACTTATAAGATTTCATATCTTTCCTTAAAGTGCACGACTATAACTTCAAAAGGATCTGTGAGAAAAGTCTTGTACAGACACAGAGAATTCAGCAAAGGGCCTCTAGTGTTCTCTCTTTTTTTTTTTTCTTTTTTTTTTTTTTAAAGAGGTATCTTCAAGGGTATGTGATATATATCATTATCTATAAGAACATGTTTGCATGATATTGTTTGGTTTTTAGAATATTTGATTTCGTGATCATATGGAGGTTGGAATAAAAACTAAAGTTTAATTTCTTAACTTTTTTTTTCCCCTATAATCTCTCTCTCTCTCTCGCCCGTGAAGCTAGGAAACAAAGAATTAGGGAACGGGTCAAATGTAAGAGGTCCATTAGTCTTCTCTGAGTTTTTGTTCCTTTTAACTTGATTCTTTGACAATGGTATTAACTATTATAAGAGGAAGATCTTCTTTGAAATCACTTATTTTATTAAGTATGAAAGATCTATCTGTTGAGATTAGTTATTTATAGGTTTCATATTGATCATTAAGCAAGCTCAACCCCCCACATTAAATGTTCCCTATTTAATTTCACTTTGAAGAGAAACAGATTCGTACGAATATTAACAACTATTATTTTTTCATTAGACACAAATCTCATTTTTGTCTTTTATTTTTTATTTTTTATTTTTTGTTGAGAAAAGACAGGCTAATTTTCTTTTTCTTTTTTTTTTTAAAGAGTAGGTATTGAGTATTGACCAACACATAAAAGTAAACGATTTATAATTCTTACGTGTCCATCTATGTAACCGTAAAAGTCAAGGCATGATTTTATTTTATTTTATTTATTAAAAAAATCCTCAAGGCATCACTCTTCTCTCTAGAACCTTAACCTTAAACACTCATGTTTTAAGTTCTTGTTTTAAAAAATGAAGTAAATCACTAATGAGTTTCTTAGTATATAGTACTTCTATTAAATTTCAAATAAGAATGCTCATGTTTTAAGTTCTTGTTTTAAAAAATGAAGTAAATCACTAATGAGTTTCTTAGTATATAGTACTTCTATTAAATTTCAAATAAGAATGGTTTTTTTTTTTTATCTAATAGAGTTTCAATCTATAACTTATATATTTTATGATTATACTCTTTATCATCGAGCAATACACTAATTGGTTTTAGTATAAATAAGGATTGAACTCAAATCCTTTATTTCATGTTCATGAAAAGACTTTTTACCCATCATTAAGAAAAGTAAAATGTAAAAAAATTAAAAAAAATAAATAAAGAAGATTAAAAAAATTATTGAAAGATCTCTATATATGTTGCTATCGATTTCAAACTTATCCAACTTTATAATTTAAAATTATATTGTAAAATGGTTATCAGTGTGGCCAATCTTTTAAATTTTAAAATGTAGTATAATACCCAATACCACGTTGTTTTAACCAAAGACATAATTTTAGTATTTTTTTTAATACAAAATAAAAATTATACTCTAACTAAGTCTAACATAATCTAAATGTATATGTATACGAAACTCCCTTTTAGATACTTAAATCCCAGCTTTTGATTCTCACACCTCACAAATACTTATACTTGTTAAGTAACCATCGTGCTAAAAGTGTATGGCATTTTTTTGTGCATTTTTATTCAAACTTGTAGGATACAATAATTATAGGCTATTTAATTCTTCAAGGGTGATTTTATATATATATATATATATATATATATATATTCAAATTAATGAAGAAATTAGGAGGATTCAACCCAAACTTTACGGGAGGAGGAGGTTCCAAGTGACCAACAAATTAATAGCAATTACAAATTTTGGAAAAAGCTAAAGTAGTTGTTGTTATTATTATTATTATTATTATTATTATTATTTTATTTTTTCTTTTGCAAAAATTTTACAAACTAAAGCGATAACAATAATAGACATGATTAGTGACACATCAACATAATAAATAAAATTTTGAATTATTTGTTGTGTTTAAAATTTGACACATCAATTTTTTAGGCTTATGTGTAAATTTTATTGTTACATTACTTACAAATTCTTATGTTTAAAAAAGCCCAAATGATTACAATGAGATTAGTTGCAATAAATAATTTAGCCATAAAACTAAGAATTTGAAACTTGAAATAATTACAACTAGTCTCAAAATTAAAAAGAGTTGATTATAAATCTCAACAAACTAGTTAGGGTTAAATGTATATATTCTTTTTAGTTATTCCATACTACACGAAGTCATACTCATCAGTCATTATCACTTCCTTAATTGGTATGTCCTTTTTTCCTATTATTTTTTGTCTTCCACTATTTTTTTTTTAAACCAACTCACTTTTTTTCATTGGTGTATTAGTATTTATTCTTTAAACATGGCCAAACAATCTAAAATATTATTTTATCATTTTTGCAACAATAAAGGTTACCCTTATCTTCAAACAAATTCCCTCATTCAAATCCCATCTTTCTTTGTATGTTCATTCATGTCTTAACATTCTCCTTTGGCTACACTCTTTATTATGAATATGTTGTTTTTTAACAACCTAACATTCAATATCATAAAGCATAATTGATCTTATAGCCATCTTTATATATATATATATATATATATATAAATCTTTTAACTTAACAGGTATTCTATAATATACAATACTCATGTTGTGCTTCTCCCCTTAATCCACCATACTCTTATCCTATGATTTACATCATCTCCATTCTCTCAATTTCTTTGAATTATTGAACCAATATATCAAAAACTCCTATTGTTTGATATCTCTTAATCATAAAGTCTTAGAGCCCCTTAATCCTTGTTATTTATATATTGCAATGATATTGCTATCTGATAATGAATAGAGGACAAAACATGTCTACAATAGAGACGTCTAGAGCTAACACACAACTAAAACATTTTGACCTTTGCTTGGCTTCCAATAGTTTATACAAGGGTGTGTAACACGCTCAGTACGCGAGGAAATATTCAGAGAGACAAAATAAGATATACCAATTGCTAGATAACATGAAATAATTGCTTAAACTTTTTATATATAACAAAAGAAATCATTGGCTACTATTGTATTGTATGTTATCGATCAAAAGCTGCATGTCCATGATACGAGGGAGAGACAAAGTTCAATTCATGACGATGTTGTTAAAAGCAAAAACACTTCCTCGATATTTACAACAGTAAATTTTATCATCGTGTCCCTTTACTTTTTTGTCATTGTTTTTTCCGGCAAGTGTTAGGTTTTGGATTAATATTGTCCCTTTAATATATGAGATTTTTTTTTTAATTGAATATATGAGAAATTCTAATAAAAAGGTTATTCACTTTTTTCTTTTTTCTTTTTTCTTTTTAATTATTTTAAGGAAAGGTGTTGGATTATAGATTGACCTCGGTTAATTAATTCAATTACCCAAAAATTACCCAAGTTGATTAATTATGTCAAATTACATATAAATCGTGGAGGCACTAACAAAACACCAAAATAAACTAATATGCAACAAAAATTAAATAACACGATAATTTGTTAACTAATAGAAAAAAATCTTTCGTAAGGCAAAAACTCTACTAGGTGAATTTCAGGTCACCACTCTCAAAAATCCACTAATCAAGAACAAAAGGTTACAAATATAAGAAATCTTACCACTACTAGGCTTATCCCAAAATATCAAATACAGTTGAACATTTGTTCCAATCCCCAATTGGATTTGATTTTGTAAAAACTTTTTCCTTTGCACGGATCCTAGTACTTGACTAACTACTTTACACGAATCCAAGTGCGTAACTAACTCCACAACAACCCTTTGATTGTTGTAGTTAATTTGCAACAACTTTACATAGAAACACCAATAAGATCTTCAATGTTGGTGCTAGAGACTTTACTTGGTTACAAAACCTAAAGGCATACAAGAAGCACAACAAGATTTCTATCTTTTGTAGGAGGAGGCTAGAGTTTCAAAAAGAAAATCTTATGAAGTTTTCTAAGGTTAGAGTTTTCTTTCTTCACCTCCTTATTTAAATAAGAGCTTAATGGGCTTTTTAGATGGGCTCTCCTATTCCAATTAGGTTTACACAAATTTTGAGCTTTCTTAATCCTATTAGGATAATACAGATCCATAAAAAAATAGCCTTTTAGAATAAAACATTGCAGGCTATATTTTAAAATTTGTCAGCTCGACAGATCAAGAGGTGTTGAGCTTGTGTTGAGCTTCTTCATTAAGTCTCGATAGATGCTAGTGCCGAAATTAGTGTTGAGCCTCACTGTTTCAACTTTTATTCACTTATTTCTTGAATCAATCTTCATCTTTTTAATGATACCACTTGATATATTTGAGTAACACTTCTTGATACATTAAACCCAAATTAAATCTATCTAATTACAAGTAAAATACGTTTTATCAAAGGATTAGCCAATACATAGAAAATATGACCCTAGACCAAATTGACCATTTGCCACTTTTCACGGAAATTATTAGCAACATACCATTGTTTGCAAAATAAGTAGCAATATACTACTTTTTTGAAATTCGAGTTCATGAAACTAGAGTTTGTTGTGTAAATCGAGTTTTAAACACTCAAGTTTCATTAAAAAAAAAAACTTGTGCTGAAATGGATTTTTTATTGAAAAAATGCCACACGGAACTCAAGCTCGAAAAACTCAAGTTCCGTGCAACACAATACTTGAGCTTACTAATATTGAGTTCTTTGTAAATACAAAACTTGAGCGTAATACTCTTTTTTTTTTTTTCTTCTTCTATGGTACTCGAGCTTACCAAGATCGAGTTCCCTGTAATATGGAACTCGAGTTTAGCAAGCTTTCCTTATACTTTTTTTTTTTTCGATAATCAACAAATAAATATAAACATAAAAATAAGTAATTTTTTTTCATTTGAACGCATAAACATATGTTTTTATTTATTTAAATAAAAGCATTGTAAAATATAGAAATTTTAATTTCAAAATATTAATTTTTAGGTCACTCATACCCCTTGTTTATTCATTTTTAACAAACTCATCAATTTCTAACTTCTCGGAAGCGTTATAGTCAAATTGGTTAAAATATTGGGGGTTACAATGAGAAATTAGAACAACATGTAAAAGAAAAATCTCACTCCATTTTTAGCCATGGGCACACCGAAAGAAGTTTAAGCTACATATTGTTACTTTATCAATTCTGTTCTAAATTACTGTATGGTCAAATGATTGATAAGTATTGCAAAAAGAGTGAACCACTCGGATATAAAGAAGAACCTACATCTTACCATGTTTGGATATGTAAGCCCTTGACTTGCAATGTCTCTAAGAAGAATGTGAAAGATTTTTTTTTTGTACATCTAAATGTTTGGCTAATGATGTGAAAGTTGCTTGGGCAAATTTTTTTTCTTGGCAACTTGTAGCACATCTATATTTTATACTGCTTCCATTTAAATAAATAAAAACATATGTTTTTGTGTTCAAGTGAAAAAAATTACATTTTTTTTTTAATGTTTATGTTTATTTGTTGATTATCAAAAAAAAAAAAAAAAAAGTAAAGGAACTCGATCTTACCAAATTCGAGTTCCGTATTACAAGGAACTCAAGCTTGGTAAGCTCAAGAACCATAGAAGACAAAAAAAAAAAAAAAAAAAAAAAAAAAAAAAAAAGAGCTCGAGTTTTGTATTTACAAAGAACTCGATATTGTTAAGCTCAAGTATTGTGTTACAAGGAACTCGAGTTTTCCAAGCTTGAGTTCCATGTGGCATTTTTTCAATAAAAAAATCCATATCAACATAAGTTTTTTTATGAAACCCAAGTGTTTTAAACTCGATTTACACAAAAAAACTCGAGTTTTATGAACTCAAGTTTCAAAAAAATGGTATATTGCTACTTATTTTGTAAACAGTGGTATGTTGCTAATAATATCCGCAAAAAGTGGTAAATGGCCAATTTGGCCAAAGACCCTAACATAAGGTACTTCTCCTAACAAGGTTATGCATGACAATAATTTTGTCACATTCTCTAGAACATTAAATTGAACCATAACTCAAAAGCTATACATCCACCTCTATAAATACTATAGACATTCAAGAATTTTAGACATGAATTTATGTGTGTGCACGCCCCTAATAATATTCAATTAACTAATATATATCTTTTTGGTTTGTTATTTTTTATAACAGTAACAAGGTTACGCATGACAATAATTTTGTCACATTCACCAAAACGTTATATTGAATCATAACTCAAAAGCTATACATCCCCCTCTATAAATTCCACACTCATTCAAGAATTTTGGACTAACTTTTATGGACTCTAACATTTAGATATATAGTTTTGTGTGATCCTAACATATAATTATTTTTAATAATAAAATTGGGAACTAATGCACCTTTAAAATTAGGAAAACTTGAGGAGTGTCGTGTGCATGCCTTTTCTTTTCTTCTTCTTTTTTCTTCTGTTTTTCCTTTCAAAGGTTTTGCAAGGGGGAATCTAACCTGAAATTTCTGAAAAGAATAAAAGAATAATGCCACTGAATTATAAAGTTTTTAACATGTCACATGCATGTCAACATATTAATTTTTTTAATAAAATAATTATACGATTTCCATTATTCAACCATATAAAATCAAAACGTTATAATTATACTTGCATCATGTCGCAACCTTAAATAATAATCCTTAAAGTAATTTGAAAAATGTCATCCCATTTTCACTAAACTTATTTAAAACGATTATAAATATTAAATGAGATATATATATATATATATTTTCTAGGCGATACCTTATTCATTATCTAATGATAATAAACTATTTCAAGTATAATTAACTAGTTAAATCATTTCAACATAACTACTCCTATATATGTTTGAAGGGAAGGATAGGGAGGGAGAGAATAAGAAAGTGAGATAGCAAAAATATACTGAAATTAGTACATTCCATTAACTTTCCCCTCCTCTAGTCTCCTCTCCCTCCATCTCTTTCCTTTCCAAACATATGCTAATATTTCAACACCATATGAGATATAATTTGAAGTGATAAGCATTATATATTTATGATAGATTCTAATTGACAAATATATTTGGGTGAATTGAAGATGACATAAAAACTCAAGCATACTAGTACTATAACTTGGTGGGTATGTTTTGATCATTTGGATTTTTTTATTAACTTTTTTAATGCACTACTTTTTAAATCCTTTTTAATTATTAATTTCTAAGTTTAACTGTACATTACCCAACTTATTAAGATATTACAACAAATATAAGATTCCTAACATAAATTCTATGGACACAACAAAATCTCACAAAATTTTCTCCACACCTTTGTTTTTAACTGTTATGAGTCCCAGTCTAATACTTATGATTTTATTTTGATATATGGGGGAATGACACATTAGTTATTGTGAAAATGTTGTGACAATTTGTTGTATCTTTAACACAACTCTAAAAATTAGTCCAAATAACGACAAAAATAGCCCAAACAACACAAGATTCGGCCAAACAAAAAAAAAATGAACAAATTATTCAACAAAAAGCCCATTCAGAAATAAAAAATAAAAACCCCATAATTATTCGGATTCGTAACTTGTTCAATCTATTCCATAAGAATAATCTCTAATTTCATTTTTCCTAAAAAAAAATGATACCAAAGAGATATTGTGGCAATGAGTTCTCATAAACAACATCGGCAACTTTGCTTTCCATGGCAGCTCAACTTGTAGTTATAGAAATTGTAAAACTTCATATATTTATGTATTTTTATTTTATTTTATTTTATGTGATGTTGATATATTAAAATTGTCTTTTTATTAAATTTTATATAATTTAACTATTTAAGTTCCTAATAACTACTCTGAGTAAAATTTTTGAAGCCGCCACTACATTGGGTTGACTCAAGTGAAGTTCCTTATATGGGTGGGTTGAATGCACACCTTGTCCTTGAAGATTAGGTTTTAAGTAGGATAATAAAACCACATCCCTTTCATATCATATAAAAATATATAATTAAACAAGTTTAGGGAGAGTCGTTCCAATTTGCAACAAACATGGTTTATTCCTTTCTTATTATTGTAATTTAGTATAAGATTTTTCTCTTTTGCACGAAAGTTATCCTTCATATTTATATAATTGAGATCCTCTCTCTCAAATAGAAAAAGTCAAAGAAAATCTTTGTAGTGCAGTGTTTTGGACAATTGAAACAGGAACCATCAAGTATTGTTGGACCATACTATATATATAGTCCCCATTATTCCTTTAAGTTTTAGGGTCATATATATTATATAGTTGCTCAACTCTCTATCGAACTGTTGCAAAAATATTCTAAGGCATCACTATCAAGAAAAGTAGTTTACATTACATTATATATATTTTTAGGGGTTAAAGCATGCAAAGCTTGCTATCTTAAAATATGCAGATAGTATATCATATATACCTGTACACATTATATATGGATGGTTACTCTTGTAGCCTGTAGCCCTATCCTGGCGTGGTTCCAAGGTAATTATAAATTTAGAACTTATTAACAATTAACAATGCCGACTGCGCCACATTTTACAATCTCACCTGCTTTGCACCTGGGTCTACATTTAATATATATGTTTCTTCTGGTGAGGACCAAAATGATTATGTGAACGCCGAAAAGAGAATGACACTATCATCACTATTAATTATTGTTAGTATTTAGTAAAGTTGGATATGATTATTCGAGTGTTTAGAGAAATTAGATTCCTTTTATTTAGTGAATGACTAGTCAGCAATTCACACGAAAGTTTAATAAACTATGGTTTCATCTAAAAAAAAAAAAACTTAAACTTAATATTCTCTTTCATTTTGTATATAAATATAAAATTTTGTAATTATTATAATTAATAATAAACATTTATTATGATGAAAAAAATTCAGCAAAAATGCAAATTTGCAATCTCTAAGTATCTGTTTAGGAACAGCTTATTTAGCTGGAACTGAAAACTTTTTGCTGCAAGTACTGTAAATAAAACTAAAATGTAGCTGAAATAGTATAATGGAACTCATGAATAGCACCAAAAAATGCAATGAAACTTACGAATAGCAACAAAAATAAGCTAAATAGTAAAAAAAGATGACATTTTAAGTCAATGCCAAATGCACACTAAGTTGGACTGAATTTCATTTTAGTCCTCTAACTCCACTTTCGTTCAATTTAATCATCTAAATTTCAAACCTATTTAATTCAAGCATTCTATCCAATTTCATTAAAAATTTCCCATTAAAAAATATTTTTCTCTTATGAAAAAAATCTATAGAATTAATATAAATTTTTTATGTGAGAATTTTTTTAAAAAAATAATCAAAAGTTAATTACATACTTAACAGCATTTCTTTTAACAAAATTAGACAAATGGCCTAAACTAAATAAATTTGAAACTTAGAGTACTCAATTAAATGGAAGTAAAGTTAGAGTACTTAAATAAATTTCAATCAAATTTAGAGGGTGTTTTTTTGCATTTTAGCCTAAGACTTATGTTTAGTATTTTCTTTTTCATTTATACCTAAATTAGGTTCCTCAATAATATTGTTAGTATTTTATTAGTCAATGTAGTTATGTGTTGTGTTTTTATGGAAGTATTGATAATTTTTAATATCTATCTATTATGAAATTTGATTATTATGATAATAATTAATAAAAATTTATTATGATTGTGCTTGTACATAAAATATAAAATATTAAGCTTGAAAATTATGGTAGTTATTAATTGATATTTATTAGTATGGTTTTTTATATGGAACTAAGAAATATATAATTCTTTCTCAAAAAAAAAAAAGAAATATATAATTTATGGTAATTATTAATAGGTATTTATCGTTGATTTAATAATTATAATAGTTATTATTATAAATTTATGGACAAAACACCTTAGGTACTGTTCCTTAGGCTCATATCTTAAGATTTAGTTATGTGCTTATTTAACTAAAAAATACACTTCTATCTCATAAGAAAAAATCCACATGGTAGAATTTTAAAAAGAGAACTTAAAGAACAGCACTTAAGTACTATATCTAAGTCTTGCTCTAAATTTATTATGATTGTGTTTGTATAAATATTAAATATAATATTTGGTAATTACTTTACTTATTAATAGTTATTTATTAGGTGTAGTATATTAGATTCCCCAATAATATTGCTTGTATTTTATTGGTCAATGTGTCATGTAATGTGTATTAATATAAAACCATTAATTATGATAATTATTAATATGTATTTATTATGAAAAAATTTTAACCTAACCCACCTA
This sequence comes from Quercus variabilis, assembly GCA_030445155.1. Classification (NCBI taxonomy): domain Eukaryota; kingdom Viridiplantae; phylum Streptophyta; class Magnoliopsida; order Fagales; family Fagaceae; genus Quercus; species Quercus variabilis. Next base: position 46,359,882 of record CP129453.1, read on the forward strand.
GGACTTGTTGTGAAAATATTGTGGATAATTATCATAATTTTTTTTTTTTGAAACTTCATAATTTTTTTTTTTTGAAAGGAAACTTCATAATTATTAAATTTATGCTAAATACCTATTAATAATTACCATAAGAGAAATACTATGTTCATAATATTTTTACAACAAATTTTAAGCGGCAGATTGTTACAAGTTTTGGTGAGATAAAAAAGTAATTTTAGTGATAAATTCAAATTATAACCAATAATAACCAACCACCTATGATTTGTTGTGAAAATTTTGTGGACGTAGAACTTCTCATTAATATAAGCTATATATTTATTAGTTCCATATGAAACAAAACATTATTGATCAATGTAATAATGTAATGTGTATTAATATAGAACCATTAATTATGATAATTATTAATGTGTATTTATTATGAAATTTGATCATTATGATAATGAGTAATGTACAATATATTCAAAACAAATTATAAGTGGCAAACTGTTATTGGTTTTAAACTTGGCCCACCTAGGTCTTGTTATGTTATTGGGGAATCGAAACACAATCATATTTAATAAATATCTAATAATAACTACCATAATTATTAAAGTTTATATTTAATATATATTATATGTACAAACACAATTTTAATAAATTTCTATTAATAACTATCATAATTATTAAATTTATAACAAATACCTATTAATAATTACTATTAATTATATATTTAAATTTGAAAAATAAAAATACATTTAATAGTTCCATGTAAAAAAAATCATACTAATAAATATTATTAATAACTACCATAAGCATCAAACTCCATTTTAAATATTTATGTAAAAAAAAAATCATAACTAATTTCTATTCATTATTATCATAATAATTAAGTTTCATTATAAAAATTCATATTAATAATTATCACAATTAATAGTTCTATATTATTATTAATAAACAACACATGACTACGTTAACCACTAAATTTCAAATAATAATATTGGGAAATCTAATATACTCCACCTAATAAATAACTATTAATGACTACCATAATTATCAAATTTCATATTTAATATTCAAATACAAACATAATTATAATAAATTTCTATTAATAACTATAATAATTATAAATTTATAATAAATACCTATTAATAATTACCATAAAATATATTTATTGTATTTTGAAAAAAAAATTATAGAAAAACAAAATCATACTATTAAATATCTATTAATAAGTACCTTAGTAGTCAAACTTCATATTTAATATTTTATGTAGAAAAACAGTCACAATAAATGTCTATTAATTATTATTTATTATAAAGAAAGAAAAGTGCTACGTCCACAATATTTTCACAATACTTTCATAATAAATCATGAGTTGTAAGTTGTTATTGGTTTTAATTTGAACCCATTAATTATTAAAATTACATTTTTACCCACCAATAACAACCCGCTACTTAGAAGTTATTTTCAAAATATTGTGAACATAATATTTCTCAAATATTATATATGAAGTTTGAAATATTATGGTAGCTATATATAGATATTTATTAGTATGATTTTTTTTTATATGAAATTTTTTGTGTGAAAATTTTAATATATATTTTTGTGTCATGTGTCCACTTAGGTTTTTTTTTTTTTTTTTTAATAAATTTTTGGGTTAAGTGAGTTAATGAATACAAACTACTAAAAGTCCAATATTAATTAATTATAAAAATCAAAAATAAAAAATTAATTATATATCTACTCAACAAAAATCACCACACATTCTATCTTATTAAGAATAAAAATAAAAATGATTATAAATAGTATTAAACTTAGGTAGAAATTTTAACATTCATCGAATTATGTTTATTTTTTTATAATAATATGATTAATCAAGTATTCATTTATATTTTTATGATAAAAAAATGTGTTTATTTTTAAATACATCCATGCATAAGCATGGGGTACAAGCTAATTTATTATAAATTTAATAATTATTATAGTTACTAATAGAAATTTATTATGATTGTGTTTGAATATGAAATATTAAATATAAAATTTGATAAGTATGGTAGTTATTAATAGTTATTTATTAGGTGTAGTATAATAGATTCTCCAATGATATTATTGTATTTTATTGGTCAATGTAGTCATTTGTTGTGTATTAGTAATATATAGAACTATTAATTATGGTAATTATTAATATGTATTTTTATTATGAAATTTGATAATTATGATAATTGTAGGGACTGGATCTAAGCACTTCTACTGAGGGACGAGTGGACTCAGACCTAACTAGCCCAATACAATGAATTTGTAGAGAATGGGTTTAAGAACTAGGCCTTAGCGCATGGACAACGGTCAATATGATGTTCACCACCATCAAACATAGATGAACTAAGATTATCTTAGAAAGTCTGTCCTCAGCTCAATTCGGGGAGCTTTGTAGTAATTATTGAATGAGCATGGTTACATGAACCCCCCCCCCCTTTTGATTTGTTTTTCCCTATTATATAGTCCTCCTCCAATGATCTTTTTCTTCCACTTGTTGATCATCCATGCCTCCCTCTGACTACCCGTCCCATCAACCACCGTACCAAATCTCATGTGAGTTGCAGCAACCAAGGTAGCACTGTTCAAGAGTCATTTCTCCATTAATACGGCCAGAACATTAGTTGTACGCATTTAATGTGGAGGTGACAATTCCTCCTTGAATTACTCCTCCATCATGCTTCCATGGATGGCCCTTCATACTTGTCTTTTTTCCTGGAGTGCTTAGGCAGGCCGCCTTTGGTGGCATGCTGCCCTTCCTTTCTATGGTCTTAGATGTCCGAGAATAGGATCGTCCTCAGCGATATCCCTTGGCCACTTGGGCTTTTTACACTTATCCTCAGATGATTCTTCATTCTCGGCGTGGGCCTTAGGCTTAATATGAAGTAGGCTGGGATTGTCGGATTCTTAGGCCTCACAATAATAATTAATATAAATTTATTATTTATGTGTTTGTACATAAAATATTAAATATGAAGTTTGATAATTATGGTAGTTATTAATAGATATTTATTAGTATGATTTTGTTTTTTACATAACTATTAAATGTATGTGTTTTTTTGTTGGGAAAAATTAAATATATATTTTATGGTAATTATTATTAGGAGTTTATTATAAATTTAAAAATCATGACAATTACTAATAGAAATTTATTATGATTATGTTTGAATATGAAATATTATAATTATGATAGTTATTAATAGTTATTACTATATTTTATTTAAATCAAATATAATGTGACAAAATACTAATTAAGGGTTTAAATATATAGTTAAATTTGAAATCAATTAAAAAATCAAATGGTGTTTTAACTCTTTTATATATTTTTTGTGTCTAAATATGAAATTTGATAATTATGATAGTTATTAATATTTATTTATAATGATTGTTTTTGTATATGGATATTTTAGTATTGGGTATTTATTATGATTTCATTTGTATATGAAATTATATATTCTAAAAATTTAAAGAAATATGGTGTTTTAAAATTCTAGTAGAGAGTTAAAATATATAATACAATTGTAATTAAATTATATATATATATATAATGATATGTGAAATTGTGAGACCTCAAAACATTATTTTGCACAATATTATGAGGTTAAAAAAAAGTCAAACAACTTTAGTTCCATAATATATATAATCTATAATATATAATATTTTAAAATATATATTTATAATAAATTTATAAAACTATGTCATTTGGGTAGTCACTAATGGCACAACTATGATGGAAATTAACACAAGGATTAAGATGTATAAAGTTGAAGTTTAGAGGACTTAATTGAACAATAATAAAGTTATAGGACTGTATTAAATTTATTTTTAGAGGACTGTATTAAATTTTAGGTAAAGTTAGATAGTGTAAGTTGTAATTTAGCATTTTATATATATCATAAAATATATTATAGATTATAGATATTGATTTATTTACTAGATTTGAAATTGGTTTAAATTTCTTCAAAAAAAATATTAATTAAATACATTTTTATTTTCTTTTCCTTCTAGAGTTCTAGGTTTCTACCTAAACAAATTAGCCTAAACCTATTTTATGTGCATGATCTAGTAGATTATGGCTAAGTTCCATCCCAAAATTAATATGGAGAGGCTAGACTTTGCCGAATATGTCTTTTTTTGAACCCATTGATTCTTTCATAGCTTTGTTCCTATACCTATATGTGAATGCAAAATTGAACATGAGAAAGAAAAGAGAAAAAAAATATATACAAAAATAGCTATTTGCCTATTTCGTCTTCCCTCTAGCTATATGCAAAGTGTTGTAGGATCACCGAAAGAAAATAGTAGGATCATGTGCAAGGATCTTAGCAGATCATAAAGAACCTTGAATTTTGGTAAAATAAAGGCATTGTGGAAAAATTGGAGACGGACTGAATTTTTTATTTTACAAAGTTGTGAAAAAACATTTGGTTGTACCATAAAGTCATGGTCTGTCAAGTAATAGCCTAGTAGGTTCTAAATACAAGGGAATCCACTTTGAGGAAAAAAATAAGACCCCGAAAACTCTTATTTACAGCTTTGCACAACTCCATTTGTTGATCAATTTATTCATCATTTTGGGATTTGGGTAAAACCACATATGATACCTCTGCATTTACATCTATCTATATATGTACTACCTTACAAATGGTTGTTAGATGCTAATACCATGTCGTTTTTTCAAGTTATCACGAAGAAAAGAAAAAGATGCTAATACCATGTCCATTATAAATTGGAATCGGATGGTTCTTATCTAATCTAATCATATAAATGCCACGCAAAGAAACAAACCTTTTATTGACACCCTAAGCTAACTTGGTATGTCATTTTGACTTTTATATTTTAATTAAGAGTAACATCCTTATAACCTTATTCTTATTCCCCTCAAGAAATGCCTTATTCAAATCATGGTGTTGGGTTATCAAAAAAAAAGAAAAAAATTAAGGTGTTGGACACATGATTGCAGTACTCTTTAAAATTTATCGTAGTCAAATCAAAGATTCATTACATTCTTCAGATGTTTATATAATAATTTAATTGTTGTGTGTATTTTATTTCAATAACCATCTCGATTAGGTGGAGAAGGAAGGGAGATTCAAAACCTATATACTTTTGAGAACACAAAAAATACAATTTGATCTAAATGTCATTGGAAACATCCACAACAATAATAACTCACTTTCTCATGTATGAATTCTTGTTTATAATTAAAATAATATAGCAATAAAGTAATATGATAAAAGATATTTGCTGTTCCAACCACGTCTACACTGAAAACCAATTGGTATTTTAGCCTAATGATAAAGAGCAATCGCAGTGGCAGCTTAATTTTTTTTTTTTTTTTTTTATAGGGTGGTCATTAAGAAACATAAATTATATAAAATCCCAAACAAAAGAAAACTTAAATATATCACAAAATAATTTATGCAAATATATGAAATTTTACAATTACCTTCTACAAAATTCCATATTTTGAAATTGTTGTATGATAGTTTTATGAATTTATTTAGAAGAAAATTTAATTTAATGATAGATGTGTCAAAATTTATATGTAATAAAAAAGATTATGTGGAAACCTTTTTTTATATGTGCATTTTTTTAATAATTAGGGGCAATATATGTACATTAGGTTTAGTATAATAATTTTTTTTTTATCTGAAATAAAAATCCTACTCTAATATAATTTAAGTATATATATGAGTGTAAAACTCTCTTCGAAAGATTTAAACCTTAACCCTACACCCCCACCCCCAACCAAAGGTGCATGATGGTAATATGATAATCTCAAAACCGCAGTAGCCTATGGTATTCTATAAAACCATCGTCTACACATTTCTAACAATATTCTTTTCTTTTCTTTTTTTTCTTCTTGGAAAAAAGATTTGAGATAATACCATAATATTTGCTAACATTTTCCTTCAAACTCAAGGTAGAGCTATGGAAGGTTTGATGAAAACCATGGAATATAATCTCACTAACTTTTTTGGGTTAATTCTTATTTTGGTCAATTTCGTTTAACTTATATGTCAAAATGGTGCTTAACATTCTTCTCAAAAAAAAAAAAAAAATGGTGCCTAACATTTTAAATGCATCATTTTAATTCCAAACCATGCGGGTTGCCCTATGACATCTTAGGTACCATCATATTATATATATATATGCAAAATAGAAATTTTACTAAGACTTAATTTAAGTATATATATGTGTGAAATTTTTTCTTGAAAACTTAAACTTTAATTCTTACTTCTCACACTCCACAAATATTTATATTTGTAAAGTGACCATCGTACTAAGAATATACGGTGATTAAGTAGCACCAATATTAACATTTTAACCTTTAAAATTAATTATATTAATTTTATAAAATATTAACTCATTTAAAACTAATTCAACACAGAGCATAAAATTAGAACCAAGATGATAATTTGCCCAAAAAATATTTTGGGATAATTTGCGTTGAACCGACAAACTTATGTTGAGTATTAAAGTTTACCAAAAAAAAAAAATGTTGAGTATTGACATGGCAGATACAGAATTCACAGTTTGATTGGAAAATTCCCGAGACAGAACAAGCGGTCCCACTCCCAATGCACAAATATAAATTCTAAGATTTAATATCCAACCAAACCAAAGAAGAAGAAAACATGGTCCCTACATAGCCACGAAGCTCACCTAGGATTGAGGCGAGAATATATGGAAACCGACACGTGTCCTTTTTATTCAAGTAATAAGCCATTTATGCATGATCTGGCTACCTCCATACCCGGTAGTCGGTAGCCCCAAGAGGGCAATAAGTACAAAATCAAGGAGTCCTCTATTTCTACCAAAGCAACCATTTGTTTTTAGAGGCTCTCTCTCTCTCTCTCTCTCTCTCAATATTCCATGTCCCTTCCCAAGGAAATTTGAGCACAAACTTGTCCTTGGTCGGTTTGGGCTTTAAGAGCTAGCTGTCTCTCACTCTCTAATCTGTGTGTTTTGGTTCTCTTTTTATAGTAGTGTCATTTTTCTTTGTTGCTGAGGAGAGAGATGACTGGGCCTCTAGAAGCTGAAAGTGTTACTCTTGATCTTCTCAAGAAGAAGATGGCAGACTTTGCTAAGGAGAGAGACTGGGAACAGTTTCACAGCCCCAGAAACCTCCTTTTGGCTCTGGTATGTAAATAAACACAGCCCCCTCCCCTTTGCTTTATTATAAGCCCTTTGTTTTGTATGATCCAAAGAAGAGGGATGGTGACATAGAAATGTATTGTTTGTTGTCTTGTATGTTTGTTTCATTCACTTTCTTCACGGGTTTTTGGAGATTTGACCAAAAGAAATACAACTTGGACTGACAGAGAGAGAATTTGTAGTAATGATTTCAATGTTTCAACCATATAATTTTCTAATGGGGTACCTTTTGCTTGCAAGTGGGCTAGGCTTCCATTATTCTTTTATATGTATACTATATGTTTCTTATCGTTTTTACTTTTCTTATTTCACGAGTTTAGGTGAATGTTTTTTAACCAGAGTCAAACTTCACCAACTTTGTAGTTAAACAGATCTTCCCCTTTGTTTTTATCACAGAAATCTTTGGAACCCCACTGTTATTATCTTGCTTTTTGCCTTTTCCTTTTCTATATGTAGTAATGTTCTTAATTATATATATATTTTTTAAAAAGAGTAATTTTTTGTTATGATATGTGATCAGGTTGGTGAAGTTGGGGAACTATCTGAGATATTCCAGTGGAAAGGAGAGGTTCCAAAAGGACTGCCTGGTTGGAAAGAAGAGGAGAAAGTACACCTGGGTGAAGAGCTTTCTGATGTTTTGCTGTATCTTGTTCAGCTTTCTGACATCTGTGGCATTGATCTTGGCAAAGCTGCTCTTAGGAAGGTTGAACTTAATGCTATCAAATACCCAGTTTCAAAGCAACAAAGCCAGAAGACCAACAACAACACCTTATTCAATGTCAATAATGGCACCGAGAGTGGTTGATTCAAAGCATTAAAAACGCCCACCTATCTATGCTTATAGTTATTGGGGATGTTTTAGGTGTTGTAGGAAGTCATGATATGCTTAGAGGCTTAGGCTAGACCTTTTTAGGAAAGGGTTTCAATTTGTATGAGTTCATTGCAATTATTTTGCATGGACTGTTGGTAAGAGTGGCGCGTTTGGCATTTATTCTCATAGATTTTGTTACTGTTTTGTAGAAGTGAATCAAATCCATCTGACAGATCATAAGAGATAGATATGGCAGTCATATATTTTCCTTTTACTTTTTCCTTGATGACTTTAGTTCTGGTTTGCCCCAAAAGACATGTGACTTTAGCCCTTTTTCCTTTTATGTCTTTAACCAGTTTGAATTTTCCTTTCACTTCTCAATTTCTTTTAAATTAAACATATCGAATCGTTGAGTACACTAAAATTGTCGTTCTTAATTCAGATTAGTGAGTGAATTATGAAGTGGAATCCTCTCTCTCTCTCTCTCTCTCTCTCTCTCTCTCTCTCTCTCTCTCTCGTTTGGGTTGGGATGGAAAAGGGTATAGAAAATGATGAGAGGAAAACGACAAAAAAGTGGGGTATAGAAAATTTTTAATTTGTTTGTTTGGTTAAAAAGATGGGAAAATAGAATGATGTAAAACACTTTATTTAATTGGAAAGAAAAATGAAATAATGGAAAATGTGGATTGTTGTACCCCTACTATATATACACACTGATGCACATAAAATAAAATGAAATAAATCAGAACACGTTCATCGTCTATCCATAGATCTGACAACCAAGGCACACAGAGGATATTCACGACATAGGGAAGGAGATTACAGTGTAATTTTGTGGGCAACGAAGTTGACATCGAGAGATTTGTGGATGGCAAGTCGATTAGCATGAGATTTTGTGGATGACAAAGGACAGTGATGACTCGGTTGCTACCTGGTCTTGACTCGAAGGTCTTTCGAAGAGTTAATGCGTAATTTAAGATTTGGGACCCCTTTTCACCTTCTTTTTTTTTTCCTCCCGAAATCAAGGGGGTGAAAATTTATGGATCCATGGGATTTTTTCTCTGTTTTCTCCCTCTCCTCTATTTTCTCTCTTGATCCAAACAAGGGAAAACAACATTTTCTTCCTCATTTTCTCCTTTATCTTTCCATCCTTCCCATTTTTACTCCAACCAAACGATGTGCAATCTTTGGCCCATATCATATTTATTGGAATAATGATAGCCTATGCATTTGATACAACATTTTTTTTATTTTTTATTTTTTTGAAAATGAGTTGTTTGAAAAAGATGTACTTAGAAAAAAGTGATTTAAAGAAACTGTACTGTAAAAAACGGAAAACATAGTTTCAAAACTAGAAAATTAAATGGACAATAACCTACAAGTTTCAAACTTATCTTACGATAAGAATAAGATCGCCAATATAAAGATGTTTGAAGTGGGGCAGAAATGGAGAAGATATGCATTTGAAATAATTATGCCTTCTTTGGTTGTTGTTTTGACTTGACTAACAAAAAAAAAAAATTGTTTTGAGAATCTACTTTGAAATTTCATAGCAATACAGAATATGCTCAAGAAAATTCAATATCTCCAAAGCTGCGACCACACAAATCAAGGGCAAAAAAAGAAAAAAAAAATGCACATATGGGATTGATGAAAAGCCTCTTAATCCATTTTTTCGACATACAACTACAACTTCATCAACAAATCTTTAGTCCCATTTTTTTTAGAAGTTGGTTATGAATTCTCAACAGGTTTGTTCGGGTCGACCATTTTTTTTTTTTTTTTTTTTTTTTTTTTTGCCTCCATTATATTATATTCAAATTCATGCTCTTTGTTTATTCCTTAATTGATTTTTTTTTTTTAAATTTATATCAACTAATGTTATTTTTGGTCTTTCTCTACTATTTTTTGTTCCCTTAGCTTAAATCAACCCAATCTTTTTCATCGGTTTATTAGTCGCTCTCCTAAAACATCTCAAGCAAACACTTCACCATCTTTTTATTAATAGAGGTCACCCCTATCTTTAAGTAGGTTTATTTTAAATCCTATCTTTTTTTGTTTATTTCCACTTATCCATCTTAATATTACATTTTAACTACGCTCATTTTGTAAATATATTACTTCTTAATGTAATGTAATAGTTATTCCTATAGTTTAGCTATTCAATAGTTTGATTATATTTTTATTACAGAGAATAAACATTCCTTATGAATAGTTATTCTTTAAAATGAGAAATAACTATTCATCTTAAAATAATTGTAATCATGGTTTTAAAAATTAGACCAGACTAGCCAGTTAAACCAATAACTGGCCACTAGTCTGGTCCAAAAAAGACCCTTAAAGCCAGTCAAAACAGCCCAAAATCGGTCAAAAATCGAGTAAAACTAGAAACGGGAGGCAAATTTAGTTTTGCCCCCAATCTAGTTTTTAAAACCATAGTTGTAACTTGTAATAACTATTTTTTAGTAGGTGTATTAATTTCTAAAAGAGAAATGATATGTCTACAACATTTTTACAACAAATCCTAAGTGACAGGTTGTTACTGGTTGTTATTATTGGGGCAAAAAAGTAATCTTAGTGTTAGTTTCAAATTTGAACCAATAACAACTAACCACCTGTGATTTGTTGTAAAAATGTTATAAAATTTTTGTAGATGTAGCATCTCTCTTTCTAAAATTAATATATTTTCAAATAAACAAAATTTCCATATACACATAACAATTATGAAAATAAAAAAAAATCATAAAAAATAACTAATCTCTCTTTCAAATTTAAAAAAATATTATTGTTTATTAAATATAATTATATGAGTAAGATATTTCCTAAAATATATTTTGAGTTTAATTTAAAATGATTTCATTTCATTGTATTTAGGATTCTATTATTGTGTTGTCACTAAACAAATGAATAGTAATGAGTATTACATTACAACATCTTATATTCCTTGTAATACCTATTTCTATTCTCATATAATTACCGTTATAATCTACAAAACGTGTCCTTAGCAAATTTGTACATAACCCTTTTTTTTTAGCCTATACCCGAGGTCCTTAACCTTAATGATGAAAAAAGCTTCGAACTCTTACCAAAATGATCATCACATGTACTAAGTCCAATGTGCTAAAAGATGCAAGTCTAAATCCATTTTTGAAGTCCAAAATAGATCCTAGGAAAAAATAGGGTGTTCGTAGGGTTGTCCATGGGTCGGGTCGAGTCGGGTTTGGAGTGGACTTGTAACCGACCCGATCAAATCAAGTGAACAAAAAGTAGACCCGCAGTCGACCGAACATTTGGGTTGAACCCGATGGCTCAGGTCATCGATTAAGCGGGTCGAAGTCATCGAGTGATTTCGGGTTTGAAGCACAACAACTCATAAGAAATCAAACCTAAGAAAAACATAGATCACAACCATAATCCAAAGCTAGAGAAATCAATAACACAAAAAATACCACAAAACTAGATTTGAGACTAAAACCAAATAGAGCCAAAAATACCACAAACCCAAATCTAAGACTGATACGAAGAGAGAGAAAGAGGAGATATAAGACTCTACCGACACAAGCCACACAACAACCACTCCCTCTCCCACCATCACTGCATCCATCACAAGATCAATACAACCACCATCAAATTACACAAAATTAAAGCCTCGAAGGAGATTTGAAGTTGATTAGAGGATGATTTTATGGCAAAGATCATATTGCACAAGATCAGTACATCCACCATCAATGGGGCTCGAGAGTGACTCGACCTAGGACAGTTGCAGTTTGGAAAGTTGGTGACGGCGGCTAGGGTTAGTGATTTGTGAGAGAGTGTAAAAAAAGAATCTCAAGTTTTGGCCAAAAATAGATCAGACCCTTCAAGTATTAGGCATGAATAATGATGGAAACCAAAATGATTTCCTTTTAAATTTATGGGTAGTCAGGTCGGTTTCTATGGGTCAAGAAGTGTGAGACCCAAACCCGAACTGAAAACCTGATATTTTAAACTAACAGACCCGTATCCGACCCGTTTAAGCATTTGGGTTCAACCATGGGTTTTCAAGTCCGGTCGATTTAGTCGGGTGGGTCGAGTCTTCTAGGTTGATGGACAGCCCTAGGTGTATGCCTATTATTTAGTCGTATGCCACTTAGCGATAGCAACCCTAAAATCACTCAATTCCATATCTAGCTTAAAGGCTGGTTAGCTCTTAAATGATTAACATGACCACTAAGCATAGGGTTTGTATATTTGGCTATAAATACCCATCATTTCCACCACTACAGGACAAAAGACACCCACCATACCGAAACTCTAGCGAAATCAATCCTGAAACCATTCCAAAGGCGATAGGGTAGAGTAGTTGAATATCATACTTAGTGTTTTTTTTTTTTTTTTTTTTTTTTTTTTTTTTAAATCTTAGTGGGTTTTGTTAGTGGTGGTGAGGGTAGTTAGGTTGCTGTGATGCTGGGAGTGTGAAAAACAACAATGACGAGAAATTTTTTATTCACTTTTCTTAAAATTTAATCCTTCATTTCCTCATTTATCTATGTGGTCAATAATCTGTACAATGGGATAGGGATGAGCTTTGATTTATTGAAAGTGTGATGTTCAAATTAGCCCTAAATCTTGTGTTAATGAATCCTAGGACAATGGTCAAACAGTTTCTCATGAAATGCTTTTTGATCCATTTTCTCTTATATTTTGTCTTAAAAGTTTTTTCCTAATGAAAATTGATAAGGTGGGTTACAGAAGTATAATAAAGAAGACTACCTCAAGTGTACTGGGACAGACCTAAGGGGGGCCTACTGATCCAAATAAATATTTTTTTTCTAGGTATAATTTTTTATTATTATTTATAGTTGGGTCCCCTCCCCTCCAAGATTATTAGCCCACTAGTCCATATTGCAAACTCATAATGCTATAATTAATATTTTTTTAATTAGATAAATTTATAAATTGAAAACTTGTAAATCTGTCAATTGAGATTGCATAGATGACTGCACTATAATGTATTAAAAGACAATAGTGTTTTGTATTTTTTGTCATTGTTGATAGATGATTGCATCTAAATGTATTAAGAAACAATGATTTTGTGTATTTGTCTTAATTGATAGTTTGTTAATACTATATAGATAATTATTTGGATTTTTTTTTCCTTTTGCTTGTACTCCAACCCCCTAACTTGAAATCTTGGATCCATCCTTGCATGTGTATAAAGTGATACTTTTATATCACATGTACGTAATATTAAAACAATCCAAACTACATATGGGTAAAGTGTATTTATTGTTCTTTTTTTTTTTTTTTTGGTTGAGAAACAAGTGCAATTGTCCTTGATAGTGTATGAATTCGTCCACCCAATGGAAGACCTTCCATATCACCAGACAACCAATAAGGTGGGAAAATTAAGTGCCAAGGTCATAGTTGATCTTTAAACGGATAACCACAAAAGGAAATAGCAGATTTTCCATGAGGATATCATGTAAATCTGTCACTTCATTAAAGGAAGGTGATTAAGATAATTAGCTACGATCAAGGGTCAAAATCAAAGAGATCAATGTCCTTAAGGTCCCCTAAGGTGGGAAAATTAAGTGCCGAGGTCATAGTTGATCTTTGAACGGATAACCACAAAAGGAAATAGCAGATTTTCCATGAGGATATCATGTAAATCTGTCACTTCATTAAAGGAAGGTGATTAAGATAATTAGCTACAATCAAGGGTCAAAAATCAAAGAGATCAATGCCCTTAAGGCCCCATAAATAGAGGATTCAACCCATCACTCCAAGTATGAGAAAAATCGTAATCTCCATTCACTAAGAATTGAGAGAACATATTTTTAACTTGATAATCAGAGGATTCTAGGGAAATACCAACAACTGATCCTTTAGCCCTCGTTTGGGAGGAGAGAATGGAAATGAATAAAAATAATAATTTTATAATATTTTTCCCTTCTCTTGTTTGGGAGTTTTAATGAAGGGAATGGAAAGTTCACTTCATTGTTTGAGAGTTTAAGTAGGAGGGAAATAAATGAGTAAAAATGAACATTTATTCCTCTTTATTCCCTTAAAAACTCAAATCTTCATCCCTCTCAAAATTGAGAGGAATTGGAGGGAATGGAACACTCTTCAAATTTCTTTCTCAATCTTTTCTATCCCTTTGATAGTTTTGTTTGGATTGATAGATTTATGTTCTTATAAAGAGGAAGAATGTTTTTAAGCTAAAGCTTCACCATTTTAAGAAATATCCTTTTAGATTTAGATTTTTATGTTTTTGTTATGTTTTTTGTGTTTTTAACGATGAAGGTATAGAGATGGGTTATAGAAGCCTAACGAAGTGAACCTCTCAAGTGGGCAAATTGCCAACTTTTAGTCCTTATAAAAAAAAAAGTTATTATATATATATATATATATATTGATTATTTGATGGTTTAAATCTTAATTTCCTTTGAAAAAATTTCAGGAAGCTTTGCACACTATGTAAATATCATCAAGTTTTACAATCCTGTTTCTTTGTATCCACAACATAAGGTAAATACCCTTGGCAGTTGGCAACTCGTTCTCAATTGCCGCCAAAGTAGAATTATGAAAAGAGCAATTATGATAATATTGTCCTTTAAATAGAAATTTGGCTTTCTAAGATTGTGAAGAACAACTTACAAAAGCAATCAAGCAAGCAACTATAGTAGAATCGTCCTTTAAAGTTTAAATAAAAAGTTGGCTTTCCAAGATTGCGAAAAACAAATCTACAAAAGCAATCAAAACTCACCGTATGATGCTACTCAGTCCATCGATACCAAGATTTGCATTGAAATCTTGAAAATAAAGATGACCGACACAAACACTAGAAGATCTAAACACCTAATTTTTGAGCAAATAATTCCTAAGTAGTAACAACACATTAACAATTATCTAAACTCTGCCAATATGACATGACATGTAGTGTCTGTTTGAGGTAGTTTATTTAGTTTTTTAATGAATGCTTTTTGCTAAAAGTGTGCTAAAATATACTTATATTTTGAAAAAAAATTTGAAAAAGTAAGAAAAAATGAGAAAAAAAATAAAGTTTTAAAAAGCTGTACATAAAAACTAAAAGTTAAAACAAAAGCCAAACATGCTTGTAATGTGCAATAAAAGAACGTATACATAGAACGTACATCCATCCATGCATGCACATCAATTTTTTTTAATGATGTTTTTATTATAACTATTAGTAGTTTTGGAGATCATGCAATATTTTAAGATTACAATAATGTCTATTTTTCTCCTTTTACAGAAATAGAAGCCTTACTATGAATTCAATTAATGAAATCTGTTATTAGCAAAAAGAAAGAGTATTATATAATTATACTCCCGAAATATTATACTATAATATACCTATGTAAGTTTTAATTTGGGTCTCCTTGAATGCAAAGACAACTTCAAGCCAAGGTTTAGAAGTTTTGCACTGAAAACAAGTTTTGCCCTGAAGTAGTAGATTCATTTCCTTCTATCCAACCAATCAAAATGCATCAGTCACATTATTAAATTTGACTAAAACACTATTTTTTTAAGCTCAGGAGTTTATCAACTGATTCGTTAATTATAACTCTAACTGTCTTACAAAACAAAAGTTCAATTAACAAAAGCATGATATTGTAACATCTCTGCCACATCCTTCCCTCTAAATTGGTTCTCCAATTCCCTGACAAGTTTTAGGGGTAATAGGCAATGATAGCTTCTTTTGACTACCAAAACTAGCGAACATGATACTATAAGTTTTTAGAAGAAGACTGCAAAGTGGAATCTTTCTTCAATGAAAAACATATATACTAGCTAGGTGAAACAATGAAACAATTAAGTTCATACCAGGTCTGCACACAAACTAATCCAATATATATATATATATATATATATATATATATATGTATATGTACCTGTCTCATTGGCCATACATCGTCTCACATTTTGCGGCATGGAGTAGTAGTGTCACGTAAGCACTTAAGAATCGAATAAGTATGATTATGTTTGTGACTAGTCAAGCACAAAAATAGTTTAACCAATGCACCTTTCGCAGCTTGGAGCAGCGTCACGCGAACACCAAGGACAAGAATGTTTTGTGTGATAAGCACAAGATAATTTGCTAATGTGGTGTCAATTCTAATATACTTGCGTTTATAAATCCCGATCTTTTCCCTCAAAAAAGAAAAGAAAAGAAAAGAAAAGTATTCTTCCTTCTCTTTCTCAAAGTATATATCTTTACCACGTATTCTCTTTCTCATGCCACAACCGCACAAGATAGACTAAAGGAGAGAGGACTTGTGTGGTGCCATGTGCCATGTGCAATGTGCCATATGTGTGTTATAAGGTCACCTTGTGCATTGATCCACGTAGTTGGATTTGGAGAAAAATGGTATACGAGAGGCCCATAAATGACATGATTATGAAGAAAAAAAAACCATAGGCAAAATGGAGATAATAAGACTTGTTCGTTATCCACAAAAAGGCAAAAACCCACACATAATTAAAGGGGAGATTGTTGAGTACATGTGTGAGTGAAGTTTTATATTAATTAACAATGAAAAAAGTGAATGGTTAATACAACACAATTTTTACAAAATTGTTGTCACTCACTATTCATTGCAAGAATCATTCTCATAGATTGCACAATTTTGTAATGCTATAACAAGTTTGGTGATAAATAAGTAGCGTAAAAAAAATGCCATGACGCACATCACACTGTGTTGTTATGTCAGCCTTAGTCACATAACATTTCTTTCTCAATGATGTAATTCTATGCAAAGTATTGATACAAGATCCTACTTGCTAAAGTAGTTTTGGCATGTAAGACAAACGTTATACCCTTCATCAATATAATGTCATGTCAATGACACAAGATCTTGTCATATCAATCAGTTAGCATAGATGTTACATGTTGCCTTGTCAGCCTCATGCAACATGTCACGCGTGTTTCTAATGATGCCAATGACATGATGCTTCCATCTATTAACTCAACTAGCTCCTAACTATTAGTGTTAACCATTATCATCACGTGGATAAATGTCATTAAGCTGAATTACATAAACCTCCATATGTGCTCTCTTTTTCATACTTTTGCTCATAATTCGATCACAAATCTTTAACAAAAACAAGTGGAGCCAATCCCCGGCCTAACGTAATGTGATGGGAATATGTTAATTTCCACGCCATTGCGTCAACCTTTTGTGATGGGTATGTGCCGATTTCCGCACTATTTTCCTGTTTCTCTTTTTTGTTTCAGCTTGACTATTGCTTGAAAATTTAGGTACACACAATTTTACACGTGTTCTTTTCATTTGCTGATTGATAAGTAAAAAATGTTTGCCAGTCGTCCGTATACTTGTGAAAGTTACATTAAACCAATCACAACATATACCACCTCATAAATTTAGTTAAAGAAATGTGTTAATATCTATAATAACAACTAATTGTGAAAAACCCAAAGTCCAATAGATGGGCCAGGAAAAATGATTCAAAATGCAGTTTTAAAGGTCCCAAATGAGAGCTTGATCCGGAAATCGAAATAAGAGCTGGTTGATCACCTAAAAAATATTCTCTTATGATAGTGTATCTTAATATTGTGTGGCTAGTTTGTTATGCTTCATGTTGTTATCTTAGAAGAATCATCCACATGGAAGCAATTGAGTACGTACGTTACCTAAAGGGAACTTGATGATGATCGAGGGGTTTCATTTGATACACTGGATTGGTTCAAAGAGATATTGGGTATTTATTCGATCGCTATCGTGGAGATCATGCAAGTCTTGAGGGAGAGAGACTTGTAAGTTTGGCAATCTGACGACAAAATTGCTGAAGTGTTATGCATCAATGATTCAATATATATAAATATTATAGTTGGCTTAGTATTGTTGTTATCTATCATGTGGACTAATTCAAACAATTTGCATGGTTCCCGAATGGATTGAGAATCTCTTATAAAAAAAGCAGTTTGGAAAATTAAAAGAAGCCTAACTCTTTACTTGGCGGATTCGAGTTCTCAGCCTCTAAAGCTATGAAAAGCTATTAATTCTTACAAAAATGATACTATGCATGGCAATCAACTGAACAGCATGTACCAGTCCAGATAGGGACGTTAAACGAGAAAAATGAAATGATCGATAGGGACATTCTTACTTAACAACAACAACCACCCACCCCCCCCCCCCCCCCTTTTTTTTATGTTGATCAAGTGAATTTATTAAGCAACAAGGTGGAAAAATCAGCCACAACAGTGAAGGGCTACAACAAACAACTCCCAACAGCAACAATATCTAAATAGACCAAACTGCACAACCAGCAAGATTGAGACTACCCAAGTATGCAGATCGGGGAAAAAATCCCAGCAACTAACAAACCAAAATACAAGATAATGTAAAGTTAAACAACCACATACCCACTTAGCAAATCTGCATGAAGAAAAATATATGAAATGGTTGGAAATTAATAATCCGTTTAGATTGAGGGAGAACAAGGGGAGTAGAGTAGAGTGAATTTGGCAAAAAATTAGCATATTTTTAGCCAACTCTACTCTACTCCCTTCCACTCCTCCTCCATTTCCCCTCAATTTAAACGGGTCTTAGGTTGTACTTTCACAAGGATCACAACACAGATCATACTTTTTAGGCTTAAATACACAACATTTGGGCTACCCAATTTGGGGTAGATTTAAAAAAAAACAATTATTTATTTATAAATTAGCTTACCACCTCACACTTGGAACCATCACAGTCTGTTATTAATTTTTTTTTTATAACTCTTATGTGATAGTTAATTTGGGGAATGTTACAAAATTGTTGTGAATTTTTATTATATCCTTTAAGAAAGAATTGTTTGGATACAAAAAGACGTAGACTTTTTTCTTTAAAAAAATTGGATGTAGACTTGGGCTTTCTATATCACTATTTATCTCCTGACAAATTGCTTTACCAATATTTTATAGTTGGTGGCCCGATAATTGATTGTACAAATTGGATCAAAAAGATGATTAAAAAGAAGGAAAAAATGGTTCGGCTTGATGAGAGATGAAAAAAATGCTCTGGAAGGTCAGGCTTGGGCTTGAATCAATTGAAGCCCAAACCAAAACAGATACAAATAACAAGCCCATAAAATCCACCCACAAATAGCTCAAAAGAAAATCAAGCCCATAAAACCGACTACTGTTATTTTTTTTATGAACCCCACTACTGTTATAACTAGCGTTATTTATTACCTACGCCATGAACGTTACTTATTATCATGTTGCTTCTGCATTACGAATCTTACTTTAATTCAAAACATTTGTACTCTAATCATTCGTTATAATTTTGATTTGCGCTACTTTTGTGTACACCTGACATAATTTATAGTTACATAATCATGAGTAATGTTAAGTATATTTCAAATTTTATTATATAGGTATTATAGGGGAAATTACACTTTACTACCCTAAAATATACCACAGATTACACTTTATACCCTAAACTATTCGAATGCATATTTTGCACCCTAAACTTTGATATTTGTTACACTTTGCACCCTAAAGTTAGTTTTACTACTATGCTAGACAAAAATTGATAGCATGTGATTTTTCTTAAATGACACATAGTTTAAAAACAAAAACACT
This sequence comes from Quercus variabilis, assembly GCA_030445155.1. Classification (NCBI taxonomy): domain Eukaryota; kingdom Viridiplantae; phylum Streptophyta; class Magnoliopsida; order Fagales; family Fagaceae; genus Quercus; species Quercus variabilis. Next base: position 46,379,465 of record CP129453.1, read on the forward strand.
TTCTTCCCAATAAATTAAAAACAAAATCTCTCTCACATGCATAGCATATCATCCTCCCCAAATTAAAAATCTGTCTAACCCTAAATCCCTAAACAACTCTCAAGTATGTGTGTCCAGCAGCCCCTCTTCTCCTCTCACAAGTTCTAAGTACTAAACCACCATAATGCAACATTTTATGAGTGAGAAAAGGTATTTACTCTTGTATTCTAATACAACTATGGCATTAGAGGACGTACACACCTATAGTATTAAAAAAAAATGTCATCTTCTTTCTTTTTAAAATATACATTGAAGTATTGATGAAGCTTTGAACCAATAAGGTATCAGTTTTCCTCTTCAAAGTCAAAAAAATGTCTCGTACCCAAAAATTTCAATACATTTAAAGGTTCATCACAATGTGAATTGCTTGTACCATCACAAGACGTGTCCTTAGGCACACTTAAGGACCTGTGTGGCGGTGTAGAATCTGTAGATACCCCCTTGTTCAATTCCTTAGCACAGAACGAGTTGTGGTTGGCTGCAATTGCTGCATCCGCCATTGTTGTATTAGGTGCTGCAACAGAATTTTGATTTGAGGGAGAAGGAGATGCAACACGTGAGAGAGTTTTTGTTTTTAATTGATTGAGAAGTGGGTATTTTTGTCTTTAAACTATGTGCCACCTAAGTAAAAATCATGTGCAAGTCGTGTGCTTTCAATTTCTGTCTAACATAACAGTAAAACTAACTTTGGAGTGCAGAGTGTAACAAATGTTAAAGTTTAAGGTGCAAAATGTGCATTCAAATAGTTTAGAGTGTAAAGTGTAATCTAAGGTATATTTTAAGGTGGTAAAGTGTAATTTTCTCAGTATTATAAATTGAAGTTTTAAATTTTAAACACAGTAAAAAAATTTATTAAAATTTTCTTTATTATATTGCTGACGTTGCATGCATCAATTACATTGAATATGGTCTCATTTACATACATTGTCACCACAATTTGTAAAATTCTTATGGTAAAACTAATAGTTTTTTTTCCCCCTTAGAATCTTTAATTAGGGTCTCTATCTAGTAACTATTGGCTATTAGCAATTTGTATGCATTTGGAAATTTCAAAACACTATGTAACTACTATTCCGAAGTGATATCAGAAAGTATAAAAATTTTGGCTTCTTTAATCTTTAGTCTTTACCCATTGGAATCTGAACATTTTTTTTTTAGTGTTTGGAATCGTCTATCCGTTTAATTTAGCTAGACCCCACTCCAAGAATGATTGCATTCATAGGGTTGACACATAACTGCTATTTTGAAACATTTAAAATTAATTAAAAAAAAAATCCTGGAAGGTATTCTTTTTCCCCCAGCATTCTACAGTATGCTTTGTATTCAAATTAATGGGGGAAAAAAGAGCACAATATAGGAGGTAGAAACTGTCAAAATTATTCAATACACTCAATATACTACATTTTTCTTCCAAAAAAAAAAAAGAACTCTAAACGTCGGTTTTACACACATAAAACTCATATTTATGTGAGAGGTTGCAGTCCACCTATTATCAAAACAAGTAATTATCAGTACTATGCAAACAATGCTTATCCTCTCACATTACACCAAAAAGAATATTTTCATAGAAGATAAGCACAGCACCACAAGCCATAAGCTAAACTCAATCAATAGTAGCTATTTATTTCAATTAGTTTATTCAGAAACAATCATGAATGTAGTTTTGAATTATTGAAGGAATTATAAATGATTGTTAATGATTGTTCATATAAAGAAATATTTACACTTTAACAAGTTAACTTTACTCTAAACTGATTTTTTCTTTTCTTTTTTGGAGGGGTAGTTTTAAAGCCTATATGGCTATATGGCTATACCTATATCAGTAAAAGAGGAAGAGGACAATAAAATTGGTTTATTCAATTCAATAGTGTTTGTAATTTTGTTTTTCTATCCAAAAAAACTAGCAAGAGGCAACCTTTGTACTCTCCCAAACTAAAAAGAAAGAAATGCCTTTTAACTATTAAACTAACCTTTAACTAAAGTTAAACTGATTTTTTTGAATGAAATATCTAATCACAAACTAACGAAGTCTAATCCTCTTTATTTATGTTGCTTTCACCCTATTTTTTTCTCAATTAAGTTAAAGGGAGGTTGCTAAAGTTAAACTCTGGTTCCCCATTCAAACTTGCCACAGTGAAAAATAGCATAAACCACAATGTACAACAACAGATCTCACCTAAATAAAGTTCCAAGATCTCATTTTCATGAGCAGGAGCCCATCTCTTTTAATCATGACTACCATAAGCCTAATCAAGAAAGTAGAACAAAAATCACCCCAATTGCTAATACTTTATTGCACACTAGCATCAGGCCATAAACAACATGATTGTTATAATTGCTGTCATTATGACCATCATGATTAACATCAATGATTCATCTTTATTACTCACTATATAAAGCATTAAGCATAATATTGAAGAAAACACACTGCACAACCACCACAAAACTATCTGGCAATATGTTGAGAAGAGGTGCTCTAACCATTTCCATGTTATCAAATTCTACAACATTGGGGGGGTGGTGCAGGCCACGCAGGCGGCTGAGACGGAGGAAGAGTAGCACCATACGGTTAGGAACTAAGCGGCGAGGGTTCTGCTTAGCTTCAAAGCCAGTGGTGCAATGGGGGGTCATGATGGGTCCTCTTAGGATGCTGAAGAAGTTCATCATGGAGATGGCACCAAATGGACAGTTGATGGAGGCTTATTATTCATCTTTAATACCCTTTCTACGTCCCCATCTATTTCCATTATGTTGATTACTAGCAGCAACATCTCCTTTGCTTGGTTTTTTCTTTTCTTGTTAAGCTGTGTAATAAGGGATCGAGCAACTCCTATAATTATTGAACAGACAAATTGCAAATTATCTTTATAGCGGTTTATAAACATAGAAAATATTGCAAGATGAATGAAGGCTTAGGTTATGTGTATGTTTTAAAATGTTTGTACCAGCTTTTGAACATATATATATAGTATTATGGACATGCTGTCATAGCTAATTTGACTAAAGAACGAAAATTGGGAGCATTTACAGAGCACATCTAATGGAAAAAAGAGGGGGGGGGGGGGGTGTTAGAAATTAATTTGACATTTGGTCTTGATTTCATGTTGTTTTCCACTTTCCAGCACTGCAATTGAGCTAGAAAATAGGCTGCCTCTCTGACTTGTACTACCTGGGGCATAATTGTCGTTGCAAACACCGTAATTGGGATATGCTTTTTGCACCGCCCAGTTGCCTTATGTTTCCTTGTAATATACTGCTCCATGTCCATGTAAGCCATTCCATATGTCAATTGAGCGAAGTGAAATTTTCTTTTCTTTTTTGGTAAGTAAAAAAGGGTATGACAACCAGCTGTTTTGAAATATATTCCCTAACATCTGAGAAATATAGGCCAGAGACTTTCAAGAGGGGTTCCATAAATCAATTAGTCTTATGAAAAAAATTCACGACGGTTGAGGATAGGGGTGCCCATGGGTCATTTAGAGTTAGTTTTTTACTCAACTTGAACTAGACCTAATCACATCAACTATCAAAACTCAAAAGGCAACACCCACCATCAGTAGAACAAAAGCGACTGTTGTACTATTCCGTTGTTCACTAGTAGTGGTTAGGTTTAGTCAAAATTGGATAGAAATGGCGACGGGTAGTGTTTTCACCATATCTCATTGGAGATGATGTATTCCCTGGTTGGAAAACTAACACTCGACCCGTTTGAGGCAAGTTTTGGACCATTAAAACTGTCACCAAGTTGGTTCGAGTCAAGTATGTGGGTCAGTTTGGGCACCCATTTGGACAGCCCTAGTTGATGTGGTATGTTTTGATTAATTTACAATAAAAGTGATTCTAATAATGAGACCATGTGAAAGTAATGTGTGGTCTTTTTTTGGTAAACCTAATGTGTGGTCTTATAAACGAAGTTAAACACTAGTTGGTGTGGTCAAATTTGGGTTGTTTTTGCCCATTGCACTAGTGCCAAGTTGATGCAACCAAATTCGTAGCTAAGTCACACCACTAAGACCAAAATGTCGAAGTTGAATTGTTGATCAATGGTCAATGGGTTCGATGTGATTGGATTTAGTCAAGTGTGAAAAACTCAATATCCAAATCGATAGTATGTTCGGTTTCATATCAATAGTCAGAGAGGAACACCCTTTCCAAGCATACTTGAGACTCATGTTGTCAAAAACACAATAAATCTTCCTAGACATTGCCATTTTCCTATTTGAGCTCACTAAACTCACTATTTTGCCCATGTTAATCATGATAGTATAACTCCCTTAACCTTACTAAGTATGAGAGTTAAAGATCAAACGAAGAAGGAAAATAAAAAATAGTAGATAGGGAGACTTACAAATGCTTGAAAAATGATAAAAGACCCAAAGGAAGAAGAATAGAGCAAAGAGATGAAAACTAAGGAGGCCTAAAAGCAAGAAGTAGAAGGCTTAAGTGAAAAATGAAGCAAACTAGATACCAAGTAATGAACTGGCACCATAGTTAGGATTACAAGTGACAGTCACTACAAGAAATCTATACTATTGCGGTGGGTGCAAAAACCACTGCTATATGTCGCATATTGCGACGTTTTTTGGGGCCACTACTGTACTTAGGATCTATTGCGCCGTTTTTTGGGACCTCTATAGTAGCTCTAATCTTTTGCGGCATCCTACAATGGCAGTCTATAAAACCACCGCAATATATATGTTTTAGCGGCGTTTAACGTAGCTATAGCGGTTCTCCATCAAACAACTGCAATAAATATATCCTTTTGCGGTATACTATAGCGGCAGTATACAAAACCGCCACAATATATGTGTTTTGGCGGTGTTCTATTTAGCTATAGTGGCGACATTATCAAACCACCACGATAGATTCTTTTTTGCGGCATAGCTTCTTAGTAATAGCGGTGGTTTTGATCGCCACAATAGACCTTTTAATTGCTTGAATCTAGTCCAATTTTTCTCTTTGTTTTTTTTTTTCTTTTTTTTTGGTCCTTTCCTCGCCTAAGCACCATTTTTCACTTCATTTTTAGCGCCTTCGTGTTTTCCCTATGTTAGTCTCCCTCTAAGAAAACACACACACACACACACACACACACACACTCTCTCTCTCTCTCTCTCTCTCTCTCTCACCAATTCAATCATCAATTATGTAATAATATTTACCAAAAGTAAGTAAATAAATCAAATTAAAATATATTTGTAACATACATATTCAAATTAATTAAAATTAGAAGTGATAATACATGATATATGAGCCAAAACAATATCATTTTGCCTAATCAACTTTATCTAAGTCAATATTAACATGATGTTCATCATCTTTCAAAATTATTTCTTCATTAACATATTCTAACAACTACTCCAATACCCAATAATCCACTGAAAACCTTCCCACTAAACCTAATTTCACCAAGTCTAGTGGTCTCGAGACCATCTATTAAGTTTGACCGAGTTTGACCAACTTTAACTAAACTTTGACCATGCCTTTCCGTAAATCTAACCGTTTGATTGTGACCATAATTTACTAGAATTAACCTTTCATTACACTCTTCAAATCCAGTGGTTATATTTCAAATCTAAGTATGGCGTGTGATGTACATGTGTTGTGTACCTGTGTGGCTAAGTTCTCTCAATCTAACCATCCAATTGGTCTTAAATTTCACCAACACCAATATGTCACCATACTCTTCGATCCCAATGATCAAGATTTGAATATGAATTTCACTAAGTTTAGTGGTCTCAAGACCATCTATTAAGTTTGATTGGGTTTGATCAAGTTTAACTAAACTTTGACCACACCTTTTTCTAAATCCAACCGTTTGATTGTAACCATAATTTGCTAAAATTAACATTATACTCTTCAAATCCAATAGATAGATTTCAAATCTAAGTGTGGCACATGATGGACATGTATTATGTACCTGTATGGCTATGTTCTCTCAATTTGACCATCCAATTGGTCTCAAATTTAATTAATACCAATATGTCACCATACTCTTCAATTCCAATGATCAAGATTTGAATATGAATTTCACCAAGTCCAGTGGTCTTGGGACCATCTATTAAGTTTAACCGGATTTGACCAATTTTAACTAAACTTTGACCACTCCTTTCTCTAAATCCTACCGTTTGATTGTGACGATAATATACCAAAATTAACCTTTCATTACACTCTTCAAATCCAACGGTTAGATTTCAAATCTAAGTATGATGCATGATGGACATGTGTTGTGTTCCCACATGGTAAAAAATTTTTGATTGGCTTTATTCTCTAAACCTCTAAAATGACCCAAATACCCTTGAAATATCTAAAATGACCAAAATATACTGAAATTTCTAAAATAACCAAAATACTCCTTAACTTCTAAAATGACCAAAATTATCATTATAGAGATTTTGTGGGGGTATTTTGGTCATTTTACCAATTTCGAGCTATTTCTAGTCATCTTAGAGGTTTCAAGGTACTTTTACTCATTTTTGAGGTTTTGCAAGTATTTTTGTCTTTCCAGAGATTTTAGGGTTTTTTTTTTTTTTTTTTGTCATTTTAAAGGCTTCAGAGTATTTTTGGTTATTTGAGAGGTTTCAGGGTATTTTGGTCATTTTATTGATTTCGAGCTATTTTGGTCATTTTATTAATTTCGAGGTATTTTTGTCATTTTAGAGGTTTCAAAGTACTTTTTCCCCTCATTCTAAAGGATTTGAGGGCATTTTTTTTTTTGTCATTTTAGCAATTTCAAAGGTATATTAATTATATTTTTCGTCGCTATAAAAATCACTTTAAAAATAAAATTTTTAAATAAATTTCAACATATATTTTCACTTCCCACATATTTTAATTTTCACTTCCCACACTTTTTTTTCACTTCCCCCCAAAAACTTCAACAAAATATATCCTTTTTTTTTTGGGTTAAAACTTAAAAAAAAAAAAAAAGACATTTAAAAATAAAAATTTTAAATAAATTTCAGCATAGTGACGTTGAAGTGTGCTATTTTTAAATTCTATAGCAATAGTCCAAACCTTTAGTGACACTTCCATAACCGCTGCAATAGAGCTCAAAATTTCACTTTTCCCACTCTCTTAAAAGTTAAAACTTCACCCACTTAAAATTTTTCAGCCACTGACATTTCCCTCACACAAAACCCTCTCTATCTATCATTTTCTTTCTCTCACACGCTACTCTCTCTCTCACTATCACACACACATAGCCCACCGGCTAGCCCAACCCAACCACTTGCTGATGCTGACATCAACACCTAGCCCAGTGCCACTGAGCTCAGCCAACCCTAGCAACGATGCCAAGAGTTCTAGTGGTTAGTTTGGCATACCCATTTGAAAGACCATCCCTTTAAGTTTGGTTAATTCAATAGATGAGGTAAAAATCTAAGTTATCTGTCATTTTCTTCTATCAAATCCTTTGGGCTTTGTTGTTTTATGATGTTTATGGTAATAACTTAGTGGGTTTGAGGGTTGTATTTCTTGGACAACCATATGAGTTTTAATCCTTGAGGAAGATTGAGATGGATTTTTGAAATTGAGTTTCTTTATGTCTTTGGAATGATTTTGATATATGTGAAAAGTTGATAGTGCTAACTATGAAAATTGCTTGAGTTGTGGGCTTGTGTTTGTTGCATGTCAAGTGTTTGATATTTTACCTTAATGAGTTATGAGGTTAGGTTTAATTGCTTGTAGTTGTTTATTAAAGTTGAAGTTGGACTATGCAATACACACACACACACACACACACAACCATATGGGTTTCAATCTATGAGGAAGATTGAGATGAATTTTTGAAATTGAGTTTCTTTATGTCTTTGGAATGATTTTGATATATGTGAAAAGTTGATAGTGCTAACTATGAAAATTGCTTGAGTTGTGGGCTTGTGTTTGTTGCATGTCAAGTGTTTGATATTTTACCTCAATGAATTATGAGGTTAGGTTTAATTGCTTGTAGTTGTTCATTAAACTTGAAGTGTGTGTATATATATATAATGAGTTTTAGAACTTTGAAGTGAATTGATGTTGTGGTAATTGATTTTTATATGGGATTGAATTTTTTGACTTGTGTTGTGATGATTGTTATATGAGGTTATGGGTTGTAATCCTAGTTATTTATATGTGCTAACACATGTAGTTTTAAGGTTTAATCAAGTCTCAAAGCTTTTTTCATGGTGTTAAAATTATAGTATATTAGTGAAGACTTTAGTTTCTATAATGTGGTTGTAATTGTTGTTCCGCATCTGTAAACTTGTAGTAGCATATTCTTTCTTATCAACATGATTGTAAGGCACTTCATAGTGGCATGGACACCCAGTTTCATGTTGGTGGGATCCAAGATGTGATATCCTTAGGGCTTGGGAATTTTCTGTTTGTACATGTAGAACTATTAACAATCTTGTGTAATGACTAGAAAGTCAGAATCTATTGGATTGGTTGTGTCTACTGATTCTCTCCTTTTATTATATCTTGTGATTATAACATTTTATAACTGCATAATTTGTAATTGACAAGTAGAGAATAGAAAATGTTTCAATACTAAGTTACATCTAAGTAGTTAATATCTACGCTTTGTTGAATCTGTTGAATTGAATGAAGTTTGAAGTCATTGGTACTAGCACTTCCAAGTATTTTTAACGCTATCAATTGTCTCAAGCTCTATTCCCAGTACATTCACTAAAATTTCCATAAAGTAGTAGTGTTAGTCGTTATTACTTTGACTAGGTAATGTTTTGATGTCATATCTTTATTAGCAGGCATTTGACATCCGCATCAAAAATGGCACAATCACATGCATTTTGCAATAATTATTTGCAACCTCTAGTTAGCCTTTTTAAGTAAAGTTTTGTATTTTTTTTTTCATTTAAAAAAACCTTCTAAGCATGCCAATGTTCTTGGCTACCATGCTCTTTCATATCATTGTTCAGAAAGTTTCATATGCATCCAAGCAATTGATTAAGTCACAATTGTGTAATCATTTTGGTGACAATGTTCATCTCCATATTCATATGGCCATTGCTTCATTCTACTATCTTTTGGGAAGGAGGGAGGAGGGACAATAATACCAGTTTGAAGATAGACCTTGATTCCTTAAACATGCAAACAAGGATTGAAAGAGTAGCAGAAACACAATTGGCACCCTTGTGTTTGTGCAGATATAGTAATCACTTTGATTGCATGCTGGATCAAAGGTGCATTCAAGATTTCAATGTTGTATCTTAATTATTGCCTTTTTTTATTTTTCTCTATGTAGGACATTCCTCCAATCCTACAATCCTCAGCTCTCCTACGATCCCTATCTCTCCAAAAATCATCAGCTACATCCCATCAACTAAGCAACTTATAAATTTTATGTTGGTGTTTGAAGACATTTTGTGTACAAAGAACCACATTTGAACAAACACATTTTTTGCAAGTGTTGAAAAATATTTTGAAACTTTGATTATGGTATTAGTTTAATTTAAGTGTTGAAGGACTTTCTGTGTACAAAAGACCACATCTTTCTTTTGTTAATTTTATGATGATGGTTATAGACAATGTTATGTATTTGATAATATATTTATATGCTAATATAATATTAGTTTGGAGACATTTGTGGTGTTATCTAATTACAATTATGGTATTGTCTTAGTGGAGCTAAAATTATTACAGGTTATTTGTAATAGAAATGTGGTTTTAGAACTTAGGGAAAAAAAAAAAAAAACTCTATAGCGGCAGGCAAAAACTGCCGCTGAAGGTCTTATGAAATAATTGGAGACATATAGTGGCATTTTTAGCCTACCGCCAAAGCCTCACACATATAGCGACAGGAGTAACCGCTGCTAAAAGGTGTATAGAGTCTATTGTTTAATAAACCCTATAGCAGCGCTCAATGCCCGCTACTAAAAGGTCATTTGACCCAAATGGTAACCTCATATGGCAGCAGTTTTTTGCCTGCCACAATAGGCTAAAAGCGCTGCTAAATGGCCAATTTATTGCAGTGCTTTTTGTGACTGCCACAATAGATCTATAGCGACATTGCAACAGTGGCAGGTAGAACTGCCGCAATAGTACAATTTTTTTGTAGTGAGTTGAGGACCTTTCATAGAAAAGGAAGTTTCCTAGAGAAGTCTTAAGAACATCTTTTTCAATCTAACATTTAACATCCCATCTACAATTGAATTATCATTAAATGTAATAAGACATAAAAGGATTCCACTTCACCTCATTGGGAGGCATGCTTTATCACCACATCTCTTAGAGTTTTGGTTGGAAGAGTGGAAAATTGGGAGGATAGAAAATGGTGAGAGAATGGAAAAGTGTGAAGATAGAAAAGATTTTAATTTCTCTCATTTTTGTTTGGTTGGGAGTGAAAAAGTGGTGAGATAGAAAAAGTGAGTTTGTATAAATTTACTCATATACATTTATCAAAATTGATGGTCAATTAAAATAAAAAAGCGACAAATAACCCAAAAAAAAAAAAAAATTCAATCATCCAATCTATTAAAAAATAAAAATCATGTCCCAAAAGAAAATCATGTCTAGTTAAACAAAACAAAACAACTATCACACCCACAACCCAAGAAAAAAAAAAAGAAAAAAAGGAAGGAACTAGATGAATTGCCCCATATGCAAGTGCACATGGTCATTTTTGTCTACTAAACAGCCTTATTTTCTCCTTTCAGTTTTCTCCCCATTTTGGAGAGAAATCTTTTTGGTGGGCTGAGGGAAAAAACACCCGGGCCTCACAATTTATTTTCCTTCCTTCCCACCCACCAAACGCACTCCAATAAAAATTTCTTTCCCATTTTCTCTCCAAAGTTTTCCATTCACCCTATTTCACCTCCAAACAAATGCACCCTCAGGGTTTGTTTGGTTAGGAGGATGGGAAAGTAGGAAAATAAAAAAGATTTAGTTTTCTTTTAATGTGTGTTTGGTTAGAGAGATGGAAAAGTGGAAAGATTTTTTTTTTTTTAGTTGTGGAGAAAAATGGGAGAATAGAAAATGTAGTTTATATAAATTTACTATTATGTTTGTATGGGTAAAAAAGAGACCAACGACCCAAGAAAAAGTGGGTTGGACTTTGATTAAGGCCCATGACAATTAATTTTTAAAGATGGGTTTTTAGATCAATAGAATGACTCCTAAGTGGCAAATCTTATACAAAGTAGAAAAAGAAATGAAGATGTTTGAGTAAGAACTATTTTCTGAATAATATGCATTTGATTTATCTTCCTCGGAATGGCCAAGGAGCCCTTTTACACTTGATATTAAAAGTGGGAATGTGTATTCTTCTTGATATCATTTTGGATCCAACCCTTAATCATTAGGGTTTCCTTCTCTTTTATAGTGTTTTAGATCTCATCCTGTCCCTCCACATGAAGGGTTGCTGATTCTAGGTCATGCTTAGCATGTTACAAGCTATCTCAGCACTACTTAAGTGTCATTCAGCCATTAATGTGGCAGGCATGGTTGGTGTAGTACATTCAATGCAGAGGTGATAGATACTCTTTTAGACATTTTTCCTATACTACTAGTCTGGACTGGGTGCTGCTACCTTTTTTGAAAAGTGACTTCTTGCCTCATATGGATCCTTCCTTTCCACAGGTTTCCTTCTTTGGACAAAGGCCCCTCAGCCCACTACTCTTCCTCAAAAATTCTAGGGCTTATTCGAGACCTGATGGGTAGACATATTGGGCTTCTTAGACTCTTCGAACAAGGCCCATAGGGTCTAATCTCTCTTGCCTCCCACAATGTCCTTAGTACTTAATATGTAAAACATAATTTCTTTGTCAGAAAAAAAAAAAAAAAATTCTTTGTACTCATTAAATAAAAAGAAAATATTAATTATTATTAATTGAAATTAATAAATTAATATTATATATATATATATATATTAATATAATATGTTAATTATTTTTTTTACTCCTTATATTATTTTCCTTTATTATTGCATATAGTATAATATAAATGATATATTAGTGGCTTAAAATAAAAAATAAATAAAAAATAAAATAAAAAAACCAAACCTTGGCAAAGAACAAACCTGAACATGTTGTTTGATTGTTTCATGTGGTTGCTTGTGGCTGTGCAGAAGAAACAAAAGAGAAGCAAGGAGAGAGATAAACTCATTAAATTGGGACAATATGGTAATTGGGTAAGCAACAAGCTTTTCATGCTTGTTTTCTCTCCAGTTCGGAAAGATGGATTTTTGTGGACCTAGGTGGAAAATGGTTGGGCTCCACCAAAAAATTTCCTTTCATTCTCACCTTACCAAACAACACTCCTATTTTATCTCTGTTTTTTTCCATTCATCCTATTCCACCTCCAACCAACCATATCCTTAAGTTAACTTGGGCTAAGAGAGTGGGAAGTAGTCAAAACATCCCTCTACCATGGGAACCGTCCACCCACCTTACCAACAATTATCTATAAATACCTCAAAAATATTCAAAGGAAGATGTGAAAGACATTGTTACCATTATTGCTATGTATTTTCTCGTCTATGAAACTCTCTTCTTAACTTAATATTTGGATGAAGAAAGATTAACCCACTATGATTGATGCCTAAACTAGGAATTTTTGTAGGAGTGGTTTACAAGACTAAATAAGAAGGCGAATCTCTCCAATTTTCTTAGAGTCCTTGCTATGATTCTCATCTTCCCTAACATCTGCATCTCCATCTAGAATAAAATTTGAAAAGCATCTTGAAATTATCATCAAAACATTCTTTTGAGGAACGTGTATGTATAGTTTCAACAAAATTTAACTACAAAATTTATTGTAACTTAAAATTATATATTTTGAAAATATAACCGTTGAATTGCACATTCTTTACACTCTTAATATATATGTCAAATTCTGTGTTAATTGGATATTATTTACTATAAGATCTATATTTTATGCATAATTTTAAATTACAAAAACTTGCAATTTAAACAATTTATTGATGACATAGTAATTGATCTTTAATTTTCTAGAAATTTTGCAAACATGAAGGATATAAGAGAAAGATACAATCCAATAGTGAATTTGTCAAAATTTACCTTCAATTAAAAAAATAAAAAGTATTGAGTAAAGTTGTAAACTAAGATTATAACTGATTTTATAATTAAACTTTGTTCATATATTTTTGAAAAATGGTTCACTTGATTAGCCTCAAGAGTCTGTTAAATCAATGACATAATTTAGAGGATCGGAATCAAACCCTCTCTCACTTTGAATTTTTTTTTTTTTAAAGCCAAAATGCAAAATTCATCCTTTAAGTTTTACAATTTTTTATTTCAATCCTCTAAGTTTGGGTTTTATCATTTTAGTTCTCTAAGTTTCATTCATTCCTAATTAAGCCTTCTGTTAATAATCTGTTAATTGCTATAGTAACTTACAAAAGTGCCATTTTGCACTTTAGTTAATATTTTTTTTTCTTAATTTTTGAAAAACATTAATTTTTTTTAAAAAAAAAAACCAAATTAAAGGAACTGGGCGGAGTCGCCAAGAGCTAACGTCAAATCTTTTGCTTCTGATGAAATCTGAAATCTTGTTGAACAAAAACCTTTTTTTGTTTCTTCTTCGATAGCTTGGTGAACTAGGACTTGGTATCATCAGGATTCCTTCTTAGTTTTGACTTTTGAAGGTGAAAGGGTTAATTTTATTTTATTTATTTATTTATGTGGGGCTTGAAAGTCTGATAGCCTTGGCCCATTTTACACCCGGCCCAAGGCCCATGCCGAGGATGGAGAATCGCCTGAGGACGTTGTATAAAGGCCTGAGCTGTAAGGACCCCGCCGAGGATGACCCTATCCTCGGTGGACCGAGGACAACACCAAATGGGGGAACAAGCCCAGGACAGGTTGTCACCTCCACAATAAATGCGCTCACCTAATCCTCTGACCGCATTAATGGAGATGTGACTTCTGAACAGGGCAACCTTGGCCATTACAAATCACATGATTACTGATAACATAGTAATGGGACGGACGGTCAGAAGGGAAACACATGGATGATCAACAGGTGGAAGAAAGAGATGGTGAGAAGAGGGCTATATAAGGAGAATCAACAGAACAGTGAGGGGGAGGACCTCGAGCAGGATCCTCAGATCGATGCCGAGGAGAAACCTTGATGAGTAACCTTATTGTGCCGGCCTTCAACAGGTGGAAGTCTGGTTTTGGGCGTGGTCCGTTTGTTAGGGCCTAGTTCTTGAAGCCACCCTCTAAAAATGTATTGTTTGAGCTTATGGGATGAATTTCCTTTTGATTTATAAGGGCTTTTCTAAATTGAGTTTCTACAATTGGCGCCATCTGTAGGGAAGAACTAAGGCGTTAGCAGGTGCAACAGCTAGCGATTTCCACCGTTGGGGGCTTGCGCAAGGTACCCCAACTTCAAAAAAAAAAAAAAAAAAAAAAAAAAAAAAGAACGAAGTAACAACCAACAATAACGCTTTTGCACAAGATATGATCGTTGCAGGAAAATAAAAGATTCAGAGAATAGGAGAAGGAAAGAAACATCACAACGTTTTATTAATCGAAAAGTAAATACAAGATACAAACAAAGGCTCAGACAGGCATGTTTTAAAGCTAATTCTACAAACAGAGACCCAGACGGGCTTGTTTTAAAACTAACTTTAGGGAAGGGGGCTGAGCAGGCTTGTTTTAAGGCTGCCAACAACCCTCAGGCCGGTGCGGATGGTGCCGGTGGGAAGAGAGGAGCAAATGCATGGGCGCCTGACGACCCCTCCCTATGATGTTCCCTTGATTCTTTCCCAGCCCCACGTTGGTTGGCTGTTGGAAACAGCAACACCCAGGCACCGGACATGACGTAACCTTGCGAGCCTCCACCAATGGATAGGCCAGGCGTGAGTCATTGCTAGTCTGAAGGGTAGGTATGGGTGTGCCCTGGGGAAGAACATTATGTGCTTCAGAGACCTCCCTCCTAACCGCCATGCATGACACCATCGAGATGATGTTCAAACTCTACCGCGTCGGAAGTCCGACGCGAGTTACAGCCACAACGACTCTCGGTCGAGGGAGGAGGACCCTTGGCCTGTGTGCCCTCACTCCCATCCAAGGCCGCCCCATTTCTCCAAACTCTTGTCACAATCCTAGTAGGGTTATTGAAGGGGCTCGAAGAGCTAAAGGGACGTGTTTTCTGTTTTGTTAGAGGGTTCATGGAGTGTAGAAGGATGTTTCCCCCCGAAGAGCCTTATATAGAGTATGGAGGTTGATGGGAATTGATCTACACAGAATTCAGGAAAGGGTTATCAACGGCATTAATCCTAACCAAATTCCAAGGAAGCCGTAGACCGCTGGATCTGCATCAATCCATGAGAATATTAATGAGGGCACGCCTTGCGCATCGAAACGTCAGGCGCAGAACGCGAACACTCAGGAGACGCCTCGTACTTGAGGAGGGCAGAAGCTTAAACTGAAGGCAAGGTTACTGCCACGCGTAAGGTTAGAAGTCTGAACCACCCTTGCCCAGAGCACCGCGAGGTCAAGAATCTGGCCCAAGGATGGCCCACTTCCAGTGAGGCAAGGCCGAGACCATCATCATGACAAAAACAAGATTCCAAGCGTAGAGGACAAACTCTTTCATCCCATACAGAAGTGTTAGACAAAACCAAGGCCTTGCATAGTCCTCGAACTTAAGCCTGTGGGGAAACTAACTACTCCAAAAAGATTCTAAGTGTTAGATAGAACCAAGGCCTTGGATGGTCCTCGGACTCAAGCCTATAGGGAAACTAACTACTCCAAAAAGATTCTAAATGTTAGACAAAACCAAGGCCTTGCATGGTCCTCAGACTCAAACCTATGGGGAAACTAACTACTCCAAAAAAATTCAAAGTGTTAGACAGAACCAAGGCCTTGCATGGTCCTCAGACTCAAGCCTATGGGGAAACTAACTACTCCAAAAAGATTCTAAGTGTTAGATAGAACCAAGACCTTGCATGGTCCTCGGACTCAAGCCTATAGAGAAACTAACTACTCCAAAAAGATTCTAAATGTTAGACAGAACCAAGACCTTGTATGGTACTCGGATTCAAGCCTATGGGGAAACTAACTAATCCAAAAAGATTATAAATATTAGACAGAACCAAGGCCTTGCATGGTCTTCGAACTTAAGCTTATGGGGAAACTAACTACTTAAGCCTATGGAGAAACTAACTACTCCAAAAAAATTCTAAGTGTTAGACAGAACCAAAACCTTGCATGGTCCTTAGACTCAAGCCTATAGAGAAACTAACTACTCTAAAAAGATTCTAAGTGTTAGACAGAATTAAGGCCTTGCATGGTCCTCGGACTCAAACCTATAGGGAAACTAACTACTCAAGCCTATGGGGAAACTAACTACTCCAAAAAGATTCTAAGTGTTAGACAGAATCAAGACCTTGCATGGTCCTCAGACTCAAGCCTATAGGGAAACTAACTACTTCAAAAAGATTTTAATCATCAGACAAAACCGAGTTGTGGTATGGTCCTCGAATTCAAACTTGAGGGAGAGCTAATTGCCTCACGAGTAAGTCCAGAACAGAACCAAGGTATTAAGTGAAACATTAAAGTATAACAAGTAAAAGGGAGTATCAATCAAAAAACTAAAAGTGAACTACTGAATATGTATTTCAAATAGAAGGTATGTAATTCTGTTTCAATGTTGCCAAGGCGAAAAGCAAAATGAAATGAAAAAGAAAACAAATAGGAGTGTCCACGCCATCAGAACCGGGTAGTCCAACGAGATGGCTTACTCCCCTAAATTGGCGGACAACTTGTCTTGAGGAGCCTGTTGGACAACTTTGACTCACACCTCAGGACCCTGCCTCCGAGGGGCTACTTCAGAGGATCCTTCCCCAGCAGGAGGGATCTGAGGGACAACAAGTGTGGCTTGGGGATCAACAGGCAGCTTCACCACACCCTAGGGCACTTCTTGACCGTCAATTCCCGCCCCCTTCGACGCTTCACGGAGTTCAACCCCCTCGACAGGTTTGTCAGCTGAAGATGCGTCCTCGGCAGTTTTAATTTGACTTTCATCTGCCACTGGCAAAGCGGACTCCGCCTCAGAAGTAACAGGGATAACCTCGCGAATTGCAGGGGGATAATACACTCTCTCTACTCTCCTAAGGTCAGATGAGGCATCAACCCCTTCTTGGTTGAGGGCTTCATTCCAAGTCTGGGAACAGAAGCGCTTGCACACTTCAGAAATTTGAGCCTTAAGGGTAGCTTCAGTTTTAGCCACCCCCTCAGCGAAGGCCTCTTCCTCCGCTTGTTTTACGGAACGCTCGACGTCTATTCTAGCAAACACGGCTTCTTCTTTGGCCCTCACGGCCTCGCCCCTAGCATACTCGGCAATACCTTTCGCCTCAATCGCCTTGGCCAACTTTTGCTTCAGGTCGGCGTCGTCCTCTTGAGCAGCCTGTAATTGGCCCTCGACGTCCTACAAACGCTTCATCTGATCCTCAGCTTGTTTCATAGCAGCGACTAGGTCAGAAGCCACGCTATCTATAGCCCTTGTCATCTCCTCCAAACTATCAATCGCCTTCTTGAGATCTGCTTCAGATCTCTTAAGGGTACTTGCAGCCTTTAGGAACTTGTCGCGCTCCTTCCCCAGAGCATTACTCTGGACGTCGGCCTCCTCATCCAACTTGAAAACAGCCTGGATAGCCTGCCATCCAAAACAAGTATGCCATTAAGGGGAAGGGAGGTGCTAGGCAATAAAATTCAAACAAAATAGACAAGTACCAAAGATCCTACCATGCCCAGGTATCTCTTATTGTTGTAGGAAACCTCTTACCCCTTCATGCTCCCAAGCTCAGCCATGTTGACAAGGAGGAGAAGGGACCTCCCAAAGGCATCGGCTACGCGAGCCCCCTCGCCTCCTCGGAAATCCCAGAGAGTAGCGTTATCCATCAAAGGTTGCCCATGGAGCATGGCAGCAGGCAGCCAAGCCTAGGGCTCGAACTGCTGAACAATTTCTTGTCCTTTACGCTGACCACCGAGCCTCAATTGTTTAGAAGGTCGGCGGGCTTCACCTTTCTCGGGAGAAGAATGAGATCTACCCCCATCCACTAGGTCTTTGCCCTTAGAGGGCCTCTTTCTTTTTAGATTGGAGGACCCAGGCCGAAAGTCCGAGATTGGAAGGATGGAGGACAACCTGGTCTGTGCAGGTGAAGGGTTGAGCAGAGGTAGAAGGGGTTTGGGCTGTGACTCCCTCGGCACACCTTTCCCAGACTTGCCCTCAAGCAAATCAAGAAGGTTGGTTTGGGGCTGTCTCTTGGAACCCATCTCCATTTGAATACCAACCCTTAAGGGTTGAAAATTGGCTTCGGACAAATGGGGATCTCCCAAATCACCAGAGGGATCCTCAGACTGATCGACTCGGTCAAATACACCAAATTCGTCTTCAGATGAGCTTAGTTCGACCACTTCTTCCCCCTTTTTTGAGCTCCTTTCTTCGGCCTATGCTGCTTGATGGGATGAGGAAAAACCTACCAACGGGATGCCCTCCGGAATAGAAGTTCCTTCGAAAAATGAAAGCCCGTCCTCTACCACAGTGATTTGCCTAAGCTGAGGATCACGAGCCTTGATAACATGCTTTGGGACCGGAAACGACTTCTAGGCTGGATTACATCTGAGGATTTTATAGGCAGCTTTAACTTGATTATTGGTCTCGTTCAAAAAGAGCTCCGCCCTAAGAACGACTTCCAGATCTTGCTTGTTGACCAGGTGAAAATGACACGCGAAGGCGTGCGGATCTGCAAAAAGAGGAACAAAACTCCTATGATTAATCAAACAAAGAAGATATATGACAAAGAAAAAAGAAAAGAAATTAAACCATCTCCTACTTCAAGTACCCTACCTAGCTCTCCCACTACTGTTGGGCAGTGGAGATCGTCGTGCCACTCCCCTGACACAATGAGAAAATCTTGAGTCAACCCCTTACTAGAATCGAGGAGGCACTGGATAAACCAAACCCTATCATCCCTTGTCTTCATATAGTATGACTTACCCTTTAAGTGCTAAAGATTGTAGCACCAATTCATATCATGGTGGGTTAACCTTAACCCGTCTTCTCATTCAGGACATCTACGCACCCTAGTATCCTAAACATATTAATGGCGCACTGGGTAGGAGCTAGCCGAAAATGCCTAAGGTAACCGCTCATCACTGGCCCTATAGGGATTCTCCCTCTACGAAGGCTATTATGGGAATCACAACTTCACCCTCATTCCTTTTAGTGTACCACTCTCCTTTCTCACAATACCTCAAGCCGACATTATAGGGTATCCCATAATCAGCAATGAATTTTTCTATCATTTCTTCAGACTCAACTAACTTCTTAAATTTACCCATCCCTAGTAACGATTCAAAGACCCGAAAGAGAGAGAACAAAAGAGAAAAAGGAATTAGAGAGAGAAGTTTATGCTACAGAGAGAAGGAGACTTACAGAAATGGGGAGATTCTCTTCGGACAGATTCTTTATGCTAAAAAGGGGCACTGGTCAATGTGGAGATTGGACCAGATTTAGAGTGTGCAAGCCGAAGTTCTTGAATGTACAAATAAGGAGACCAAGCGGTTCAAATGAGTATTTATATTCTCAATTAAAATTAACCAGGCAGAACTTCCCGCCCATAAAGGCAAGAAATCCCCATCGATTGATTGCCATCATATCGTTGGACATGGGGAACATGGAGCAGCAGAAAATTTAATGCAAATGCGCGCCAAATATCGAGGCGCCAGAAACGTCCATTGGGCAGGCGAAAAGACTCCAATGCTAACGTCGACCAATGTTGAGCGAATCATGAAAAAGGCCCAGGGATATCAAAACCCTCCTCCCCATCTGAGGATACGGGCAGCAGGATTTTGAGGGGCTATTATGGGGCTTGAAAGTCTGATAGCCTCGGCTCATTTTACACCTGGCCCAAGGCTCATGCCGAGGATGGAGAATTGCCCGAGGACGTTGTATAGAGGCTTGAGCTGTAAGGACTCCGCCGAGGATGACCCCACCGAGGATGACCATGTCCTCAGTGGACCGAGGACAACACCAAGTGGGGGAACAAGCCCAGGACAGGTTGTCACCTCCACAATAAATGTGCTCACCTAATCTTCTGACCGCACTAATGGAGATGTGACTCCTGAACAGGGCAACCTTGGCCACTACAAATCACATGATTACTAATAACACAGCTAATGGGACGGACTGTCAGAAGGGAAATGCATGGATGATCAACAGGTGGAAGAAAGAGATGGTGAGAAGAGGGTTATATAAGGAGAATCAACAGAACAGTGAGGGGGAGGACCTCGAGCAGGATCCTCAGATCGACGCCGAGGAGAAACCTTGATGAGTAATCTTATTATGCCGGCCTTCAACGGGTGGAAGTCCAGTTTTGGGCGTGGTCCGTTTGTTAGGGCCTAGTTCTTGAATCCACCCTCTAAAAATGTATTGTTTGAGCTTATGAGAGGAATTTCCTTTTAATTTATAAGGATTTTTCCAAATTGAGTCCTTACAATTTATTTATTTATTTATTATTATTATTATTATTGGGTTCTAAGAATCAATAGAACCCTAGGCCTCAGAGTTGCTACGGATCACGTACTGATCAACTCCTCCTGAATCTCAAAAGACTTCGAAGGAAATGCATGTTGGCGGTTGGCCTGAAAGTAGTGTATGTCCCTTCAGTTTCTATTTATTTTTTTCCCAATTAACATTTTTCTAAAATAAATATTAAATATTAACTAAAGTACAAAATGGAGTAGTTAACAGCGAAACTAACAGATTATCAAGAGAGAACTTAGTTAAGAACGAATGAAATTTAGAGAACTAAAAGTCTAAAATGACAAAACTTAAAGAATGGCAAGTACCCACAAATATGAATTTCAGTAACTAAAATGACAAAACATAATTGAAATTGTTTCTCTTTTTGCTTTTGGTTTTTTTTTTTTGGTAGTTTTTGTGCACTATTTATAAGACTCGTAAGTATAGATTTCAACAAATCTAACTTTATAACTAAGTCTCATTTAATTTTTAATTTTTAATAATAAACAGTATTTAAGAACTAAAATAATAAAATTTAAAGGATAAATTTTGGATTTTGACGTTTAAAAAAATAAAATAAACAAAGTGGCAAAGCAAAAAAACTGCCACACCACCTTCACACTTTCAATCATCAAATTTCAACTCAAAGTCACAGAATCCCAAAACCTCTCCTCCAAAAAATGGCTTCTCTTCTAACGAGCTCCCAAACCCTCCTCCTTCTCACCCCTCCATCCTCAAACCCCAAACCCTTTTCTCTCAAACCCCTCTCCCTCTCTCTCCGCAAACCCACCTCCACCTTTGTCTGCTCTTCCTCTACTCTCCCTTCTCCACAAACCCCATCTCACCCCAACACCACTCTCACCACCGCCACCACCATATCCACCATAGCCTCCATAGCCATTTCCTTCTCCACACGCCTCCTCGTCCTCCCAAAACTCCCACTCCCTCTCTCACTCTCCACCGCCGCCACCACAACCCTTTTCTTCGCCTCTCTCAAGGACCGTCCCCCTGGCTACCTCAACACCCCTCTCACTGTTGTAGCTGCTGGCCTCGCCAAATGGCTTGACATCTACAGTGGGGTTTTGATGGTCAGGGTTTTGCTCAGTTGGTTCCCTAACATCCCGTGGGACCGTCAACCTTTGTCCGCCATTCGTGACCTCTGCGATCCTTATCTCAATCTCTTTCGTAATATCATCCCACCCATCTTTGACACTCTTGATGTTAGCCCACTCTTGGCTTTTGCGGTGTTGGGTACGCTTGGCTCCATTCTCAATAGCGCCAGGGGAGGAATGTACTGAGCAACTTTTTCAGCAATAACATTCATTCATTCATTCGGTATGGAATTCGTTTCGATGCTTTTCTTTTCAGTTTTTTGCATTATTGTCTCAATTCTCGATTTGGGTCTTTTTTGCCTTGTGCATTATTGTCTCAAATCTCAATCTGGGTTTGCCCTTTTTTTTTTTTTTGGTGGCAAAATACATTGTTGGTCTCTGAATTTTAATCCATCAGCAATTTTAGTCCTTTAACTTAAGTTTAAAGTGTTCAAGTTTAGTCCTTAACAAACTTAAAAGTGATCATTTTTAATCCCTGGTGTGTCTAATGGAGTGATGACGGTTTAGTTTTTAGTTTGGCCTCCTTATCTAAGGGACAAAAAGCGATGACTTTTAAACTTCAAGGACTAAAATCGCTCATGGAGTGATGACATAAGTAATGTATTTTGGGTCTTTATTTGTATTGGATGTAATTCTTGAATCTTTTAATTCAATTAATTATTGAAATCACTAGCTGAAACTCCACCTTGGTCTATGCTTAGTGTCGTATATTATGTTCACAACCGCGCAAGCCCAGAAAAATGAAGAGCACTGACTGACTCTTTAGCTGGTGGATGTATATCCTTCTTTGAGAAGTTTTCACTGAAGGATGCCCCATAGATATTTTGGCATTGATAATATATATAGGACTGAATAGACACTCGTGTTTGCTCTGGTGATAGACGTTGGAAACTTAAGCATTCAATTATGTTTTACCGTTTTCCTTAGGGAACAAGATAATTCTTTTGAACTGAATGTGTATATATAGATTGCTCACGAAAATACTAGAATTGTAATGATAAGGAACATATACACAAGGCAGAAAGTTTTGTATTGTTAAGTTCCACCTTCTATTAAGAATCTGAGGGTTGATAGAAGAGCGTACAGTGAGCGTCGGAATCCCCCCAGAGGGTGCATGACTGAAGGGAAGTGAAGGGGAAAAAGGGGGAGGTAGGGTGTTAAAGGGGAGAGGGGTTTTATTTGAGTGTAAAGTATAATTTCATTCAGCAGAGGTTTTAGTTGGATGTGGTTATCTCTAAGTAGAGAGTTTTGACATGTTCAAAAAATCATTATCAGCCATCTTCACACACAAGATTTGATGCTAAAGAGGTATATTTTTTCTTGGAATGACTATTCTGTTATTGCTTGTGCAATTGGTTTGTAAACACACGCACGCGCGCGCGCGCACACACACACACACACACACACACACATATATATAGGCAACAAATTAGAGTCTCTGATGCACTTTTTTGATATTGTTTTCAGTGCTGTACATTGCCAATAGTGATCTTGGATCTGAGATTTTTGCATTTGCTTCCTTTTTTTTCCCAAAAAGGCTCTTGCATTCAGATGTTCCTATATAAGTTTAATGTTATTATCTTACGCATCAATATATATATATATATATATATCTGTGAAATTTGTGTAGAAATTTAGAATGATTTCTTGAAGAAACTTAATGATCATTTCATTGTAGAGACATATCTTTATTTAGGACCAGAAGTTTTCTGCTAGAATGTGCTAGTGTAAAAGGCATCTTTTTTATTTTTATGTTTGAAGTTTAAAACAATTTGATTGGAGGCAAAGTTACAGAATGAACACAATTTGAGGATAATTGTGTCACTAATTCCTATCAACCATTTAGAATATGGTCCGGGCATGTTTAATGTGGTTAGTTTAATGAGAACATAATACCCACATATTTGAAGACAATGAGAGACCCTTAGATCTCTTATAATCTCTTCTCTTCGGTACTTTGTTTCAGTGGGCTCATATTTGGGGTTTTACGAATTGTATTCCAATTTCTGAATTCTACATTCTGTTCACTTTAGTTCCTGGTTTTGTTGTATTTGTTTCTTGTTCAGAGTGTTCACCATCGTGAACATGATGTTCAGTTTTTTCAATAAAAGTCTTATTACCTATCAAAAAAAAAAAAAAAAAAAATTTGTGTCTCCAATTCTTCAAGAATCCATTATTTCTTTATTTATTTTCAGTACGGTGATGATCCATATGGCCCTGATAAACTTCTGTACTTGGTTTTCAAGGAAATATGCATGTGGAAGTGGAAGTGGTCATTTTTAGTCCTTAATAACTTAAAGTAATATTTTTTAGTCCTTAACAAATTAAAAGTGAGAATTTTTAATCCCTAATGTGTCTAATGGAGTGATGACAGGTTAGTTTTTAGTTTGCCCTTCTTATCTAAGGGACTTTGTACTTAAAAGGACTAAAATCGCTCATGGAGTGATGACAGAAGTAATGTATTTTGGGTCTTTTTTTTTGTGTTGGATGAAATTCTTGAATCTTTTAATTCAAGTAATTATTGAGATCACTAGCTGAAACTGCACCTGGGCCTATGCTTAGTGTCGTATACTCATATATTATGTTCACAACCGGCGAGAGCGAGGAAAAATGTAGAGCACTAGCTGACTTTTACCTGATGTATGGATACCCTTCTTTGAGAAGCTTTCACTGAAGGATGCCCCAAAGATATTTGGTATCGATAATATATAGGAATTAATAGGCACTCATATTTGCTTTGGTGAAAGACTTGGAAACTTAAGCATTTCAACTATGTTTAACAGTTTTCCTTAGGGAATAAGATAATTCTTTTGAACTGAACGTGTGTAAATAGTTTGCTGAAAAAAATATACTAGAATAATTATGATAAGGGGCATATACACAAGGTGGAAATTTTTGGCTTTGAATTGTTAAGTTCTACCTTCTACTGAGAATCTGAGGGATGATAGAAGAGTGAGAGCAAGCATTGGAATCCCCCCTGAGGATGGATGAATGAAGGGAAGTGAAGTGAGCCCTAAATGGGCAAACAAAAAACTTTCCGAAGGGAGGGGGGTAAAAAGGGGAGAGGGGTTTTATTTGAGTTTTAAGTATAATTTCATTCTGCAGAATTTTTAGTTGGATGCAGTTTATGTGTGTGTTAGAGAGAGTCTTTACATGTTCAAAAAATCATTATTAGCCATCTTCTCACACAAGATTTGATTCTAAAGAGGAATCTTGTTTTTTTGAATGGCTATTCTGCTATTGATTGTGCAATTAGTTTTATACGTCCATATATATAAATGTAGAAATTTGGAATGATAATCTTGGATTTGCTTTGCTACTTTCCAATCTGAAAATACTCAAAGTTGGGTTCTCTGTTGAAGTTGCTGCTTTGCGCTTTTATTGGGAGGGGGGGGGGGGGGTTTGGGAATTCAGGCCACTTTCTTGAAGAAATTGAAGGATACTCTATTGATTTTCAATATCGTGATGATCCATTTTGGCCCTAATCAACCTCTGAACTTGGTTTTCAGGGAAACATATGCATGGGGAATATTGAGTTTTTCAGGCTGCTGATCAGTTTTGAGATGGCTTCAAATGCTCATGGGTCAGAAGACAATATCTAACGTGTCAAACTATACAAGCAATATCTTAAGATGATTCTTCAGGTTATTCATTTTCAAATGTCAGCCGCTCTTTCCAGTCTAGGATAGCGTTGGTGAACAAGAAAAAGTATGCTAGTGTGTTTACATGAGAAAAATCAGATTTGTCTAAGGTATCCTTTTTTTTTTTTTTTTAATTTATTTTATCTTTTATTGTTTGTAGTTACGGATAGAACTCCAGTAATGATGTACTGGAATAAAACTGCAGGTTTGCAGTTATTGTCACTAGACATATTGACAAAACTATTTCATTTCCATTTAACTATTTGTAACTCTAGAGTAGACAAACAAAAATAAATACAATGTCATATATTGATATAATCGATCAAAACAACCAATCTCTCTCCACAATCTTGTTAGGACAAATTACATGCCGTTATGGTTAAAAGAAAAAGAATTACCACTTATTTTCTTCTTTAACGTCCATTACCAGTAGAGTTCAAATCTATACTTTCCAAAAGGGAAAATACCTTCTCATTATGAAGGCATGAAAAGACAACATTGAGTTAATGCAATACTGCATAAATCAGATGCACTGCCCCTAACTGGTGCTAGCTAACCAAGCCTGTCAGGCTGTCAACTTAATTTGTATGATTGTCTTTCAAGCATCTTGCATGTTTGAACCAAATATAGAAACAAACTATAAAATAGAAAAGAACCAAGGGCTCGTTTGGTAGAGGAGTTTGAGTAATGTAATTTGTAGTTTTTTCAAATATGTATGGCTAAAAAAGTGTGTGAAAATGCATGTAATGTTGTTTAAAAACTGAAAATGTGTGTTTAAAATGCTCTACCAAACGGAGCTTAAGTGTTCAAAACTAAATTTAAAATTATGTGCTGCACTTGTCAATGAACTCCAGCTAATAAGAGGGAGGTTAAAATTATGAGTCAAGAAATATTTGCTGCTTGTGTAACTTAACCATAAAAAAATCATGCTCTGCACACTAATGACACGAACAAATGAAAATCCAGTTTTGTTGCACTTGGTTGATCCATAACATAGTTTTCTACTTCACATTACTGTTGATGGGAACATTATCCCGTATGAGATCGTTAGTTAAATTCCCAGGCTTAGAATCTTTTTACAATCCTCCAGAAAATGAGCGAAGTTGGGTTTTTTGAAGAAAACAGATTGCAAACTATTGCCAACTTTACAAAAAAAGCCTTCATCTGTACCTTACAACACTGACAACAAAATTTATGTACAAGCTGCAGCATATGCACAGGAAATTTACGTAGCAGGGCACATAACACTAGCTTTTCCCAAAGTATGAAAATAGGCTGGGTTATTTATCACCACCACTCTTCAGGTTTCCCTTCTTCCTTGCGGAGTGGAGCATAGCTTGCTAGTTTCATCACTATTTTGCTCTGAATCAGCTTTAAACTCCTCATTGTCTCTGCTTCAGTTGGCACTTAGCCGTTTTGTCCATCTTGAGAATGAACGACACTAGATGTTGAGTCTTGGTCACCTTTTCCAGTGAAGAATGAAAGTGCTTCGTTGTTGTCCTCTGTATCAGGCTCTTTTTCAAAGCTTTTTGGTATTGCTCCTTGCGCCCTGGTCACCTTTTTCAGTGAAGGGTGAAAATGGTGTATTGTCATCAGTCCCAGGAGGCTCTTTTTAAAAGCTTTTTGGTGGACCAGTCTTGAAAGATTCGGCCCAAGAGTTTTCCTCCTCTAAGTTTGATGGTTCTTCTCTTTTAATTGCCTTTGCTGAGAAAAACTTATTAGTGATTGGATTGCTCCCCTCTATCTTTAATTTTATCTGCACAAAAATTATACTAAAGAGGAAAGAAATACATTACATAAGCCTTCGTTTGGTTGGGGTGATTATAGGAAGGATAGAAAAGTAGGGAGAATAGTTATTCGGTGGAAAATTGAGAGATTTTGCTAGGCTCAAGAGTTTCCTTTTTGGACTCACTGTAGCAACCAAAATACAATCTCCCTAAATTTAGAAGAAAATGAGGCAAAAATGTTTGGACAAAAATGCCCACAATAAAAATTTTAGCACAAAACAGTAAATTATAACTTACTTATCTGTGATTTTGGTTGAAATTTACATTGTCTATTTGTAGTTTGAAATTTGATATTTTACCTACCTAAAATTAAAAACAAATCTAAATATATAACTCACATCCGTTAAAAGCATATCTAAATAAGTAATTTTAATTCATTTTTATGTCTCTCTCCTCCAAAAAAAACATAAAAATGCAAGATTAAATAAGATAAAAAAAAATAATAATAATCCAATGGAACACTTGCATCATGAGATTTCAAAAATAATTCAGAATAGATAAGTTGCTTTCCTAATTGTTTCATTTATTTTGTCCCAAAAACTTTTAATCTGCTTATCATTAAAATTTTAATTGATTTCAATTTGTTTATGGTATAAAAAAAATTCTTAATTCTCATTTATATTTGATTTCATTCAAAGTGATGTTATGACTTCAATTTATTAATCTAAATTCATGATGGGTTATATCTAATTTTATTAAATCTAACAAATAGTACCAGGAATTAGGATGATTTACTATTAATTTATAATATAATTTAAGTATGTTCAAATTAAGAACTATTGATATATTTTTTTTCGAAAAAGATGTTGACAATTTAGAAAGTAAAAACACCTTCGGATTAATCTCCAAGTACAATTTCTATTTCCAAGCGAAAATTTCAATTTCCAAAGGACGTATTAAGAATCTCCAAGTACAATTTTATTTATTTATTATTTTATAGATAATTGGTTGTTCACATTAAAAAGAAGTTCTCTTAGTGCAATGATCACTTCACAAGTATAAGTGTTTGTGGGGTATGGAAAACAAGGTTTAAGCCTCCAAGAGGGAGTTTCACACACATATAGACTTAGAAATGAGTTCTCTAGAATAGCATTAGTTTAGTTTGAATTTGATCAGAGATATTTAGGGCCAGTTTGGTTTGTGTTGAGATTGTATTCATTTTCTATTTTCATTTTCTATACACAAATCTTGTAATCATTTTTTGTTTCCATCTTTTTTTTTTTTTTTCTTTTTTCTTTTTTATGACAGCCACCAACAAATAAAGAGAGAGTATGTTCTTTGATGTGACAAGTCAGTGATAGTAAGACTCACATATTTGATTTTTTTATGAAAATGCAATAGTATTCATTTTCAAGAAAATGGTAACATCAAAAAGTTGTATTCAATTTTTGTATTTAAATCCTATTTTTTTTATACTAAAAATGAAAACTAAATACGAGTACAAAGCCAAACAAGTTTTTTAATAATGAGTCCCACAAAAAACTGAAAATAAATACAAAATACACCATTTTTTTGCTCAAACCAAACAAGCTCTTATTTTTTTGTATTCGTATTATCTTTTAGACATTAGTGTTTCCATGATGATTGACCAAATATAGATAAAATGTATCTAATATTTTTTAATAAATTTTGTACATATTTATTAAGTTGGGGTTGGCTTGGACTATAATGTCGGTCTGCCTTTTTTTTTTTTGGATAACATAATGTTGGTCTGTCTAAGCTTGTCTTTTGGTTGCACAAACATGTTTGGTGTGCCACTTATGCCTCAAATAAAACTTAAAAAAAGGTTCTTCGCTAGTATGTTTGATATGATGTCTTTGGTTTCAATTGTGTTGCTCTGAAATTGGTCGTTTGATCTGATTTTATGACCAACTATTATGGTTAAAATACAATCCTGGAATTATGGAGTAGTCATATGAAAATTAGAATTAGAGCATATGTTGGTACTTTTAAATGTTGGAATAACTTAGTCTCAAAGAGAGTTTTTGGCCTTATTTTCATTGTTGATTTTGTTAGCTATGATTAATGTGGACATCTTAAATGGTTTTACTACCGTTTTAGACGACCTGGTAGCCCAATTGATATATTGAGTTATAAAATATGAGGTTTTATATTGGTTGATTCTATTTTTCATGTTATTTTAAAACAATTTTTGTCTCAATTTATTTGATTCGTTATAGGGGAACTTTTCAGACCTTTTTATCGTGGTTTTATTTATTTTTCAATCCTATTTGGGCAATGGTTTGCAAAATTTTAGTTTGGGAAATGTTTTACGCCCTTGTTTGAGTTCTTTATGTTACCATTGGATTTCAATGTCTAAGTATACTTGTGGGGACGTGAATTCCTGTTAAGGCAAACCTTAAGAATATTAAGATACAAGTTAATTCTCTTCATCTTTTGGAAGATGAGTTACGAGATAAGTACAATGCAAAGCTAAAGATTGTTCAAGG
Organism: Quercus variabilis; assembly: GCA_030445155.1. Classification (NCBI taxonomy): domain Eukaryota; kingdom Viridiplantae; phylum Streptophyta; class Magnoliopsida; order Fagales; family Fagaceae; genus Quercus; species Quercus variabilis. Next base: position 46,408,987 of record CP129453.1, read on the forward strand.
TGCAACATTTCAAGAACAACAGTCTCACTTCTGATGCTACATTCTTGTCAAGAAGTATCGCATCTCACACACAATCCAATCATGGCTACAAATTTCTTCTAAAAAAATTTCATATAAAAATTGGAGAGTTACAGCTCAACATTCTAGCGACTAACGAGGTTATGTATTTTGAAGTACTTCATATTTAAGTCAATCATACCAGATTGCTTCATTGTGACGTACGTAAAGGGTTAGTTACGTGCTACATACTCTATGTAACAAGTTGCTACTAACAGCATCCACATCTGGATCTCATATCTCATCTTATTTTATTATTTTAAAAAACTACTTTATCACTTATACTATACCATTTTTCAATACACCCAACATTCTAACTTTTATTTTCCTATTCTACTCATTAAAATAATATTTTTACACAATAAAATAATATATCCCACAATTATCATTATTTACAAAACAATACATTATTTATTCTTTCTCTCACTTTATTTCTGTTCAACAACCACAATCACCACCACCGCCGTGCTACACACACTTAACACCACCACCAGCAACCCATAATCTACCATCAACACCAAAAAAAAAAACCCAGGCAACAAAGCAAACCCACGCCGCCACCCACTAACCCAAAACCCACTCCGACAGAGCTACAAACACCCACCCCACTGTCAACCCACCAGCCACAACTACTTCCACCACCTCCACCGTCGGCCCACCAGCCACAACCACAAACCCTAGTAGTTGAACCAAAAAAAAAAAAAAAAAAACACAATCCAACGCCAACATAGCACCACCAACACAACACAGCCAAATCCAGCCAAATCAAAATCAAAATCAAAATCCAAAATCAAAATCAAACCCATCTGTTCTCACCGGCAACGATGGCGAGAGAGAGAGGGTCGCTCGTCGCCGTCTCTATTCATCCCAAACCCGTCATCATCATCATCATCATCTTCGACCCAAACGCCAAACACCACCCAAATGCCAACCCAAACACCACCCAACGCCACCCAAATTTGACCCAAATGTCGGAAACCCATGAACAAACCCACACTGAAAACCCGGGAACAAACTCATGACCTCCACGCCTCTACCACAGCTTTTTTGTGTAAATTTTAGTCTTAATTTGATATAAGCCCCAAATTTGGTTCTGAAGTGCTGAGATTGTATGGGTTTCGGGTTTGAAGAGGAGAGGGCAAAACGCAGAAGAGTGAAATTGGAGAGAGAAAGTGAAATGAAATGAGAGAGAGAGAGAGAGAGGAGAGAGAAGAAGCATCAGACAAATAAAAAACTAATTTTTATTATACAATATAGCTACAGTACCATCTTACATATAAGATGGTACTGTAGCAATATTGCAAATTTTTTTGCAATGAGATGGTTTTGCAAGTCCGACTGTTGGGGTTTTTAAGGCTTAAATGCTAAATATTAGTGGCATATGACATTTGCAAGTCCCACTACTGATGCGCTAAGCAGTAAGTATATCTTGAAATTTCTTTTTAAAAAGTGTCTCGTTTGTTCCATAAAACTACAAAATTCCTCTAAATCCAATCCTATTCAAGCTCTCAATTCAATCCCTCTTCTTCTCCATGTCACATCACAATGTATTTTCTTATTCAGTAAATTTCTGATTATCTCAATCTTTAGTAGAAACAATTTGATTGCCCAACAAATCTTCTATGGGTTGAGAATCCTTTTCAAAATGTGGCAAATGTATAGCTAATCTAATGATTAGAATGAATTACTGTTACAGGCACCATAATATGCAGTAATTTCCTCCATATTGAAGATGGGACTAATGCCCAAATTTGATGTGGGATAATCAGTAAGAAAGGATGGACAGCCTTTTATGGTGATAAACTATGCTATATTCGCAGGATTTATGAAGTGTTATTTTATTTGAGAGCTTGGATTTGGAGTTCAGTGATGAAGGATTGGAGTGAACAGAGCACTAAAATAAACAACGGCCTCAGAATAACATGAAAAGATAGGTAGAATACAGAGATAGTTTAGGTTCTTACACCCAAAAATGACCTAAATTACTTGTTTATTCCTGTGCTTACTAAGAAGTAAGAACAATGGGAACTCCTTAAGCTGAAATCACTTTGCTGCAGCAGGTTTTGCAATCTCTTCAAAAATTGTAAATATCTCGGCTATCTTCAGAGTTTTTTTTTTTTTTTTTTTTTTTTTTTTTTTTTTTTTTTTTTTTTTTTTTTTTTTCATTTGAAAATCACAATCAAGAAATAAAATATTAAATGAAAATGTAGTTTTAATGCATAATAATATTTAAAGCTTTATTTATTTCAATTTCTGACAAATTTTTTTTTTTAATTTCTCATAGAAATTTCCTAAAATGGATGATTAATAATTATTCTAAGAGCATCCATTAACCCATATAATAATAGGCACAAATTTCTTGAATTGGCCACTATAGCCCTTATTTTTTTATAGTGTCAAGAGATGACAATTAGGTTTAGTACTCTTATTCAAAGTTACTTATCAGTTATTACCAAGGTAAAATAAAAGGGGAGGATAGAAAATAGGAAGAGGGTGGAAAAGTGGACGATAAAAGACATTTTAATTTTCCTTCATAATGTTTGGTAGGGAGTGAAAAGACGGAGAGATAGAAAATATTTTATTTTTATTTTTTGCTTTTTCTTTTTTTTGAGAATGAAGATTTTATTATTCCAGTGTAGACTTTCAATAATAACTCAATCAACTTAATCAAAAGAGCTTCTTCTTTCTTTTTTTCTTTTTTCTTTTTCCTTTCCTGAGAAGACAATTAAAAGAGTTAAATGTCCATTTATACTAGGGGTGACCAACAAACCCAGAGACCCGCTTAACCCGGCCAACCTGCCCGTGTCCAACCCACCACCACCCAATCCGATGACTCCGGCAATCGGACACAGGTTCCAAACTTGCTAACTTGACCCCACGCGGGTCGGTTGTCGGTTTTTCCTTTCGAAACCCGTAACACCCGACCCAAACTGTGGCCTTTCTCTTTTCGACGAGTTATGATGAATTTCCGACCATTTTCGGCAAAATCAGGTCCAGATCCTTTGAGATCTGGTGAGATATCGCCGTTATCCGGCGAAATCTGGGCCAGATCTCGACGAATCCGGCCAGATCTAGGCCAAATCTCAACGGATTCGGCTAAATTTTGACCTAATCTTGCCGAATCCGACCAGATTTTGGCCTAATCTCACCGAATCCAGTCAAACTTTTGCTTGATCTCATCGAATTCGGCTAGATTTCGACTTGATATCATCAGAGCCAGCTAGTTTTTGGTGTCGAAGATAAAACCTGAGACCGACCTGAATCAACCCGAAACTGACGAGACCCGAACCAAAAAAACCGACCAGATCTTCAGGTCGGTTTCAGGTCAATTTTTTATCCACCCGCCTCATTCGGGTCGAGTCCGAGTTGGGCACAAACCCGACCCGACCCAACCCGTGGGCACCCCTAATTTATACACATAGCACAACAATAAATACCTACTAACACAACAATAATAATAATAATAAAAAAAATAATAATAATAAAAAAAAAAAAAAAAAAAAACTCAAAGGATTTTCATATTTGTTAGAGATATGTTTTTTTTTTTTTTTTTTTTTTGGGAAAAGAATGCCAGAGATATGGGTAATTCTACAGTACCCCTTTTTTGGGGAGTATGATACCTACTAGTAGGCAACCTGTTATACCAGGTTACCAAAATATTATATTTGACGATTTCATTCTCACATTGTGCAATTCCAACATCACATGTGACAGTTCTTTTGTCACATTCGATGGTTCCCTTATTTTTTCTCACATTTGACTGTTACATACTCACGTTATGTAGTTCTAATATCACATTTTGACAATTCTTTTATCATATTCGGTGGTTCCCTTTTTTTTTCTTCACATTTGACGGTTACATCCTCACATTATGTAGTTCCAACATCACATATGATAGTTATTTTGTCACATTTGGTGGTTTCCTTTTTTTTTTTTTTTTTTTTTTTTTTTTTTTTTTTTTCTAATTTTTGACAGTTTCATCCTCACATTGTGCAATTCCAACATCATATGTGACAGTTCTTTTGTCAAATTCGGTGGTTTCTTTGTTTTTTCTCACATTTAACGGTTCCATCCTCATATTGTGCAGTTCCAACATTACATTTTACATTACTTTTGTCACATTTGTTGGTTCACTTTTTTTCCCTCACATTTAATGGTTCCATTGTCACATTTAGCAGTACCAACATCACATTTGACAGTACTTTTGTCACATTTAGTTATTCATTTTTTTCTTCTCACATTTGATGGTTTCGTCCTCACATTGTGCAGTTCCAACATCACATGTGACTGCTCTTTTGTCACATTTGGTGGTTCCCCTTTTTTTTTCTCATATTTAATGGTTCTATTGTCACATTTGGTAGTACCAACATCACATTTGACAGTATTTTTGTCACATTTAGTGGTTCGCTTATTTTTTTTTCTCACATTTAACAATTTCATCCTCACATTGTGCAATACCAACATCATAGTGACTTTACTTTTGTCACATTCGATGGTTTCTTTATTTATTTTTTTCTCATATTTGATGGTTCCATTGTCACATTAAACAGTATTAACATCACATCTTACTGTACTTTTGTCCCATTTAGTGGTATCTTTTTTTTTTTTTCCTCACATTTGACAGTTCCATTTTTACATTGGGCAGTACCAACATCCCTTCAGACCATACTTCTGTCACATTTAGTGATACCCTTTTTTTTCTTACATTTGATAGTTTTATCATCACATTGAACAATACCAATATCACATTTGATCGTACTTTTACATTTGGACCCACTACTAAAGTCATTTTTTTACTTATTAATAACCGCTTATCACAATAGAAATTAAAAAAAAGAAAATTGTAACTCTAGCATTTTCCTCATTTTAAAAGCTATTAAAAAAAAATTTAGATCTAAAGTCTAAAACAAAATAAACATCCCAACAAATCAGCCCAACCACAAGAATTACTAATAGTAAAGTTAAAAACAATTAAGATCAATTAACCAATTTTACCAAAAACGAACAACTTGACCCTTTTAAAAATGTTAAACAAAATATTTTTGTCCTTTATAGTTTATCATTTTGACCATAATGAAAAGTGTCAGCCTCATTTAAGTCAACAGAGCCTCCACCAGCTAAATCTGAGAGAAACCTAATAGCAATGAAATGTTTTCTTTGTTGAAGACATATCAATGCCATAAAAGGTCAATTTTAACATAATTGGCTATTAAAATGTCAATTTTCATCTCTCTACTTTTTTATTCATATGGGCGGCTAACAGTAACCTACACTAACTCCTTAGTGTGAGCAAGACCTATTGACATATGTATTAGTATCTTAAATAATATGATGCAGTGGATGACCACTTGAGAAGAAGCAATCCAGACATAATCTATCTCTTATATTTCTTGATGAAGTTATTTTATAAACTCTAAGGATACTTATATATGAAAGTGTAATAGCCCTCAAAGGACTCAAAATGATGGTCTTGGTCAAACTTTGATTAATTTATTGTTTTTTGATCTTGAATATTCACTTCATTAACAAGAATCAAACAAAAGCTAGTAGGGTCCATACCATCACATCCTTCAGATGGAGGAATTTGTTTCACACAAAGCAGCATATGTGGTTCCCACCATAACATAATGGCTCTTCTAAGACTACAAATTTTACCATAATTTGATAAAGTAGTCAAATTGAGTGATGTACAATTACTTTCATATAAATACATCACTTTTTCTCCACTAATCATAAGTGACCACTTCAAAGTTGTGTCCAAATGCTTTATAAAAACGAAATCTACAAAAAAATCAACTAGAATTATCTTGGTTTCTTCCATAAATCTTTGAATATATCAATTAGCTTACTACTTATCTCCCTTGGTAGCTACCATCACGTTCAGGGTATACATCCCTCTAAAATAACATAGTTGAGATCACTTTCTTGATGTTTATATTTTTCTAATCAATATCTATATCATATATAATAGCAGAAGACTTTTAAGGAGGTGTTGACACGTTTACAATTTAAAAGGCGATGCATTACAATCTTTCACTATGTAAAATACTGTTTGGAGCCTTTGGGTATAAAAGGAAACGAATCGCTTAAAACTGAAAAAAGAAAAAAAAAAAAAAAAGAAGAAGAAGAAAGATTGGTATGCGGAGAAAGGAGAGAGAGATGAGGCGCGCTGAAGACACACAGAGAGACCGAGAGCAAGAGCGAGAGATCCCAACAATGGCGGTATTGAGATACGGAGATAGAGAGAACTACCACCGGTAAATTTTTTTCCCTTTCTTTCTTAGATCTAGGTATGAAATATGAATTAGTTTTGAGAAAATTGGTTGGATTGATTTTTATTTAGGTATTTGGGTTACATTTGGTTTCAATTTTAAAAGAGAAGAGAGAAATTACTAAAAGGATGTGTTTTTAATAGTGATGCGTTGTTAAGGCACAAGGGAGAAAGACAGACATCTCAGGGCTGGCACTACCGTTAGCCTCCAACCACAAGGAAACTTTATTTCTTTTGCCGTCACACCATCAAAGCCGTTATTGGGTAGTTTTCTTTTGACCCTCTGTTTATTTATTTCAAGTATAGATTCACTATGCGATTTCGACTTTGACTGCACTCTTTTTTTATGTCTATTTATTTCTTGGTTTGTAGGTGGAAAGGCCAAGCCTTTAAGGCAACCCAAATTGAAACCCGTGTAAGGAAAAACAAAAACATAAAAACCCAAAAAATGGTTCAGGGAGGGAGACGTGTAACGCTGAATTATTAAACAAAGAGACGGGGAGAAAGAGAACGATAGAGAGAGAGATTCGGTCAGGCATAGAGTGGAGAGAGAAAATCTGAGAAGACAGTCAGACCTCTGCCACCATCAGATCCCGTATCCTCCACCGGTTAGTCTCTGTTTTTTGGTTCTTTAAATTTGGGTTTAAATATGATTTAGGTCTGGGTATTTGGATTGGATTGTATTGGATTGCATTCAGGTTTTGGCTTAGATTCAGTTTTGAGTAAGGAATTTGGGTTAGAATGGTTTATAATATGCTGTTTTTAATTTTTTTGTGAAATATTTTCCCCTCTTTATATTTTCGTTTCCCATGTTTCTTTTCTACCATTGTTGTCAAGGTTCTTGCAGTTTTATTTAAAGTTTTTCATTTGCAATTGCTCTGATTTGAAAAAAATAAAACCCTAGAACACAGAGAATAAGAAGCTGTTGAACATTAAATTGCCTTTTTTCCTCCACTGATGCCAATCTGCTTCAAGCATTATATCTTTGTGTTTTGGATCCAAAATTAAATAGTACCCACAAAAATCCTTACACAAATCTACATCTTCAACGGCCCAAAACCACCATGTCTTATCCGTCTCCAAAACCAAAAATAAAAGTCCACTTAAAAATCTGCCACACTTACAGATTAAGAGAAAGTCACAGTGTTTTGCTGAAACACTTTCTACCTTAAGCCACTTAAAAAAACCCTGAATCGCCACACTCTTAATCAACTGTGCACACTGCAATTCAATCCAAAAAAAAAAAAAAAAAAAAACTGCACACACCGCAAAGAAAAGATGAGTTCCCTCCGTTCAGCAGAGGACAAAATGGCAAAATCAAACCTCTTTGTCCTCCCAAGTTTCAGTTTGACACCTTCTTTGTTTCACTTCTTCTCTGCAGCGCCACACCTAAGGGTCTGTTTGGATGGAGGAGTGGAAAAGTGGGAGGATAGAAAGTTGTGGGAGGATAGAAAATATTTAGTTTTCTCTCTTGTGTGTTTGGTTGGAGGGGTGGAAATATGAGAGGGTGGAAAACTCTTTTGTTTGGTTAGAGAGAAAAATGGAAGGATAGAAAATATAGTTTATATAAATTTACTATTATACCCTTGTTACATAATTGGTAAAAAATAGATTTATTTGTACTAATTAAATAATATAAAATTAACCAACAATTATATTTTTTAATGAGAAGTGTTACACATCCACAACATTTTTCGCAATACTTTTACAACAAAATTTATGTGGAAAGTTGTTACTAGTTCTAATTTGAACCCACTACTGAAATTATTTTTTACTAACCAATATTAACTAATAACAATTTATTACTTAAAATTTGTTGTGAAAATATTGTAGAAACATTTCACAAATAAGATCTTTTATTCTTTATATTATTTCCCCTTTTCCCCTTTTCATTTCATCCATTCGTTTTTTTCTTTTTTTTTTTTCTTTTTTTCTTTTCTATTTTATCTCCTCCACACACGTTTGTCTCTATCCCCACCACTCTTCTTTTTCTTTTTCTCTTTCCTTCACAAGTCTCAGCACATCCTCTCTCTTTCTCTTTTCTTCTTCAGCTCGCTCTCTCTGTGTGTTTGACTGTTTTTTTTTTTTTTTTCATTCGTTTTTTTTTTTCATTCGTTTTTTTTTTCCTACACTATCTCCTCCATACAAATCCTATTTCTATCCCCACCCCTTTCTTTTCCTTCTTCTCCCTCATTCAAGTCTCAAGAACAGCAGTTGCCCAGCCGGAGCCGAAGCCGGAGATGGGTCAGATGGCTTTTGTCTAAACTTTTTTTATTTTTTTTTCTTTTATTGTTATGATTTGATTAATTTTAAAATTGTGTTTTTGAGTTTGTATTGTGATAATCTGATTATGCTTGATTATGCTTGAGTTTAGAGATGTTTGAGGGAAAGATTTTTGTGGTTTTAGCCGTTGTGTTTGTGTTTGTAGCCGTTGTGTTTGAGGGCATTTCTGGAAAAGTGTTGGGAGAGCAATTTTCTCTCCACAGTTTTCCTCCCGATTTGGGAGGAAAAAAATTGGTGGGCCCGGGAGGAAAATTTTCTCCCGGATTTTCCATCCTCCCTGTTTTCTTCCGCTTCCCAAACAGTGGAAAATACTGTTTTCCACACCATTTTCCACCCATTATTTTCCATCCTCCCTATAATCCTTCCAACCAAACATAGTGTAAAAGAAAAACGATGTATCTATATGGACCCAAATGTAATTAGTAAAACACGTTTAGAACAACTATCAAAAGATGCCTAAGATTTGAAAAATGGTGATGAATCATGATAAATATAGATATAGCAAATTATTTTACAGATTACAGCACAAAAAACACACGAGATTTCTTTGTAATCTACAATGACAATGGTTAAATTGAATGACAAAAGAAAAGACATTACAATAACACTCATTAGGAGTTTTTTTATTAGTAACTATGACAAGACTATTAGTAAAAATGACAAAAAGTAAACCTTCAGCATATAACGTCAGTTCTTAGAGAAGACATTCTATTGGTACAGTAGATGAGGTCACCTATTATCAAAGATTGGAGTCTTATATACAGGCAGCAATGATTTCTCTATTGACCACCACCCTTCACATTCTGATGCAATTGGCATTAGCTTTTGATGTTTTCCTTGATAACAGCACACAGAATTGAAAACTACAATGGCACTAAAGAGAGAGTATCCAACTCTTTCAACTACTCCCATCTAGAAGTGGACTTCAAATTTACCCATTTAAGTAAAAATCTGTCAACTTTTCAAACCTGCATAAACAAACATTCAACATGAATTCAGTCACAAGAAGAATAGAATTACATTTTCCAGTGGGTTATATGCATCACAAGAAAAGGCACTACAGTGAGTGACAGTTAAGCTTAAAGCTGGATAGTATTGACTAGGCACAAATTTTTTCAACCTTGATTAGCAATTGCCTAATATCCCTGATTCTTTTCTGGGTAGACTGCAAAATTAATTTATGTAAGCATTTTAGATTTAACATTCATAGCTGTATAGTCTAACTTTTTCCCTAAATTTGTGATGCCTCCCTCAATTTTTTCAAATCAGTTTGTAAATTCTCACAAAATAATAATTATCCTATGGCAAGAAAACTGCATATCTTATTTCAACTTATCATTGACAATGAGGCTAAGTGTAGGAAATACAATTCAAATTGGATAAAAGAACAACTACAATATTTTAGTTTTTTAGTCATAGACAATTTCATTGATAGAAGTTTTCAATCATATTTCTGAGTAATACATATATTGTATTCATTGAATAATTACACACAAAATTCAGCTTACAGAGACTTATGTCCATTGCCTTATCTGCAATCTGTAGGCTATTTCCCTCCATATGGTGGTATGAAGTGGAGCACCCAAGCAGGTTGGCCTCTTAGTTAAGACAACAAGATTGACTATAAGAGAAGACTAAAACAGAAGTTTGAAAATCCATTAATTGAAGCTTACTATTATATGCTATTTGCAGAGATTTGTAGTAGTGATTATCTGTGAAATAATTGTAACAATCAATCAAGTGTGCAAGATGGAAAGTCACCAGATGTATATCTTAGAGCATAACTTGATCATAGACAAAAAACATGCATCAAATTTAAGTTTCAAGTTGCACTTCTTAATTGGGTTCTTCAATTTCTTACAGACGTCTACTAGGAAACTACTGAAGTCACTACTACAAATTCTTTAAGTTAGGAAACCATAACATAGGATTTGAACAGCAGATGAATTGTCAGGAATCCTGCATATTCCAAAAAGAAAAAAGAAAAAAAAGGAGTTATTTTTGATATTATATATACTAGCTAATAACCCGCACAAAGTGCGGGACGCTTTCATTTATTACGAAAGACAAACTGTAGGTGAAAATTTAAACATTTTATAGTTAGATAATACAAAATATATATATATATATATATATATATATATTTAAAAAAAACATTTTATAGTTAGATAATACAAAAAATATATATATATATATTTAAAAAAAAAAAAAAAAAAAAAACTTGCAAGGAAGAAACTCAAATTCAAGGAGTCTTACATAGAGAGAGGCTAGAACCACTACCCATGAGTTTTTACCTTTGCATTTAAGTTTGTTTGTTAAATATGATTAGGTTTTGATATTTTGTTTGGATTGGTTTCGATTTGGATCTTCAAATTCAGTGTTTCTCTTCAGTTTTCAGTTTCATATTTTGATTAGGCTTTGATATTTGTTTGGGTCTTTTTTATCTTCACATTTAAGTTTGTTTATTAAATATGACTACGTTTAAAAATCAATTTCTCTATGCTTGAAATTTGCGTATTTATTAATTGTTTGCTTTGTTATTGGAATACCCAACTTGATGGCTGTTTATGGCAAAGTCAATAAGAGTTTGCAACCCAGGTAACTTAATCCATTTAATATAGTCTAATTTTGGTCTAACCTTCAATCTTCTGCAATTTAATTGTTGGGTCATTCTATATTGGCATTGGATAAAGCTTGAAGATATATTTATTCTACAGTATTTACTAATTCTTTTCTAGAGTAATAGTTATTAAACCAAATATAAAAGCACGTTATGATTACTGTAATATATTAGTTCTTAATATTTATATTTTTCATATTATAATGATCTTATGTGTAAATTTTTGACAATTTGTAAACAACATTTTTCATTGGAGCCGATTTAGCCTTCAAATAGGTGAAATTAGACAAATATTTAAGCCTGAACATGTTAACACTTAAACTTAAATCTGGAATTTTGCAGATTGTACATATATGTGACTTAACTTTAAATGTGTTTGAAAAAAATATTGATTTGAGATTGACGTATTCTCTTAGAGACAGCCATTAAATTCACCATTATTGGGGAAGTTTGCAGATTGTACATTTGTGTTTTAATGTGTTTTAGAAAAATGAATTGATGCATTCTCTTAGGCTTAGGCTGCATGATAACTAACTGTCTATTTGAGTTTATCTAATGGCCATAATTCCACACTATAACTATTTCATTTTTCATTCATGGTACTTTGAATTCCAAGTTTTAAGACATCACATGCATCATCTGAGCCTATATTATTTCTCAATTGCACTATTCATTTTGATGGTATAAACTTGGTATTATAGAAAAAAAAAAAATGTCTTACCTTAAATATGGCTTCATGACTGAGTAAGATATGTATTTAAATTATGAAACTTTGTGATCAATTTGTATTCTAATCATACACCACAAATGTGTAATACTAATATCCATATTCCCAAGTCCCAAGAGGATTGATTTTTTTACCTTTTGTGGCTACTTTGCTTTAAGTGGATGTGGTTTCAGACTAATTGTGAGAGTTAACACAAATCTATCGTTTGAAAAAAGAATATATTTATAGAAAAAATATTCCCTAGAGCCAAAATTTATTTGCAAAAAATCAGTGAAACTCGAATGGAAAGAAATGCAACTTAGATTTATGAGAGCAGCTGAGTTTCATTTTTGTTTAATATAGTAAAAGTCTTGGAGGTGGTAAATGTTTGTTTGTCAGCCCTCTCTTTAATGCTATTACTTGGTTCTCTTTTAGAATAAGTTTTTGTTACTGCCAATTGGCTTTTCTTTCATATTTTCTATTAAAATTTTTTATTGCCTTCCACTCTATTTGCATAATAACCAGGATTAGGTACTTTAAACTTCTGTTTTAATGGCAGACAATTGCGAACAATGTGTTTTGTTATTATACTTTTGTGGTTGCTGGTGTGTGAATTGTATTAACAAAACTGACAATGAGTGGCTGCTATTAAGTTTGCAGGTTGCATGTAATTCATTTAGTAGACCATGTTTGGTTGGAGGACACCTCCTAATCTTTGAGGTTCACACTGTAGAATACATTTGATCATAATCAAAATTTTCCGATAGTTTACATTAAAAAAAACTGCAAAGATGCTCTATATATGTACTTCTTTTATACAGAATAGGTACAATATTATTCTAATAATTATTGTTTTGTTCCTTAAGCTCATTGGCATATCTGGTTGAATTCCAATGAGCTAGAAAATTGTATTTCCTAACAGCTTTGAAGTCGTGGAAGCCTTGGCTGCAGAGGGACCGTGATATTATTTGAGATAGTTTTCGATATAGTGCCACCACCACTGTTGAGCCAACTTTCTGCCAACGTCCGGTTTCCTGCCACCTTCTTACCACCAAGTTTGCAAAGAGAAACCCCATAAGGCAGACATTTAGAGAGAGAGAGAGAGAGAGAGAGAGAGAGAGAGAGAGAGAGAGAGAGAGAGAGAGAGAGAGAGAGAGATCTTAAGACTGCCTACCACCACACTCTCCATCTCTTGGCTCTTCCCCCCTCCCCAAAACAATCCTAGATGTTACTTAAGCTGGTTATAGTCCTAAGGTGAGTTTTTCTTTGATTATTATTATTATTATTAGAGTATTATTTTAAACATTTTTCCAATGAATTTATGTTGGTTTGTGGTTGGTATATTTTGGGTAGTTGTGGGTTTGTGTTTGGGTGTTAGGACATTGGTTTGTTGGGGGTGTTAGGACATTTGTTTGTTGCAAACGTGACAATTAAAATCATGATGATATTTGGGAAATACAAAATGTGACAATTTACTTATTGTCAGATTGGATAAGTGGGCAAGAAAATGAGTACAAGCTACATTTAATGCTTACCATAAAAAGATTTTTTTTTTCCCGATTTAGAGATTTTTATTAGACAGGTATAAAGGAAAAAGAAATGATAAGCTATCTAACACTGATTCATGTGATTTAGATTTTAGATGGTAGAAATAATTTTGCATTCGTATGTGTTATTCGTTTGGAATCAATTTAACAATTTTTTTTTTTGAAACTTCTGATATGTCCAGGTATGCAAAAAGATCATCAATGGCTTGGATGCTCACAACATTAGACCCATAAGACTTTTAAGAGAGAAAGGAAGTCCATAAACAAGGGGTTAAACTATTTGACTTTTGGTTTATTTTATGATTATAAATGTTATTTTGAGCTATGAATCTAAATTTGTATGATGTTTTGAAGAAAGGTATTTGTTTTTCCACTACTGTAAGTTTAATTTTCCCCCTTTATTTAAAGTGTGTTAATATATGTTACTATGATGAAGTATGATTTGATTTACTTTTGATGATGTTAAATAAGAAAGAAAAATACTCTTGAGATGCTATAAAAATACAATAACAAAATTATAAAAAATTTTAAATAAAAATCCCGTGCATTTGCACGGGTTAAAAACTAGTATCTATAAAAAGCAGAGATCTCGTGCGAGAGAGTAAGAGGTTTTGTCATGTGGCGCACTTTATGAAGAGAACTAAAATACTCTTAAATCATATCAGAGATAAAAACAAATTTAAAAATAGAGATTCTTTAATTACTTTGGTTCAATGTTTTAAGACTACTTTTTGTTGCATGTTTTATTCAATGTTTTAAAACTATTATTTGTTTTATAATTATTTGGTTCAATATTTCAAGACTTTTCCTCTCTCTCTCATACACAAATAACTTTTTGCATTTCCATTCACATTTTCCACATCTACTCTTTTATATACACATGCTCACAATCTTTCATGCCATCCCATCTCAAATACACTTAGACAAAAAATGATGTTATTTGCTTTCAACCTTCTAACGACACGTACATAACTCCAACATTGCAATACTATTTGTATCTAGCTCGTATGACTAGGCTAAGACTGAGGAAGGGGGTTTGCATTTTTTATTCAGTGATGGTAGCTTACGGTTTTGACGCTGAAAACGAACGTTGTGGATTTTTTGAATGTTGTGATTCACTTTGACTCTTTGGGTGTTTGAGATTTTAGTTTGGGAAAGTTATAAATGTATTTTATTTTAGAACTAAAAAAAAAAAAAAAAAAAAACATTCTAATTGATTTTTTATGAAGTTAGCTATTTTATGTATATTTGTGTTAGAACTCATACTTTGTAGGTTTCTTTGTATGTTTTTTACTATTATTTTGTGTGGTATGAGCTATACTGATAAAAATAAAAATTGATGATGATTTCAAAGTATTTTTCACTTTTTAAAAAAATTATATGGAAGTCCAACTAAACAATTAAATTTTGATAAATTGATGTATTTTTAGCCAATTTCTCTTTGTTTAATCGCATCCTCTTTATGTTGATACTAAATGATTTCCTTAATTTCATTGAGATAATGAATTGGGTAGTTGTGATTGAGGTCTCCATAATTGGTTATGAGAATAGAATGGTTGAAAAAGTGTTTGAGAAGTTAAATTTATGTAATTTTAGGATATAAAAATATTTTATGCTTTAATTTAAATTCTTATTTATAAATTTTGAAATCATTTAATCAGTTTAAAAAATAAAATATACTTTTAACAATAAATATTATAATATGTTATAGTCTTATAATGTTATATAATTTTTTTTTAATAAAATATGAATTAAGAAAATCAAGCTTCAAAGTATTCAACAATATTATAGGCAAACATAAATATTATAGAATAAAATAAATATTATATTTAGGTCTTAATATATAGACAAATAATTTCAAATAAAATTGTAAAGTAATCTGTGCATCGCGCAAGACATCATCTAGTGAACATTATTGTGTGAGATTAATAGGGATATATTATTTATTTATGTCTATTTATATATTTTTTAAGATATGCTTAATTTGCAACATCTTAGTGGCATTAGCTTGCTGGTAATACGAACATGTTTTTGCCTGTGTACAGTGTTTTTTTAAATATTTTTAATCTCACTCATAAAGGCACAATTATACATTTGCCCAGTTTCAATAAAAAGAGAATCCAAACACATATGAATCATTCCAAAGCAATACGCAAAATGAGAAAAAAAAAATTATCTTGATTAAACAAATAGTTAGATGTTTCACCAGCACAATCGTCCATATCCCATTACATATATAAACCCTTTCATTTTTTTCTCCATGACAGATTTCTGGTTCTTGAAAAGCAACACACTCATATCTCCACCTAAAAAATACTTAAAACTCCCCATGCTTGTCAATTTTTACTCAAGCTATAAGTTACAGATATAACAAATACTCTCCAAAGTGCAGCCAATAAATGTTTGCAGCTATGGTTGTTCTCATCTGGAAGGAGGCCACAGAGCAAGATGAATCTTCTTTCTCAGTCCCTGCATGTCAAACAACTTTTGTGAGAACAGATTAATTGTTTTCCATTGGACATTTATGCATGAAATGAAGATGATACACTAGTCAGTTCAAGGTGATTGGCCAGTAAAGGAGCCTTTCAGCTGCAGTCAGTAGTCAGTATTTACACTGAGCGGAACTTATTTCCATACAATTTATTGGGCTCACATTAGAGTAAAAGAATTGTGAACAGCCCCTACGTGATAATGTTTCTTTTAGCTACAGTCAGTACTCAGTATTTACACCGAGCTGAACTTATTTCCATACAAATCATCAGGCTCAAAGTAGACTGCAAGAATTGTGAACATCCAACATGAACTGGGAAAAAAAAAAAAAAAAAAAAAAAAACTCTCAAGGTAGAATAAGAAAATCATGATAACATAAATAAGCAACACATAGGGGGGTTCAAGCCTGTAGCTCATTTGATGCTTTCATATTATTGAAAGGTACCAATAAAGTGACTTTTTCACAACAAATAAAATTAAACAGTTGTCAAATTTGAAGAGAGTGAAAGCACGGTACCATTGGTGTCCCCATATCTTTGAAGTCTTTATCACCCTTCTGCTTCAATGCACTCATGTCCACCTATGATCAGATGAACCAAGTATTAAATGATTTTTGTTTATGCATTTCCCAGTCACCACTCTGTACAGACTACAGAATAAACTAATCCATCACAACAGATCTATCTTGCTCTCTTAGAAATCACATCACTGGCTTATACTTTCCAATCAAAATATGGGAAGATCAAACATTCACCACAGAAAAACTTATCCTCAAGAAAATTTTCTTTCAAAAGATTGGATAGATGCAGGTTACTTACCACTTCAGCCCGGAAAAGAATGTTATACCTCCCCAAACCAAGTGATTGCAACAGGCTAGTGACAGTGTGAGATTCCTCCACCTTCTAAAATTCTATTCAACAGAGCGTGATGAATACATAACATTAGATGACCAACAGCAATTATACACAACCATTAATCTAGATAACCTCACAAATACAAGCCAAATCCTCTTAAATTAAGCTAAAACAGGGCAGCAGGGGGGAAAATCATACCGAATGAAAACTTTTCTGCACAATGCCACCTATTGGTGTAAGCTGCATAACTAGCTTTGAAGTATCAGGACCTTCAAGTATTTGATAGTTAAAGGTCCTGTTGGCCTAGAAGCACCATCATTGCTTAAAAACCATCTAGCTCTTGAATTATCAGCTACCCTTAGTGATTGTACTTGGTGCAGCTCATTAAAATTTCTTTGCAGTGAGAGTCCCCTAGAAGATTTCAAATTTCTATTTGGGGATCTAGGTCTTTCTGTGGCTGGCATTCGCCACAAAAAAGTATGTCCTTCTAATTCAGACCTTTGCTGCTGCATGTTATGCCTTGCAGGCTGAATAGTTTTTGACAACTTTTGACTTTGGTCCAACTTCTTTCTCTCTGCAAAAACCCTTGGAATTTGCTTCATCTTTCATTTGTTTATCAGTTTCAAATGCAGATCATTTGGACTCATCCGGGAATCTTCACATGAATCAAGGCATCAGAGTTAGGGCAGTGAAACATATAAAGAACTAGAAACTATTTAAAAGCTTAAATTGCTTTGCTGCCTGTAAATGACATACACCCATCAAAATTAAACTAAAAACATTTTTGTAACAACTGAATCAAAAACATGGACAACTAATTCTCTGAATACCATAAACCAATTCATGAGCCCCTATTTCAAATGAAATTAGGTTTCCATGAACAATAATACCTTTGGTTGATAAGAAAAGTAGGAATAAGATAGGAATCAAAATGTTCAAAGAATTTTCATCAATTTAAAACTCATTATAATTTCGAAGAAAACACTGCCCTAGACCACCTTGACCCTGGTGGTGCTTTTGGAAAAGAAGCTGGGTAGAATGCCACTAAACTCACCCCCTGCTATAACCAAGGTTTAAACTCCTATCTTTTCTCTCTAATTTTGCAGCAACGGAATAAAGCATAAAGCTTCTCCTATTTTTCCTCTGCAATCATGAAATGTATTTAATTGCCTCAACAGCCTATATGGGCATAGCATAATGGTAACCTGAAATCCCTAAAACCATCAATCTAGACCGTCATAAAATACTGGCAAATAATACTCAATCAGTTTAAATTCACAAAGCAACTAAACAACACGCACCACTTGTTCGTGGACCAAAAACCATTGGCATTGCTCCTAAATCTCTCTTCCCTGGACCATTTGCTTCCGTTAGTAGTAGGATGTGTGAGGGCACAGCCTGATATATTTCCTTCCCCCTTTACTACCTGCAAAAGAATTGAACCACACAAACATTGAATCAACAAAACAACACACAACACAAATACAAATGAATAAACTCAATCTAATCATCAAAACAAGTTACTTTTCTAAAACCCAAATCCAATAATTAGCCCACCAATTCACACACTCAATAAAACTAAACTCAATTTAACCAGCAAAATTAGTTACTTCCCCAAAACCTGTATCCGAAAACTCACCAATCAGTGCACATGGTCTGACAAGCTAAGCTCAACTTAACCCACAAAATTATTTACTTATAAAACAAACCTGAGTCCGAAAATTCACCAATCAATTCATACATTCAATGAGTTAAACTCAATTTAACCAAAAAAAAAAAAAACCCAGTTCCTTCTCCAAAACCCGAATCCTAAAACTAGTCAATCATTCAAGCAGGCACAAAAAGGGGTGTACAAAATTAGAATCACGCAACAAAACAAACAAATCAAAACAAATCCTTATGTTCATAGTATCGTGTCCTCCCAGGCACAAAAAAGGGTGTACAGAATTAGAATCACGCAACAAAACAAACAAATCAAAACAAATCCTTATGTTCATAATATCGTGTCCTCCCCACACTCCCAACAATATCTAATCTCATCCCAACTTATGGATAAGGGTTCCCACGTCTCACTCAAGTTTCAAGTCTGAACGTCCCCAAACTCAAAAGTGTAAAGATTAAATGGTCACATTTATAAGAATCGAAACTCAAACAAAACAACATTAGCATAAACCCACAAAGTTTAGAGAAATAATATAATCCCATATCAGCGTTAATCCTATGTAGAGAGAGAACCTGAAGATTGTGGGTGGCGCCGCCGATTTGAGGTTGTGAGTGTGCCGCCAAGTTGGATTGAAATTTGTAACTCTGTTTCTTCTCTTGTGGGTATGTTTTTGTTTAGCAGCTGTCTGGTTCTTGTAGTTGGATTGGAAGAGAAGAAGCTAGAAAGGCAAACCGGGAAGAAGATGAGACGAAGCGTGAGCCGTAGAGAGAGAAGCGTAGATGAATGATTTGTTATTATTATTATTATTTTTTATGATATATATATCCTGCTTTAAGCCTTTAACAGTAACCTTTAAAATTATATGAGAATGGTCAAGTTCAAAACAATATTAAATTAATGGTTCAAATTTAGATGGGTACCGTACCCTTAAGGGGATCTTTTATCTCCATATCTTTTCCTCTTATGTTCGGAGGGGCAAACCGGGAAGAAGATGAGATAGAGCGTGAGCAGGAGAGAGAAAAGCGCAGATGAATGATTTGTTTTTTTTTTTTTTTCTTTGTTTTATATATATATATATATAACCTGCTTAACAGTAACCAGTATCCTTTATAATTATATAAATGGTTTAAATTATATTTAGGCAGGTACCGTATCCCCTTTCTTTGAGGGTACATGACCCAATATGTAAACAAGTGTGAATGAGAAATCCATGAACAAACAAACACACTCTTGAAAAAAGAGAGAGGTTTGCATGTCACTTTACTTGTAGAGTAGATAGGTGACCATAAAATTTTTGGTGGTTAAGTGCCCTTGATGAACCATTAAGCAATTCATCTGTTGCTGCTTGGGAAAGTCAACGGAGGATGATACCAACCATTGAGTTGCTGCTGCATACCGTTGGCACAGAGATTTAACCATTTCCACTTTCTGCATTTGAAAATCAGAAATCAAGTTTTGAACACCAGCATAACATATTAATTTCTTCCTTCTTTCACTAGATTCATTGGTGGGGTTTAATTATCATTGGATTAACCCATTTCTATATGATCGTTTTAGTTCCAAGTTCCAAGTTTGTCTTAATCAAAGTAAAATGACATCTTAAATTAAAGATGTAGGTTATTATTTTGAATAAGAACAACATGATTTTTATGTGGCTTGAATTTTGAGACAATGTTCAACATGATTTCTTTTACCTTCACATTTCATTAACTTTGATATGTAGGGAATGTGTACCAAAGAAGGAATCCAATCTTTGCAATTTTTCTTGGGCTCAACATGCTGATTAGGAGCTTTCTCAAATTTCCTTGTTCATTTTTTTCACTCTTCAATCATATCTCTCTATCCAACATCTTCCCCCTGCTTTTCAAAGTTAGTGATGTATAATATTTTGACCATTCTGGTCGTTAATCCAAATAGAAATTGGAACAAGATTTGTTGATAAAAAAATCAGCACTGACCTTCCGTAGTTTAGACAAAAGATGCAAACATTCTTTGAGAAACTTACCCAAGGAAAAAATCATGGTGCTGGATAACCACTTTAAGAAAAAGTACTATAAAATATACACATGGATTTGCTGTGTTATACAACCCTATTTAGTTGGGATTAAGAATTAGTCAAATCAAATAGATAGCAAACTCCATTTTTTGAAGTCGTATGATATACAACACTATAAATAGTTGATTTGTATTTCCGAATTCATTGATTATAACATATGCCTAATTGAGAAGAAGATAGTGCTTTAAGAAGCACACCCTTCCAATTAGATGATACTCCAATAGTAAATCATAATTTTTCAGTAGAAAATTAATTACTAAGGTAGGTCAATTGCCATAATTGACAAGTAACATAGTAGAACTAGAAAATACTTGGTATATAGGCAAGGAAGTTATTTAGTGATACTTATTGATGAGATAAATTCAGAGTTTGCTACAAAAAATCTTTAGCAGCTTTTATATAATCAAGTTAATGATGGTTTGAGCTAAAGCTCGTACAAGCAAGATCAAACACATAATCATGGAAGAATAGAAGGGTCTCTTCTATTAGTTTTTCTTTGAAAAACAACTATTAGACTATGTTGTGAGTGCATAATCAAAACGGACCCTTACCATTCTACCCACATTCTCTAATGACATTTAGATATCTTCCAATGGTCAAAGTCGTTCAATAACTACAAGGAAGCTTGGATTCCCATCCTCGAGGTTTTAAAATTGCTTCCTCCAATTCTTCACATCATAGTCCTGAATGAGGTTTTCTTACAAAAAATAATAAGAAATTGCATATATTGAAAGACATATTTGATGAGCTCTTTGTTGAAGATAAAAGCAATATACCTTTCGAAGAGATTTGTTCCCTGCAATGAAAAATTCACCATAAGGATTATTAGCAAATCCTTCATAGACCCACCAAAAATTTTGTTTGAGTTCCTTCTTGAGCAAGAAAAAAAGAATTAGACTGAATAATAAACTTACATTGAAGCAAACAATAGTAGAATAATGACAGCTGTATGATCCTAATGAAAAATAAAATTATCTAAAATCCCTGGTCATTGACTAATAAACATAATCAAAACACATAGTCAAAATTAACTTTTGGCCTAATATCTCAAACTTAATTTAAACTTTAAATTTATGAACATGACAAAGAAGAAGTGGACATGGATATAAGCTGCAGACACACACTAATATGGCAGATTAGGAGAGACAAAGACACAACACGAATAAAATTGTGCCAGTGTTTTTGTGTTTCTGTATGTGTGTCATCCTATTGATAAAACTAATACATGGGTGTAAATATTACTAAATAATACTAACAATGTTCCAACATGTAGTCTACGATCTATTAAGTTTATGAGATAAAGTAAGCAAATATTTAGAGTCCTCTAGATTATTAAAATAGAAGTTTTCAAAGGCATAATCAGGGGTGACCTCATTGATACTAGCATCTAAGACAAATTTCAACTGTGACTTAAACCATACCTTTCACATATGCCAACAATATGCTTTGCTTGCACATTGCATTATCTCTTCAAGCAATGACTTCACTGGTGATATGCATTATCTCCAGCCATGGCCTTAGCCTGTATGTAGGAAAAACAATGAGTTAAGAACCAAGAAAGCATATACTCCACACTGTAATGATGGTCAACATTTCCATGTTTGAATTTGTATATTTGTCTCTTGTCAAAGTTAAAGAATATTTTTGTTACCTTACTAATTATAGCCTTTGGCATCACATTAGTTACATGAAATATATGTATTTATGCACGTGTAAAAGTACAAATAGTGGCAGCTTTCCAAAAAGTGTTTCTTCTAAGTCTTCCAACTTTTTGTACCCAAAATAAATGTAATCTTAAAACAAAGACTTAATGCATACCCATTTGCACAAGTATGAAGCTGATCAATTCAAAATAAGGAACAGAGGATCTCAAAGAATAGAAAGATAAATCTTAGGAAAAAAAAAAAAAACACTAACTTTAGGGCAAAGGGGAACAGAGGATCTCAAAGGATAGAAAGATAAATCTTAGTGACAAAAACACAAACTTTAGGGCTAAAGGAGTTTCATCAGCAGCTATAGTTATCTTCCCAA
Source organism: Quercus variabilis (assembly GCA_030445155.1). Classification (NCBI taxonomy): domain Eukaryota; kingdom Viridiplantae; phylum Streptophyta; class Magnoliopsida; order Fagales; family Fagaceae; genus Quercus; species Quercus variabilis. Next base: position 46,431,565 of record CP129453.1, read on the forward strand.
CAAAGATAATGTGGTGGTTTATCAAACCTCATTTATTCAAGTACCAATTAACCAGGGAAAGAAACAAACAACTAAAAACCTGTGCTTTTATATCATTTAAAATAATATCTTCAACCGATCAAAAATGAATTATATTCTTCTACAGATCCCAACCAAAGGCTTTTTCTTTTTTCTTTTTTCTTTGATGGGTAAGAAAAATATTATTAAAAAATACTACTTTATGCAATATTTCATTTATGAAGCCCATCAGCTCAATTTTTGGTCTGCATGTCCTAAATGATTGATAGACTTTTACCAAAATCATGAACTAGAACATCCCAAAATCAATGTAATTGCAAAGTTGGATTGATAGACATTTCTCTAATAATCATTTCATTCAAACTCTAATAATGCTTGAGCAACATACATCAATATGACATCCATCCCCAACCAAATTGCCCAACTGCTCAGTACGTAGAAATCACTCAAGTGCAATGAAGGTTATACACATCTTTAGTTTGTTATTTGTTTCTTTGATCACAAATTACTGTCTTTTCTTTGTATTCACAAATGTTAAGGGATTCCATTTATGCTTCCTCTCAGTCTCTTCTTATTTTCAATTTTTTTTTTTTTTTGAAAAAAATTGAATCCATTTAGGGAGTGTTTTTCATGTTAGTTTCTGACTTGAACAAAATAATTGATTAAAAAAATAGAGGGCAAAGCTCAGCTGTATAAACATATAACAATTGAATAGAAAACAAAGGGATGTCAACAGGTGACATTCACAGTAAATTAAACAAAGAGCATGACTTAACAAGAAAAAGAAACTACCATAATGCAGCAGCAAAGGCATGATTGACCAGGCCATTCTTAAATTACATCAGCTCAACAAACTGGTTAATCATCAAAAAGCTCTCATATAAAGTAAAATCTTTTGGAAAACTCCAGCTATAATATTTCTTTGTCAGGCACAACAAATCTGGTTACTCTATAATATGCATAATCAAAGTCTGCTCTAGTGTAGCGTTTTAAGTTCCAAAAACTTAATGAGCTGAGTCATTTTGTTTCTCAAACTCTTCTATTAATTTATGTCAAATTCTATCAACTTTAATAATTTAATTTATTAACTCCACTTCCAAAGGCACCCGGCATAATTTAATTCAGTTTAAACCTAAAGAGTTGCAATAATTTATGGAAAAGAACTTTGGTATGCTTCCAAGCAACAAACAGTGATACTCCACTGTTACAGAGTCATTAAAATCAAATACACACAAAGATTCCATCCAATATGATAGAAACACCTTGATCCCTCCAAATTGTTGACACGTGATATTCCCTCAACTATATGATGTGCAAAGGATCAAAATGAGATAAATGGTCCATAGTAATGGCATTTGAGAAGACAATTTAGCAAAATCATAAGAAAAAATTATCATAAAATTGGTCACTTAGAAAGGATCAATTACAATGTCTAAATGTCCATCATCTAAACAAGTTATAAGAAAAAATTGAGAGTTGTTCATATGCAATAAAAAACACATTAAAATCAAAATTATAAACCTTTATGTGTTGTATGTTTTGATAACTATATGTAGGTTGTAATATTAGAAGTTGGATTGAACAAGAGCTCAGTTGTGAAAAAGTGAGGAAAAGCAAATTTGCAAAAGTTTGCTCAAGCGAGTTTCATGCGAGTTTCTGTGTGACACTTTGACTGATAAGTTGGGTCGACCCATATGTCAGGGCAAGAGCTAGGTCGACTGTTATGTTGTACTAGTAGAAGTGTAGAACACATTATATAGAAGTTCTTGAGTATTTCCAGAATTGCTATTTGTAGATACTCAGGCTTTTTTGCATTATGGATATTGATTGCTTGTAACCCTTACCAAACTCTTAGGAGTGGGGAAAACTCAAGTTTTAAAGACATCTCAAAGCCTGCTCTCCTATTTTGTAGGAGCCTCTTTCTCTCGTGTCTCACGAGTCTTTTCTCCCTAGGGTTTCCTGGGGGCTGCGTTTTTTTGGTTTCCTTGAGTTCGTGGAATCTGGAATCATGGCAGATGAAGTAATACAATCTCTGGAGAAGATGAAGCTAACAGTAGAGGAAGAAGAGACGATAACTATCTCGAATGAGGGCCGAAAGGAAGAACTCGAAAGTTGTGAGTTGAGCCTTATTGGTAAGTTCTTGACTTGCAGATCTTTTAACAAAAGAGCAGCGATGGTGACACTCAAGAAAGCATGGGGTTTAGAAGACGGGGTGCAAGTCGTTGAAGTAGGGGCAAATCTATTTCAGTTTAAGTTTAGGTCTGAGTTTGAGTTGAACAGAGTCTACACTGGTGGTATATGGAGTTTTGATAACCAAGCTTTATTGCTAACTAGATGGAAGGCGGGGATGACGACGAATAGTGTTAAATTCGATTCAGTACCCTTATGGGTACAAATTTGGGGGGCGCCCTTTGAGATGAGGACTGCTCGAATTGCGGAGGAGGTGGGAAACCGGCTGGGTAGGGTGTTAGAAGTCGAGAAGCGACGGAACATTGACGGCCAGAATTTCTTTATGAGGGTGAAGGTGGCTATACCGTTAGAGAAAGAGATACGCCGTGGTGCGTTTTTGGCAGGATCGGATCGGAAGAAGTTTTGGGTGAATCTCAAGTATGAAAGACTGCCTATTCTGTGCCATTACTATGGTGTGCTTGGGCATGAGCTACGATTTTGTGCTAAGTACTTTAGTAAAACAAAAGATGGTGCAGTGGTTGAGTGCGGCTATGGGGTCTGGTTGAAAGCTTCAGGTGGTAGAACGAGATCGCCACAAAAGAGGGGAGGTAGGATGGATGACATGCACGAGGGTAGTCGAGGTGAAAGGCCACGGTCTGCTACACAGTGTGGGACGGAGATGGGAGCAAGGGGCGATGGAGAAGACAATAATGATAAAAAACCGATGAGGGAGGACGGGGCTGACAGTGAGTTTAGGGGCGATATTTCTTTGACTGGGGATGTGGATGAAGTTAAAAAGGATGCGTGCTCCTTAGTTGAGGGTGAACAAACTTCGCTTATGATTGAGGGGACTGAGGAGGCAGTAGCAACATGTGAGGTGCATGGGAAGAGCATGGCAGAGGGGGTTGGGCTGCATACATTTAAAAAACCAACTACATGGACTAGATTAGCCCGAATGGAGGTTGGGCCGGTGGGAAGGTTGAAAGAGGGTGCAAAAGCTTTGTTGGGAAAGAGACAAAAGATGGTTGGGTTAGATGGTTGGGATGGCGAGGAGAATAGTTGTAATGGGAAAAAATTGAAGGTTGGAGAGAACTTTACCATGAATGAAGCGGCAGGGGTGTTGCAACACCCTTGCCGAGAGCAATGAGGATCTTAAGTTGGAACTGCCAAGGGCTTGGGAACCTTTGGACAGTTCAAAGCCTTCACAAATTAGTGAGGGAACAAGCTCCCGATATATGTTTCTTAATGGAAACAAGGTTAGATCGAAGTGGTTTTGAGAAGCATTGTGGTGATGTACCTTTTAAAAATAAACTGATAGTGAAAAAGCCAAACTTAGGTGGAGGGTTGGCCTTACTGTGGAAGGAGGAGGTGAATTTGGATGTGATAAATTTTACTGACAATCATATTTTGGCTAAGGTAGTGGAAAATGATGGTTTTGTGTGGCATCTTACAGGGTTTTATGGGTGGCCTGAGGCAAATGAAAAGAAGAAGTCGTGGGCACTTTTATCTCATTTAAGGAATTTTGTCGAGGGTCCTTGGTGTTGCATTGGTGATTTCAATGCTATACTTCATGCTTCGGAAAAACAGAGTGCCAATGCACCTTATTTTAATCAGATGGAGGAATTTCGGGTGGCCTTGGAAAACTGTGAGTTGACAAATTTAGGTTTTATTGGGCATAAGTTCACTTGGACAAATAGGCGGCCAGGTTCAGCACATACAAAACAACGGTTGGATAGAGCTACGGCTAACAGAGGTTGGACCGAAAGGTTTTCTGCAAGTACAGTTTCTCATTTGTTCAGCCATGCTTCTGATCACATTCCTATCCTGTTGACAACTTTGAATGATAGGCGGTTCAGGGGTAGGGGGGTTGGTGGTTTCAAATTTGAGGAGTGCTGGTTGTTATGGGATGATTGTGAGGAGGCTGTGCTTGAGGCATGGACACATGGCGGGCATGGGAGTTTGGGTCTGAGTGGTTTGAGGAACAAAATACAAAGTTGTGGGGCTGATTTGTTGGCTTGGGGTTCTTCTAAAACTAAACCTGAAATTGAGGAGATTAAAAGATTACAAAAGAAGTTGGAAATTTTAAATGCTAGTGAGATGACGGAAGAAAGCAGGACTGACTTTCTGTTACTGAGTAAACAGTTGGATGACTTAATGCTTAAGCAGGAGATTTTCTGGCGTCACGGGTCCAGGGTGTCATGGTTAAAGTATGGGGATCGGAATACTAAATTTTTTCACACCAAGGCATCCCAAAGAAGGCGAAGGAATTTTATTGAGGGAATCAAGAAGGCTAATGGGGAATGGGTGGAGGATGTTGAGGGGATTGCAGAGGAAGCTTCTGATTATTTCATGAATATTTTTAAAGCAGGTACCTGTGACAGAATGGAGGATTGCCTTGATGCAGTTAACCGGAGAATGACTGATGATATGTTAGAGGTGCTATCCAGGCCGTACAGCGATGACGAAGTGAAAGCAGCGTTGTTTCAGATGGGACCAACAAAGGCTCCTGGTCCTGATGGTATGAATGCCCTCTTTTATCAAAAATTTTGGCATATTGTTGGTAATGATGTGACTGCGGCTGTGCTAGATTTTTTACATATTGGTAATATGGTGCCTGAGATTAATTATACTCATATTGTTTTGATTCCTAAAGTTAAGAAACCGGAGAAAATTGTTGATTTCAGACCTATTAGCCTATGTAATGTGGTATATAAAATTATATCTAAAGTATTGGCGAATAGGTTGAAGCTGATTTTGCCACAGTTAATTTCCCCTACTCAGAGTGCTTTTGTACCTGGACGCCTTATTACTGATAATGTGCTAGTAGCCTATGAGACCCTGCATGCCATGCACATTAGAAAGAAGGGAAAGAAGGGGGCCTTAGCCCTTAAACTTGATGTCAGTAAGGCTTATGATAGGGTGGAGTGGGGTTTCCTTAGAGGCATGATGGTTAAACTGGGGTTTCCGGAGGATTGGGTGAACAGGGTTATGAGTTGTGTTTCGACACCTTCCTTTTCTATCCGAATCAATGGCAGAGCTTATGGGAATATCACTCCATCTAGGGGTATTCGCCAAGGAGATCCCCTATCCCCTTATCTTTTTCTGATTTGTGCTGAAGGTTTTACCTCGCTTCTTGCTAAAGCAGAGACTGAAGGGAGGCTGCATGGTGTAGCATTATGTCGAAATGCCCCATCTATTACTAATTTGCTTTTTGCTGATGATTCTTTGATTTTTTGTCAAGCTAATAATAATGAAGTTCAGGTGGTTGTGGATACTCTACAGTTATATGCTGAAGCTTCGGGCCAATGCATTAATCTTGAGAAGTCCTCTGCTTTTTTCAGTAGTAATGTGTCTGTGGAGCAAAAAGCATGGATAATTGATATATTGAAGGTTAAGGAAGTGGAGAAATTTGATGCTTATTTAGGCCTACCTACTCTAATAGGAAGAAGAAAATATGAGACTTTTGCTTTCCTGAAGGAACGGGTTTGGAAAAAGTTACAAGGTTGGAAGGGGAAGTTGCTTTCTAGGGCTGGTAAGGAGGTGCTGATCAAAGCCGTGGCTCAATCCATCCCCACGTATACAATGGGGGTTTTTCAATTGCTTGGGAAATTATGTGATGAGCTGGATGCTATGTGTGCTAAATTTTGGTGGGGACAAGTTGGGGAGGAAAGGAAAATACACTGGAAAAGGTGGGATTTTTTAACGTTGCCAAAGAAAGAAGGTGGTATGGGGTTCAGAGATTTAAGATCATTTAATTTAGCCATGTTAGCAAAACAGGGTTGGAGATTGTTGCAGGATAAAAGTTCTCTGGTATATAGCTGTTTTAAAGCCAAATATTTTCCACGGTGTGATTTTCTTGAAGCAACTGACTGCCAAAATAGTTCCTATGTATGGAAGAGTTTGTTAGCGGCTCAGCCAATTTTGCGGAAAGGATGTCTTTGGAGAGTTGGTAATGGGGCTTCAATTAGGGTGCTTAAGGATTGTTGGCTGCCAAACCACCCAACAAAAAAATTCTTATCCAACCAGAGGAGGAGATTTGGGAATGGCGAGTCTCTGATTTAATTGACTGGCAGAACCACCAATGGGATGAAGAAAGAATAAGGGCTCTGTTCCACCAGTTTGATGCGGAAGCTATACTTCAAGTCCCTTTGAGTAGGCGGGTTGTCCAAGATGTGCTGGTATGGTCTTCTTCCAAGAAGGGCAGATATACAGTCCGGTCTGGGTATTTTATGGCAAAGCAACTAAGGAAGGAGGAGTTAAATGCTAGGGAGTCTTCAGAGCATAGAGCTTATGGGTCTCTATGGTCGAGAATATGGAAAGCAGAGGTTCCAAATAAGATCAAAATATTTTCATGGAGGGCTTGCCTTAATATTCTGCCCACACAGGATAATCTCATTCGAAGGAGAATAATGGAGAGTGCGCAATGTTGTTTCTGTCATAAGGAGACTGAGTCGGTTTTGCATGTTCTCTGGAGTTGTGGTGCGGCACAAGATGTTTGGGCTGGGAGTCTAGGAAGGCTTCAAAAATCCTGTTCGGAACGAAATGATTTTGTGCAGCTGGTCATAGACCTTTTGGCAAAGCTTTCTTCGGAGGAATGGAACCTGTTTTGGGTTATTTGCTGGCAGATATGGCATCAGAGAAACACAGTCATGCATGGAGGTGCGTTTCAGCATCCTTCGAAGCTGGCCCAGTGTGCAGTGGATTATTTGAGGGAATTTAGGGAGGCACAAGATCACCTGAGGGTACCTAATCCGATTCATGCTCTAGCGCAGCAGACATGGCAGCCTCCACCGGGTTCGTTGTTCAAGCTGAATTTTGATGGGGCCTGTTTTGATGGTGGTGCTTCATCGGGCTATGGGGCTGTGATTAGAAACGACAAGGGCGAGGTCATGGCAGCTATAGCTGTGAGGGGAGGTGCTGTACAAGGTAGTGAGGAGGTGGAAGTCATGGCTTGCCGTAAAGCGCTTGAGTTTGCCATTGATGCAGGTTTCACAGAGATTATTCTGGAGGGTGACAATGCTATGGTGCTGAAGATGATTTCTCATGCTCAGCCTGACCTTTCTAGACTTGGCTTAATATACGAAGACATCTGGTGTTTGGCTGCGGGGTTTAGGTCCTTTTCATCTAACTGGGTTAGGCGCAATGCAAATAGTGTTGCTCATGCACTGGCTAGATTTGCTAGATTAATTGACAATGAATTTATTTGGCTGGAGGAGGATCCTCCGCCAGCGGTGGATGAATTGTATTTGGATGCTAGTTTTCTAATTTAATGAAATTGATTGTTTCCGACTTCAAAAAAAAAAAAAAAAAAAAAAAAAAAAAGACATCTCAAAGCCTTTTATCTTTGTTCTCCCCTTTCCCACTATCCCTAACAATATTCACAAATTTTATTGCAAAATCAAATGTTGATTCCCATTGCATGACCATACCTTTAGTCTATTTTTAAAGCAATCATAAATGCATATGTACTTGCTAACAGTAATTAGTTCCCCATATCTCAAGATAAGAACATGACATAGGAAGCACAATGGAATATTAATTTTTATTTAGTCTTAATTAATTTTGGAATTAATTTTTTATATATATATTTTATTTAGTTTGAAAGTAATTAGGTTATTTTATTAGTTTCCTAAAGATTATTTTGTAATTAAATATATGGAATTTCACAAGTTAATTAGAATTAGGTTTTCATAAATCAACTAGAATAATGTTTTGGTCAAAGTAGTCTATATAAGCACAGTATTGTACTTCTATGAAGACAGTTCACAATTTTCTTGATCAATTAAAATTTCTCTTGGAATTATTGTCGTGGACTAGTGTTGACTCTAGCCAACCCTTGGACCTTGGTGCTTACTCCTAGACCTTCTATCCTATTTGGTGTTGACTCCAAGTAACCCTAGGTGCTAAATATTAGGAGAGTTTATTATTTTTTTTGTTTTTTGTTTTGTTTTTTCTGTGTTTTATATCATGTTTTGGTTGTCTTGTGTCAAAATACCAAAGCCAATCATATTGATTTAACCAATGGCAAGCAACTAACCCCTTGTCTCGGGAATCTTTGAGCCTTTATACAGCCAAAAGAATACTAGGGTTTATGAAGACTACTCCCCTAAATATTGACTAGAATAAGATCATTCAAGAAAATATTACTTCAACACAGCAAACAAATAGTTTTAAAAGTATAAATGAATTGGCTTAAAGCATTCCAATTAAATAATCTTTGGGTTTTCTCAATAGATGAGAGATCTTAGATATTTTTTATTTCATAAAAAAATTCATCAATTTTTTTTATTAGAAGTAAATGATGAAGTTTTATAGAAAAAGAGAATTGCTTCATGCTCACATTCACAAATACAAAGTAACATAAAAATTACAAAGAACCAAACAGAAAACCTAAAAGAATATTGAAACTCAAAAATGGAATTACAACGTGTATAACCCCAAAGCTAGAGACCACTCAAACAAGGTACGAATCAATAAAAACTTCAATTGATCGAAGAATCTCTCAATATCCTTTAAAATATGAAAGTATCATTCCTTCCAAACTAATCACATCAAAGTAACAAACATGATAACAATACATTCAAAATTTCAGAAGAATGCTTTCCAAACCAATTCATGCACCCAAAGGGATGTTTCTATCAAAAGCATCACCCAATTAACTCCAAACATGTTATAAACAATAATTTCCACATCCATCTCAAAACTATCATAGTTGCCAAGGCAGCTTGACTTGTTAGACTTTTTCCCAGGCCCATGCAACAAATCATATAAATCCTAAGCTATTGGGTGTGAGGTCACACACACACACACACATATATATAGTTTTTTTTTTTTTTTTTTTTTTTGTGCATAAAATCATAAAGAATAATATTAAAGAAATATATGCTTGTTTAGTGTGAAGCATGACCCTTTCTCTGTGTTTGATCAAGTTTGGTAGTCCAAAGTGTTTTCTGGTTTGGCTCTGTTCCTAGTTAGTTTGATACAGGTTGTTTCTTTGTTTCTTTATGTAAATTTTTTGACCTTTAATTGTATAATGTTATATTAAAAATCATCTAAATATCAATGTTGCATTAAAGAAATGTAGAGAGTTAATATGTTGTTCATAATACAAATAAAATATTGCAACATCTTTTAAATATATATTTCTTTATTTTTTTTTATCTGTATGTTACATGCACATCTACTAGGTGTTGAACTATCTCAACCTCCACCTTACTCTTTCAAATATATACTTCAAAAAGTAAGTTGACAACAAATTGAACCATGAGGTCAGACGCCGACACACATGATCAATGCACGTAGATAATCTTAAGAAATTTTCCATAAGCCCCCGCCCCCTAGTCTCAACATATTGAAGAACTTTATCATGTCATCTTCATACACACATCATGTTCTACACAACCATATAAAGCATCCAAGGATAATTATATTTACCAAATTGTCTACAAGTTTGACCCCATCATATAGACATATCATGAAAGAAAAATAGAAAGAGATCCACACCTTCAACATCTGATCAATCATGTGCTATATTGCCAAGAAATTCTCTATTGTAGGGAAAAAAAGCTGCAAGACCAAGCAAAAGCAGATTAAAAAAATTTGGTATAGTAATTCATAGCCACTAGTTCAGAATGAGGACTGCGAGGATTAAGAAGACAGATACCAATGACCTAAATTACAACTTACATTAAAAATCTGACATGTACTGATACAGAACACCAACTTAACTCTATAGTTTAATAGGCAGTAGATACACCAAAAAACAAGGCGCTAGCATTAAACACACTCTTATCATTAATGGGTTCATTACCAAAAATATTTGGTGAAAAATTCTATTACTACATCTACAGATATTTTTCTTTAATAGTAATGTAAGGTTGAATTTAATCAATCATTTAATTGGCTTTATTCCGTGACCAATTTGCTTGTAATTTAGCACTTAGCAACCTTGTGTTTAGGTGAAAAAATTGTAAGGGTAGTGTGTGAGAAGTTGTGAAGAAAAGCTCAAGAGTGTGCAAGAAAAACAGAGTCTCGCGGCTAGGACTCGCGGGTGGTTCGCGACTGGCAAGCTGCGAAAGGCAGGCACATGAGAGGCACACTAGGAAGCTGAAGGGTAACGCTAGCTGTCACGCTACAGGACAAAAGTTCCAGTCTGGCCAGACCGTTACATCGTGACTTGATTTCACGACTTGGCCAAGCCGCGAGATCAAGTCGCCAACTTGCCTTGTTTGGCAAAAACTGACGTTTTGCATTCTCTTCTCACCCTACTATATATACACCCTTATACCCATCATATTGAGAGAGCTTCAAAAGAGAATTTGGTGAGAGAAAACCCTAGAGAAAAACAAGATTGTCTCATCCCCAATCTTCATCTAAAGAGACTCTACAAATTCTTCTACTCTCTTCCTCTCCATTGTCATACCATTGAAATGTTATTTACCAAACCCTTATCTCACCACACCCACGTCTGTGAGAAGGTCCATTTGGTGCTTAAGGAAGCAGTTTGGGAAGGAACCAATATACATTGGTTGATGCTATAGTCAAGTAACGGAATCCAACAAGTTAAAGAAAAAATAGGTTCGGCGTAACCTCGTTGGAGCAAGAAGCTTGGAGGGCTTAGGAACTTGGGTAGATTAGGCTTAGAGGGTCTTCTGCTGTTCATGTATCCCAACTATATTTTTTAGTGAATTTTATCACCGCTTAAAGGGTGGTAAAGAGGTTTTACGCTGAGGACTTCGGTTTCCTCTTCGATAACACATCGTGTGTTGTCTATGTGTTTGCATCTCTCTTTCCTTTATCTTTGCCTTATATTTACTGCTGTGGATGTGTTTATATTTGGCTTAAATTGTTTTATCAATTCTGTTATAAGCTTGTTATCATATTCCGCACATTAATTGTTTGATATAAAGCTTGAATTGGTATTTTTGTAATTTGGGGGTCTAAACGTTCGAGGGTGTTTCATACCCATATTAAACTTTCAATTGGTATCAGAGTGGGTACACTTGTTGTGGTTTAAATACCTAAGTGTGATCCTCGACCCCTTGTGTTATTTACCATGGATGTTGCATTGTATGCCTCTTTATATGATTTGGTTGATGATAAATGTAGCATGTCACATGTTTGTGAAAATGCTTCCATGAGTGACAATCTTCATAATTGTGATGCTATGTTACATGAATCTTTGGATGGTGTTGATATTCCTAACATCAAATTCTTGAAGAAAAAGGCTAAGAAGTTTAATAAGGATTTGAACAAGTTATTTTGTGAAAATGATGATTTGATTGCTAAGCTCAATGAATCCAACAAATTGGTTGAAAAATATAAGAAACTTGCTGAAAATTTTGTTGAAAAGCTGAAAGAGTTTGAATGTTTGAATATGGACTTGAATGCTAAACTTGTTTTGTCTAACAAACTTGTTGATGAGCTAAAATGTGAAAATGAATCTCTTAAGATGCATGCCAAGTGTTTGATTGTTGAACCTACTGTTAAAAATGATGAAATTATTTGTTGCAATCATGTTGTGGTACCCGATTTTGTGCCTATTGTGTGTTCTACCCCAAAGGACAAATCGATGTACACTCCTCCACATAAAAGAAATCAAAAGGTGGAAAGAAAGGCTGTTAAGTCAAAGCCTCCATTTAGGTCTCAATCTAAGGCTTTGGATGGATCTAAGTTTGTTCCAACTTGCCACTATTGTGATGTGATTGGTCATATAAGACCTCAATGTTATAAGTTGAAGAGAGAACAAAACCATATTGTTAGATCCCTTCCCAAAAAGCCTAGTGGACCTAAACACAGTGTTTTGTCACCATTGTGGTGCCTTTGGTCATCTAAAACCTCATTACTCTAAGTTTCATGCTCTCAAAAGAAAAGATAAACTTGAACTTCTTGGAAGTTATGCTAAAAAGGGTAAACCAGTTTTTAGTGAAAATAGCATGTTGATTAAGAAAATGTTTAATGCTCTTAACTCCTTGACTATGTGCATCTCTAGTTCTCATTCTTCCAACCCTCGTCTCACTTCTCTTGAGACACTTATTCCAAACAATCGTTCTGTTTGGATGAGGAAGGGTTCTTATGGTTGAGCTTTTGTTCTTTTGGTCATTGATCTAATTCTTTCAATTTTTGTGGGACCCCTCATGCATTGCATGTTATATCTTCATGCATTTTGTGCATCTTGCATTTATTCATATGCATTGTTTTTTGTTTTGATCTTACTTTTATGTCTTTGTTTTGTGTGAGTAAAAATCCAAAACCACATAAAAAGTGAAAAATTCAAAAAGTTTGATAGTATATGTTTAAGCACATATCACATGTAAGTTTTGCCTTGTACCTTCGTACAAATGGCCTTATGCATTTACGAGCTTAGCTTGTTCTTTATGCATTTATATCTTTGTGGGAAAAATCTTGACATCTTTGTGTGATTGTTGTAAATCGATCTTCAAACTTGTCATGAATGATTAGTCAATAGTTATGTTGGTTTTGATACATGCATAGACTTGTGCCTATATATTTTCCCACTTTTTTATTTTTTTACTTAAAGAACTCAATAAATGTAAATCTCAAAATGAAAAGAGATAATGAGCTGCAAAAGTCGTCGCATATACTAGTATTTGACCAGGAAAAAGGGAAAGCGACTTTTATGAAATTGTATGATGCTAAAAAAGCCAAAAGCTTGTTCATCAAATTGAAATATTAAAAATTTCAGACATCTATCTCACAATGAGATTTTCTTTGCTCAAAAATGGCAAATGATACGTTAAATATGAAGCCAAATGAAAAGTTTCAAAGAATTATTATCAAGTTCTTGTAGGAGGTCATATATGCATGTTTCTATAATTGAGATAGACCACTTGTCTTAGTACTAGTTGTGTATGACTTGATTGAATTGATCATTAAAGCTTCATTCTAGACTATGGATTATTCCACATTTGATACACACACACAACACACATGCCTAATGTTCAATGAATGCCTTATTCATTTGTTCGATTGTACTTGTTTAAATGTGATGTGTGTGTTCGCTCAACTATATGAATCAATCCAAAAAGATCTTTTATCATTTTATATATTTTTGGAAGTGATTTTTATCATTCTTTGTATTCTTTTTGGGTGCTTACACTGTTTTTCAGTGTTTAAACATGTTTTTTGTTGAAAAACAAGTGTTAGAGTTTCTCGCGACTCACCTCGCGACTCACTCGCGACTTACTCGCTACTCACTCCCGACTCGCGAAAATTCTCACGACTTACCTCGCGACTCACAAAAACTCTCGCGACTCACTAGTCGCTAACTCTAATCGCGAGTTTTGGCGACTTGCCCAATCGCGAGCCCAGTCGTAAGTTCATCCAGAAGCTTTGGCGACTCACTCGCGACTCGCCCAGTCGCGAAATGCCCAGAAACAGCTTTTTAAAGGGCTTTTCGTTTGAAACTTGTTTTAACCTCTCCCATCCTCTTTTATACCCCTCTTTCAATATTTTTACATCAAAATTCAACCAATTTGAATGGTTTTTCATTCTTTTAACATCTCTAAGGTAATTTTAAACTCTTTTCATTGATTTGGATCCTTAGATTATGTTTTAGTGAGTTTTGTGCTCTTGGTTGGGATTTTCATCATAAGGGTTGGGAAAACTTAATTTTTTTCTCAAGATTTCTGTATGGGATTGGTTTCTTTTGATGATTTTCTTTGAATGTTAGCCCCTTGTGGCAAAAAGAGCATGTATTAAGGACGGATTTCATGATGTTCATGCATTGTTTCATATTGTTGTTCATAGTGTGCATGCTAGGTGTTTGATAAAATGTCTCTTAAGCATTTTATCACTTGTTTGGACTCCGATGAGTATCAAACTTTGGGGTTTCTCATATTTTCTCATTAGAAACATGTTTGGTTCATTGGTTGTGTATGTAACACACCTTGCCCCAAATGTGCATTTTCCATGCATTGGTCATGCATTGCACTTGCCACCTCTTGCACACACTTTGCTACCTTTGTCATGCATTGATTCATATATTGTTTCTTCATCCTAGCATGTCATGTCTTAGGATTGAGCTTCATTTTCTCATTTATCTCGCACTCCTCATGCATCATTACACCCTCATGCATTATTATCATTGTTCATACTTTCATCTCTTGCTCTTTTTTCTCCTTGACCCCTTTGTCTATTCGTGTCAAAAAAGGGGAGAGTATACTCTAGAGTAGTATACCGGAGAGTGTTGTCATTTCTATATGACTTTTGTGCACATTCTTAGGGAGAGAAATTCCATTTCTCGTGCACATTCATAGGGGGAGAGGTATTCCATAGGGGAGATGTATATACCAAGGGGGAGAAGACTTTGTTTGGCCAAGTTGCTCACATGTTTCTTGTCATGTTTACTTGATCGTAATTTATTTGTTACATTATACTTTTCCGTTTATTACTTGCTTTACCTTGAGGGTCTAATGTATTTTGTACAAGTGTTTCAGGTTACAAGTATATATGTTCCAAGTTCATTACAGCTCCTATGATTCATGACAGGGAGAGTGATATAATAAGGGAAGTACTTCATAGTTTGTACCTGCTATCTTTGTAGGTTTTTAAGGTTTATGTTTCTGTTTGTACCCATTGATGCTTTTGTAAGCTTTGAGGGTTGATTACTTGTTCTTATGCACTAGTTTATAGGCTTGTATGGTTTGTGCCATGTATTTGCAAAAACTTTGTATATGCAGCCTTTGTGCTTTGTTTTTTGGTACTTGTTAATGCTTTGCATTACCTTAAGTACAACACTCTTGTGCCCTTGTAGGATTGTTTTTAGATGCATATATGTTTGTATGCATTGGTTGAGTGTTGGACTTGCAAATGATACTCCTCAATTGAGTTTATCATTTTTGCATGTCCGGATGTTCATTCCTTGTATGAATGAACATAGTAATCACTTTTGCTCAGTGACTACTAGTATTGATCTTTCCATTAATTACTGCTTTTGTGCTTGTGTTCTTTTTTGCTTGATCATGCTTATTTTGCTCCATATGCATATTAAGTTTTCTGCATACAATGATATTGCTATGTTATTGTGTTTCAAGAGTTACTTATTCATATGTTCAAGAGTTTTACAGAATCTAGAGTTAGGTGTGAGTGAGTTTTCCAACTGTTCCCAACTCACGTTTAAGTCTAGAGTTTGTTGTAGGGTTTTGTCATGGAATAGCCAAAAGGGGAGATTGTAAGGTTGAATTTAATCAACCATTTAATTGGGTTTATTTCGTGACCAATTTGCTAGTAATTTAGCACTTAGCAATCCTGTATTTATGTGGGAAAATTGTAAGGGTAGTGTGTGAGAAGTTGTGAAGAAAAGCGCAAGAGTGTGCAAGAAAAACAGAGTCTCGCGGCTAGGACTCGCGGGTGGTTCACAACTGGCAAGCCGCGAAAGGCAGGCATGTGAGAGGCACACTGGGAAGTTGAAGGGTCGCGCTAGCTGTCACGCTACAGGACAAAAGTTTCAGTCTGGCCAGGCCGTTACGTAGCGACTTGATTTTACGACTTGGCCAAGCCGCGAGATCAAGTCGCCAACTTACCCTGTTTGGCAAAAACTGACGTTTTGCATTCCCTTTTCACCCTACTATATATACACCCTTATACCCATCATATTGAAAGAGCTTCAAAAGAGAATTTGGTGAGAGAAAACCCTAGAGAAAAACAAGATTGTCTCATCCCCAATCTTCATCTAAAGAGACTCTACAAATTCCTCTACTCCCTTCCTCTCCATTGTCATACCCTTGAGAGATTATTTACCAAACCCTTATCTCACCACACCCATGTCTGTGAGAAGGTCCATTTGGTGCTTAGGGAAGCAGTTTGGAAAGGAACCAATATACATTGGTTGATGTTATGGTC
This sequence comes from Quercus variabilis, assembly GCA_030445155.1. NCBI lineage: Eukaryota > Viridiplantae > Streptophyta > Magnoliopsida > Fagales > Fagaceae > Quercus > Quercus variabilis. The sequence goes on from CP129453.1 coordinate 46,447,615, forward strand.
AAGTAGCGGAATCCGGCAAGCTAAAGAAGAAATAGGTTCAGCGTAACCTCGTTGGAGCAAGAAGCTTGGAGGGCTTAGGTACTTGGGTAGATTAGGCTTGGAGGGTCTTCTGCTGTTCATGTATCCCAACTATATTCTTTAGTGGATTTTATCACCGCTTAGAGGGCGGCGGAGAGGTTTTACGCTGAGGACTTCGGTTTCCTCTTCAATAACACATCGTGTGTTGTCCGTGTGTTTGCATCTCTCTTTCCTTTATCTTTGCCTTATATTTACTGCTGTGGATGTGTTTATATTTGGCTTAGATTGTTTTATCAATTCTGTTATAAGCTTGTTATCATATTTCGCACATTAATTGTTTGATATAAAACTTGAATTGGTATTTTTGTAATTTAAGGGTCTAAACATTCGAGGGTGTTTCATACCTGTATTGCACTTTCAAGTAATTTACACATGCACCTGGTTTCTCTTCAAACCCATGGCTTCACCTTCCTTTTAAGTTAGTAATTAAACAAATGCCCATAATCTTAAACCCACAACCTCACCTTCCATCTTGCTATTATAAAAGAAGTACTACTTCCCTAATAACCAAACAAACAGCTCTGGTTTTGTAGGGCATATTCCAACTACCAAAAATTAAAAAAGATCTCCCAATTTTTATTTTCACAATGGAATGCAACACTCCTCAATTGATTTCAATTTCTCTTACTCCCTTCAATCAAAATTAGAACTTGTCAACTATAACAATTAAAACCAAAATTGTTGAAATTTAACAGGAGTGACCACTTCCCATGTGTTTGCTACATCCCTACAAATAGCAAATAGATAAAATGTGGGACTCAAGATTTTAGCATCTTTGACACTTAATCCTTCATGCACCACTTTGTTTCCACTGATCCAATAGGCCAGAGAGTGTTGGCAATACTACAAAAAAAAAAAAAACGGAGCTATCCCAGCATTTTCAAAACCATTGGGATAGCCCTCAAAATTCCTCTCCTGGCGCTTCAAACTGCTAGTTTTTGAATGTCGGGTTAAGGTTGTCGAACCTATACCAGCACTTTTCAAGAGTGCTGGGATAGGTCCCGGTGCTTTTAGACCTTATTTCGGCGTTTTTACTTGTGTCGGGACAACTTTTATGAAAATGTGAATATAACTTATACCAACACTTTTAAAAGCGTTGGAATAGGTACTACCTATGCCAACACTTTCAAAAGCACTGATATAGGTGATGAATCAACAAAATTTAAAAGGCCTATACCAACACTTTTGAAAGCGTTGGCATAGGTAGTACCTATTCCAGCGCTCTGAAAAGCTCTCGTATAGGTCTTTAATCAATATAATTTAAAAGGACCTATGCCAGCGCTTTCAAAAGCACTAGTATAGGTCCCTTTTTTTAAAAAAAAAAATTTTAGCACTTGTAATGTACCTAAAATACATATTTTCCAATACCTATTTTATAGCAACTGTAATGAACTACAATTCATATTTTTTCAATGGCAAATACCATGTCACATTCCAACCAAATAGCAACCCAATTCTAAACTGACTATGGCTCAAGCACCTCAGCTCTAATGGTGAGTGGTGATTTACGCTCCGTTTGTTTAGTTGAAAACTTTACGTGAAGATAGTTTTCTAGGTTTTCCCTTGTTTTGTAGCATATTAAACAAAATGCTCAAAAGAAAACAATCTTTGGTCAACAGAAAACTCTTTTATATGACTTATTTTTTAACGATTGTTTTCCACTAAATTTTTTCAAAAAAACAACTCTATCACTCTCTTCATGAAACACTTGTTATAAATTATCTGCATGAAGCATAATTAGATCCCACGATAAGCTCTCTTGTTTCTTCTCTTTGCTTTGCTCTGCTTTATTGCTCTTCTCATGCCTGCACTATCACTTTCTCTCTCTTCTCTTCTATTCCATTTGGTTCATCTCTTCTCTCATTCTTACTATCACTCTCTCTATGTCTTCTCTCACTCTCTCTCCATCTCTCGCTCTCTACCCCTCTCTCTTGCTCTATCTCTCCCCTTTGTAAGATCGTTCTCTATCTAGATGGTGTCTGCCGCATTGGGGATGAATTAATGATGGAGAAAAACAATGACTGTTGTTGCACATGTAAGATTAGCAGGGAGAAAACAGACCATTATTTATTGTAATATAGCAAAGGTTCTTTGATTTTAATGCTCTGCTTGTTCAGTACTATGTGGACTATGCCTAGAACATTAGTTATTATTGGCATGCTAGATACAACAGTTTGGAGCACACTGTAGTTAAAGAAAAGGTTATTCTTTATATGTGTCGAGCAAGCCCATCTTCTAAATGTGATTAATCTCACTACCTCCTACTCACAACATGGGTCAAGGCATAGATCTTTTTATACATTAATTACAAGAGAAAATGGGCTTCAACAAGAAATCAAACATGAAAGAAAGCTAACCAAATGCATACCAACTATTGCTAAAAGGGAAAAGGAACGAGAAAAATAATAAAGGACCAATGAAACTAGGAAAGTTTCCACTATACCTAAATCCAGCGAAACTATTCAGCCAAAAAGAGGGGGGGGGGGGGAATACAATGATATATACCTTCACTCCACATTCATATATCAAAACCTGAAGATTGCAAATAAGAGAAGAAATTATATCGAGTACACACCTACAAGTTGACTTATAGCTCACCTAACTTCTATATATAATCTCAAAATTATCCTGAATCTTCAGTCAAATTGAATTCACATTTTTCTTTTTTCAATTGAAAAATGACAATACTTACATTCTACATAGATAGCAAGTGTACAACTAAAAACCACCATAAATTTCCACAACATAGAAATTTAAGAAACTCGTTCACCAAAGAATCAAAAAAATGGTAAAGCAAAATTTAAATATAGAAGGATGTGGTACCCAACAACAAAATCAAGAAAGAGAGAATGAGGCTTTACTGTACTTAGGGGTTTTGAACTATTCTAGAGAACAAAGATTATTGATATGCTCCAAAACATCAGAGACATCAACCTTGCATGTTACTGGGCATTTTATGTAAAGCCAAGTAGAAACTATGCACCAAAAGCAAAAAAATCAGATCAATAAAAGGCAAGTATTATAATAGCTCAAAAACCAAATTGCAAGAGGGAAAGGAATCTTGGACCTACCAATTATTTCAACAGCACAACACCAACCAGCTGCATTAAAATAAATAAATAAAACAAATCAAATACTTATTTTATTAATATTAATTAAAAAGTTCAGCAGCTTGATTTTTGATCCTTTACATTTAAAGAGAGAGAGAGAGAGAAGAAAGTGACAAAGGCACCCCAACCCTAAGATGTAAATAAAGACGGAGACATACCTTGGCAGCGAATGGTGTCTTGTGTCTTTGGGGACCATGAAAGAAGGGTGATATTCTTCTAAATCACCATTATGTGCTATCTCCATCGTTTGAAAAATGAAGAAGATGAGAGTAAATAAGGATGATGAACATGGCAAGTTGAAAGGGAAGCTTCATCTTTATCCCAATTCTGACACATGGAAGGAGTTCGAGGAGAGCTTTCCTTCATCTTTGCCATTGGAGTCAGATTCCATCATGACCGTAATTTCCCACATGGTTGACAAAATTCCATGATCTGGAAATGAAAAAACCCACAACAGGTGCATTCTACTTGGACTCCCAACCTTTTCATGAAATTGAAGTGATTTCCACGAATTACAAAACATTACAACATGCCTTTGAAACTTTCTTAAAAAACTCTAACACATCTACCCACAAATTGTTTTGACTTATTATTTTCTTCCACCATGCCTGTGGGTGTTATTCTTCAACCTTCTAAGCATGACATGTTGCTCGAGTTTGACCATTCTCACAATCCACTTTGGTTTTCCAATTTTAAACATAAGATATCCTATTAATGTTCCAAATATCACTCCACATCCATAACCTATCAATACAGCTTGCCAACCAAACCCATTTTCAGGCTCTAAGTTGTCTTCTTCTTGCAAGGTCAATGGCGGTGGTTGCTTTGACTCATGGTTGTTGCATGTTCTTGACAACGGAAATCCGCATAATCCCAAGTTTTCAGTGTACGAATCATTGTCAAATGTATTGAATTGCTTTCCTGAAGGTATGTGTCCTATAAGTTGGTTATGTGATAGCCTTAAAACTTCAAGCCACGATAGATCTACCAATTGATTGGGAATCTCCCCACTGAGCTTGTTGAAAGAGAGATCTAACCATTCAAGATTTGTCAAATTTCCAAATGATGATGGAATATAACCTGTAAGGTTATTGTGAGAAAAGTTGAGCCCCTTGAGTGATTTAAGCTTTCCAATTATCTTTGGCATCTCTCCTATGAATTTATTGTTTGAAAAATCAATGATTGTGAAGGTTGTTATGATTCTCTCCAACTCAATATGTTGTCCTTTCATTACCACATTCAATGAATTCTGATAATACGTACCTCCCATATAATGCAATGCAACTTCACTTTCATCCTCACTCATCATGGCTACGAAATTTTTGAAATATTTTCTTGGCAAAGTACCATTAAATTGATTGTTAGAGATGTCTATGATTCGCAAATTTGGAAAAAGAAATTTGGTTTTAGGCTTGCCTATATGACCTTGAAATCTATTTGATCTAATGACAAGAACCCGCAAGTTCTGAAGACTTCCTAACCAATAAGGAAAGACTCCATTTATATTATTGTTTCCAAGATCTAGAACTTCCAAGTTTGTACAATTTGCCAAAGATTGCGGCAATGGCCCTTCCAATTTATTGCCATTAAGGTTAATAGTCCTAAAATAATTTCCCTTGGAAAATGTTGCAGGGATGGTACCATGAAGGCTATTCATTTGCAAGTCCAACACTAAGAGGACATTAGAGTGTACCAAACACTTAGGAACCATGCCACTTAAGTTATTATGAGACAAGACTAGAACTTCAAGGGAACTTACATTGCAAATTAAGGAAGGGATTTCTCCAGTTAATTTGTTATTGGAGATAAAGATATACCGCAACCCAAGAAAATTTAGAGTGGGAAATGGTCCTTGAAGCAAGTTGTGAGAAAGATCAAGAAAATATAATCCCATATCCCCCAACCATCTTGGAGCTTGACCATAAATCCTATTATTGGAAAGGTCTAAGTGTTGTAAATTTGTTGCTGCTCTTAAGAAAATTGGGAATTCAATAATGTTGGAAGAAGACAAGTTGAGCCAGTCAAGATAAGGCAAGGTATAGGTGACATTATTATTGATGCTAACTAAGTTATTTGATAAATCAAGTTTCTTGAGATTTTTGAACTTTGAAAATATTTCAAAGTCCAACATAATACTCAAGTTATTTGATGAGAGAGATAGAGAAGTAAGGTTCACAAGTTTAGATATTGACTTAGGTATAGAGCCCTGTAGCTTATTATAGCCCAAGTCAAGCTCCTCCAATGAATTGGACTTGAATTCACCAATCTCACCAATGAATTGATTACTAGAGATGTCTAAACTCACCAAAGATGGCAAACTAAACAACCAAGATGGCAATGTTCCATTTAGGAAATTTGAACTTAAAGAGAGATAAGTTAGATTCAAACTACTTACGTGATTAGGAAGGGGACCAACAAGTTGATTATAATCAAGGAATATTTTGGCGAGATTTGGCAAGTTCAATAGTGAAGACGGCAACAAACCTGTTGAAATATTTCCCAATAATTAAAAATTGTTAATTTCATGCATTTTCCAAAAACACCTAAAATACATAAGAAATTAAATCTTACCATTGAAACTATTAGATGATAGAAACAAAGAAGTAAGTTTTGTAAGGTTCCCAAGACATGCTGGAATCACTCCAAAAAACTTGTTTTCTGATAGATCTAAAAGAGTAAGTTGTGTGAGGTTTCCAAGTGATGTTGGAATTGACCCAGTAAAATGGTTCCATGATAGAATCAAATCAGAAATTTGAGTGAGGTTTCCAAGCGAAGTTGGAATTGGCCCTAAAAAATCGCAAAAAAATAGATTCAAATACTTCAAAGACTCTAAATTGCCAATAGAATCAGGTATTTCTCCTGAAAACCTTGTCCTAAAGAGATTTAGGAAGGTCAGAGAAATACTATTCCAATTAGATTTTGGAAGAGAACCATTAAGATATGGATTAGACCCTAGATCAAGGGTTTGTAAACTCGGAAGGAGTAGGATGCTATTTTCGAGTTTTCCCTGCAAGTTACAGCCATAGAGACTAAGAGTTGTCAAAGAGGAAGATATGTTCATCAAAGATTTAGGTCTAATTAAGGACATATTTGTGCAATCCAGAAAAAGTTCCCTCAACAGAGTTAGGTTATTCCATACAGGTGTTTCAATTGATAGCCAATAGTTGTAAGAAAGATCGAGTGAAACCAGAGAAGACAACTGGGAGATTTCATGTGGGATTTGGCCAGCAAAGGAGGAATGAGAAAGGTTAAGATGAGTCAAACTCTTAAACTGACCAAACTCAGATGAAAGCAGAGAGTGATAGAAGTAATTTCCGGTGAGGTTCAAGGTCCTGAGATGACGAAGAAGGAAGAGGGTACTGTTGGAATCAATGGTGCCATTGAGCCAACTACAACTTAGGTCAAGGCCAATCACATGGCTTGTGTTTTTGTCACACTTAACCCCATCCCAACTGCAACAATGCTTATCCTCCTTCCAAGAGGCTGTCTTTGGATAAGATGTTTCACATAATTGGACATAATTGACACTAGATCCATAAAAAGGAAGAGAAGCAGAACTATCGAGAGAAAGTGAGTTATTAAATTGGAGTAGAGCAGAGCATTGTGAGTTTGAAGACAAGAAAGAAGAAAAAGACGCTGGAGAAGGCAAAAAGAGCAAGGAAAGTAGACACAAGACTTGATACTTCCAAGTTAAACAACCCATTTGATACCCTATTGCCTATAAAAAGAAAGCTAGACAAAAATATTTCTGATGTTATCGCTTATCAGTAAGGGAAGGTGGGATGGGAATGGAATTGATGAACGTATGTTTATATATGTATATATGCTGCCAAGTCAGTCAAAGTCCTTCACCTTTTTTTGCTAAAAAAAAAGTCTTTTTTTCAATTTTCCTTTTTTAAGTCATTCAAAGTCCTTGAGTTATCAAAACTACAACAATATTGCAAATTTATTATTCAACCATGTGCTGTACGTGGTCTTGATCATAGAATCGAATTTGATAAAATATTCTCATTCACTAAAATTGGTAAAATGGTATTTTCAAAAATCATTCATAAGTTAAAATTTAAGAAAAGCTATAAATCATGGGTCTCACCTTAGAGCATTAGCATTAACTTGGGCAAAACCCCAAATAAGTTATTTTACTCTCCAATTACCAAAATTGAAGCAACATCTGGGTTGATATTGCTAAAAAATTTTAGCAAATTGCTACATTAGGTTGTTACATTTAAAATTATTGTAGCAGTGTGGCTAAATAACCTCAATTCTTGTTATGTCAGGGCAATGACCAATGGGCATGCACAACTCAAACGTAACGCATAGAAAGTTGACAGAAATTAAAGTTGCCATCTATTGTTGAAGGTCCAGGCTTAATGGTTACAAATACTACTAAAAACAAAAATTAAATTATGTATACAATTTCTTTCATAGGTTCAAATGTAATAAAAGAAATATGGTCTTGATAAATATATAAAAGAGGAATTGTGACATTTTATACAATTTCTTTCATAGGTTCAAATGTAAAGTGGGCCTAAATTAAATAATAATAATAATAGCACTAGTTTTATTAAATTAAAAAGAACAGATTTTTTATATATATATAAAAATAAAAATAAAAATAAAAATAAAAAACTGAAAATCTAGAGGATACTGTCCCCTTAAATTTATGAGTTTATTATGTTTACCATAAATTTATGAGATAATAATATATAAAAAATATATATTTAAAAGAAGGCAACCTGATCTTGATAAATTATAAGCCCAAAGTTCCTCTAATAAAAAAATAATAAGCCTAGAATGAGGAATCGTGACCCAAAAAGAGGGAGTCTTTTGGCTAAATATTGCTAAATTTAAAACATATTTGCGTTATAAGTACTGTTCCAAGTTATTTAAAGAAATGAGGAGAGAGATTGAATTTCGACAATACTGTTGCCGAAATTCAACAAAAAGTAGGAGAGAGAATGAGAAAAAGGAGGAAAGAAAAAATATTAATTTCGGCAACAATAAACCTTGAATTTCGGCAACACTATTGCCGAAATTCATCTTCCCAATTTTCTTATGCCTGCCTGGATGTGTGAGTGTGAGAAGTGCAATAATGAGTGAGTGCCAAAAAAAAAAAAAGTAATTGTGACAATGGTATTGCCGAAAATGGTAGGGAAAAAAAAAAGTGAATGCCAAAATCTGAGAAAAAATTAAAGAAAAATATAATGTGCTACGTATACAATATTTTTACAATATTTTCACAATAAATCACAGGTAATTAGTTATTATTAGTTCAAATTTAAATTTAACATTGAGATTACTATTTTAATCTATATAACAATAACAATAGGTAACAACCTGATACTTAGAATTTGTTGTAAAAATTGTGTGCACTTAATTGAAAAAAAAAAATAAAAAATAAAAAAATAAAACTTTTTCCCCAATTGTGGCAATGACATTGCCAAAATTGTGGGGAAAATTTTCCCCACAATTTAGGCAATACCATTGCCACAATTGGGAAAAAAAGTTTTTTTTTTTTTTTTCCCATTTTCAACAAATCCATTATACTTTTTTTTTTTTTAAAGAAATGATAAGTACACACAATTTTTACAACATTTTTACAACAAATTCTAAGTATCAGGTTGTTACTTATTGTTATTATTAGATTAAAATAGTAATCTTAATGTTAAATTTAAATTTGAACTAATAATAACTAGTTACCTGTGATTTATTGTGAAAATATTGTATACGTAGCACATTATATTTTTCTTTAATTCTTCCCCAGATTTTGGCATTCACTTTTTTTTTTTCCCTACCATTTTCGACAATACCATTGCCACAATTACTTTTTTTTTTTTTGGCACTCACTCATTATTGCACTTCTCACACTCACACATCCGGGCAAGCATAGAAAAATTGGGCAGATGAATTTCAGCAACAATGTTGCTAAAATTCAAGGTTTATTGTTGGCGAAATTAAGATTTTCTCTTTCCTCATTTTTCTCATTCTCTCTCCTACTTTTTGTTGAATTTCGGCAACAGTATTATTGAAATTCAATCTCTCTCCTCATTCCCCTAAATAACTTGGAACAGTATCTATGATGCAAATATGTTTTAAATTTAGCAATATTTAGCCAAAAGACTCCAAAAAAAAGGCATGGAAAAGTTGTACCTTAATTTTTGGGCAATTGACTAAAAATTGGGCCTAAATTTGGTGGGCCTAAAAGTAAACGTGTATTTGGTGGAATGCCGAAATTTGCATTCATACTGTGAAGTTTGATTACGAGCTCGCACCATTCTTTTTCTCCTCTCTGAAGTCTTTACCTTTTGGTAATTGGGAGATCTTTTTTCTTTCTTTTTAAATTTTTTGATTTGTTAAATGATTGTTCTTTGTTGGTAGGGAAAGCTATTATAATCTATGAGCAAAAGGCTGTGAATATCTTAACAATGATAAGAAGGAAAGAAAGATGAGTTGAAATAGAAATGGTGTTTACTAGCTGGTAAGAAAGGAGTTTTTTGCAATTTACACCATTTTATTAACAGTTTCGTTAGTTGGCAGGTTTCCGAAACTATTAAGGAAATTAGTATTTCGAGTCTCTTAGACTCAAGTTCAATGAAGAAACTCGAGCCCAAGAGGCTTGAGTTCCATGTGCTAGCAACAGCTGAAGTTGAATAGTATCCACGTGGTTGTTTACATAACTATGTACTTGATGAGGAAGTATATGAAAAATGGAAATGAGTCAAGTCAACACATGCAAATAGAGCATAAGGTTATGAGTGATTCATTTTACATTGCAATTTTAATAATGGACCTCACCTTAGAGCATTAGAGAATTATCATTGGTGGTGTAAACCCCCCCCCCCCCCCCCCCCCCCCCCGGTCCCCAAATTGCTATTTTATCCATCAAACCCCCAAAACCTTGCTATTTTATCCATCAAACCCCCAAAACCAAGCATTACCCAGATTGCTATTTGTAAAAACATTTGCAATCTAGCTACAGTAAGGTGGTACTTTTAGACATTATTGTTCATGTTTGTAAACTTAAATTTCATTTTTTTATTAACTTCTCTCTCTCTATATATATTATTTTAATAGATGGTATGGAAATATAGAAAATGTGACGTATGGTGTACTGTTAAGAGAATTGGTTAAATAGTCTTTTGAGTTGTAAAATAAATACTTTTATTATATATATATAAAAAAAATTATTCAAAAAAAAAAAAAAAAACTTTGATATGAATGCTCTTAGTCGCCTATAAGAACCATATAATGAAATAACCTCAACAATGCCACTATCACGCCAGCAAACCAAATAACCTCATCTTCCCATCAATATATACACACACACACGCTAGACTCATCACACATGTGCAATGAGAATCTTTTTTATTTTTTATTTTGTGTTTAGTGAAATAGTGTTTAAAAGTGAGATAGAGATAGTGTCCTAATTTTTAGGATATTTTTGTTAGTGAGAGTTGATAAAAGTTTGAAAATCTAAAACTTAGGAACTTTTTTAGAAATAGTAAATTACTCTTTTAATCAATTTTTGTTTTTAAATTTAAAATTATTTATCTAAAAGATAGGGTTATTTTAGAGAGTTAAGAATTTGTGCGAGAGTATTTTGGTACGCCAAAAATTGAAAATGAAACAGGAGAATCCTCTTATTAATTGTGCGCGCGCGTGTGTATATATATATATAAACCTCATCGCATCTAGCCAATATGTCCCAGAACATCAATTCTTGACATGTTATGCGACGGCAATGGCCAATGGGCATGCACATCTTAAACGTATCAAATAGAAAGTTGACAGAAATTAATTTCAATTCCCAATCTACTGTTGAAGGTCCATGCTTAACGATAACAGATACTACTTAAAAAAAAAAAAAATTATGTATACAATATCTTTTGCAGGTTCAAATGCAATAAAAGAAATCTGTTCTTCATAAATATATGAAAGAGGAATTGAGATATTAAAAAAAAGGAAGGAAAATTTTTGTGCAAAATGTAAATTGGGCCTAAATTAATAATAATAATAATAATAACAACACTAGTTATATTAAATTAAAAAGAAAAGAAAAAAATTGTAAAATATACTAAAAACTAGAGGATACCGTCGCCTTAAATTATGAGTTTATTATGTTTACCATAAATTTATGAGAGAGAGAGAGAGAGAGAGAGAGAGAGAGAGAGCAATGTGGTCTTGATAAATTATAAGTTCCTTAAATAAAAATAAAGAGGTGCTACATCCACAATATTTTTACAATAAATCATAAATTAATTATTATTGGTTCAAATTTGAACATAATACGAATATTACTTTTTTGCCCCAACTATAATAACCTGTCACTTAAGATTTATTATAAAAATGTTGTGGACATATCGTTTCTCATAAAAATAAAAGAGGTGTTATCCACAACATTTTCACAATATTTTTAAAACAAATTATAAGTAGTTAATTATTATTGATTCAAATTTGAACTTAATACAAAGATTACTTTTTTACCCTAGCTATCAGTACCAAAAATAGTGACAAAAAAAAAGCATGGAAAAATTCTACCTAAATTTTTGGGCAATTGACTAAAAAGTAAAGTGGGCCTAAATTTGGTTGTCCTAAAAGTAAAGGCTTATTTGGTTTAAGGCCAAAATTTGCGTTCAGACTACAAAGTCTTTACCTTTTGGTAAGTGGGAATCCTTTTTTTAACTCTTTGATTTGTTAAATGATTGCATTTTGCTGGTAGAGAAAGCTAATAATCTATGAGCAAAAGCAAAAGGTTGTGAATATCTTAACAAGGAGATGAGAAGAAAAGAAAGATGAGTTGAAATGGTAACAGTAATGGTAGGTAAGAAAGCACCTAAAAAGTTTTGAGTTTACATTGCCATATGAATAATTAGTGTACATCTTTTTCTTTTTTACAATAAAAAACTGTAAAAGGAGAGGAGAAAATGCATCGCAGGTACCCAATTTCAAACTTATGGTCCACAAAAACGAAACATTACACATGCATTTTAAAAAAATCCTTTATTAAAGTAGAGAAATGCATCTTCCACGAACTAAGTTTCCACTCGGATCAAACAGTTATACGCGTCTTTCAGCTTTCTAAGTAGTTAAGTGGGAATGAGGGGAAAAAAAAAAAACATTTGAATTGCCAACAAAAAGCCAAAAACTTTCATTGTGCGGAAACTGGTAGTACATCATAGGCCTTGAAAAAGATAGGATAGGGGCACTCCTAAATACTTTAGTGAAATAATATTTACTTGTACATTTCTGCTCAATTTCTTTAATATCTTTTCTCTTGTTCTTTATTTTAGTAATGGGACAAAGGCTGCAACCACATTCATTTTGTGGACCGTGGACCAGATAAATTTTATAGGGATTATAGGAATACTAAAATTTTGAATGAAATTTAAATGGGAGGTGAGGAAAAAATTGCCAAATGCCCTTTTCAGGCAGAAATAGTAGTTCTTTGCCTTCTTTCCCAAACTAATTAGGGAAATGCCCCTCTTTTGAAACTTGATTTATGATAAATCAAGTTATGTCCTATAGCGGCGTTTTTAAGGAGCCTATAGTTACGTTTTCAGGACCTATAGTGGTATTTTGTAACTCGACTTCTATAAAATTGAGTTATAGGTAAAAAAAAAAAAATTAAAAAAATTACCTATAACTCGATTTCATAGAGGTCGAGTTATAAAACACTACTATTGATCCTTAAAATGTCACTATAGGTTCTTAAAAACGCCACTATAGGGTTCCAGAATTTTTTTTTTTATAAAAACTCAATTTATCACAAATCAAGTTACAAAAGAGGGGCATTTCCCTAATTAGTTTGAAAAATGGAGAAGAGGGCTGCTATTTTTGCCCGAAAAGGGCATTTGGCAATTTTGTCCTGGGAGGTGAGGTGGTGACATGGGATTGAATTTATGATCTCATGTTCTAATGCCATGTTAAATTATCAATTTTCTTTAAAACTTAAACTATTAGGAGATGATAATTTTGTTCATTTTAATCTTACTATTTTGGATCCTTGAGGAACTCCAACATATTCAAAAGTTACGTCTTTCAAGTGATAAAATTTTCGACACCACAACTATTTTGTTAATGGGAGTGGAGTTCATTTGGTGAGACATGTCGTTAAATGTATGTGCACTACAAAAAATGTTGGTGTACATGCGTGTTTTTAGTGAGTCCGTTTTTATCTTTCCATTTTATTAGAGTTGCCACCAATCATTGGTTTCTTAGGTGTAATTGGTCACTTATGACTAATTCATTTTATGCCTAATTAATTAAGGATATCCCTAAGTTATGATACCTATTAAACGTAGCACCCTAGTGCACATAAATTTGCAAAATAATCACAATATTTTAACCTCCCCTCCCAAATTGCTACTTTAACCATCAACCCCCACACACCCCCCCCCCCCCCCTCTCCCCAAGAACCAAGCATTACCTAGATTGCTATTTGTAAAAAAAAAAATGCAATCTAACTACAAGAAGGTGGTACTTTTGTAAATTATTGTTCATGTTTGTAAACTTAAATTTCATTTTTTATTAACTTCTCTCTCTCTCTCTCTCTCTCTCCTTTGTAATTTTGCCTTTTCTCTCTCTATATATTATTTTAATTGGTGGTATGGCAATAAAGAAAATGTGATGTAAGGTGTATTATTAAATGACTTGGTAAAATAAATAGAATAGTCTTTTGAGTTGTAAAATAAATCATATCATTTAATATATAATAAAAGTTGCACTTGGAAGCCGTGATTGTGCCAAGTGACTTCACCAAATTACATAATTTTTTTTTAGATTTTTTTAAATATATATATATATATATATATTGTTCTTATCTTTTTCTCCTATAATTTCTAAGTTGGTAAAAGTGTTAATGTGATTATAATCCAAATTATTCATCTAATCTTTTTATTATTAAATAAATTATATTACAGTCATAAGGAAAAAAAAACCAGCAACGTTATTGGAAAAACAAAAGATAGAAGTTTTTGTTCATACCGATTTGCCAAAAATGTTCTAGGATAAAGTTAAAAAAAATATATATAAATAAGGTAATAATTATTTCAATTTAAGGTAAACACCTTCTCTTTCTTCTAAAAAAAGGTATCTATATATAATAAACATTTGTTCTTCTAAATAATAATTTAAAAAAAAAAAACAAACACGTTTGTTTTTATTTTTTGGTTATATAAAAAAAGTTTCATTTTTTCCATTTAAAAAAAAAAAAAGGTTTTCTTTTTTCTTTTTATTCATATGACCTTTTTTTATTCTACTTTTTATGGGATTTATGAGATCACAACAAACAAATTGATTAGAAATCTTAATTCCAATAGGATTCAAAATCTATATCAATTGAAACTCTACCTATATATATATATATATATATATATATATCCTTTTTGAAGTAAAGTTTAGTCCAATATGTGAATGCCTAAATCCCATAACAACGCAGGTATGCATTCTTTCTTCATTATTATTTTTTCATTTTTTTAAGCTATTTTTCTTTAATTTCAAAAAAAATAATAAAAACTTTTCACATATGTTTTAACCCAATTCATAATATTAAACTTTTGTATTCATTTGTTCTCTTCTACAATAATTGGTTCAGATTTTAGTTCCATATCTCTCAAAATGATAGAGAAAAACAAACAGGTTTATTCTTAGTTCTCTTTCTACATTTATATCTTAATTTATGATTTGTACTAATTTCTTAATTTTAAATTATGAATAAATTTGATTATATTCTTTATATTAAATTTAAATTGTTGTCTATAGGTTTTTGGTTGTGTTATATCCTTCAAAAAAAAGAAATAAAATAAAATAAAACAGTTTATATAAATTTGGCAACAAAGCTAAATAGATAAGCCTAAGAAACGTTTACTAATTTTATAAGTAACTTTTTATTAACATGATTTAAAAAAAATTGAATAGAGGGTTAACTTTTTATTAATGTGATTTAAACTCTACTAAAACTCTTTTATGGGATTAGTTTTAAAAAAATTCAAAGTAATTTTCTAATTATTAACTACTATGTGCTAACTTCCAACTATCAAAATGCACAATTGAAATACTAATCCGTATGAGATACCACTTCCAAAGATTAATATCTTAGCTATTACTTATCCGTATAAGTATATATTATACGTTGACTTTTTTTTTTTTTTCAAAATAAGCGTTTCTCTCTCTCTCCCCCCGCAAAACAAAAGAATTATAACAAAAATTAGCTAGACACGGGTAAGACTACACCACCTCTTTTGCACTAAATGTTAAATTCATATCTATTTTCATGCATATATACACACATATAGCGTGCAATGCACGAGACTTAAACTTGGTAGGGTGAAACTCAGTCAAGTTTCAATGTCCTCTTCCATGCTTTCAAGGACAAAAATTAAATTCTCATGTGAGTCTCTCTCTACTTCAAATTTTTAAATGTTTAGTTATTTAGACATGATTTCAATTATTATTTTGGATAGTTTTTAACTATTAAATTTAAGGGTTTTCCATGTAAATATATGTGATTAATTGAACCTTAAAGTTCAATGAATTATTGAAAATCATTTTAAAATTTTTTTTAGGTATCTCTACCATCATCCATTCAATTATATATATATATATATATATATGCATGTATGTATGTATGTATGTATTTTATGATACCTTAGTCTCACATAACATGCATTCATTATGTAACTTAAAAGTAAAATATTCAATTATTTTTATTATTTATTTTAAGTAAATTAATAAAAAAATTATTCACATATGAATTTTGATTAAGCCATGCATTATGCACATGCATAATGCTAGTAATTTTATGAAAACCTGGATATGAATGCTCTTAGTCACCTTTAAAAGCTATATAATGAATATAACCTCTACAATGCCACTGTCACACTAGCAAACCAAATAACCTCATCGCGTTTAGCCAATATATCACAGAACATCAATTCTTATTATGCCAAGGCAATGGCCAATGGGCATGCACATCTCGAACGTATTACATAGAAAGTTGATAGTAATTATATTTCCAATCTACTGTCAAAGGTCCAGGCTTAATGGTTAGCTAAAAACAAAAATTAAATTATGTATACAATTTCTTGTGTAGGTTCAAATGCAATAAAAGAAATGTGGTCTTCATAAATATACGAAAGAGGAATTGGGACATTTAAAAAAATTAAAAAAAAAAAAAAAAAAAAAAAAGAAGGGAAAATTTTGTGCAAAATGTAAGTGGGCCTAAATTTTTTTTAAAAAAATAATAATAATAACACTAGTTTTTTTAAATTAAAAAGAAAAGAAAACATTTTAAAAATATATTGAAAACTAGAGGATACCGTCCCCTTAAATTTAGGAGTTTATTATGTTTACCATAACTTTTTGAGATAATGCTTAAAAAAAAAAAAAAGAGTAATGTGGTCTTGATAAATTATAAGCCCAGAGTTCCTTAAATAAAAATAATAATAAGCCCAGAGTTCCTAAATAAAAATAATAATAAGCCCAAAATGAGGAATCATGACCCAAAAAAAAAAGGCATGGAAAAATTGAACCTATTTGGGCAATTGACTAAAAAGTAAAGTGGGCCAAAATTTGGTGGGCCCAAAAGTAAACATGTATTTGGTGGAAGGCGAAATTTGTGTTTAGACTATAAAGTCTTACCTTTTACTAAGTACCGTTTAGATAGAACTTATTTTATTGAAATTGAAAACTGAAAATACTGTAACAAATAAGTTAACAAATAAATGAAAAAACATGCCTATATAGCCTTAAAAAAAACCCAGTCTGATGCCGGCGAACCTTCTTAGATGATCCTTTGCTGTTTCAATGCGCACTAAAGAAAAAAGCTAGCATTTTTTCTTCTTGATTCTCATTCTTGCGTTTCAGCTATTTTCATCTCCACGTTTTTCTTTTTGCCTACTGTAGCGTGGGTCCCAGCACATTTTAAATGCAAACGCAAAACGCAAATACAAAACACGAATCCAAACAAAAGGCGAACGAAATTGGTATTTAACCATAACTGTACAACTATACAGTTAGTTGACCCCGTTTAAGAAGAATATTGATTAGTAACATCTTGAGTGTAAAAGACTCGATTTTTACTTGAATAAATCGACTCTTTTAGGCTCAGTTTTTTTAGATTGACGTGTCCTAATGCCACGTGTAGTAAACCTGGAATTCGAGTCTTAGAAAGTCGAGTTCTTATTGAGCATCCACATGGAGTACACCTGGCGTTGATAATGACGTAGACGACACTTAGATCTCGAGGGTTAAAGGCTCGTTACCGAGTCTCAGAAACTTGATTTTTAGTTGTGTCACCTGTCTTGTCTGTTTCAGTTTGCACGTGTGAAGAATCAGAGAAATCAAAGCTTATAGGAGATTTTTTTAAAATAACGCCTCTCTCTCCCAGTCTCTTACCTCTCCAGTCTCTCACTCACATAGCTCTCTCACCTCTCCAGTCTCACAGTCTCTCACTCATCCTCTCCCTCTCACTCTCACACTTCAGGGCCTCGGCCTCTCTCACTCACCCTCTCCACTCTCAATCACCCTCTTCTCTCGCTCAGTCTCCACTCTCACATTCATCAACTTCGGCGAAGAGTCTAGTAAAGCCACAGCGAGGTGTACCGTCACAGGCCTCTCCTCCTAAAGTTTGATAAAGTCCACCGAAGTAGAAAACTCTCACCCACAGAGCTTTGATCAGTCTACGTAGTCTGTGAAAACCAAAAAAAAGGTGAGAAATAGTGTTTATATATAATGGGTTTCACCGTTTGGTTGCCGAGAAACAGTGGGTTTGTGGGTTCTGTTTTGAATTTCTAAAAAGGGTCAAAACTTTATATTTGCTGAGGATTTAATTTGAGTGGGTTTGTGGGTTCTGTTTTGAGAAACTTTATATTTGTTGTTTGAGGTTGAATTGGTTTGTGGAATCGGATTATGTTTCTAGGTTTGTTTATATTTGCTGAGGATTTAATTTTAGTGCTTTGTTGGTTGTTCCTATGATGAGATGCAATTGTTCACAAGTCTATAGAAATTTTAGAAATTTTGATTGAGTTTATGTTTAATGGTGTGATGCTACTATGTTTTAATCAAGAGAGAAAGCTCTAGTTATTTTTTGTGATTTTTTCTTCGCCCGGTTTGTTTTTTTACATGGATGTGTAAATTGTGAATTTAAAATTGTGTAGAGGTCATAAAAATACAATATGTTGCTCTGCTCTAAAGTTCTCAGTTATAGATATGTGTTAAAAACAAGGCTGATTTTTCATTGTACTTATATGTGAATGTTGATACTTCAAATTATAGTAAAATTAGGTTTTGGAGATTAAATTTGAAGAAGTGTTTCTTTTTTGTTCACATTTTTTATGCCGTAGAGCCTGCAAATTTACATTTGGTTCACCCTTAAACAAAAGAAACAAACAAAAATTGTAAAACAATGCACTTGAGACTTCCATAACTCAGTTGGTTGTAAAAGAATTAATAAGATTTAAAAAATTGTACACAAAAGTTAACAGCTAAAACTTAAAACTTAAAAAAAACTATACCCAAAATACTTGTTACTAAGAAGCTTAGAAAGGTTAATTACTTTTTTTTTCTTCTTTTATATTTATATTTGTAATGAATCCGAATGTTTAAATTAGTTTGAAAATTGGAAGAGCTATGCAATAAAATTAGTTTGGGTATTATCCTTTATTTTCTATTTAGTTCCTTGTAGAGTTGTTTTTCCCTGCAAACAATAAGTTTTCATTAATATTGAAAAATGTATCACACAGTCAACACTATACTTCTCAAGAATTCCCCCTACAAGTCAGTACAAGTCCAACCAGGCAACCACTCTAAATAATCTTTAACCCAAACTATAAAAGTTATTACACTTCATGCCAAAAGATGATAAATTGTGAGCTACTTTGTAAGGATATGAAATAGAAAAGGGTAAAACAATCTTTTACTTATAGCTTATCTTTTTCTCTTTGAAGTTTGTTTCTTTTCCCTACCCATCCACACACATCTCACTGTTCAGAGTGAATGTAGCACCAACTTTTTTGGTTAGAAAAGATTGAACATTACAGTCAAGTAGGACCAAATAATTTAATTGTTTAAGTTAGAAAAGATTGAGCATTTTAGTGAAGTAGGACCAAATAATATAAGAAATTTGAGGGTCAATTCTCACATATACTAAAAATCAATTAGTGTTCTAACTTAATGATAAATATTATGAAATGAACGCAATAAATTTAAGAAATAATGAAATCTAAAATGAACCAAATGGATCAAAATGAACTGAAATGCAACTTAACGGAAGTGTAGCATTTTACTTTTAAATATTATATAGATATAGATCATTGTTAAATTACTCACTCACATTCACATATGGGTTATCTTCGGACTAGAAATTGCCTTTGATCAATGTTCCTACACTCTACATTTCACCCTCTATTCTTTAATGACTCATATATATATATATATATATATATATATATATATATTATCTTCTTCTTTTTTCAACACTGGGCCGATCTCAACCAGCTCCTACTATCTCAATGCATTATGCTTGAACAACTCACAGACATCAAGTCCTGTTTCGAGTCCATGGTTGGGACCTAAATTCTGTTTCAAACAAAGCATTCCACAGTTTGCACAACTCAGACCACGTAGCATAACACAAAAACCATCAAAATCAAGCCAAAGTTCCAAACAACAATTTCACAAAGTCACCAAGCGAGTAGTTACGATAAGTGCATGGGTGTCTACATGAGATGTGTAATCAAATTTATTAAGACAGGCACAATACCATTTAAAAGCAATGGAAGTCATTAAACATAAGTCATTTAATAAGAATGGTATCAAATAGTAGGTTTAGTGATTGACGAACAAAGTTAAAAGACTCAAAATAACCAGTATAGTGAACCCTCATAGAAGCCACCTGCATAAAAAATTTAAAAAAAATTTAAAAAAAAAAAAAAAAAAATCACAGCCAAAGCATAAAATTAAATAACAATGCCTTCTTATATCAAAACGTCAACTGAAAAAACTATGTTCCAAAATTCTTAAGTATCTTTCAATCTTCAACAAGCCTGCGTTAACCTCTCAATGGGCAAGTGCAATCCGTCCAGCAACATGATCCAGATCTTGCCGGCCACTGGATGTGATTTTCCTCCCACTGGCAAACAAGAATAGAACAGTTCTAAGTATCAAGTATATGTGATGCTATATGTTGATGAAAAACAATCATCACATGATGTCTCCAAAATTGAGATAGTAACATACTAACATATCAAAGAACCAATATGTGATTGAGTCATGTAAATAAAATTAATTCAGAATCCATTTTAGAACAAAAATAGTTCAAAAAACTGATCCAGAAACTAAGAACAGTGAGAACAGCAGAAACAAAGTGAGATTAAAATTAGAAAGAATTATTTCTTGTGTAACTATAAACCCAAGAAATAACTTCCTTAATTTCCTTGGGTAATTAAAAGCTGTTTTCTTAATGCTTAACTTTCATTGAGCAAGAAGTTGAAGGAAAAGTTGTCATGTCTTATTAAGACATATCCAATAAGGAATCCCCTTCTGCACAGAATTTTACATTTTTTTTTTTTTTTAACATCAGCAATTGGGGGAGGGTGAATTTGAACCCGGGACATCTTTGAAACAACAAGTCAGTTGAGCTACAAGGCTCTTGGCACAACTTTTTCATTTATCAGCAAGGAAATAAAAATAAATAAAAATAAAAAACTTCCTTGGATATGTCTTAATATATAGTAGGAGCTTTATATATATAATTTTTTTTTTTCTGATTAGAAAATATTCATAATTTCATTTCAGCAGGACCAACTAATTTTAGGACTGAAGGGATAAGAGGTAAGAGAAGGAAAATTGAGAGGATATTCGGGAATTGAACCATGCCCCCAACATCCACATATATGGAATCATACAATAAGAGAACCCTAAAAGCTTAATAGCCACAATCTCACATAATTCCAAAACCTAGAACCTCATAGCTCAAATTAATAATCTATAGCCACTATACATTTGAGGCAAGCTACTACTGAAGACCTCATTGATTGATTCTAAAGCTCCACTTTAATGTCTTTAAAAGAAACCATCCATTTTCGACACCCTTTACTTTATTTATAATTTCTCTTTCATCCTTTGTGGATTCCATATAGTTACATTGAGCCTAAATATTTACTGCGTTCCTTATATGAGATATGGTGGTCTACTTGATGAGTTTGCTCTTTTACAAACCATACAACTGAATCTATGATTTGGAGCATCAAATGACTTCTTTGGACTACTACTGTTTCTGCTTTGCATTAGAGAAGTGTGTAACCTAAATGGATTTCATAATAAGGGTATACAATATTTTACTTATAGTGATGATATAAAAGGGTAGTGACATTCCTGATAGAGCCTCCCTTAATAACGTAATATCTCATTATTTAAAATAAGACTTTAATCAAAATGATTTTAGACATAATGAAACCATTGATACAGCCACTATGAAACTTAATTGATATAACTAGACCATCTTTAAACATTGCCTTTCTTATTAAAGTAGGTTCCTCCTCAAGCCATACTAAATCCTCAACCACATGTTCGGCATATTATTGTTATATAGCTTAGTCAAAATTAGAATTTAAAAACAAAAGAATAAAATCTAATATAAAAAAATATCAACATATTTTCCCTGAATATATAAAATCATATGAATTGCATCTTTTGATTTTTATTCCTCATGATCTAAACTGCCTCCAACAGTCTTTTTCAGTTTGCTTAGAATCACAACTCTCACACTTTGTGCCACAATAATGCACCACATCCCATTTCTATTATCATTGTAGGGGTCTCCTTCCCTTTTTAATTGGAATTGATGCTATTTAGCACTTGTGGGTTATTCTTAAGTGTATAGCTTGGCAATTATCACTTATGTTAACCACAAATTATGCAAACTAATCTAATCTAACCAAATAAGTAAACAATCAAAGCCATGCAAGATTGAATTTTGATTTAGTTATCTCTAAAAAAAAATGCTTTACTAAAATTTAGTATAAGCACTAATTTGCAATAAATGCAATCAACATACAAAACAAAATAAAATTAAAAAGAGACACCAATTTTCCTTTGGGTTTACTGACATTTCCTAAGCTTTCTCGGCAACTAAACACCCACTAAATTTTTTATGGGATTGGGAAAAAAAAAACTGACTTTTGTTTTTCACGGTACTAGAAACAATCATAGGCAGCATAACTGATTTTTGTCAATGATTTTGGGGGCAGAGCCAAGTTTTAGGGGTTCCTTTTTGCCTTGAACAAATCCAGCAGCTTTCTTCTAATGGGCTACCCCAAACTTTTTAAATGCACAAAGTTATTACTAAAGTATAGTTGGCTTGCTTAAAATTGGCCCTTCTTATAGAAAAGTCCAATACCGTTAATTGATAATGCTGTTTGAATTTTACTGTTGAAAACTTATGATTTGTTCCAATCACATGCACTATTCTTTTGCAGGTTAGGCCAATCACATTTCAGACCAACTTTCAGCCACATCTTCTCTGGACCTTTCGTCAGGTTGGGTTGCTCTCATCTTAATCTTTTATTTATTTATTTTTTATTTCATAAATATGCTTATCTTAATCCATTAGTTTTAGGTATAAAATTAATATGTATGCCTCAATTTTTAGTTACGAAAGTGGTAAACAGACTATATGTAGGTCTGATGGTAAAATAGGTTATGATATGTTTTAGTTATAAGGTTTTAGTACAAATGTTAAATCATGGATTGGAAAAGTTTCCATACAAAAATTCCAAAGCTGTAGGCCATTGCGATAGAAAGTCAAATGGAGCATTTGTTGAGGTTAAAACAGAGTCTTGTGCAAAGGTTTTGTAAATATGTATTTGTAATTGTATTTTTTAGTGAATTTTCCTTCTGGGTTAGATCCCCAAATTGGTTTTCCGTTGAAGAGATTATTCATTTATTTTCCATTTTAGTACCAAACTTGTGTGTCTTTTGATTGCTTTTATTATTGTCTTTAAATTTGATGATTACTAACTATGGTTGAGACAACAATTCATAATAATCTATTTGGGACAAATCATAACTTCATTATTCAATCCTTTGCTTTGGGTATAATTCTAAATTTTCAATTGGTTAATGAGAGCTCTTACAACACATAGGGGTCTAATTCGAATATTTAAATATATTTAAAATAGCGTGTATTATTTATTTAAAATTATTATATAATCTATTATATTCATTTTTTTTAAATAAAAGCATGGCCTATATGATGAGTATTTTCCATGTAATTTTAAATATTTATGTTCTTTTATTAGATTATTTATTCATTTTTTTTATTGAAATATTTTCTTTAATGTATATATGATTATTGATTAAATCATGAATTTATAACATCATCACCATGATATTCCTTCATGTAACATGTTGAAGAGAAATATCACTTTATTTCCACATTTTCAGGTTTTTTTTCTGTCCAACATCAAAATGACAACGCCTTTCAAAATAATTGGCTTTCTAGAGAAGTAGAGTAAAATGTTTTTCTTTCTCCTTTCTTTGACAAAGTTTAGCATATTCAGTAATTATAAAAAACCATAATTCTAAGTGCTGGTAGGTATTTGTTCACATCATTTTCAGGGTCAACTTTCAATTAACTCATTGTTGCCTTCCCTTCCATCTAAAATTCGTCTTCTTTTATTTGTTTTTGTTGTTAGCATTGAAGCTCCCAAAATCCAAAGATGTTTGTTTTTTTCTTTCTCATATTAAAAACGCATGGAATTGACAGCTCCCTCATTGAAAAGAAAGCCAAAATACAAATTGCAATGAAGGATTGAGTTTGGGTTTACCTAGGTGATTGCATGTTGACAATTGAATATTAATAACACAATATAGATGAAGCATGTGATTCAGTACTATAGTACCACTCACTTTTGATTGCATAACACACACACTTGCAGTTACTCACTATGTTTCATTTCAGTATTATGTGTTAATGAGTCTTCATGCGAAAGATATCTTAAGTTAGTGCAATGTTAATACCCCAAGCAACTTAATATACATACATACTTTAAGTTAGTGCTGCGGCAATTCAGAGAGAGTTAAGTAGCATTAAATTGGGGTTTGGGTCGAGAGTGCTTGTGTTACTATTGTAATCTTCTTATTTCATAGTGAAACTTTCTTTTTCAATTTATGTGGACGTAGGCATATTGTGCAAATCCTCGTGTCTATATATTTCTTCTCTTTTCCTTAATCTTGCCTAAATGGGTTTATTTTCGCAACAATCATCTTTAATAGATGTATAAATAATCAAGAGTACAGTTTCTTTTTTTAGAATCTTTCTTACATTGTTTTTGTTTTTGTTCTGAACAATATCTATTACATGCTAATTGCTTTCCACTGGAGTGCAGTATGGCTGTTGCAAATGCTAGATGGATTAACCATGCAAAGCCTGGTCCCATTGACAACCCGGTGTTGTCACAGCAGGCCAACCATCGGTCCGAAGCTATTTGAAATAGGCAGGTAAAACGCAATAGTCAATCTTTAACTAATGTACACCAATTTAATTCATACAATGTACATGCTGCAGCTGTCATATATTAATCCATTGTTCTGTTCTGTGCAGGATCCAGGGACTCTTACCTACCGTAGTCGTAATAAAGAGTTCTCCAATCGAGAGCCAATGGTGGATGACTGAGTCGTTAACATCATTAAGCACTTGGTTTGGAGGGACTCCTCTAGCTCCCGGGTAAAGAGTTTGACCATGGCCTGATAACAGCCTTAGTGGAGCAATGGCGGCCCGAGACTCACACATTCCACGTGCCGCATGGTGAGGTCAGCATCACATTGCAAGACGTGGAGATTCTTATCGAGCTTCCTGTTGATGGTGCCGCTATAACAGGGAGCACACAGAAAATCTGGCCTAAAGTTTGCTGGGACTTCCTTGGGTTTCAACCTGTAAATCAAAACTAGCATAAGAAACTCAATGGCCAGAGGATTCTCATCAGCCGACTCTTGGAGCAAGTTGCTGAACCTTTGCCGCCTAATGCTAAAGAGGATCAACTGCATAAGTGCACACTGCTACATCCTAGCGCTATTGGGGGACACAATATTCGACAACAAATCTGGTGATAAGGTACATCTAATGTGGGTACAGCTATTGGAAGACCTTCGCAACCCACAAGTGTACAGTTGGGGAAGTGCTTGCCTTGCATGGACATACCGAGAGTTATGCAGGGCAAGTGATAGGGAGACCAGTCAGATTGGTGGGTGTTTATTGTTAGTCCAGTATTGGGCATGGGCCAGGTTCCCCTATTTGTGCCTGGCAGTTAAGCGTGGCCCGCCAGTGGGTGCTTACAGTCCTCCAGTGTGTGCTCCACTGTCCCTATAGTAAGTCTCTCTTGAATCCCATCCTCAATTGAGTAAAATCCTATAAGATTATCTTACATGTTAATGTGATTACATTATAGTTTTAATCATAACATTATCTTAGTAGGAAAGTTGTAGATATTGATCTCTTCTTCTTGATTGTTGTAGGTGGTTGTGGGTCCCAAACAAGAAAAATAGGCCCGCCAACATCTTTAGGGACAGGTATCGTGAGCAAATAGCTTCAACGTTGCCAGACCAGGTATGAGAATGCCCTGTTTTACACATTTACGAACAACCTTATAGGTTTGGTGAATTTTGAAATATAAAGCTTAATGTGTTGTGTACTTGTGTTGTTTGCTGTTGTAGGTGGTGTGGCAGCCATATGAAGTTGAGTTCGAGAACCTTCTGCCGTGGTGCACTGCAGGGAGGGCCGTGTGGACGGCAACAGTGCCGCTTGTATGTTTCCACTTAATAGAGAAATATACACCAGATCGTGTCGTTCGTCAGTTTGGGATGATTCAAGAAATTCCCCAAGCTGTTGACACTGATACAGTCCTACATAAAATTGATTTGAGGGGGAAGGTTGGTGTGGATTGGATGCGGAAACATGCTGTGCATATAGGCCACTAGGGTAATCGCCTTTAACGGTGTTTTGAAGTAATGCTTGGTGAGATGTCTCCACACCATGAGTACTTCGGCTGGTTCAACAAGGTAATTCGGAGGTTCATCAATAGGCCCGGTGTTAAATTGACTGTGCTGGTAAGTTCTCCATGTTTTCTACATCTTACCGTACTTCTTAGCATGAAAACCACTGTTTACATAACATGATATATGTTACTACATTTTCTGCTTTGCACTTGCTCTCCCTATAATTTGCAATTATTACTACCAGAACTCAATTTAAAACCAACATTTATTTTATTATCGATTAGCATTGTTGATGATTTAGGCATTACTAATATATGTGGGTTTTTCATGTGCAGGTTTCACTTATGAATCGTTTGTTGCAGCATCACCCAGTGGGCACAAAGAAGCACATTGACATTAATGATGTGCTGACCATGTACAACCTCTCATCCCTGAGGCCCCGAATGAGGAGGCAGCTTCTGTTGCGGGCCCAAGCATTACTGAAGGCCCAAGCACAAGCACAGCCCCGATTGGATGTCCCTCTCCTCAGCCTGTTGCTACCCCTCGAGGCCTCTCTACCCCCCATCCCTCTCCATACACCCCACGTCCATCTCCTACGCTTACCATCCCTTCACCCACCCCACCCCACATCCATCCCCTACCCTCACCATCCCTTCATCCACCCCACATCCATCCCCTACCCTCACCGTCCCTTCACCCATCCCACATCCATCCCCTAGCCTCACCATCCCTTCACCCACCCCACATCCATCCCTTAGCCCCATCATCCCTCCACCCACCCCACAGGAGTTCCCTGAGCTGTCACCCATTCCATCATTTGACCTGGGTATTGGTCCAACCCCTCCTCACATACAGCAGTATCCACCGTCCCACAATACACCTACTGGCCCTTCTTTGGCCATCGACCCACCCCCTGTTGAGCCTGAGCAAGCTGTTGGGTTACTTGTAGTGCCAGAAGGTCGGCCGAAACACATATCAAAGGCACCTCCTTGTGGGACAGGGGGGCACAAGCATGGACACAAACCTGGGCCCGAGGCATCTAACGAAGGACATGCAAGACCTCCTCCTCGTTATACAAGACAGCATAAGGTTCAAAAAAACGTAACTCATCCAATACCTTATTCCTTTGTAAGAGCGAAGATACCTTATGCCTTTGTAAGAGTGAAGTGGATGGTGAGGTTGTGGGTTTAACATATTATTTATGTTGTTTTCATTGATTTGAATTCAATTTGATTGATTGAAGGTGAGAAAAAGAGACTTTACCAAATTAGAGTTCAATTTGGATCACGCTAATACGCCTTTGCAAGCTTGGGTGGATGATTTTTTCATTGCTATAGCTCAACCCGTTTCTAGGTATCAAATTTTGAGTATAACACGTCATTTGTTGAACTTAAATGCTTTGGGTATTTTCTTTATGTGTCTATGTGTGTCCTGAAATTGTGTGTGTGTTTTATTCAAGTTCTTCTTCATCAAAAGTGTCATTCTCTTATAAAACTTTTGCTATTTTCTAAAAATATGAAGCACGACTGTGTGTGTTGTCCAGGTTCTTTACACCATTCTCTACTACCCTCATTTGGACTACTTAAATTTTTGGAATTAATTTGCTCAACCTAATTATTTGAACATGTTCATGCAACTTAGCTGTATTGTTGCTACAACTTATCAAAAAAAAAAAAAAAAAAAACTGTGTATGTCAAGTTTTATGTTGTATTAATTCTTGCCACATTCCTTTTGATCTGAATTCTTTACAGTAGCGAAATTGGAAGTACTCAGATTTCTTTTTCTAAGATCTGCACATGTTTGGATTTGTATTTGGAGTTCTGGCTTAATATAAATGCAAATTTTTCTCAATATGTTTGCATGTGATACAGGGCTTTAGTGAGCGCCTTGTAACTACTAGTCCCCCAGCAGTTGGTCTCATGTTCAAGCAGGTTGGTATCTTTCTTATGTTGATTTCTCTATCAAGGATTATGTGAATCATAGTCATTAGTCATTTAGCATTGGGGTTCTATAATAATTTCAGGTGCTGTTTCGTTCATTTTGGGTGTGTACTCATTTTCATTTTTCTTTTTTTGTACTCATTTTCTCTTTCTCAAATCTTGTACTCATTTTCTACTGGGAGTATTATTTCCATATCTTATTGTTTGTCACACTGAGTTCTTAACTTGCAACCAAGAAATGGAGTATATACTGTTGGTGATTTTATGACAAGAAAGGAAGATTTGCATGTGGTAAAGCCTACAATGACTGTGGATGAAGGTAGTTGTTATACTTGGGTTTCATCTCAGACTATGTTGTATAGTTTTGATTCCCTAATGCATCAGCCTTTCTGCCAACAGCAGTGGAAGCTCTTGTGGAAAACAGAATCACTGCTTTTCCTGTCATTAATGACAACTGGAAATTGGTAAGATTTGCATACGCTGCTTTGTGAGTCCCTTTGTTCTTTTTTGACATGGCAGAAATTTGTTAGTATACTTCAGTCTTTGGATATAATCAGTTTACTGATTCGTGGATTATATATGATTTAAAGTCCAATATCAAGCTTAACAACTTCTTACTAATTTGAAATAGTTTCATACATCACTATCTCTTAATTACTGAGAACATTATCAGTTATGTACCAGGGTTAGGTATTGAAATTGTTCACAGTGGACCCCAAATCTGAGGGACAGTGGCCAGCTCATATCTTTGAAAGTAACAATGAAATAGAGCTTAAGAACTACTGATAATAATAGCTAAGCTTCATTGGGATTAGGGGCTTCACTTTAATTAGTTCAGCATAGTGACACAACTGCTAGCTCTACTGAAACAAATATCCAAACTCCAAATTATTGTTTAAATCCTCTATTGCTTTTGTAGCTATAATCATGCATTTCTTTTCTAGAAGTTTTCACATCTTTACATACCTAATTTCAGTTTCTTGACTTCTCCTTGTTGGCTTTCTCAGTGGCGGTTTAAGGAATTTTTTCTAGGGTATTCATTAACAAACTTAAAATTATACAAAATTTAATAAAGGGAATTTGAATATATTGACATTAAAAAAAAAAAAAAAAAAAGGCAAATACTTGAAGTTTTACAATTTCCTTCTACTAATAAAATTAAAACCCTATTTAGGAAAAATGAAATTAGACATGATTTTTTTTATGAAATGGGTTGAACGAGTAACGAATCTGAATGATTAGGGGTTCTTATTTTGAATGAGCTTTTTGTTGAGTTTTTTTGTTCATTTGTTGTTGTTTAATGGGTTAAAAATTATGTTTGGGGGGCCAAGATTCTCTTTGTGAGTATTACTCTTATTTTTGTTGAACTCAATTTCTTCAGATTCTCAAGTCAGGATAGCTTAATATAAAAATAATTATGTATATACATTTTTTTTTTGCAAGTATAATTTGTTTTGGGCAAGTCAGGGTGTTCATGAACACCCTGACTTCTATTTAACGCTGCCAATTTCTTCTCTTTGGTTGCAGGTTGGGCTAGTTTCAGATTATGACCTCTTAGCATTGGACTCCATAGCTGGTAAATTCAAAATTTCAAGCTACATCTTACCTTTTGAATGAACTCTGTACAGTTCTGAAACTGAAATTTTGTGTGTACACCGCTTTTTATTGATTTCTTAAATGATGGAAAAGTTTCCAATATTCTAATTAGGTGGCACACGAAGCGACACTAGCATGTTTCCTGAAGTTGACAGCACTTGGAAACTATGTGAGAAACTTTATTTCTCTAAAATAAACTCTCTTCTCATGATTGTCCATGTTTTTTATATTTATTTCATATTGTTTATAATTAGCATTCATAAAATCAATCTTTACATTGGGTAAAGATTAAAGGTTGATGAATATTAGCTTTGCAGAACTATTATTGTCTTTCGCATATCTTGATAGAGGCAATTAAAGACCAAGGGGTTTTGCCGTTTTGCTACATGTCCCATTAGACAAAAGAGAATTCTCAAGAATTTGCTTTTTGTTAAATAGAATCATATTCATGGGGGCAGGAAAATTGGAAAAATAGTGGCAGAATTTAGGGGTAAAAGAAAAATTGACTTGCATGATTAGAGATTGCTATATCAGATGACCTTATCGACCTGATGGCAATAATGTCCCTGACCATGTAGCCAGACCAGTAGAGAACTGCCTAACAGGGAACTCTGTAGGGTTGATTCTAGGGTTAGATTAATTGAGATTCTGTTTTGGTCTTCTTTCCATCACTTTTTTCCTTCTAGACTTCTAGAAACAGGGGGTGGGGTGTTTCATTGATGTGGATCTGACCAAATGAATTTTGTAGTTTTAACCCCAAAGTTATAAAGAGGTTTTGTGTTGAGGACTTGAGGTTCTGTTTTGGTCTTCTGTTTTGATTCTGTTTTGTGTTAAAGTCATTCCTCCTTACTACGGCTAGATCATGTGGTTCTTTTTAAGCAAAAGTTCCATTTCAGACTGTCTTTCCCTGAAGATTCAGTGACGTTTAAAACACACACTCTCTCTCTCGCTCTGCAAATTGACTAAAGCTCTTTCTGTGCCTAATTCGTCTAGTCCCTCTGCTGTAGTGAGACATCAAGTCGCTTGATTCTGTTAGATTATTTGTAGTGCTGTCAGTCATGAGAATGATTAAGAAAACATAATAAATAGCTTTAATGGGCTTTGTGTAGAAGGAACCTGATAAAGAAACCCTGTAAGTTGAGAGCTGCATCTCATTATCAGAAGATAGGGTTGCAATGATAACATAATGTCTCGAGTCTGTGCTGTCTTATGGTTTAGAGCAGTGTGGTGAAGCATCATGATCTAGTCACATTGTTAAAGAAATGCATTCACACAATCAACGTACTGATAAGTCCGGGAAGGCAGAATGTTTTGGTTGTGTATTATTTCTAATTGTTAGGATTACTTTGCTATTGTCCACCTTAAACTGTAGGTTCAGTTGCAATGTCCACCTCAAACTACATTTTTTTTTTTTAATTGACAACCTAATTTGACATTTGTTTGCAATGTCTATCTCATCATTCAATAGAGTCAAATTTAGCAAATTAGTGGGCTTGCTTGATGGATGGTGGAGTAAACTAATATGTCAAAATTAACATATTACTTCTCATTAATTTGTAATCAGCTCACTAGTTTGTTGATTTTAACACTGATTTTAGATGGAGTAATGGTTGCATCTGTATGGTGGACACTTTAGGAGCATCTGTATTTCCATACTCCCAAAGGCATTGGAGCAATTGCTTGCAGAAAGTGAGGTAAAAAAATTGTGATTGGGTTGGTTTATTTAATCTCTTTCGTATTTCTAAATTATAGAAGCAATCATTATTTTGATTTGTATCTTCATTGGGTTGGAATAAAGTAAAGAGTGGTTGTTTTCCCTAAGTATCGGTTATAGTAGTAGGGGATGCCAATGAGATCGTAACGAGGGGCAAACTGCTCAGCCGTTTGGCAGTCATGGTGCTTTATTGTTGGAGTAGGGTTTCGAAATAATATTTTAGACACGTTCATTGGGCGTATTACTAACTTAAATACAAGCAAAACATTAACTTTTTGTATGGGTATCCCTTAGTGGTATTATTGTTTTTTTTTTTTTTTTTTTTTTTGATGGGATTAGTGGTATTCATTTATATTTCTAATTTTGAACCTCATAAATGCATTAATAAAATAGTTTCCTGTTTTTGTTTAGAATATGGGAGAAAGATAAATGTGAAATAACATGCTTATAAAAGGAAAAAGAACCTCAGAAATAACATGTTCATAAAAGGAGAGTAGCTGAAATGCATATAAAAAAGGAAAAAAGAAAAAAGAGTGTACCTGAATCTTTTCAATGTAGACCATCATTTTTCATTTCTTCTTGTTCACAGTAACCAATATACCAACAATAAACTTGTAGAGAGATGAAAACTTGTGATTTGGACAAGATAATATCCCAACTGGCGCATGGTTAGAGATCACCATTTACATGTCACACTATCAATGTCTTCTATAGAGATTACCTTGTTCTGTCTCTGGCTTATGAGAGATGATCAAGTTCATGTGGGGTTGGGATATAGGATATGCATATACCTGGCAGGATGCTCCCATATACTGTTTCCCAGAAAGGATGCTTCTGGGCCAGATGCTTTTAACAGAACAAAATGATTCCAACCACATGGAATTTCTTTGATCATGCTTAACAATATTTATCTTCGAAATTTTTTTGATTAGTAAGAAACTTTTACTTCAAAAACTATTTGGACAAAGTTACTTGGACTGGTTCTTTATTAATGAATAAGTCTAATAAATGTGTTCAATCTAAAGGATGTAATATCTTAATCCATTTGTATATCTCTAAAGCAATGAAATTCTATTTTTAAATCATGTTAGGAGTATGTTTCTTTTGTACCATGATGTTTAAAGTTTCATCTTCTAAGTTCTGTATGGTTCACCATTCACTGAAGTTCTTATTTCTCAAATGATTTAAGTTCGTCAATATTATAAGCAGAGTTAAATTGTTCTGTAGGAACCTGGGGAGATTGAAGAAGAGTTTGCTCATGCAGGAACTGCAAGAATAATAAAGAGATTTCTTACGTCCCACAGTCCACGTCCACCTTGTATACCTAAAGGAGGATTCAGAACTTCCTCTAATACCACCTTGCCAGCTTGGCTGTCTGAAGAAGATGTCAATTATTTTGTCAGCAAATTTGACAATAGGGGCTTCACTGGAGGACTGAACTATTATCGAGCTTTGGATTTGTATGTTTCTTTTACTTCTTTATTGAAATTGTTTTTAGTAGGTTTAAAATATGGCTGCTATAAGAGTTGCAAATGATTTAACACCAACAATTACATTTTTATCAAGTAATAAATCTACAAATAAAAGATCATCTTCTATGCCTGCTACTTGCATGTCAAAGTTTCTTCTAGTGTTCTAAGAAATTTGTTAGTTGCTGTGCAGAAAAATTTATGACAAAAAAAAAAAAAAAGAAAAAAAGAAAAAAATAAGTTCTGAGCTTATAATTAACTAGCCTCATTGCTGAAGCTATTTGGAGATGACATTAATTCTCATGCTCATTTAATATGACTAATTTCAACATTTTGGTATTACATAATTTTGTTTATTTCAACAAAGCAATTGGCCCTTGGCACAAATATTTTCTCAATCATTTGAAACATTAAATTGCTGGATGCAAGTTTTGGGACATTAAGCATGTGAGAATTGAATTGTATAATGCATTAAAAGCCTTGCTATGTTATTTGGAAAAGGGGGCTATAAACAAGGCATTTTTCTACTTTTGTATTCTGCTTGCAAAACCTGGGAGCTCACAGCACCGTGGACTAATGCACAAATCAAAGTGCCATTGAATTTTATTGTGACTGTGTTTTTTATCAGGAGGTTATCTATTTTTCAACTTTGCTTAGTACGTAGGGCCCAAGGAAACTGATGAAAAGGCTGATGAGGTTCTAAAGTAGGATATTTTGAATTGTTGGACACCAGAAAAGCACTATCAACGGACTGCATCTAAATGGTAACCATTTGTAGATGTAGACCATCGGTAGTGATTTTCTGGAGTCCAGCAATCCAAAATATCCAACTTTAGAACCTCATCAGCCTTTTCATCAGTTTCCTTGGACCCTACGTATTAGGTCCAAGAATATGGAGCTTTAGACACTCTGCAGGTGTAGAAACAGCTCCACAGTTGGCAACGAAATGGGGTTACGAGAAGAGAAAAATTCCCAGAGATGACGTAGGTGGCAGGATAATTAAGCTTATTTTCATAACTATTTGAATAATTTGCTTTCTATAATAAAATTGTTGGGTATTGAGGCAATGTATCCATATGAGTTGATGAGGTCCCTATACAAGTGTATGACTATTTTGCGAAGCATCTTGGGTACTTTCTTTTCTAGTGTTTAATAGTTTATAGACCTTATGAATCTGAGATTGTAATTGTTTACAAGTTGGTCAACTATTTGCTTGGTCTATTTCTCATTTGAATAAAATTACATCTCTTATAGAAAGAACTTTGGTTCTAGCTTAAATGGGGTGCTCATGCTGAAGTTTAACCTTTGAAGTTTGGAGGTTTGAGAAATTGAAGTCTTTGAGAGTGTTGAAGTTAGGGCTGTCAGCGTCTGAATAGATTGTGTTAGGAGGGATACATGTTTCGTCTAGTATTTGCCAGGTTAATGTAATGAAAGTGATTGTCAATCTATTCTATTGAGTTGAACGTGACATTAATTTAGATACATCTTTATGGTGTTGTTGAACTCATTAGATAGGTGGCTCAGGTATAATTTATACATAGATGTTTTTTAACAGTTCCGTATAGGATTAGTGTTTGTTATATTTTAGTACATGAGGTTCATTTTGATAATGCACTACATACACATATCAACTGCTTGCCTTGTCTAATATGGACTAAGCCCAGAGGATGAAGATAATTAATGTACTTATCTTTGTGAATGACCACTGTGTTCTGTTGCTCCTGGTAGATTCATTTGATGACAGTTTTTTTCACCTTCTAATTGTGAGTTTATTTAACCTTGGAGGCAATCCTTCCAGTGGCTGGGACATCTTTGGCTACTGGAAAAAGTGGAAGTCTATCTCTTGATGCTTTAGCTAAAGCTAAGAAAGCTTTACAAATGCAGAAAGAATTGTCAGAGAAGCTGAAGAAAATTCCCCTCGTAAGCAATTCATCTTAGAATACATCCACACTATGTTCATATATGCCATTACAGTGATTTTATTTTTGGCGCTTTAACCTCTCTATCCCTCTTTCATTTAAAGTTGTGTGCAAATTTTTTTTTTTTTTTTGTTGGGATTCTTTTCTTTATTGTAGGTGTTCTTCAGTATGTATTAACTAAAATCTTCAACATGTAGTTGAACAAGGGTGCTAGCACAAGTTCAGAGGCCAGGTCAATGTTAGGATTGAATGAGGAACCAAAAGCACAACCTGTTTCTACTGGAACAGGCAAAGGGCCGGTTCTGTTAACTGCCCCTACATCTGTTTCACCAGGGCTGATATCAAGCTCATCAGCCTTACCTGTTGCATCTGCTACAGCTAATCCTGGTGCCTCTACAGGCCTCACAGCTGATCAGCTTTGTGAGTATTTTAATCTATCAGACACGTAAAAATAATTTTTGTGGGATATTTTGTGAGTGCTTTAATCCTGTCATCTAAATTTCCCAGGTAAACGTTAATAAACAAAAAAAGGAAGCATTTCATATTCTGAAACCTGAAGTAGATGTTGATCCAGACTCAAATCCTCATTTTGATGAAAGGATGGGTATTAACAAAACTAAGCTGTCGAGGCCTAAGAGGATGAATTTCCAGTTTGTTGAAGAAGGAAAATGGTCAAAAGATGCTGAGCATATTAAACTAAAGGTATTTGTTGTTGCCGTTATGTTTCCTTTATAACTTCTACCAATTCAATTCTTACATTGTTTGACTTGTAGACATTTTGGTTGTGCAGAGTAAATTTGGAGAAGCACAAGCAAAATAGCAGAAGGCAAAACAGGCACAGTTGGCTAAGGCAAAGGCAGCACCTAATATTAATCCAAATTTAATAGAGGTAGCAGAGAGAGTTATTACCAAAGAAAAACCTAAGGACCCTTTCATTGATAGGTTGAGTGGTGGTAAGTTGATATTGAATTCTTCTCACATGGTTTCTACTGAATCATTTCCATTTATTTGAGGCATTTTATTAGTTTGATTGCCATGATTTGGGTGAATGAATATGATATAAAGGCTATGTTGGTAATGCGAAATCTGATTATCGTTCTCTTTTATTGCCAAACTAAGGGCTGAAAAAGTAAGTCTTTGTCAATTTATGTTAGAGATTTAGTTGATTGCAAAGAAAGCTATTGTTTGAGATGCACGTCTGATTCTTTACTGTTCTGTGAATACACATGAACTCTGACAGTGGCACGATTGGATTTGTTTGTATGTTTTCTGACTTTTGAAACAACTGAGGGTTGAACTATAACTATTGGCATTTAACTATAAGGGTTAACATTGTCTTCTCACACTGTTGACCACTAAAAAAAGGACATCAACCCATAAAAAAACTATTGGGCTTACTGTACGTGATGAAGCAGAAAGGACCAATCTATTTCCTTGTCCTCTATTTGTTTCTTTTTTTTTTTTAAATAGTCTTACAAACTTTAGCCTAGCCATCTGTCCTTATCTTTTTAGGTGTAAACTTTTTATTGATTTTGTTTAATGGAATCATCAGGGATGTGCCTCTCTTGCAAAGTGGTATTTATGGTGACATTACTGATAGAGCCATGGATAATATAAAGTTGGAGAATATCACTATCTATGTTGAACTGAGGGCCCAATTGAGCCCCCTGCTGAGCCAGCTCCTCCACCACCTCAATCATTGAAGTTAACCAAGATCCAACTAGGCTTGAACTCGACTTAAGGAGTGCAGCAGCTAAACGTGAGCCCTCAAACACGCTTCAAAGTTGATGTTAATGCCCAAGAGAACCGCTTGAGTGGATGTGCTGTGATTTGTGATGGTATTGGTGTTGTGGTGAAGGTGGACACAAGTCCATAAACAGGTATGGCAAGGTTATGCTTAAACGCATAAATTGGGCTTCTGCTGTAAAAGACGAGAATGAAGATGAAGATGAAAGTGATGATAAACCTCCTAACAAATGTGTCTTAGTTTGGCAAGGGAAAGTTTCTTTTGTATTTGAAATTTACATTGTTTATTATTTATTTTTCATAGATGTATAGGCTTGGCCTTGGGTATAGGGTACTATGTTTTTCCCATAATTAAGACACCAAGTAGTCTCTTTTGTATTTACCAAAGATTAAAAAAATAAATGCCTCTACGGCAAAAATTATATTATAAGACTTATGTTGCTTAAGAATTAATACCAATCAATAGAAATAAAGAGATTGTAGGTGAGAGCAAATCACCAGAAGTAGCCATTGATCTATACCACATGAAATGATTTCATTATACCAAAAAATAAGAGTATTTATTGTCATATAGAAATAAATGTAATTATAAACTTCTATATACATTGTTTTACTTGAACTCAATCATGCTAACTATATATATCTTTTACTCAAAACATTTGTACCATACTTATTAAAATATAAGAAAACTGAATATGTTAATTCTCTACAACCAAACTGACAAGACACTTAGAGGAAAAAAAAAATTGAAAACCCTAAATAAGAAATTTGAACTTGAAACCCAAAATATTAAGAAATATAGTTCTAAAACAAGCCCAAAGTTGTAACATGACCATCATAGCATGACCTGCTCATCTTCATGCCCATTGTTGTCATCAACATCACATTCACAATCCACCTCCCCATCACATAATTCTTAGATTCGAATCCAATCAAATAAACTAAAACTAAAGAAAGATGTATAACTTTAATCATAAGTGACAATGCAAAAAAAAAAAAGGGGGGGGGGGGGTGGTGGGGGGAGGTTGTAACAAAGAAAAAAACACAAATCTATACCCAAATCTCAAATTTAATCCAAAATACCAAGGAGGAGAAAAACTAAGCATTTAATATGTCAAGCTAGCAACAGCAATTAAGTTGAGAGAGCACTCGCAAACTAGATCCCAATAAATTTCCATATTGATAGTGGAATACACCCAACAACACATCATGGGAAAAAAATCCATAACAAAATTAGACTTTTTTTTTTCTTTCTTTTTTTTTTTTTAACACAAAGGTCCTAAATTCTTAAACAAAACAAAGAGGGAAAGAATTCATATAGCTCTAGAAAAAAAGATAAAAAATAAAAAATAAAAACTGGTTTAGCTATTTGCCAAATTGAATTCACTAAATTTTATTTTTAGTAGAATTTATAGAAATTCAAAATCATGTTTATTCGATTTGCAGTTGATTTAAAATTTGAATGGCTCTTTGTGAATTGAAAACTCTTGAGAATTATAACTCATTAATAGTAAGAAGTCTCTTAAACATTGAATCCCCAGAATTGCTCATAGTGAAAAATAAATGAGTTTAGTAAAAACACACTTTCCCATGCATGTAGTCAGCATCTAGATACATGGTTTTCTCAAGAAACAACAATGACAAACTGGGCTCTACAGAAAAGTCTGTAGCTTAAATTGGGCTCTACAGTATGTCCCATGTATTTTAGGTCGGTGTAAGAATTAAGAAACTTCTCCACATGAAATAGAAATATTGCCGAATTTCAGCTAAAAAGCATTTGTTGGACATTAATACGTTCACATCTACTTTTTTACATTTTTTTTTATATTCATTTTTTTTTTAATGTAGAGATTTTCTGCATTAATTGTGAATATTTGTACAAAATAGTAAATGTAAACATTCATTACCTGAAATTTTTTTCATATTCTTTAGGCTTCAATTCTCCTGAATTAATGTAAAGATAATAAAACTTTTTTGTAATGTAAACTTAAGTCTTTGGTAAAGATATTGGAAAGTTTATGCAATAGAAAAACTTGGCAATAATACAATCGCTTCTAGTAAAGAGAACATAACAATATGACAATTTACAACTTTAAGGACAATATATTGTTACCATGTCACCTTGTCACAGGAGCAATGCTATATACACAAAATATTTCACAACTGTTTTTACAATAATTATTTTGACAAAGTTATCATCCAAATAAAAAACTGTAAAATTTTAGCTACAACTTTTTCTTTTCCCCCACTCTCTCACGTTGTGTTTTTTTCCCCCCACCCCATTTAAAGAAATACATATAATAGTTTTTTTTTTCCTCTTCCTCCCCCTCTCACGTTGTTTTATTGAATTCTAGCATTGATTGTAATTAAATTGATAATTGTAAAAACATTAACCTGTCGATTTTGAGACTATGAAAAAGTATAGTTTGTTTATTTGGTTGTACTTTTTCATCGCTTGATATTAAATTGCTTAAAAAATAAAAACATGATGTTATTTTTATTTGTGACTATTTTAACAATTACTTTACCCAAAAAAAAAAAAAAAATGTACCTAATAAAATTCAGCCTCTTCGTCTTGTCATGCTCCGCCTTCGGCGGTCATAAGGTCAAGTTCTAAGACAGTAATCCTAAAGATGTGGAAATTGGCAAGAATCGAGGAGATTATGGCAATCTGCAATAAATATTAGTGAGAAATATTAGGAAGCCAGTTCAGTTTCAAATTGAGTTCTGAATATGGTGTTAAAAAAAAAAAAAAAAAAAAAAAATCCAATGGAACACAAGTATTAGACACTCGATTTCAAGTCAGTACTTGAGTTCACTATCGGCGAGTAGGCGAGGCTGAGAGTTCTTCAATATTTACAGCGAAATGCCAAAAAAAAATTTCCAGTAGAAATCAAGTCCCTTAAACTCGATTTTTACTGGAAATTTTTTTTTTCTCCCCACTATTTTGTCCTTCTCCCACCTACATTAAACACAAATCCACAAACTAGGAACTTCTTTTTCCTTACCCCACGAGCATAATATATATATATATATATATATCTATATGTTTTTGCTACCACCAATCAAAGGGAGAGCACATGAGATTAAGCAAGTTACTGTTCATGGGCAATACTGTTGCCCTATGACGTACATACCAAACAAATTTAACCACTACATAAGGCACACAAATAAACATGCCATTACTAGCTATCATTGAACTTGCCAAAGTACTATCATTTTCGACATTATAGGCAAATGTTGCACAACGCAACTAATGTAACGAGTATGATGGATAACAAATAGTTCAATTACAACAACATTCAGCCATAAACAAAATAACAACTGAGTCGATACAACATAGTCTACATGGTCGCCTAGCACTTGTCCATACTGAAGATAACCTGAAGTCCCACGTACAATGCCATTCCAAAATCGAGTCTCCGGTCGCCTGACAAACATTGTTGTACGGTTGTTAGTTCCCAAATGCGAAGAGTAAAAACCAAATGAAATTCTAAGCATATTATATAAAAACAGTGACAACACTTGCCTAGTTTGTAACGCGACCACTTGTCGAAGCCCCATGTGAACCGCTTGTCAAAGCCCCACGTGAATTGGGACATCTTCATGACACACTCCGCATCGTTGCCTCAGTTGAGTCTCCCTCAAGTCCAGATCTTCCCTCTGGCTTCCCCGTTCTCGTCGTACCCCATCCATTTCATTCCTTAATCTTGACTTCACAAGATGAACTTTGGCTCGCAACAGCTGTGGGTCAAGCACCCACTGTGGTCCACGAACGTCCCTCCACAATGACTCTGATAGTGGCACCAGAAAATGATGTGCATATGTGTCAATGGTGTTCTTCAAACTGTAACATGGGTCAATATAGGTTGTGGCATTGAGGTGCAGACCTTGAAGAACTTAAATTTCATGTGAACAAGGGATCTTAATGTTTTGCCACTTTCCACAACCACATGTTCTAGCAAATATGCGCACCTCATGACTGTGGTTTCCCCCTCCACCTCTATGGTCATTGTACGAGGTAACCACTTGGTATATACCAAGTTCATGATTAAAATTCCTCACAATGTGTCCTAAAATTTTCTGCTCATTTTTGGTATAAATCCCCATTGCATAATCACTCCACACCTTACCTTGAGAAAGATCAGAAATAATTAGTTTATTTCGATTGTGGAAATATGCAACAAGTTTGCACCAAATGAACTCAACTATTGCAGCAATGGGCAAACCGCGGGCACCTTTAAGTACCCCATTAAAGCACTCAAAGATATTGGTTGTCATTGCCCCGTAACATCTTCCACCATCATGTGACTAGGTCCATTTGTCCAAATCCAAACTCACTAGATATGTATATGGCATATAGTGTGTAATATTGGGATGATCAGGTCTTACACCCCTCAACATATTAATCTCGACATCCTTAATGGTTTGTATTATGGATTCAAATTTAGCTTCATTAGTTGCATATCCAGCTTTCAAGGCCAATGCCTTTAGAGTTGGGTCATCAAAGTGTGTGTTGAAGTTGCTAGCAACATGTCAAAGGTAATATCAGTGAAATACCAATTCTCTTCCGTCCTGACCTCTATGCCACTCTTGAATGGCGCATTTGATACCTTTATGTCGGTTAGAAATAATGCAAATGCCCTCAGCAGGTATGACATGCT
This sequence comes from Quercus variabilis, assembly GCA_030445155.1. Taxonomy (NCBI): domain Eukaryota; kingdom Viridiplantae; phylum Streptophyta; class Magnoliopsida; order Fagales; family Fagaceae; genus Quercus; species Quercus variabilis. The sequence continues at coordinate 46,488,843 of CP129453.1, forward strand.
CTATCGAAGTCTTGAGACACTCTAAAAATCATCCCCAACTAGCCCCTGACTCCTTGTCCACAACAGCAAAGGCAAGAGGCAGAACCTTTTGGTTACCATCGGTTGCCATTGCAATCATCAACACCCCTCGATATTTACCATACAAATGAGTCCCATCAATACTGATCTTCGGCCTGCAATATCTGAATGCAGCAATGCATGGAGCGAATGCCCAAAATACATAGCGCAGTAACATAGTATCATCTATGCCCCTAGGTATGGTGTAATAGCTGTATCGGGTACCTGAATCCTGATCCAAGTATGCCAACAACAACTTTCGCAACCTTTGGTAAGACTCCTCCCAATCCCCTTATATCTTAGCAATTGCCTTTTGTTTTGCATCCCATACCTTATAGTAAGAGAGTTCATGCTTATACTTAGTATGTAAGATCTTCTAGAGCTTATCAATAGGAGTAGTGTGCTTTTGTCTCAATTTTTCCACAATTTCTGATGTAACAAAATTAGAATCCATCATTTTACCGTCTCTTCGCCGACCAAAGGGTATACAAGTATGTGGACCCACATAAGACGTGACCATCCACAAACCATTTAGTTTATCCTTCTTGAATGCCCCAACTTACCACTTACAGTTGGTGTCAATGCATGCGGCGCACAATTTAGTTGTGGTCGATCTCCAGATAATAAAATTTCTATTATCACTTGTTGCGTATATTATCAAAGCACGCTTCACTACCTCTTTATTTTCAAAAGTCAACCCTTTACTAAAATGCATCCCATCTTCCCAAGTAGAAACAAATGGTATCTGAAAAGCTGAAAGATCAATCATATTTTCCCAAGTATTTGCGTAAAAGAACTCGCTAAGAGGTACATAGGTAGTGGTCGTATTTGTATCATGCTAGACGCCAATATCATCATCTGCATTATGTTCATCATGGTTCTCCATATTTTCCTCTTCAAAAATGGGAACAACTTCATGGTCATCCACATCGTACTCAAAGTTGCCTCAATCAATCCTCTCTTCGTACTCATCCACATCATCTACATTTTCACCATCATTCATAGCATGATCTTCGTCTTCGTCTTCCTCTTCTAAATGTGTCTCTTGAGGATGGAGGGTTTCACCAGTATTGGCAATATGATCTTGAGTTGGGAGTGTATAACCTCTCATTTTATACTCTCCCATTATATAATCTCCCATTGTAGTGCATCCATCATCTAGGGCTGTAAATTGTAAACACGTAGTTGTTTGTTGCACCGTCTCAGTATAAACTTCTGCAAGCGCCTCCAAACTTACGTACAACTTAACAGCATTTACTTGGGGCATTTTCTGGATCCTATTAAACATCATCTTTACATGTTTGTCTTCTTTGATTGCCATATACTCGTAATTTATCCGTTCATGAAGGACTTCTTGTGGGTAACGATAAGTAATCTTTATGTCATACCAAGCACGGTTCAAATTCAATTCGTTCATTATTTTCCTCTTCAAATCATTCAACATCTTCAACTTACGTCGTATCATCATGTAGTAGCATTCGATACCCTCCCCTCTAAATGGGAATCCGTCAATCCCTCCAAGATTGTCAAGGGGTCCACCAAAATATACATTTAACTCAATAATTTTCAGAGATTATGAACCTATTAAAGAGTCAAGTATAATATGTTAGTGACATATTTTTCTCTCTTTCATTTAACATCAATTACAAAACTTTTTCTATCTATATATTTATAAAATATATGACTTTTAGTAGTCCTATATTTTACTAGTCATATACTCACCCCACATCACATACACACATAATCATTATCATTTGATACTAACACCAAAAAAAAAATCTAAAGACAAAAGTCACTCCATTGCAAAATTTCAAATCAGCTCTAACAAAAATATAAATAAAAAAATCAAACCAAACAAGAATACAATCATTAAAAACCTAACAATACAAATATACCAAGAATACATCTTAAATATATATCAATCATTCTTTCATACCCAAGCAAAAAAATGAAATCAGAGTTTAGAGAATAATATTTACTTTAATTGATGGGATTTCAGTGGTTTTATCATATTACTCGTTTATGTTAAATGACTATTTTGTTTTAATTTTGTTTTCTTATGATTTATATTAACTTGGACTGAATTGGACTGGATGGACCGAATGGACTGACCGAAGTGGACTGGATGTACCAAGGTGGACCTAATAGACCAAAATGAACTGAATGGACTAAATTGGACTGAATGGACTAAAGTGTACCTATAGGACTGAAATGGACCAAAAAGAGTGAATGACCAAACTGGACTGAATAGATTGAATGGACTGAAGTGGACTAAAGTGGACTGGATGTACCAGGGTGGACCTAATAGACGAAAATGGACCGAATAGACTAAATTGGACTGAATGGACTAAAGTGTACCTATGGGACCGAAATGGACCAAAAAGAGTGAATGACCAAACTGGACTGAATAGACCGAATGGACTAAAGTGGACTAAAGTGAACTAGATGTACCAAGGTGGACCTAATAGACCAAAATGGACTGAATAGACTAAATTGGACTAAATGGACTAAAGTGTACCTATGGGACCGAAATGGACCAAAAAGAGTTAATGACCAAAGTGGACTGAATGGACTGAATGGACTGAAGTGGACTTAAGAGACCGAAGTGGACCGAAGTGGACAAAAAAGAGCGAATGACCAAAGTGAACTGCATGGACCGACGTGGACCAAAATTGACTAAATGGATTGAAGTGGCCAAAATTGGATTGAAATGGATCCAATTGGACCAAATGAACTAAATTGAACCGAAGTGATTTCAAGGGACTCAAAGGACCAAAGTGGACTGAATTGGTAATAAAAAGTGATGATCCTATTATGATTGGTAAGTTACAATTATATATTATTAAAAATGATGAAAAGAAAATAATAATATAATCGCTAATATAGCTTAACAGAAGTAAAGCAATAATAAATATTACATTTCAGCTTTTAGATATTATATGCATATGTAACGTATCAATGAAACCATAATTAAATAAATACCACTAGAATTATCTCTATCCCACAGGCATTTTTAGTTTAGTTCCCACTTCGGAATAGAAAGCAGCCTCTCTCATCACTCACAAAGGAAGCCATCCATTACCTCTAATACCAAAGAAAGATTAATTTCATTTTCTCTAAAAAAAGAAAGTCTAATACAAGGCCAAGTAATGATCTGGCTGTGCAATTTTGAGGTACATACATTATATTAACATAGTTACAAAATTTCCACAATAAAGCCCCTAATCTCTATAAGATGTGTGTTGCATTCTTGTTTCACTACCAAAGTTGTCCCCCTTACTAGATGATAATTGATGAGTGTAAATTTGTAACAATTATTTTTTAGAACCTAACGTTTAAGTAGTTATTTAATACTTTTTTGCAAGGGGCAGCTCTTATTTTTTGGAGCAACATTTGATATTTTTAGTAGATGGCAAAACCAAAATGAAGCAATTATATCACCAAATCAATGATTATAATTTCATACTCAAGCAAAAAAAAAAAATTAAAGACAAAATATCAAAACCAAACAACAAACAACCAACAACTAACTAGAGAGTGAGACCCTTACCTGACATGAGGATGTGTTGGGATTGTATAAGAGTGAGAGGGAGATTGAGAGAGGGAAGACTCAGTTAAGCTGCTGTGAAAGTAAGCACCAGTGAAAGTGTATCAGTGAAAGTAAAAATGAAAGTGAAAGTGAACATGTATGAGAGAAAGGAAGTGAACATGTGAAGGACCTAAGAGACAGAACAAGTGAAGGACTTCAGAGACAGAACACGTGATACAATGAGATTCTACTTTGATCTTTAGGGACACAGACCACATGTTAGATTTTGATCACTCTTAGAAAATCGAGTTTCTGAGACTCGGTTTCACTTTTAGCAAACCGAGTCTCCAAGGCTCGAGATCTATGTGGCATCTACGTGGCATATTAAAACACTAAAATCCAGCTTCTAAGGCTCTATATAAAAACCGAGTTTATAAGACTCGATTTCCACGCAGGATACTTTCCACGTCAAAACATGAAAACCGATTCTTAAAGGCTCGATTTTTAACCCAAAATCGACCCTTTTAGGCTTGAGATGCTACTATCTTATATTCTTTCCGGACTGGACCAACTAACTATAAAGTTTGATTCTTATGCCTAGTTACCTAGATTCCCCAACAAAAGGCAGATCCTTTTTTTAACTCTTTGATTTGTTAAATTATTGCTTTTTGTTGGTAGGGTAAGCTATTATAATCTATGAGCAAAAGGTTGTGAATATCTTATACCTTGTTTGGATAGATGGGGAGTAGATGAGACTAGAGTAGAGGGAGAGAGAGTAAGTTAAATTACCTTATTGGAGGAGGGAAGGGGTTTGGAGGGGTTCTAACTACTTCTAACCCATTATTTTTAATTCCTCAAATTAGAGAGATTTGGAGGGAGAGTAGTGCATAGAAATGTTTGTTCAAGTGAATTACCAAATTTACCCTTACCATGTTAACAAAATTACGAACTATGAAAATGCTAATTATTCCTCTCTCCTTATTTAATTTTAAAAACATCCAAACAAAGTGGAGGATAATCATTCCCTTCTACTTTCTTCCCCATTACTCTCCTCCCCTCTACTCCCCTCCACTCTACTCTCCCTTCAAACTTCCAAATAGAGCATTAAACAAGGAGATAAGAAGAAGAGAAAGATCAGTTGAAATGGTAATGGTAGTTACTACTTGCAGTTGGTATGAAAACATCTTAAAAGGTTTTGAGTGATTCGTTTTACATTGCAATATGAATAATTTAGTGTACATCTTTTTCATTTTTACAGTAAATAACTGTAAAAGGAAAGGAGAAAATTTTTTGCAGGTACCCAATTTCAAACGTATGGTCTACAACAACGAAATATTAAACATTTGAAAAAGATCATTTATTAAAGTAGATAAATTCATCTTCAACGTACGGTTGTTTTAACTACCTTACCAAATAGGCCCTAAATTTTCACTCGGATCAAACAATTTCATCTCTCTCAACTTTCCAAAAAGTTAAGTGGGAATGACATAAAAGGAGGGGAAAAAAATCATTTGAATTGCCAACAAAAGGCAAAACACTTTCATTGTGCTGAAACTAGTAGTAGATAATCATTGGCCTTGAAAAAGATAAGATAAGGGCACTCCTAAATAGTTTAGTGAATAATATTTACCTGTACATTTCTGCTCAATTTCTATAATATCTTTTCACATGTTCTTTGTTTTAGTAATGGACAAAGGCTGCAATCACATTCATTTAGTGGACTGTCGACAAAATAATTTTATAGAGATTATAGGAATATTGAAGTTCTGTATGAAATTTAAATGGGTGGTGAGATTGTGACATGAGATTGAATTTATGATCTAACGTTTTAATACCATATTAAATTACCAATTTTCCTCTAATCTTAAACTATTAGGAGATGGTAATTTTATTTATTTTAATCTTACTGTCTTTCTCTCAAAAAAAAAAATCCTAGTCTTGGATCCTTGAGGAACTCCAGCATATTCAAAGGTTACTTCTTTCGAGTGATAAACTTTTCGACCCCTAATTGTTTTTGTTAATGGGAGTGGAGTTCGTTTGGTGAGACACGTCGTGAAATGTGTGTGCACTACAAAAAATGCTGGTGTACGTGTGTGTTTTTAGTGAGTCCATTTTTATCTTTCCATTTTATTAGAGTTGCCACCAACCATTGGTTTCTTAGGTGTAATTGATCACTCATGTCTAATCCATTTTATGCTTAATTAATTAAGGATATCCCTAAGGTTTCCTAAGCTAAAGGGAAAGGCAAATGTCTTGAACATGGGTGGCTCCACTTGAAACCCAAGGGATTAAAATGAACGTCCTAAATTGGCCAATATATATATATATATTGACCTCCTAAAATAAAATTTTGAGCACCATGATTTTGAATTTTTTTTTTTTAAATCCAGTTGAAATAAGTTTTGAATATTACCATCTTTACAATATCTTGGCTTTTCTAAATAGAAAAATAATAATAATAATCCTAATGACTTAATAAGAGCATTCCCATCAAAAGTGCTAAAAATTTCAGCTTTTAATAACTCAAAATGGTACTTTATTTATTTTAACATCTCACTTTACAATATATCTAACATTAAATATTTATTCTTTTACCACTTCATTAAAAAAAAAAAAAAAAAATTCTTTATTCTTTCTTTTCCCACTCAAGTCTCTCTCTCTCTCTCTCACCACCGCACACCCTTGGTGCAATGGTTACTCCACAAGTATAAGTGCTTGTGGGGTATAGGGGGTAAGGGCTAGGACTCAAGTCTCCAGGAGGGAGCTTCACACACGTATACACACTTAGATTAGGTTAAAGTAGAAATTCTATCTTATGTTAAAAAAAAAAAAAAAAAAAAAAACTCTCTCTCTCTCTCTCTCTCTCTCTCTCTCTCTCTCTCATTTAAATAAAATTATTGCTATAGTAAACTACCAAAGATGGCAATTTTCTAGCAATTTACTATAGCTAGGTGTTAAAAAATTATAAGTTTGGTACATTTGATGTAGTGAGTTTTTTAGTGTTTTTGGTGCTAAAATAGTATTTTAGCTATTTTTACACTTATGATGTGAATGCTATAACAAACCAACAATAAAGGTAGAAAATCGTTAATGTTAAACCTTAGAAAAAAGAACCCACTTATATCTTAAAATTTTGGAATAAATCAATCAAATAGGAGATTAGTGGATAAATGATTACTTGGATATGTATATTGAATGAGATATAACTCTTAGGATTTATAATGAAGATATTATTCATCAATTTCAAAATATGAAACTTCGTAGAAGGCAACTGTAAAACTTCATATATTTAAGTTTTTTTTTTTTAATTTTTTTTTTATGTTTATATATTCAAGTTCTCTTTTAGTTTAGATTTTGTATAATTAATGTTTCCTATTAACCTCCCTAGAAAATAATCCTAGAGCTACCACTGGTCTTGAACCAAAGACATGAACTCAGGAGTTATGTTATGTGAGAGAAAGGTTTTAGGCACCCCACATGCCTATCCTAAAATAGTACAATGTTTTGATTCATCCTCAAATTTAATCCTTAAAAAAAAAAAAAAAAAAAAAAAAAAAAAAAAAAAAAAAAACCACTTATTATTGACAATTTGGCTTTTTGGAAAAACGTGTGAATTTGAATTACCAAATTCATTTAAATATATATGTACAATAGCATAGCATGTGAGAATGCATGACATGTTATAAAATTTTAAGTATAAAGCCATTTTCCAGAGGGCGTCAATGTCGGCCATTGAATTCCGTGGGGAATTGTTTTATTTTCAAGGATGCTGAAGCTAAACTTGGAACTACATTTTTAGTCGAGCAAGCTGGCAGGAATCAACACTACAAATATAAATAATAAATAGATGGAAAAAATAGCCAGAGAAGATAACAAATCTAATTTAATACTCCATTCAAAGATGATAGATTTCAAATTATTCATTCAACATCCACTTAAAAAGCCTTCTATATATTCAAAGATAATAAGTTTCAAATTATTCATTCAACCATATATGTCATAGTTTTGCCGTTGGTGTTAGATCCTGAGTGAGCCGAGAAGAGACCAAATACAGCAGCTGCTACACCTACAAGTGCAACGTCGCACGCACGTTATTGCAGCAGCTTTGTTTCTGGTTCAGACATTACATTATTGTTTCCACTGTTCTGTATGCCTTGGATGCTACCCTTTATGTCCAAAAAGTTCCCGTTTGTGTCAATCTAATTTGATCCGACATATATAAGTTCATTATATAGTAAGTTTATTATATAGGTTTAGTTTACGTCCGATCTCTGTGTGTCAATGTTAAAATATAAAAATAAAAAAATAAAAAAATTCATTGATGAGCGTTTTCAACTTTTTACAATCTTCAAGCAATGAGTGAAGCTGGAATTTTTAAAAAACACAACAGATTGCAAGCTACTGCCGTTACAAAGGCATTCATCTGTAGCTTGCAACACTACCAACAGAATTTATAAAATTTATGTACAATGTGCAGCATATGCACAGGGAATTTACATAGCAAGGTACACAACACAAGCTTTTCCTAATTGCCAAAGTATGAAAATAGGGCGGATAGTTTTATCACCACCACCCTTTGCCGGAGTGGCATAGCTTGCCAGTTTCATTAGTATTTTGCCCTGGATCAGCTTTAACTCCTCATAGTCCAGCTTCAGTTGGTACTTAGCTGGTCCATCTTGAGAATGTACAATACTAGATGTTGAGTGTTGGTCACCTTTTTTCCAGTGAAGAATGGAAGTCCTTTTTTTGTCCTCAGTATCAGGCTCTCTTTTAAAGCTTTTTGATGGATTAGTCTTAAAAGATTCAGCAGAATACTTTTTCTCCTAAGTATGATTCTTCTTCTTTAATTCCCTTTGTTGTTAAAAACTTGGAATTGATCCTTCTGAACTGGTCACCTTTTTCAGTGAAGGGTAAAAATGTTGTGTTGTCCTTCAATCTCAGGATCCTTTTAAAAGCTTTTTGGTGAATCAGTCTTTGAAAGATTCTGCACAAGAGTTTTTCTCCACATAAGTAAGGATTCTTCTTTTTTAGTTGCCTTTTGCTTTCCTCTATCTTTAATCTTATCTGTACAAAACTAAATAGGTTTTTGGTTGTACAGGGTATCTCATAAAACGGTCTCATGAGCCCACACTCTCACAGCTTGAAGGACTCACACATCTTGTTTTGTGAGAGAGAGATCTCATGAAACTGTCTCGTAAGATACTTCTTCCCTTGATTGACCTTATTTATCAAATCTTCATCAACTTTTCCCTTACATTCATATACGCAAGACTAGAGAGGAAATACATTATGATAAACAAAAAGGCAACTAGCCTTACCTCATTGATGCATTCTGGTCCATCAAAAGACGGTTTACCCATTGCAGGTGTTACTGGGTACACACCGGGAGATTGGTAGACAAGAATGATAAATTTGGAATATTTTGTACCGTGTATCCTCAAAATACCAAATATAGATATAAAAATGCTGCTATTTCTTCTATTCAGACAGCTCTTACCAAATCTGGATATGAAGATGAAGAACCATTTAGCCATGTATCGGTTGATACATTATCACCCAAAATAACAGGCATCCTCTGTAATGACCAATGAAAAAAACTGGTACATGGCCACTGTGTTTTGGAGAAGATTGGCATACTAGACAAATTATTTAGCAGAAACTATGGAGATCTCACTTCCAACTCTTACATGATTGGTTGAAGAACAATTAGAAATCAAGCTTAAGACCTGTGATGATACCATAATCTATAACTACCATTTCAATATTTTCAAAAATTAAGGACTCATACAGTCATACAATAATGATACCACAATCTGCTAATGATTCCTGTTCATTTTGTTAGAACTTACAATGGCGGGAAAATCATTGGCTTTTATCCATAAAAATGTGGGATTCTTCTTATATCTTTTTTCTGTGTGTGAAGACAATAAATTCAAACATTCTTACCAGTAACCATTTCTAAACTCCAATAAAAAATTTCTTTAGCTTTGTCATTTTTATGCCTTTTCTAAGCCCTTTCTACGCATAAAAATGAAGTATAGATGAACTACATGGCATCAATAGTCCAGTTATGTATGAAATACAAACTCAGCCAAAAATAGCAGAAGGCAAGTAAAACCAAGCAACAAAGTATAAGTTTACAATATACATCAAAACAGTGAAAATCTAATTGTAAACAAAGAGAATTGTTAGTTCTGAGACTGCAAAGTTTGAAAAAAAGAAAAGAAAAGGGTGCTGCCTTGAGTTCTTAGGAAAACATCTTAAGCAGAAATGTATTCAAAACATGTCCAACTAGCAAAAAGAGTGATCCATGCATAGGATTTCTCACTCGGTAGAAGCATCATTGCATGCTTATTTAAATGTTTATCCTGTAAAGACGAGCATAACTTTTCAAACAGATCATAACATAGAATTTTTTTTCAAACCAAGTTGATACAAACATGAATTCCAGTCCACTTCACACAAACAACAGGGGGGCAAATCAGCGTTGGATTAAGGCTTTCTACTGGGCCGGTGATCATAGCTTTAAGGCCCCGATTGCACAAGCAAATTCAAAACCATCTTTTATCTCATCCAATTCAATAGAATTTAAAGAAAATTAAAAAGCTATTCAAATATATGTAAAAAAAAAAGGTCATAATAAAGAAAACTCCCACTTTTTTAGGGTCTAGGAGAGGTGATTGATAGACAACTTCACTCTCAACTTTTACCTGGGGAGGCTAATTCCAGGAATCTACTCAAATAAAATAAGAAAAATTATTTTCCCCCTTCTTTGAAGGGATAAAATTCTATTCCTAAGATTTAAAATCACTCTAGTTAAATACTGAGTTCTGCAAAATCCTTTAAACCTGGCCACTATGTAAAATTGTTTTTTTTTTTTTTTTTTTTTTTTTGATAATCAGGAGGAAATACTTTAACCACAAGGATATACAACTAGGAACTGACTGCAAGAGGCACAGATCCCAGTTCCTGAAAATATACTTCCACAAAATTCTTTGGACCAGAGAAAGGATAAAAGGACCAAACAAACAAAATTTCAGAGACCAACCAGCCAAGACATGAAGTGATTTGTTTCCATTCCTATTGACCTAATGGAAGATGCATCTGGGAATATTGCAGGCTATCAGCTTGGCCTCTTTAATACAACAGTTCACTCTCCAAGCAATACTCTGTGACTGACCTTTTGCTGCCTCTATACATCCCTTAGAGCCACTCTAAATTATTACCCTCCCCAATTTCAGCAATTCAGCCAGCTGCAACCCTGTGAGGCCCAAATAATGGCTTCTGCCTCTGCTTGAACAGGATAATGGTGTCGACCTTCTTTTGTGACAGCCAATACCATTGTCCCTCTCCAATCTCTAGTAACCACAGCTACAACGGAGAAATTCTTGTCTATTGCAGCATCACAGTTTAACTTTGTAAAGCCTTGTGGAGGATTAGACCAACAGTTAGATGTTGAAGAGGATCTTCTAGGAGGTGTTATGTAAAATTGTTTTAACTTTCAAACAACTTTTGTTGAAATAAAAAATGCAAGCCCGAAGAAGGTTCAGCAATGGCGGAAAGCATGCAGAGACGTGAAGGCATGCAGAAAGAGAGAGAGAATGAACATTCTGGAGCTTTGAGAAAATGATTTCATATATATAAATATTTGACTCTATTTTTTTATATATAACAGAAACAGAGTAACTAATTTGACCACCAATATTCAATCCCAAGTCAGCCAATACAAACATGACAAGTGGCATATAGCTTAACACTGTTTACAAACTACATATAAAACTACTAAACTAAACTAATATCTACAAGATATTGTAATATCTACAAGATATTGTATGCTGTGACAGATAGCTACAAGACTCACAGATATTTACAAGACTCTACAAGAAGACTCAAATATCTACAAGATATTTAATAACTTTGATATTGTATCAAATTTAATAAGGAGGTGACTTCGGACTGTACAACCCTAAATTTTCAACCAAAGGGTCCACTTCTACTCTGACTTTTGAATTTTTATTTTTTGGTCGGTAGAATCTACAATTCTACATATTTAATTAGTTTATTTCACAATACATAGTGCATTGTGTTTGAACAGACTCTTCTAGCTGATAATCAATGGCACCATGACTATTCCAAAATCAAACCTTAATTTTCCAGCAATATTCACTCAAGCTATCTATTTCTGAATTAATAAGACTGAGCCCCTTCAAAACGCCATAACAAATATGCTCAACTAATTAAAACCTATAATTCTAAACATTTCAAGTAATCTCTTGACTATGGCCAATTAGATATTGATATTTGTGAGTCTAAAAAAGTACAGGCATTTTGACTTTAGTTGTCCATTAACGAGATAAATTTAATGCAGTTTTCTAGAATAATTTTGAAAATTCTTTTAACATTACAAGAAATAGAATTCAACAACAAATCAAATGACCATCAATTCCTATTTTTCTTTGCATTAATGTCCTTTCAAATTGAATCAATACCCCGTTTGAATGAGCCCCTTAATTTTGAGAAAGAAAATAGGAAGTGACAAAAACATCCGATTATGCAAATCAAACAATGCAATGGGGAGAAGAACTCCAGCATTCAACAATGCAAAAGAAATTGATTGAATACAATGTAATAATAGTACCTTGGCATATTTCTTCAAATTTTGATTAAAGGGTCTTGGATTTTTTTGATGGTGGATATGGATTGAAGCCGGAGTCACTGTTTACAGAAGGATGGACCACTGCAGAAGAACCCAAATCAAACCCATCACCATCCACTACCCTCGAGTCATTATATCCAATTCTTGAAAAGGGATAGGCAACTGATGACACACACAAATCGCTCCCATCATTATGAATGCCCATCAAACTTGAGTCAAAACCATTATTTGATGTGTCTGTTGAAAGCCTTAAAACTTCTACATTGTTGAAACCCCCATGATGTATATTTGAATCATTAGAAGTGGGGAATAGAGGTAGTGAAGGCGAGAGTACAGTGTTGTCAAAGCCATCATCAACATTTTCACCATTTTCAGGGATGATAACTGAACTCTTAGGACGACAAATGCATTCCACAAGGACCCCCAACCTTTCAATGATAGGAGCAATTTTTCCACCAGTTTTACTAGTCCAATGAGAGATTTTACTTGAAATCTCAACATGATTCTGATCACTTTGAATCAAGTCTCCAAATTTTTGCTGCAATAGGCTATGAGGTGCACCGTAAAACCACAGATGATCATACTGAAAATCTCGAAAGAGTCTATGAATGAGCAGTCGTTTATGACCATTGATGGAAATGTGGACAACACAAACACAACTGTATGTATCTTTATCAGTTAGCTGATGTAGACAAAAAGCAAGACAAAGAGCAAATGTTGGAAATTCTGGACCAATCCAGAATGATATGGAACTTTCAACACTTTGATGGTTGAACCACTTTGGAATCTCATATCTTGGTACTACAATTTCATATTCACATCTAGTGTCATCTTCATCATAATTTTCAGCTACAGAGAAATCAGATGGGGAGAGCCAGCAAGGGAAATCAATTTGATGCAATAATCTGACAGATGGTTGTGAATCCATTAATATGTCTTCTTTCACACCTAAACATCTCATATTTGGTGGAAGCTCTAAAATTCTTCCAAACTGCATGCAATTAAGAAATTCAAGAAAGTGAATTTTAGCAAAGGAAAATTCTTAGTTTATATTGTACTAGCAATGTAAAATCTACATTGAAGACTAAAACAATGTGTACAATGTTTGTACACATTTGTAAAAGGTGTACAAGTGCAATGTGAACTTATAACTACTGGTAAAAGAAAATTCTTTGTTTACATTGAGGTAGCAGTGTAAGATTTACATTGTAAACTAAACAAATGTGTACAACATTATACACCTATAATTATCCTTTAGCAATTTTGGTAAATTATTTTATTAGGCAACTGAAAATGTTTATTTATAACTTTAAGAGAGAGAGGTACCTGAAGAAATAATTTGCTTAATGATTGTGAATTCAATGAGAAGCAGTTTGATGCATCAACTTTTTCTATACATTTTGGAAGCTTTGGAATTTCTTGAATGAAGTGGCAATCTCTAATGTCAAGCGAATGTAATTTATTGAATCTGATAATGCTTTTTGGAAGAGTATAATCTTCACTCCGTATGAATAAACATTTCAATGAGAGGGGGCACCAAGAATTCAAAATAAAATCTATTTCTAAACCATTTTTAGAAAAACAAAGAAAGAGGACATTCAAGCTCCGAAACCCATTATTGGAAAAGCCACCATAAGAATTGCATAGTACTTGTCTACCAATCTCCACGTCCTTTGGAAATTTGACATAAAGATAGATTTCACAAAGATGTTGCAATTTATAGATGCTACCTGGAAGATGACCCAAATAGAAATCAGAGCCTAGGAATAATTGATGAAGCCCAATGAGATTTGCAAATGATGGAGGCAACACTTTAATAGCTGTCCCACATAGATTTAAATACTTTAAACCTTCCATTTCTTGTGGCATATTGGGGAACTTCTCAACCTTTATGCATCGATAAAGACTTAAATGTTTAAGAGATTTCATCGTGAGACAGCTTGGAAGGATTTGAAGTTCAATGCAATCTGTGAGGTCCCACTTTTCAAGCTTATCAAGTTGTCCAATGGACTCATGAACCTCCATTAAATTTTTACATCCACAAAGATTCAATTCCTTTATGTTTGGGGTGGTTTTTTTGAGGTCAGGTAATTTTCTAATATAATGACATGAGTGAAAATTCATATATGTCAAGCTTTTGAACCGTATTTTCTGTTGGAAAAAAAAAAATCAAAATTTAGTTTTGACAAACTTTAACATGAAGTTTAATGAATTAAGAGTATATGAATAAATAAAATTGATCATACCTCGAGAAGCTTGTCCAATATAACCTGACTTTGCGGCATGTTAAGTGCAATGAGGTTTTGAGCACGAAAATTGGATGGAAAAGAAGATAGAGGAAATCCAGGCCAATCAAGCAACCTTAATCCATTGGGAAGATATTCAATACCTCCACAAATATCTATATTATCAATCATAAGGAATTTGAGATTTTTCATCTTCTCAAGAAATTTAGCTTCTAATTGCATCTCTTCTGGTTCAGGTGAGCATATCATCATGCCTCGAATGTTTTCCGATCCCTAATTGGACAAAAAATTACATAAATCACATCATTCAAAAGATTTGATAAAAAGTATAATAATTACTAAATCTTAGCCATATTATTGGACATGAATTTCTTCCATAACAAAAATTTAAAAAAAAAAATTATAAGGAAAAAAATGGTCATTATATTTACTTCATGAAGAAAATGATAAAGGAGAATGAAACTAGAAGCTATACCGTATTTTCCATTAGCACTTCAACAACATCCTCATAACACCATAGTCTACTACGTTTTCCGGGCATTTGTGGCGATTCTTGTCTAACAATTTCTCTGCCCATTTGTTGTAACAAGTCATGCATCCATAATTTGTTAGATCGATCAATAGTTACGAGACACTTATCAGTAAGTTTTTGAATACCAATAATTGGGTAGAGATTGCAAGAATTTAGTATATCTACAACATAATCCTTGTAAAGCCCTTTGAAGAAACATGCAATATCAAGGAAAATATCTTGTTCAGTTTCATCCAATCCTTGATAACTTATTTGGAGTATTTTTTGAATATCTTTGTCAGGAATTTTTTTATACTTATCTAATGCACTTTTCCAGTGCATTTCATTTCTTCCACACAAATCAGCACCAATTATTGATAGAGCTAATGGAAGGCCCTTGGCATAATATATAACTTGATCAGCAAGTTCTAAATAATCTTGCTCAGGTTTGTTTCTTTGGAAAGCATGCATACTAAATAGTTCAAGAGCTTCATGATCGTCTAACTCTTTAACCTCATAGGTTGAATGACCTATTCTTAAAGAACGTAATAATTGTTTGTTTCTTGTTGTTATAATAATTCGACTTCCCAAAGCAAACCAATCACATCCTCCAATCAATCTTTCTATTTGGTCCAATTTATCCACATCATCAAGGATTACAAGAATTTTTTTATTACGAAGTCTGTTCTTTATCACACCGGTTCCTTTCGATTCACTTCCCACCTTCAATTGTCCATCCCCTAAGATCTCAAATAGAAGTGCCTCTTGTAGTTGGATTATGCCATTAATTGCCCCTGACTTGTCTTTAACATTTTCTAGAAAGCTGCTTCCTTCAAAATGATCAAAAATTCTGTTATAAATAGCTTTTGCAATGGTTGTTTTGCCCACTCCACCAGGGCCATACATACCTATCATACGAACATCATTTGACCCAATATCTAAATGCAATGTTATGGCCTCCACACGAGAATTTATTCCAACTGGGTATTTAGCAACAAATAACGGCATCCGATTTAATTTCAAATTTGAGATTTCTTCAACAATTCTTTGGATAAATTCAAATTCAGTGCAGCTGTCATTCACAAAGAATCAAAGACATGTAACTAGTTAGACTATAAATTGAAAATGAACTTAAACTAAATTCTAGATGTTCAATTTGTGCATTACAACTAATCAAAGAACTGTCATTTAGTAAGCGTCAAGTAATATAAAGATCTAAGAACCAATATTTTCTTAAGACTTTTTTCTTATTGTTTTTTGTTAGGAAATTAGTTTTAGGCGGGAAGTTGTATGAAAAATCCAGTTAGATTAGGAATACAAATTTATTGGAATCCCATTTATGATACTTGAATAAAAATTTAAAATTTTTCTTAAAGTTTTTTAAACAACATGAGATCGAAACTTCAAATTAATCAGTAAGATAATCTAATATTAAGTTCATTTATTTTTACTATTAACCTATGGTTAACCATAATTATTAGTATCATATGGTTCAATGGGCAAAGCCGGGGGGGGGGGGGGGGGGGCAGGGCGGGCGGCGCCAATTGCACTCCATTCCACCCAAAGCTCCTTAAAGTTCTTTTAAAATTAATATATTAATTTTTTATTATACTTCAAAAAAAAAAAAAACTTTTAATTCTACTAATGTAATCAAGGAATATATATACACCGAATTTTATTGTCGCAGTATCTCCTAGAAAATATACCGAATTTTATACGTTGTTTTTTATTATTATTTATAAATGCAGAATAATTCTTTTAGAAATCTATATAATTTTAGGTCTTTTGCAATCAACCCACCATGGTTGGAAATGAAATATAAGATAGAAAGAATAAACATTATTGCTTTTAATTAATTCAAGAATAGAACATTATACAACATATATAAAATAAATAAATAAATAAAAAATCAAGTCACAAATAGAACATTTTAAAATTTTCAATAATATGATCATATTGCTATTACTTCTAATTTTTTTAAATTTTACAAAAAAAAAAAAAAAAAAAGTAATCAAATGATTTGTTTGATTATCTTTCATTTAGATTAATCTTTTCACTTCATACATAAACGACTATATATGCATTGATTATTTTTTACTTGTTTGAAAAAAAAAAAATTATAGTTATTAGCTTAAAATACGAAAAAGTAGCACTCACATAACAACGATTATACTAACTCGATCTAGCTTATACAAGGCTGAAAAAAACTAATTGAAACCAAGTACAAAAAATAAATTATGACTTACTTTTACATTATATTTTCTACTTTAATCAATCTTTTTTAATAGATTAAGTAATCTTTTTCTAATATTAATAAACTTTTTTAGAATTAATTTTTTCTTTAATATTTATTCTAATCTTGGCTTTGCCACTATATAATAAGTGATATATATTGAACTGAACTTAAAAGGTACTGTATCGTAGGTGCATATTGATTATTATCATGAATTGCACAACACGTAAATATGTATCATAGAAATTGTATCGTATAAATTGAATAATACATAGACATATAAATTTGAATTGAGCCTTTGCGCTAAAATTTGTGCTTTGATTTAAGTAAATTGTTAGACTTGTTTTTAACATAAAATTATTGGACCACTCACTTTAACCACTAAACTAATATATCCATAAGCTTCTCTCTCTCTCTCTCTCTCTCTCTCTCTCTCAAAAGAAAGAGAGGTATAGTTTATATGAAAGTCCAAATTTCTTTTCTATATTGTGAATAAATTACTAATTGAAAATACAAATATATAAATATAAATATATATATATATATATATATGTTATAGGTCCAAGAAACTTGAATGCGAATAATAAAGGTAAAGAAAAATCTATTTAAATAGTTTATTTAAATATTATTGATTAGTGATGATTGAATTTTCCATTAGTTAGTTAAATATTTTCTAATTTTATAATAAAATATACCTGTTATATGTAAATCTATAATTTTTTAAATAAATTTTATAAAGTATTTATCTATCTTATGGTAGAGAATATGATATGAAATACACAATTTAATAAAATGAAAAATTGATTCCTAATACGATTCAAGTTTTGACAACTATGTAGCTAACTACCTTATTAGAAGATATGATGAGAAAAAAAAAATCCACAATTTCACAAAACTTAGAAACAATAGTAGTAGTTGTTGTTTAACAATAAAATGTAGTGGTCATTACTCATTACAAATCATTAGAACATGTAAAAGCAAAAAAGTATTCATTAACTATAGGAACTTACTCATGCTTGTAATGCCAACCAGATATATTGGCCGCTTCATATAAAGATTCCCTCCAAGTCTGCACCCTTTTGTTATCATTCAGCTTTTCTTCATGTTTAGTCAATGCATCTCCAAACTTTCCTTTTTGGTTACGAACCTCTGATGGATTTACGTTATAAAAAATTGGTCGCACCAATTGGTCATTCTTTTTACACTCAACGATCTTCGCAAGTTCATCTAAGCACCAGGTGGAGGATGCATAGTTTTCAGAGAATACGATTATCGAAATCATTGAGCTTTCAATGATTTTGAGAAGTCCTGTAGAAATTTTTTCTCCTTTTTTAAGGTTATCATCAATGAAGGTGTTAATACCTCGTTGATGCAAAGCATTATACAAATGACCTATAAAACCAAGACGAGTATCTTCTCCCCTAAAACTCAAGAAGACATCAAAGTTCTTGAATTGGGTGAAAGAGGATGATGAGGCTCTTTTGCTGGTCACAAGAGCCATTGGGATTTATGAGCAGATCGGTTGTAAGGTTCTGAAAAGAGAAGAAAGAAAATTGTAAAGTGTTTATCAATATAACCTAGGAGAGTGAATGACAAATTAGGTAGAGGCTAAATGCAAGCAAGAGGAGCCCTTAAAGTAGTTATGCTTGCTTCCGTGTGACCAACCGCTCTTTGAACTTTTAAGTGCCATATTGATGCTTTTTTACATTGTCTTTGGTGTGACCAAGTCCTTGAACTTTCCACTAAGGAAATAAATTGTTATTTTTAATGACAAACCATAGATCTAGAAACAATCAAACAAATGGTAAATCCAACCAACCTATACGAAGATCAGATAAAAGTAGCAGACATCCTTCTTCCACGCAATCCTGCAAAGTGTAAAGAGAGACCCACACGTTTTTTTGTTTAACTTTCCTGGAAAAGTACGATCTTTAGCCTATCACCAATCATTCAGTACTAACTTTTCTTTTCTTTTTTTCCTTCAGATTTCTCCAAAAAACTAGGAAAGATTTATAGATATGAAAAACGGCTATTGTTCCTTTCCCTTTCTTGGAAGTCCATTTACTACCTGTACGTAGTTTGTATGGTATATCATATGTTAATACTTTACTACATAACAAAAATTGAGCTTAAAAACTGTGGTTGCGCCAAATAGCTACACCAAATTGCAGAAAATTTATTAAATTTTCATATAAAAAATTAAATTTAGTTATTTGGTGGCATACAACTACTATACCCAAGAGGCCTAATCAATTTGAATAGCAAAAACTAAATTAACAAGTTACATATTTTCTAATTTAACGTCATGAATCCTTCTTTCTTTTTTTTCCATATCAACTTTTTTTTTTCTACCTTATCAACTTTTTGAGATGAGAACCTCTATATCCTTTTTGATTTTACATTCGACTCATGGACTCTTTTTTTTTATCAACTTCTTCAAGAAGTTAACGTCATGGGCTCCTTCTTTCTTTTTCTTTTTTTTTCTATATCAACTTCTTAAGATGAGAATGTCCATATCCTTTTTGGTTTTACATACGACTCATGTACCTTTTTTTTTTTTTTTCGTATTAACTTCTTCAAGAAGTTTACGGTGTCTATATATATATACACACACATACACACGGTTATTTGATGTATTTTTTTATTCTCCTACCAATTGTACAGTTTTTTTAATTTGGTCTTTCTTTCTCCTCCTACCTACGACACCTACAACCTCACAAGTATGTATTTGTTTACTCTAATTTTTTTTTTAATAATCAAATTGAATATGTTTTATGTATTTGTTGCTTTTGTTAAGTTAATTTCCTCAAATTTGATATATTTTATATGCTTATGGTTTGAGAATCAATGATTAAATATTGTTGGACATGCTTTCATAGTGGTGGATCTTCCATGAGAATTGATATATCAATTTTTACAAATCTCTTATTCTCCTTTTGGAAGATATATTATTTTGTATATCATATATGAATTACATGTTTATGACATTGATTCCAACGGTGATATGTTGTTTCCATCCCCTCAATTTTTATTTCAAGGACAATCTTCTTCTTTTTCTTATGTATTTGTTATAATTTATTAATTATTTTCATTAAAGTTCTTTTACATACAAATTATATATATTTTTAATTTGACATTAATTTGATGTTACATTACTGCTAACAAAAAGAAAAGGGTTAGTACAATTTTAGAACTTCTTATTTCCAATTTTTATTTTGTTAAATTAGTATTTTGTAAACTAAATTATTGCACCAAAATAGTTCACCAATAGACTATTTTAATATATTGTATTTCAATACAGTTTTGAAGAATCCGAATTCAACCTTGATGAGAAAGAGAAAAAGATTGAGTCATTGCATTTTGTTAATTTGGTCTTTATAAAGATTGAAAAAAAATAGGTTAGAAAAAAAATTATTTTTTGTTAATATTGAGATTTATGTTAGAATGATAACATCTACCATATGTTTTTTTTAAGTACATAACATTTTATTGCATGACCTATATTAAAAAGATCAATGCTGAGAATGAATATGAGTCTCCTGAAAAATTTATAAAAATAAAAATAAAAACATGAACCCAAACTTTGGTGTGACACGTGTATAAAAGCATGTGAATTTCCAAAAATTAGGCAAGTAATTATATATATTTAGTATTGGTTAACTTTGAATATATATAAATAGTAATTGATATAAATGGAAAAATAATATTTCAGATACATGCTAGACATGCAAGTTGGAGACACAACAAAAATTTCAAATATGCAATTCCAAATAAGCATACAAATATGCCAAAGAATCAAGTGCAAGGCATAAAAACATAGGGAGACAGAGAGAAAAAAAAAAAAGTGTTTGCTACGCAACTTTCCAAACTGGAAGAAGAGGTAAGAATGATAGAAATATGTTATTTGTTTAATTAAATTAATTTTATCAAATTTTGATAGCTTTTCACTATTGTTTTGAATATATAATTTTTATGTGTGTGTGTCTATATATATATATATATATATAAGTAATCAAAATGATATGATTTAACTTCAAATTTTAATATTTCACTCACCTCAAATTCTATTAAATATTTCAAATAAATTAAAATAAATTAAATTTTTTGATTATATATCATAATTTTATGTTTTAATATGTAAAATTTATATATATATATATATATGCACAAAATGACTCAATATATGTATGTATACATGTTGCAAAATTAATTTGTTTTTACAATGTGATTCACAAATTATTAATATAGTTTCAACTCATATAAATTTTAATTAAGTAGTGCATTGCACGGGCATAATACTAGTTTTGTGAAAAAGTTGGTACCAAGCCTAGAAAAAATGATGGTTGTGAAAGATTGCCCACACGCACACACCATGTCGAAAAGAACACTAAGTTATAACTATGTGGAAAATGACCTTAATTTTTAATTATTTGGGAAAATACCACCCTTTTAGAACTTGATATTGCTAATATCGAGTTCTGCGTGAAATTTAATATTAGCAATGTTGAGTTTCGTGCTTGTTCTATGATGGTGGCAGTCTTTGATGTTGTGTTTTTAAACAATAATAAAATGTCACGTGGAACTCGACATCAATAATGTCAAGTTCCAAAAGAGTGGTATCTTGCCATATATTTTGAAAATAGGGTTGTTTGACTACTTAGTTTAAAAATTATCAGGCGCTTTAGAATATTTGTTAATTGACAATGTTAGGGAATTTTTAATATCGATTTCATGGAAAATATAATAATTTATCAAAAATTAATTACTTTTTTCTTTTACCATAAAAAATTATTTTTAAAAATATTTTTCTAAACTAATGCTCTTAGGATACCCGTTAACTTTTCCAATTTTTATAGTTTTTTTTTATAATATTTTCCATAAAAGTGGTATCAAAACTTTTCTAAAATGATTTATTAACATGTCCCTTAAGAGTACCATTAACCAGATCTATTTATTAAAAAATTAGAAAAATGTTATGTCCACAATACTTTCACAACAAATATTATGTGACATATTGTTATTGGTTATTATTGACGGGTAAAAAAGTAATTTCAATTGTTGATTTAAATTGCAACTAGTAATAATATTCATCTAAAATTTATTGTGAAAATATTATAAATGTAAGTGTACTTGTTAAAAAAAATAAATAAATAAGTGAAAAGTTAACTAATCCTAGTATCTATTGTCTCTCTATAATGACCTTTATGGTACACGTCTCTAATAAATATACTTTTTGACTTTGAGAGCAGCCATTTGAATAGTAGTAATAGTCTAATTTTTACTTTTCTTGAAAGAGTTTTTCTTTCCTTTTCTTTTCTTTTTGGCTGAATAGTCTTTCTTTCCTTTAGCTAGAATTCCCTCTTCATTAGCAACATGGGTTGATTATCTTATTCCGAACATGAAAGAGTCTTTCTTTAGCTAGAAGTAGAACCCTCTCTTGAATAGCAATCAGATTTTTCTCTTGGTAAACACTTCCTTATGATTAGCTGTGGTTTGCCTTTATTTACTCTATTTCCATATTTAGTTTATAGTATCTTTGTGTTTGATATATAAAAATTGGTTAATCACTTATATTTGTCTAATTGTTAGTTTTAGACTAAAAATGATTAAGTTGATAAAATGATAATTTATCATTGAGAGAGAGAGAGAGAGATCAGTTTGCACGAATCCCACTCCATGCCAGGAACCTGTGCCGTATTGGATTTACGCATATGCTAGCTAATATCAACAGCAAGGCATTGCATAGTTGATATTAGTTAAAATGTGTTTTTATGTTCTGTTAAACGATATTTGTATATTTCCAAAAAAGATACATATTTCTATAAATTTTTAAAAAAATTATGCATAATATTAAAATCAATACATATATAATTATAATAATGAATTTGTGAGTACACTTCAAACTCAGTAATTTATCAACAAATGTAATTTTTAAAAAATATGTTAAGAATTAATTCTTAATATATTACATATAAACTTAATAAATTTTTCTTTACATTGTAAATCAAATTAATAAATTATTGACAAGTATATGTATATATATATATATATATATTAAGATCTAGGTTACAACCTGTAATTAAATATTTATTCTTTAACCTTTTTTTTTTTTACTTAGGTTCTTTATCTTGTGTTGATAAGAAGATTAGTGACCAATATCCAAGAAGGGTTGGTGTTCTTGTTTCTTTCGAATTTGGATCCGGTGCAATAGCTAATGTTGTTGTACAATGCAACATAAAAGCTAATAGCTAATAGAATAAAAAGTTAAAAGGTTAAAAAAAAAAAATTTAAAAACAGTTTTCACCCTACCAACTTTTACATGAGATGGTAATTGCATGGTATAATAAGCCACTGTATCTCAGTTTGTTTCTTTCCTATGTCACTCCAAGCCTTTTGTCTAGTCATTATGTCTTTGTTAATCACTTCTTTATATGCTTTCTCTAGATTGATGAAAATCATATAAAGGTCTTTACAGGCCTCTTTATATCCAGCATATCAAACGATTAGGCCACAAGCCTTGAGTTAGTAAGATATGGAAAATTATTATACATAAACACAATTTATGAATTAAATTTAATAAAAAATTAAATGATATATCATGGCTTGATCTTGGTTAAATTCGGTCCAACCTTCAAAATTTTGAACCTCTCTCTCGTTTGGTTCTTTAAATGGTGTGGGTTTCAAATTCATGCATAAAACACACACAAACACGTATGAAGAGAAACGAAGAAAGAAAATAAAAATATACCTCCGAGGAGCAAAGTGACGCCTAAGTTGTTGAAATTCTCAACGAGTTTTCCATTAACGAGATCAAAAAGTAGTGTGTTCTCTCTGAACAAAGCAAATGTGGGATGGCCAACCTCTACGCCTGCTTCCACCACGAATTTCCCAACGTAGGCCGTAGCCTGTGCCTCCAATTATCAAAATCTTGCTTTTCGGAGTCATTTGAAAGTGTTATGTTTGTTTTGTTTTTAACATTTAAAAAAAAAAAGGAGGAGATTTACAATAACAGGTAGAAGAAGGTGGAGTGGAAGCGATCAGAATATCAAGCTATATATTTATGGATGAGATGATGAGGTATGGGTTACAATAATGGCCTTTGGTTGGAGCAGAAATGCTTGTTAAAAAGGTGAGACCAATTCTTACATATGTTTTTGGTGAAATTTAAAAAGAAATTTATTCATAAGAGAAGACCAATTCTTACTAATTGTC
Source organism: Quercus variabilis (assembly GCA_030445155.1). NCBI lineage: Eukaryota > Viridiplantae > Streptophyta > Magnoliopsida > Fagales > Fagaceae > Quercus > Quercus variabilis. The sequence continues at coordinate 46,513,287 of CP129453.1, forward strand.
GTTGGAATGAGACTCGGTGACAGGACTCAGGAATCACGTGATGACCAAAGTCTTTGGTCTTAAATGGAATAGAAACAATATCTCATGATGATCAAGAAAACGTAGTAGGAAAGCGGAGACTAATTAATAAAGTAGTGGGAAAGTGGAGACTAACGTAGTGATCATGTTGGGTGCACATGACACCCTTTCTTCCAGCCCACTTGCTTGCCTGGTCAAAGCTCATTTATGAGCTTGGTTTCAAAAGTCTTTATGTTAGCATTGCTTTTGCATGAGACTTGACTCAAGCATGTTTAACATGCTAAAGGAAGAAAGAAATTGGGTGAAGCAAAAAAGCAAGGTCTGACTATTGAGAAGTGAAGCTAAGCGTGTACAACACTGAAGAGAAAAGAAGAAAAAGAAAGAAAGGCCATTCGGCCTTGCAGAGAGAGCTGAAACAGAGCTGAAAATAGAGAGCATTCGGCCAGTGTGTGTAAGTTCTAGAGAGAGCAAAACACAAAGAGATATTCAGCCATTTTGAGGGGTGCAGTCCGTGTGAAGAAGTAAAGAGAAATACAGTGAGAGTGTGAGAGAGTGAAAAAGAAAAATGAATATATCTAAATCCATAGGTGAAAATAGCCAAATACCACGTTTTGGCAAAATTAATGGCAAACTAGCATTGTTTCTGAAATATTTAACAATCTACCGCTTTTTTAGTACTCGAATTCCACAAAATTGAGTTTTAAATAGTACTTGAGTTCAGTGAACTCGAGTTCCTAATGAGTCGCCAGCGCGATATTGCTGACCTGAAATTTATGTAATTAAAAAATAATATGGTACTCGATATTACTGAAATCAAGTACTTCTTTATAGTACTCAAGCTTCATACAGGTGAGTACCTTTTTTTTTTTTTTTTTCCTCTCAAATTCACCATCTATTTATAGCCAAAGTTCAGCCGAAATATCAATAGTTACACCGATATGAAACTTGTTAAGTCAAAGAAAATGGCAAGCATTTATGGCCAAAGTGTCATCCATTTCGGCCAAAATAAAAGAAGCATGAAACTTCACGCATAAAACTTCTTAAATATTATGCATCTTCCTGACATTAGCATGCAAGTCATTTAAAGGTTTGTTGGCTAATGTCAAGCCATTAAGTTTGACAATTCAACTGCACTAAGTACTCGACTACACTAAACTCGAGTATTATAAAGAGATACTCGATTTCAGTAATAACGAATACTAGATTATTTTTTAATTACACAAATTCTATGTTAGCAATGCCACGTTAGCGACTCACTAGGAACTCGAATTCACTGAATTCGAGTACTATTTATAACTCAATTTTGTGGAACTCGAGTACTAAAAAAGTTCTAGTTTTCCACAAGTTTTGCCAAAATGTGGTATTTGGCTATTTGCACCAAATCAATAAACAGGGACAAGGAAAAAGTTTCACTATAAGATAGTGAGATTACAACAGTAGCACAATGGTATACTCATAAGACCCAAACCCCAACAATACGCCATTGACTCTCTCCAACAAAGAATAGAACAATCTACTTGAATATTCTGTTGCGGCACACTCTTTCTCTGATCACTAAGTCAGTCTCCACTTTCCCACTACTTTATTAATTAGTCTCCGCTTTCCTGCTACGTTTTCTTGGTCACCATGAGATATTGTTTCTATTCCATTTAAGACCAAAGACATTGGTCATCTGGTGATTCCTGAGTCCTGAGTCCTGAGTCCTGAATCCTGTCACTGTTTCTCATTCCAACGACAATTAGTAAGAATTGGTATTCTCTTATGAATAAATTTCTTTTTTAAATTTCACCAAAAACATATGTAAGAATTGGTCTCACCTATTTAACAAGCATTTCTGCTCCAACCAAAGGCCATTATTGTAACCCATACCCCACCATGATCTCATCCATAAATAGCTTGATATTCTGATCACTTCCACTCCACCTTCTTCTACATCCCTTTATTGTCTCTTCTATAGTACTACCTGTTATTGTAAATCTCCTTTTTTTTTTTAATTAAAAACAAATTAAACACTTTCAAATGACTCAGAAAAGCAAGATTTTGATAATTGGAGGGACGGGCTATCTTGGGAAATTCGTGGTGGAAGCAAGCGTAAAGGCTGGGCATCCCACCTTTGCTTTGGTGAGAGAGAACACACTACTCTTTGATCCCGTTAAGGGAAAACTCGTTCAGAAGTTCAAGAACTTAGGTGTCACTTTGCTCCACGTAAGTATATTTTTATTTTCTTTCTTCGTTTCTCTTCGTACGTACGTGCTTGTGTGTGTTTTATGCATGGTTTTCAAAACCAAATAAATGACACTCACACATGCTAACCATTGAGCCATAAGCTTTGTATTGTTTTGCGTTGAATAACTAGTTTTAATTATGTTTATATTTTTGTTTTGAAGGGTTAATAATTAAATATCCTTTCTCAAACATTTATACCATTGCATTTATATTCATTGTTAAAATTATTTGCAATTTAATAATTTTGTTTTTACATGTGAATGTGTTATTTAAAAATTTATTTTGAAAATGTTCTCATTTTATATTAAAATATTTTCTTCTAGAAGGATCACTAAACAAAATATAATTTTTATGCTTTATTATTTTATATTAACCTCATATAAATATTAATTGTGAAAATTTATTTGAAAGTTGTTTAATTTTAAACAATATTTTCTAATAATTTTTTTTTTGTAGATTTTACAAATTTAATCCATTTACTTGTAGTTTAATTAATTGCTATATTAATGATGACATTATTGTTATCAACCTTCGATCGGACCCCTAGTCTGATCTCAAAAATTACCAATTTTTGCTTTTTAAAACATTGGCTTTATGCTAGATAGGTAGGTTTTGTGGTGTTAAAAAAATAATAATAATAAAAACATGAAAATGCAGGGAGATCTTTACGACCATGAGAGTTTAGTGAAGGCGATAAAGCAAGTGGATGTGGTGATATCAGTGGTGGGTAACCTCCAATTAGTAGATCAGGTCAGGATTGTTGATGCCATTAAAGAAGCTGGTAATGTTAAGGTTTGTACTTCTAAATTACTCAAACTTTTTAACCACTCATTTTATCTAAAATTCAATTCATTCATTCAAATTCTTTTTTTTTTTTTTATAAATTATTTGTAAAGTTTCATTTTCTAAGGTTGTTCTTAGGATCATGTTGAAAATTGTCTCAAATTGGTTTCGATTCCTTCACATGAAAAAGAAAGGTTTTTCCTTAGTGTGAAAGACATAGATTCTCATTGATATTAAGTATGTGTTTGGATCCGGATGAACCTACATTTGCGTTTTCAACGTTGGTTTTTTTTTTTTTTGGCTGCACGCGTTTCAGCTGTAGGGGACAAAGTGATTGTTCATGCACTGTTCATATACTGTTTACGCACTGTTCATGGGATCCACAACCACTTTATTTAGAAAAAATATTAAAAATGAGTCTCACAGCACTTTTCACACATTTAAAAATTATTTTGCTACAGTATTTTCAATTTTCAACAAAATAAATTGGATCCAAACGGACCCTTATTTTGCTGAAAACTGAAAACACTATAGCAAAATAATTTTTAAATTAGTGAATAGTGCAGTGAGACCCATTTTTAATTTTTTTTAATAAAGTACTTGTGGGTCCCTTGAACAGTGCATGGGACTGTTCACGGGACCCACTAAACAATACTCTATGTCTCCTAAAATGTGTGCATAAAAAAATAAAAATAAAAATAAAAAAAAGAAGAAAAGAGGAAACACCGAATGTGAAACGCACAGACACAATCAGCTGAATCCAAACATATACTAAGAGAGAATGTTTTATTGTTGAAAAAGTAGTTGGGTATTCCTTTTACATCAATGACAATGAATAGAATTGGATCATTCTAAATAGACACAGTTACAAACCGCTTAATGGCTTTTACAATCCTCTCATATTTAGAGTGGAGGGGACACTTAATTAATTAGAAGAACATGGAGTATTCTTTGAAATATTGTTTGAATAGTTATTAAAAGATTTTAATGGGTGAGCTGTTTTAATTTCAGAGATTCTTCCCGTCTGAATTTGGAAACGATGTGGACCGAGTCCATGTTGTCGAGCCAGCAAAGACTGCATTTGGTACTAAGGTCCAATTTCGACGCACCGTTGAGGCTAACAACATTCCTTACACTTATGTTGCAGCCAACTACTTCTTTGGCCGTTTTCTCGCTAACTTGTTACAGCTAGGAGCCACTGTTCCTCCTAGAGATAAAGTCATTATCTTTGGAGATGGAAATCCCAAAGGTAAACAACAATTTTTTTAAGTTTTCATGACGATTGTACTTTATTATTAGATCATGACCCAAATACACCCTTAAACACTTTTGAAGCTAATAGAGATGAGTGTGATCGAGTAAGGTGAAATCCAATGAGCTCAATTGTAGTTATGATAATTGATAAGATATGTATCATTGTTTCACAATTTATTACTTTTATTTCTCCTTGCAGCAATTTTTAACATGGAAGATGACATAGGAACCTATACCATTAGAGCTGTGGATGACCCAAGAACATTGAACAAGATACTCTATCTTAGGCCTCCTGGAAACATTTACTCATTCAATGAGCTTGTTTCCCTATGGGAGAAGAAGATTGGCAAAACCCTTGAGAAAATCTATGTTCCGGAGGAAAAGATGTTGAAGGACATCCAAGGTCAGTAAGAAAACCCGTCCTCAACTCCAAGTTTGCCACAGCAGAATGTCATGATGATAACTTTTAATGAGTGGTTAATATTTTTATGTTCTTTCATGTTTTTTAAAAGGACAATTATATATTTACATTCACTGTTCATATAAAGTGCACATAATTGTACACATTTACATGATGTGTATGATGTTATATACATTTATGAGAAATGCTAACGAGTGTCCTTAGGACACTGATTAATAACTCATTTAATGAAAGTTTTTATGGGAAAAAAAAAGTAATTAATATTTTGATAACTTTTTTCATTTCTCATAGAAGTAGTATCAAAACTTTCTTAAAATTGACTATTAACGAGTACTCTTAGGGTACTTGTTAGCATAACCCTACATTTATTTAGTTTACTACTCCATTCGTCCCACTTTGTTTATCCTCTATTCCATTTTGGGATGTCCCAAAATATTGTCCCGTTTCTAAAAATAAAAGTCATTAATTTATTAATGTTCCTATTATACCCCTATTAATTTACTAATTCAATTTTTTGATAAATTTATTTAAGGGTAGTTTTGAAAACTTATACATTTTTAAAAGATAGATAAGATAATAAATAATGTTCCCTTAAAAAGTTTAACATTTCAATCAGGACAAACAAAGTGAGACGGGGGAGTATATAAAATGTACATGAACAGTGAATGTAAAAACATAATTTTCTTTTTAAAAATTCACATTAATGGTTAGGGTTTATATCTAGAAATGCTATTTTTAACAGTGGCAAGGAGAAAAACATTGATTAACTTGTTTTTGATCGTGGTACTTTCTTGTAGAGTCCCCAATTCTAACCAATGTGCTATTGGGATTCCACCACGGGGTCTTTGTGAAGGGTGATCACACCAACTTTGAGATTGAGCCATCATTTGGTGTGGAAGCTTCCCAGTTGTACCCAGATGTCAAATACACCTCTGTGGAAGAATATCTCGACCAATTTGTTTGAGAAATTAACCCCAGCTCTTGTTATTTTTAAAGATAAATAATTATAGTTGTTATCGGTTAGTTCAAGTGGAGGAGTCTCTGTACTCATCAATATCTTGTTTTGTTTGGACATGTATTGAAGAACCTCTAACTACTCTTAGTGGTGCATTTTCTCATTACAATATATGTTTGTAATCGAAAGCCTTTAATATTTCTCGTGGTCTATTTCTGCCTCTCGCATATCTTTCTTATTGTTGAAGAGTACTACTGATATCAGAGCATTAACAGAAAATAAAAAATTAAAAAATACGAGAGCTAGTGATGCAGGAGCATTTGCATTAGACATTGTTAGGGGTTAGCTTTAGATTGACAAACCATGAGAAAAAATGTCTTGTATAGTGGTTTAAGAGTCCATATATTTAGTCAAGACTGCAAGTTACTGTGCAAATTTCAGCTTTTCGATAGCTTTTGATAGTTGTTCAATCGACTGAAAAGCCCAGTTTTCAGTAAATCGAGTTCAAAATTGATTAATCAAACTGAGGTTTTCTAAACCATAAATTCAGCCTATTAAGTGTTTAGGATTTTGTGTGTACAAGTCAAAGGCATATAAGACAACCCTATTACACGGGCAAAATACTTTCGGAGTTGCTCTTGGTGTAAATTTAAAGGTATTATGCCTCTTGCTCTTAAAAGCCTCTACCGAGGATCAAGTGTAGCATATTCAAAACCAATGGTCTTGAAGTTGCTGCATACAGACGATTCCAATTGTATTTGGCCAAGAATAATTTCAATTAATTAACTCAATACAATAAATTTCTTTAGTGGTAAAGAACCACGACCCATAATCCTCGATACATGATGATGCAGATTGGTTAAGGAGAATAAAATATTTTAATATTTTATATTGTTTTATCACGACTTGCAAGTCAGGTATGTAGTTTAAAACCTCTTCAGTGAGAATGGAAGCTCTGTTTGAATGCTAGGTCTAGCTCCTGCAGTTACACAGTTCGATACCTGAGCTCCTTGGTCTGAGTAATTAAGTTTTTGAGGCCAAAGGTTGGAAATTCGGGGGACATGGTTTGGCAGTGATGAAGCTTTGCTGCAGTCCGGCATAACTAGGTCCTGCACTGAAAAGGCAAACTACCACGCTGAGTGGTAGTTAGTGCTCCAAAGCTCTAATCTGTTTCTATTTTTAGACAGAAACTAGTCACAAAATCACGCGATGCATGAGAATAAATTATTTTGTAATTGTAATATAATATATAATATATAATTTGTTTTCCCTAAAAATTAAACATATTCGGTTAAATTAAGCCTACTTCAGTCCACTTTGATCCCATTCGGTCCAATTTGGTCCACTCAATCAATTTCAGTACCTTTTGGACTTATTGAGACTTAAATTGATTCTTAATTTTGTAGGTTGCCTTTTCAAGTTTAGCTCAAAAATTCTTCTTTTATTTTTTTTCCCCTTAATTTTAGGGTTGAAAAGTATGAGATTTTATTATATTTTGGCTAAACTCTTTAGTTTTGAATTAAAAAATACAAACAAAATAAACATTAGAAATTATAAATATGAGCCCATAAAATGCAATAAAAATGATAAATATTCGAAAGTATTATTTGGTCCTATTCGGTCCAATTTGTCCACTTGGTCCTATTTAGTATATATTGGTCCTATTCGGTCTATATGGTCCTATTTGGTCATATTTGTTCCTATTCGGTCCACATTGTTCCACTCTGTCCTACTCAGTTCATTTTGGTCCTATTCGGTCCTCCTCGCTTCCATTCAGTCCTATTTTGTCCATTCGGTCCACTTTATTCTATTTGGTCCATTTGTGTTCATTTCGGTCCATTTAGACCACTTCGATTCATTTTGGTTCACTTCAGTCCATTTTTGTACACTTGCATATAGGGAAAAGATATGTATGGGTTGAGAATATATACCTATTCTAAATCCAAATTTATATTTTTTTTAAATATATATAGATCTTAAACTCGTAATATCTAAAATCTTAAGCATAACATTTATTATTACTAAACTTTTGTTAAGCCACATTAACATAGCATTTCAGTCTATTTCGATTCAGCTAAATTTAAGTGAAAGTCTTTCTAAACGTTAAGGCTATGAATATACAAATTTAATATTTAGAGCAGTTACTCATTTATTTTAACATCATTACTTTTCAATAAATTGCATGATGTTGATTATACACTCAAGCCAAAAACTCGTAATATCTAAAATCTTAAGCATAACATTTATTATTACTAAACTTTTGTTAAGCCACATTAACATAGTATTTCAGTCTATTTCGATTCAGCTAAATTTAAGTGAAAGTCTTTCTAAACATTAAGGCTATGAATATACAAATTTAATATTTAGAGCAGTTACTCATTTATTTTAACATCATTACTTTTCAATAAATTGCATCATGTTGATTATACACTCAAGCCAAAAATAATACTTGTAGGGGCTCCGTTTTTTGGAGGGCACCCCCGACAATACATTTGTAGAGAGTGGGACGAAGGGCTTGGCTCCGGCCGGCTTCTCGCCAGTCTTCCAGGACAGTTTCCTTAGCTTTTCTTCACTTGGGGTTGCTCCTTGGCAGGCGTCTGAGGAGGCCCCCCTTTCACGAGAGGGGCTCTTCACCTTATATACTCCCCTTTGTTTGATCCTGGCCTTATAGCTGTTGGTCATCCAGGCTACTGCTTCAGAACTTGTCCCATCACGCTCTTCCCCATACTGTGGGTTGCAGCCTCCAAGGTTGCCCTGTTCAGGGGTCTTGTCTTCATTAATGCAGCCTGGGGGGTCAGGCAAATACATTAAGTGTGGATGTGACCACCTATTCTGGGTTTGCCCCCTACTCAGAATTAGACTAGGTATGCCGAGGAAGGGTGTGTCCTCGGCATGGATCCGAAAAGGGCTGAAAAACCCTTTAGACAACTGTCCGGGACAATTGTCCCTCCTCGGCTTGGGCCTTAGGCCAGCCTAAAAGTGGGCCAGGGATTCCAGGCCCACGGGCCCCACAATAGCCCCTCAAAATCCTGCTACACGTTCCCTCGGACGAGGAGGAGGGTTTTGAAAACCACGGCCCTCATGTTCCGGAAGGCCTTCCGCTGGCTAGTCCTTCCTCGAATGGCTGGATCGACACTCAGATTCTTCAGTAAGTAGTCAGTTTCCCCATAGGACTGGGTCCTTGGACCATGCAATACCTTGGTTATGTCATGAATGGCTAGCTCCCCATAGGCTTGAGTCCAAGGACCATGCAAGACCTAGGTACAGTCGCTGCCTTCAAGGTAAACGGCCAGCTCCCCATAGGCTTGAGTCCGAGGACCATGCAAGACCTAGGTACAGTTGCTGCCTTCAAGGTAAACGGCTAGCTCCCCATAGGCTTGAGTCCGAGGACCATGCAAGACCTAGGTACAGTCGCTGCCTTCAAGGTAAACGGCCAGCTCCCCATAGGCTTGAGTCCAAGGACCATGCAAGACCTAGGTACAGTCGCTGCCTTCAAGGTAAACGGCCAGCTCCCCATAGGCTTGAGTCCGAGGACCATGCAAGACCTAGGTACAGTCGCTGCCTTCAAGGTAAACGGCCAGCTCCCCATAGGCTTGAGTCCGAGGACCATGCAAGACCTAGGTACAGTCGCTGCCTTCAAGGTAAGTGGCTAGCTCCCCATAGGCTTGAGTCCGAGGACCATGCAAGACCTAGGTACAGTTGCTGCCTTCAAGGTAAGTGGCTAGCTCCCCATAGGCTTGAGTCCGAGGACCATGCAAGACCTAGGTACAGTTGCTGCCTTCAAGGTAAGTGGCTAGCTCCCCATAGGCTTCAGTCCGAGGACCATGCAAGACCTAGGTACAATTGCTGCCTTCAAGGTAAGTGGCTAGCTCCCCATAGGCTTGAGTTCGAGGACCATGCAAGACCTAGGTACAGTTGCTGCCTTCAAGGTAAGTGGCTAGCTCCCCATAGGCTTGAGTCCGAGGACCATGCAAGACCTAGGTACAATTGCTGCCTTCAAGGTAAGTGGCTAGCTCCCCATAGGCTTGAGTCCGAGGACCATGCAAGACCTAGGTACAGTTGCTGCCTTCAAGGTAAGTGGCTAGCTCCCCATAGGCTTGAGTCCGAGAACCATGCAAGACCTAGGTACAGTTGCTGCCTTCAGTAGGAGTTCATCCTCGGATCCGAGAGCCTTGCTTTTAGTGTAACGATGTCCACGGGCCGTTTACTGGGAGCTGTTTTTCCTCAGGTCGGATTGTGACCTCACACGTGAAGTTGACCTCGCCTCCAGTTCGTGTTCCCCATCTTTTTGGTTTACGAGGCGTCGCTTGGCCTTTCGCGCTCCGCGCTTGACGCTTCGGTGCGCGTGACGCGCCTTCATTAATGCCCTCGTGAATTAACACGAATCCGGCGGTTGGCAATCCCCTTGGAATTGGGTGAGAGTTAATTCCTTTTGACAATCCTCCCTTCGAATTCTGCGTGGCTCAACTCCCACTAGTTTTCGCCTTCTATAAAAGGCGTTCTGGGGAGAATGTTTCTCCTCATTCCATGGATCTTCCACCACAACCAGAAACACATACTTTCACCTCCCTGAGCCCCTTTGACACCACCGCCAGGATTGTGACCAAAGTTGGGAGATATGGGGTTAAGGGCCGCCGTGGCCGCAGCCCCTACTGGGCTTCCGGCGCGGCAGAGTTTAGGCGTAACACTAGCAGTGCCTTGTACGGTGGCCAGGAGGGACATCGTTAAAGTACCTAACGTCTCTCCCTAGAGCACACCTCCGACGAAGGAGACACGCGAACTCTCGTCATGGCTGGTGCCCGAGTGTTGCCGTCTCCGATGGCCAACGCTCGTGCAGTTTGGAGAGGGTCGAGGAAGCATCACGGGGGAGGGTGTTCCGAGGCCCTTGCGTCGGCTCCTCGCTTTGTTCAAGCTTCTGCCTCGAGGCGAGCCAGTCCCCAGCCCCCTTCCCGTGCTTTTACTGTCCAGTTCTCCCATTCTCTTGATGTCGATAAAAGCACGGGTTGACACTTCCCTCATTCCTGATATTAATTCTTTGCAAGCCTCTCTCCCAGCTAGTTCTAGAATCGGTCCACCTGGGCCTCTGATTGTAGGATTAGTTTGTAGGATTTTTTGTAAAGCATGCCTGCCTGAGCCTCTGATTGTATTTGTAATTTTTTCTATGAAATAATAAAGAACTCCTCTTTTTATTTGCTGTTGAGTCTTCCTTTTTACTGCAATTCTTCTTTTCTTCTCTTTTTCTTTCTTCTTTTTTTTTTTTTTTTTTTGATACACCGCCAACTTTTGCGTAGTGACTACTCTAGAATGACCGCCGGTTGCGCTGGCCAGCGCACTAACCCTCCCCACAGACGGCGCCAATTGTAGGGGCTCCGTTTTTTGGAGGGCACCCCCGACAATACATTTGTAGAGAGTGGGACGAAGGGCTTGGCTCCGACCGGCTTCTCGCCAGTCTTCCAGGACAGTTTCCTTAGCTTTTCTTCACTTGGGGTTGCTCCTTGGCAAGCGTCCGAGGAGGCCCCCCTTTCACGAGAGAGGCTCTTCACCTTATATACTCCCCTTTGTTTGATCCTGGCCTTACAGCTGTTGGTCATCCAGGCTACTGCTTCAGAACTTGTCCCATCAGACACGCTCTTCCCCATACTGTGGGTTGCAGCCTCCAAGGTTGCCCTGTTCAGGGGTCTTGTCTTCATTAATGCAGCCTGGGGGGTCAGGCAAATACATTAAGTGTGGATGTGACCACATATTCTGGGTTTGCCCTCTACCCAAAATTAGACTAGGTATGCCGAGGAAGGGTGTGTCCTCGGCATGGATCCGAAAAGGGCTGAAAACCCCTTTAGACAACTGTCCGGGACAATTGTCCCTCCTCGGCTTGGGCCTTGGGCCAGCCTAAAAGTGGGCCGGGGATTCCAGGCCCACGGGCCCCACAATACTATAAATAAATAAACAACTATGTGTATGTGTGTAATTTTTATTTAAATAAATTATTAAAATTCTTCATTCTCTTGAAAGAGATTATTATGATAATCAAAACTTATAACAAACTTATACTAAATATATATAATTTATTCTCTAAATTTTATTGTAGATAATTTGTCTCCTCATAAATTAAATAATTTCAAAAAGTATTTTTCATTACTCTATTTTTACAAATATATAAGTTTATCATTTTATGTTTTTGATTGATATTATTCTTTTATGAAATGGTCCATATTCCTCTAATTATTGTTATTATGCATTATATTTTCCTAATTTCTTTTGGTATAATTAAAGAGTTTCCAAGTTATTATTCAAATTCTCATTCTCTCAAAGAGATTATTATAATAATGAAAACTTATCATATAATTACAATTGATATTACTTAAATAATTAATAGTACCCCTAACCCAAACTTGTATTCTGTCATGCTTAAGTGCACCAAATTGGACCAAAGTATTTGAAATTGATCAAATTGACTGAATGGACCAAATTGGACCGAATAGACTTAAATAGACCATATGGATTAAATTGGCCCGAATAGACCTAACTGGACTGAATTGGCCAAATTGGACGGAATAGACCTAGGTGGACCATATGGACCAAATAGGTCGAAGTGGATTGAATGGACCGCATTGGACCGAATATACCGAACAAGACCGAATTGACCAAAGTAGACCGAATTGGATTGAATGGACCGGATAGACTGAATTGACCAAAGTGGACTGAAGTAGACTGAATTGGACCGAATTGATGAAATGGACAATTTTAAAAATCACAATGATTCATCAATATAAAGAAGAGTTGTAACAAAGAATATAAATAAATAAAAAATGAAGAGAAAGAGAGAGAGAATAACCACATTTCAAGAGAGAAAGTGAGAGAATAATAAGAAATTTATAGAAAATAATACGAGAAGAAAAAAAGTAAAAATTAAAAAAATATATATTGTAATAAACACCAAATTATCCAAATCATGTTATGTTATGTAATAAATTAACATTATATTCTTATATACTATCTTTATATATAATGCAATAGGACAACATCTATGAAATCAAAGAGAAGAAAAAAGATAACAACTTAAAAATATAACTTAATTACATCAACCCAAAGTAGAGTTTTAAATAATACAAAAACTTATCAATTTAAAGTAGAGATGCAAGAAAAATAATAAAAAAAAAAAATCCACCAAAAAATGAAGAAAAAAAATTGAGAGAGAGAAATAACCTTATGTGTGTGGGAAAACTATGTATAGAATAAAAGTGAGAATTGTAAATTTACAGTAAGAGGAGGAATAAGAAAAGCCAAAAAAAAAAATATATATATATATATATATATAAAGGTATTGAGAAAAAGTGATATTAAGATAGATAGTAGTGGGGAGATGAAAAAATAAAAGGGAGGGGAAAAGTTGGTGAAATAATAACATTAAGTTGGGAAATTAATAAGAAAAAAAAAGAGTTAAAAAAAAATGTTGGAAATGGGCCACTGACGTGGCTCAATAGGAGCGTAGCAACAATAAATGTTATGCTTCAACTTATATATATATATATATATATATAATGAGAGAAAGTTCATGAGTTATGACTTACCATTTACATTCAAGGGTATTTATGCCATTAAGAGCATTCACATCCAATGATGTAAAATAAAAAGACATATTTTACATTTTCAAACACTATTTTATCTATTTTACTAACTTATTTAGCAATATACCAAACATCTTAGTTCTTATTTTTACAAACAATCCAATAATATAATATAAACTACACAATCAAATAATATAAATATATATATATATATTTCTCCCTTGTCTCTTCCATCTCTCTCTCTCTCCAATAATACGTAAATTTTTTTATGTTTACAACTCATGAACAATAGGCTCTATTATACAAACTCACTATTTATTGAAGCTAAAAAAAATATTAATACATTCTCGGTAAACTTGATTTTAGGCGTGTTGGTTGGTAAAATAACGCCCCCGGGGGGTGGGGGTGGTGGTGTAGTTTACACCCCCAATGCATACAAAGCCTACTTTTGGTTGATGGGACAACATCCTGATGGGTCAATAATATCCGGGCTGCAGCTGGTGTGATCGTGAGTATCTTGGGCCAATCTTAATGAATGAGGCCATGTGCCGGTCCTGCCTTTGATGATTCTTTCCCTGTGCCCTTGCGTTTATTTTTTGCCTCCCTTATCAAGTATGATATTTTGAAATAATACGGGGAAAATCAATTTGATTAAAAGAGAAAATAGATCAAATACAAAATGTCTTTTGGCCCTGTAATGACCTAATAATCATTTTCTTTATTACATGATTTAGTTGCTCAACATCATCAAAGGATCTACTACTTTTCGGCTAAATTGTTCCAAATCATAAAATGTCTATTGCAATGAAACTTTCAACATCATCAAAGAACCCAACATTTGAATCAACTTCACAATAATTTCATTGCCAATAGGGGTGTCAAATAGGTGAGTTTTGGTAGGTTCGGAGTGGGCATAATTGAGTTAGGTATATAAAACCCATTTACCCATTTATTACCCATATAACTTATTACTCCTAACTCAAACCCAACCCAACCCAACCCAACCAAATTATAAAGGATAAACCCCAACCCACCCAATTACTCAATAATTAAAATTACCAAAATATCCCTAAAACTTGAAAATGACCAAAGTAGTCCTAAAATTCTTTAAAATTATCAAAATACCCTCCAATCCTATAGAAAGACCAAATATGCTAAAAAAAACACTTAAAATTACCAAAGCACTCTCAAAAATACCAAAATACCCTTGAAACTTAAAAAAATGACCAAAATACCTTCAAAACCAAAAAAATGACCGAAACACCCCCAAACCTAAAAAATGACCGAAATACTCCCAAAACCTAAAAATTACCAAAATATCCTTGAAACCTAAATAATCACCAAAATTCCTACCCCCCCTAAATCTAAAAAAATTAGGGATGGCAATAGGGCGAGACGGGTATGAAGGATGGGGTCTACACCCCCCCTGCATGGTTTTGTCTTACCCCATCCCTACCCCGCCTTGTATGATGGGTAAATTTTCTTGCCTCATCTTGTAAAACTCTACTTCTTGTTAATTTGTCCACAACTATTACAATTGTTTTTAATAAAACTTGTTTCACTAATAAAAATATACTTGAAATTACAAATAAAATTATCCCATCAAATTAAACTAATTTTTAGCAAAAATTGAATAATATTATTAAAGTGGTTAACAAGACAATATCACAAAAAAACAAAAATCTCATAATACAAAACAAATGATTCAATAGTATATATATATATATATATAGGGTTGGGTTCAAGTTACACCTGGTGTAACTCTAAGCAATGTTACACCACTCAATATTTTTTAATTGGATGCGAATATTAACAAATCCACCGTTAGATTACATTATTTTTGTATATTCTTTATACTTGCAAAATTTCAAAGTGATCAAAAATTAATATTTATGTCATCAATTAATTGTTAGAATTTAAATTTTTGTAGTTTAAAATAATGCATAAAAGATGAGTTTATGGATCAAATGGTAAATAGCATTCGATTGATATGAAAATTGGCATGCATGTTAAAAACATATAGAACATGTAATTCAACGGTTAGATTTTCAAAATATTAATTCAATAATAAGTTATTGGGTGGTGTAACATTACTTAGAGTTACACCAGGTGTAACTTGAACCCAACTTATATATATATATATATATATATATATATATTTATATATTTATAATAAAGTCAAAATAAAATGCTAAAATTGGTACCTTATTTCCAACCTTTCTAAAAAAAACAAAAAACAAAACAAAAGGCAGAAAGCCTTGTTAGGTGTAATAAAATAAGCTGATGATGTGTGTGTGTGTATGTGTGTGTTTAAGAAATAAAGTTTTAAGGTATGAAAAATTTACAATTTAACCCTTATCATTGCGAGGTGGGGCGGGGCGGGTTGGGTCTAAAAAGTCTAAACACATCTTTGCCCTACCCCGTGGTGCAAGGCTAAAATCTCGCCCCGTCCCTGCCCTATCACCTTTGCGAGGAGGGGGGGGAGGGGGAACCTGCATGGGACAAATTAGGGAAGGGTGGGTTAAGTGGGGCAAGGCAAAATTGTCAGCCTTATAAAAAAATGACATAAATACCTCTCAAACCCTTAAAAATGATCGAAATACCCTCTAAAATAAACACAAAAATGACCAAAATACCCCCGAAACCTAAAAAAATGACTGAAATACCCCCAAAACTTAAAAAATGAGCAAAATATTGGTGGGTTTCATTATTTGCTATTGTAAACCGTAGACGAGCATGCTACCTATACTAAATTTGGACATATTTGATAGATGGTGATTTTACTAGACCTTTTCCCCCTTACTAATGGAAATATTCACCTTGGTCACATATAATAACAAATTCAAATGGCTAACAGCATGCCATTTAAAGCAAAGAAGTTATGATGATATATATAAGTAAAATAATCTTATCTTATATAATAACAAATGATAATTAATTTGTGGAGGAGAAAGTACAAAAACTAATAAAAGTACAGAAGTTGAAGTATATCTAGGAGAGGTCTTAGCGACCTTGCATAAAATTAGTTAATATTAGTTAGGTAGTCTCAATGGTGTGGAGCTCAGGTAATGAAGTATAAATAGCTTCAAACCAAATGAGGTTACCATCATTTTGTACAACAAATTGGCAATAGAAAGGAAATAAAGAACAATAAGATGGGAAAGAATTTAAGCATTACAACAATTTCCTTGCTATTGGTATTGGCATCTACCAATGCCCAGCAAATCTTTGATGTTAAATCATATGGAGCACAACCTAATGCTGATATCACCCAGGTATATTTATGTGTAGTGCAATCAACTATACTTAATTAACATGAAGAGTGTGTTCTAGTTAACTTAACTAATAAAGCCTTTTAACTTTGAATAAGAGAACTTAGGTTCAAACTTCGTTTACACTAGAAACTGATTGATGCCATGATCAGATGATAAAACATTAACATGCAAAATTATTATTATATACTGATTTTGATTTTTCATAATGTGTTTAGGCTTTGACAAATGCTTGGAAAGCTGCATGTGCAGTAGCAGGGAGTAAAGTTGTGATTTCAGAGGGGGCATACAAACTAGGTTTAGTGACTTTGTTGGGTCCATGCAAAGGTGCTATTGAGTTTAACCTTCAAGGAACCCTACAGGCCCCATTAGATGTTGCTGCCTTCAACGGTAAAGATGGTTGGGTCATTTTTGAACGTATTGACGGTCTTACTGTGTCAGGTGGTGGAGTTTTTGATGGCAAAGGACAACAAGCATGGCAAAAAAATGAGTGTGGCGAGGACAAAAACTGCAACCTACTTCCTATTGTAAGATTTCAAACTTAATTAATTAGCATTTACATTACCATCATTTTCTACATAGACATTACAAATTTACAAACTTTACTCATTACGAAGAAATAATTCAAACATTTATATGATAAATGATGTTTTACAAATAATTTGACAAGTTTTGTATAGTGATGTGTCACAACTCAAAAAAAGAATTAATTTTAAAAGTTATATATGAGGAAGTTTATGGAGTAAGGACACAACTTTTTGTGCCACAACACTAACCTATGCAACTATAAGCGAAGAGAAAAAACAATGGTTAAATCTAAAAATGATAATTCACCAATCACAATCGCATATGTCATCTTTTGACAAAGCTTGTGGTCTATGAAGAACTGTTTATATAATATAATATTATTGAAGTAGCACCAACCACATTCATATTCATAGACACATTAGTTTGTAAGTTTTTATGTAATAATATTTGCTATAATTTTACTTTTTTTTTTTTTTTGATTTAATGATCACATTTATTTATAAAAAAAAAAAAAATTATTTATTTTATATAATTCAAAGAATCGTTAGCATTTTACTGATTAAAATGTTTTTTAAATGAAACTTTATTTTAAGTGAATGCTTAAATGGAACTCGAGCACTCATATTTAGTGCTTTAATTTATCTAACTTGTAAACATGAACAGAATATAAGGTTCAACTACATCACAAATTCAATAGTCCAAGACATTACATCGAAGGACAGCAAATTTTTCCACATCAACCTTTTGGAATGCAAGAAGTTGCAATTCCAACATGTTACCATAACTGCACCTGCAGACAGCCCCAACACTGATGGAATTCACATAGGACATTCATCTCAGATCAACATTACCAATGCTAATATTGGAACAGGTGATGATTGCATCTCCATTGGTGATGGAACCCAAGATATTACTGCTAACCAAGTAACTTGTGGACCTGGCCATGGTATTAGCATTGGAAGTCTTGGAAAGTACCAGAATGAACAACCTGTTTTAGGAATCAGAGTTATTGGTGCCACACTTAGCAATACAAATAATGGTGTTAGAATCAAAACATGGCCGTCTTCCCCTTCTGGAGTTGCTTCTGATATACATTTCGAGGATGTTGTCATGAACAATGTTGCCAATCCTATCATCATTGATCAAAACTACTGCCCAAACAATCAATGCTCAAACCAGGTTACTATAAACATCATAAATATATACACAAATTTTGATGTTAAAGGTTAAAAAAAGTTTTTGAAAAAAATTACAAATACTGATAACAAATTCTTGGGTGCATTTTTTTGTTTTGTTTTGTTTTCAGTCTCCCTCTAAAGTTAAGATCAGCAATGTTAGTTTCAAGAAAATAAGAGGCACTTCTTCAACAAAGGAAGCTGTGAATCTTATTTGCAGTAAGAGTGTACCATGCCAACAAGTGGTGCTCTCTGACATTGATCTCGCATACAAGGGAGGTGGAGGATTTGCTACTTCCACTTGTGCTAACGTCCAGCCCGCAGTTTCAGGCACGCAGAACCCTCCTGCTTGTACCATCAAAGTTTAATGAAATGCCTCCCAAGTTGTTAAAATTAATGTAGAATGAAAAAATACTATTTGCAAATAGGTTATCGGGGTTCTATTTTAAATAACATCTCATCTAACATGTTCCCATTTTCTTTATTTAAATTAAATTGGGGAACTTTTCTTAGTTATTTTTTGAGTTGTTTAAGTTCAACATTTTTCTGAAATATGCTATGATCTGTAGTGTTATTGTAGAAAGTATTTGTTCTATTCTTAGTTATGATCTGCTACTTCCACTTGTGCTAACATCAAGCCTATAGTTTCGAGCAAGCAAAACCCTCCTGCTTGTACCATCAAACTTTAATGAAATGCCTCCCGAGTTGTTAAAATTAATGTAGAATGAAAAAAAATACTATTTGCAAATAGGTTATCGAGGTTCTATTTTAAATAAAATCCCATCTAACATGTTCCCTTTTTCTTTATTTAAATTAAAATGGGGAACTTTTCTTAGTTATTTTTTGAGTTATTTAAGTTCAACATTTTGCTGAAATATGCTATGATCTGTAGTGTTGTTGTGGAAAGTATTTGTTCTATTATTACAATTGAGATATTTCTTAGTAAAAATCAAAATTTTAATTCAACCCTTACTAAATGCTTTTTATTCTTAAGTAATATTGTCCCCCAATATTGTTAATCATCTACTACTAATCCAATTTGTTACACATTTGGGTAAGTAAACACAAAAATGAGCAAAATTTTAGGTTTCAGTGGTATTTTAGTCATTTTTTAGGTTTTAGGGGGTATTTTGGTTATTTTAACGTTTAGAGGTATTTTAGTCATTTTTTGGGTTAAAGGGGGTATTTTGGTATTTTTTTAGGTTTCTGGAGTATTTCGGTCATTTTATGGGTTTAGGGGGGTATTTTGGTCATTTTTTAGGTTTATGAGGATATTTTGGTAATTTTAAGATTTCGAGAGTATTTATGTCATTTTTTTAGGTTTAGGAGGTATTTTGGAGGTTTTATGGGTATTTTGGTCTTTTTAGTGGTTTTAGGTATTTTAGAGTTTGGTAATTTGTAAGAACTAGTAAGTTGTCTGTGCAATGCACAGATAATGTTGTAATACTTTATGTAAAAAAATTGTGGAGAATGTTATACATATATTATAACATATTTGTTATAATACTTTGTTAGTAATGAGTTCATCATAAGAAGCAATAATTATAAATTGCACACTCAAATCCATTATAAATATTTTGTTCAAGTAATGAGCAATAAAAAAAAAACAACTTTGGAGTAATATTATATAATAAAAGATGATAAAAGCATGTTAATTAATTTCATATTATTGATCTTTATTATGTGATGTAATAAAAAGCTTCATTGCGAAATTTGTTATGTTGTTTCTTCAATGCTTTGTTTTTGCAATATGGTGATGCTTGTAAATCTTGTTGACGGGTACATTACCACCATCTGTTTCTTCATCTTCAATGTTTGAAGTTTGGTCCGTCCTTATTTGTTCAATTTTGAGATTTCATCACTTTTTCCTTTTGTTGCATCATTTGTGTTAATCACTAATGAATTGGAATTGGAAGATTCTTGATTGAATCTTATAAAGTTTGGACTTGTGGACTTGTCACTAAGATTTTGCATGGGTATCTGTATTCATATTAAATTTTAGTGATATGACATTTTTTTGCAAATGATTTTATATTTGTTTTTTTGTTACTTTATAAGGAATAGTGTAGCAAAAGAGTTAGCATATTAGATTGTGTGTGTGTGTCTTTTTTTTTTTTTTTTTCCTTCTACACCTTTTTATCATTTGAAGGTGCATCAAAAATCTTAGCAACTATGTAATTTTCAAAACCATCATTGAGATTGAATTCATTCAAATGAAGTAGGAAAATGAATTTTCTTCCTAAAATTTTCTTCAGAACATGCGGAATTCCTTCTCTAATATCAATCTGCATATGAGGATTACATTTAATATATATTATGATTAAAAGTTTTACAATAATATAATAATTTAAGTAAGTTGTACCTCAGTTTGTTTTTTAGCAAGATCTTTTGCAAATTTATTTAAGATTTTCTCAGCATCTCAATCAAATATAAAAAAAGTTGTTTTGTTAGTTGTATCAAAAACTTAAATTTGAATCATGTATCTGAAGTAGTTTGAAATTGTATATATGGTACTTATAGTGAGGTGACTTTATTATAAATATTTGAAAAGTATGTAGTTAATGTGAGTGCCTTTAACTTTGGGATAGAGAGTTTTTTTTTTTTCTTTTTCTTTTTTTTTTAAACATTTTGTACACCAAAATGATCTTGATTGTGGTTTGACCTTCCTTCCATAGAGCACACTATTATGATTCTAATATCCCACATAGATTAAGTGTAAGCTTAACCATATGTTTATAAGCTCTTGGGCATCCTCCCTTTACAAGCTAGTTTTCAAGGGTGAGTTCTATCCATAGGTTCTTAACATTTGGTATTAGAGCCGACCACCACATCGAGTAATCGGACATAGCTCATTGAATATAGGACTAAATAAGTTGCGGCTTTGTGGTCGGATCTTGGAGGGGGTGACCTAGAGGCTAAATTAAAATTATTGATAGGTGAGTGGAGCCATCAAAAAGAGAAAGGGCTACCATCAGGTTAGTGTCACTAGAGTGAGCCATCATGGATGTCGGCTACAGAGCGTGGTGGTATGTTATGATCTTAATGTCTCACATAGATTAAGTGTAAGTTTAACCATGTGTTTATAAGCCCTTGAACACCCTCCCCTTGCAAGCCAATTTTCAAGGGTGAGTTCTACATATGGGTTCTTAACACACACATGAAATGTAATACCAACCCGTCGTTGCGTCGATGTTGGTTGTTGCAATACCGTAGTAGTTCACATTATGAATGAACTTTGAAGTTAATATGAATTTTTTTAATGTAGATAGTATGATGTATTATTATTTTTTCATGTAAATGATAAGTATACTTTGAAATGATTAATAAACTTGTTTCGTAGGATCTCATTCAATGTGTTTGATCTCTTCTATTGTCTTCATATTCTTTAAAGATAAATCCTCCTATGAAAATTGTTTTGCATGTATTTTTTATCTTTCTTGAATAGAACCATGTTTTTGACTATTCCTATCATTGATTTTTTTAAAAGAAAATATTTATATAAATGGTATTTTGTGAGATAGTATATGATATTTATTATAATTTTTTTGTTATTAATAATTTTAAAAATATGCATTTGTCAATTATTTCAGCCACCACAGGAATCTAAAGATTTATAAATATTTTTGTTGCACGGATTGATGACAAAAAGAATTTGCTTACATAAATTGCATAGAACATTATTAGTAAACAAAAATGTATTGAATTGAATTGAGAAAAAAGGAAGACGTGCTTTCATGAGCATGAGATTTTCAAAAAGTATCATTTGCACGTGGGAGAGGTGGAAGAGAGTTTGTAAGTGGGTAAGAGTTTTGGCTTTGACCTACATATAGGAAGGATCATACCTGGGTTAGAATATGTAAAATAATAACTAGGTTTTGACTTTTCATAAGATTTGGTTTGTTTTTAAAAGGTAGCCCATTTTGTAGAGTATAACATTCGGGTTAATTGTTAAAAGCAGCCCATATTTTATATAATAGTAAAAAGAAATTATTATAATTTATAAAGTAACAGCAAAAAAAAATTAATAAAAAGAGGTTAAAAAGACTAAATGAAAAATTAGAGCGTCATATAGCAAAACCTCATGTACTCCCGCATGAGATCTCTGCTTGTATGTATATATTGATTGATGATACTTGGGTCTAACTACGTACCCAATTAAAACTCAATTAATGTTAGTTTTAATTGGGTCTAATTGGATTACTACCCATTTAACCCAATTAATAATAGGGTGGGTTTGGGTGGACAAATAGATTTGGGTTGATTTTGCCATCCTAATTGCCAAGGAAGACTGCAAAAGATGATCAATCAGACCCTATTCACTCTAAAAAATAATTTTCACAAAGTCATGGATTTGGCAACGCGAAAATAGTGCTGGTGAAACTATATATATGTCATGTTACAGATACAAGTTTAAAAGTTTATTCATTGGCATATTAGGGCGTCAATGGCAGTTGAATTCCATGTCAGAATTGTTTTACTTTCATGGATGCTGAAGCTAAAATTGAAGCTACGTAGAAGTAACAATATAATTTAATACTCCATTCAAAGATGATAAGTTTCAAATTATTCATTCAATATCCACTTAAAAGCCTTCCAAGCTCAAGGGCTATTCAAAGAATGCCTTAACAAGCCAAAAAATGAAAAATAAAACCAACACTCAGCACTGATAACTTTATTCCATGTAGAAAACAGATTACTACTTGTGCAGGTTGTGAAAGTAGGCTGTGGGTCTCACTCAAAATCATCTCTGAATATGCTGTGGTTTCTTCCCAGAGCTTTTATAGTTTTCCCATAGGTGGTAGATCCAGAGCCGGAGAGGAGAACAAATACAGCTGCTGCTGCACCTATGATTGCAACAGCACACATGGCTATTGCAGTTCTGGTTTGGACATTACATTATTGTCTTTGCAGTTCTGTGCGCTTTGGATGCTACCTTTATGTCCCAAATGTTCCTGCATTAATCTAATTCAATCAACCATATAATAAGTTTATTACATAGGTTTAGTTTACACCCAGTCTCTCTTTGTCAACGTTAAACAAATTTCATTGATAAGCATTTTCAAACTTTTTACAATCCTCCAGCAAATGAGTGAAGTTGGAATTTTTTAAAAACACGACAGTTGCAAGCTACAGTTCTTTTACAAAAGTCTTCCATCTGTAGCTTGCAACACTGACAACAAAATTTATGTACAAGGTGCAGCATATGCACAGGGAATCTACATAACAAGGCACAAAACACTAGCTTTTCCCAAAGTACGAAAATAGGGTGGGTTGTTTATCACCACAATCCTTCGGGTTTCCCTTCTTCCTTGCCGGAGTAGAGCATAGCTTGCTAGTTTCATCAGTATTTTTCTCTGAATCAGCATTAAACTCCTCATAGTCCCGCTTCAGTTGGCACTTGGCTGATCCATCTTGAGAATGTACAACACTAGATGTTGAATCTTGGTCACCTTTTCCCGTGAAGAATGAAAGTGCTTTGCTGTCCTCAGTATCAGGCTCTTTTTTAAAGCTATTTGTTATTGGTGGATCAGTCATGAAAGATTCGGCAGAAGACTTTTTCTCCTCTAAGTTTGATTCTTCTTCTTTAATTCCCTTTGTTGAGAAAAACTTGGAGATAGGATTGCTCCTTGCGTCTTGGTCACCTTTTTCAGTGAAGGATGAAAATGCTGTATTGTCCTGAGTCTCAGGCTCTTTTTTAAACCTTTTTGGTGGATCAGTCTTGAAAGATTCTGCACAAGAGTTTTTCTCCTCTAAGTTTGATGACTCTTCTTTTTTAGTTGCTTTTGTTGAGAAAAACTTAGTGATTGGATTGCTGCCCTCTATCTTTAATTTTATCTGTACAAAAATGGTTCAGCCAGCAATTAGGAGTTTCTTCCTTTATAAATCTAGGATTAGGAGTATCTGAACAGAAAGCAACTGCCAATATTTCTATTCTTTTTTCTTTTCTTTTTTTATAAGAACTGTGAATATTTCTTACCTGGTTTTTCCCCAAAAAAAAAAAAAAAAAAAAAAAAAAAAAAAAAAAAAAAAAAAAACCAGAAATATAACAGGGACAAAATCATAACACATACTACTTAATAATTAGAATAAAAAAAATTGAGCCAGTGTTACCAATAAATGGACACCCTCGGATGAATTCAAACTAAGTGGGTTTTTTATTTATTTATTAAAGTAACATGCTCACACAACCAAGGAATTTGAACCCCACTCTCACACACCAACCCATGCTTATGGGAGGTAGAGGTGCCATTTAGCTTGGTACTAAATCTTGATTGGAGAGCGTATCTCATGAGACCCAGCAGCATGTGGGACTCATACCTTGTGAGAAAAGGTCTCATGAGACCATCTCACTTCTTCCCTTGATTGACCTTATCTATCAGATCTCCATCAACTATTGCCTACATTCATTTACGCAAGACAAGAGAGAAAATACACTACGTTAAAGAAAAAGGCAACTAGCCTCACCTCATTGATGCATTCTGGTCCATCAAAAGACGGCTTACCCATTGCAGGTGTTACTGGGTACCACACCTGGAGATTGGAAGACAAGAATAATAAATTTGGAATATTGGGTACCATTTATACTCAAAGTAGCAAATATAGATATAGAAAAGCTGTTATTTCTTATATTTAGACAGCTCTTACCAAATCCACATCTTCGTATGGTTTAAGCATGTTATCAAACTTGGAAGATGAAGAACCATTTAGCCATGTATCAGTTGATACCTTATCACCCAAAATAACAGGCATCCTGTCTATAATGATGGTGCAATGAAAAAGTTAGTATATGACCACTTTAATTTGGTGAAGATTGGCCTAGTAAACAAATAATTTAGAATCTGTGTAGATCTCACTTCCAACTCTAACATGATTGGTTGAAGAACAATTAGAAATCAAGCTTAAGATATGTGATGATACCATAATCTATAACTACCATTTTAATTTTATTAAAATTTAAGGACTGATACTATAATGATACCACAATAATTCCTGTTCATTTTGTTAAAGCTAAGCTTACAAAAGTGGGAAAATCATTAGCTTTTTATCCATAAAAATGTGGGATTCTTTTTAAATCTTGTTGTGCGTGAAGACAAAAATTCAAACATTCCTACTAGTCACCATTTCTGAACTCCAATCAAAAGTTTCTCTTGCTTTGGCATTTTTATGCCTTTTCTGAGACCTTTTCTATGCATAAAAATGAAATATAGTGATCTGCAAGTACATCAATAGTCCAGTTATGTATGAAATACAAAAACTCGGCCAAAATAGCAGAAGGCAAGTAAAACCAACCAACAAATTATATGCATCATAGGAAGCAAACCCTGTACAACATACTCCAAATAGCAAGAAAGCAGAAGCATGGTAGCCATGCACATGACCTCAACTTTAAATTTACTGTTCCTTTAAACATACAATTTTAAATGCTTACACAAGTTCCAAACATGTTTTTCAACTAATTACTCATCCTTTGATGGTGATACTTCACAGCACAAGTGGTACAAAAATTCAACTACAAAACCTTAATCCCAAAACTTTGGAGTTGGTTATAAATCTTAACAATAATTGCACTCTTCTACCAAAAAAACAAAAAGAAAACATTTGTTCGTAACATTCATAGTACATCCCATTGACATACGATGACAAAAATAACAGATGAGTAACATGAGTTTCCTTTTTTCTTGGGGTTTAGCACACGAATTTGCAATGTGCGGACATCACAAGATTAGAACATGTGATATGAATAAAATGAAACAAGCATGACTTACCATGCAGCCACTGTAATGCTGAAGAAGAAGAAGTAGTGAGAATTGTAAACGTGTAGAGGATCTCGCCTGCAGGAAACCATACACTAAAATAATTAAAATAAAATATTAGCCTTCTCTTTTGAGGGAAAAGAATGAAAGAAACTATATCAACCATGGCAAATTTTTGGTAAAATGCTAGATATAGCAATAAGAAGAGTGCCTACAACTACAAGGATAAACAACATACTAAACTGATCTTATTCACAAATACTGAAATTGGTATAACACAGAAAGAAGATATCAGTTATTAGAGCTAATCAAATATAAAAAAAAATTAAATATGATGTATCTTCCAAAAAATGTATCTAAATACATGGGGGGAAAATGGTTTACCTTCTGAATTTTCCCATGCATCATAAAGAGCTGCAAACACGAGAGGCCTACCATCCTTGAAATGGATGTAGTATGGCTGCTTTTTTTGTCCATCTTTTTTCCACTCGTAGAATCTGGGGAATTATACAAAATCAAGTTATAGCGTAGAACATTTCATGCCATATACAGATAAATTTGCAAAAACACACACACACACACACACACACACACATACACACACACACACACACACACGCACACAATATGAACATTTCCTGCAAGATGACCTAAAACCATATAACAGGAAATCCTTTCAAAAAGGTTCTATTTTAATCACTGAAATTTAAGAAGTTTAACATTGATTGTCAATATTCAGGAAAGTTAAAAATAAAATCAATCCACTATCAGAAAATTCTTCCTAGAGTACAATATTAAAGAAACAGGTGCCAAATATTGAGAAAAAAAAACATACCCTTCTACTGCAACAAGGCACCGGTTTTTAGGAATTAAACGACGGAAAGAAGCCTTTTCACTTATTGACTCAGATCGGGCATTAAACTGCAATTCGCAACACATGAAATAACAAGAAATTTCCAATAGAAGTTTTATGATTTAAAGTCATCCCAAACTAAACAACCAGTTTTATATAGAAATCAAAACGAATGCATATCAAACACATAAATTATATGAGGAGAAAAAATCATTAACAATGTAAACACTATCAGAAATTTTATTTACCAATCACCATGTAAATAATATGATTTTCTAAAGCTGTCCCCATTTCAGCTAAAGTGATAGAATTACAATGATCATCAATGAAGTCCCTAGGCTGTCAATCTTAACCTCCACAATTATTGTCACTCTCTCTCTCTCTCTCCTGTGGAATGTTTGAGAAAGTAAATGAGTCGATAGAAGGAGTATTATGAACAAAAATAAAATGCTGACAAAATTTCCAAGACAGGGATGAGATAACAGGTGTACCTCAGAATTAACATTTCAGTCTCATTGTTCAATTGATCACAAAGATACAGATAAATAATGATTTGTCAACAGACTGGATATTCAAATGAATATTTACATTTGGATGCGAACTGGAGACGGAAAACCAACAAACAAATAAAAGAGTCTTACATGATATCATGACATAATTTTAAAATCTTGTAATAAAAATGTCAACTTGTAGCTTAGGCAGTGTAACTAAACTGACACAAATAATTAAAATGCAAGGAAAAGTAAGAACTGAGTATATTCAGACATGCAAATTAGTTTATCAACTGAATAATAAAGTAAACAATTCATGACAACTGCAAGATGTGAAGCTAACCTGAGCAGAAAGATTAATACAGTTGTGGAACAATGAAAACTGAATTCTTAAACAAACGACATCATCATTCTAGGTTTGGGCCTTTATTTGCAGTTATAATTTGTATTCAGGTTGCTTTAATGTTTGTGCGCACTTTTTATGAGCGCATATAAAACCAATTAATCAGAGACTTTTCATGCCTACTGTTATGCAGTAAGCCCATCCTCCTTTTCTTATAACTTGTCTTTGAGCATATAACATGTAAAAATGTTGCTATTCTTAAAAATGCAACCAACTTAGTGTTTGAAATTTTTCCATTTAAACTTTGGTTACCTTTATAAAGGGGGGGAAAAAAATTGGTATGTAGTAGAGGAACACTACAAGCGGGACAAAGGATTTTTATTCATCAAACTCGCACATCATAAAGTCCTATATATTAGTACACTATGTTGTTGATTGTAGACGTGTAGCATATTTAAGTTAAAATGTTAACGAGATAGCAAAAATGTAAAGCAGTGATTTAAGAAGTTTAAGAATGCCTGGTATGTGTTTGAAAAAATGAGAAAGAGAGAGAGAGAGAAGTTAAAAAGAGTACCATCTTGAAGTGATCAGGTTTGTCAGATTTTTTAGTGAAGCTGGGAATGAGTCCCCATTTCATACAATGAACAACAACAGCATCTGATTCAGAAGCAGCAGTAGCTGATGCTGATGCTGATGATGATGATGATCGTTGTTCTCTACGAACAACCGGCAAATGATGTCCCGGTGAAACGTTGTAGGATGGACGGTACCTATATATAACAGTGATAAGTATTATTATTGAAAGCAATAATAATAATAATAGAAAAGAGAAGAAAAGAGGTTAGTAGTTAGTACGGACCGGTCCATGTGAAGATTACGAACTGAGGAGTTGTTGCGATAACAAGCCCTGGAAATATCATCAGCTCTCAGAGTACAACGAGTTCTCCCGCACATTTCCACTTCTCTCTCTCTCTCTCTCTCTCTCACTCTCTGCAATCTTCTCTTCTCTTCTCGTTTTGGAATAGCTCTGATGCAAGACAAACTGCTAGACCGTTGGATTGCAAATTGCAAATTGTAAACTGCCTTGTGATTCGAGGCGAGTAAAGTAAACTCAAGCTTCCATTTACGACAGCGTTTTCCTTTCTTTTTTTCTTTTTTTTTTCAAAAACGATACAATTCCTAAAATACCCTCATCTTTTTTGCCTATTGACGAAAATAGAAAGCAAAACCCAAAACCCTCCTCAGCGGCTCCTCACATCTACACTACACGTTTTTTTGCACATTCTCGGAATTCATTCACTCTCAGGTACGGTATCTCTTCATTTTGGCATCTTAAATTAATTGAAGAATCTCTCTCTCTGTTTTTTATTTTTATTTTTTATGATTATGGCTTTGTATTTTCATTTCATTTTCATAAACCTTTAGATAGCAGCTATCAAGGGATTCAAGGCTATTTGGGACACTGGATTTTTTTTTTTGAATTGATGATGACAAGTTGAAATGTTTAGGGACAGTGAAATGTTTTTTCTGGGTAATCAATAGATTTGAGGGGAAAGGTATTAAATTTTCGGATGCAAGTTTGGATAAGAATTTATGGGGTATTGTTATTACTGTATTTGTTT
The DNA here is from genome assembly GCA_030445155.1 of Quercus variabilis. NCBI lineage: Eukaryota > Viridiplantae > Streptophyta > Magnoliopsida > Fagales > Fagaceae > Quercus > Quercus variabilis. The sequence goes on from CP129453.1 coordinate 46,542,547, forward strand.
CACAACAATTTTAGTTTTTTTTTTTTTTTTTTAAGTACTATTTATCTGTAGTTAAAGCATAATGAAATGTTTTTTTTTTGGGTAATTGAGAGAGGGTAAAGATACATATTTTCGGATGCTAGATTTGGAACTTGTCTTCTCTCTCTCTCTCTCTCTCTCTCTGCAATCTTCTCTTCTCTTCTCGTTTTAGTATAGCTCCGATGCAAGACAAACTGCTAGGCCGTTGGATTGCAAATTGTAAACTGTCTTGTGATTCGAGGCGAGTAAAGTAAACTCAAGCTTCCATTTACGACAGCGTTTTCCCATTTTTTTTTTTTTCCAAAAACGAACACAATTCCTAAAATACCCTCATCTTTTTTGCTTATTGACGAAAATAGAAAACAAAACCCAAAACCCTCCTCACTCCTCACTCCTCATATCTACACTGCACGTTTTTTTGCACATTCTCGGAATTCACTCACTCTCAGGTACGGTTTCTCTTCATTTTGGCAACTTAAATTAATTGAAGAATCTCTCTCTCAGTTTTTTTTTTTTTAATTTTTTTTTTTTATTATTATTTTTTTTTATGATTATGGCTTTGTATTTTCATTTCATTTTCATAAACCTTTAGGTAGCAGCTATCAAGGGATTCAAGGCTATTTGGGACACTGGATTTTTTTTTTTTTTTTTTTGAATTGATGATGACAAGTTGAAATGTTTAGGGACAGTGAAATTTTTTTCTGGATAATCAATAGATTTGAGGGGAAAGGTATTAAATTTTCGGATGCAAGTTTGGATAAGAATTTATGGGGTATTGTTATTACTGTATTTGTTTCACAACAATTTTAGTTTTTTTTTTTTTTTTAAGTACTATTTTAAAGCATAATGAAATGTTTTTTTTTTTTGGGTAATTGAGAGAGGGTAAAGGTACATATTTTCGGATGCTAGGTTTGGAACATGTTTATTGTTTCACAAGAATTTAGTTTTTCTGCATCTAGTTTTGCAAGATACTGTTCATAGTTATTTATGGATTTCAAAGGATAAGTGAATTAAACTCTAACCTCTTTTGAGATTAGAAAATCAGAATCAGAAAGCTGCCAATCTATGCTCTCCCTGACCAAACGAATCCAGGCCTTAGCCCCATGCCTGCGCTCCGCTTCCCAGCAAGTCCGGTGGGCCCGGACTGACACGGGCACGTCTAGGAGGCCTAGACGGCCAGCTCTGGCCCCGGCACTAGCAAAGAAGGCGGTTGAGAAAAATTCGGATTGGTGGATAGTGGACGGTGAAATGCACGAGGTTGGCGATCATGTGCCTCCACGTGAGCGCTTTGTGATCCCCAGGGACAACATTCCCAATAAGCGCCGCAAGCAGCTCCGTGAGCAGTTCATGCGCCGCACTCGCCTCATCATCAAGGAAGCGGTTTGTCCACTTTTCTCCTTGTTAATCATTACTTGGTTTGTGAGAGCTAGTTTGGTTACCTAATTTTTATTAGCTATTGATATTGTAAAGGAGCATGAGCCCTGGTGCAACAAGTACATGCAATTGTATCAGGAGCTTAGGGAAAATTGGGAGAGGTTGTACTGGGATGAAGGCTACTCCAAGAAAATTGCACAAGATCATGCTAACTACGAGTCCGCCGAAGATGATGATCAAGATTTTTCTCCTTACAGGTTGCTCTTTATTTCATATTGCAAAACTTGGACAATGGACTCCATTTTTTTCTTCTTTTGATTGTGTTTTGTTCATAAGCATCAATTTTTTTAGTGAAGAAGACTTGATTTGTTTGAAGTAAGAGTATGTGATGTTGACAATGGACACTCAATTTAACCTTCTTTTGATTGTGTTTCAGGAGCAGGCGATCAGCTGCTGAGCCAATGAAGGTATGGGTTTGAATTGGATTAAGAATGCTATATATATATATATAAGTATGCTATCTTGTCTGCTTTACTTCCAAGGTTTAGTACTTTCAATTTTCAAGATTGGGCTAATATAGAGCACTCTAGAAACACAGTTGATTTATGCTAGCTGATGAGAGCTAGGAGCTTTTAGATTGGGTTACTTAGATTTTACTTGAAAGGATGTTTCAATATATGGTTGATGGCATATCTAGGCATCAATGTTCACTAATAAGAAAACATTAGGCAAGATGGCTAGGATGCACCTTCTTTATAGTCACTTTAAGACTAGTCAACTTCCTCTTCATTCTTGATAGTCCAACAAAATTTCTACAGAAATGAAGGTGCAGAAAAGCATGTATGATTTAAATTTTGTGACACCAACTGTTGCATCATATTAATGTAAATTGATAGTTACAAAAATCTGTTTATTGAAATCTCTCGAGAGGGAATTTGAGTGATACCGATAGGTTGATGAATATGGCCTGTCATAGGTTTATTCTGCTTATTTATCTTTGTTGATCGCAATGAGTAATTGCAATGAGAGATATAGCATGATTTTAGCAAAGTAACTTTTTTGATAATTGAGAGCACCTCCCAACTCCACCTCTACCCTTTGCTTGCCTCACCAACAAAGACTCAACAGAGGCCTCTCGATCCATAGGGTTCTCATACAAAAGTGGAAACTTTTCTTTTAAGCGTTGGTCACCGCACCAACAATCATGCCAAAAATGAACTCAGTTCCCCATACCAACCTCAAATCAAATATGCTGAGCAAACATCTCGTAACCCATCCTAATACTCCTCCAAAGACCACAACCATAGGATCCCCTACCTAGCATTGAAACACCCCCCCACCCCAAACAAAAAAAAAAAAAAAAAAAAAACCTCTCTTGTCACTTTCCCTTGTATAGGTATTTGGAGTTTGAAGGCCTCATTGAGGGTGTCTTTTTTTTTTGTTTAGATGGCAGCACGGGGGAATATTTTTACTTGTGATAACCTTAGGAGGAGAGGCTATACTATGTGGATTGGTGTTGCATGTGTCGGTGAGGGGGTGGATCACCTTTTGATTTTCATTGCGAGGGCTTATGAATGTGAATTGTGGTGTTTTGAATTTAGATCTTTTGGTATCTCCCGGGTCTTGCCAAAGAGTGTGAAAGATCTTTTGTTTGGTTGGTGGAATTGGTTGGGAAAACATTCGTTAGATATTTGAAATTTGGTTCCAAAATGTTTGATGTGGATTATTTGGTGAGGGCAAAATAGGCGAACATCTGAGGATATGGAGAGTACAAGGGACCAACTTCTAGCTTATTTTGTTGGCACTTTGTTTGATTGGTCGTGCTTGGGGATTCACAAATATAGATTCCATTCCGGTGTTTATTGAGTCTCTATCTTTTTGTACATAATCTTCTGTACTTTTTATATTTCTTTAGGCTATTTCTTGCCTCTTTTTTTTTTTAGTCTGTTTTCAGTAAATTTCTAGTACTTATCAAAAAATAATTGAGAGCATGCTTTTTTTTTTTTTTTTTTTTTGCTATTTAAAGAAACACCCCTGTATGAGAAGAAAGAAAGGTCTTAATTCATTCAAAAGAACCAAAATATGATAGTTTGTCATGATTTCATTGGGCAAAATTGCTGCAAGAAGGCTTATTTACCACTTGAAAGTAATATTTTCTGCCCTATGGTTATGTAAATGAGCATCTCCTTCATATCACTCTCTGGTTCTACGGGGAGAAATAGTTCAAAATAGGAAAAAAAGAAGAATCCCAGTCTCTAGTATGTCATTTTTATTTTGCTCAATAGTCTCCATTGCAAATTTTTAATTTTATTTAAGCAAGAAGGGTGCACTTCTGGTTTTGTAATTTATGCTACAAGAGTCATGGATGTGTTTGATCTATAAAAATGGTTTGATTTAGTTCGAACATTTTTATCACTTAATATTTAATATTTAAGTCTAGTTACATTTGCCACTACCACAGAAATTGACTGGATTTTTAATACAGGACCAGGGTTTCGGAAGGAACAGGCAAGGTGATAATTGGGAAAGGGTCAGCCAAATTCGGGATAAGTTTGAATTTGACAGGGAGAAAAGAATGAGAGAAAAAGGTAGGCTCAATGTATTCGAGCTTTATTTTACTTGCTTGCATTCTATTTTGTGTTTTGGTCTCACTGATTCCTTGGACCTGGGTGACGGATCATTGCTGAAAGCGAAGTAACACTCTCAATAGCACCTTGACCTAGGTTTATTTATCAGCTTTTTAGCTTCTCTTCAGCAGGCTAAATGATTTTGAGCTCAACTCTCATTCATCACTATGTGGGTGGCCTTGCAAAATATATTTTCATGCAATTGAGGCTAATATAAGTTTGGTCCCTTGACTGCTTTGGAAGAACTTGCCACTTATTATCAAATATTTTTAAATTAGCGGTGACATTTTCCCCCTAAATTAGCAACGAGTAATGTCAAAGTCCATTGTGTAAGCCTCATACTAAAACATAGATGAGATAATTAGATGGAATCCTGGAATTCCATGCATCTGTTTTCTAGTATCAAAATCTGGTACAATCACTATTGGGGAAAGGGAAAAGAGCAATTTATCGGGGAAAACCCTACCCCTGAGCCTGTTTTTTGAGAATATTGAAATCTTGCATATTATGGTAGTAGGGTGGGAAATCCTTCATATTGGTCAACTTCTCTTGGGTAACTGCAACAAAGATTTTTTTCTTCACTGCACACTTCTTTGTTTTCCACCCATAGTTACAATGGAGGAGGGGCAATTTGAATCCTAGACATCTACATTGGAAATACCAAGAAATGCGAGTTAAGCTACAAGGCTCTTGGCCTCACTGCACACTTTCACATAGTAACTATATTATGCTTAATGCACTAGCCCCACATTCTTATATATAGCAGATTTGAATATTAGTAGACTAGAAAGGGAATCATTTAGTTCTGCTTTCTATTGCAATTGGGGGCTACACCTTTCCTTATATTGTAGCAATTAGAGAAATTGGGGTCACTGCCACTGAAAAAGGTTAGTGAATGACTAAATATTGAAACCTTGACATGAAATCTTGACATTGATCTAACACATAACCTAACTTTCAGGATATAGACACATAATAGCTGCCAATAAAGACAATATGGATTCAAATGATATATAAAACAAAGAGGAACGAATTTGTTAAAATGTGATGATTAAAAGCATCCGAGATGAATGGGCCTTTGCTCATTTTGCACATTTTCTATATGAATTAATCTTTAGGAATTGTGATGTTTTTGGTGTGATGTTCATGATCTTTTTATGTTCTTTTTATCTCAGCATTTGCACCCATGAATGGAGGAACTGCTTCTGAGTTACCTGATACAAACTCCTGGAAGCAACCATTTGATGCTCAGAGATATTTTTCGCATAGTGAAAGTGACTGATAGAGCTGTGTATACCTAAATAAAGAAAGGAGAAAAGTTGGGACAATTTGCCTTCAGTTATTCTCTCACTATATTGTTGCTGGTATCATTGCTTCAGTCAAGACAGCAGCTGGAGCCTGCCATAACTGTAGCAGAGTAGCCATAGCTCTTCTTCTTTTCTTTGTTGGATGTATGTAGATTTTTATTTTTATTTTTATTTTTATTTTTTTTGTTGTTGTGGGGAGGTGGGGGAAGTCTTTGAGGTGGAAATCTAATCGAAATTGAACTACAAAATATTTCCCATCAATATATATATATATATATTATGACATGTAAACTTTTGTATCCATAACATGATGAAAAGTCTTGTAAGGTAGCTTTCATATATTATTAAGATTCCATTTGGATGGGAGAATAGAAAAAAATTTAGTTTTCCAACATATATGTTTGTTATGGAGGATGAAAAAGTGAAAGGATGAAAATTTACTATTTCTTTGTTTAGTTGAAAAGAAAAATGAGATGATGGTTACTATAGTAGGGTGCGAATTTATTGTTTTGCCTCTATTACATAAAATGAAATTCTTAAATAGCAAATTAGAAGTAATTTTTACATTATTATATAATAAAAAAAATTTAATTTAGGTTTTATTTTTTGCAAATTATTTATTAAAAATAATGTTCTGAAAAAATTATTTGGGAGAATTGCCTTGTGTTTTCAAAACATGAAATTGTGTTTTGAAAACATTATTTAAATTAAGATTTGCCTAATTCTCAAAAAAAAAAAAAAAAAAGATTTGCCAATGTGGCATGAGATAACGGACATAATGTACACTTGGAAATTGAAACACAATTTCAATAAATATTTTGTACTAAAATTATTGTGAAAACATAATTTTAGTGTAAGCTAAAGTTATGATTTGGAAACATGAGTTTAATGCAAAATTTTGAAATTTAATATTTTACATTGAATGAAATTGTGTTTCCAAACACAATTTTAGTGTAAAACACAATTTTATTTTTAAAAACACTTCATAGAGAGGAGAAAGTAAAACTGTAATTTAATAAATTTTGCATAGATAGCTTCAAAATTACACTTAAGACTTGCTTTCCAAACAATATTTTGAAAATTTGAAATTATGTTTTATACACTTAAATTGTGTTTTGGAAACACAATCTAAAGACTAAATGTGGTATCATGTTTTTAATGAGTTTAGGAGTTATTGATTTAGGTGGTGTAACATTTAATAATTTTGCATAGATTTCAAAATTTGCACTAAACTCACGTTAAGTGCAAAATTTGAAATTTAGAAATTTTGTGTTATACATTTAAATCGTGTTTTGAAAAAATGAGTTTAGTGTAAATTTTGAAACACAAACTTTCAAGGCGAATGTGTTTACGCTAAACTTGTGTTTTACCAAGAGCTTTATAGTTTAATTAGTACTTTTTGGTGTTTATAATGGAGATATCTAGGATCCAATTCTTCTCATCCTCAACTATCAATGTATTTAAAAAGAAATTGTGTTTTCAAATACAATATCAATACAAAATGTAAAATAAATGTATATTAGATTTTTTTACAAGTCAACAAATTTTTTTTGTAAAATTCTATTTTAAAAATATGGTTTAAGGTGAGGCTATTCTCCTAAACAATTTGTCCATAGCGCTATTTTTAATATTTATTAATAAACTATTATTATTTTGCTAAAATATCCATTCAATTAGGAATGATGACATTTTACACAAGTGAAAACATCGCACTTATTATTATAATGTTTATTTACCCATCTATTTTTTATATACAATAACAACAAAGTCATAATCCTAAATCCCAAATTTTTTGGGTCGACCAAGTTATATAGAAGGCCAAATCAATAAGATTTTTTTTCTAAATTAGAATAACTTTTTATATATTTTTACTGCTCTAAGTTCCAACCCCTTCCCCTTTATTAATCAAAATAATAAGAAACTCAAAAATTGGTTAGAAGTACTTCATAATAATAAAAAGCTGTCCAATATCCTTGCTTGTTCTCTACTCTTGAATTCCATCTCCTCCTAACCAACCAAAAACTCTACTTTACAAAAGCTACTCAAACCAACTTTTAATTAAAATCAAGGTACAAAAACAACTTTTTAGTTTATGTGCTTTAATTGGACTTTTGGGTAACTTGGGTTGCTAATATTTATTATAATACCCATAAAAAAAATATTTATTACAATAAAAAAAAAAAAAAAAAAAAAAAAAAAACCTAATTTTGATTTCACTTCACGGTGCAGCTGTGAAATTGTAATTTCAATTGCCAACTAAAAAAATATATAATATAATAAATGAAGTCACCATTTGAAAAAAAGAAAAAAAAAAAGAAGGAAAATCTTGTTACACAATTATTACTTCACATTCCATTGTAGTATATTACCCACTTTCTTTAATACATGAAAATTGTGAAATCTTTTTATTTTTAAAACACAATTTCAATTTGAAAACCAAGAAATCATCACAGTTGATTCAGTTTTTTACACTTTCACACTCCTCCAACAAAAATCCAGAGCCTCATTTTGTTTTGCAAATTGCACCCACCAACACCACCACGGTGAGAGTGAGAGTGAGAGTGTGTCAATAATAATAGCAACAAGAAGGCCGGCGCCAAAAAACACAATTCAATTTATCTCTCTGTGTGGAAACAGAAATGCGTAGTAGGATCTGAAGAAAGAGAGAGAGAGAGAGAGAGAAAGAATGAGCGGAGGTAGAGTGTGCTCTTTGCTAAGGGAATTGGGGTACGCAGGAGCAGAGGGATTAGACCCAGACAGCTTCGAATGGCCTTTCCAATACGACGACGCTCGCCCCATCCTCGACTGGATCTGCTCCAGTCTCCGCTTCTCCAACGTCCTCTCCCTCTCCGAACTCTCTCAGTATCTCTCTCTCTCTCTCTCTCATTTCCCTTTTTCCAATTTTCCATTTCAATTAGGGTTTCTTAATTTCGTTTTTACATTGAATCAATCACAGGTGCGAGCAATTTCTGCAAGAAGGAAAGCTCTTGGAGGTACTGATTTCTTTCTTTTTTTTTTACTTTGATTTTATTTATTGAATGTGTATAATAAATACTGAATTTGAATTTTTTTGAGTGAATTACAGGGAGAGGACTTGGACTTTGCTTTTGATAGCATTTCTGCCTTTTCTGCTAGACGAGACAACCAGGAAGCACTTTTTGGCGCTGAAGAAGGATTGAAAGATATTAGGTATTCTACATTTATCGCTTTGATCGACAAATAATGTATGAAATTTGCATTATAGTGGTTGTAGTGCATTTTTTTTTTTTTTTTTTTTGAGTTTCTCTTTCAGTTAAATGTGCATGATTTGTGCCTTTTTTTCATGGTTTCGATAAATATTACGGAACTGAAGATGTAATGAGTGCCGTGTCATTTCTGTACACACTCTCAGATCCAGGAAATAAAATCATAACTGTCAAATGGAACCCCTCCATTTCAACTGAAATGAAGAGAATGCTGTTCCTTAACTGTTAGCACTCTTAGTTGTTGAAGTAAATTTCTTTTTCGATAAACTTTTAACCAACAAGGCGAGGGCAAAGGACTATATGATGGAGTCCTATGAGCATGCCCGTATTCCTGTGACATTTCGTTTGAATGAGCTTCCTGAGCCTGATTACATTTAAACTTATGGGATATGGTGTGTATTTAGGTTTTAATAATTAAGTCTAGGCCAGGGTACACACAATTTTTAAATATATATATATATATATTTATATATATATATATATATATATATTATAATTGTTGAAAAATGCATTGTGATTGGTGAACAAAAAGAATGCCCATCTGAAAGAAAGCCCTAATCACAATTTGTCATTTCAATAAATTATGAAAAAAAGAAGAAGTTTTGAATGGATTTGTATCTTGACATTGTTGTTTGGGTTGTTTTCTTTCTTTCTCCTCTTCCTTTTTGTCTTTTTTTTTGGGGGGGGTGGGTTGATGTTGTTTGGGTTGTTTTAATTCCATGATTTTCTAATTAATAATAAATAAAATAATAGTTCTATAATTTTAATTTTGCCACGAAGGATTAAGGTATGCACATAGAGTTTGATACTTTGTTTCTCTGATATAATCTGTTGATGGATTTAATGTGGGGCAAGGATTTTGTAGTCCAAAATTTTGGATACTATGAAATGGAGTTTCATTTTAGGAGCAGAAATTTTAGTGAGTTTGAATCATGATGGATGATATGTCTCTATGTCTTAATTTGATACTGAATTCAACGATTATCTTCTGGGCTGTATTTGGGTTTCGCTTTATTATATTAACTAAACATAGTGTTAGGTTCATTATGACATGACACATTTTGTGTGCCCACTCAAAGCAAAAAATGCTGAAGGTAAAACCTTATCCAAGCCACCCCTTCTAGGACCTCACTTAGTTGGGAGCAGCACTTGACAAATCCTCTATCTTTAAGCTTTTGATGAAATTTTTTGTTGTTGATGTGTTTGTGGTGAATTTTTTGGGTTAGTGATGATGAAATTCTAGTATCCTGCTTCCAATGCTGATTTTTTAATTAAAAAAATTCTTAAAAATTATAATTTATTTCTAGGGATGCAACTTTGGCATATAAAGCTGAAGCTTTAGAGTTGCAGAAACAACTCAGGCATCTGCAGTCTCAATTTGATATGCTCACTGGCCAGGCTTCGTCTTTAATCCAAGGGAGACGGGCACGGGTTGCTGCAACATCTACTGTCAATGGACACCTTACAGATCTAGATGATAGTCTTTCAGCGAGAAATTTAGAGGTATGTAAGCTATGATAAATGGAATATATTTTAAACTTGTTCACTTTTATGATTGTTTTGATATAAACTATGCAAATTCGATTAGTCCTGGATAGGAATGGCCTTTTCCAATATACATTTAAATTTCATAGTCCTTAAAATTTTCAATATCTGGGTTGCATGACTGCTCCTGGCTTTAAGATTCTTGCACTTTTTTGAATGTGTTTATTTCTATGGCATGGCAGAGGAATAGTTTTATTTAGAAAAATCAGAATGTCATAGTTACATTTCATCTCTTTGCTTTATGTTGTTGATACCGGTTTTCATTTCTCTAAGGAGAAATACTTTTGGCAATATGTTTGATGCTTGAACATTTAAGAAGTTTATTTGAATTTTTTAATTGTGACTTAGATGAATGCAGTTCTTGGAAGGATTGCTGCTACAGCACAGGAGTTGTCTCATTATCATTCTGGTGATGGTAATGTTTTCATTTCCATCCCTTGTGCTCTTACTTTCACTGGTCATTTGAAAACTTTAAAAGTGACTTCATTGTTTAATTCCTTTTTGTTTTCATTATTCCCCATCATTCCCCATCAAAACACGTGAAATATTTGACCCTAATTTTCAAATTTCAGAACTAATGAGTTTGTTGGACCTTTTGTCAAAAAAGGTTGGTTGGTCATGTTTGGGTTTGGTTTAGGCCTAATGAGCCTAAATCCAGATTCTAGCTCATTCATTACTTTCATTTTTAGTTTTGGTTTTTGGTGGAAACTTTAAATTTTACTTTTTTAACTAATTGGCCTGGTGGGTTGTTTCATTGTTGATCCCTTAGCTTATGTTTTGTTTGGGTTTTTAAACTTATAATCTATTAAATTGTTGGTTTTCATCTTGACTGAATCCACCTAAGGTCCAGGTATTGCTTTATCTGTTCTGTGTTATGAAACCTGTTAAAGGTTTATGGGACGAATGTTGGGTTGTCAAAAATATGTGTAAGAAATAGGAGATTATGGGGCTGATTCATGCTCAATTAGAAACCGATTTAAAAAGCACATTTTTACCCTGACAATATGACTTAGGATAAAGGTTAACGAACCAAATCTGATTTGGAAGTTCTGAAAACTGAACTTTTAGTAGAGTTAAGGTTGGCCTTTGGTGGGAAAAGTGTTAGAAATGAGTAGGGAACATATGATTTCTGACTGTGAAATGGAATATTAGGATTTGGGGGTACTTCAAGTTGCGGTTCCAGGGATGTGAACAGTAACCCGAGAATAGTATTTTGGCCTTTAGTGGATTTTTGGGGTGATGGATTGGTGATTAAAATTTTAAATTTTTAGATTTTATGGTTTTAAAAGTGACAAATCAATATGTGATTGCAAGGTTTCAAGTTTCTGGAATTTTAGAATGAAGAAGAAAAAAAAGAGAGACGAACTTCCAAAGCATCACACTTACACTGTATTTTATTAAAATATCAAATTTTCTTAATTTATTTAATTTTTTCTCTTTCTTCATACACAGCAACCACCATCCACTCTCTTCCTTCATCCTCTATAAAGAAAGAATAAACAACTAAATACAAAATGAATAGTGTCAGTGTAAATTTACACGATTACCATAGCAAACTTGTAAATTTACACAATTATACACGAACTGATGTGAGTCATTTTTAGGCAAAATTGTGTAAATTCTACACTTTTTTCTATTATACAAGGACTTATGTGAATGCTTTAAAACAAGTTTTATTAACATTATTTTATCCACTATCCTCCTAACCTCAACAGCTTCTTTTTTAAAACTTTTATTAATGATTATCTCTACCCTATTTCTAATTTTTAATTTTTTCCAGTATACCATAATTTATTATCCCTATGTTCATTTTCTCTAAATTTGTTACTTACCCACTTAGTTTTTGAAGTCACATTGTGTTTAATCACATCCTAATCATTATATCAACTATTTCCATTAGTTTCTTGTTAAAGATTCTATATTCCAAGTGTCTATACAAATCCTATCGCAAGAACTCTTGCCCAATTTTCCCTACACCTGAGTGCTGATTTAGCTTGTTGCTTATATGGAATTCCCTAGCTAAACTTTGCCCCCTTTTCATTGCATCTGGGGTTTGATGCAGCAAGTTGCTTATAGAGTGACTAAGTTTTTCTCCATTTTTCGAGCTTAGAACTGGCTGTAAACAAAATATATGTTACTAAGCACAGACATATGTGGAGTTACATCCATATAAATGGTTGACTAATACCTAAGCCTAATAGGACTTGGGCTCCTTGGGCCTAGATAACTAAGACCAAACTAAATAACTTAACTTACAAATAAAACCCAATAACATAATCAAATCCCAAAATATGACCCAGTGGACCAATAGTGCAACCCATGTGCAGTGACCAGAAACTTACAGATTGTCCCTGACACTTCAAAATAAATAGAATAAAATTGTTTTCTTAATGTCTGTATGTATCACTATGTTTCCTTGCTATGTGCTGTTGATGAGATTATAATACTATATATCTTGCAGAAGAGGGCATCTATTTGGCATACTCGGACTTTCATCCATACTTGCTTGGAGATTCATCTTGTATGAAGGAGCTAAATCAGTGGTTTGCTAAGCAATTGGACACAGTATGTAGATAGAACTGCTATTATTTGTTTTTGTTCTTTTTTGCTAAATATTTGCTTATCAAATAACATGTGTAACATGTTTGTGACAATGTGTTATTGTTATAGTAAATTACAGAAAATTACTAATAACTTGTGAATGGTTTGAAGCATATAATGTGAGGTTGAGATTCTGTTTCGTAACAATTCCCCTACTGTAGGAATTTCTAACTTTGCCAACTTATAGATATTGTTTTCTTCATTTATATTTTATAATGCAATACATGTGTAGGCATGGGTTCATCGAAGTTTGATGGAAGTTAAGGTACAAAATATATGGAATTATAGATGTATTATGAGTATGGCTGTTTGTTTCTTTTTGTTTCTTTTTACTCTTTGTTCACTACCGTGAACTCTATTTATTTTTCCTGCTATTCCTTTTTCAATAATATATTCTTCTTACTTATCAAAAAAAAAAAAAAAAACACTGTTCAGGGCCCATATAATTTGGATTATAGTAGGTATTGAATATATGGAAGGAAACATGTGAGAAAGGGCCACTTTGGAACACATTTTGGAACAAGTTGTTACACCTAGGCGTACTTTAGAAGGGACGGAGCTATATTCAGTGCAACTGATATTCTTATACCTTAAATGAATGTGTGAATGGACATTGATTTTTTACTTAATTTTCCATGTGAAACCTCGTGGGTTTTCTAGCTGATTGAATTTTAGATGAGTCTTGTAATCTTTCTTTTCTTTTCCCTTTTGGCTTTACAATAGGGTTGTGCCCCTTTTTTCGCATTTTAATAGAATTCCTTACTTATCAAAAACAAGCTGTTGTGTCTAGTATGTGGGGAGATGGATGTCATGGTTCAAAATAAGGATTGAACTGAGTAGAGTGGAGCAGATTCTCAGAGAAGGAAAAGTGGATAGCTATGAAAAAATCCATTATGTTTTGCATCATAAATATGATCTGGGCATCATAATTCATGTGTCCTAGTATGCCTTTTAAGGTGAAGTATGGTTTTCAGCTCTTGGACACGCACCATGCCAACCTTATTGTGGGGTATTGGTCATTATAGTGGCTTTGGTTTGGCCATATTTGAGGGACTTAAGAACCCATGAGATGCTAATGTACCACTATGCCTTGTCGTTTAAGGCTGGCCTTGGCTTGACAAGGTCAAGGCACCACATATCCAAATAATGGACTCAAGCAGTTTCTCCATTATGCTTTCACGTGTAAGAAGTATGTTTTTCTCCTTTCCTATTTGCTTTAGTTTCAAGCAAAAAATCCAAAAATGAAACCATAGGTTCCAATTCTCAGTTTTTCTGAACTGATCCAATGAACACATAATGTACACAGTTGAAAAATCCAAATAATTTTCTACTGTTGCATTCCTGTCCACTGCAATGTGAGACAATTCTAAGAGAAACTTTCAACAACATATCTCCACACCAAAGGTCATGCCAAAATAAAATCAAATTCAAGATCCATCTCCTACCTCATATCGAACAAATTTAGAGAATAAACCCTATCTACGCCTTACATATGTCCATACCCCAACTCTATAAGAACTCACTACTAACTCTAAACACCATTGTTACATTCAACACCATAATTTCCTATCTGTATCCTTTCTCCACAATTGATCTCTCTGTCACATTCTGTCTTCTTTTGTGTGATACAGTAGTTTAGGGTTTTGTTCTGTTTGTAAGCACTTAAGGTCTGTTTGGATACCACTTATTGCTGAAAACTGAAATTTGAAAACACTATAGCAAAATAATTTTTAAATGTGTGAATAGTGCCGTGGGACCTAATTTTAAAGTTAGATTTGCGTTTTTTTGTACTTGTGGGTCTCATGAACAGTGCACAAGACCCATAGAAAAAATGCCAAATGCAAATTTTTTTCCTTTTCAGTACAATCCAAACATACACTTAGTATAATATTTTGGATGTTACATACTTGTATGGACTTATTATATGATTATTAACAGGGTCCTTTCCGATTGGTTGCTGAGGAGGGAAAATCCAAATGTTCTTGGGTGAGTCTTGATGACATCTCAAATATCTTTATACGAGGTATCCTTTCCTATTGCTTCTATAACCTATGTTTTTGACTTTTCTGTGTGTGCACTGTGCATGCTTTACTTTTGATTTCAATATATCTAGATTTGTTTGCATTTTCAGTTATCTTTTTATATCATCTTTATTGGATGGCAATTTGGGCATGCATATGTGAGTGTGTACAGAATTTGTTTTGCTTTCTTGAGATTTTAATCTGTTAAGAATTTTTCGTATTTGTTTGCAAAGATGAAATTTCAAAAAATGAAAAAAATAGACTGATAATTAATATTTGTATATTATTGTTCAGTAATATCTCGTTTAAAGATATGTAATATTGGAATATATACTATATAAGCTACATATATTAATTATTAGTCATCATAGGGTTGTGGTGTTGAAGTTAAATGGTGCGATCTACTTACAAAAAGAAAAAAGAAAAAGAGGTTAAATTAGTGCAATCTATCTATTTCAACCTATTTACTTTTGCTTAGAAAGATGATCTTGAGTATTTGCATATTCCTATCTCCATTTTTCTTTTTCTTTGGGGGTGGGGGGGAGGGGCTAAGAATCATTTTAGAATTTTTCTACTTCTTTGAAAGAAGATTAAGGGTCTGTTTAGGATCCGTTTATTTTACTGAAACTGAAATTTTTTTGTTAAAAGTATTGTAGAAAAAGGTAAAAGTTAGTTGAAATAGTACAGTAGGACCCATGAATAGTACCAAAAAGTGCAGTGAGACCCATGAATAGTAGTAAAAATAAGCTGAATAGTAAAATAAGTTGACAAAAATAAGTGTTGCCAAATGCGCGCTAAGATTGAAAGTTTGAAGTTTCTTTTGCAGGATGCATTGGAAGTTTGTTATAACTCTCTTGTTCTTTTTTTTTTTTTTTTTTTCTTTTTTTTCTTTTTTTTTGAGAAGATTTATTCTTCATTAAAGGCCTTGGATAGAACAGTTGGTTATTTCCACTAGAAAATTTATTTGTCTCTTTATAATAGTGATTCATGAACAAAGTTATGAATACTTAAATCAAAGTACATGGTTTATATGCTGCAACTTAGACTTCATGTTATTGATATATTTGTGAATCAAAGTTCTAACTTTGCCTGTTAATTTTAAAGAAAACTTTGTTTTTCCCTGCTCATAGCAAATGTTTATCAAAGTGGGGAAAACTGGTGGTCTTATGTTTTTAGCTTTGTATTTTTCCCCTTTAAGAGAAATCTCATCATCACTGTGTGTTTGAATTGTCATGACTTTGATTCATTTATCTTGATACTTATGCATAAATACAAGTTTTAATATGGAATCACATTGTCATTAAATATGCTACGTTGCTATATGTAGTATTCTAAAGTAATTTGTTTAAACTTTGCAGCAGATTTGGAAAAATCACAACATCAACGAGTATCTGAATTGCAACGGCTTCGTTCTATGTATGTGATTTATACCCAATAACATTTTAGAGTACTTGTTCCTTTTCCCACAGTACTAAATGTTATTTCTTTCCTTTATTGATATAAATGATGATGTAGAATAATGAACTTTGATACCAAAATTGATGTAGAATGAAACTCCAAAAGAAATTTGTGGAAGAGTAACAAAAGAACAAAATGATAAGAATTAAATCTAGGAATCAACACTTAGGTTACTTGGAGTTAGCACCAAGTGGGTATAAAATCTATGAATAAGCACCTAGTGCTGCTTGGAGTTAGTATTTAGCTATTTTACAAATTCAACAAACCAAGAGTGAAAATACAATTGTGTAATGGCTTGATGAAAGTGCTAGCCACATCTATGCTTACACCCCAAAAGGCCTAGGTGCTAACTCATGAAGATTTTTTTTTCTCTCTCTCTCTCTTCCTGATTGGTGCTGAGTGCTGAGTAGAAGCAACCCTAGGTGCTGACTCCTAAGTGATTTTATTGTTTTTAGTTCTTTTTGTGTTGCATGAAGTTTTGGTTCCTTGTTATTTGACCCTAAATAGCTACAATGTTTCTGATTTGTGAGGCTTGAGTTTTCCACCATCTGGTTTTCTAATCTTTTTTCTTATTCTTCTTCTTATACTTTCCTCATCTCTCTAGATGCGATTGTCTAATTTCAGAAAGTTTACTGGCTTTTCAATGTTGTGACAGATTTGGAACAAGTGAAAGACAATGGGTAGAGGCCCAAGTTGAGAATGCTAAGCAGCAAGCTATTCTAATGGCACTTAAATCTCAAGTATCTTCAGATGAAGCTCACATTCATCTTGATTTTCATTCTCTTAGGTATAAGTTTCATATTTGACTTGTCAATTCATCATGCTATTTTAGATGTTTGGCTTTTTAACTTTAGGTTCTGTATCACCTTTGCAAGATCCACGTCTAGAGCATATGTGAACTTTTAAATCACTAAGCATGGTTTGAAGTGTTAAATAAAATGATATGCTTGGAAACTTCTAAATAAAGCTTCGACACGTATTCAAAGTAGAATCAAGCAAGGTTTGCACTTTGCAAAATATCGTTCAAATGTAACAGGCATTATTGCCAATGCTTGTAGAAAGGAAACCGTGCTGAAACTTGATTCAAATTCCTATTTTCCAAGGACTGATGGCTGCCCAATGTTGGTTGTTGGATATGTAGGAATTTTGAACAGAACACATACTCCAGGTGTTTTTTTCCGTATAAAATTAAATGCCTGGTTTTTGTGAGGCGACATGTAATTTTTATTTTGATCAAGTTTTAGCATTTACCTTCATTGGTGGCATGCCAGACATTTCTTTTATATCTTTAGGACTTTTCAAATAGGTTTGCTTTGCCTTAGGTTGTTAGGAAGTCTTTAATTCTGTAGCTTGTTATAGAAAATTATGCTTTAAACGATCTTAGAAGTGTTAGTCACTTATCAAAGGTTGAGAATTGTATCTTTTTTCCTTGTTCTAATGCTTGTTGGTTGGGGGGGTTGAGGTGGGTGGATGTTGATGGTCAAAATTATCTACAAATGAGGCAAAGTCTTCCCCAATTAATGCCCCAACCATTTCGTAGGATTTGATCCCTAGACTTGTCCTATAACAGTGATGCTACTCAACCACTGAAACCATAGGCTTGTAGTAGATTTGAAAATTTTACTGGAGAATTTGAGAGCTTATTATGTTCTTACTAATATAAGCTCAAGAAGTTTTCTACTCTAATTAAAAGGAAGCACAGGGAATTTTTCCAATTACATTTCGTGAATTTTGTGAATGGATTCTATCAGTAAGAGTTTTTGGTATTACATGTGGGCTTAGGCAGGGTTATGTGCTTCCTTCTTTGCTATTTAATGCGGTGATGAAGGAATTAAGTAGATGATTCTAGAGTGGTTGATAGGGGCCTCCTTGTGGTTTTGAACCAGTTAAGGTTCTCCAATGCATTTCAATGTGTCTCATTGTGGTGTTAGAATTGAAAATAACTTTTGTACAAAGGTTGGCTAATTCTAGTCAAGGAGTTTGCTAGTGTAGAAGTTTTGTCTATTGAGTTGGATTGCAATGTAGGCTCTTGCCTGATGATATACATTTTTCAGCTGGAAAACAACCCCCCCCCCAAAATTTTTGTGTGTGCATGTGTAATATGATAGATCATTGATTCTCTAGAAATGTATATTTATTCTTGAAAACATAATTATTGTTTCTGCTATTACATGTTATATATATATATATATATATGTATGTATGTATGTATGTATGTATGAGTATATTTCCCTCTTAATTCATGTTTATAACTTGGTAAAAAAAAATTTATGAATGAGTATATTCTATAATAAGCAGGAGAAAGCATTCTGAGTTGGTGGGAGAACTTTCTAATCTTTTTCACAAAGAAGAGAAGTTGTTATCTGAGGTTTGTATCTGTATCCAGTTCCAGTTTTTCTACAGCTTCCTGCTATATTCTCAATATTTTTCAATATAGACTTCAGTGCCAAACATATATTCTAACACTCATCAATTTTCTCTTCTTAGTTCCTCCCCTTTCTCCTTCATAATTGCATAGAAATATCCCCCATATATATCTTTAACTCTCTCTCTCTAGAAATGCAACAATTTCTTGAAGTATCTTCTATCTCTTTGTCTCTACTGTTGTATCATTCTATTATTTGGGTGAGTTTGATTAATATTGCTCTTTTTCAAGGTGGTCCATATTCTTTTAACTTGTGTCATTGTTTGTTATGTTTTCCTAAATTTTCTTTTCTATAACTCATCTTTTAAAATTTCAAATATCTCATTCTCTTAAGAAGATTATCATGATATTCAAATCTCATCACAAAATTATAATATTATCTTAACCAAAACTAAAATGAAACCAAAGGCATAAAAGATAGACTTTATAATTATGTATCACTCACAATTGGTGGGTGCATTCAAATAAATTACCATGTAGATTTATATATATATATATATATATATATATAAATTCAAAATTCCTACTTCTAAAATAACTAAGTATTAACCCAAACTAAAATCAAACCAAAGCTATTAGAGGGTGAGAGAGAGGACTTGTAATGGGGAATAAAAAAACACACCACCAGAATGCATCAACCCAAAGTAAATCTATCAAAAACACAAACTCATCAATCCAAAGTAGAGCTACAAGGAATAAATAATAAATAATAAATAATAAATCCTCCAAAAGAAGGAAAACAAAATAATAAAAAAAAGAAGTGAGTAATCACATTTTTTGTGTGTTAAAAATATGGATTGAATGGGAGATAGAATATCAACTTTATAGAAAAGAAGATGGGAGAAGAAGATTAAAAAAAGAAAAAAAGAAAGAGGAAGGGTTGGATGAATAGTAACAGTAAGGTAGAGAAGTTGGAGAAAAAGAGCCAAAAAGGAAGGGGAAAGGTTGGAGGAAGTGTAACCAATAAGGCATTAAGGTGGGAAATAAATAAGGAGACGAAGAGCAAAAAGGGAGATCGAATGAATTGGAAATAAGTGTGGCTGACGTGGCACAATGCTTAGCAAAATTAATTGTTAAGCTTACATTAGTATATATTGTATAGATATTCTCTTTTTTTTTTTTTTTTCCTTCTTTCTTGTTTCTTTGGGGTTTTCTATTATATCCTTCCCATTTGCACGGCTGTGTTTGTGTGTGCTTTAAATGATTTGTTACATGCCAGAAGGTGTGCTCAGTTTGTGTTTGTATTTATATTTTGTACTAACTTCATTTTTTTCCTCCCTCTGAAGACTATTCCAGATCTTTGTTGGGAGCTTGCCCAACTCCAGGACACGTACATTTTGCAAGGTATTTTCTGGTAGCTTTCCCTTTTTAGAATAGTCAGAAGAAAGTATGCGTTAAATTTTTTACTTTTTTTTTTTTTTTACCTGTTTTATGGTTCTAATAATTTTTGTTATAAAATTAATATAATTCAACTTTGTGAACTTTTAGGTGATTATGATTTAAAGGTCATGCGCCAGGAGTACTATATTGGCCGGCAAAAAGCGGTATATTTAGCTTTTATTTTTTATTTCTACATGTTTATTCAATTTTCTTTCTTTCATAAATGTTGATAAAATGCATAATTGAATACCCTGAGCTGTCTCAAGTTTTAGTTTTTCACTGGGAAGTTCTTGTTAGTGCAACTCTAGGTTAATTTATTAAGTATGGGTAGTAGAAAAGTAGAAGCTGTGCATGTGGAACAATCCATTTCTTGCTACACCAAATGTTGTTGGGAGTTTGAAATATGATTAATTCTTGTGTCATGATGGTAGCTAATCAGGATTTGGAGTAGCAGCTTGTGAAATTATGTAGCTAAAGATATTTTAGTCAAATGTTTGCCCTAGAAGTCCAAAATGGTTCAATTGCTTTTTATATCATTTACTTGAAGCTTTCTAAATGAGAACTCTTATTTTGATATTTTCTGCAGTTTTAGTTAGTGGATCAAAGAGGTAATCTCGAAAGAACTGGGAGATTGACTGTATTTAAAAATTATTTAAATCGATTTAGGGAAATGGGTTTTGATAAATTAAAAGTTAGGAATTGAAAGGTAAGCATTCATGACTGGTTCAGCTTGAGTGCGTAGGGGATTTACCTTGAATTTTGTTTACATATCATGTGGTCCTACAGCAATTACTAAAGGCATGGGTGGTGTAGGGCGCTTTGAAATACTTTGTCATTTCTCAATTCAAAGAAGACAATTGACACCAACATAGAAGTCCAAAATGCTTAGGTGAAGGAATTCACACATGCTTTTTGATGACAACACTATTTCATGACTGGAAGGCTGATGATATGGCCCAAGGTGGCTTCTCATAAATATTAAAGAAAGAAAATAAGAAGAAAAGTTCTTAAAAAAAAGAAAAAGAAAAAAAAAAAGGAAGGGGTGGGGATGTGTGAGTGGGGGGCGTAAGTATATTTCTTGGCTTTTCACTCTTTTGTATTTGCCATTTCACTTTCTCAACTCAATTTAATTGGTGCTAATAAAATTTGTTATTTTGGAGAAATATATGGTATTATAAACATGGGAAGCAATTGTTTGAGCTGGCTTATTTTTTACTTGTATGAATTTCGTACTTACAGGGTCTAGTTCCCTTGAAATTTTATTATGTTCTTGGGACTCAGCACTATTAACTTCAGCATGAATAATAATAGTGTTAAACAATTGAAGAGTTCGAATTGTCTGCATGTATCTAATCCTAGATATATTACATTTGTAATTTATTTTGGCAGTTCATAAATCACCTTATCAATCAACTCGCAAGGCATCAGTTCTTAAAAATAGCTTGTCAGCTGGAAAAGAAGAACATGCTTGGAGCATATTCATTGGTTAAGGTTATTGAGTCAGAACTGCAGGCATACGTCTCAGCAACCAAAGGCCGAGTGGTACATATTATTTTTTATTTTTTATTTTTGGTTTTGTTCTCTCTCTCTCCCCCTCTCTCAGATCCTTCTTTTGTTTTTGATATATATATTATCTCAATTGTCACTCACAGCCATTGCCTCAACGTGGTTTGTGGGCATGCAGAGATAGACAGACACTAACACACACAGACACATACTCTTCGAAGTATAACAGGCTTTATTTTGTTCTTCTGGATGCGGTTGACTAGGAGATCAAAAGGAAAATGTAAAATCCTTGTGCGTGCAAGTATCCTACCCTGTGCCATTGGGCAACCATGAATGCCATGGCTTGGAGGTCACATTTGAAAATAGGTTTTTCCACCATGTTTGTTAAGAATAACCACATATTTGGCATCTAATAAAATTTGCAAATGCAATAGGGGAAGTTTCTGGGAATCAGTCTCTCCAAAAAGATTTGGGGGCTAAGGTTGACTGCCAATCACCTCTCCCAGACCTTGCAAAAGTGCAATTTTGTGCACCGAGTACAACTAGTTGTAATAGGGGAAGTTTACGGATTGAACTTCTATTTTTTTTCTTCTTGGCCAGTTGTTTTGGATTGGACCTTTTTAGTGTTTGGTGTCAAACCATGCACTTCCAAGTTATGAACCTGTACCTAGAATGAGGAATGGAGTCTAGCCTTTGTATCTTCTTCCTTTAGTCACTATATAAGGATCTCACCTATATTTATGTTTCGATAAGTTTGTATTTGTTATATAATTAATAAAAATAACCGAGCCCTAGGTTAGCTATGGATCCTCAACAAACTAATCTGGGTCGGTCATGTTTATTCTTTTTTCCCATTCTATCCTTATGTATCTTTTATATTCTACATATGAATTTTCTTTTAAGAGGGAAGGTTGTGATTTAAATCACTCTGGAATTCTTGTTCTAGATGTCTTTTTTTCCCCCTTCTTCTTTTCTCATCATCATTTTGGGAGCTTCTCTTTTTATTTTTTAGGATTTCCAGAATTTTTAGATTGAAGTGGGTCCTCTTATACATACTTCAGTGTTGTTCTATTTTTTTTATTGTACATATTGTACTTTATGATGTTGTATATCCATGATAGGGTCGTTGCCTGGCACTGATTCAAGCTGCTTCTGATGTACAAGAACAAGGAGCAGTGGATGACAAGGATAATTTTCTGCATGGTGTTAGAGACCTTTTAAGTATTCATTCAAGTAATGATCATACATTCTTTCCAAGAACCAGATTATCCATTCAAGTGATTGCTGGAAATTTTTTGTTTTCAGCTATTTTTGTTTTCCAGCTTGTATATTAATTGTATTCTTGCTTTCGCCATTTTCTTAGATGCTCAAGCTGGATTTTCAACCTATGTATCAGCTCCTGGCATTGTTCAGCAGATATCTAGTCTTCATTCAGACTTGATGGCCCTTCAATCTGACCTTGAGAATTCTCTTCCAGAAGACAGAAATAGATGTATCAATGAGCTGTGAGTTATCCTGTTTTGTTTAAGGACTATTTTACATTATTTTTTGACTGGTAAGTTACACATGCACCTGCTGGGTCTTGAACCCACAATCCATCCTCCACGTTCCTCAGTCTTTTGAATATGACTGAGAAAGAATTGATGAACTTTTATTCTTATATGATACAATAGGTGACGGTATAGATACTTGGCTGTAAATTTGTGTATCTGTTCTGTGTGATTTTATTATTATTATTATTATTATGCAAGTTTTAATTCTATGACTATGCAAGTTTTAAGTAATGTAAGTTTAATAGAAACATGAACTATATACAATATTTACATGAATGAATTTTTGCTTCCCTTTTATACGCCCAAATGCACCTGAGTTCAATTGTAATTCATCTAGATGCTCTATGGAAAACCTAACTAGATAAAAGAGAGTATGCCTCCTTCAAGCTCCAAAAAACTATTTTGATATCCGCACCATGACTAGGCCTGTCAACAGGTTGGGTCAAATCGGGTTTGAGCTCAACCCGCAACCGACCAGATCTGATGGAGCAAAAATACACCCACTGCCTACCGACACTAAGCACAGGTCGAGTCAGTTTTGGCTCGGGTGATGACAGTCGATTTTAGGCAAAACCGACAAAGCAATGGCAGTGAGCTTGTCACCGGATATCGATGAGAATTCGACGGATCTCGCTCAGATCTCAAAGGATCTGGTCTAGATCTTGCCAGATCTTGACAGATCTGAGGCAGAGAGAGAGAGAGAGGGAGGACGAGGGTTAGGGGGATGGTAGTTTCCAGCGAGTTTGGGTTTGGTCAGTTCAGTTTCCGTCTGGTTTCAAAACCCAAAACTGCCACTCAACCTGCACTCCTCAGTTTTTGATGCCTGAGACCTGCTGGAGACCGCTAGCTACTCAGATCGAGTCAGTTTCGGTTTGGGTGGTGCCAGGTCGGTCTGTTCTATCAGGTGCTGGGTTGGTCTGGACGGCCCTAACCATGATCATGTTTGGTGTTGTTCTAGATGTTTGTAATTGTTTTTTTCTTTTAATTAGTAACAATATCTATATTTGAAAGATGAGATGACTCAACTACACACAGGAAGTGTAATAGAACTACTTCTGATGAATTCCAATCTGGAGTCCAACAAATCTGAAAAATCTAGTGGAATGATTACTGCCTACAGCAGTCATCCAGAAATACAAAGATCTCAAGAAAGTCTGTTTAATAACATACTGAGGGTGCTATAGGATTGAAGTAGTTACAGTCAGCAAATGTTGTTACTAGGTTATACGGATGAGACAATTTCTGAAACGTCTGGGATCAACAAACGCTAGCTCAAATGACACTTCCTATCCGCTGTAAGAATGGGGTGGAGCTGTGGGGGGTTTCGTCTTGAGCTCAAGCTCCACTGGTTGCATGGCTGACCTAGCAAAAAAATAAAGAAGTTTGGGAGGGAGAGAATCTTGTCCTGACAGATTTTCTGTAACAAGCTTTTTTTAAAAATTGATTTTAACATGCTCTTTGGATGCTATTTGGCATTTTGGCCTTATGGACATATTTCCTTGGGCTTTATATCAGTGATTTTACCATCTCTGCCAAGAAACAGCTGCTTCATGTGTCATACGTTTTGAGCCATGTATAAAAGTAGTTGTGTTGAACAAAATTTTGAATTGTTGTCTTTGTTTTTGCTTATTTTGTGTCAGGTGCACTCTAATCCAAAGTCTGCAGCAATTACTATTTGCATCTTCAACAACTGCACAACCAATACTGACACCTCGGGTACAACCTTCATCACTACACTTCTACACCTTATGTTTGCTGTTAAAATTGGTTCTCTGTGCCTGTGACCATTCGTTCCCTCTTCTTTTTATATTTTCCCTTTTAATTTTTTGTTAGTTTATGTTCTCTTTAGCGTTGATTTTGCTAAAAATATGATACTACTATTTTTTTTAGAAGTGGCACCAATTGATACTATATTCCCGACAATAATGGTTTTACATGTCATCTCATTTACTCCTAACTTTTGACTAAAACTGAAACCAGCTTTTGGAACAGAAATAACTTCTAAACAATTGAGAATTTTATAATGATTTCAAGTTTTAGTTTATCTTAAACATCCAGTGGGACTTCTAGAGGATTAATTCTCTTTGTGTGTGTGTGTGTGTGTGTTACAATGGCAATGTTCTCCTTGCCAATAAATATATCATATACTATAGAATAAAAATTGGGTCTTAGAAACTGTAATTAAGCCAAGTTGGTACTCTCTCTTTTCTCAAAGTGTGCCTCTTTATTAAAGATTTTTTATTTGATTAAAACTAGGGATTAGTATGGAATTATGGATCCCAGAAGTTGTAGCTACATCAAACGGCTACTCTCCTTTTGGCACTCATGATATTAAATACAGCTCTAACTTAATATCCAATTAAGAAATTTAAAATAATTACTACTCTAAAACTCAATCACCTAGAGTATTAAGAAATTCAAAAGAAGTTTCATTATTATTATTTTTAATTATTTTAATCATAATTCATAATTTTTTGTTTTAATTATTAAATTTGGGTCTTACATATAATGCATGTGCTATGCAGCTCAATCTAAGTCTTAAACATTGTATAACATGCTTTAGCTTGTGTAATACAACATCAACGAAGCCTTAGTCCCCAATTTTTGGGTTCAGCTATAGATCCTCAACAAGATTATATTGGATCCATTCATAGATGAGTGAATAAGTTTTACGTTGCCCATCAACCTACCCAAACTCTCCTTTTCCTGGGCTTGGGACCAGTTGTGAACAAGATATATGACACTATATAGTTAATATGGTTTGTTTTAAGTAGACATCTAATATCAAAGTTTCAAGAAATTTAAAACATTGTCATCTTAAAACTTAAGGGCCAAAAGTTTTAAGAGGGGGGAAAAAAAAAGAACTTTATCATTTTTTTACGTTACTTTAATAATTGAATACAATTGTTTAGTTTTGATAAAAATAATAAAAATAATAATAATAATAATTTACATAATAAAGAAATGCTGATGTTGATGGCTGGGTGGGAGGACAATGGAAGTGGGTATCGGGAGATCAAGTTTCGCAGTGGTTTATGGAGGTGAATGAAGTTGGGTTTGGAGAGATTTGGATTCACAGTGGATGTGGGAGGTGAACAAAGGAAGCTGTATTTTACAGTGGTCTGATTGGTCATGGTGGTAGTGTTTGGTTGGTCATGGCAGTTTGATTGGTTGCAGTGGTTGGCTGGGTCTGTTGGTGGGGTAGGGTGGATGATTAGGTGGAGAGAAATTCTACAAACTTCTCATATATCTCTATATTGAGTGTGAATTTTGAAAATCTAACCGTTAGATTGCATGTTTTTATCATATTCTTTATGCATGTAAAATTTCAAGAAGATCAAAGATCAATTGCTATTTCATCAAACAAATATTAAAATTTCAAATTTTTCTGATCTAAAATTGTGTATAAAAAATAAGTTTATTGATCGAATAGTAAACAATATCCAATTTGAACGAAATTTAATATGCATGTTAAGAACATAAGAAACATGAAATTCAATGGTTAGATTTTCAAAATTCACACCAAAAGAAGAGATATATGAGAAGTTTGAAAAGTTTAACTTTGTTCCAATTTTAGTCACCCCAAACAGCCACAAATGCAGAAATTTTGTCGAAACAAGCACAGCCTTATTATTTAATTTCAGTTATATCATTGGTTTGCATATAAATTTTTATTAAATTGTGCATTTCATGAGCATATTGCTAATAGTGGATTTAAATGAGGGCTTGCATTCTTGCATTTGGGATGATGAAGAACTTTTGGTTACTTTTCTAGTGATCTCAAGGATATTTCTTAAAAGATGGTTTTATTGATTAGTCTACTCATTCCTGATGCATTAGATTTTAGATTTTCTAACTGAACTAAAGTCCTATTTAGTAGGTTTGCTTATCAAAAAATATTTAGCAGGCATGTTAATTTTTTACTTCACATTCTAACTGATCCACTGTCCTACAGCTGGCTTTTGGTGTTTCTTCTGTTTCCTTAATTGTATGTTTTGTCCTATGACATATGATGTCTTTTCCAGCCATTGATGAAAGAGCTTGATGAAATGGAAAAGATCAATGCAAAACTCTCTGCCGCAGTTGAAGAGGTGACACTTGAGCACTTCAAGAAAAATGAGGTAAGCCTATTTATTCTTTGACTATTGATGAGTTCTTCTTTAGATTGTGAATTCTGTAGTTGTAAATTCTTATCAGTAACTATAAATGTGCTTTTTAAAGATGAAATATGTCGTAGACCACCTATGGCTCATGCAGCTTGTCTTCTAGCGTTTCATATTAATATTCTTTTTTATTAATGAATTGGACAATTATATGTTTTCATTATTCATGTAAAGTGTACACAATTGTACACATTTGCATGAATAGTGTACAATATTGACCACTATTTATGCAAATGTGTACGATGTTGTACACATTTGATTAGTCTACAATGTAGAGTGCACATGGACAGTGAATGTAAAAACGTAATTTTTCTAATTAATTTTAGTAAGCAGCATACTTTGATTGTGGATAATCTATAATTTCTAACTTTATGAATAAGTTGAAATACATCGTAGACCCCCTATGGTTTATGCAGCTTGTCTCCTAGTATTTCATATTAATAATTTTTTTTAATGAATTTTAGCAAGCTGCATACTGAAATTGAGAAACCTTTTTTTTTTTTTGGCATTAATTAGTTTTTTTTTTTTTTTTTTTTTTTTTTTTTTTTTCATACGAGTGTTGCATTCCTTCCACACTTACCACATCAAACATAGTGGCACTACATTCCAACTCTCTAAAGAATGTTTCCCAAACCAATTCCTCCACCCAAATAAAAGAGATGTTACTGTCATAGGCTTTAATTAGAGTGTTTATACCCTTTCTGTGAGAAAGCTTATTGGTCTTCTGCTTCTGCTGAAACTTTTACATGTGCAAATAAGTAATTCTGGGATCCAAAGTCAAATAAGATAGTTGTTATTTAAAGTAATTTGGAATCACAATTATTTAACACCCTTCAGCATATTTGTGTCAAATCTGTCATCCTTGAATCGGTGTGAACTGTGAAGTGTAATTAAGTAATGGACCATCTTGGTTTGGTTGATCATGGGCAGGCTTAAGTTTCACTTTAAGCTTGTCGATAACTTTCTGAGGTGTTAAAGCTACACTTACTTAGAAGTGCCAATCAGAAGTAGCTTGGCCAGGTAAAGCACGCAAAATATTTGCTAAAAGACTAGTTTGAGAAACATTGTGGGACAATTTCTTAGTTGTAATTAGAGAAGTCTTGATTTGGAAACAGAAAACTTCAGAATCCGTTGTATGTTCTTCCTCCTTCAAAGATTTGTTATGGAGGCATGTAGATGCCAGGTTATGGAATTTTGCAGATGTTGCTGCTGCGTATGGCATGAAGCCCAAGAATTTGTGGTACAAGATAAGGTCCACTGAAGGATGCACCATATCTTAGAATGCAGTACATGTTATCATGGCAATGGCCAGTTCTCATGACCATATTAACCAAATAACAATCTGTTCTGGTTTTTAGCTCCAAAACAAATCTGCTGTGTCAGTTCTCATCCCTGCTTTTGTTGTTTCTTCCTTTCCACCCTGTGCTGTATCCTCACCTTGATTGAGGTTACTTTTTGAAGAGAAAGGTTCCATCAATCTTGGTTGTTAGCTTGAATTTGTAGATCTGGTTTTCTGAACTTTCTTCAATAGATATAAAATTGGACTGAAGTGCCAAAAAAGGGGGTGCAACCATATGGATCAGTGAGCCATACAAACCAATAGCACAAACTGCCACTTTAATTGCTCTGGTAGTTAACCAAGCAATTATTGTCTGGGTTATGGCGTTTTGCTTTTAGATTGTTTGGTGTTGCTTGGGTTTTACCCAACAGGGTTATTGATTTATTGGCCAGTTGGAGGAATTGGTTTGGCAAGCACTCTTCATATATTTGGAATTTGGTACCACATTGTGTGATTTGGATTATTTGAGGGGAGCAAAATAATCTCATTTTTGAAGATTTGATGCTTCCCAGGGGCAAGCTCCTAGCTTTATTTGCCGGAACCTTGTTTGATTCGTCACGTGAGTGCGGATTTACCTCTAGGGAATCCATTCCGTTGTTCTTAGATTCCCTTTCCTCTTGTACATAATTCTGTTTTATTTTTGTTGCTCGTAAATATTTTCTTTGCGTACTTCAATTCTTTGATGGAGTAGTTTTCTCTTTATATAATTTTTCTTACCTATCCAAAAAAAAAAAAAAAAAAAAAAAAAAAAAAAACAGAGACCACATCTAAGATGACTTTACAGAGTTGCAATCTCTGTAATGTTTGCACCCACCAAAGCTGCCATTGCAGAAGTCACTATGGAACAACTCTCTTTGATCACCAAGACAATTGTAAAGAGAGAAAATTAGAAACTGTGGTGCTATGACTCTCGTACAGTGTAATTAATTACCATTAACTACCATCCATTACTTCAGATTTCCCAGGACATCTCTTAAATAGTCTCTCTTACGGAAAGGTTTTTCTCAGGATATTTGATCAAGATTGAACTTCTTTAGATGGAACATAGACATTATATCTCTGTCCAGCTAAAGTTTTTACCACATCAATCAGCTCCAATGAAAATGATTCTGCATCTAACTTCTAGTTGGTCTCCAATCTAGATTCCTATCAGGCCACTCTATATTGAAAAACTTAAAATATATATATATATATATATATAAGAATTTCTTTTTAGGAAAATGTAGAATGCTCATGTGCATGGGAGGGATAGAAAAGGTTTCCCCTATAGAATTACGATTTAAGAATTTTAAAAACCTGCAAAATATAAAAAAAGAATGGAAATATTGCCATAAGATCACATAAATTTGTACATATTTATTTCCAGTTCTATAAAAACTATTAGCAAATTTTTAGAATATAGTTTAGTGGCTAATATGAATTAACAAATGTAGAATTTTGGGTTGCTTAAGTAAATATTGCATAAAGTAGTAAAAATAATTTACTCAACAGATTTCATGAAAAAGTTGGTGTTCATTCTTGAAATTAATGAACTCAGCTTAAATATAAAAATTGAGCCTGATGACTAATAAGCTTCAATTCAGGTCTTGCTTGATGGTAAAATAAACGAACCAAGCTTGAACACCTTAGTGCTCAATGTAGCTCAACTCATTAATGGTTCTACTTAGGATGTAGTTGTCACTTAACTAAAATTGGTCTCCGGATTTCTCTTTGTTTGGCTTGATGTGGGTTTTGCTTTTGATTGCGGTGGATCTGTTGGCTTGTTGGAGAGTTTGCTTTGGTAGACATAGGAGTAGTGGAATATCTAATTCTGCCCAGTTATTCCTTCTGTTGGTGCTCATGAAGAGAGAAATACCAGAACAGATTCTAGAACATCTACATTCAAGCTTTCATTGCCTAGACTGAAGTTTATATTCTTCAGATCAGTTGTGGATTTAGATTTCTAGCTGTTTAAATTATTTTATGGATTTTTGGATAACTGTAACCTTAGTTCTTGACCTGTCCCTTTACATATTTTTATTGTTACTTGCAAAAAGGAAAAAAAAAAAAAATTGAAAAAACATAAGCCATTATAGCTTCCAAGGAGTCCTTCACAACAAGTTATCCACATATACCTTCCCAGTGAAAGCCAAGTAACTGAATTAATAGCCTGAATGTTGTCAAAGAAAAAGTAGACAAGCCCAGATATTCCTTAATGGGTGGGTGTGTGTGTGTGTGTGTATTAGTGCTCTCATGTTTCATGCTTTTTGAGGCCTGATCCTGTTATTGTATATTTGATAATTTCATCTCAATTCTGTGGCACCAGATTGTAAAACATCATTCTCAGGGAGTTGGGCTCCAAAGGCGGGTGTTTGTTGATTTCTTTTGCAATCCTGAGCGTTTGAGGAGCCAAGTTAGGGAACTGACTGCTCGAGTCAGAGCTTTGCAAGTTTCTTAGTTCATGCAGATTGTATTTGTATGTATTCTTTTTCCTTTCTTGGATTGGATTATAGAATGTATGTATGTATGTATGTAATCTAGAGATGCAATTACTAAACAGACTCCACATTCAAATTCGTTATATATGGATATCCTCAATCTTTTACAAATGGATTGGATTATTGTATGTATTTTGTTTAAATCTGTTAAGCCATCAATTATTTTGTTTATACCTTGTTAAGCCATCAATTATTTTTTACTGTGAATTTTCTTGGAATTCAAGTTCAGATCGCTCTTATTATTGCTATCTTTGGAAGATGATGAATTTTGTGCTTCATTAGCTCGGTGTAGGTGGCACTTGAATGAGGCTGCGTGAGTGCTTGGAGCGCAAATGCAGGTCTTCTTGTCCACAGCAGTTGGTTTGCCTTCTGTGATACTAGTCTTCACTATTTCCTCTCCCTGACTCCGTGGACTCTTCAATTTATTAGACCTGATATTGACATGATTAAGTGATGGGTTCGGCTTGGATACAGTATCCTGTGCACTAGACTTGATAGGATGCTTCCATGTTTCAAGGAGTTGTCACATGGCAGCATCCAATCGGGATTAAAGTGGCAAATTTATTACAAGTAAATGGAGTAGCTTGACCTATATATACTAGGAAAAAGAATCACATGACCTGTATAAGTATTTTTAGTCGTATAGAAGTAGTGATCATCAGCTAGGGATAGCTTCGGATAAGTATAAAGAATGACTATCTTTTTAAAAAAATAAAAAATAAAAATTTGGGAGTTCAATTTCTATTCAATATTAAGGTACCAAACTTTAAAGCATTTGTTGTTTTTATTTAAACGAAACATGAAGATTAGAAGGAAATATATATATATATATATATATGAAGATTTAATACAAAATATAAATTACAAAAACCTTGTTGCTTTTATACATCATGTTTGTATTTTCGGATTAGATGATAACCAAATTATCAAAATAAAAGGTAAATAAGATATTTAATAAAATATTGAAAAAGTAAATCATAGGATTAGTCAGAATTTGATCTTTAGAGTTTGGATAGAGAACCTGCGATTCAAACCAATAATATCGGTTCTCGCAAATCAACACTTGGCGTCGACGGATCCACCTCTCAGATCAGATGAATTTCGATTTGGATAGCTTTGTGTCGAGTGGGTTTGTCAAGTTCATATTGATGTTAGCCAACCCTACCAGTGGGCTTGTAAAATGAATTTGGGCCAAGGAAAAATAATAATTGTGGACTTTCTTCAGATAAGATTTCTATGAATTTCCAATGATTGATATGTAAGAAGATTTAATTTTTCAACGAATTCAATAAATTATTGATAAAGTTAAAATTTATTGAATGGTTTAATTTTGAGTTAAACTTTCAAGAGTTTCATGAGTACATGTACGCATTCAACCTTCAAGATTCGGCCAATGTTGGCTCAAGGCCTACGCCTAAGGCCCCCATTGCAAAAACATCCTATCCCTTTATAAAAATATCCAAATCCGTTCTATAGATTATGAAAATATCAAGATTCTTTTCATTTCAAAGTGAAATAGAGAGTGGTTAAATTTTAAATAAGTTAACACCATCTAAACTTTAGATTTACTTCACTTTAAATCATGGTCTTTCAATGGACACCTTCCATTTCACTTTGATATGAAAAACATAAAAATGCTCCACCCTTTATAGAAAGGTCAAAAAAAAAAATTTATGCTTAGTGGTTTAAAAAGGTAAAAAGGATGGTCCACTATTTTTCTCACCTTTAAATATTAGATCAATAAAAATTCAATCCAATTGAAATCTTAAACTGTTTGGGAAAAAGAAAGTTGTATGCTAAATCATCAATGACAATTAATTTTTTCCTAATAGCTTGAGATTTTAATTTTTGACCAATATTCTATATGGGAGATTGTCAATATTAGTCACTTAATCTCCCACATGACCACACACCAAATATTCTCTATCTCTTTCTTAACACCAGAATCAAATTGAAATTAGGTTATAACTTTACTTAACCATGCATCACATTATCCAACATAAAGTAAACCTCATTTATAAAAACACTAAAAAAATAATTCTTTTTATATTAAATTTTATGCTTGAACAATGATATTTGATTCTCTATATGAAATTAACCTTAATTTAGTTAGTTTTAACCCATCAAATTAACCGTAGTTTGATAATAATAAATAAATGTAAAAGACTTCGATATTTAAATATAAAAAGATCTACTTAAAGTTATCGTTTTAGGTCTCAAACTATATTGAATAAGTCTTGGATTCAATATTTGGGGCCGTGAGAAGAAAATATGAAATAGAGAAGGTAAAAGAATTGCATGTAATGCTATACAAGGAACATATGTGGCAGAAATGAAAACGGTTTTTTTGAAACAAACTTTGTGAAATTCAGACCTCTTTTTTTTTTCCCTAAACATATAAGAGAGAAACTAAAGGGGGGAGAAATGTAACTTACTGGTTATTTTTCTTTGAAGACATAATAATTACACTCAATTAGAGATGAGAAATATCGCCAAGAAGGTTGAGGAATAGATGGCTTTGAGATTGAAGTCAATAGATTGAAAATGATGTATAAGTCGAGGAATCTCAAAATGATTCCTATTTGAATTCGACTTGCGTGTGGTGATTCAGCTGTTGAACATGATACAAAATTATGGACATGACAATGTGTCCAATACTATAATTGGCCGCCAACTTCTTTGGTCGTAAAGGTGGACACCCTTTTATAAATAAAAATAATTTTGTATTGCAATTAATGATGATTTATTTAGCGTGAGATGGTATTGATCAGGAGCAAGATTTTGTTCTTCCTCGTGAAAAAATATTGAATATTCTTAATGCAATGCTTCTCCTTTTCAAGTGAATGAGAAGTTATATAAATTTAATTAAGATTATGTAATACTTTAATTTGGAGTATTGCATAATTACTCCTGCCTTGCACACAAAAAAAGAAAGTCAATAAGCCAAGGGTTTTGTAGTTGAATTGACACCTTCTCATATACAAAATACTTAAAGGTCTTGGAGAAAAAGGGTTCAAATAACATATTGTAATTAATCTCTCTGTAAAAAAAAAAAACCAATAAATGAAGAACATGCCCTTGCGAAAATTTCTGAATAACAATAAATCCTATTGACTGATCTGGTGCATGCAGTTGGGATTGATATTGTGACTAAACCTGGCTTTATTGGAATTTAGGGAGTGTCATTATCTAAATCAATAGCCCAATGAAGTCTCACATTTCATTCATGAAATTAGGGTATTAAGTATTAACCTAAGAAATAAAAATTGCTTAAATGTTAATAATACAAGTAACAACTAATAAATAAATAATAAAAATGAAATTATCATCTAAAGTATAATATAAATAAATTGATTACAAACGTGGAATCTACCCTATGTGAGAGAGGAGCATTACATGGTACATGCCCAACATCATAATATCATATACCTTTCTCATGGTACATGCCCAACCAACCAAACGCATAACAATGTGCCGAGTTATCTAATTTTCTTTTTCTCTCCTTTTTATAGCACCACCTCTTTTTCAATTTCTATTTCATGCACTCAATGTATTAACTGTTCAGCTATTTCATCAATAGCTTTGCACTTATCTTTCCCTGTTCCTACGTGCATATCTCAAATCTACTTTCGACAAAGAAAAAAAAATTCATCAGAAAAAAAAAAAATGGAAAACAAAAGAAAAGAGAAAGTGTATCGTAAAAGAAAAAGATGGGTATGAAAATTCACGCGCAATTTGGAAGGAAGCAAAAAAGGGAACAAAGAAGTAAAGAAACTCAAGCACATACACACTGATACATAATAAGTATACCTTTCCACATCTTCTTTCATATAATAATGTCAGATTCTCAGTGTCCCCATAGTTTATACCACACATATTCATTTTTAAGACTTGACGCTTTTTCCATTTCTCCCTATTCTTGCTCCACCATTTACTCACCCAAACGTCTAAGCAATTATGCTCTCTCTCTCTCTCTATTGAGACGGTATGTTAGCGCACTTCTTGTAATTATGTAAGACCACATACTTGTGAAAGTAGCAGGCAAAGAGAATAATTGTCCATCATGTTAATTTATATGGGAGATCTTATTGTCGTTTTTGGATACTGAAAATTTTATGTTATTTATTTTTTGAAAGTTGACATACTATAATTATATGTAAAAAGTGAACTTTAAGTGGGTTCTAGTTCTTCTAAAAAAAAAAAAAATACACTAAAAATCAATTGAGAAATAAGAGCAACAGCGAAGCCATTGATTGAAATTTTATCCTATCAAAATGCACTAATTGTCAATCACTACGTACAAGTCATTAACATGCATGGGCCCCGTGGATAAAATTATTATAAGAGATACTTACTTTTGCATAAGGAAAATAAAAATTTAAATGGATACTTTGCTTTTCCTTTTTCCAAAGGGATATTCGTACCATTCGAGCTTGAGTTCATAATTGCATTTGCTCCTCATACATTTCACTCTAACACTGCTCTCCATACCGCAACAGTCAACACAAAAGATTCAAATGAAAATTAACCCCCTAATTTGAAAAAAAGTGGGCCTCCTCCTAAAGCCATAAGATTAAATTAAAAACGATCTTTGGAGCAAAAATCTCCGCAGACATCCATTAAAATAAACCAACCCTCAAATACATAGACACCATATAAATAAGTATATGCTTCCACTATTTTTTTTTTTTTTTTGGGTTTCCCCTCGTATATGTACATAGTCTTTATAACAGGCTTCTTGCGACTTCATTCAAAACAAGTTGGCAGCAAGCAGCTTGAAAACAATCTCAATCCTCTCTTCTGCCAAAAATAAAAATGAAGAAGATTAGAATACACTTAAGAGTTTATTTCACAATTAAGATTTTATTTTTCAAATCTAATGGTATATATACAAAGTAACACATTATTTACATTTTTTAATGATGTAACATTAGATGCAACATAAATTCGTAAGGTAACATTCTTTTTTTATGAATTAAAGACTATTAAAAAAGAAAATAAACCTACAAAAAAGGGTGAGCATCCTTTACAATCACACCTTTCTTGTACAAAAAATTAAGCATAATTAGGTATTGCAAGCACGTCTAACGCATTATTCTTACAATTAATTAAGCACAATTTTGTAGAAATATATAAAGCATATAAAAAATTTTAAAGGACTAAATAAAAAAAGGGATTTTGAGGTTCTACCTTTTTGGTTTTTGCATAAAGGAGCTCAGGTGAGATTTTGTACAAGTCCTCGTCCACAGGTTTAGGGGTTGGCCTCGGTGGAGGAGAGGGACTCAGTGGTTCCTTCACGTCACTGTTCCAGCTTTGTTTCTTTCCTTCCTTCACATATGGGTCACGGACTTTTGTCTACAATCATCAAACCCTCACACCAGTCATTATCATCATTCTAGATACATAATAACTAGTTTCACATGCATTTAAATTATCCTAGCTTCTAGTGCTACAATTAATTTACATTTTATTTTATTTTATTTTATTTTATTTTTTTGCATGTTTCTCCAACCTCATCATGTAATCATGTGGTATATATGAAAATTATGTGGGTCTCACTTAAAAGAGGAAAGCATTTGGAAAAGCTGAGTTGCATTTTCCCTACCATGTTCTATCCTTTCAGTAAAATAATCACGCATGAAAAGTAGCAAGTTTTATGAATTTTTGTATCCTTTCCACAAACCTAACGAGAACCCATCATCTTTTCCAAAGCAATAAAAGTCTTACACTCACATGAGTCATGACATTTTTCATTTACATTTTTGAGTTGGGAACTGTATTTTTTCATTTTCGAGTAAGGATTTATATTATTGATTTTTCATATGGGACTGTTACCAATTTATTAACTACCCTTAATTAATAACTTATATGACCTCGATAATTGTGATATTTATGGTAATAAATGCTGATTGCATTCAGATTCATGCAAGAAAATTGTATTTATACTCCCGATGATTTCCCTCTAACCGCACATATATCGAAAAACAAAGAATATATTATAGAAAAGTTAAATATCATCACAACCACTACAATATTTGTAGCCCATGCTAAAAAAAATAGAAGAAAATCAGAAAAGTAGAATCTTGTATGTAACTCAAAGCAAATTTGCACGGTTTATGAGAACTGTTTTCATCTTTCCAAAGCAGATTTGCACGCTTTAACAGTGTTACTATTACTAAAAGAAAAATAATTAAAAGAAAAAAAGTGCTGCTTAAGGAATTAGAAAAAAAAATAGTCTCATAAAAAAAAAAGAAAATTAATATAGGAAGTACTAGTTTCAAAGTGCAATACAAATTAAAGGGTTGGTTTGGTTTAATTGGCTTACCCTTCGGCGAGGAACGACAATCATGGCGGGGGTGACCACATTGTTCTCATACAAATCACCAGCAACATACAAATCGCGCTCTTCAGAGTAACTGTAACGAAGCAACCCAGCTTGCCTTGCTGACTCAAAGCACTGAGTGAATGGCAAGTCCTCGTTCCAATCCCAGCTCCCAAAAGCTGGAACATGACTCCTCCTATAGTATTCCTATACTCCAAAACAACAACATTTATTTTAACATTCACAAATTATTATATATAACTAACAAGAACAAGAAAAAACAGCATAAGATTTGGCTAAAGAAATTGTCTTACTTCCATTATGGTAGTGGAATCTGTTGAAGGTGTTAGAATCTGGGAGATATTGACTTGAGCTGAGCCGAGCCTCAAAGGTTTTAAAATGTAGAGTGTCTTTCTCTCTTGCTTTCTCTCTTTCTTTCTTTCTTAGTTGGTGGGAGTGAGCGTGGGCTTACTACCAATTTAAAAAGAGTAGGAAGAGAGAGACTGTGTGAGTGAAGTAAAACTTAAAAAAGTGGAGAATAGGTGGGCATGGGATCCAAAGCAAAAACAAATTGCATTGGTAAAAAAGAAAGCAAACCAGACCAGATAACGAAGTTTCACAGTAACAGACAAAAGGACAAAGGGAGGTAAGGTAAGTATGAGAGAAAAGGATAAATGGGTTTACTTTTTGTTTGGTTTCTACATCATTTATCTTTTACTTTGTTCAGGGTTTTTGCTTTGCCTCAGTTTGTCGCTGAAGAGATATAAATGTATGTATTTTCTAAACACGATTGATAAAGCTAGAAAAGTGGGGTTTGCTTCTTTCTTTTGGGTGCACCAATCTCGAAGCAAGGCCTGCTTGTATTGAGACTTTTTTAACCCCACACGCGTTCCAGAGAGGTTACATGGTGCTTTGTGCAATGGCGTTGGACACAGTATCCACTGTTGAAACCTAAGTTGAAGTGGAGTAAATTACGTTGGCATTGACAAGTCATAAGCAGTGCCAAGGTCAACAGTCAACAGTTCATCAGTAGAGCAGTAGGGTTGAATTTTTGCAGTCTATAAACTGTAAAGTACTTCAAACTTGCGGTAGACTCATGCTCAAGAAATACATTTTTAAATATGATACACTGACTTACCTATTGGATAGGTGGCTTTGCAGGAAAGGCGTGACTTCTAATAAATAAATTTATGGACTGATGGATTCCTATTTTTTGGATAAGAAACTGCAACATCAATAGTACCTCGAAAGAATTTAATTACTTCAAGATGCATGGGTAAATGAACTTTGTTAGTTTAATAAATGATTTAAAAAAAATTTCATAACTATTATCGTAAAAAGTTATTTACAATAATTAGTAATGTTGCTCAGTTGCTGAAAATTTAAGTGGATGAAAATAAATTTAGTATTGCAAATTACATTTCGTAAATTTTAGTTTAAATTTGAGGGAGAGTGCGTGTGTGTGCGCATGTTAGTGCCTCTAGGCTAACCTACGCCTGTGTCCTTAGCTTTCTCATGAGCCTAGCTACATGAACCTTCCTTAACTCTTTTATGGGCTCTTCTTAGGCATGCTTGTTGGTCTCTCATAACCCTCAATAGTGTTCTTCATTGTCTTTGTTGTGGGTATCGCATTAGCCCAAACCCGTTCTATCTCTTCCTCTAGTGTTAGTCAAGTCGTCATCTGAAACCCCTAGAAAGAGTAGTCTCTAGCCTGGATCTAACTTGAACTAGTTTGAATTAGATTTCCTTTGACATCTACCATTGGATCCTAAGCATGAGTTCTAAAAAACAATGGTTTTCTCCTCTTGATGCCAATCCTTTTTTTCTTCTCAATGGAGTTGGACTTTGGAGTCACTTCTAAGGGTCCGTTTGGATACAGTTGAAAATTGAAAACTGAAAAATACTGTAACAAAATAATTTTTAAATGTGTGAATAGTATCATGGGGCCAATTTTTAATAAAAAAGTTGCTGAAAAGTGAAATTTGTGGGTCCGTAAACAGTAAAATTTGTGCTGAAAAGTCAACTATTGCGGCTACAGTGCATTGAACAGTAACTGCTACAGTAAAAAAAAAAGTTGGAAACGCAAAAAAAAAAAAAGTTGAAAAAACGTAGACGTCAAACGTGATTCAGAAACGTGCCAGCCAAAGGAGCACTAAATCTATTTTCCATTGAGTGATTTTGGTGTCTTTGAGGTGGGTCATCTTGTATTGTTCTTATTGAAGATCAAATAAAAATTTTCCCATTTTGTAATGGCTTTTTCTTAGCAAATCTTGGTTTGAGCTTGGCTGTAATTTTTCTAAGAATTTAAGTTCTCCTAACATATATATATTTTTCTTTTTGTAATTATTTTTTATTTTGCTAGAAACTATTAATTTATCTCCACACGAAAAATAAAGTCAAAAATTTTAAGGAAAATTACTATTTTTCTTTAAGTTTTTGCTACCCATTTTTCAAATACAATCTACTTCACCCTATTCATTTTCTAATACATCCAATTAAAATATTCATCATAATATTTTTTGAAAAACAAAACGAGGGAGAGAATTTGAATAAAGAAGGAGACATTTTTTTACAAAGCGCGATAGTGCTCTCAAAACTTGTTGAGTATGGTTGTGTTTTGCAAAATATTGAATAATATTGGAGAGAC
Source organism: Quercus variabilis (assembly GCA_030445155.1). Lineage (NCBI taxonomy): Eukaryota > Viridiplantae > Streptophyta > Magnoliopsida > Fagales > Fagaceae > Quercus > Quercus variabilis. The sequence goes on from CP129453.1 coordinate 46,582,555, forward strand.
AGAAGTGAGACGCTTGTAGTATCTTGACGACAATGCTCTTTAATTTGGCTAATACTGTTTTAAAGATTGGGACGCTAAAACTTTTATGGTTCAAAATTTTGTAAAAAGTAATATTGCTCATCAGCGATATTAAGCACTGTACAATTTTTATATGTTCTTTTTTTGTCATTTTTTATAACTCCCTCTCTCCCACTCTCATCAACAAATTGATTTTTGTGCGTCGTTGAGCATTGTTGGTCATGAGGTGGCTGACTTGGCATTGTCAACAAGGGTGGTTGATTTGACTATTAGGTCGTTGATATAGTTGTCAAGTAGCCTCTTGGCAACACTAGGTGTTGTTGGATGTTGGTGGCTAATCCAGTCATGGAGGGCCACAAGAGGGGGCCTTATGGAAGTGGGTAATGAGAGGGGAATGGATTTAAATTTGGGAGGAGTGTAGGGAAGGGAAAAAAGCCAAATTTATCATAAAATAATTTTAATATGATATTGATGCATAAGAAAATGGAAAGTTGATTTGGGAAACTAGAAATAGAAAAGTGAGTCCCCCCCCCCCCCTCCTCTCTCTCTCTCTCTCTCTCTCTAAAGAAACATTGCAAAATGGGATGGAAGTGGGGTGCCTGATGCTAAAAAAAAAAATCGAAGATTTAATTTGTCTCCCTTTGTCATGGAGATTCTAATCCCTTTGTTATAGAGTACAACACAAAAAGTGAGACATAAGATTTATGTTTATTGGTTGGTATCTCTTGGTTCTAGTGTTTGTTTGGATTTAAAAAAAAAAAAAAAAAAATACTAAATACTACTATCAACCAACTAATCACAACTTACCACCTCATCAAATTGTAAAATAAATAGTGTATGTATATATATATCTACTTAAAAAAATCCCTATATGCAAAAGAAAATGATATTCCTGTGCAAAATGGTTTTTTTTTTTAATTTATTTATTTTTTAAGCCGAACAAACAAATAACTGGACTGTGCCTTAAGCCTTTTCTCTCTTCAACAAATCGAACCGAGTCAGGAAGATCAGAAATTGAGAGTGGCCCACTCCTTCTACAAGTAACTATCCAATGACCCAACTTACGAGGGAAGCCCATTTGGGCTGCACATAACACAGTAATGACTAATGAGTCAAGCCCAATAGCCTCCCCCCATAACAAGCTTCCTTGATCTTAAAACTTGGTCCAAGCTAGCACAAAAAGTCTGCATCAAAATTGAACTCTGGCCTACTTGTAGTTGTGATTGGGCCACCACGATACAGAATGCTTGGAAGAGATGGGCCTCTCCTTCCAAGCAATCACGTTATCTTACAATTGCAAACGAAAGTGTAACCTTACAATGGATCATATTTTCACTATAATCCTTGTACAGATCAAGGTAGGTGTTTGTAATTTTTTAGTTTCATATTGCATAATTTGTTGCATTTTTATTGGTTATCCGTTTTGGATGTAGTTATTGGGATATTGGTTGGTGCACATGACATATCAATACAACAATTACGTAGTTTATAAGAAAAATATTAAGCAGCATGTAATAAAAATAATTAAGGGGCCGAAATCAAACTGACCTCCTATTTTAATGGGTTAAAATCAAATTGACCCCATATTTTAAAGGATCAAATATGCAAGAAATGGACGAGAAAACAATAAATAAATGGAAAATAGGAGGGGCTACATTTTTACATTTTAAAATTTTGAATGACCAAAATAGAACGTTTTTAAATTGAGGGACCAAAATCAATTAAACCTCATATGGGAGGGAAAATTTGAGAGGGAAGAGAAAAGCTTTCAAGTACCCAATCACAAACCTCCAAGTGAGAGGATAAGATTACATGCAACCAATTAAAATAAGTTACATGTAAAGCTTTCTGTTTTTTTTTTTTTTTTTAATTATAATATTATTTATTTATAGGATAAACGATAAAATTTCATTCAAAAACAGAAGATATGCAAACAAAGCAATACAGAGGAGACACCTCCAACCAAAATAACAATTGAGACAACAGACACTACTTAGATCTAAAATAGATGCAAAAGCTTCTTAATTCCTTAGCAACAATTACAGTGACTATATGTAAGTATTCCTATAGAAAACAACAAAAATTTCTTAAAAGTTCCTCAAGTAATTCTACTTGAGCTAACTTTTAAATATTTTCAAGCATGGGCAATAGCAGATCGGGCTAGGGAAGCACGGTCGGCCGTGGAGCACATAGGCGAGCTTCATTATTCATAATAGCTTAAATTAAAGTATAATATTATCTCAGTTTTAGTAGGCATTATCACATCTAGTTTGTGTTTATTCTCACACTGACTTGTAAATATAAGAGTTTGCAAGTTTTCTCTAAAATATACTCATTAAGTGTATTTTTCTATTGTATGAGAATAAAACTAATGAGCTAAGCATGAAGTTTAAGAGAATCCAAAGGTGAAGATCAATTGAGAAATGACTTTTGAAAATTTTAATGAGTTAAAGCTGTATCGAAATATAAAAGGAAAGAGAGAAATTTGTTTAAGCCAAAGATGGAAAAATTCTGATATGGAAATATTTCGACCAGTTTTGGTATTTTGACCATTTCTTTTTAGTCCAATATTTGATTGACTTGATTCTTATGGCCACGGAAAGAGAACTTGAAGATCTAAAACTTTGTAATTTACCAAAATTTTAGAATTTGCCATTTTCAAGGCCAAAACTGACCTGGAAGTTGACCCATTGTTGAAAAACAAGAATTGACATTTTTTATTTTCCTTTTTGTGGCTGAAAAATCTTATTTTTCATCAATTTTTTAGAGTTTTTATTTTCTATGGAAGCTTAAAATCTAAGCTAGGGCTAGAGGCGAATCCCCAAAGTTGTAAGTTGTCTACTTATCAATCCTAGCATGTGTTTCACATTTTGATTATTGAAATCAATTGTTCTCTTTTCATAAATGTTTTGTTAGATTGATATTTAATTTCTAATTCTTTCTTAAGTCTATCTTGTTAGATATTGCTTTTTCCATAGTATTGCCTTTAGGGTATGCGATGTTTTTGAGTTTTTTTAGCAAAGTTATTATTTTCTAGTCTAAATTGTTGGAATAATTGGTGAATATAATCAACCAAAGAGAATTTTATTAATAAAGCTTATTTCAAAATCTTTTAATCGGATAGTTTATGTGTTTACTTAACCGATTGTGTACAGAATTAAATTGGTAGTGAATTTTTAACAATATCGGTGGACAAACCCTAATGCCCTAGTGATTTTAATTTTTACCATAGTTTCTTTGTCCTAATTTCAATCATATTTTTCTATATATTATTGGTATTTTTGAAGTGTTAATGTTTTCCTTTTCTTGGTAGAAAGACAACTTTAACTACACAACAATTTCTGTTACAAAGTTGTTATTAAAGAAAAGAAAAGAAAAGAAAATTTGTTGTATAGTTAAGGTTGTCGTTCCACCGAGAAAAGGAAAATAAGAACAAGTTAAAAGCATCAATAATATATAGAAAAATATGATTGAAACTAGGACAAAGAAAGTTTAGTAAAATTCAATCATTAAAATCACTTGGGTGTTAGGGTTTGTCCACCAATATTGTTAAGTATCCACTACCAATCAAATTCAGTACACAATCAAGTAAATAAACACATAAACTATTTGATTGGAAGATTTTGAAATAATTTTTATTAATAATCTTTGGTTGATTATATTCATCAATTGTTTCAACAATTTAGTCTAGAAAATAATAACTTTGCTAGAAAACTCAAGAACATCGTATACCCTAGAGGCAATACTATGACAAAAATAATATTTAACAAGATTATCACATTTTGCTAAAGATATTATAAAACCCTATTCTAAAAATAAGAAAATTCAAGAATAAACTTATGAAAGAATTAGAAATTAGACATTGATCTAACAAAACAATTATAAAAAGAGAAAAATTGATTTCAATAATCAAAATGTGAAAAACATGCTTAGATTGATAAGTAGACAACTTACAATATTAGGGATTCACCCCTAACCCTAACTTAGTTAAGCTTCCATAGAAAATAAGAAAACTCTAAAAAATTGGTGAAAAATAAGGTTTTCCAACCACAAAAAACGTGGTTGCTCTTGTATCCCTTTAATATATATCAAAACCCTTAGACAAACGCTCCCCTAAAAGAAAAATAAAAAATGTTAATTCATGTTTTTCAACAGTGAGTCAACTTCCAACTTGATTTTGGTCTTGAAAATGGAAGATTATGAAGTTTTTGTAAACTACAAAGTTTTAGATGTTCAAGTCTCATTTCCCTAGCCATAAGAATCAAGTTAATCTAGTATCGGAGCAAAAAGATATGGCTAAAATACCAAAACTGGTCAAAATATTTCCATGTCGTGATTTTTTTCCATCTTTGACTTAAACGAATTTCTTTCTTTCCTTTTATATTTTCACACATCTTTAGCTCATTAAATTCTTCAAAAACCACTTCTCAATTGATCTTCACTCTTGGCTTTTCTTGTCTTCGTGTCTGCATGCTTAACATATTATTTTATTCTCTTACAATAAAAAAATACACGTAATGAGTATATTTTAGAGAAAACTTGCAAACTCTCATATATGTGTAAGTGTGGGAATAAACACAAGATATATGTGACTTACGCTTGCTTCAAATCATCCACCTGGTCTTGAAGAATGCTTTCAAGTTGTTTAATCTATTTACAATTTGGTCTACCACATCCACAAATGATAGATTTGAGCATTGGGATAGGATAATCCCTCAAGCATGTAGAACTCCATACATCTTCAATATATGGGCAACATAGCAAGACATGGTCTGTTGACTCCTCCCCATCCTCACAACATTACATCCAACACCTTACAAAATGTTCCTCCTAGTAAGAACAATATGTCTTGCAAGCTCACCAAATGAAAATTTTGATCTTATTACAAACCTTGATCGCCCAACCCAAACTGATTTCCATATATGGTTGTTTTACAAGTGGTTGGATGATTAGCCGTGAAAGGAACTCACTTGTTGGGTTTGAATCATCTTATATGCACTTTTGACCAAAAATTGACTCCTGCTTGTGTATGCCCAAGTTTGGATGTCTTGCACTAGTCCATCACTCAACATGATAGATTTAATAACCTCAACTTCATTGGAGGGGGGGGGGGGGGGGGGGCATTTGATCAATCAAGGATGCTCACCAAGATCTTGTATTTGGATAAATGAGGTAATCCATTGTTGACATTGTAAGGCACAAGGACACCAACTCAAAAGATGATGGAGTTGGAAGCCATTAGTCTTGTCAAATTTGAATCTTGTTTCCAGTCTCTACTCACCATCTCACACCACAAATCTTGTTGTCATTATGCTTTTCTATACGAAACTTCTAGAGTTCGGTGATGGGGCTTCTAAGAAGGATGTATTAGGAAAGTACTTTGATTTGAAGACCTAGTAGAACAATGAGTGCATATTTTCTATTAACCTTCATCTTTGTTTAGCCAACATGGCTAAAATGAAAGAGTGAAGAGCTTGAAAATCAATTCCTCCCATAGACTTACTTAAGCACACAAAGTTTAGGCCAACTCAGCTAATGCACTTTCTTTTCTTGTGATCTTTGACCACCAAAACTTGCACATCATATTAATTAAAAGTTGGTCATGTTAGATTGTTTGAATGAAATTCGATCCATAACTTGCTCAATCACCCAAATTCTTTAAAACTGTATTCCTGTTGCCATTGGACCCACACTAGCCCTAATTATTTTTTTTCAAATGGGAGGACTTTATTTATTATAAAGTCTTATTAGCAGCTAAATGATTCTTTATTTTGAAAAAAAAAATACACATATTAAATAATATTAAACTCAACTATTAGTTGCCATTCACATTTTTAAAAGAAAAAAATATATAGAGGAACACCCAATTTCACAACATACTAAAGTGATCAATTGTAAGTAGTTGACACGTTATGGCTACCAATTTTTTCTACCACTTTTAATTGACTACTCCAATGAATTGGGAAATTGAGTGTGTTCATAATATCATTGTTTTTGGAAAAGAAAAATCATATCTATATTGCACAATATAAGTTCTTCATGTTTTTCTTGCTATTTATAAAAGGTTATTTTTTAAAAATAAAATAATAAATAAAATAGAGTGTTAGACAAATGCTAAATGCCAACGGAATTCCCCGTAACAAAATCCTTTATTATTATTGTCCTTCTATAGGTTTTTATTTTATTTTATTTTATTTTATTTTTATTTTAATACAAGATAAAATTTATATTCTAGCTTAATCTAAGTGTATATGTGTATAGAGCTCTATCCTGAAAACTTGAACTCCGGCTCTTACCCTCCCACACTCTAGCTACAAGCATTTATACATGCGAAGTGACCACCGCATCAAGGGTGCGTGGTGGTTATTGTCCTTCTATAGGTACTCTTTCTTTCAAATGTATCATCCTATTTAATTTTAATCATTTATTTATTATTATACAAAACATATATATTAGGCATAAATGCACTTTTAGTCCCTATGTTTTGACTTTTTTCCATTTTAGTCCTTACATTTTATTTTTTCCATTTTTAGTCCCTAAAACCAATTTACGCCTGTTATTTTAGTCTTTTCCGTCAATCAACGGACGGAAATCGCTGAAGTGCCTAACGGAAGGATTAAAATATTATTAAAAATTTACTGTAGCAATTAAAAAAAAAAATTTAAACAAGAACACACCAGAACATAAAACAAGAACAGAAACCTAGATTTGGCTCAACGTAAAATGATTTCAAAGTATAAAATATTTTCAAGTTCAGAAATGAAAATGATTTCAAGTGGGTGGTTCTGAATATTATAATAGAAAATCTGAATATATAAACCAAATTAACAAAAAAAACATAACAAAAAAAAATTCAGTCTTCCTCAAAAATAAGCATTGATCGTCAGAGAGGGAAAGGGAGAGATAGATTGAGAGAAAGAGAGTCCCAGCCACACACCACCGATTTCTCTCTTTCTACTCGGCACGCTCTGTCTCTCCAGGGTAAGATTGTCCATTCTCTCTCTCCTAGGTATGATCAATTTTTCTCTCTTAGTTGAGTTCAACGATGGTCTGTTATTTTTTTTATGGCCCTAAGCCGATTGGGTTTGGGTTTTAAATTACTACTTATGTGTTTGTTTCTGTGTTTGTGGAGGTTTTAGATTCAAATTTCTGGGAGATGGGTGTTTTGATTGGGGTTTGGGTGTGGGTTTGGTTGTGGTTGTTTTGATTCGGGTTTGGGCATTGGTTTGGCTGTGGTTGTTTTGATTGGGGTTTGGGCGTGGGTTTGGCTGTGGCATTGTAGGCTTCTTCGCACCTACCTTCACAACCTTAACCTCATCGTACCGAATCGGTTTCTCCAACTCTCTCTCAGCATCCTTCTTCGCTCCACCGCTCCGGTCACCAGAGGTCCGATCCCATCGCCTGGGATCAGCGTCACCACGCATGGAGCTCCGTCACTGGGTTGGGGCATGTAGTTCATAGATCAATTAGTGTTGGTCACGATCTCTCTGACTTGGGTTTGTTTTTCCATTTGGGTGATGGTTTGTTTTAAATTTCTGGGTTTGTTTTTTTCATGTGGGTTTGATGATATTTCTGGGTTTATGGGTTTGATTTGTTGGAGGTTTCAGTGGAGGATGGTGTTTGGATATGGAAAATGTGAACATCGCCGGTGGTGGCCGTGGCGTGCAGCAAGAGGAGAATCAGTTGCTGGGTATCTGGGTTTGTTTGAGACTTGTGTGACTGAGTTTGTTCAGATCTAGGTATCCTTGCTCTTGTTCTGGGTTTATGAATTTTATTTGCTGGAGGTTTCATTGTTGATTGAATGATGAGAAAATCTGGGTTTGAGTTGTGATTTTGAATATCTGGGTTTTTGTTCTTGTTTTATGTTCTAGCGTGTTCTTGTTTTGAATTTTTTTTTTAATTGCTACATTAAATTTTTAATAATATTTTAATCCTTCTGTTAGGCACTTCAGCGATTTCCGTCCGTTGACTGATAGAAAGGACTAAAATAACAGGCGTAAATTGGTTTTAGGGACTAAAATGGAAAAAAGTCAAAACATAGGGACTAAAAGTACATTTACCCCTATATATTAAGTAAGTCAATGCCCTATATTAATTGTTTTTTTTTTTTTATACATATATATTTCAATTGTTATAATAAATGAGGGGAAATAGGCTCATCATCTTCTGTAGAAAAAATTCAAGATAAGAGATGAGATGGATTGTGGTCTTCAAGCAATATAAAAAGAAGCCCTATTGGCCATAATTTAGACAGGGCTTTTACAAGATCCAGGAAAAATGCATAAAAAAGCTTGCAAAAACTACAAAGCAACTAACAACTTATATATCTATATATATAATAATAGGTGAAATTGAGAGAATCTCAAATTAAAATTCTAAATTAGAGTTCTAATTTTGCGTTATGTATCCAAAATGATTTATTCTTAAAGAATTTTATTTCTTAATTTTAGAATCAAATGTGAGACTATATCATAAATATTCATCCAAGTGAATTATTAAGTACAAAAATCAAAGAGTCTAGAATAAATGAATCATAATAAAAAAAAAAGTTTTTCACAATAAATAAATAAAAATTAAAAACGTGAGCAATTTACATTTTATACCTAATAATATCCTAACAAAAATTTTTAAAGAGTTAACAAAATATAAGAATGACTATCAATAATATTTAAATTATATATATATATATATATGAATTATATTATGTATCTTATTATATATTTTTAAGTGTATCCATGCATATGCATGGGGTTACAAGCTAGAATATAATAACAAGTGAAGCTGAAAGAAACTCTAATTAGAATTTAAAATTAGAGTTTCAATTTTGCACCATATGTCTTAAATTATTTATTCTTAAAGAGTTTTATTTCTTAATTTTAGAATCAAATGTGGGATTACATCATAAATATTCATCCAAATGAGTTAGTAAGTATAAAAACCAAAAAGTCTAGAATAAATGAATTATAAAAAAAAAAAAAAAAAAAAAAAGCGCCTCACAATAATTTAAAAAAAAATATGGACAATTTACATTCTATACCTAATAATATCCTTATAAATTTTTTTAAAGAGTTAATCAAATATAAAAATAACTATCAACAGTATTTAAATTATATATATAAGAATTATATTATGATGCCATTTGGATTAAACGTCTGTGTTTAGTGTATCCATATATATGCATGGGTTATAAGTTAGTTTAGTATAATGTAAATGGACTCAATTATGCAAGAAAGTTGACATTTGCCGCAAAATACCCTTAAAAGCACACCTTTCCACACATTGCAGAAGAAAAAAATACACAGGGTTGTCTCTCAGGACCCTCACAACATTGAATACAAACCACTTTCTTTAGAAGATCAAGTAATTAACTTAACCAGTAGTACGGTATAAATGCTTAAGCACGCAACACCATGTAGCAAATACAGAGATTCTCTAACGAACCTTTATTTCCACTTGCACACACCTAAAACTTCAAGACTACCATCACACACACACACACACACACACACACACACACACACACACACCCTACACATCAATCAAATATCTTTTTGGTTTTTTGCTTTTTTAATCGTCAATCTCATCATCTTCTTCGACGTGACCTTCATGTTCAATGTCATCTGTCAATTTTAAATCTTCATCATCAGTTGGAAACATTGCTGCTTTATTATCCTCTTCATGTTCTTCTTCAGCTAGTTTATAATCTTCGTCATCGGTCAACACTACTTCTTTAGGTTCAGCTTTCTCGGATTCAGTCGTTGGTGTACTAACTGCCTCTGTGGTGGGCAACTTTTTGTCACAACCACCGCAACACTCCTTTTTTGTTTCTTCTGTTTGGTTTGTCACCTCTGAGACTTTTGCATCATCAGCCTGCAATATCACCAGGTCATACAATCTGTTAGGAAGAATAATAATGGTCAATGCAAAGTTCATATATTTTAAGGAGATATATTTCTGAAAACTTTGGATCACGTCTGTGTATCATTCAAATTTTTTGCACAATGAATATGTATTAGATATTAGTTACATTTTACTACACTGATATAGCTAAATGATGACTTTCATGTTTTGCAGTGAAGTATATATCATTGAGCACATTCGTCCTGAAGAGTTTTTGAGAAGATATATATTGATGCATAATATATTTCACACTTGTAAGAATCCAAAAAGTGCTTTAAAATGAAGGTCATAATTTAGAACAGGGATCAAATCACATGATATTTTAGAGAATTGAATATGTTGTAAGAGTTATACCCTGATTATGCAAGATGGTATGCAATGATTTAATTAATGGTTTCCTTAAAATAAAAAAAAAATAAAAAAATAAACCTTTTTGGCTAAGTAATTAAGGGCATCTACTTCGGATCGATGTCTTATACAAGTTGAGTGGCTTTTTGAAATAGCATATGAAATAGCCTTTCTTTTTATATGTTCTACATTTAAATTAAAGTAGATGTATCTTTGTCAATTGGGTTCACAAAAGAAAGTGTCTAATTCATCCCAAGCACAACATGGGTCTTAAAAGTATTCGCTTATAAAATGAATAAACCTAAAGAGTAATGCTTTAAAGTTTAAACACAATATTTTTCATAACATATTCATCATTGACACAACGTTATTATTTACCATTAATAATTTGTCATATCTCAATAATTAGGGGAAAAAAAAAGGCTTACTAGACTTTTTTGAAACTAAAATTACTTTCAAGGACTATATTGATGGGTTTATAACAGCAAAATTAGGTGCCCCTTTCAGAATAAATAATGACCGGAATCCAGAAAACAACATTTAAAGCTTTATCAATCTCTTTCAGGGAACGTAGACGGAATTAAGAGAGAGATATGTTTAATTACAATTCTAATTAATATATATATATATATATATATAGTGATTAAGGTAAAAAAATTAGCGCCAAATTCTTTGTGTACAGGGCCGGCTGAATGGGCGAGCAAGAGATGCGGTCGCCTAAGGCCCCAAGTTAAAAAAAAAAACCCCAAATTTTAACCAATAGGGTTATTTATAATCAATAAATAAAATTATATTTTTTTACCGGGTGAAAAACAAATAAAAAAGAAAGAAAAATGCAACGTTCACAATATTTTTCACAACACTTTTACAACTAATACTAAGTAGTAGGTTGTTACAACCTGTTATTGATGGCAAAAAAATAATTATAGTGATATTTTCAAATAGAAAACAAAAGGCAACTTAAAAAAAAATAAGAATAATAATAAGAGTTGAGTTAACAAACTTTTACTAGTTGTCATCTAAGTCTATTACTAACACCACTCTTTTACTTACCACTATCGATCTGCCACATTAAAAAATATGAAAAATTTTGTCAAATTTTTCAGTCTATAAAATTTCTAAAAAAAAAAAGAAAAAATTTTATGTAGTTTATGTTAATTAGTAGTAATTTTGCATCTAAAACAAGATAATTAATTTTTGCCTTAAGCTCCCAAATGCATCAAGCCATTCCTGTTTGTGTAGAGTCTGTAGATGGACTAGATGGTGTATTGATCTCTTGTATTCTTGTTATCGCTTCTAATCGTTACTTTCTTGTTGCATGCACGGTAGAATAGATGGTTCCAAGAACTTCTTTGATGAAATTGCCGAGACTTACAACACAAATTATGTTTGTTCCACGTAAATCCAGATATATCCTTTCTTAATATCCTTTGCTAAACTACTACATAAACAAGTATGTTAGGCAAAGCTTATGTACACAAAAATATGCTTATCAATTACACAAATGAAAGAAGTTTATTAGTCCAACTTTACAATTGGTTTCCTAAGAGAGAAACCTTTAATTAATTATTAACGAAATTCTAGTTAAGAGAGACTCATAAATTGAGAGCTAGAAAGAGAGAGTGAGCACCTGAACGGAAGCCATGGAGAGAATTGAGCAAGAAATATAGCAAAGCAAGGGACAATGAGATGAGAGGTAAGTTGGTTGTTGCTGAATGAAATGAAATGTGAAGAGTGATACGGCCTATATATAGTGCAGCTAAAAGGTTGATTCACAGAGTCAAACGGAAATGCCCAGTGTTCATTCCATGCTGTATCTCCCATGCTTTCTTCAAACACACGCCTTCTCTCTCCCTCAATTTTTTTGGACTAAACATTGTTAGGAATCTCTTTTCCATTACTTAAACCTTGCTTTACTTAAGTAAATGTATGATTCGAAATATTTACTACAATTGAGTCACTTTTTACCATGATTCCCTTGAATAGTTCATTTATATTTGCATTGCAAACTTTTATTTTAAGTTTTTATAAGTAGATAGTGGAGGAGGGAATGTGGAGTTCATATCATATACATAAAGCAATACAAATGATGCCTATAGAGTGATAAATTAGAAAAAGTATTCCCTCCAAATTCCTTGGACATTCAATCCATATGTAAAATATGTGACATTTAAAATCAAGGTACGTAAGCCACACAAATCCATTTAGACGACTATTAGGAAGAGAATAGAATGGTGAAATAAAAATTAATTTGTTTTTAACTGCAACAGGTGGAAAAGGTTGATTTAAACCTTGATTACTGGAAGAATATAGGAATGCCACTTAGTTCTAAGTTTACAAGGCCTCTTAACAATATAAAAATTAAATGTGACTCAAATTCAATGCTTCCTAAATTTGTAATACGTTTCAAATTAAATAAAACTTCCAAGAAAACCATATGAAAAGGAATTGTTGTCAAGCTATATCAATTATTTAAGTAGCATATATAGTGTGCTTCATCATGCCCTTCCTGCATGCCACGCTAAATTTAAGGAGAAAAGAAGTAAACTGATAATGCAAATAATGTTGTTTAACAAAACAAAGATACGATAATTACCTTTTCTTGAAAATGCGTGAAGTGAAAGAACAGGATGAATAAAGAGGGGGTGGGAAAGCAACGGTAATCTTAGCTATACCCTCCATCATTGATCACTTTAATCACTTCAGGAACCAATGCTTATCCACATGTCAATAATCTATTGGACACATTTGCTAGACTAGCAAAGATGGAAGAATATTTAGTGGGTCCTGATACATTGAAAATGTTCAAAGAGGATCGATGGTGGAGTTTTTGATGCATGCGAACCATTTACAAAGGTTCTAATGCTAAAGTGAATTATTCAGCAAAAACTAAAAATAATGCTAAAGTGATTTGTTCCCTTGTTGTAAGATGCATTTCCCAATTGAATTCCAACTTTTCCCAATGGGATTGCAACTTTTGCTGCTTTTTAACGTAAGCTCCTATATACGATCGGATGAGCTGGGCAATCATGTTGTGCAGAGATATGGCCGCAAGGTTTCTCTCTTAGTTGGCTCTAAAAGGGACTATTAATTAAAGGTTGATACTTGCTATGACCTAGGAGTAGTTTGTGTTTGCAATGAGATGGCAAGTGTTATGCTCCAGATTGTAGGGAGATATATATATATATATATATCTCTCTCTCTCTCTCTCAAAATAAGGATTAAAACTTTAAAATAGATTTTTTGGGGGTAAAAATATGACTTTCATAAACTAACCAGCACCAACAGATGTTCTTCTCTCATAGTACAAACCAAAATTCAAAATAAAACCATGCAATGTCCACAGACGGGCTAAAAAATAACAAAGTCATGGTGAATTATTGATTATTTCCTAGCCAAGGAATCTGTGCATTTAGTAACTTTGTGGTAGCGATGATTCATCTTCACTTGAGAAATTTGGCCGATAAGAATCCGGCAATCCATAATAAGAGAAGCATAATGTAAATTACAATTTTACTCATTAGAAATCCAATCAAACACTATTTTAACATCAATTTCAATCTCCATGGCCAATATGTTAAGGATAACACATAACTTCAGCCCATCCCTTAGAGCCCAGATTTCCGCATCTACACTAGACGTCTAGAAGTAAGGGGTGTATAGCAAACCCGCCAACCCGCCAAAATTGACCCGACTGGACTTAACCCACTAGGTTAGGTCGGTTTTTGTGGGTTGTGTTTGGTCAAGAAATGTTTTTTACAGTAGGTTGGGTTGGGTTAGGTCATGAGATTTACAATTTGCTTAACCCGATCCGACTCACCTATATTTAATACATTTTTAAAATTAAAAAAATAAATTATATAATTTTGTCATTTAGTTTTTTTGCCTCTCTTCCTAAATAAAACTCAAACCATAAGTTCTTATCATATAGTTTGTGTTTGTTTGGTATTATTGTAGACACCGCATTTTGTATCTCTTATGACTCGAGCCTCCGTTCCTCAATGATGTAAGAATTCTAAAACTAAAGATTGGTTTAAGGTCTGATTAGATGAAAATTAACTTGAGGAAAGTGTTTATGGAAAATATAACTTATTTTTATACCAAATAAACTATTTTTGGGAAAGAAATGCCACAAAAACCCTAGAGCATGCGTATGCATACACACATATGTGCATGCATGCTCAAGATCTGTTGTGTATGCATATGCATGTTTAAAATTTACGTGCGCATACTTCATGCATGTGTACCCATCAAGGGCGGAGCGGGGGGGGGGGGGGGGGGGGGGAAGAGACGAGGCAAGTGCCCCCCTGGCTCCTCTTAAAAATGCTTATAAGTGCTAGTATATAGGACCTACTTAAATGCTTTGCCTCATCTCACCTAAGAAGAAGAACAAAAGGCAGTTCCTATTTCTAAGAAAATAGTTATAACGCCAACAAAATGAGGAACATTTATATGAGATATTCACGGCACTTTTAACCACATTATCATAACTTTTGTTTAAAAAATAAAAAATTTATCTCCCATATTTTTATAAATAAAAACTTTTATATCCCATTTCTTTTTAAACAATCAAAAAAAGAAAAAGCTTTTATCTTGTCCCTCTATTTCACCATTTCACTTTCACGGCATTTTGAATGTTTATCCTCCTTTTTCTTTGTTTATTTGATGTAATTTCAATTGATTGATTGTGTGTCTTATATTTTAACTAATTTCCTTGTACTCAAACTCTAAAGCCTCTATTTTTATTTATTATAATTATTTTTTATCTTCTATCAATTGACCTTTCAATTTTGAACTCACTTTGAAGAATATAGAACAAAAATGTTGAATTCTACATATTTTTTACAATATATATTTACTTTGTTATTAATATCAATTAATTTTTTTAATTTTTATATTTTAATATTTTTTTTAAATTTCACCCTTCTAAACTGAAATCCTGGCTCCGTCACTGGTATGCATACACATGCATACGTGCGCATGCTAGGGTTTAAGAAACTATGAAAAGAAAAGTTTTCTGTATTAAAACTTGGTTTCAAACAAATACCACACCATCTGGGTGCCATCCCAAACTCCTATTTTTTGACTATATAAAGTCATAAATGGTATGTTTTCAAGGGGGATGAATTTTAGTGGTAAAACACATAAGATTTACTAGAAAATAGTAGATCAAAGAGGGAGTTTTTCACAAAACATCTTCAAGTCAAATTTTATTTGATTACGACCTTTTCTGTCTTGATCTTTGAGTTCTAAGTTTACTAATTTGTCTTTGATTTATTTGTGAATAGATTGATTGAGAGGAATTGTCAAAATTAAACTCTAGAGAGTTCTAGTGTTGAGATAAAATTTTTAACTTTGACTTTTCACTTTTCTTTGCTTTTCTTTTGATTTTGTGTTTTATTTGCTTTAATATGTTTGTTTAGTATAGGTTTACTTTGCGTTTGTGTTTTGAGCATGTTAGGTTGTTAGATTTTTTTTTTCTAAGTTTTTTGTTATGAGTTTCTAGGTTAGGGTTTCAAGTGTGTATGCGTGCACATGATTCTTGCATGCGTACGCATACTCAAAGTATGTGTACACATACAGTTGGGATGTGCATGCATGCCTTATGTATGCGCAAGCATACTCTTGCCCAAAAAGCCTAATTCACCCCTGTTTGCTTTTCCCTTGTCCTATTTATATGTTTTAATCTCTGTCTAGCCTGGTTTTCACACCCCAGGTCTTTGTTTCTCTGTTTTGTTTTGTTTTATCCCTTTTATGGCTATTAGGGTTTTGATTTGTTTGAATACCATAAACAATATGAACATGCATTGATGCGTAGGTGCTGTGATGTAGTGAGATAAGTTATGCACTCACATGAACATGCATTGGTTGGAATATGAACTTTATATATTTGAATAACATGAACATGTTTAGTTGAATGCCATGCTTATGACGTTTAGATACTTTAACATAACATGTTTGTTTGATTTTGCCAAGTGATATTTCTGCCCTTGGAGATTTGTGTTTAAATGCCATGATAGATGAATGATTAGGTTTGGGATGATTATGCCATATTGTGTGTTTTAGATGCATGCTAGTATGTGTGTGGGTTAGAATAACATATTGAATTTGCTTTTAATGAGACTCATATTTGAAATACAATGAGTGGAAGTCGACCTATAGGTCAGGTGGGATTGGGTGCCTAACACCTTCCCATTTCCATACCTAATCTCTAGACATGTGCTTTGGTAAAAGACCAATCCTTCTACGAAAAGACAATATATTTATGGTTCCTAGACCTAAACTAGATTGCAACTCCATTTACACCCTACCCCATGGTTTACCTTAGGCCAAGACGTACTTCCCAATTGCAAGGTTGAAACCACGACATGGGCACTTGCGCCCACATTTTTACTCATGATTATTTGGTTGTAAATTTACTCTTATTTCTAATGGTAGTGGTGGTGTTCTAAAGCTCAATTTAATAATAGTAGTAGTAATTAAAAAAAAAAATTGTCCAACCCAACCCAACCCAACCTAATCCACGGTGGATTGGGTTGGGTTAGACCCCTATGATGAGTTGGGTTGTGTTGGATTTTTTTAACTCACCATGGTGGTTTGGGTTTAAAAAACTCCCCAATCTGACCCAACTTGACCCATGCACACCCCAGACCAGAAGAAAGCCCAATATTACACCAACAGCCTTTAATCCACTACCCATTAGAGTCTCATTTAGCCTTTAATAGTTTAATCCCGTATTGATCAATCTTGTACCCTAGTTAGTAAATACGCGTATGTTAGATATACAATACAAGTACATCCATCGAATTAAATTAAATATATATAAAAAAAAATAAAATAAAAAAAGAACTCCAGTATGATGTTTTCCTTTCGACTGTTCGGACATATACGTGCTATTTTCAAATGAAAAGTACAATTAGCGTTATATTGATAACGTCTAACGTTTATTTGGTAAGAAACAGAAAAGATAAATGTTAAGAAAGAGATTCTCAAAAAAAAAAAAAAAAAAAAAAATGTTAAGAAAGAGTCCCAATAATTACAAATACTCAAAAGTGAACCCTACTCTTTTATTCCTTGGAAACTAGAAATTATCACATTTGTGCCTCACACCGGACGTCTCTACACAATACACTAGCAAGTTCTTTCTCCCAATTTAATGTATTTTTGGCATAAAATAATTAATGCATTTTATTTTCTCTATTAAATATTTTGTTTAATATACAATGTATATGCTTGTATATAGTTTTAGTACTGGGAACCTTGGTCTGATTGGAATGGTAAAAATTTCAAAGTTGGTATATCAAGGATGGAAAGGCAAAAAGACGAAAAAAAAAAAAGTAAATAAAGTTTATTATATTATATTATTTACTCATTTTTGAATAAATAAATTTTTACTTGTTCATGATTTAATTTTAATATATGTTTAACGGATTTATTTGCAAATGAATCCGTATTTTTAATGAATATGTTCATGAATAAATGTATCATACACCTTTTATACATGTACATTTTTTCTCCGTTTTCATATTTTTATGCCAAATTTTTAAAATGTATTTTTTTTTAAATTGCCGAAATAAACACCTATCATACCGTATTTTACTAACTATGAACTTGTTCCACTGTCACCCAGCACCAGGCATATTCCATCTGACATCAATCACTTGCAGATTCCAGGGAAGAGTGGCATCCTTCCGAAAAGATGAGCTAGAATTCTTTTCCAACCAATGACACAAGTCGAGGCTAAAATAATCATGCATCTCAGAACAAATTGCATGGAGTTCTTTCCCAAAAGGCCCTAGCATATGAGCAATCTCTAAGAACATGGAGGACGTTTTCCCTGCCATTGTTACAGATTTGGCAATGGACATCTTCGGTTAAACCTCTCTCCTTAAGAATTTTCTTAGTAGGGATACTATGCAAGATACACTTCCAAATGAAAGTTTGGATTTCAGGCAGTGAGTCAAGCTTCCAAATCCACTTCCCAGTGACAGTTGGGGGCTGGTTATAGTCATTTTTAGCACTACAATAGGCAGCATCACAATTTCGTCATCACAAGAATATGGGGCAGGAAAAGGAATTGCCCTCTGCTTCTTTGTGTTTCCTGAAGATTAAAATAGATTTATTTGTTACTTTTTAGGATATGAGAAACAAGTTTTTTGGTAATGACATACTCCATTGAAGTTAGTGTTTCATTTTGTCCTCTGCTCCATTGAAGAGGAATTGCCCTCTGCTCCATTGAATTTAGTGTTTCATTTTGTCTAGAAGCAAAAAAACGACAATATGTTGCATAAAATTTTGTTTATTATATTTCAGTTTCATCGGTTTTACCAAGAACCCAAAGATTGAAAGAGGGTTTCTTGTTTTTGTTGTTGATACTTTATCTTGTATTGACTGGTTTTGATCCAACATACGTGTCAAGTAATTGGGATTTGGCCGTTGGGTATGTGTCTGAAATGGCCAACAAATTTGTTTTGGGAATTTTTTGGATGATGGATCTTGAAGTTCATAATGGTGAGCCCGTTTAAGCATCTTGTCGAGCATGTATCCAAAATATATTCAAGCATCTTGTCGAGCATGTATCCAAAAAATAAATTGATTAATCGTGAAAACGAAATTTTGAACTCTTACTTGATTTGAAGATTTGATAACTCTGAAGTCTAAACTGATTGAATGGATAATGCTTGGTGGACAATTTTTGTCCTTTGGTAACAATGCTCTATATGTCTGTTTCGAGGGACGTGTCCCATTATAACAGAGTTTGTTCATGATATAGTACTGTTCATGGGAATCTAGAGCCCACAGTCAATATGACTATATTCAATGTCTAAACATTTTGATATGTTTTGTTTATAAAAATAATGGATAATTAGTTATTTTAACTAATAAAGTTTCTTGTCATCGAATTAGAAATCTATCTGAGGTGACCTCTATTAGAGTTTCATAATCCATCTCTCTCTCTCTCTCTCTCTCTCTCTCTCTCTCTCCATTAGAAAAAACATTTTTAAGGCACAAAATATTAAAGAAAATTGATCAAACAGGCCTCTCAAGAAAAACTCTCTCACCTAATGTTGTCAACCTATATATTGTTTTTGAAAAAAATGCTAAAATTAGTCAGCACAAAGATTCAAACCTAGCGATCTCTAAGCTGATATGCGTGTCCAACATATCGAACATTATGGAAAATTATATAAACACAATTTATGAATTAAATTTAATAAAAAGTTAAATTATGTAACGATTTCAAAATAAGAAAATTTGTAAAAGGAAATTGTAAGACTTTATATGTTTGCATGTGTTTTCTTTTCGTAAATATATGAAGTTATTTTTTTTATTAGATTTTGTATAATTTAAATTTCTTAATGACTACCCTCAAAACAATTCCTAAAGCCGATACTGCATGCTATTTATTTATTTAAGAGGCAACAACTATGGTAAAAGCTATATGCAAAAATTACTATTAAAAATAAAAGAGTAATAACAAAGAAAACACATACTACATACATCGCACAAATTAACAGTGAAATTAGATATGAAAATGACTTTGTCTGTGGCGGATTGAGAATGAATTGAATTGAATATAGTGACTATACTTCTTCGTGCTGTTCAACAGAAGATAAGAACCAATCTCGTGAACCTCCAACTTTTCCAATTAAGCATTAAAAAAAAAAAAAAACTATACTCATTACATTATTGAACCAACATAAAAACGACAAACCAAATTATTCCTTCAAAGTTGAAATCCAATAAAAGGCCACTTTACTTCTGCATGTTACTTCAGGCCACACAAACACGTAGAGTACAAAAATGATAGGATTGTAGGCACACCTATTCTCAGGGACGTAACTAGGATTTAAACCTAGGCGGCCAAGGCTTAAAATAAATTTTTTTTTTTAATGAACATAAAAACTAGCACCTATTTCATATTCAACAAAATACTACATATAAAATAAGTACTTCATAAACATTTGATATTATAAAAATGTCGACAAAGTATAACATACAAAATAAGTATTTTTTAAACATTTCAACGCATTTATTAAAATGGAACTCGACACTCTTTAAAGTTTCGAAAGTCATCTATGATTGACAAAATAATAATAATGAACAGAAGTAATGAACAAAAAAAAGTTGGAAAAGAAATAAATTTAAAGGATGGATTTAAAATCTTACCGAAATCTAGAAGAAGAAATTCTGTTGGGGACATCATTCAGAAAATGAAATATAGACTTAAAACTATCCCCACAAACTCTATAGTCTATGGCATGCGAAAGAGATGAAGTTATGAGTAAAAAACGGCGAGTAGATGATTGGTACAACATCAAGTTTGCAACAAAAGAGAAAATAGCTCACCTTGAATTCAATGAAACTTCCAAAATGAGAGCCATGTTTTGACCAATATTCCTATCTTTTTTTTTTTTTTTTTTTTGGGGTACTAGCTTTTTTTTTTGTTTTTTTTGGGAGGGGGGGGGGGGGGGGGGGACACCTGCTCCTATGTAGGTCCATCGCTGCCTATTCTCACAATTTTACAATCTGCTCATTTGTGGAATTATGAGTGGTTGAAGAAAAGTGGTGAGTGCCATCTTGACAAAAAGTGTCCATTATCTAAAACTATTCCTACACAACCAATGGCCAATGCATGTCTTCATATGTCAGTATAACTCATGATAGACCAAGAAGCACCCGTGAGTCACTGAGTCAGTGGCCGCCTAATGCAGCCAATTCTCATTCACGGGCACCAAACATATGGTTCATAATCATACACTCCATTCTCTATATAATTGAATCATTCATTCATTTGTATCACCATGAATACTGTGAGTACGTAGTGAAGTGACTAATTAAGTTTGCTGTAGCTAGGAATATAATAGAAAGCATAGAGATGGGAAAGAAGTTAGTGATGTTAATATTGGTGGTTTTGTTGGTTGAAAGGTCGAGTGCAGTGACCTTGTGTAAGATGGATGATAATGGGTTTGCAGCCTGCAAGCCAGCAGTGACTCAGCCCAACCCAGTTGAACCAACACCCGAGTGTTGCAAGGCTATCTCTGGGGCTGACTTGCCATGCCTTTGTTCATATAAGAACTCAATGGTTTTGCCTGCTCTTGGGATTGATCCTAATCTTGCCATGGGACTTCCTGCCAAGTGCAATATCACCCCTCCTGCCAATTGCTGAGGTCTTCTCTCTCTTACTCTCTCACATATCTATTACCATTTGTTGGCCTTTTCGTTTAGCTGTTTAACTTATTTTGTTTATGTATTTTTTTTTTAAATCTTATTTGTTAAAATTTAAGTATACTTTAACGCATTTTTAGCAAAAAAAAAAAAAAAAAAAACCAAATAAACTATATATACCATCTTTTTGTATGGTCCATGCTGCTAGAATAGCTTGATCCACCATGCATGCTTCCAGCATGGGCATGGCCCATGGGCGGCATTACATTAAGGCTGGCCTAAATTTTTTTTTTTATACGTATAATTTTTAAAATTTCTCAACCCTAAATTTTGTTTAAACACAACTGAAATAAATTTGAATATGATAATTTTAATGTTATTTTACAATATTGTAACAATAATATGTGGCAAATGGTAATTGATTTTTATCTAGATCCACAACTGACATTATTTTTTTTATCAACCTTTATCATATATTTTTATCTAATTGATGTTACATAAAAATATAATATGTTATTATTAATTTGACAAAAAAGTATGATTAGTTATTTAATTATATTTGTTTATGCATTCAATAATTGTTGCCTTACCGATTTTTAAACTTTTAATAACTTTTTTGGACTATTGGACAATTTAGTTGTATTGTACTAAATTGTGTTTAGAATACTATTATAGATTATTGTATATAATATCGAAGTTGCATATATAAAAAAAGAAAAAAGATTAATCATTTTATTTTTTACTCACCCCGCATCACAAATGACAAATTCCTAACTCCGCTATTACTGACCCTCCTAGAAAAAAAATCTTAGAGTGGCCCCTGAGCTTGGGCTATAAATTATTAAATTTTACCTCTTATGATGACATCTTTTTCTATAGTCCATGCTAACCAAATTCACCAATTAAAAATGTATTAACCAAGCTACGTACCCTCTCTCCTTTCCAATTTGAGTGTGATAAGATTTGTCATAAGAAGAAAATGATTGTGATGTAGTAGCTATATTTCCACTCACAAATGTCTGATATGTTAATTAGTCGCGGGTGATGGGTGATGGGCACTTCCTGAATTTGCTGCGCCCTGTGAAAATCATCTTATGATATAAGATCTCATGGATATTCTCTCGTCAACAATTGGCGTTTTTGTTATATTCATTTATTCATAAAATGTGAGTCAATTGTAAATTCAGGTTTAAGTTAAATTATTAAACAAATCAAAATATTTTTTTTAAAATGTAGTAATGAGCAGCGAGCTCATAAGTATGGAGCTCGATTTGATTATAATGTAGATTGTATATTTGTATATATGTAAAAAATATATGTTTATAGACTTGAGATTAGATTATCTAAGTCTGGAAATAAATTTATAATATATGAAGGTATAATTTTTTATTTTTTTAATAAAATAAATAATTCATTTCATAGTTAGAGTTACATATAATTTCTAGCCATACAAAATTGGTGAATTTAATTTTTATAAGTTAATTGAACAAAATTTGTCTATTTAATTAGTTAACTTAAATAATATAGTCTTAATTATAACTTAGTCATCAATTATTATCATATATTTGTGAAGAGATTAAAAAATTAATCATGAAATTTAATTTAAATAATAGAAAAATAAGTTAATCAAGTAACTCTTGATAAACTCAAGTTTGTTAAAAAGAAGAAGAATCAAGCCTAAATATATAATTTAGCCTAGTATTGTATATATATATATATATATATAGTTGTAGGAGGTCCTTGGAGCTTGCAAAACAGTAAAAGGCCCTAATACCTTTAGCCTTTAGATACTGTTCACGGGCCATTTAAGTTTGGTGACTCGTTCAGTACTCCAATTATATTAATCTTAGTTGAGCCATAAGTAACTTATTTTGTGACCATTTTGTAGGCTTGCCCAATACTTTTCTTTTCGGGTGTCTCCTCCTTAAACCTATCTCTATTGCTCAGAGTCTTTTTGAAACCAAGAGGGCCCATGGTTTAAGCCTTTAGCAAGATTTTTTTTTTTTTTTTTTTTTAAAGTGGTTTAAGGAAATTATGCATAATTTACTACAACAATATTTTTATTTTTTGCTATACTACTACGATAATATATATATATATATATATATATATATTTTTTTTTTTTTAAACAAGAAGATTGTATCTTTATTACTAAAGAATAGCCAAATTAGCTATGATTACAATACTAAGATGTGAAGGAATACCCTTTATCCTTCAATCAGATGACCATAAGTAACAAAAGATTCATGATCACTCTTCAAAGAATTGATAATAATCTCCAAGTCTCCTTCCACAATGACGGAAGTGAGACCAATATCTTGAGCAAAAGTAACGACCTTAACTATAGCTAGAGCTTCCTCAATTGCAGTAGCCACAAAGTTTAGAAGTGATACCTTCTCAGCCATTGAAGCTATAACTTGACCATTCTCATCGCGTAGCACTACTCCCGGTCCTGCCATATTCTCCTCTTTGAAAACAAAACCATCAAAGTTAACCCTAAGGCAAGGCGAGTTGGGGGTTTCCATTTGACATGTTGGGGGGTACATGATACAATTAACTCGGTCGTTATATTCCTAATTAATTCACAAATATTTTTTATATAATATAATCGTAAAAATTTTATGTAATTTTTTCTATTTCCTCTCTGTCTTTTATCATTAACATTTATTAATGCTTAATTCTGCCAAACTAATAGGGTCTAAATTTGTTGTCTTTTTCATTCTTTCAGGTATTTTGAAGGAATCTACCACACATTCATGTTGTCAGAGTCACAATTGCAATTCTAGGGTTGCGAATTATCAAAACTATCTGTCGTCTTTACTAGCTTGTTTTACTCTTTATTTCCCCCAAAACATTGTCGTGTTGAATGTACTGAGCAAGTTATTTGGATTATGTCATGTACTCTTTTGAATTGTGTTGTAAAATATTTGAATTTTATGAAACAACTTTATCAGAAAATAGTGCAATAGTGAAAGGCTCAAAGCCTATGCAAAAACCTATCTCAAAAAAAAAAAAAAAAAAAAAAAAAAAAAAAAAAGCTTACACGGCATACAATTTAGTTGAATATTATATAATTACTCATTTACCTTTGAGAGATTATTTTCCTAAATGGCAAATAATCCATATTTCATGAGTTCAAACTATTTTCTTTTCTTACATTTTCTCAAAATCCAATCACAAAAAATATAATGTATGCATGCTTGTGATTAGAGCCAAACCTAAAAACACTTAATAGTTAATACCCCCATCCTGAAAGAAGGGGAAAAAAAACTTCTCAATCAAAATGTTTTGAAAATTCATTAAAAAAAAAAAAAAAAAACTAAATTCACAAAAAAATTGAAGACAATCTGACTCATCAATTCGGGGGAAACTACAAGTGAAATGATTATGATTCTTAACTAATTTTGAACTCTATTGTTCCCAAAAAAAAAAAAAAATTACAAAACCTTGAGGAAGGTTTCAAATTCTTAGAATGTGCTAGAACATTTGATTAAGAACAACTTATACGAGAGGGAGTGCAATAATAGGAGTTGAATACCGTCGGTGGTAATTAATCATAGTGGTATAAACACTTTTTTTTATAGTTAAATTTATGTTGGTACTGTGAAAACGGAGGTGTGGGGCTAAATGGTGTTTCTCTGACCTAGCTAGCTAGGCAAATGAGTGCATGTCACATAAGCCTGTGAAATTCCTTGGCAATTGTATGTGGCATAATTAGCCGAATTATTTGATAATATCATTTCGATAAAAAATGGATATATTCTTTGATAGTTATATAAAAGTGGATCACATTTTAAGCAAATATATATATTCTTATTAGTGTTGTTCCATCAAGGAAGATTTTAAGATGCTTTTTGGGGGGGGGGGGGGGGGGGGGGGGGGGGTTGTCAATTAACAATGAAATGAAACGAAAAAAGAGAAAGAAGTCACAAAGTTCAATTGATGTTACCATTAAAAGACCCTCTCTCTCTCTCTCTCTCTCTCTCTCTCTTCCTATAGTGTCCATTCCTGATGAGAATTCTTTATCATCAAACTAAGACACCAATCAGTTTTTGGTGTAGACAAGAATTGAATCGTAAATCTCTTATTCAACTATTAAAGACTTTACTAGTTAAGTTAATTAAAACTCACATGTTTTATATGATTGCTCTTATTAATGTCAATTGCGAAACGAAATAAATTTTTTTTTTTTTCATTTTATGATTCTTTACTAGAAATTTTTTATATGACTGTTCTTTATTAATCTATATATTTATATATATAATAATAGGTGAAACTGAGAGAAACTTAAATTATAATTCCAAATTAGAGTTTCAATTTTGCGTCATGTGTCCTAAATTATTTATTCTTAAAGAGTTTTATTTCTAAATCTTAGAATTAAATGTGGGACCACATCATAAATATTCATCAAAGTGAGTTATTAAGTACAAAAACCAAAAAGTCTAGAATAAATGAATTGTAAAAAAAGAAAAAAAAATGCTTTACAATAATTAAAAAAAAAAATGACAATTTACATTTATACCTAATAATATCCTTACAAAATCTTTTAAAGACTTAATCAAATATAAAAATGACTATCAATAGTATTTAAATTATATATATAGGAATTATATATTATGCATCTTGTTGTATATCTTTAAATGTATCTATACATATGCATAAGGTTACAAGTTAATATTAATTAATAAAAGAAACTAGAATTTTTTTTTTAAAATTATTATTGATAAGTTACATATGCATTAGGTAGTTTTAAACACACAATTTCACTCTCCACTCACTCTTGTGAGAGAGGAGAGTAAAATTTAAGTAGAGCTTATTGGCAATTTTCATCAGAAAGTTGATTTGTTGTTGATTTCGATTCTATAAAATCGAATAGCCCTACAAGAAATTTACACTTTTTTATATTTAGTTGAATGGATCTGCCGATAATTTTGGCTAATCATATCATAACTAGATGAACAGATAACATAATTGGTCTTTGAGAAAGTGAGAAAAAAAAAATTAAAAAGCTATACAAGAACACACACATTAAAAAAAAATGCTAAAAACTAAAAGCAAAAGAAGTACACAAAACTTTTTTATTTTTTATGCAATCTGATTGGTTGGCCATCTCATATCACTTTTGGATAAGTTGGGTTGGGTTATGACCAACCCAATACAATCAAAAACCCATTTTAAACCCACCAATCGATTTTATTAAAGCCCAAGATCCAAACTCTTCAAATAAATACCCAAGTTCAACCCGGTTGCCCATTAACGTAAGCCAGTATCGATTTATGGCCATTGCCTTCCCGCCATTCTGCAATCACAGGCAATGGTGAAGACAAGAACAAACCCGGACTCTGCTAAAGCTCCAGTCCCAAATGCATCACCCAAATCGGTACTGAAGCATGTCAACCCGATAACCCAAACCCGCACCACCTCGATCGTCTCTTCCTCACTCTTCAAACTTGTAAGTGTTTTTTTTTTTTTTTTTTGGGCTTAAAAAACTTGTTGTACAGGTTTTGTTGCATGATTGGTGGTTGATGAAGCCTGCTAATGGCAAGGGTTTGCTTCTTTAGAGTAAGAGCGCTTTTCACTCTACTCTTTTTTCTTTTTTCTTTTTTTGGTTTCCCATATAATAAAAATGCTATCTTTGTGTGATATTTGAAGAAATTTGAGAGAAATGAAGGGGACCCAGATGGGGATTTGGATGTTGTTTAAGTTGTTAGAGTAGTTGTAGTCTGAATTATGGATTATTATATAAAGCCCTCACCATTGCCAGTGAGAAAATGACATTCTTATTGGATATTATATTAGGAAAGAACAAGAGGTTTATCTGTTTTATATGATTGTTTTTTAATAATATCATTTGGGAAAAGAAATTATTAGTTTTTTCTTTTTTCATTTTATGATTCTTTGTTCCCTTAGAAATGTTTTATATGACTGTTCTTTATTAATATCAATCAATGAAAAATACAAGATTTAAAAATAAAAAATATATATATTGGTAAGTTACACATGCATTATGTAGTCTTAAACACACAATCTCACCCTCTACTCACTCTTGTGGGAGAAGGAAGTACAATTTGTGTCAGTGCTTATTGGCAATTTTCATCAGAAAAGTAGATATGCTGTTGATACTATAAAATCAAACTGCCCCACAAGAAATTTATACTCTGCGGATGAATGCTGGCTAATAATATCATAATTGCACAATTACTATAATTTTTGAGATTGTTGCGCAAGCAATCCATTGTTTATTTGATTATTCTTAAATCCTTGTTCCTTTACAGGAGAGTAGGAACAAGAGTTTTTTGCTCTGCTGCAATTTCCAAGAGACATGACGCCATCACCCTTGAGACAGCAGATGGCATCAACATTACAATCAGTAATTGTATAAATAAGTCATGAATGCATCAAAATTGCTTTTCTTCGGAGGTATGTAATTCCTTGTTGTTACATTACTGGCTGCATGATATGACTTTCATCTTGGGTATAACTGCTGGTTGAAAATTGAGCATGACTCAAGTGAGATGAAGACCTACTTGGACTAGTATTGTAAGCTGGTATGAAAAGGTTTAATATTAAGCAAAAATGGAACCAAGCTATTAAGTGTCAGACAGTAATTTTTTTTTTTTTTTTCCTTTTGGCGTTATATCTTTATTATTATTTATCTCTATAAATGTTCTTGTTAACATGTCCTTTTAACATAATTTCAAATTCTGAATTCTGATGTGAAAGGTATGCAATCATTTCCAGTGCGGATTTCCTTATAACTGGGAGGAGTACGCTGTTGGTTTTTGTGGTGACAAACATAGAGTTTCGGCTTCTAATGAGTTCAACATGTCTTCAGGTGACAGTGCAAATAAAACTTTGCCATTTTCTTTAGATGATCTCCCAGTAACTAGGATACGTGATCTCTTACTGCCCCCTTTTGGTGACCCGGAAAATTGTTTGCTAACAAAGAGCATTTTTAATGATGTACTTGGAAAATTTTAGGGAAATAGTCCAATGAAAAACGTGGATTCTGGGTCAGATGAGACACCAGTTAATCAAATGGAGACTAAGGTTGATTATAAGTTCAACAATGATAATACTATATTGAATTCAAGGGATATGACAAAAGAAGAACATCAGAAAGCCAGTTGTCATTCTGAGATGGGCACGAATGTCCTCGCCCCAACTAGAGTTGCTTGCAAAAGAAGCCCGTCTAGATTGAAGAATTCTGGAATGAAAGATGAAGTTGTTTCATCAAACTCTCATGGTAAGAGTACATATAGTGATAGGGCTATTTCATCAGATGCCACTAGGAATGGGATTGGAGGGAGGGTGACAAAAAGTGCTTCAAATCCAACCAACTCATTCGGAGAGGATAATGTAACCTTAGTAACTGCTGATAATCCTAAAGTCAGACAAAGACGAAGAAAGAGTCTGAGGTATCTGAACAAATGATCTGCAAGGCAAATTCTTAACCAGTAACTGAGAGCTATTAGTTGAATTACTTTGCAAAGAATGCTACACATGTATCAGAGAATCACACCTACATATCAGTTAGTAATATGATGTTACAGTTAAGATATTATATTATGTTTTATTTGGCTGCTGAGTTTTGTGCAGAAAATACTGCAAGCTGCTTATTTTTATTGTCTTTTCATCAGACATCAGTTGTAGGATTGCAAAGACTTGGAGGTTAGTCATTTTTTCTAGGATATCTTGAATGGTCTTAAAACTTCATATTTTAGCTCATAGGATGTTACTCCTTGTCATTTTATTGTAAAGGTTTCTATTATCTGGTTGATGAAGTTGTTCATCATTGTTTTGATGGAAGTTCTGTCATTGCCTTTCGTTTGTAATAATGGGTAAGTGTTGATGTGGACAGGACATGAAATTCATTTTACCAGTTCTCCGTCAGCATTTAAGTCTTCTAAGAAGGAAACACCAACACATATAGTAAAGACCTATGCCCCAAGGGAGGAATAGTAACTTCTTAGTATAATTTCCTAGACAAACATTTTATGGAATTCCAATGTCAAAATGTAGCCTATGTAATGGTTTATTAGGCGTTCAAATAGGTGATAGATTTTTTCAAGACCCTACTTTGTTATATTGATACACTAAAACCCTTCAAAGCAGATGCAGCACCACAAACACTAGCATTTCTTTTTCTTGGCCATAGACTAGCTTTCTGTGAAGTCATGAAAGTAATAATATCTTCAATAGATCATTTTGTGTTAAGTTGAGCAGTTTCTACTGACAAATTTGCTGCAAACTTATTGAGCCTCTTCAAAGTACTTCGTTATAGAACACATTACAATTTAGACTTAGAATCTCCAATGTGCAACAAAGCCTAGGTCTTTGGTAAATTAGAAGGCCAATTACTGCTAGATTTATGGAATGGTTTAAAAATTTCCTCAAACCGTAATCTGTATGGTCTTTAAGATAGAATACTAAGTTATTTTATTCTAGAAAAACTTTTGGCCAATCAAAGATGCATTACAGAATATGGCCCTAGATATGACTGTGTTAGCAAAGAAATGTTCATCTAGGCAGTTCCAGCTGGTATTGAGGCTTATATGAGACTACTTGTATAACAATATGATTGATACTAGAGCTTCACTTATGCATTGTGAATTGTGGTTATCAACTTCTCCAAGGGTCTAATTTTGTTGATCTTAGAAATAATCAAGAGTGATTATTGATTCATTTGTTAGGTAATTTGAATGTTCTTGGAATGGCTAGTTGGTTGCTAAGAAACCAATGGATGTTAATTTTTATACGTAAATAAAGCTTTAAGAAGAAGAAAATGTAGGACTTAACTCAAACACAAACATGTTTGCGTGGAAACCTTCTTTGTCTGAAGAGGGAGAAAAGCATAGGTTCAAGCCAATTGAATAATCCACTATGTTCTAGAAAATGATTACAAAGGTGTACGTGTTTATGAGAGAGAGAGAGAGAGAGAGAGGTAAGTGAAGTATTAGAGGGAGATTGGGGTGTTTGGTAATAGTTTTCAAATAATCATTTTTAGGTTTTAAACAACATTTCACACATTTCAACGCACTTTTTCACCCACACCTATTTCTATAAATATTTTTAAACAACAATTTTCAGTTTTTAAACACATGTACCAAACGGGCTTACTGTGTACAGAAAATTGTGTTGGAGCTGGTTCTTCCTTTGTCATCCTAGAAAGATGAGCTGCGTTTTTATTAGACGCTGTTGGGTCTTGACAAAAATACCCACTATGGACAGGTACTCCATGCACACACGTCTGTGTATTAGGGGTCTTTGATAACTCAACCAAGCTGGTCTCTGATAACTCATAACACTTTTTCCTTTTATTTTTTACTTTTTTATTTAATTTATTTAAATGGTGAGAAACACAATAATTTTCACAATAGTTGAGTTAATAAATTTTTACTTATTTACAATTATCTATTTATTTTGTTATAAATATTTATTAATAATTTCAAATTTATTTTGTCCCCCGAACTAAAATTCCGACTTCGCCACTGCTTTGAAATAACAAATAGTCAACATTCGTAAAGTTTGTTGACACTGAATATACAGAAATTTGTGTACGTTGAATGTACAAAATTGCGTATATTAAATGTATTAAATTTTATACATTTTTTTTTTAAATGTGTACATTAATTATCCAGATTTTGTACAATTTTTTTAAATTTGTGTGTTGAGCGTACAAAATTTTGAACATTCTTAAAAATTGTGTACGTTGAATGTACAGAATTGTGTACATTATTAAAAATTATATTCGCTAAATATATAAAATTATATACGTTTTATGTACAAAGTTGCATATGTTCTTAAAAATTGTGTATGCTAAATTTACAACAATGTCCACATTCTTAAAAATTGGCTACATTCTTAAAAAATTAAAAAAATTGTGTACGTTGACTATACAAAATTTTTTACATTCCTAAAAATTGTATATGTTGAATATACAGAATTGTATATATTCTTCGAAAAAATGTGTACTCTAAATGATCAAAATAATGTAAATTCCATCAAAATAGTATGCGTTTAATATATTTATCTGTGTATGTTAAATAGATAGAATTTTGTACACTCTTTAAAAAAAATGTGTACGTCACATGTATAAAATTGTAAACATTCTTAAAAATTTTATACGTTAAATACACATTATTTTGCCCATTCTTGGAAAATTCGTTGAACGAACAAAATTGTGAATATTCTTAAAAAATTTGTAAGGTGAATATACAGAATATACATTGAATATACATAATTGTGTACTTTTTTAAAATTTTGTGTATATTAAATATACAGAATTGTGTATAACCTTAAAAATTGTGTACATTAAATGTAAATAATTTTGTACATTCTTAATAATTGTGTTGAATGTATTTGTACACTTTATAAATTGAGTAAGTTGAATATACAAAATTGCATACATTTTTCAAAATTGTGTGCGCTGAAAGTATAGTATTTTGTATATTCTTAAAAATTGAGTAGCTTGAATTGAATGCACATAATTGTGCAAATTGCTGCCAACTAGCAACCCATTTATTGGATTGAATTTGGGTGCTTTTCAGATTGTTACCCCTCATAAACATTATCATATTTAGTGCATAAACAATCTCATATTCAAATTCACATGAACCATACCTCAACCACTTCAATAATATCCTTATCTGCATTTTTGACATTCTGCCCACTGGAGTTTGTAATTTTTGCAGAATAGCGGCCGTCATCATCCATTACTACAATTATGTTCTTTGCGGCCGTCATCATCCACTACTATAATTATGTTCTTTCCCTACAGAAGAAAAAAAAAAAAAAAAAAAAACCTTGAAGCAACTTTGAGCCAAGATAGGAAAGTAATGCATGTATGCACAAATTTCTTGGGGGACTTGAACATCAATAAAACCATCCAAAAAGCATTTGTATAAAACAATGCAAATCTTAGAGCTCCAGAACAAATTGACGAGAAAGAATAAACAAAATCTTAGTTAGAAGGTATTTGGGGGAAATGGAAGCATTTTAAATATGCACATTAAACAACATAAGTGAGAGTATTACAATAGAAGTGCCTAGATGATGGCAGACTCCCATGATGTAGAGACTGGGATTTGCAGCATATCCATGCTAATGAAATCAAAGAACCAGTAATGAATTGGCTGGTAAAACAACTCAACATGCAATCAACTATTGGCAAAGATCTAACATGGAACAGACCTAAAAGAACACGAGAAAATTGATCAGTATTAATACAAATCAATCAGTAGATTATTGAATTGAGCATAGTAATAAATCACTTTAATAATTTCCAGTAAGTTTATTTTTTGATAAGTTATGCACTTAGTAGGTTTTGAGCCCACGACAACACTGTCCACCTTACTCTTAGAAGGGAAGGAGGTTCCATTTGAACTAGAACTCATCAACCATAATAACTTCTCTCTGTCTCTCTCTCTCTCACACACACACACACACACAATTCTCACATAATAGAGATCTCTCCAACTGCAACTAATCCATTTGTCCTCATAAATGCCGACATCCTCAAAATGATCTTTTAGAAGAAATTGACTTTCATTAGGAGCAAAAAAGAGGTGCTATCCTTACATGGGGTATATACAAAGAAAGAGCAACACCAAAAAAAAAAAAAAAAAAAGACCCTGAAACATAGAAATCGACATCTTAAACATGAATCTTCTAAAAAATCCATAAATCTAAGCCCGGAGAAATGAATAGAATTTGAATTCTACTCTCATAAAGTCTTGAGAAAATCAAAGATAATGTGGCATTCCCTTCCCTCAAACGAATGAATATTCCACTCACTCCAAAGACACAACATGAGGCATAAAGAACCCACCTTCCAAGTTTTCCCATAATTGATTTTGCCAAAACTTCCCTTCAAAGAATCCAACAAAGCAGCCACAATCACGCATTGCACAACCAACTCTGAATAGGCATAACAGTAGTTCCCAGTTCCTACATCTCCAAAGCTGCAAAATAGAGTAAGAGAAGGTGATCCATGGATTCCCCATGGTTTCACACAATATGATGTGCTTTACACCAAACACACAAGAAGGATAAAAAAGAAAACCATGATATATGGAAATCCTCGCATAACTAACCAAATCTAAAGTGGAGGGGTAGGAAGGGAAAGAAGAGGGAACTGACAATGTAGAGGGATAAATTGAAAAATGCAAATGTTTTAACAAAATAATATACAAAATAGAATTATGACTACACAGAACATACAAATAAGCAACTTAACTGATTAACAAAATTCTGAACCTCAAATTTGTGTCAATAAGTGCATCTAACATATTTTACTAAAAAGGAATTCCCAAAAACAACAGTAATCATCTGGAAGTAATCTGGTAACAGATAGTAATTATGAACAAAGAATGAGTAATGGCAGTGCTCTTTTCATTCCCACCAAATCTCTAGTTTTACCACTTGTGATCTTCAGATTGGATTTTTTTGGTCATCAGGAAGGGCTGACATGCAGGATTCAGCAACCACATATGCTTTTCTAAAGTACTTTTTGCGAACCTGGTATTCTTTTCCACCTCAAATTAGATACTAAAATAAAATATAAAAGAACACTCCCACAAAATGTAGGCTAAGTTACTTATCAAAAAAAAAAAAAAATGCCGGCTAAGTGAAAAATTAAAGACAAGAAACAGAAACAATTATGCAGCAACAATGTTAATTACAGCCAAAAAGAAGACAGGAAAACATGTGCCAATAAAAGGGCTATAGAAGTACTTACATCAATTAAATATAATCAGTAAAAAAAATTTCACCAAAATCTATTCATAATAGTTACAAAAATATCAGAACTATCAATTAACCCAGTAAGTACCATATAGTTCTGTTAAACTATGCAGACACATACCTTGCTACTATAACAATACCTACTGCACATGCAGATACATAAGGTTGAGGCATCAAAGCTTCTGCCTCCAATGACCCAAATTCCATAGGAAAAGCTTCAAATAAAAGGTAAAGAAAAGAAGCTTCAAACAGCCACTCTTCAATCCCATGAGTATAAAATACTGAAAATTATTTTATTTTATTTTTCTGATAAGTGTAAAAAATGGAGAATCATTGAAATAATAGTCTGTTTTGAAATCCAACAACAACCAACATAATCATTTAATGTAAAGGCTGAAATTGGAAATTTTATATCATAATACTTAGTCTAGGTGGGTTAATAGTCTACCACAGAAGCCAACATACACTTTGACAAAACATATTGAACTGCCATTATATGCCTCGATACAAAGGGCAAGATTACTAGGAAGGGACCATGGAGTTGTTTTCCAATCCATGGAAGCTGCCTTACGTGGATCGCTGATTATTGGAAATGTCACACCATTATTTCAGGGGCAGGGACATCCTGTGTCTCTCCAGGAAAGTTAGCCATCATTGAAATGTTATGAAACCAAGGCTCTAGAATTAACATTATAAAATTATCATAAAAAACACTTTAAACCAAAATGATAGTTCAGCCAAAACACAGAGTGGCCCGAACCTAGTTCACAAATTATGGATAAATGATTAATACCTCATACCAAGAAAAACTGGATAACAGCACTGGATGATAATAGTTCAGCAACCCAACTCCTACATATGAATGGCAAACAGAAGTTTCGGACAACAAACCCTATATTTCTTACCATCTTCAAAATTAGACAGGTCTGGTGTCTTGCAAGTTGCAACCAGTGCAGTATGGCATGACCTGCGAACACAACGACATCAAAGAAATTAATTTGAACCCACTATAAAAATAAAAAACCAACCTATCTTCAAAAACCAAAATAATTACTATCTTAAAAAAGATCAACTCAAAATATCATGTTTAGACCCTAAAAAATTTAATAAAGCATGAAAAATTATATCTTTTATTCGTTAGTGAACACAGTACACACGACTGATGGGTCTTGAATCCAAAGTTATGACCTTCACCTTGTTCATACAAGGGAAGAAATGCCACCTAAACTAGATTTTCATTGGAGTATGAGACAAAATAGGATATTATGACCTTCAAGTATCATGGACTGCCAACATAAATCCCTACCTAATAATCTTAGATGCGTTTGAGTTAAATACATAGTTCACTCAAAATGAAAATGACTAAAACAAAAAAACCAAAAAACTTTTTGACTTCTTCCTTGTACTAAAACTTTCCGACAGCCATTAAAAGGAACCATCAGCAACAGAGTGAAACCGTCATATCACATTAGAAGGAACTCAGTATGAAATTCAAGATCAAAATCATAAAATGATTCATTAACCAATAAAGGACACATATCAATTCAATAGGAAGTCAATTCTCAAATTAGAATATCAAGAAGCATATGCTTAGCAGCTTCATTACCCAATTCACTGAAAAAAGATCAGATAATAATAACAAACAAGTTTCATTAACCAATTCATAAATATACAGACCTTGAAACCCTTATAAACAAGGCCCTTCTCAAAGGCTTGGCAAAGACCCACCACACACTCTCCATGAAGATCAAGTCCATCGACTACCCATCCTTGTAGCCAATCCACTGCCCCATCCTGCGCACTATCTTCTCCCACTCCTCCACATAACTAGCAATCCTATGATCCATTAACACGAATTAGAATATGTGCAAAATTCAAATCAAAGGAATGCTGATTTAACACCAAAAAATATAACGTACAGACCTGGTGACAATGATCCTGCACTCTTCATGCGAATTGCCAAAACCAACAACAAGCACATCAAACTGTATTACCATTAGCCTGCATTGTGATAACCCCATCTCTTTCTTGGCACTTATATACTATTTTTTGTTACTTCATCAATTTATATTCTTTTACTAATATCTTTGATACCACAGTCAAATACAGATGGAAATAGGATTACTACAATTGAAGTAGAAACAGAACACAAGTTAAACAAGGATATCAGTTGAAGTACAAGCATAACCAAGTTAAACAGCATTATAATTAAAGTAGATTACTAATATCTTTAGGCTGCATCTCCTGGCTACCCTGCTTAGGGCTAAGGGCACCATCATATTTAGAAACTACCTCTACTAGTATAAAAATGAACAATGAAAATAAAAAACACTTAAAACAGTAAACCTTGAAGAACCAGAAACACAAAATTCTTTATATTTACTAATTCATTACTATACAACTTCTGAAACCAAAAAAAAAATGAATCAATTACAATGAAAAAATGATTTACAAATGCAAACAAAATGTTTGCTATGTCTCAATTCGCACGAACAGTAAAAGTGACGAGAGGTTGGCAACCCATGATTGCCACAGGATGGATCTGTCTGTAACATGTTCGCTTCGCTGCAACAGGGATGTCCTCTTCTTCCTCCTCAGATGATGATGAAGAAGGAAGAGGTATAAAACTCGGCAAAGCTGAAGGACAACATTGTGACTTAGGCTTTACTTCAAGACTCTTCTCATCTGAAACTTTAGCCTTTTCTTGAATGTATCCTTCTTCACCCTCATCTGATTCTAGTAGAAAGATGTGACTCAATAGCTCTGTAGCCGTCAGCCTCTTCACAGGATGCCTCACAAAGCAGCAACTCAAGAAGTTCTGGGCTGCTTTTGAGATATGAGGTGGAATCGTCGGTGACTCAGTAGCTATCCGAGACATAAGTTCGGATTTAGGGGTAGAAGCCCACGGTGGTTTTCCAGTCAACATCATCAGCACACTACACCCAAGTGCCCAAATATCTGAAGGCGCTTCCTGAATTCCATACCTCACCATCTCAGGAGAAAAGAACAAATGTGTGCCTCTGACACCACTAGCATCCCTCACATTCTGCCTCTTTGCCAACCCAAAGTCCGCAACTTTAGCAACATAACCATCCCCATTAGGTACTAACAGGACATTGTGAGGCTTGATATCACAATGTACAAATCCACGGTCATGAACTTGCTTCAATCCAATCAAAATAGACCGCGTACAATTCCTGACTAGAACCTCAGACATCCCAGTACCAGAACCATATTTCTTGATGAAATCGGCCAAGCTTCCTGAAGCAAGCTCAAGAAAAACGTTGTGAATGATGTCACCAGAGCCGGTGGTTGTGGTGTCTGATCCAAAGTATTGAACCACATTTGGACACCCTTTTAAAGCCTGAAGAAACCGTTGCTCAATTGAGAGTGAAGATGACCCAGAAGTGGAGTTTTCTGATTTCACAGCCATGATTGGAGGAAATCCCAAACAGGGTTTCTTCAGTTTGGCAACGAAAACAGAACCAAACCCTCCACGGCCAAGCAATTGGCCTCTGCACCAAGAGGGTGCTCTGTAACCCAGAGAAACCTCACCACCGGCAATGTAGTCCTCTCTGCTTCGCTTCATTCCTCCCATGATACAACCAGAAGACTGAATTTCGATTGATTAGTAGAAAATTTGTATCAAGCAACGGGTTTGAAGAGAAACAAAGAGTGGAGTGGGGTTTACGAAACAGTAACTTTGCTGATAGTGGAATAAGCAGTGGTTTCAAGAAGGAGGGTTTGATGAGAAACAGAGAAGCGTGTTCTTGTTTCAGAACGGTCGAATAATTTTGATGCTTATTTTCGACGCTGACTATATATATACGTCGGTTTAAGGGCTGGAGTTAACGGTCGGATAATTTCAAACTCGAACAACAAAAGTTTACGACTTCGTTTCGGAAAACCTTTATTTTGATTATTAAATTTTTAATAGCTAATAAGAATAAGTTTCGGAAAACAGCGTTGCTTTTTCTATAAGCTAAAACTAAACAAAGTCGGTGGTGGGATAAAAAGACTTTATGAATTTCTTTAAGGAAAAAAAAAAAAAGGCTTCTAATTTAAAAAATAAATAAATAAATGTAGGTACTATTAAAATTTTTGTATTTTATTTTTACATTAATTAATTAGTTAATTATAATATCATGAATCCTTTTTTTAAATTTTTTTTTTTTTAATCTAGTGTATGAGTCAGGTTATTAGTCACTAATTGAACTAGTTGTCATTGATGAAATAGTAACAACAAATAAATATTTTTAAAAAATTGGTAATTTTACAATTTTTATATTTAATTTTACTTTGATTAATTATAAAATTAAATCTCTTACTTTTCTTTTTTGGTTCTTTTAAAAAAAATTAAAAGAAATTTTGAAAACCCATTTGTTAACCCCGTTAAGAGTCAGATTATTGGATCAGTAGTTGAACAAATGATCACTTATCGAACAATATGGTTAAATATAAAGATAATTATTAGGAATTTAAATTTTTTTTTAAATATTGTTTTCCCAATTTAATTAATGTTTTAAAAAAATCAGTGGGCTATATCAATTCAATTGCATAAAGTCCAATTAAACAACCGAATCAACTTAGATATCGACTATGATGTTGTTAATGAGTGAGAACAATAAATGTGAAGATGACTTCCTTCCTTCTTCTTTCTTTTTTTTTTTTTTAAACCACTATTCCTCACGTTGAATGACCTTATTTGATGAGTGGAGTGCAACTTAAAAGGAAACTTGGACAGCAAGCAAGGAATTGGATGAATGATTGAGAAAGCAGGAAGTTTATTGGGCTCAAAGGTCTCGGCTGAATTGGCTCAAACATGGAGACAAAAATAAAAGCTTCTTTCACTCAAAGGCATCTCAGAGAAGGCAGATGAATTTTATTAAAGGAATCTTGGACCCACAGGGTAGATGGTGTGAGGAAATAGAAGAAGTGGCAGGAGTAACTATGGATTATTTTAATAATATGTTTTCCACAGGTTCATGCAACCGGATTAAGGAGTGCTTGGATGCAGTACAACCAAAGGTGTCCAGTTAAATGCAACAAACACTATCCAGTGAATTTAGCGCAGATGAGATTAAAGCAGCTTTGTTCCAAATGGGACCTACAAAGGCTCCTGGACCAGATGGTATGAACGCCCTCTTTTATCAAAAGTTCTGGCATATTGTTGGTGATAATGTTGTGTCTGCTGTTCTTAAATTCCTTAATACTGGTTATATGTTACCTGCTCTTAATCATACTTATATTGTTCTCATTCCAAAAATCAAAAATCCTATTAAGGTCTCTGATTATAGGCCTATAAGCCTTTGTAATGTAATTTACAAAATTATTGCAAAGGTGCTAGCCAACAGGTTGAAGCAAATTTTGCCTCAAATTATTTCTCCAACTTAGAGTGCTTTTGTACCAGGAAGATTAATTACAGATAATGTACCGGTTGCCTATGAAGCTCTTCACACGATGCATGGAAGGAGAAAAGGAAAAACTGGGACACTTGCTATGAAACTGGATATTAGTAAAGCCTATGACAGGGTAGAATGGGATTTTTTAAAAAGGATCATGCTGAAGCTGGGTTTTCCTGGGTTTTCCTGGTATTTGGGTGGATAAGGTTATGAGTTGTGTCATATCAACTTCCTTTTCTGTATTAATTAATGGAAAGCCATATGGTATGATTCATCCCACTAGAGGAATCCGGCAAGGAGACCCTCTATCACCCTATCTTTTCCTATTATGTGTAGAAGGATTTACATCTCTCTTACAGAAAGCAGAATTAGAAAGAAAATTACATGGTGTCTCTATATGCAGGCAAGCTCCCCGTATTTCACATCTGTTATTTGCAGACGATTCCCTTTTATTTTGCCAAGCCATAGAAAAGGAGACAAAGGTAGTGTTGGAGATTTCGCAACTGTATGCAGAAGCCTCTGGGCAATGTATAAACCTGAATAAGTCCTCAGTCTATTTCAGTAATAATACTGCTCCTCAGCATCGAGACTTGATCAAGGCTTTATTGGGAGTAAGTGAAGTGGATAGATTTGAATCTTACTTGGGGCTACCGACCTTGGTGGGGAGGAAAAAATATCATACTTTCTCTTTTATTAAAGATAGAGTGTGGAAAAAGCTCCAATGGTGGAAAGGGAGAACTCTTTTGAGAGCAGGTAAGGAAATATTAATTAAAGCAGTGGCTCAATCTATTCCAACATATACCATGGGTGTTTTTCAATTGCCGATTAAGCTATGTGAAGAACCCCAAGCTAAGTGTGCTCGGTTTTGGTGGGGCCAAATTGGAAACGAGAGAAAGATCCATTGGCTGAGTTGGGAAAAATTATCTAGACCGAAATTGAAAGGTGGAATGGGATTTAAGGACTTGCGACAATTCAACTTGGCAATGCTAGCCAAACAAGAATGGAGATTGATGCAAGACCAAGAGTCATTGCTATTTCAGTGCCTGAAAGCACGATATTTTCCTAGAAGCAATTTTTTGGAAGCCACATATTCTCCCACTAGCTCTTTCACATGGAAGAGTATTTTGGTAGCCAAGCCAATAATTTAGTAGGGGTCTTGTTGGAGGGTAGGTAAAGGATCTTCAATCCGAGTGCTAGGTGATAAGTGGCTTCCTAATCATCCCACCAAAAAAGTATTACATCCAACCCAAAGTGTAGACGATGATCTGACAGTTGAGGAGCTCATAGACCTGGTTACAAGGTGGTGGAACAGAGATTTTATCATGCAGAATTTTAATCATGAGGATGCGGATGCTATACTTCGTGTGCCTCTAAGCAGAAGATATATTTCAAATTCTCTATTTTGGACACTAAACAAATCAGGGGAATATGCAATAAGGTCTGGATATCAGGTGGCTCGAAAATTGCAAAAGGAGACGGACTGGGCAGAAAGCTCTAATGGAGTTGTGGGAGGTTTGGTCTGGAGAACTCTATGGAAACTAAAAGTACCCAACAAAATCAAAGTGTTTGGTTGGCGGGCTTGTCGCAACATTCTGCCTACTCGAGTGAACCTGGTTCAAAGGAGAGTAATCCAAGATAATAGGTGTGAGGCATGCAAGATTGAAGCTAAAACGGGAATCCACGCTTTGTGGAACTGTGGAGTAGCTCGTGGTGTATGGGCAGGTTACTCGGCAAGAGTACAGAAATGCAGTGGAGACCAAGCTGATATGCTTCAGCTTATGGAGGAGATGGTTAACCGTCTATCCACTGAGGAACTGGAGCAATTTTTAGTTCAGTCATGGATTATTTGGAACCAACGAAATGGCCTGATCCATGGGAAGCAACTACAAGCACCTAAGGTGTTAATCAAACGTGCACAAGACTTTACGACGGAGTTTCGGCGAGCTAATTCTCAGTTTTCAGTACCAATCACAATACCAGCTCCGACAAGATGGACACCACCTTCTTTAGCTCGTTTTAAACTCAACTTTGATGCTTCGATCTTCCAGGAAGATGGGACGTCTAGTATTGGAGCCATTATCCGCAACGATAGAGGAGAAGTCATGGCGTCGTTATCAGCAAAGGGACCCCCAGTGACGTGTAGTGAGGATGCAGAGATTTTAGCTTGTCGACGTGCAGTGGACTTTGCAATAGAGAGTGGATTTTCAGAGCTAGATCAAGCAATCATGACAGCCTTGAGCTCGAGGAGAGGTTTGGTGTCTCGGCTGGACCATATTATCCGGGACGTTATTTGCATTCTCAACAGCCTCAGATGGTCGTAGGTTCTCTTTGCTAAAAGGAGTGCTAATGCTACTGCCCATGCTCTAGCTAGATATGCTAAAGATCTCATAGAGGATGTTGTTTGGATAGAAGATTCACCTCCCCCAATTGTGGAGGCTGCGTACTTGGACTCAATTTCTATTTAATGAAATATGAGGATGTTTCCCTCTTCAAAAAAAAAAAAAAAGATAAGGAAGCTTGGACCGATATAAATAATGAAATAGTAACCCCCTTTGGAACATACATTCATATAAATAATGGGCAAGGCATAATGCCACACGCCATACTTAAGGATGCAAATTGAGTGCATAATTTTGAGTGTTACTTAACCTTGAGCATTGGACATTGTTATCCTAATAACAAATAATCATCGTCCCTCCTAATCCTATTGTCACCCTCCTATATTCCATTGGTATATCTTGGTGCAAAAACCTCTCACTCACATAATTAAAAATTATATTGATAGATTTTAAGCTAATGGACCAGCTTAAGTGGATGGAGTATAGAGGCCTTGGCAAGATCAAGCTTTAGACTTAAGATCGTATCTCTAAGACAATATTCTGAATTGAACCTAAGATTGTGCCTTTAACATGAATCTTGTTGGTTCAAAAAAAAAAAAAAAAAAATTAAAGACTAATTATTGTTTGTTTGAAAAAAAAAAAAAAAAAGCTTTTAACTTTTAACTTTTGTCTCTTTGTTTTAATACAAAATTTAACAAAATTGGCTTCTTTTTTTAACTTTTTGTAACACATTTAGAAAAAAGCTATATAAAATAAAATAAAAAAGTCTATCTTTGTATCATATTTACCAAACAAGCGCCGAAACTTCGAGATACCTAAATGGACACTAACTCAAAACTACAAACAAAAAACAAAAAACAAAAAAATTCTCGCAACTTAGCTTTTTAGATTTTTTTTTTTTTTTTAAGAAGAAGCTTTTTGGCTAATTTGATTATATGCAACCATTTAAAATC
This sequence comes from Quercus variabilis, assembly GCA_030445155.1. Classification (NCBI taxonomy): domain Eukaryota; kingdom Viridiplantae; phylum Streptophyta; class Magnoliopsida; order Fagales; family Fagaceae; genus Quercus; species Quercus variabilis. The sequence goes on from CP129453.1 coordinate 46,625,428, forward strand.
TCACTTTTCTAATTACAACCATATTTTAACTAGCTTTAACAAAATACCATACCCAAAAGCATGTACAATATAAATTGATTTCTAGCTTGGGAAGTACATATACTTCTTAATCAAGAATGAATTGTCCAGCCAAGTGCTCTCTAATAAGGGTCATCAATGGGCCGAGTCGGGCTGGCCTAACCCATTTTTACTTGGCCCGTGGACACAATGAGTTGGACATAATGGGCCATTAACTAATTAACAAGCCGGGTTGGACTGGACTGAAAGAGAAAACCTTAGCCCATGACCTTGCCATGGACAATACCCATTTTGTCTTTAGCAAGCTGGGCTATCGGGTTGGGCCTAATGGGTTACCCATAGGCTTGTATTAGTCTATTATTTTATTATTTTTATAAGGAAAGAATCAATTTTTTATAAGGGAATAATCAATCTATTTTTTTAAAGGAAAGAATTAAAAAATTTAATACTTAATACTTAATTACAAATTTTTTTATAGCCAAATCTATTTAATTTTTTGTTTTGTTGATGAAAACCTATTTAATTTTTTATTTATTAAGGCTTTAAATAGTTTTTTTTTTTTTTATCTTTAATAAAAAAAAATGTCAAATGGTTAATTCAAATTTGATAGACTACTACAAAAATATATATTTAGTAAACTAAATTTAGCACAATTACTCTGTGTATCTTAGTGGTTGAGGGAGTTTTCCTAAGAAATTCATCTATAATATCTCAAAATCAATCCTTCATACACCTCCTATATATTTTTGTTATGAATTATGAGTTATTAGGCTAGGCCAATGAGTTAGGCCAACGGGTTGGGCTACTGGACTAGCCCACCAGGTACCTATGAGCATAAAAACTAGCCCACGACCTGAACCACTGGATAATGGGCTACCTATGAGCCTCAATAACAACGGGTCGAGCCACTTATTAGCCTGGTAGGCCATCGGGTTTCTGGGTCGAACTGTAAACCATGGACTATTTGATGACTGTAATTTAACTAGTTGATACTTTTTAGTGTTTCCAACCAAAGTTCAAATCTCCTACTCCAACTATCGAATTATTAAAATAAAATAAAATAAAAAGAATTGTCCAACTTTTTAACTGGATATGAATATAGAGGTTTATTAAACATATCAAGTTAAAAAAATACTAATTGGTGGGATCAAAACTATAATGGATAAAAGTAAACATTGACTCTAAGGTTGGGAGCACTTATCTTATGCATTCATCAGTTGCAAAAAGGGTTTTCACAAGATACCACCTGCAATATTGGAGAGGATATTAGTTCATTTCAACCTTAGGGTTTGATGGTAGTTTAATACCAACTTTCATCCACATTTATTGATGGCATTCAGGATAAGCTGAGTTGCTGTAATTTTTCCTAAACGATATAAATTCTGCAACTTTATATGAATAGTATGAGAACTCACTTGAATGGAAACCTGATGTGCAGAATATTATTGCTCATTTAAAATACCTAGTGTGGCCATACCACAAAGACATCTTGGTGTATAATAATTGTTACCAAGAAGATTATGCTCTTACTAATTAAAAACGAGAAAAAATAACTGAAGTGATTTGAGACTGTAAACTACAGAGTTGCTTATGGTATTAGAATAAGATAATTGATCACCTATTACCTATCAAAAAGAAGATAATTAATCACCTATCCTCCCCAACCCCATCCAAAAATGAAAAACGCAGGAAAAAAATATATATATTGCAGAAAACAATGAGATATGAACTGAGCAGATATACATTATATACACATGAAAGAATTTATTCAAAAGAATTTAAAATTCAATGTGTTGTTACAAACATACTTTTTGTGTATACTTGCTTTCCTGTCCATCGCCAATACCTTCTTGAGAGGGCACCTACAAAGCTGAAGGTGAAAAGGATCAGAAATGTACACACAAGTGCACAAGAAGAAAAAGATGCTGCATATAGAAACTCTAAGAAGCTGCTTTTAAAAAAATTTAGAACTGCTGACTTTCCAAACTAGCAAAAGAAGGGTGATGACACCGCGGCTGAAGATATTAGTCAGTCATTCTCAAAAACGTGTACCCTAATCTCCTAAGTATGCATTAAAATGCATTTTGTGCATTCATAGAATTTGGATTCGTATTTGAAACAAGTTTTGAAGATGAGTTCCATTTTCATTTCTGCCACCAGAGCGCCAAAAGTGTGGCAAATATCAAGTCATAATATTAACAGAATTCTGAATGGAGGGTAGCATCTCTCTCTCTCCCTCTCTCCCCCTCCCTCCCCAGCTCCCTTCTCCCTATCAACTTCATTGGTTTTATGTTATTTGTGATACTCCTGCCTCTATTTCTACCACAAGACATTGTATTTTTTGTCAAAATAATTTAAGTTATACAAATAAAATACATGCTCCCCATAAGTTAGAATTTGCTATTTGTTGAGGGAGAAATATAAGGATGTACCAAACCAAGAGCTTCTGTTGCACTTATACAACTCTCTTCATCACAAACCCCGACAAGCATATTTAAAAGAAATAACCTCTATTCCACTTTCAAATGTTTCTCCAAGCCTCGAGCTACCACTCCATCTCAGGCTGCAGAAACACGTTCAAAATGAATGACACAGAAACCTAGAGGTGATTCCTCACAAAATCACTGCATGCACAAATTAAATGAATCCTAAAGCAGTTATACCAAGATAACTATGAATTATTTTTACCTAGACTGCATTGTTATTTATGGATTGGTCATAAGTCATTAACCTATATAATTATCACTCATAAGCACACAAATTTTATTTTAGACAAATGGCCTGGAGTCCATATAAAGCAAATGGTTAAGAAAGCACTTGCAAACATTCCCAAAAGAAAAAATCAGCCTTTTAAAAGTACAGCCATGATGCACACTGCTCTGTATTTGATTGGCCAACAGTATGGCACAGCAAGTTCAAGGACCACCATACAGACCATTAACGATAGGGAAAATAGACCATTCAAGAAGCTGTCCTTCTCCCATCAAAAAAAAACAAGGTGTCCTTACAACCAATATTTCTACACCTATGCTCACTAAGCGTCTACACTATAATAAGAACCTTCAGGTTCAGTTCAACAAATAAAAGTTGCTACTACAGCTACCAACTCTGGGAAAGCTTAAGAATGGGCTTGTTTAAAACCATATCAAATTACATAACTGTGGACAGAAGCAAGTACAAGATACTGCAACTTGAACCAACTAGTTAATATGATCTAATCTGGTGCATAGAAGACCTGCCACAGAACTATTATAAAGGCTGCTACCACAAAGGCCAGGTAAGCAGCCACAAGTGAAGCTATATATAACTGAAAACTGAGCAGAAATTGAGTGCGTTTGTGTTCCTAACTATCAATGAAGTCAGAGACACTTTCAACTCTGAAAATACAAGAAGAAGAATGCTTTCAAATATATCATCATGATAAATTCCACACAAAAAAATTCAAAAAGAAACAATTATAGAGTGAAATTTCTAAAATTCATAGAGTAAATATAGGAAAACCAAATCACATACAGAAGACTCCTCGGGAGGAAATATCCACAGCATAAGGCATATCTTTGACAGTTCAAATTTTGCTTCAGCATGTTTACCTTGAATTTCCAAAGCCTGTGGTGAAATGGATATCATATAAAACATTAATTTAACTAAGTAATAAAAGGACTACAATTTTTTTTATTTGTTATTATTTATTATAATAAAGACAAAAGGAAAGCACATTACATAGGAACAGCACTAAAGGACAAGAATATTGAGGTTAAAAAATGTAGGAATTATAGTGAGGCTACCACAAATACCTTAAAATTGACAGGGAGTGTTGAAATTTACGTTTCCAATGAAAAATCGCTTCTTAAAAAAAAAATTAAATAACAATAATTCATAAATGACAGGATATTAATCACTGTGCTTCAGTCCCATAATTTTTAAAATCAGTCTTTTGTACCCCAAGCTTTTAGAAACAATATGATCACCATATGGAAGACTTTAATTAGCCATTGCAATCATATAGAAAAATTTAAATAAAATATAGAGATTAACCACATGATTTGCCTTCTACCTCTTTTCACTCTATTAACTTATATTAAATTACTCTTTCTCATATGCATTAATCAATCTCCCCGCACATGAACAAACCATCAAAATGATATCTGTTCCTTTGTCCATATGACTGAATTCATTATCATATTTTTCCTATTATTCTTAAACAACCATGTCAACATTCTCATCCCAGCTTAGTTCAAGTGAATGTAACTTTTTAAGAAAGAGTGAATTAATTCAAGGAAAAAGGGTAAAGGAAGACCCCATATAATAATAGTAATAAAAAAAAAAACATGTTAATTAAAGAAGTAACAAAGAGTATAACTTAAAATAAAATAGAATGGAGAAAAAAAATACACGTGGCCAACAATAACTAATCTAGTGAGGATCCACAGCCAACCCAAAAAAATTTGGGACTAAGGTATTGTTGTTATTGTACCAGAGATCATAACAGGCCATGAAATGATCTTATAGACATTTCACTAAAACTTTATAGATAGCTAGTTACATAATACCTTCAATACATTTCTCCACTTCCCCACCAGCTTTTATTATATGGCCATATATAAAGCTGAATCATAAAAATGAGCTGAAAAATTACCCACGCCTGTAAAAACCGTGAACAAGTTCTTGCAGCAACAGCTGCTGACACAATTATTGCAGCACAAATGTTTTCAGCAAGCCCAGCAACAAATTTCCAAGCATCTTCACCATCAATCTGAACAGAAGTACAATGAGTCGGGGCCCTGCAATATTCCTGAACAAGTTACAACACCAGGAGAAAACATGTGCAGATAAATACTGGAAGTAGCATATATTTAAATTTTTTTATTTATGCAAGTGTAAAAACACACCTGCTGCAAACATTTAAAACAAAGTCAACAGAAGCATGATAGAAGGAATCACGTGTATTTGTTGAGTCAAAGGAGACCCGTACTCCAGATGTCCTGCATATTTGACATAACTGCTCACCCATACAGGGAAAGAAGAGTCCAACGCATTATGGAAATATCAGTTACTAAAAACAAAAAATTTTAATTACATGTTACAATAGTAGCAAAAAGGTTACCCCATTAATGAAGTGAATTTTCTTATGTAGCGATTCATCTAGTACACTTCCTGTTTACCTGATGTTTCCAATTCAAATAACTTATTGCTTTTTTCTTTTTCTTTTTTGGATAGTTCAATAGTTGGGAATGAGGGGACTAGAACCCTTCAATAAAACTTATTACTTATATAAAAATGATTTAAAAATTATGAACTTAGATAATATATATAAAGGTTGAATCAGAGATATAAAATGCATCCAATATATTCATTAATTATCTTGTATACACACATTAGTTTTATTAAGAATACCTAATATTCACAAAGAAAATATGCATTCTACCACATCACTAAATTCGTCAAAAATTATGAAATCAACATGCAGCATCAGCTTTGCAAATGATACAACCTTTTCTTGATCCTCATAAAGCACCATGGTATCCAATTATTTCCACTTCATCAATACTCAACATTGTAATTGCATTTATTTATTTAGGTATTCACTGTCCATACATCTTTATCTCACATGTGTGTGTCTTGCACTTGTATGAGGACAAACCAACCAGATATCTCCATTAAAAAAAAAAATTGAACTTTATAAACTTGAAACGAATTCACTGGTAAAAATGGATAAATTGTATGCCTCAAAAAGAATTTTTCAATGAAAAAACTGAGTGAAATTATATATGCATATATTTGACAATCAAAGATACCACATAAAAGAAGTACTGACTTGAATTATGTCACCCTCCATTATGTCCCTCCTGTTGATTCTATTGTCCGTCATCATTGGAAATCAAATGGATGAGTTGCAACTTGAAGAAGTATAGAATGACCATAACAACATGAAAACTTGAGAAATGCATTTTTTACCTACAACAAAGGCAAAAGTCCAGCACTAAGACCAAGCTTGTGAAAACATTTATATACTGATAGACATAAAACCACAAGAGTTATATCAAATAACAATCAGAAGGACAGAACACATTGGCAAGTTAGGAAAAGAAATTAGCATTAGTTTGAGGACTTAGTTTGGCCTCACTCATTTAGGGCTTGCCCTATTGTTGTAAGGTCTTCGAAGGCAAAAATGTAAACCAAGTTCATTCTTCAACCGAAGAAAGGAAAATGAAAAGTTGATCATGGCCCCTTCTTAACACCAACTGAACAACCTCTTTCCCTTCCCAACCTAGTCAAATAAGAATCACTCTGCAAGCAACGGGTGCTAAGCCCTCAACAAAGCAGGAAGGCCAAGAAATGGTCACAATCACAATGGTGGCTATAACCCAATACTTGTCATGAAGAGAAAAAATAAATAAACAGTGTCATGGTCCTTGTTTAAAAAATCCCAATGGATTGAGTTCAACAAGGTGCAATAATCTTCACTCTAGTATGAGTAGTTAGTTGTTTCTTAGAGATCAAACAGTAGTCAAAATTCATGTTGATTTTTTCTCTCTCTTTTGATAGCAGCAGCACATTACTGGGCAAAACTCATGTTTATAGCACAACATTACTCAGCACAAACAAATAAGCAGTTTAAACAATTCTAAAAATGCATGCCAATCATAGCACTAGGCACTGACCTTGAATCAACCAGATGGCACAGAAACCGGCCACCATTTCGGCAACTTCTTCTCCCGGCGCCGAACCCGAGTCCCTAAAACCCTCTCCGGCACTCCCACATTTGGTTACCGAAGCTGCCACAGCCGGTGACAATCCCTCTTCAAACTCTCACAAAAATCTTCTCCCTTTTTTCCCTCTTAACCAAAATCCCTCATATTTTTCCCTCCCCTCACAAATCAGTATCACCCCAACCAAACGCTACATAAGTTGTCTCATAGGCAGTAAAATAGTTTAGTCATTAGCTAGGGATATCACTTTCTTACTGTAAAAAAAAAAAAAAAAATTACTACTGTCACATTATTTAAATTTTTTTTTTAGAAGAATGTTATTTAAAATTTTTAATGGCATAGTATTAGATATACTTTTATATTTACAAGTTCTAATCAAAATAATGAAACAATTTCAAATAAAGTTTCAAGCAATAACTTAGTAGTAATAACATCATTTACGAGGCACTATGCTTATTATTAGAACCTTACCTACCATTCACTAATATCTATCTATTTGAAAAATAGTTCAAATAAGAATGATCTTTTTACATACATGAAGGCTCATTTCATTCAAAACTATCTTTAAATTTACAATATTTAATTTGAATCAGGAAATCGATCAATTTTAAATAAAGAGAATCATTTTCCATGGTATAGAAAAAATCCATTAGATCAAAGTAGTATCCGAATTATCAAGATTCTTCAAATTCTTGAGTAGATGCATAATTCTCATTTTGAGGGTCTGGTTCCCGTTTCAAGGGGATGGGATTCCCCTTAAAACGTGGGTATGTACATTCTAAGATTTTGAAAAAAAAAATATATATATATATATATATATGTATATATTTTTTTTTTACGATAAGTTTAGGAATACACTAATGTTCACATTTAAGGAAAAGGATTTAGTTTACAACTTACATTAAACAGTATTTAGTAGACATGTATTGCTTCAAATTTTACAAAACGTCCAAAAACCAATTCTATCTCTGTTGCATTAATATTGCAGAATCAGATAAAACCAAAAGGATTTATTAGTTTACATTAAACAGTATTTTGGCCAATTTGCGATTCCTTTTCCTCAGCTAACATGATTATATATTTCCCTTTAAGAAACAAGAACCTATATATTTGTCACAGAATATGCATTACCCAAAAGAAAGAAAGAAAAATCATCCGAAAGTATACACATGGAGAACGTTAGGTTTCCATGGCATATCTTAGTAATAGTAAGTCCCAATGGTTTGTATTTCAACATGGGAAAAAGCAGTAGTACCCAGAGCATCCTCCACCATATTATGCATGCTAATGTACCACACATTTCTTGTAACTAACAATTAGTATCAAAATTTCTGCAGGCGCCATGCCATGTTTTGCTTGGCACTGGACAAACTTTTTCATCATGTCCAAAAACGAATGCTATCATTGTATGTTACAGACTCTCATAAAACAAAAGGGATATTAGTTTGCATTAAACAGTAAGTATAAAACTCTTAACTCATAAACGATTTAAAGCGTAAAATTGCTTGACAACAATATATATCTTCACATTCAAAATGGATGGATTTAAAACCATACAATATAATAAGCTAATTTTGAGAACACCACAAATGTGTAAATCAACGTATTGCCTTTATATTATAATTTTTTTATAATTAAAAAAGAAAAAGTGGCATTTATGATTAAGAAACAGTCAAGTGAACTAACCTTCTAGTGAATAGACATTAGGTATAACCCTAGGACCCTCTTTTTTTTTTTTTTTTGGGTGAAAAAGAGCCATATCTTTCATGTAAAACATGAAGATGCATGGACTAAGAGTAAGATATTCAAATCGTGCTGGTATGACAAGAGACTCTTATACAGTAATATTTTGAACCTCTTTAACGATCACATAATATGTTCAACGGTTGACAAAAACAAAACAAAAAAAAAAATAAAAAAACCAGTTTGGTAACAATATTGACAATAACATGCCTATATAGTTTCCTTGAAAAAATGAGACCCTTCAAATTTGTCAATCATTTGTGGATGAAATTCTAATTAATGTACCTTGCAAACATGTTTATTTATCTATAGAACATGTATGAATTACAAAAGAAAAAACAGAATTAGGTTCACATGACACATTTTTGCTAGAAGTCCAAATGGTTTGTGTTCAACATTTGAAAAGGCAGAAGCATTTCTGATGAATAAGCCCCCAACATCCTCCAGCTACTGCGTGCTCACGATGAACACATGCGATGAAACAATTTGCAGTGCTCCTACAAGCGCCATGCCATGTTCTGCTTTGCTTTGTACAAACTTTTTTATCAAGTCCAATAGCCAATGCTACCTCTGTATGTAGCAAAATCACGTAAAATAAAAGGGATATTCGTATACATTGAACAATAACATTTTTTAGGAAACATTGAACAGTAACTATAATATAGATTAGTTACAAAATATAAATTAGCAAACGCCTAAAAGTGTAAAATTGATTGACAACAATTAATATATCTTCACATTAACAAAGGATGGATTAAAAATCATACAATACAATAAGCTAATTGTGAGAACATCACGAATGTGTAAATCAACTCACCCATGTTTATAAGAAGAACTAAGAGAATGAAGACCAAAAAGAGATGAACAATTCTAGCCATTTTTTTTTCACTAATGCCAACAAAAGACTGTTAATGATATTTATCGCATAAATTAATCCACAATATTTTCACAACAAATTCTATATAGTAAGTTATTGGTTCTAATATGAGACCATTATTGACAACACATTTTTATCCACTAATAACAATTTGACACTTATGATTTGTTGTGAAAATAATTTGGAAGTAGTATTACTCTTGTTCGCTACTTTTATTTTTAAATTTCCCTATTAAAAAAAAAATACTCTTATTCTTAAATCATTATAGTGGTAAAAAACATACTCCATTTGTCCTAGTTTGTTTGTCCCCTATTCCATTTTGGAATGTCCCAAGATATTGTCCTATTTTTAAAAATAAAAATCATTAATTCACTAATATTCCTATTATACCCTTACTTTATTTTCAAAACTATTTGAAAAGAAAACTAACAAATATTTAAAAAATCAATCTAATTGGGACACCTTTTTAATTGTCTCATTAAGAATAACTTTAAAAAAAAAAAAACTTATAAATTTTTTATTTTTTATTTTTTTGCTGAATAGCTGATAAATTTATTTAAGGGTAGTTTCGTAAACTTATGCATTTCTATAAGGTAGACAAGATAATAAATAATATTCCTTTAAAAAATTTGACTTTTCAAATAAAACAAACAAATTAGGATGGATGAAGTACAACATTAAAGTAAGCTATTAAAGTGGGCTTTATGATTTTTCTCAACAAAAAAATAAAGTGGCCTTTATGATTATAAAAATTGGTCAACTCTATCTTTTTTTTTTTTTTTTTGGTCAACAAGAAGATGATATTAGATTAGGAAACTATTAGTCTGTTACAAAACACACTAGCTATATCATCAGCTAGAATTCTTTCCACCACAGGCGGTGGATACAAAAATACAACATACGAGCTTACATAACTAGTACCCAATCTTGCCATAGAATCCGCACAGCGGTTGGCCTTCCTGTAAATGTGCCTAATCTGCTTGTTGGGGATTTCCCTTACAAGGTTCCTGCAATTATTAAGCAGAGGCTCTAATGTCAAATTTGTAGTGTTATTGTTCAATAGAGTAACAACACTTAAGGCATCTAACTCAATAATAAGGTCAACTCTATCTTTAGAATGTAATGAAAAGGCCAAATACTAATAATTATATTTATAGCATAAATTGTTGTGCATATTCTTAAATCTTTCTAGCAGTAGAAAGAACTACAATTAACATTAAAGTCAACTATTCAAGTGACCTTTATAATTTATTTATTTTTTAAAAATGACAAAGTTTAGTTACAAAATTGATTGTAGCCTTAGACTACAACTTTACTAAATAAAAATAAACATTACTACATATTTTGAAAATTTAACCATTAAATTGCACATTCTTCACACTCTTAATACACATGTAAAATTTTGTGTTAATTAGATATTATATACTATATGATCTATAAGTTTATATTTTATATATAATTTTAAACTACAAAAGCTAGCAATTTAAACAATTTATTGATGACATAGTTATTGGTCTTTAATTTTCCAGAAATTTTGCAAGTATCAAGGATATAAGAAGAAGATGTAATCCAATGGTGAAATTCTTAAAATTCAACTCCAATAAAAAGATATTGAGTAAGATTGTAACCTTAGGCTACAACCAATTTTGTAACTAAAATTTGTCCTTTAAAAATAGCCTTATGATTATAAGAAAACGGTAAAGTTGGTTAAACTTGTGTATTTTTAAGGTATAACATATCTATATCACTATTACTAGAGTAGCCCTCCTTCTAAGAATAAGATATTAAAATCTTGCTAGTATGACAAGGGACTCTTATACAGTGATTTGTTGAACATTTGAAGTGGACAAAAAAGCACTAATCTTATTGAGAATGGATTTCTTGACTTTTCTTTAAATTGTAATGAAAGAGGCTAAAGAGAAATTGAATGTTCAAACAGCGTTGAAAACACTATGAACGTTTAAACCCCCAATTACAAATTACCAATTCAAGCTTATTATCAAATAATAAATGTGCGAAACACGAACATAAGCTAATAATAGAATTGATAAACAATCTAAACCAATTAAAAACACATCCACAGCAGAAATTAAAAGGCAAAAATGAAGGGAAAAGAGATGCAAATACAAGGACAAGACAACGATGTGTTATTGAAGTGGAAACCGAAACCCTCGACATAAAACCTCTCCACCGCCCTCCAAGCGGTAAATAATCTATTAAGAATGTAATTGGGATACATGAACAGCAGAAGACCCTCCAAGCTTAATCTACCCAATGTACCTAAGCCCTCCAAGCTTCTTACTCCAACGAAGTTACGCTAAACCTATTTCTTTTTTAACTTACCGGATTCCGCTAGAGACCATAACATCAACCAATAGTCATTGGTCTCTTCTTAACTGCTTCCCAAAACACCAAATAGCTAGTCTTCTCACAGATATGGGTATATGATAAGAAAAGGATTTCGGTAAGAACCTCTCAAGGATGTAACAATGGAGAGGGTGAGAGTAGAGGAATTTGAAGAGTCTCTATGTAAAGATTGTGGATGAATCAATCTTGTTTTTCTTTAGGATTTCTCTCTCAAAATTTTCTCTGGAAGCTCTCTACATTTTGTGGGTATAAGGGGCATTTATACTTGGGTGAGAAAGGAATGCGAAGAGTCAATTTTTCCCAAATAAGGTGGTCTAACTACTGGGCCTCGCGACTTGACTAAGTCACGAGTTCAAGCCACGAGATAACAGAATGGCCAGGTTGGACTTTTTGTCCTATAGTGCTCCAGCTGGCGCGACTATTCATCTTCTCGCACGCTTCACTCATGTGCTGCAGTTGGTGGCTTGCCAGTCCTGAGTCACCCGCAAGTCCCAACCGCAAATCTCTGCATCCTTGCACAATCTTGAGCATTTCTTCACACTCTCTCACTCACTACCCTTACATGATTCCCACCTAAATACAGGGTTACTAATTGCTAAAATACAAGCAAATTTGGCATGGAATAAAGCCAACAAGATAGTTGATTAAATTCAACCTTACAAAAATAATTTTAACATCGTGGTATGCATCAACGGAACTAGAATTTTAAGAGTGAGGGGGTTAAAGTAATGACAAACATAAAATTGGGGGGCATCCATATATTTTTGAAAATATTAACTAAATTTCAGGGTAATTTTTAAATTATTGAAAATTTTGGGGACATAATTTGATTTTTAAAATGTGTGTGTAACAACTAATCCTAGAGCAGTCCCTTTGCTATCGTTTTTTAATGTCTAAATTGCTCTCATTTTATATGGTTATAACAAAATTAAAACAAAATGTAACTTTTATAAGCTTAAATTAGCAAAAAGACGTGAGCAACTTTAGTCATGTTATTTTCACTAATGCCAAAGATTACTAATTATATTCATAGCATAAATTCCTAGGTTTTATTCTTAAATGATACTAGTGGCAGAAATACGAGTAACAACAAAGTTAGCAATTTCCGGTGCCTTAATGTTCTGAATTTTTATGTTAAAAAAAAAATTAAAAAAAAAAAAAAGGTGGACTTTATGATTAAGAAACAATCAAGTCACTAACCATCTAGTAAAGTGACATGAAGTTTTACCCTAGGACCATATCTTTAACTAGGGTTGTCTAAGGGCCCGTTAGGATACAGTTGAAAATTGAAAACTGAAAAACACTCTAGCTAAATAATTTTTAAATATATGAATAGTGTCATGAAACCCATTTTTAATGAAAAAGTTGTTAAAAAGTGAAATTTGTGGGTCCGTGAATAGTACACACAGTGCACTGTTCACGAAAAAAGTCAAACATTTCGTCTGGGAACGCTGAAAAGTAATAAATAAATAAATAAATAAACTGGAGAAATGCAAAACGTGCGTCTCAAACACACACTAAGCAACCCGACCACCTAACCCAACCGACCAAATCAATCGAAACCAACACATCACCGCTTCATCTGACACCTTTGGTGGTCAATGCCAAGTCTCACCCCTCATAAATTAACTCTTGTAGGTCATATTAGGTAAGATGGCCAAAACCACTATTACAACAATATTTACCTTTAAAGAAAAAGAAAATGGAAAATACATCTTCATTACCATTACAAATATGATGCCTTAAATTGATTAAGTGTGTGTTGTGTGGGTGTATTTGAATTTTGAAGTCTCACATCAAGCATATACTTGGTTGATGTAAGCTTTATAAACAACTATAAGAAATTTCGATTGTGACTAGACATGCTAATGTCTTTTTTTAGGTTGTTATGAGGACACCAAAAATTTTGGGGTTTGGGGGGGGGGGGGGGGGGTGGTGAGGGGCCATCCGAAAATTTTTAAAACCTCTATAATAGTAGGTAGAAATAGGTTTCACACCTTCTCACTTAAGAGCTAGCCTCTTAGTTATAAGAAAAGAGCTAGCCTCCCTATGATAAAAGCTTGGCCCCTCCTCTAATACGTTAGCCATAGAAATTCCCCACCCCAAATCTCTACTTTTCATCTTTTGACTTTTCCTTCCCTCCTCTAAATCATGTCAACCATATCCTACATTTTTTTTTCTTGAGTGAGACCATATCCCATTGCTATTCAAGGACCTATGTTGTACTAGTGTGGGAATTATTATTAGAGAGTAGAGAGACTATGAGGGTACAGTATTAGACTATTAGTAGGAATGAAATTGATTTTGAATTTATTTTTTACCATAGTAGTCTAATTTGGCTGAATTTAAATGCTATTTATGTTATGTTTACTTATAGTGACTTTGTTATATTTAATTTTTATAAACATTATTTATTGTAAATGTAATCTAATTTTGGTTAGATTTAATGTTTTTTTTCTAAAACTAATGCAAGAAGACATGTATGTATGTATATATGTCATACTTTGTATTTTTCTTGAATTGCAAATCAATATGATAATATTACCACGGTCCTCCAACCAAATTTTTTTACTATGCCTTTGACACCAAGAATCATAAAGCTACCTTAGCTACGTATGAACGAGTATTTTTAGTGACGAGCTCGCTTCTCATTAATCAAGAGAAAAATGCCTTGCACATAATTAATTTAGGGAGCCATTGAAACAGTTTTAAATTGGTAGTAGTGACTTCACTTGATGATGGATGGAGACTTGGAATTGTTGAGCATTACTAACAAGCCTTGATGTGTGCAAGCTTGAGTTTTACCACTTGACCTTCAAGTTTTCCTTCAAAATTCATTTTAAAAAATCACAAGAGCCAATGTCTTTTTAAATTTTGAATTTTGAATTTTTATTTTTACAAGAGAACGAAAATGGTGGGGTGGGGAGGGGGTTGTGCTAAGTTCTGATTAGTTAACCATAATGTGAAACATTCAGAATAGAAAATAAGATTTTTATTGAGAGGATTTTCATGACAAGAGATTAGCAAACCACAAGTTTGTTTTTTTTTTTTCAACCCAAATTTCGTGTACACTCTTAAGGAGTTTTTCCACACAACTGAAAAGAACTCAGCCATATATTCTACTTTTCTCTTTTGTGTGAGAGTGTGTGCCTGAATAATGTTTTTTTTTTTTTCCGTGTTTCGTTTGCACAATTTTTATTTCAGCGCAATTGAAGGAATGCCCTAAATATTATTCTTCTCGACCGGTGAAAGTTTAGAACCAAGAAATCCAATTTTTTAAGACCACAATTTTTCTTTGACACATGGTTCAATCTTATCCAAACATAAAGATAGTTCATATGGGTGAAGTAATTAAGGACTTAGGTCAGATTCTGTACCATTTTAAAAATAAAAACAAAAGGTCAACTTGTTAATCTTCTGCTACGTGCTACAGTGCTTAGCTCCCTCAAAGGAATCACTATTATTATATATAATTTTCACACCAATAATATATGCTTGGGACTCCAACCAGAAGATTAATGAAGAACGAATATATAGATATATGTAGAGAGCTTGTTATCGCCGGGGTGGACTTATTATAGAACATAATTCTATTCTATGGACCACTTCTTCCATCCTTGTCTTCTGAAATTATACCAAACAAGAGACAATATATTGGAACAAAATGATATTTGAAAACACTAGCAGTCACTCAAATGTCAGTTGACAAAACCATAAATGCAGTTGGATTTTAAAACACAAGCAGTGTCTATCCAGAAAAAAGTTTGAAACAACTTAAATTGACATGCACATGCACTTTTTCTTTTTCTCTTTTCGAGTAAACAGTAATATTTATTAAAATACACACAAAAATAATAATATTTAGTGTTTTAAATCGAATTTATAATACATTATTTAACCAGAATACAACTATAAAATAAAATCAAATTTAGTAAACAAATTTAGGAAGCACAATATTTTTTATTAAATCAGAAAGAGAATCAAAGAAGAGAATAAAACACCAGAAACTATATACTTAGTAATGAATTGGAGCTAAACTTTTTCTTTGACACAAAAGTTTAATTCCAAGAAGTTGCAACTTACGTACAATATGGAGAAGCAAGAGAAGCTTCATAAGCCTGCAAGCTGACACAATTGCACCACTCCCCGCTATTGATAATAATAATAATAATAATAATAATAATAATAATAATATGTGGGAAAAAGACAACTCCACTGGCATTATTAGTAGAAGACCAAAGAGGTCACACCAAATAAAACAACCCATTGATAAAAAGACACTTCGAATATTCAAAAGATAAATGTCATTGCTAAATTATGTGCAAAGCTTAGACCAACTTGTCTTCACGATCCTACTTTTGAGGTATTTGCTGATTGAATTAACATTACTTCTGCTACCACCTCTCAAAGCCACTAGCTCTTATGAAAATAATATTTTTTTTGGTCTCGAACAGTTATTGTAAAACTTAATAATAAAGACACCAACAACAACCAACTGGCTCAATTCTTGTATCTGTATCACTCTCACTCACACGAGCGACGATTCACGAGATTCCCATCTCCCCAAAACCCTCTTCCACAATTGGGACCACACCTAAAAAGCGACCTCTGCCCCAACTACGACGCCCATACAGATTTTTCGTATCCTCAAAAGACACTAACTTGAAACCGATTCGTGCCAGCATCCCCACGCGTGTCCACCCCTTATTGGCTGCCGTACCTATAGCGTCGAAGTCAAGTCTCCCCCCCCTTCCTGCATCTTTCTCGTTTCTCCCTACCTCTACCCCTACTCGTATTTTATGAATATCCCCCCACAAACGGTCCCACTACCCAAAATCAACTCCCCATTCATTATTCAATAATGTACTATTAAATATTTGCCGTGTATTAACTAAAGAAATTAGCCTATAACAAGGTTACAGACAGACAACATCCATATCATATATCCATTATCCACGATGAACAAAAAAGTCACGATTACCCTTCACTTTTATCAGGCTGTTCCCAACCAAACAGAGGGCAACCTAGACGTTTTGACTTACCAAATTCCAATTCTTTTTTTTTTTTTTTTGGGAGAAGAAACCAAATTCCAATTCAAAGACACAGAATATAAACAATAATTAAATAGAGAGGAGAGATATTGGGCAGAGAGGTATTTAAAAAGACATAAAAATGCCGTTAATGTGAACCAGAAAAGTAAATAGAGCCTCATAGCCATAGTACTAGTAGCATTTAAAAGTCAAGGAACTGCCAGCTGTCCATTAAACATCCTATTCCAAAAGAGTTTACTTTTTTTCCTTTTTTTTTTTTTTTCAAAATGACAGAATTATCAAATTCTAGGCCTAAAACCTATCACCACCTAAATCCTAACCGCTAGAGACTTTTTTTCGATGCGCGGGTCCCACAAAAGATGAACAGTTGCTTGACAGAGAAATGATAAGATCCAAGGGTCATCAAGCTTCCACGACAGCAGCCTTCGCGGCGGGAGAGCCGATAGCCCAAACGACGCCGTAAGGGTCCTTCACCTTGCCAACGCGCGATAGTCCACAGCCCGCGCCCTCACCCTCGGCGATCTCGCTCACAACAACAGCTCCAGCGCCCACCGCCTTGTTGATAGCACTCGCCACGTCATCAGTCTCCAAGTAGAAAACGAGTCCGGTTCCCTCAGTCTTGGCCCTGGTCAAACACGTTCAAACTCATTCATACAAACATCTAAAATCTTAAATAATAATTAAAAAATTTAATAATCTTTGCTGATAAACAAAGCTTCAATACGTCCAAAACCAGAAGCAAACAGAAGCAGATATAACAAATTTGGAAAAAGAAAAAGCATACCGGACAAATAGAAATATGTACGAGCAGATATTTAGAGATAATAATATAATGACGAAAAAAAACCACGTCTAAAAATTAAACTAAAATAAGAAGATAATTGAATTATCTTTGTTAATATATAAGGCTACAATAAGTCCAAATAAACAACCAAACAGAGCCTGAAATAACAGACTTCGAAACAGGAAAAGCATAGCTAGCGAACAAAAAGAAATGTGTACGGCCAGAGACTTGGAAATTATAAATTAATAATTGAAAACTGAACGAAAGATAAGGGGAAAAAACCTAAAGCAGGTACGGTCAGATATTTAGAAATAATAAATTATTTAATAATAGAAGCCTGAACTACAAAGGAAAAAACAAAAGCATCAGTAAATTACAGATTTGACTAAAGCAGCGAAATAAAAACAAGCATTTATGAAACAAAACCAGTGCTAAAGATGAAGATCTAACAGTTCCAAAGCCTTACATAACACCGAAAATGAAAAGAAAAACAAGTAAAAATCAAAACCAGACGAAATCAAGCAAAATCAGAAAGGAAAACTAGTATTTATGAAACAAACCAGTGTTGAAGAGGAAGATCTAACAGTCCCAAATCGTTACGATGAAAAATACAAGTAAAACGAGTAAAATATCAAAACCAGACGAAACATGCAAAACCACTACAATAACAGCAGAAAACCTCTTCGAAACGCAAGAACAGCCAGTATCACAACCATCTCCTATAGATCTAAAAGAAAACCGAAAACAACACGTATAAACAAGTATTTACGGAGAGAGAGAAAGGCTTACGGAGTCTCAGAAGGATCAGCTAGGTCAGAGACGAGAATCGTAGAGCCAGCGAGGCTGAGCTGAGCAGAGAGAATGAGAGGGAGCTCTTGGTCAGCCTTACGCTTAGGGTGCAAGGTACGGCCAAGCTCTTCAGCGCCGAAAGCAGCCTTGTAGAACAGAATGGCTTCGTTTGCTTTCGGAGCCTCCACCACCAGCTGCGGCTTCAACGCCGTGAACTTCACCTCAATCACCTCCATGATGTCGTTTCCACCACCGGTCTTCTTCTCGGAACTTCCATTGGTGACTTCCTGTTGCGCCATTGAGTCTCGGAGAGTGAAAAGAGAGAGACTTTTAGAGAGAGAGAGAGAGAGAGAGAGAGAGAGAGAGACTGAGACTGTGGAAACCCTAACCCTAGGAGAGAGAAAAATGCAGAGAGAAATGAGAATGGCGTGGGATTAGGAAAGGGGGTGGGGTATGGTATTTATAGAAGCGGGGAAGCGGAACCGTCTATTCCTTTTGAGGACAAAACTGGTATTCAGATATTTTGGTGGAATTTTCCTTTAAATTTTGCCCTACGGGTTTTATGAATTTACTTGTCATGCCACTGGCTTTTAGTCTTCTCCTCTTTCTATTGAAAAAAAAAAAGATAGCCACTGGGTTTTGGTGGAAATTACGTGCTAGTGCCCCTGGTTGTTTTTTTTAGGCATTTTGTTTTGCTGGTTATCAAGCGATTCACAATTTATCAAAGTTTTTTTTAATTTTTTTTTTTTTAGAGGGGTGATGATATGCCTTAACCTCTAAACACACACATTGCACGTGCATAAAAACACTTCTATTTTTTTTTGGTAAAAGTTCGTAATCTGTATAGTATCTATTATAATTTGGAAAAATATTTTTTATTTTTCAAACAAATAAAAATGATAAACTTTAAAGACAAGTAGTACTTTTTTTTTTTTGGGTGAACTTGAAGGGAAAAAATTCTAAATTTTAGGAGTTCTTCTTTTGAATTCAAAATAAAATTTGTTATTTGACATTTATGACCGTATTTCTAAATGAGGTTACCATTTATTAATGATGATATTTTTGAACTATATAAAAGTCCAATTCAAAAAGGAAAATCATCTTATATATATAGTAGATTAGCCAAAAAAGAGTGGAAAATAAAAGAATATAATAAAATTAAAATTGTTTAGCCATAATGGACCTACTATTCATCATAATGTGTGTTAAAATATCATGTGTATATGTGTGTGTGTGTGTGTGTATGGTAATGTAGAGTCAGTTTTCGTAGCCTAAGCCCAAAAGATATGGGTTGAAGGTCTAACAAACTCAGAACAATGAATTTGTAGAGAGTGGATCGAAGGTTTAGGCACTGGCCAGCCTTCACCGGGCCGGAACTACTTTATATCTTATTAAAAGAACACTTAGACCAATTTACAACTGAGAGATGCTCCTCGGCCATTGGCTGAGGAGACTTGTTTCCCAGGCCTCTCTCTTTTTTTTTTTCCTTTTTCTTTCCCTCCTCTTTTACACTTTGCTCGTATCCCTTATATATTACTCTCTTCCTCCTTCTGTTGATCATCCATTGGCCTCTCCTCTGGCTGCCTGTCCCATCAGAGGTCGTATCCGTGCTCAAGTGGTTCACCCTGATCGATGTAGCCCTGCCCGGGGGTTGCATCCCCATTAATACGACCAGAAGGGTTAGGTGAGCGTATTAAGTGTGGATGTGACAACTTGCTATGGGTTTGTCCCCCCCTTACAATTATTCTCAGTATGCCGAGGACGAAAGGGTCTTCGGCGTGGATCCAAAAAAGAGTTTCCCCCTAAATTGACCTCGGATAGTCATCCTTTCTTGGAGTGGGCCATTTAGGCCTGGCTTGGAGTGAGCCAGGGCTGCCCAATCTTTTGGCCCCACAGGTAATTTTCAAATTACAGTAGTATTACAAAACTACGGTAGCCCACAGTATTATACAAAACTACATTCCACAATATTATGGTGGTACCTACTTACGTTTGGTGCTTTTATGAACTAGACGTGACACATACACCATATGCGTCTTAAAATGATCACGTGTCAATCTTGCATTTTGTCCAACACAACAAAGTAACGGAGGAAATCCATAATCACTTATGGTATTCTTATGTTATTTTAACACCTCTACTTCTAAATTTGAACTTGCCAAAACTCAAATACAAATATTCTCAAATAAAAGAATATTGTTAGGAAAATACCTTTTTTTTTTCTTTTGTAGGTGAAGGGACCAATTGGTAATGCAAGTATGAATACAGCAAAAGTGAATTTTGTAGTTAGAAATAGGGGTGTTCACAAAACCGCTCAAATTGCATGATTACACTTAAACCAACCAAAATCGCTCGCAAAATCAAGTAACCACACACACCACAAGTAGTGGTGAAAAAAAAATTGCACTCATTGCATGTGCGCGCGCGCACACACACACAAGTAATACTATTATAAAAGATAAGTCATTTCACACCTAAAAACTTATTGGGCAAAAATAAAGAAAACTTAGCACAACATTTTAAAATTTTCCCAAAACAAAGGAAACCCCTGCTTGACTACACCAATCCAGTCCAAAATTTTGAAAAACATCCCAATCCAAAATTGACCAAACTACACAGTGATACACTGCAATGAACCGCACCATACTACACATATGACCGCATAATTGAGGTGCAATGCAATGATTATTTTGACGAAATTGCACCGTGCAGTATGATGATAAAAAAAAAAAAAAAGGACCAAAATCGCACTAAACCACTCTATGAACACCTCTACTTAGACACTAGTCGAGTTTTTGAAGAAAGTCATGATTTTCATCATCAAGAGCGCTAATCATTAATTTAGTAACAATGCCAAAATGAAATTTTAAAATTCTTGTAGACATATTCTTATTTTTGGGATGACAATCCCAAATTTGCTTCCACACTTTATCTATAAACCTAAAAAATTTAGGACTTCGGTAATTAAAAATTACAAACAAAGGTGCAGCAGCATCCAAATTCAATGAAGGGTTTGCTACTTTCATTAAGTTTCAATTTGGTTTACTCAATTATTTGACCATATTCAAACACCATATCCAAATATTCAAATATGCATCAAATTTTTAATTTTTAATTTTATAGATAATTACAATATGCTGCTAACATAGGAAGATGCCAATTCAACCAAAAGACCTTTGGCAACATAAAATTTATAATTAAAATAGCTTGTAATTTTTTTTAATACAAGATAGAATTCTATTTAACCTAATCTAAGTAAATACGTGTGTGAAGCTTTCTTTTGATGACTTGAACCATGGCCTTTACCTCCCACACCCCATAAGTACTTACACTTTTTTTTTTTTTGGATAATTACAGATTACCCACCTGTGATTTACATTAAATTTAACTTAACCACTTGTAATTTCATTTTTGACACTTTGCCTACCCGTGTTTCACTCCGTTTATACTCCGTAACCCACCTCTAATTTTTCTGTTACTCTAACAAGTTTCATCAAAAAAATCAAATAAGAAATCAGATCAAACACTCCTCTTCCACACACTCTCTCACACTTGCTCACCTACCTGAGATCATAAATGCTACAAAGGCACCCACTTAATTTATTAGTCCGAGAATCATCTAGGTTTTCATCGTGCAAGGAAACTAAGGAAGAAGGAGACCTACAGATTTTGGGTTTTAAGCGTTACCAACCTGTTCATGTTTGGGAACACTTTCAGTCTTAATCAATTTGTGTTTCTCTCTATTGGGTGGGCTTCAAATCAGCATGGGGACGTGGTGCTGTGGGTGGACCTAGGTTTGTGGGGCCGTGGGTAGTAGCTCGCCGTGGGTCATGGGATTGATGGATAGAAAAGCAACGGAGATAGAAGTGTGGTGTTGGACAAAGACGGAGGCAAGATCAACTACGACAAGCTCATCGATAAATTTGGCCATCATTATTGATTATTCATTTTGAGGTGCTTTAATGCAATGGCCATTACCCAATGTTTTAACTTCTTGTTTCGTGGAGATATTGTTTTAAGATAATTTGTGCTCTTTTTTCTTGTGCTATAGCATTGGTAAAAGATGAATTTTTAGCATTGTTCTATTAAGAAAAAAGATAAAGTGACTTGAATAAATTAGCGATTTTGAATCTTGGGTAATATGTGTTTGGGAACTTGAAGAAACTATTTACTCAGTTCTGGAACATGAGGCCAAGATTTTAAATATTGTAATGTAATAAGTTTGTTTGTAAATACTGCAATTAATATAATTCTGATATGTGTTTTCATTCTCTTGGAATTGAATTACTTCATTTCTTTTTACTTAGTGGTAATATTGATGTTACAAACCCATATTCATGTGTGGAGGAAAACTGTGAGCTATTGCCATGGTAGTTTATAAATTTTACTTATCAAAAAAAAAAAAAGTTTATAAATTTGGTTATATTCTGTTCTATTAAAGTTTATACTATGATTAGTGATAGTAATTGCAATTTCGTGCAATGCTGGTGTTCAAATCAATATATTCGTACAAGAAAAATAAAAAGCTATGTGTAAAAAAACTAGTGGGGCAGTACAGTTTATTATGGAGTTGCAATAGTTCCATTTTTACTTTGATTGTATTGATTGATTTGATTTGTATTAGTTTTCTAAGTGTATATTCTTAGTGTCTGTGAATTGTGAGAAACTAATACCATATATTTTTTTTTTCTTGTTTTGAGAGGAGAGAGACATAAAATAAGTGCAAAAAGACTTATTTACCTCTCTTTTTTAACAGAGGTGGATAACAAAGACTAAACGAAAGTAACTTCAGATGGATAAAGTGTAAAAAAATGAAATCACAACTGGGTAAGTTAAATTCGGGTTAAACTATAGGTGAGAGAGTAATCTATAATTATTCTTTTTTTTTTTATAAGATACAAGTACTTATATTTGTGCTTTTCATAAAAAAAGGTACTTATATTTGTGTAGTGACTGTCACTCAAAAAATACATGGCAGTTTTTTTTTTTTTTTTTTTTTAGAAGTAGCTTGTAATTGCATAAACATATATACCTAAATTTATGGAATCAAAAAAAAATTATTTTCTTAGTTATTAGAACACGTGCAAAGAAAATGATGAAACACGAAATGATAATAAATAAATAAAATAAAAACCAATCTTTTATTTATGAATTTACGAGTGCTGTCACAGGCTCTTTTCACTTTTTGCCGAAGGGTACCAGCTTTTATTAAGATAATAATTGTAGTGGTAAAATGATTGCCCCTGGGTTTCGGCGGAAATTACGTGCTAGTGCCCCCCAATTCGAAATTGGGGCATGTCTTGCGCGTTGTGCTTGCAAACTCCGAATGGTCAGTACTGGGGATACAGTAAAATGAAAAAACACCGCTTGCATTTTTTTTTTTTAAATTATGGTCTCTATTGTTTACATTATATTTTAATTTAGCCCACAATCTTTTAATTGTATCAATTTGATTTCTAACATTTCATTGCATTATCAATTCAGTCCGTACAAACTTAGAGATGACAATTTTGTCTCACCCCGCTCAACCCGCCTCTCCTTACATCACCCCGTGCGAGTTTTGCTCGCCTCGCAAAAGTGATGGGGCGGGGATAGGGTAAGATTTTAGCTCCGCACCACGGAGCGGGACGGAGATGTATTTAGACTTTTTAGACCCGCCTCGCCTCGCCCCTTCCCATCCCCACCTTGACGGCATTGCTAAGTGTTATAATTGTAAATTTTTTATATCCTAAAATCTTACTATTTAAACAAACATATCAATATTAGTTTATTAGAGTCTACCCAATGTGGTTCTTTACCTTTATTTTGTTATGTTATACTATAAATTTTTTTTTTTTTTTTTTTTTTTTTTTGTAATTGTCTTGTTAAACTCTTGGATATATTATTCAATTTTTTCTAAAAATTGATTTGATTTGATGGGATAAATTTAGTTGTAATTTCAAGTATATTTTTATTAATGAAATATGCTTCATTAAAAAAAATTGTACTAATTTTAGGTCAAATTAACAAAAAGTAGAGTTTTACGAGGTGGGGCGAGGCTTCACGGGGCCCCAAGGGGTAGGGATAGGGTGAAAAAGTTTTTCGTGTCATGCAGGGCAGGGCGGGGATGGAGCAAGACAAAACCATGCGAGGTGGAGACGAAGACCCTATCCTTCGACCCCGCCCCACCCCATTACCATCCCTAAGTATAGTTATTTCTTTGATAGAAATTGCTAATGTAGCTAATAGTTAAAATAAAAAATTAGTTTCTATTAATGTGGCAATAATTTTTTTTTTTTTAATTTTAGCCATTTGCCACATCAACAACTTCTATCCAAGAGATGATGACAATGACTAAATTGACAGGTTGTTGAAAGATTATGTATTAAATTGACATAATTGAAAAGTTATGAACTAAATTGAAATATAACGTAAAGGATGGGACCAAATCTATAGTTTACCATTTTTGTTTGGACACAATATAAAAGACTTGTTTCTAACTTTCTAAAAGAACAAAAAAATAAAATGAAAAACCCTTGGTAAATTATAAAAATGTAAGAAAAAATAAATAGGGTAAGATATAGAAAGAATATAATAATAGAATTAAGGGTGTGCATGAGTCAAGTTGAGAGGCTTTTTCAACTCAACTCACCATGTTGGATTAAAAAAAATCCAATCCAACCCAATCTATTTCCAACCCAATCCACGTGGATTGGGTTACCTATGTGTTAGACAGTTTTTTTATTACTATTATTGTTATTATTATTATTAAATTGATAATTAGAATAACACCACCATAAATAAGATAAATTATACAACCAAATAATGATGGACTAACACCAACAAATACAAACTATATGAGGAGAATTTAAAGTTTTGATTTCCTTATATGCTCAGAATATGAGTAGGAGTGGCGGCACAGAGACAGAGAGAGAGAGAGAGAGAGAGAGAGAGAGAGAGAGAGAGAGAGAGAGAGAGAGAGAGAGAACTTAGGGTTTGTGTTTTATTCAATAAGAGGGGTAAAAAAGTAAATTAAAAAAATTATAATATTTATTTTTAAATATATATTAAATATAGGTGGGTCGAGTTAGGTTAGGCGAATTTGTTAATCTTATGACTTGAACCCAAATTGATCTGTTGTAAAAAAAAAATTCACAACCCAACCTAACTCCCAACCATAAAAACTGTCGGGTTGGATCGAGTTGGTTTTGGCAGGTTAGTTGCACACCCCTAGATAGAATTAACATGTTATCCTATTTTAATGGACTTATTTATTGAAATGCATGTGTTAAAAGTCATATGTGTGTGTGTGTGTGTGTGGGGGGGGGGGGGGGGGTAATCTTAGTGTTACTGTGGTATAACAAAACTACAGTATCCCAATGTATTTTACAAAATCATAGTCCACTATATTATGCTAGGTTTTACTTGTATCCAATTCTTTTGTGCACTAGACATGACATAGACACAACACATGTCCTAAAATGATTATGTGTCAATCTTGTATCTTGTTCAATATAAAGGAGTATCGAAGGAAATCTATTATCATTTATGGTATTCTTATATTATTTTAACACCTTAATTTATAAATTTGAACTTGCCAAAACTCAAATATAAATATTCTCAAATAAAAAAAAAATACATGAAAAAAGCTCTTATTCTTTTTCCTTTTATTATTTGGTTGGTTTAGGTAAAGGTAATGGTTTAGCTAGGAATTTTGGCTTGACAGGTTCTAACTATGTTATTCATAAATCAATTTAGATAAATTCAAAACATGTACATATACAAGAACTCGTCAACTTCCTAAGTTATTTCATAATAAACACAATCGTTGTAAACTTTAATGAGTATATAAAAATTGTCTATTTTACTCTAAACATGTCCCAAAAAATAATCAAATATAAATATTGTGGGGATAAGAACTGAAATTTGTATCTTGGGTTTTGGGCTTTATCCGAGGATGTGGATATGTCTGAAGAGGAGTAAATGATTGGAAGATGCCCTAAAGTTGAGAATCACGGAAGAAAAGAATGGAGGCATATAGTCCAAGGAGTAGTTCCCTCTCGGATACGATGAATATCAGTCAAGCACACATTTGGGTAATTTAGGTGACCTTCCAGGGAGTTCCAACGATGATCAGGATGAATCTCAAGCACTTACAAAGATGATAAGAACACAAAAATATCTAACAGAAAAGCTGCTATCATGACATTAAATGTACTGCATCAACTTTCCTGAATAGTATTTATGTGGAGAAGACTCCTGAACAGTGTAGTCTCAGTTACCACCATTCACAGAGAGCCAAAAAAGATGTCTGATGGGACATGCACTCGAGTGAAGGTTTAGATGATTAACAAATGTACGATCAGGATGGCCTGGAAGGAACTATATAATGTAAAAGACCTCCCATATTAGGAGGACGGAAAAAAGAGAGAGAAATGAGAGAAAATGTATTATTGTTGTACTAAGAACTGTATTAACCATCAAAACTATTAGATTAATTTATAATCTATCTCCTCGGACAATTATTTTATTGAGGTCTACATGTGCTGTATGCTTATTCATCTTTTGAAATCATTATTAACCGTTGTCCACTTCACCAAAAACCCAGCTCTTTTACCCACTCTTTACAAATTCATTGTACTGGGCTCATATCTCATATCTTTTGGGTTTGAGCTACAAATTGTGACCCTACAAATATATTTAATGATTCTTTCTTTCATCAAAACATAATGGAGTCAAAAGAGTCTTGAAGGTCAATTAGTTGTCACATCCTAGTGTTTTCAATTGAAACATTTGGGGTTGTTTGGTAAACAAACTTCAACACATGTTTTCAGTTTTTAAACAACATTACACATTTTTTTTACTTACACGTATTTCTATACATGTTTTCAAACTACAAAACACATGTACCAAACACCACTGTGTGCATAAAAAAACAATTGATGATCCCTGTATGCATTAAAAAAGGGCAATAACAAAAGGAGCCTTTTAATAATAATAAGAAAAAATTTTTGCTTTATTTTGGGAAGGTGCCTTTTTTTCCTAATTTTATTGGAGATTAACCCAAATTTGAGGGGCTAATTTACATTTTTATATGCCCACACGGCCACACCCTAAACTAATTTAAAACATTTAGATAGGATGATAAAATTTTTCAAAATTTCTGTAAAAAAAAAAAAAATCGAAATTTTAGGGTTCCGTCGTTGGTGAAGTACCAATTGGTAAGGCAAATATGAATATAACAAAAGTAAAATTGTATAGTCAGACACTAATACTAGTTATTGAAAAAAGTCATGATTTTCATCATAAGAGTACTAATAAAGTAATAATTAACTTAGTAACAATACGGAAAATGAAATTTAAATATCCATGTAGACATATTCTTATTTATGAGATGACAACCACAAACTTACTTCCACACTTTATCTATAAATCTACAAAATTTGGGATTAGACAAATCAAATTTGAGAATATTAAGTATTTTTAACACACACGAGTAGAGGAGAGAAGGTTTTTTAAAAAACTTAAAGTAATGCTGCATTATTAATGCATATCTAAAAGTGCCTTAAAAAGAAAAACTTATGAACAAAGGTGAATAGGATCCAAATTCAATGAAGGGTTTGTTACTTTCATTAAGTTTCAACTTGTTCAACTCCACCAAATTCAAACACCATATCCAAATATGCATAAAATGTATAGTTAAACTAGCTTATAATTGCTTAAACATAAATAAATACAATTATATAGTACATAGTAAATATTTGTACCTATACCTATATTTAATAACACCCATGCTCGTTATAAATTTAACACATGAGGAACCACGTCTCCAATGATACAAAAACCAATCTTATTTTTATGAATTTACGTGTGGTGCCACTGGCTCTTGGCATATTGCGTTTTCGTTTTTGGCAGTGTTGATTAAGATATTAGTTGTGGTGGTAAATGGTTTTGCCCCTGGGATTCGGTGGAAATTACGTGCTAGTGCCCCCTTCTATGGTTTTATTGTCCAAATTATGTGGTACGTCTGGCATGTTGTGCTGCACATTGGACACTCGAAATGGTCAATGGTCAATAATCGTATTGTAAAAATTACCGCTTGCATTTGTTACCTTTTGAATTTGAATTTTGTTGGCTATCACATGATCCACATCATGAAAGTCTTGTTCGAGTTGTTTCTAACTTTCTATAAGAAAAATATAATAAACTAAATCATTGTTAAATTATATATAAGAAAAAAGTCAGAGGGTAAGAGATAAAATAATGTAATAATAATTAGCATTGTTTGGCCTTAATGGACCTATTAGAGTATTCACAGCAGTGGAGTTAAGAATTTAGCTTTTTAGCTCCACCAAAAGTTATTTTATTTATTTTACCTACATACATGCTACAGTAGTGGATCTATTTTAGCTTTCAACACAATAAAATAAAATAAACATCACAATAAAATAATATATTCCACTACTAAAAAAACATCCACAGCCACAATCACCTTTACCATCAACCACACCCACAACCACCACCAACACCACCGGCAGTAGTCCACAGCAGGCAAAAAAAAAAAAAAAAAAACCCAAATCTCCAAGTCAGGTACCCAATATCCGCAAGTAAGCACTCTGATCGACGGCGTGGGTCTAAGGTCGATCGGCAGCAACACCCACACCCACCACCACGAAACCCACCCGAGCCACCCACTAATGCTGACGAAACCAGCCACAGCCCACTGATGCCGACGAACTCGGCCACCCACCGATGTCGGTCTACCCGCACAACCACAACCACCACCACACCAGAGCCCACAGCAAAAAAAAAAAAAAAAAAAAAACTAAGTAAGGACGAGGTCTGTGGCGTGGATCGGAGGGCGGGGTGGATTGGAAGGCGGGGTTTGTGGCGTGGATCGGAGGGCGGGGTGGATCGAAGGGCGGGGTCCGCGGCGTGGATTGGAGGTCGGGGTTTGCGCCGTGGATCAAAGGGCGGGGTTTGCGGCATGGATCGGAGGGTGGGGTCTGCGGCGTAAGCCGGCGGCGGGGTCTGCAATGTAAGCCGGCATCGGGTCTGTGGTGTGAGCCGGTGGCGTAGGGGTAGGGGTGGGCCGGTAGCTGTGAGAGGAAGTTGAGAGAGAGCTAAGAGAGTTGAGAGAAAGAAAGGTGAAAGTTGAGAGATGATCAGAGTTGAGAGAGAGAGAGAGGTAATATTTTAATGGGGGCAGGGAATAAAAAATTATTATTATTTTTAGCTCTCATGAACAGTGCACATCTATTTATAGATGTGCACTGTAGCAATGGAGCTAAAAAAAATAGATTTAGCTCCACTGCTGCAGCTTGGTTTTAGTGTTAGAGGAGCTAAAATATTACTATATAGCAATATAACACCACTGCTGTGAGTGCTCTTATTGTAATGTATGCACATTTACCTCTCTCTCTCTCTTTCTCTCTCTCTCTCTATATATATATATATATATATTATATTAATAGGTAAAATTTAGAGAAAGTTCAATTAGAATTTGAAATTATAATCCAATTTTACGTCATGTGTCTAAATTTATATAGGAACTACACATAATTATTTACTTAATTTTTTTAATTTTTGTGTCAAGTGATTTAATGAGTGCAAAATACTAAAAATTTGATATTAATGAACTATAAAATTAAAAAAAAAAAAAAACACATATACTTAATAAAAATCAACACACAACAAAGATCACCATACATTTTATCTTATTAAAAATTAGAAAAAAAAATGATCATAAGTAGTATTAAATCTAGGTAAAAATTTTAATATGTGACTAATTACGTTTACTTAAAAAAATAATTTGACTAATTATTTATATTTTATGATAAAAATTGTATTTAATTTTAAATGTATCTATACGTGTGGAGACAATTTTTGCTTCAAGGTTAAGGGTTAGACCAGTTGGACAAGCAAAGAGGGAGATTTTTTTTTTTTTTTGGGTAAAATGGATTGTATTACTGAAGCTAAAAAGCCAAAATAGGCTCAGAGCAGATTCTGTTTAAGTACAGACCATTGGCATCAACCATAAGAAAATCCAAAATGTCCACAGGCGAACTTCTAAAAACAGGGAAATCATTTTCTTGATTCGAACCCAGCCTTGCCAAAACATCTGCACACCTATTAGGCTCTCTAAAACAGTGCTTAACACGAACCCGTGGAAGCTGGGAAATAAGGTACCTGCAGTCATCCACTACGGCAGAAACAACACTTTCAATAGCCCTTGGATTATTCAGCAGCTCAACTATAGATTTAGCATCAATTTCAATCTCTATAGCAAGTAAGTGGAGGTTTAAACATTGCAAAATACCGTTTCTAAGGCCCCAAAGCTCTGCAGCAAAACTTGTTGTGGTTCCTATCTTCCTAGCATAACCACAAACCTAGCCGCCATCCCCATTTCGAATGAGTCCTCCACTTCCAGCTGGGCCTGGATTGCCCAAAGAATATTCGTTTGAATTAAGCTTGAACCATCCCACCTCTGGCTTTTCCCACCTAATCCTCTTTATCACTTGAACCGGAGCAAACTTAGGAAGCTTCACATAGTGCTCATACTCCATTGCCTCACGAAAGATCTCATGACCCAAATTTGGATGGATGGTTTTATAATTGAAAACAATGTTATTCCTATGCTTCCAGATGCGCCAAATAGCAAATAGGAAGGAGGTTTTCCAAGGGGGATGGTCTTTGTATTTTTTTGTATTAATATTTCCATTAGTGGTAATCCATTGGTGCAAATTGCCACTGAAAAAAGATGAATTTACCTCCTCGGCACCCAGCTGAGTCCAATACTCCCTAACCTTGCTGCAATCCCTTAGAGCATGAATTATAGACTCGGAATCAGAGAGACATAGAGGGCAATTGGGATCCACCAAAACCCCCCTCTTTGCTAGGCACTCCTTAACACCAATACTACTATGCAGACATATCCACACAAATGTTTGTATTCGAGGAAGAATGTTAACTTTCCACACCTATTGACTCGAGAAAGGAGCAACTTCACTTCCAATAGCAATCTTATATGCACTTTTGAGTTCAAATCCGCCATGAATGGACTTACCCCAAGCTATTTTGTCTTGTCCTCTTATAGCAAGAGATATAGGAGTGGCTTTTAAGAAATTGCTGATACTTTTTGGAATAGGAATGGATATTTTTGACCAATTCCATCCATCAGCTGACACTACATCTTTTACTCTAAGTTTCTCCTCTTCAACAGACAAAGGACCTTGCACGAAACTCCTGATAGGCCCAACACTACACCACTTATCATGTCAGAAGCTTAACTCACTTTCTCTACCCGCAACCCAAATCACTCCTTTTTGGACGATATCTTCGCCTTTTCTCATTGCAGACCACACTCTAGAACAAGGCAGTTTAGTGGAATTTGTGGCATTCAATCTTTGTCTAGTTTAATACTTACTTTTTAAAACCTTACTCCATAACGCATCCTTCTCAGTATTGAATTGCCAGTTAAGCTTAGCAAGAAGAGAAAGATTTCTGCCCTTAGCTGTGTGAAGGCCGAGACCCCCTTCACTTTTAGGCTGAGTAATTTTCTGCTAACCCACCCAATGCATCTTTTTGCCCGACTCCGAAGAACCCCACAAAAAATCCCGATTAACTTTATCAATTTTGTCCAGAAGCTTACTCGAAAGAGCATTGCATTGCATGACATAAGCTGGAATGGAAGATGAAGATGCTTGGACAAGAACTGTTCTACCAGCAAAGGAGAGTAGATTGGCCTTCTAACCAGCAAGTTTTTGCTTAACCCTCTCTAGGACAAAGTTGAAGTCTTGGCTATTTGACCCTCTATGTTGAATAGGAAACCCCAGATATTTGCCAAGATTAGGTGTTGAAGAAAACCCCAGAATATCACACAAGGATTCCCTCGTATCTCTATCAACGTTAGGGGAGAAAAACACTTTGGATTTAGCTTCACTAACTAACTGACCAGATCTATTGTAAAACTCATCCAACGCATCTCTAATTGCAGAACAGTTTCTACCATCTACCTTAGCGAATAATACAAGATCATTCGCAAAGAAGAGGTGGGAAAAAGCGATGCCACTCTTAGATGCTTTAACAGGAGTCCATTTTTTCTCCTTGCATTTTTCTTCAATTAAGTGCCCCAATACTTCCATGCAAAGAATAAAAAGATAGGGCGACAATGGGTCCCCTTGCCGAATGCCTCGAGAAGGCCTAAATGGTTCAAGCATACCCCCGTTGAAAAGCACAGAGTGGTGGTGGAGGACACACAATTCATAATAAGTTCTATCAATTCCCTAGGTAAGTTAGCTTTCAAGAGAGTTTCTTTGATAAAACTCCATTCAAGCTTGTCGTACGCCTTTTCAAGATCCACTTTGATTGCCAAATACCCCACTCCTCCTTTCTTTCTACTAACAGTGTGGATAAGTTCCTGCACAATGATTGCATTGTCAACCCCTTTCCTCCCCGGCATAAAAGCTGATTGAATAGGAGACACTAACTTGTTCAACAACGGCCTAATTCTGGCAACTATAACTTTTGTAATAATCTTGTAATCTGTATTGCAGAGACTAATGGGGCGATAATTACCAATGGGTTTCAGGCCTTGAATTTTGGGAATGAGCGCCACATTAGTGTTGTTAAGGGATTCAGGAATTTTCTTTGTCACAAAGCACTTCTTGACTTCCTCCACAACTGAACCTCTAACTATCATCCAGAAACGCTGAAAGAACCCAGCATGCAGTTCATCCGGACCTGGCACTTTAAACGCCTTCATAGACCAAAGGGCTGATTTAATTTCTTCCACTGAAACAAGAACAACCAAGTCATCTCTCTCCATATCAGTGAAGCCCATTTGCCACGGAGATATGGGCCCCGAATGGAGTCTAGCTTCAAGATGGCTTGTGGTGTAAAGCTTGACAAAAGCTTCTCTGACAAAATTCATGATCTGTGTTTCCTCCTGAATCCATTCACCAACACTATTCTTTAAGCAAGAAATTTGGTTTCTCCTTCTTCAAAAGAGGGAGGTATTCTTTCCAATGTGGGACAAGCAAAAATTGCCCAAGACTCCAACCGGTTTAACCCTTGGCCTTAAAGCAAAAATTGTCCCCACAATACGTATGCATGTGTCACATGCTATTTTTTTTTTTTTTTAATAAATAGTTTGACTAATTATTTATATTTTTATAATAAAATTTGTGTTTAACTTTAAATGCATTTATGCGTTTGCATGGGTTACATGCTAGTTATGGGAGGAAACTTAGTCTTAAACCCTAATCAGGTATTGTCCTCTTCGAAATTAGCACCACGGGGTGTAGGCATAATCCTTAAGTTTTTGCTCAATCCCACATTAGGGAGAGACGCCTCCCACTCTTGCCTTATAAGTATTTAGTCTAAGGAAGGGTGTACCATAGTGTGTGTGATGTGAGCAAGTCTTAAAAACTGCGCACGCATGCACTATGCACTCCTTCGGTTGAGCCCAACACTTTAAATTAGAAGGAGGAAGGTGGGGGTTTCCCCTTAAACTCCAAAAAAGGCGCCTTTTTGTGGGAGAAAATTTAGTCTTAAACTCCAATTAAATATTGTCCTTTTTGGAATTAGCGACTCGTGGTGCAGGCCTAATCTTCAAGCAAATTGGGGTTCGAGACTGAGGCCATGTTTGGATTTTTTTTTTTGATTAGTCATCACTCCTCACTTAATTTCTGTCACTCATCACTCATCACTATCACTTAAAATACCAAAGTTGTTTGGTACCATCACTCACTTCCTATCACTCAATATTTTTCACACTATTTGTGGGCCTCATACCTGTGTCCCGGTGCAGCTTTTTTTTTTTTTTTTTTTTTTTTTTTTTTTTTTTTTTTTCCAATACCCATAAACCCGAACCAGAAAGGAAAAAAAGAATAGAAAAAAGAAACCTAGATCACCTGAACCTTGTGAAAGAAGAAAGGGGGAAAAAAGAAGAAGGAAGAATACCCCAGAAGAAGAAAGGGAAAAAAAAAGAAAAGAAGTAAGAACACTTGAGACCAACCCCAGGAGAAGAAAGGAAAAAAAAGAAAAAAGAAGAAGGAAGACACCTGAGACTGAACCTAGGAGAAGAAAGGAAAAAAGGAAAAAGAAAAAAAAAGGAAGACACCTGAGATCGAACGGAGAAGAAAGGGGAAAAAAAAGAAGAAGAAGAAGGAAGACACTTGAGACCGAACCCAGGAGAAGAAAGAAAGAAAAGAAAAAAAGAAGAAGAAGAAGGAAGGAAGACACCTGAGACTGAACCTAGGAGAAGAAAGAAAGAAAAGAAAAAGAAAAAAAGGAAGACACCTGAGACTAAACGGAAAAGAAAGGGGGAAAGAAGAAGAAGAAGAAGGAAGACACCTGAGACCGAATGCCGGAGAAGAAAGAAATAAAAGAAAAGAAAAAAGAAAAGAAAAGGAAGACACCTAAGACCGAACGGAGAAGAAAGGGGGAAAAAGAAGAAGAAGAAGGAAGACATCTGAGACCGAACCTAGGAGAAGAAAGAAAGAAAAGAAAAGAAAAGAAAAAAGAAGAAGATAGATTGGTCAAAAAGGTGCAGCTGAGTTATGATAGTGGACCCCCCATGTGTGTTTAATTACAAAAGTGCTATTGAGTTATGAGTTATGAAAACTGAAAACAACCAAAATGTGTTTTCAGTTTCCATAACTCATAACTAAAAAATTAGAGAATTGAGTGAATGCCAAACAACCTTTTTGCTATGAGTTCCACTATTTTTGAGTTATGAGTTATGAAAAATGAGAATTGAGTTATGGAAATCAAAAATCCTAACACCTCCTAAGTTTCCTCCCACAAGTATTAAGAATATAAAGAGTATGCAATTCAACGGTTAAATTTCTAAAATATGTTAATTTTGTTAGTAGGAGATATAGCCAAAGTTTGTTCTTAATTTAATGGCAGTGGTAAATGGATTTGCACCTGGCATTTGGTGAAAATTACGTGCTAGTGCCCCTTCTTTGGTTTTATTGTTCAAATTGTTTGTGGCATGTCTGGCATGTTGCGTTGCACATTGCACACTCGACATGGTCATTAATGGTACGGTAAAAATCACCGCTCGCTTTGTTACCCCTTTTGAATTTTGTTAGCTATCACATGATTCACATCATGAAAGATTCGTTTGAGTTGTTTCTAACTTTCTATAAGAAAGCTTCCAAAAAAAAAAAATTTCTATAAGAAAAAGATAATAAAATACATCCCTTGTTAAAATCATATAAATATATGAAAAATTTAAGTGGGTAGGAGATAAAAATAATGTAATAATAATATAATTAACATTATTTGGCCTTAATGGACCTATTATTGTAATGTATGCGTTAACATTAACCTATTTATTGTAATGTATCGATAAAATGCCATGTATACAAATATAGTTTTTTTTTTTGGAGAAAAATGTATACAAATATAGTAAATGTATAAAAACAAGGTATTCTTAAAATTATTGGAGTTACAAAATTATGGTAGCCTAAGGTATTATGCAAAACTACTATCCCTAGTTTTTATGTTGGGTTTTGATTGCGTCAAGTACTCTTGTGTACTGGACATGACACATGCACAATATGTGCCATAAAATAACTATGTGTCAATCTCGTATCTTATCTAGTGTAAAAAAATGCTAGACAAAATCCTTAACTATAAATAATATTCTTATATTATTTTAACATGTCAATTTGTAAATTTTGGAACATGTCATACACTCAAATATAAATATTTTCAAATAAAACAATATGGTGAGGAAAATGCCTTAACTTTTTTCCTTTTATTATTTAGTCTTTTGTAGGTGGAGGGTCCAACTGGAAATGCAAAATTGCCAATAAAAAACATAGAAAACTGAATCAAGTAATTGAAGTAAGAGTCACGCTTTTCATTATCAAGAGTGCTAGTCATTAATTCAATAATAACAAACAAAGGTGCAATAGGATCCAAATTCAATGAAGGGTTTCTTACTTTCATTAAGTTTCAATTTGGTTTACTATATCAAATTCAAACACCATATGCATAAAATTTATGAATAAACTAGCTTGTGATTTTTGAATACACATAAATACATTTAAGAATAAAAATAATTATATACATATTGAATGTTTGAACCTAAATTTAATATTATTGATGTTCATTTTATAATTTTATAACATGTGGAAAGAAAAGGACAAACCACTTGTCATATTATATGAAAACCAGTCTTACATACATTTATAAATAGTCAAGAAATCAAAGTCTATTTCCTAGCCCGTGCGTCAATCCTTGTTAGGAGTTAGGACCACTTCAAGTGGTCCGCTTGCCCCCAAAGCACTGGTTTTATTATACCAATTCATACCCCGAGTGCCATCCTTATACCATTTTTGACCTGAGTACTGACCTTGCACCCGTTAAAATCACTCGATCACCACTTCATCATAGTTCATTTCACAAATTGAGTTTCTCATTAGGGGCCATTCAGACTTGTCACACTCCATCGTCAAAACACGACTTTAAGGGTCTATTTTGTTGAGGATGAAATGATAGAGAGAGAAAAAATAGGAGAGAAAATAGACGATAAGCATTTTGTTGGGGAGTAAAAAATGGAGGTGAAACAGTTTTCTCATTGAGCCCACCATTTAAGGAGAAAAAGTAGAGAGAAAAGTGGGGATGAAGTGGATTTGATGTGACATTACTCATGTACCTTTCTATTATATATTAATGTTGTTGCATCTTTTTGTTTTATTTTGTTTTTGTTTTTTTTTATGTGTGGAAATGTTACCACTACGATACTGCCACCATTTTTTTCTTCTTCTTGTTTTTCCTTTTCCCAGGTATGGTGCACACATTTTGGCTCTTTTCCTTTATTTCTTTCTCTCTTTTTATTTTATTTTATTTTTATTTTTATTTTTATATCAAATTTAAATTTTTTTTAATTAATTTTTTTTGCTAGATGTATTATTAGTTGTGTTAGTTTGTAGTAATTAAATTTTTTTTATAAACTATTAAAAAATAATTTTTTATGCATTAGTGGTATGATAGTAAATTTACACAAACTATATTTTTTTTCCTCCCATTTTTCTTCACAACCAAATGAAAGAGTTTTCCTTCTCTTCATTTTTTCACTCTCTTAACCAAACATGCAGAGGGAAATTAAATATTTTCTTTCCACTCCCTCCCTATTTTTTATCATTCCAACCTAATGGATCCTAAGG
This sequence comes from Quercus variabilis, assembly GCA_030445155.1. Lineage (NCBI taxonomy): Eukaryota > Viridiplantae > Streptophyta > Magnoliopsida > Fagales > Fagaceae > Quercus > Quercus variabilis. The sequence continues at coordinate 46,662,930 of CP129453.1, forward strand.
TAGAGGTTAACTCGAGGATAACATCTCATCCCATCTCAATGGGCCTGGTTCTTGCGCATGTGATAAGGAAGTTGAGTGGATCTCCATGTGGCCCAAACCTTATGCTTTTTGCTTATGTAAAAGCATGTGTAAGTTTATTAACCTACAAAAATGGTTAGTCACAAACCGCAAGTCATGGGTAACTGGACTCTAAATGGGCCTCAACACACTCAAAAGACTGGTCATCAGTAAAACGTATGTTTTTGTGAGAAACCGCAACCTTGGGATACTCAAGACTCAAGTCATTGCATTGGGTTAAGCTGTGTAATTATTTCTCAAAAATAGTAGTTCAACTAACGACATTTATCTTCTAGATCGAAGGTTTGTACGTTTGAAAATTTGAAGTTACCACTTATCTTATTTTAAAGGGGAAAAAAACCATAAAAAAATCAAAGACATCATTTTGTATTTAATTTAAAAGTATTAAATTTACATTTTAGATAGAATATTAAAAAATATTTAAATTACCATTTTGGTCCTAGATATTTGCTTTATGTGTCAAATTAATTCCTAACTTTTTAAATAGATTTTTTAGTCCATAACATTTTGGTATTATATCAAATAGTCTTTACAATTAAGTGATAGATGAAAAATGCCAACATGGTTAATAGTGAAAATAAATAAATAAAATTTTATGCCACCTAAACTATTAATGAAAATAAAAAGGCCGATTGATGAGATTAACGTTGTTCAATATTAACAGACCTATTTATTTATGTCATGTATACAAATATGGTAATCTCAAAATTAATATTTTTTTTTTTGACAAAAATCTTAAAATTTTTATGGTATTAAAAAAACACTAAAACTATGATGGCGTATAGTATTATACTAAACTATAACCTACAATAATTATGGCGGGTTATGCTTGCACTTAGTGATTTTATGTATAGGACATGACACATACACAACATGTCTTAAAATAATCACATGTCAATCTCATATGTTATTAAGTGTAAATAAGCATTGAATGAAATACTTAACCACTTATAGTGATAGTATTTATATATTATTTTAACCTTCCAATTTCAAAATTTTAACTTTTATGAAACTCAAATATAAATAAAAAAATATGGTGAGGAAAATGACAATTTGATAAAAAATGTATTTTGGATTTATCTGCAAAGGCCCACACAAAATTTCAAAAAGCCGTCTTAGCTCAGCCGGTAGAGCGCATGGCTTTTAACCATGTGGTCGTGGGTTCGATTCCCACAGACGGCGTCATTTCTATTCTTCTCCGAATTTCCTTTTTTTTTTTTTTTTTTTTTTTTTTTTTTATATTTTTTTTAATTAGCTTTTGGCTTTTCCTTCTCTGTACTATATACCCCATTCATTCTCTCTGGAAGTCTTTGCTATCGCAGTGAAGCTTATTTCAAGGTATCAATTTCTACACTCTTTTAACAACTATTTTTTTTTTTGGTGGGGTTTCTTTCAATGGCACTTTCTTCAATTTCGAAATTATTTTCCTTGTCAATTTCCCACAAACCCCCAAAGTTCTCAACTTTGAATTCATCCACTGCCACTGCCTCCTCTGCTGAGCAATTCTACACTCACCTGCAGAGAAATGGAACCAGCAACATAGAAAAACCCCTGTCCACAGTTAATGTCCCATTGGACTCCAAATGTGTCACTCATGTCTTACATAGATGTCAACCAAATCAATCTCAAATGGGTCTTAGATTTTTCATCTGGGCTGGCCTTCAATCCAATTATAGGCACAGTTCATTCATGTATAGCAAAGCTTGTGAATTGCTTCATATTAATCGAAACCCGGGTGTTGTTGTTGATGTTGTTGAGGGTTATAGGGTTGATGGGGTTGTGGTTAGTCCTAAGGTGTTTAAGGTGGTTTTGAATTTGTGTAGGGGAGGCAAGCTTGCCAATGAGGCTTTGTGGGTATTGAGGAAAATGAAGGAATTTGGTTTGCAGGCGGATACTACGGCATATAATGTGGTTATAAGGTTGTTTTGTGAAAAGGGTGATATGGATATGGCTGAAGAGTTGATGAATGAGATGGGTTTGAGTGATCTTTATCCCGATATGATCACACATGTCGCGATGATTAAAGGGTTTTGTAATGTGGGTAAGTTAGAGGATGCTTGTGGATTGGTTAAGCTTATGAGGGGGCATGGGTGTGTTCCAAATGCTGTGGTGTATTCTACTCTTCTTGATGGGGTTTGTAGGTGTGGGAGTATGGAGAGGGCATTGGAGTTGTTGGGTGAGATGGAGAAAGAAGGTGGGGATTGTAGTCCTAATGTTGTTACATATACATCTGTGATCCAGAGTTTTTGTGAGAAAGGTCAGACAATGGAGGCATTGGAAATTTTGGATAGAATGGAAGCTTTTGGGTGTGCTCCTAATCGTGTTACGGTTAGTTGTTTGATAAACCATCTCTGTATGGGGGGGTGTGTCGAAAAGGCTTATAAGGTCATTGATAAAGTTGTTGCAGGAGGCAGTGTTTCATATGGTGATTGCTATAGCTCTCTAATAGTGTCTTTGGTAAAATTTCAAAAGCTTGAGGAGGCAGAGAAGCTCTTTAGGAAGATGCTAGCTGGTGGGGTGAAACCTGATGGTTTGGCATGTAGCATTTTGATAAGAAAGCTTTGTTTGGAGGGAAGGGTGCTAGATGGATTTTGCTTATCTGATGAAATTGAGAAGTTTGAGTTCATTACTTCCATTGATTCTGATCTTTATTCTATTCTTTTAGTTGGGCTTTGTCAACAAAGCCATTCAATGGAGGCTGCAAAGCTTGCGAGGTTAATGCTCAAGAAAGGAATTAGATTGAAAGCTTCTTATTTTGACAGTATAGTTGGACACCTGAAGAAATTTGAAGATGAGGAGCTGGTTAAGCACTTGAGTAAGATTGGGAAATAAAATTCAGTATGTCCTGGAGGATCTTATTTGTTGATTTGAGCACGTTTGAGATTACAGAGTTCTAAGTCTCTAGTTGTGAAGAAACAAGTTTGGAATTTCAAGCAAATGAAAGGCCTTGCCTTATTTCGTCTGGTTGTGGAATATGGAATTTGGACGTGAGTGGAAGCAGTCATCAACCAATGATTAATTGAGCTAAGGTATACAGTGATTGAGGTTCAAATAAAAATGCGTTTCTGTCATTAATTTTCTTCCACTTTTACAACATTGCCATTGGTCTTTGAAACTTCTATATTCTTAGAGCAAGACTTGTTTTATAATGCCTCCAATGTTTCATTATATCACGACTCCTATGATCAGTGCTCCAAGCAAAGAGTTAAGCAATTCACTGAGCTACTGAGCAACTTTTCTGGCACTGAAGGACATTGCACCTATGCTCATAACATCTTAAAGTCATATTGTTTAAAGCAATTCTTTACGTTATCCTCCTATTTCTTTTTTTGGCGTGGCTGTTCATGGGTCAAATTGTGTCCAATAAGGTAGTTTGTTGTATTTCATCCTGATTCAGTTCTTGTGGTCGTTATGCTGTGGTTGCATTTATTTGATTATAAACCAAAAACTTATATATATACAGCCACATCTCCTAGGTCATTTCAATCAAACGCATCCTTAGTAATTCAAGAACATACTATTTAAGATTCCATTGAAAAGTGGCGCCTTCAGCACAAAGATCCATTGTTGTTATGGTTTACCTCTTGTCTGCATATTGTCATTGAAGTCAATCTTGTAGAAGTTAAACATTTTTGCCTTTTGGGTTATGGCAAGTCCCAGAATATCATATATTGCTAGATTTTGAGAACCTTTAATTTGAATTGAATGCTTGTCTCAGATAATGATCACCTAGAAATAAATGGCTACCATGTCAGAAGACATCCTACTGAATTGTCATATTCTTTAAATTTCTATTGACCCTATTTTGAGCTCTATCTAATATTCTTGAATAGTTTTTGGTTTTTGCTTGTATGGACTGGTATTTTGTGCATTATTGCAGACAAACTAATCAGGTTAGAGATCAATACCCACTACATCCAAGTATAAACCTGTCTTTGAAAAGAATGTTATTTAGCATTTTAACTCACTTTATTTATTATTATTTTTTTGATAGGTAGCATTTTAACTCCTTTATTGAAGTTGGATTCTTTCTTGTCACTCTTTCACTGTTATGTATCATTAGGATGTCTCTGACAAGGCTTGACCTTTGGTTTCTGGAATTGCAGGATCACTTAGCTTCCAGAAGTTATCTTAAATTACCAAATATGAGTAGTATAACTTGTTGAAGCATTATAAATGTTGCATTGAAGCTTTTCTACTGTATAATCTTCTCTTAGCGATGCATTCAATAAATTCTGTAATTGTGAAATCATATGAATGTTAATACATTTTGAAGTGGGCGGCTGCTAGGTTTGATTGGCTTGTGGCAAAGCTTGTGTGATGAGGTTGATTGAGTTGACTGACAATGGGATGAGTATTCACTTTTCTTGCTCCAATTGAAATCTTTGGATATTTCAGCTAACAAAAGTGCAGGCCCAGCTCTTGCAGACTTGCTTAAGGTAATTAGAGCTTACCCAACTGCTTTTAACAATTTATAAATTTTTTAATAAACCACCCTTCATGCTTCTGATTCAATAGTTAGTGTGCTTTTATGTATTGTTTGTGGGTTCCACACTACTTTTTGTCTCAACTTTATTTCTAATTATTTAAGTTTCAGCCTTTTGGAAATAAGCTAACTTTTAGTTTTTCATCTTGCATTATGCAAATAAGCTACCGGAAATAAGCAATTCCCGAACAGGCACTTAGTATTATGTGCTCTTGAACAGATCTCTTTCACAAGATCTAATTTTTCCACGGCATTCCCATGCATTGCTTCATCAAAGCAGGAAATCATGGAAAATTTGTTGGTTTCAGGTTTTACAGAAACTTGTGGGCATGGTTTGGAACTCAGTAATGTTTCAAAAAATGGCGCACCTGCTCTTTGTATGTGTAAATTAACTTGTGAATTTTATATGAAATTATGAAATTTTAGGGTCTATGACAAAGATATGATGCTTTGCATACTGCTTTTGGCTTGTACGACCCATGTGTTTGTATAATTTCCGAAGGGGGGAAAAGATTGGAATAGTTGTATTTCCATCAAGATGTCTCAAATACTATCAATTTTGCAATTGTGCAGTTAAAGTTGACCTGAAATTTGTGTTGGATCCAATCTAATCCTTTATCAATTCTTCAGCATTTATCAATTGTTAACACCACTTATCAATGTGTGTTGCATAACTGCAATTACCAACCTGATATTAGTGTGTGGATATGCATAGCAGGAAACGGCCATCATTGAGCTGGATTGCTAATACATTCAAATTACCAATATATCACTTTTACCTGCATGGCTGCCTGACTGGTGACACATTGGTGATTAGAACAGCTGGAGGAAAAACAAAAATCAATATAACACTAATAGTATAGAGCATTTCCATGAAGCTCCAAAGGGAATATTGTTTTAACTATTTCTTGAGTAACATTGTGAATGTGGAGGAAACCATCAGATTATGTAACAGTAAATTGATGATCCATTGCTTAGTGTCAAGATGGATAATTTACTATGGCTTGTCTAAAGCTTAGAAGCAATTTGCAGGAGACAATTCAAACCATTGGCTATGAAATTTGGGTCATAGTCAAGGGCTAGCACATGGTTCAGCTGTGCAAAACATGATTTTAGCATGATAAAAACATCAATTTTCTTCTCTTGGAACATAAAGAAGTTTACTTCACTTTTATTTAAAAATACAATTTACAACTTGATATGTACGACAACATTTTCTTGTGTGTTTTGACTTTTGAGTCTAAGTGGTATCTTATAGCCGCTCATTTTTGTGCAGATGGAAAGCTTTACATGGAGGACAGGAACCAAGTGTACCCTATGTTTTTTAAGCCATCAACGGTAGACTAATTTACTTTGATAACCAAGGAAGAAAAAGAACGTAGAAATGGTCAATGCAAGAGAGGTACAACATTATGTCACTCAAGACAAAGGACAACAATGCTTTTTCAAAATAGTCACGTCCATTTTAGAAGCAATTAAAGAGCATAAAATCATCAATATCTGAAATAATTATGCCAAATTATTTTTCTCTTGACAAAATCACTCATCCATTCTGGCTCATCCCAAACTGGAGATTTTGTCTTAGAATTGTTGTCACTCCACCCTGGAGAGATGCTGCCACTTTTCATATCGTACAACCACCAACCATGAATTGTGTTATGGCTGAAGTGAAAATATAGACAGTTTCTCTTGCATCCCACCTTGCTTGCAGAGACAGACACGCAGCAGTGTTCCCCACAAACAATGTTTGATCACCAAGGCTCTCCATCTTTGTCCATGAAAGTCTAACAAGATCAAGCTGAAAAATCTCTACTTCATCCACAACATTAATTGACTTCTTTGAGATGAGAAAAATCAGTAAAATCTCCCCATCCAACTCCACCAAATATTCTCTAAAATGCTTCGATGAGACGGAAGGGATAGCCCTTTTTGTACCAAAGAAGTAATTTTTAGATGAGAATCTACTTTTTCTATCACCGCAAGAGTTCATTGCAAAGTCAAAGCATAGAACTTACCTCTAAATCCAATGGCATTTGTAAATTGCATATAATGCTTTTGTAATTTTTCTGAGCATGTGGATCAATGAGAGAGCAGTCTTGTTTTATCCATTCACACTCTCCTCTTTTTTTGCTAATTATATACTTAAACATGCAGGATGGATGTCTAGTGCCTGTATGTGCTCCAATTAGCCTATGGAACATGAAAGCTGGATGACTAGTGCCTGTCAAGACCATCACCATGCAACCTAATGACAATGTTGAGGATATTTAAATTCAACTCTGGCATCCCATAAAGGTAGACTACGCCATGATCTCTTAACTGGATCCCATAGAATGTAGGTTGAAGGTGTTGGCCCTTCAGCCACCAATATACCATTAGTGCACCCCAGATAGTATTTCCATGGATACTGGGGTACTCTATATGGTGGCCAAGGGTCAGTCAAATTGCATTGTTGTTGATCTCCTTTACTGGTATTGGTGTCGGAGATTTGAAGCCAAGGCAGCACTGCATTTGGATTGCATTTCTTGGGTGCAGCTCTCCATGACTTGGTCACACTCCCAAAGGGATACAGTTTAATCCAACAATAATAAAGGAAAGAGGAAAAATGAATCCATCTAGAGATACTGCCTAATCTACACTTAATGGTTACTAGCAACTTGACTCGAAATCTGTTCAGTTAGTTCTCTTTGCTTGTATTTTTTGTCCAACATTTTATTTGTATAAGTTAGGATACAATGTAGGCATTTTCTCTGATCAAGCTTAAGGCTATTAATGGCACATATATTTGCCTTGATCCCCAAAGATACGAAAAGTGATGAAATTTAGGTCAATTTTAGCTTCTGTAACAGACTTTACAAACTAACATAAAAACTTTGGCAAAAGGCTAAAGTGTATTCTCCCTAGCGGTATAGTTGAAACTGAGTGTCTTTGTCCTTGGAAGGCTAATTACTGCCAACGTGACGATGGCCTATGAGACACTTCATCATATGAGTCAAAAAAGAGCAGGAAAAATAGGATTTATGGCTTTCAAGCTTGACATGAGCAAAGAATATGAAAGGTTGGAGTAGAGAATACCATGAGAAAGATGGCGTTTGATGAGAAATGGATTGGACTAGTAATATGGGATGTATAACAACGATGTCCTACTCTATCTTGATAAATAGGAATTCTATCAAACGTTTCACCCCACTAGTCCAAGAAGACCTGCCATCCCTTTATCGTTTCCTCTTGTGTGCTCAGGGTTTTCATCCTTGCTACAAAAGGGGGAAATGGAAGGGAAAATTCTGAGAATTTCTATTTAATCCCCCTAAGCTTACCCACTTATTTTTGTTGATGATAGCTTGTTATTGTGTAGGGAAAATGAACGTGAGTTTTGAAACCTCATTTCTTTAATCTGAACATATGAACTTGTATCGGGTCAAACTATGACAAGACTTCTGTTTTATTATAGCCCAAATAGAAGTCCAATTCAAGATTCTATCAAGGCAATAATAGGTGCAATTGAAGTGAAACATCATGAAAAGTACTTGGGTCTACCCTCATCTACAGATAGAGTTAAGTATTCAGCCTTTGGACACATAAAAGTCCGATTTTGGAAGAAGCTTTAATGGTAGAATTGCAAATTATTCTCAAGGGTGGGAGAGGAAGTGCTTCTTACGGTGGTGGAAGCTAAACCTACTAACTCTTATGACTTATTTTCTTTTGCCAAAGATTTTATGCGGATGATAAAATGAAGGTACATTGGTTGAGATAGGAGAGATTAAGCTTACTAAAGAAAGATGGAGGGTATGGGTATACATTCAATTTGTAAATTCTGGGTAAAGGATTAGGCATCTATACATCAATTTGTAAATTCTCGCCAAATAGCGGTGGAGATTGTCCAATAATACCACTTCAGTTGTTGCAAAAAATAAGTGAGAGCCAAATGCTAAACCTAACTGAAAATTTATGGAAGAAATACTAAAATGTAGCACTTCTTATATTACTCCCAACTCAAAAAATTTGATTTCTATCTATAAATAAACATCCAAGAATAGTGCAAAGCAAAAAATAGATAAAAATGATTTATAGAGTGTTGAAGAGGTATTTTACACTCACTACTAATCCTAATCAAAGAGATTTATTTTTGACCCTAACTTCTGTTAAAAGGTGGCAACATCACAAATAATACTTCATACAATATTATCTTAAATCACAATATGAGATGTTTTGAAAATATACATAATGATTATTGTATTTATTCTTAATTTCTTTAGTAATTGTTATGATATATATATTTTCAATATACATCAGGTTCAAATGGTATAATATTTTATGTTTATTATGTTTACACATAATTTTTATTTCTATTTATTCTCATAAAGTTAAGTTAGAATAATTATTTCAACAAAAAAATTCACCCCGTTTATTCTTATTGAAATTGTTGTTTGTTTTATACTTTTTTTATTTGTTTATTTGTTTATTTTTTATATAAGATAGAAATTCTATTTTAGAATAATCTAAGTGTATACGTGTGTGAAGCTCCTTCCTGGAGACTTGAATCTCGACCATTTCCCTTCATACTCTACAAACATTTATATTTGTGGAGTGACCATTACACTAAGAGTGTGTAGTGGTATTTTATACTTTGATTGTTATTATTGTTGTTGTTATAGTTGTTATTAACATAATTACTAGGGGGCATTTATAGTAGTGTTGGGAGGTGTCGTATTAAGTTGTGTATGTTTTCTTAAAAAAAAAGATTTGGATATGTAAGGAATATAAATCCTCTTCAACTTTTTGTATCTATTTATGTACCATCAAAGCTAATTCCAAAAATCAAAATTCAACAACCACAAAAGCCTATAACTTGCGTTTACCACGAAACAATGATAGAGAAAAAAATTGGGTTCGCTGATGACAAACAAGAAGTAAGGATAGATCTTGAGCCTTTTTTTGTGTAATCTCATATTTGACTAATTTTCAAGTTGTAGGTTTTTATAGCATTGATTTATGCTCTTGCACCCATGAAGATATTTAAATTAGAACATAATGGATTTAATTGTTCCGATAGGTAGGAGTACCTGGAAACTAATTTTGAAGAAGAAGCCGAATGATTTTTTCTTACTACTGTCAAACGTGCCAAAAGCAAAACCAAGACATATGAAGACATAACATGCCAAAAGTTTCATACAAATTGAAATTGGTTTAGGAACGTGAAGTAAAGACTTGACTAATAGAAAATCTAAGCTTCAGAGTTATGAGGCAACACTTTGTAACTAAGCCATAGTATTATGAATTTATCATCACTATTAGCAATGCAAGTGCAACTTATTATTAAAAAAAAAAATGTCAATGTTAAATGTACAACTTATTATCACTTTCCTCAATTTTTGCTTTATTAAAAAATGAATAAAATGTCAATGTCAACTCAATTTTAGCTGCAAAAAGCAATTAGCTTTTACATAAATTTTACATATTTACTAATATCTGGAATGGTGAAAATTTTCTAAAACTCCAATTGATCCTTCTTTCAGTTTCAATTTGCATGGACATTCCATGAATCAATTGTTATTTTGTCATGATTAAAAATAAAATGAGACTTATTGCAAATTAGGTTAGATTAGGTTCTAAAACTAAGGTTATCTTCCCACTCCCTCATTTCCTATTCCTTGTGTCTTTTGTCTATGTTAATTAAAAAAAAAAAAAAGGTAAGTGGTCTAAAACTGCGATGAGAAGACTAAAAAAATAATGAAGAACGTCTAGATTGCTAAGAGTTGTTGTCTTTTATTTTATTTTATTTTTTTTTTCAAATAAAGACTGCCATTCCTCTAATTCTAGTAGTAAAACTCAACTGATAAAACATAAAAGGATACCCTATTAATTAGTCTTAGGAAGGGTTATTATTAGGTATTCCGGGAGTATACTTCCTCCCTCTCACATAGGAGTGAGTCTCACCTACCATAAGGTCTACCTCAATGTGAGAGGGAGGAAGTATACTCCTGAAGTACTTAACAATAAGTAATTTTTCTTTCTTAAAGCAAGTCCTATTTCGATGGTTGCTTACCTTTGAAGGCTTTGTTCGTAACTGTAATCTAACATGTGACTTCCTTTCCAAAATTTGATCTTCACAACGTAATTAGGATTGGGAGCCTATAACTACTGTTCATATATTGTTATTTCACATATTTAAATGTATACGTTTTTTTTTTTCATTGGTTTTTTAGGGGAGATATTGTTTTGAAAAATGACATTGAGACGTAAAGGAAACTTAGATTATCTATAACCGTAAACTGATGATCCATTGCATTGAGTGTCAAGGCGAACAATCTAAAGCGACCATCTTGCTGTTGAAGCTTAGGTTTCATTCCTTAGCAGAAGTGGAAACTAAATCTTTCTTATGGCCATGGGTGGACACGTGAGAGGGACAAGCCCTGTTCTAACTTCTAGTCGCCTCTTGGACATTGGATCAAACATGTTGGGCCCGCCTAACTACCCAGGTCCGACCCAATTTGTTCCCTTTCTTTATTGGTCTTCAATTAAACAAACGTTGGTGATGAATTTGGTCTAGGCCCAGCCCGCAAAAACAACGCCTTATTACACGCTTTGCCACAACTTCTTTTGGTGTCAATTGTTGATTTGCTGTAAGTGGTGAACCATGTATAAGTGATGTAAGCCGATTATTAGTTTACACCTAAGCAAGTTGTGGTGCCAAAGTACATGCCAAAGGGTGTGTGAGTGTCGCCATAAAAATTGAGAAAGATTATGTCCTTTTCTAAAGCTTTAGAGGCAATTTGTAGTCGGCAATTCATAGCCATTGGCTAAGAAAATTGTGCCATGATCAAAGGCGAGCACATGATTATGTAGTGTAAAGCATGAGAAATACATTAGGGGCATGTTTAATTTTCTAACAAAAAAAAGGAGTTTATTTCATTTTAAAATAGAAGCTTGGTAGTTGAATTGGTATGTACAAAATGCTTGGGAGTTTAGAGGTGTAAGAGTTCGAGTTGTTAGTTAAGTAGTATATACTATATTGTAATTATCTCTTAAAAAAGAAGAAGAGCTTTCTAAGGCTAGTCAATGGCCGTGTTTAACTAATACTGGTTCTCAATGTGTCTAAGGTAAGTTTGTCTTGAGTAACTATATATTTTTAATTAAATTTGGATAGAAGGTAGTAACATTCTAAAAAAAACTCTATACAATATTATCTTAAATCACAATATAATGTGTCTTAAAATTATGAAATAATACATCATAATTATTATGTTTATTCTTAAAATTTTAGTAATTGTTATGATATATTGAAAACTATATATTATTAATGAAATTTGAACAGAAGGTTGAAGTATTCTAAAAACACTATATACGTTCTATCTTAAATCAAAATATGACATATCTTAAAAATATGAAAATATACATAATAATTATTATATTTATTCTTAAATTTTAGTAATCATTATGATATATATTTTTAATGTACATCAAGTTCAAATAGTTTAATCGTTTATGTTTCTTATGTTTACACATAAAAATATTATTTTTATATTTCACAAATTTCAGAATAAGCTTTAAAAAAAAAAAAAAAGCATTGACACGTACACTTGACTTGACTTTCAAACTTTTATTTTCAAATGACGGCCCATTTGGTAGCTTATTTTGAGCAACTTTTTGAGCATTTCAAACACACTTACATATATTTTCACCCATACGTATATCAAAAATACTTAAACAACATTACTCAAACTTTTCTACCAAACATTCATCTCAATTCAAAGTCAAATCCAAAATCAAAAGTCAACAATTTCTTGAACTTATAGCTCATGTTTACCATGAAACAAGAAGGTGGGGAGCACCAATGGCACATGAGAAGTAAGAATGAGTCATCTGACTTATTTTTGAGTAAAATCTCATATTACATGACTTTTAAAATAGTAAGTTATTATGACATTACTTACTCCATTTATATTACTAATGAAGTCATATAAATTAGGATTATGAATTTATTTGCTTCAGTAAATGGTATATGGAGTAGCAATGTTATTTTTTCTAACGTAGAAAACGTATTCCAATTGAAAGAATCTGTTATTCGCTCTTAAATTGCTTCATGACAAGCACGAGCCATAGATTCTTGAGATCGTTGGTTTTTGATTTTTAGATTTGGTTTTGTAATTAAAAATTAATGTGTATGGATAAAGAGCTTTTTATTAATTTTTCTATTTAATAATAATAATAATAATAATAATAATAAAACCAAAAAAAAATTGGTTAATATTTATTATAATTTTTTGGTTGAAAATTTTATTCTAATTGATTATTATGTACAAACACAAACTTTTTCAACCTAGTGAATTTTGAAATAATAATTAATAATGATAATGATTACTAAAAAAATCAAGAATAAACATAATCATTATTTTATATTTTATCATATTTTCAAGACATATCATATTGTGATTTAAGACTATAATAATGTATAAAGTGTTGTATAGGATGCTGCTAACTTTTGACTAAAGTTATAGATAATAATAGTTCTTTTATTAATACTAGTCATCTACCGGCATGATGTGCAAAATTTTTTCTTATGAAAATATATTTAATAGATTGTTATTTTAAAGTATTAAAATATATTTATGTTTATTATATATTTCTTGTTGTTGAAAAACTTATTTTAATTGATTTTTGTGAGAATAAAAATGGTAAGCATTATTTTTTTTTTTGAATAAAAAATGGTAAGCATTTTGTATAAACATAACAAACATAAATTGTTTACACACAGTGAATTTTGAAGGAAAAAAAATCATATCTGTGGGGGAAAAGGAGCCAGACCCAAAGTAATGGGCTGAGGGCCCACGAGAGGACTATCTTACATCCGAAAAGAAAGAGGAGAAAAAGGCAAGGCCCAGTTAGGAGTGGGATCTTTATAATGAACGATCATTGCTATCCGAGGAGGATATCTCCTGTCCGAGGAGGATCTCCCCTGTCCGAGGAGGATCTCCCCTGTCCGAAGAGGATGTTTCACTTTAACATGATGTCACAGATTAGTTGAGTACGAGAAAAGCCATAATGACTGTCCGAAGACTCCACCTGATCAAGATAAGCTCAGAGCATGTTCTGGAACGATAAGGATGGGGAAATATCTGAAGAAAAGGCTGCTGCCACCGTACTCAATGCATTGCAACAGCTTTTCTGGCCGCATTTATGTGGAGAAGACCTCTGAACAGTGCACCCCAACCTACTGCCACTCACACAGAGCTGAAAAGAAGATGCCTGACGTGACAGGTACTTGAGCAAGTTCATGGATGAGGAGCACGTGGACGATGGAGATGAGGGTAGGAGTGACTATATAATAGAGGGGGAACTGGAAAAAGGGGGACGATCCATTTGGTTATTAATCCTTTATTGATTCTAGCTCTCTGACCCATACTCTACAAATTGATTGTCTTTGGGTTTATGTAAAGAATTTGAACCCCACAATTGGCGCCGTCTGTGGGAAGAGCTTGAGCGTAAGGGAAGAGTAGCAGCGGATGGTTATGGCTGATCAAGGGCAACAACCGGCAGAATCTGGGGCCTCCCAACATATCGATCCTTTTCTTAATCTGGAGCATAGGCAGGACCGTGAAGGCAGTGTACACACTACACACACTGAGCGGACCCAGCCTCGTGGCGGAAGTCGCGTATCCCATGCAGAGAAAAACAGCATGCAAATAGAGATTGAAAGGTTGAAGAGAGAGTTACGCCATGAGAAGAGGAAACGTGCTGCACCACACCCTGTGACGACTTGGACGACGGACAAGATATTACCTATGAGCAAAACTCTCAAACTCCAATCAGCGAGACTTTTTCGTATGAAGCTGAGCAACCTCGTGAGAAGCGACCTCGAGGACTACCATATGGAGGGGTGGGCAATGATGCCATGAGTAAGGCCCTGAATCAGATATCCAGGTCACCTTTTACACGTAGGATCGAAGGAGTGGAGCTGCCTCGGCGTTTCAATCAACCAACCTTTACTATCTATAACGGCAAAACTGACCCTGTGGAACACGTCAGCCATTTTAACCAAAGAATGGCTGTCTATGCCAGAGACGAGGCTCTGATGTGCAAGGTATTCCCCTCCAGTTTGGGTCCTGTAGCCATGAGATGGTTTGACAACCTGAGGGCCGATTCTATCGACTCCTACCAAGAGCTTACTCAGGCTTTTGGTTCACGATTCGTCACCTGCCGAAGGGTGCCCAGGCCCTTGTCCTCCCTTCTGTCCTTAAGCATGCGTGAGGGTGAGACACTGAAGGCGTACTCGGATAGATACTGGGAGATGTTTAACGAGATGGAAGGCAATTTCGATGCCATGGCCTTGGAGACGTTCAAGTTGGGTCTCCCCACTGATCATGGTTTAAGAACATCCTTGTCTTGCAAGCCCGTTATTAGCATGCGTCAGCTTATGGATCGCATCGAGAAGTATAAAAGGGTTGAAGAGGATTGGCAACAGGGGAAGGGTAAGGATAAGGCTACCACCCAGGACAGGAAGGACTTTAGGTCGGATCGCTATAACAACAGTAAGCTGAGGAGAGATTTCGCTGGGCACTCAAGTTCAGCAAATGTCCAAACAGTTAATACCGTGTTCAAAGAGCCTGTTCATCAAGTTCTGGATAAGATAAAGAACGAACCATTCTTCAGATGGCCGAATAAAATGGTGGGGAATCCGGAGAGACGCAATCATAATGTCTATTGTCAATACCACCAGGACCACGGGCATACGACTGAAGATTTCAGAAGCTTATGGGATCATCTGGACCAACTGGTTAGCGAGGGCAGGTTGAAGCATCTCTTACATCGCTCCAGCGGACGAGGGCAACCAGTTTCGGATACCGAGAAGGGGAATTCTACAAAACCCCCTTTACGTGTTATTAATGTTATCTTTGCAGCCCCAGGAAGGACAGGATCCCGTCCGTCAAAGGTTATGTCTGTGGCTCGGCTGCCGGTGGGAGATGCTGATAGGAGTCCGAGGAGCCCTAGGCATGCTATGCCCCTTATTTTAGGCTTTTCAGACGAGGATAAAGCTAGGACCATTCAATCCCATGAGGACGCATTGGTAGTTACCCTCAGGATTGGGGGATATGATGTGAAGAGAGTAATGGTAGACCAGGGCAGCGCGGTGGAGATCATGTACCCTGATCTTTTCAGGGGATTAAATCTCGTGCCTAGCGACTTAACTCCATATTGCTTCTCCTTATTTAGCTTTGAAGGAAGAATGGTCATTCCGAAGGGACAGATCTGACTGCCCGTGCAAACTGGCTCAGAAATTGTTGAAGTGGATTTCGTTGTGGTAGACGTCTATTCCCCTTATACGGCGATTGTGGCTAGACCCTGGTTGCATACACTAGGGGCTGTCTCCTCTACTCTGCACCAAAAGGTCAAATATCCTTCCGAGGGGCGAGTTTGTGAGATCCGCGGGGATCAATCCTCGGCTAGGCAATGTCTAATGGCGGCCATACGACACGAGTCTGAGGGTGAGCCTTTGGAAAGGGTGATCAAAGACCTATAGCAGTTAAAGGGACGGTTGTCACCTGCCGACGGGCAAAATGAGGGTGTAAAATGCGAAGACTTAGCACGGGTCATGGTTGGGTCCGATCCTGAAAAATACTTTCAAATTGGATCCCAGATACCTCAGTCAGAAAGGGAAGAGCTAATTGAGTTCCTTAAAAAAAATATTGATGTATTTGCGTGGAGCACTTATGAAGCCCTAGGGGTAGATCCGGAGTTCATTTGCCATCATTTGAGGGTTAACCCTCTGAGCATACCAAAGAAGCAACCTCCTCGGCGGCCATCTAGAGAGCACGCTGAAGCAGTCAGAGAGGAGGTGCGAAAGCTCAAGCAGGTCGGGGCTATTAAAGAAATTTTTTATCTCGAATGGTTAGCAAATACTGTGGTAGTAAAAAAGAAAAGCGGAAAGTGGCGAGTCTGTGTAGACTTCACAGACTTAAACAAAGCCTGCCCTAAGGACCCCTTCCCCATGCCGAAGATTGATCAGTTGGTGGATGCTACTGTCGGCCATCCTCGGATGAGTTTCTTAGATGCTTTTCAGGGGTATCATCAGATCCCCCTTGCTCCAAACGACCAGGAGAAGACCGCTTTTGTTACCCCCATTGGTAACTACCACTATAAAGTGATGCCTTTTGGTTTGAAAAATGCAGGTTCTACGTATCAGCGGATGATGACCAAGATGTTTGAATCACAATTAGGCAAAAGCATTGAGGTTTATATAGATGATATGGTGGTTAAAAGTAAGCTTGTTTCTGAGCATTTGAAGGATCTTGATGTGGTTTTTGAAGTTCTGAGGAAACAGAAGTTGCGCTTGAACGCTTCGAAGTGCTCGTTCGGAGTTGGGTCAGGCAAATTTTTGGGCTACATGGTCACGCACAGGGGAATCGAAGTTAATCCTGATCAGATAAGGGCTATCCAGGATCTACAGCCTCCTCGGAATTCGAAGGAGGTCCAGAAGCTAACAGCAATGACGGCTGCGTTAAACCGATTTATATCCAGGTCTGCGGACAGATGTAAACCCTTCTTCTCGCTAATTAACAAGTGGAAGGATTTTGAATGGACTGAAGAATGCGCCTCGGCCTTCCAACAGCTTAAGGATTACTTATCTCGGCCACCGATTATGTCCAGCCCTGAGCCAGACGAGGTTTTATTTGCCTATATCGCAGTGGTCCCTCACGCTGTAAGTTTAGTGCTGATAAGAGTGGATCAGGGAGTACAGAGGCCGGTCTACTGTGTAAGCAAATCACTGCATGAAGCCGAGGTCAGGTACTTGCCATTGGAAAAGGCCATCTTGGTCGTAGTGCTTGGAACGCGGAAATTGCCTCACTACTTCCAAGCCCATATTGTCGTGGTGCTCATGCAACTTCCACTTAAAACAGTACTTCGAAGTGCCGATTATACGGGGAGGATAGCCAAGTGGGCCACTTTTCTAGGGGCTTTCGATATCAAATACATGCCTCGCACGTCAGTCAAAGGCCAAGTCCTTGCGGATCTGGTGGCCGAATTTACGGAGCCCAGTATGGGAGATGTAGCGGTAATGCCGAGCATGGATGAAAAATCGGTTGGCATGGTTTCTCAACAAGATCCTGCTCACTGAGAGTTGTACGTAGATGGCGCTGCGAACAAGAAAGGTTCTGGAGTAGAGCTAGTCTTGACATCTCCGGAAGGGATCATCATTGAAAAGTCACTAAGGCTGGATTTTGGTGCGACAAATATTGAGGCTGAGTATGAAGCCCTGTTGATGGGAATGGTTATGGTTCGAAAGATGGGAGGAAAGGCCGTGAAGGTGTTCTCGGACTCAAGATTGGTTGTGGGCCAAGTACAAGGAGAGTTTGAAGCCAAGGACGAAAGGATGCAAAGTTATTTGAACCGAGTCAAATGTCTGCAAGGGGAATTTAAATTTTTTAGTTTGCTACATGTTTCCAGATGTAGCAATGCACACGCAGATTCTTTGGCCACGTTAGCCACCTCTTCGGATCAAGATCTGCCGAGAATTATCCTCGTGGAGGATCTTCATGAGCCCACTGGAGTAGGAAGAGACGCAATTCAAGTACACCAGATTCGAGAAAGTCCATGCTGGATGGATGCCCTAATCAGATTTTTGAAAGATGATATCTTGCCAGAAGAGCGAAAGGAGGCTGACAAGATCCGAAGGAGGGCTGCCAGATTCTGGCTGTCCGAAGACCAAAAGTTATACAAACGCTCTTACTCGGGGCCATATCTGTTGTGTATTCACCCAGAAGCGACTGAGTCGTTACTAGAAGAATTGCACGAAGGGATTTGTGGAAGTCACACCGGAGGCAGATTGTTAGCCCATCGGGCCCTTACCCAGGGATATTGGTGGCCGAGCATGCAAGAAGAAGCTGGCAACTATGCGAAGAAATGTGATCAATGTCAGCGATTCGCACCAAACATACATCAGCCGGGGGGAACCCTCAACCCGTTATCTAGTCCATGGCCGTTTGCCCAATGGGGTTTGGACATCGTGGGTCCATTCCCTAAAGCTGCAGGTAACAGAAAATATCTCCTGGTCGGCACCGATTATTTTACGAAATGGGTCGAAACTGAACCTCTTGCCAATATCCGAGATGTGGATGTGCAAAAATTCGTGTGGAAGAGCATTGTAACTCGCTTCGGAGTTCCGCACACCCTCATTTCGGATAATGGCTTACAGTTCGACAGTAGCTCATTTCGGAATTATTGTAGCGAACTTGGGATCACGAACAGATACTCTACTCCCTTCTATCCTCAGAGTAATGG
This sequence comes from Quercus variabilis, assembly GCA_030445155.1. Lineage (NCBI taxonomy): Eukaryota > Viridiplantae > Streptophyta > Magnoliopsida > Fagales > Fagaceae > Quercus > Quercus variabilis. Next base: position 46,681,771 of record CP129453.1, read on the forward strand.
ACAAGCTGAAGCAGTCAATAAGGTTATAGTCAGCGGCTTAAAGAAGAGGTTGGATGACGCAAAGGGAAGATGGGTCGAAGAATTGCCACATGTGCTTTGGGCTTATAGAACCACACCTCGCAGGTTTACTGGAGAAACTCCTTTTTCAATGACTTATGGGTCCGAAGCTGTCATTCCTTTGGAAGCTAATTTCCCAACTTTGAGAACCAGTTTGTTCTGCTCGGACAACAATAGTGAACTCTTAGAAGCCGGATTGGATTTAATCGAAGAAAGGAGAGAAAACGCAATGGTTCGGCTGGCTCACTACCAACAAAAGCTTAGACAGGGCTACGACGCCAAGGTCAAGCTAAGACCCTTAGAACCCGGTGACTTGGTGCTCAGGAAAGTTGTCGGCAACACGAAAAACCCAGCCTGGGGAAAATTAGGACCAAATTGGGAGGGACCATATCGCATCACGTCGTGTGCAGGCATTGGAGCATACTTTCTAGAGGATTTGGACAGTCATGTAATATCCCGCCCCTGGAATGTAAATAACCTCAAGAGGTATTATTATTAATCGAGTTGTTTTCGTGTCTATTTATAATAACTTAACACTCTTTATTCGTTCTCTAAGTGTTTAAACTTAAATCTGATCATGTCTGTAGTCCTCGGACCAGATGATCTCGGATTAGTTAACACTCTTTATTCGTTCTCTAAGTGTTTAAACTTAAATCTGATCATGTCTGTAGTCCTCGGACCAGATGATCTCGGATTAGTTAACACTATTTATTTGGTTAATTGGTTAATATTACTTTTTGGCCTTTGTGAACCTTCCTAAGTATATTTACAAAAAATTTTATCCGTTGTTTTTTACATATAGCATTAGACAGGGTTGTTCTTTAACGATGACTGCTATATAATGTCTTATTCGGACACGATATTAATGGTATAAATTATTTGCAAAGCAAAGTAATTGTGTTTCTCTATGGCTATAATTACCAGGTGAAATTACTTGTAACACGAGAAAATCATATTAAACTGCAAACACCAGCATCCAAACAAAAGCTAATTCATTAATAAAAATCATAGTTTACAATTTCCTCAACTGCAAATAAAAAAAAAAATAAAAGTAAATAAATAAAATAAAATAAAATATCTAAGTCTATGTTGGGACTTTGTGGGGAGGATCCGAGGGTAGTTTCTCCCCTTCCAAAAATTCACTCTTTTCTTGCTGGGGCTCAGTAGAAAAGACCTGATCACCTAGCAGTGGAAGACCCTGGTTAGGCTCAAGGGTAACTGAGGGATTCGGCTCAGTCAAAGGCAGCTTAGAGGCCTCTAGGAGTTGTGCAGGAGGGGCATCGTCATCTGGGTACTGCCGAATATCTTCGCCATAAAAAATATTTTCTGGTAGTCTAAGATCTGAGTCAAGGGGCACTCCAGCAGCATCCAGTGCTTTGCCCCAAGTCAAGTCGCAGTAATCCCGAGCAACTGAGGCAAATTGCTCGGTGAGACCTTTTTCTGTGGTCTCCACCCCCAACTGATAGGACGCCCTCTTCTCGGCTTCAGTGGCTTCCTTGGCCAGCTGGGCGTCCCTCTGAGCTTCCTCGGCAGCCTTCTTAGCCTTCAGCAGCTCGGCACGAAGCTCCTTGATGGTTTCCCTTTCTGCCGCCAGATTTTTCTGAGCTTCACTCAGCAGCCTGCGCTGAGACTCGGCCTGGGTCTCAGCGTTTTTGAAACCAGCCTCTAGGCTATCCCTTTCTTGGGCTACTCCTTTTAGCTGATCCGAAAGCTTGGAGGTCTCTTCCTTCATGTTATCGAGGACTCTCTCTGCTTCGGACTAGCTTGGGCCTCGGCCTGGGCTTCCACAAAGGACTTGCGGTTTCACTCCTCGGCTACAAAGACCTGCTGGGTGATCTGAACAAAATAATGGTGTTAGCATGTAAACATAGAAAATCAACGCTATAACCAAGGAGTGGAATGGGTATACTTACCATGGCCAAATCCCTCTTCAAAGACATGAAGAGTTCATATTGGCTAAAATGCCTATATGAATCCATGTCTCGGGGCAGAAGTAGGGGTTGTTGCAGCGCCTCGGCTATCAGTCCAGCATGACCCCCGTCGTAGTTCCTGACCGAGGTCTTCCAGGAAAATGGGACACCGTCAAGCTCTAGCCTGGGGGACCATGTGCATGGTCCTCGGCGCACCTCGGCCAGGGGAGGATCCTCTCTACTCTCTACCGAGGATCCCCTCTTCTGGCGGGAATCTTTGGCCACCTTTTGCTACTTGGTCTTGGGTGGCAGTCCTTTCTCCTTATCCTCAGGCTCCATCGGTCTCTTCTTTTTTAAATCCGGTATAGGTTTGAGAGTCGGATCAGGAACCTATGGAGCGGGAGGAGGTGGAGGCAAATTTGCCGCTGGACGAGAAGTCTCCGTCCCTTTGACTTCAACTTTATTGCTCCTCCTCTTGAGGAGTAGTCTCAGATCAGACATCTCTTCCTCTGAGGAATCTTCAGGGACTGTAGTCAGCAACAAAGGAGGTCAGACGCAAGACTGTCTGTCAGGTTCCTCTTCGGAGTCCGAAGGAATAATCTGGACACCTCTTTCGCTTTCCCCTTCAAACTTGAACTTGTCAATTTGTTCGTCCAAGGAGGTGGACGAGGAGCCGACCCTCTCTCTCACAGTCGGTTGTGCAAGGGGAACTTGCTGAACTGGTCGGATAAGCAGCGGAACACCTTAGGGATTAGGGTGTGGAACCGGTAGGAGATCGTAGGGCGCTAAAAAATTCTTCCGAGCAACGTCTATACGTTGCAACCTATAATCGCCCTAAGTAATGGCGTTCCCCGCTGGCTGGACGTCGGCTTTCTTGGGGGTGTAACCGAGTATGAGGGGAACGGACCTCAACTGTCTATCTTCGCTAACGTATATCTCCGAGCGCAATAGGTAGTTGAGGGCGGGCACGTTGATAAGGCTCAGCCGACGAGCAGTATGCACCTTATCTGTAAAACAAACAAACCAGCCAGGTATGCCATGCGCCCGAGACGATCAAATAGTCGTCTTTCATCCCCTTATTGGATTTAGGAAGGTAGGAAAACAGCCTCACGACATCGGAGCGGGATTTAAGGTAATATCCCCCCCTCTCTGGCTACGACATTCATACAGGTATGCTAAGTCGTGCCAGGTTAGCCCTAGACCTAACTGTTCATTTACGACATCAAAGGCCCCTAATATCTTAAAAGTGTTGGGCGCGCATTGCTCGGGGGAGAGCCTATGATTGAGGAGGTAATTTCGGGTCACGGGACCCATTGGAAGGGTCATTCCCCCTTCAATGAAGGCGATCATGGGAATTATGACCTCCCCTTCTTGTCGGACTGTCAATAGTCCTTCCGGAGGACAATACTTCAGATTTACCCCCCGGGGGATATTATGGGTTCTCTTAAACTCCTCTATCAACGCCGGACTATCGACGAGATATTGGTATTTGCCCATTTCTAATAGAATGAATGAAATAATAAGAAGGAAGATGGCGTTAATGGAAGAAAGTGGTAGCCGAGGAGAAACTAAAGACTCAGGAGGCGCCGAGACTTACACTAGCACGAGTGAAACGAATTCCCTAAACTCGAAATGTACTTTTGGGTGGGATCTTGAAGGCAGAAGACGCAGGAATCCGAAAGGGCGTGAAGTGCTTTTGAAGAAGGGAACTCTCCGGAAGCTCTGAAAATGCTCTGAGTGCTATGAATGTGTGTAAAGTAAGAAAAGTAACTTCCTACAAAGATTTATATACGAGGATAGACGGAGCGGTGTCATTCATCTTGCTCGAATCACGAGGGCAAACCCTAACCGTTTGATCAACAATCCACCGTTGGATGCAAGAGATAGAGCCGCCTGAGGTAATTGATGCAATGCCTTGGGAATGAGAGATTTACAGTGGCAATAATGAGGCGCGCATCTCCACAATCTCGCGTGTATGAACAGGGGCATTTATGACTTTTTATTTTTACTTTTGTTGATTTCTTTTATTTTATTTTTCTTTTTATTCATTCATTCCCGCGTATCAAATCAAAATCTTATTCTTTCTTCCCGCTTGCGTGGGAAAAAATAAAATTTTGAGGGGCTATTGTGGGGGAAAAGGAGCCAGGCCCAAAGTAATGGGCCGAGGGCCCACGAGAGGACTATCTTACATCCGAAAAGAGAGAGGAGAAAAAGGCAAGGCCCAGTTAGGAGTGGGATCTTCATAATGAAGGATCATTGCTATCCGAGGAGGATATCTCCTGTCCGAGGAGGATATCTCCTGTCCGAGGAGGATCTCCCCTGTCCGAAGAGGATGTTTCACTTTAACATGATGTCACAGATTAGTTGAGTACGAGAAAAGCCATAATGACTGTCCGAGGACTCCACCTGATCAAGATAAGCTCAGAGCATGTTCTGGAACGATAAGGATGGGGAAATATCTGAGGGAAAGGCTGTTGTCACCGTATTCAATGCATTGCAACAGCTTTTCTGGCCGCATTTATGTGGAGAAGACCTCTGAACAGTGTACCCCAACCTACCGCCACTCACACAGAGCTGAAAAGAAGATGTCTGACGTGACAGGTACTTGAGCAAGTTCATGGATGAGGAGCACGTGGACGATGGAGATGAGGGTAGGAGTGACTATATAATAGAGGGGGAACTGGAAAAAGGGGGACGATCCATTTGGTTATTAATCCTATATTGATTCTAGCTCTCTGACCCATACTCTACAAATTGATTGTCTTTGGGTTTATGTAAAGAATTTGAACCCCACATTATTGAATAGTGAATATTACAAAATAGAGAATAAACATAATAATTGGTATATATTTGCATATTTTCAAGATATGTCACATTTTGATTTGAGAAAATAATATTGTATAAAATATTGTTTAGAATGCGGCTAACTTTTGCCTTAAGTTAAGGATAAAGATAATTATTATGTTTTGCACTAGTCACTAAATTGCACAATTTGCTGGAAAATTTGATGTGACTATATGGAATAGAGTGTAATTAAAAAAATTATAAAACATAATATAGATTTCATAGATTAAACACTCCATAATATTGATTTGTATTTAAGATTTTTAAAATAATTTTTTTGAGTTAAAAACAATAAATTTTGTAGTCAATTATAATATATATAAAATAATATATTTATAAAAGCACATTACAAAATAAAACTAAAAGTTGTATAATTTTTAAAAAATATGCAATGCACCATGAATATTTCATAATTCATATAGCTTTATTTATCTATGACAATGTTCATTCGCTAGAGCAGTTAATCAAATGGCAAAACCCTGCCATATGATGGTATAACATGTCAAAAGTTTCATGCATATTGATTTTGGAACTTGAAATAGAGACGTGACTAACAAAAAATCCAAGGGCCATAGTTATGAGGCAAGACTTTGCATTTAAGCAATAGTAGTGTAAGAGTATTCACATCAGTCTCCTCAGATTTTTAACTAAACTAATTAAAAAAAGTTTATTTTTTTATAGTTTAGTTAATTGTGTTTTTTATGCACACACATCAGACTCAATACTCTATTTTTTTTATATTTCATTTAAATAATTATTTTTCTCTATCTCTCCTCTCTCCTTTCTAGAGACAGGGGACAGACGAAAGAGTTGGGAAAAAAAAAAAATTTTTAAGTTACAATTTTGGCTTAGCGAGGAAAGCTAATCGCCACAAGAAGCAAGTGACTGCTCCTTGCTAAGTATTTGGGACTACTTTGATGAGATTGATGTGTGAGTTTTTTTAGTCCTATAGCTATATATTTGTTGAAATATTAAAATAGCTATATTGATGTGAATGTTTAAGTAGAACTAATTATCACTTTCCTCAAAATTTTTGGCTAAAAAGTGGATAAATGTCAATGTATGCCTTTAAAGAGATTTTTTTGATTGAAAAAAAAAGAGACATGACAAATCATGATTGGCAAAGTATAATTATTGGGACAAAAGAAATTGATTTATCTTTATTTTATATAAAGAGAATTTTATTCATAATATACGACTTCATATGTTATACTCACCTCTTATACACCATTTTCGAGCCTGGGTGGTATCGTAATTTTCGTCACTCACTTTTGTTTATACTGCAAAGGAAGCTTTTTAAGCCTTCTGGAGAAGACTAATACCTTAAGCAGTTACCAAGGAAGAAAAGGAACATAAAAAAAATTTAGTGCAAGACAAGGAACAACAATTATTTATTCAAATTTGCCATATTCATTCCAGAAGATGCAATCAAAGAGCATACAAACATCAAAATCTGAAACTAATATACCAAATTATATAAATTCATTCTAGACAAAATTGCTAATCCGTTGCTAGTTCATTCCAAACCGGTGATTTTGACTTAGAATTGGTATCACTCCACCCTTGAGAGATGCCACCCATTTCAATTCCAAACAGGTGATTTTGATTCCAAAAAGGTGATTTTGTCTTAGAATTGGTAATCTAATGGTGGACTTATTAAAATTCACATTCAATAAAAAGATATTGAGTGGAGTTGTAACAATTAATTATAAGTTTGTAGCCTTTTTTAGTTTTTAGTTTTTTGGGGTAGCTTATTGTGGTATTAATAGCTCCAATTGTATTACTCATGAAGTTGGTTGGATTTGTGCCGACCTGGTAGTGATTAGGTTTGTGGTGGCTGGTTTTTGTTTGCATTTTGAAGTGTTTAAGTGTCACCAAACTTTGGAATATTTCTTAACTAAAAATGTTTTACATGTAAAATATTTTATGTTTGAAAATATTCTATATCAAAACAAATGGAACTTAAGACTGTAAGATAAAGAGTCCAAAGAAAGGACTATTATGTGAAGATTGAGCCCAAGATGGGGAAAAAAGGACCTAGTCTTGGGTTCTTGGGAATGCGAACGATGGTAGAAGAAGAGCATAATGAAACGTAGATAAAAAGAAAAGAAAAGAAAAAGATAGAAAATACTGTGCAATCTTTAAATATGTTAAGAGCATCCACAATCGGAAATCTCATCCCATCCTATTTTACCATTCCAAAAAAACTACTTTATCAATTATAACATACAATTTTTCAATACACCCATCGTCCCAAAACTCTATTTTTTTCCCAGTTTATTTAAATATTATTTTTTATTATTTTTTTACTATCTCTCTCTCTCTCTCTCTCTCTCTCTCTCTCTCTCTCTCTCTCTCTCTCTCTTTTCCTTTTCATCTCTCTCCCTCAACCTTTGGCACAAGAACAGATAAAAAAAAAAAAAAAACCAGCAAGGTCTTTCTAGGTCTAAAACATCACCACCACCGTAACCCCCACAGCAAAACCACCACATCAGCCACCTATTGATCTAAACAAACCCAATCAGCACCCACAGCATGCAATGGAGAGATTGGCTCCGTCGCAAAGGCTCTGCACGCCACTGAGAGATTGGCTCGTGTCGCTCCAAGCACTGGTGATCTGCACAGACTCAACGGCGATGACGGACCAAAATCCATGTCTGGTTTTTGGACCTTGCATCGGAGGCTCGACACCGAAGATTTCCACACAGACGCTGCGCTCACCGTCCCGGTTGTCTTGGTTGAGTTTGTATCTAAGAAAGTGTGATAGAGAAAGTGTGAGCTCCGATTTGGTGCGTGATGCTCAACGCCATGTAGTATTTGAGAAAGTGTGATAGAGAAGAGGGAGAAAGAGAGGAGAGGGAGTGAGAGACAGAGAAAGACAGAGAGAGATGAGAGATGAGAGAGAAAAGTATGAATAAAATATTAATATTATTTTTGGCATTGTGCTACAATGCCATCTTACATGTAAGATGGCACTGTAACTCTATGCTAAAAAAATTTGCACTTTCCCACTTTTAGCCTTCCAGCTGTTGAGCATATTTTGGGCCTAAATGCCAAATATTGCTTACATTTGACATTTCCAAGGCCGGCTGGGGATGCTCTTATTAGTCCATATGTATTGCTTCCTGCGATTTGCAGGAGCTTGTCCGGGCTTATACTATTGCCATTTTTAGGTAAAATTTTCTAATCTTTCTTTTCCAAGTTCATTTATGTAAAAAAATTGAAATATATTTTTATATGAAACAATTGATGAGTAGAAGAGCCAAAAGGTTGTTCTTATTGTTAGTCTTATTACTAACTATGGTGGTTGGCTCTACGGTTGTAAATGAACTAAGTCATTCATAAACAACTCAAGTTTAGCTCGATATAAAGCTTGTTTATGTTTGTTTGTTTATAAATAAGCTAAACTTGAGCCTTAACTTTAGGCTTATTTCTTTCTCAAAAAAAAAACTTTAGGCTTATTTAATAAATGAGACGAGCTAAAAAAAAAAAATTGTCCACGAACAAACTCGTGAACAATAGGTTTCAATAAATAACAAACCAAGCTTAAGCTATTTTATGGGCTTAGTAATAAATTTGATTTGATCTTGAAAAATAAACTCATATCTTACTAAGCTATTAATTATTTGAGAGTTGGAACTACATGTCAAAACCAAATGGGTTTGATAATATGTTTAATATGTGCTTGATAATGTACGTGTGTTGAATCTCGATAAAAAAAAAAAACTTGATATTAAGCTCGATCTCAGCTTGACTAATGAATCAAGCCAAGTTAAGCCGAGTCCAAGTTCAAACATAGTTTGTAGGCTTGGTTTGAGCTCAAGCCAATAGGGCGGGAGCTCAAGCTCAAACAACTTAATTTCTCAATTCAAAGCCAAATCCAAAAATCAAAAGTCACTAACCTTAAGAACCTATAGCTCATATTTACCAAGAAGCAATGGGAGAGAAAGAGGTGGGTGCACCGACCACAAATAGGAAGTAAGTGTGTGTTATCAGACTTATTTTTATGTAATCTTGTATTTGATTTTTTTTAGGTTGTAGGTTATTGTGGCATTAATTACTCCTCTTGTATTACCCATGAAATCATAATTTAGAACTATGGGAAAAACGAAGAAGAGAAATATGTCTTAGTTGGTACAAGTTTTAGTTTTGTAACCGATGGTCTCATTTTCTGACTAGCATCTTTAAATAAATTTGTTCCAATGACGTATGCAACTTGCTTCATACAACATTCTCTAAGAAGTTAAAACCCCCACTCTAGCTAAATATAAAAAAAGAAAAGAAAAGAAAAGTATTTACAAGACCAAAAAAGAACTATGGATATGAAGTTTTATTATGAAAAAATAAGACCACAAATACCTAAAATTTCCTTCTAAAAAAAAAAAAATACAAATACCTAAAATTTGAAAAATTGTTAAAATAAAGCATAACAATAAATCTAATGATCTCTTTCAACTTCCTATTTGTTGTTAACACACTCATCTTCTCTCTCATAGCTTCGTGTCAAGCACATGCAATAGGTTCTTGAGATGATTGGTTTTTTATTTGGTTTTAAATTTAGAAGTTCATTTGTATGGATATGGAAAATTTTTCCTCAATTGTTTTTTGTTAATTTTTTCTATAATTATGATAATAATTTGAAAATAAAATTAATAAACAAAGACTTGTTTATGTTTATTATAATTTTATTTTTTTGGTTGAAAAAATTATTCTAACTAGTTTTTGTGAGAGTAAAAATAATAATAATTATGTAAAAACATAACAAACATAAACTACAAGAGCTCAAACCCTGTTTGTGATCTCTGTGGGTTGGTGGATGTGTGAGAGATAGACGGTTGTAGGTTTGAAACTCAGTTCTATTTACTTATTTTTGCTTTCTGGTACTACAAAATCATGGTTGCTAGGAAAATTGGGGACAATCGGAAAGAAACGAAAGGAAATTGAGGATTTTTGGTTTTCGCTTTCTAAAACAAAAATTTGAATCTCAATTCTCCCAAAATACTGAGATTTGTGTTTTTGTATGCATGTTTGTGTGAAATTTTGGTTTTTCACTCAGATGGGTTAGAATATTTTTTGTTATATTTAGATTATATGAATGAAAGTTTGGATCTTTTTTTAGTCTGATTTGTTGAATTTGTGTTGTGTTTGTTGCAGCAGAGCAAGGGTGAGTTGTATTTTTTGTGTTTGCTTTGATTTCAAGTTTAATGGTTAAACTTTTAATATATAAAGAAGGGGCTTGATTTTTTTTTTTTTTGGTGTGTAACTAATTGTTTAGATTTGAAGGTAGGCAGTTCGCACCGTTTAGAGAAGTAAGGTATAATGTGGCTTACACACATTCTGTCACTTACACTGTCCCCCTCAACTCACCCTTGATATAAGTAGGCATGACTTTGTGTAATTGAACAATCATCTTGATTCAACCAATGGATGAATTATTGTCTCTTTGGTTTATTTGAGAAAGTATTTTGTGAAAACAATTTATGAAATTAATTGAACAATCATCTTGATTTTTTTTTCCAAAATTCACAAGCTTGTGAATTTTGAAAAAAAAAAAATCATTACAAAGATGATCAAGAATAAACATAATAATGATTATATATATATATATATATTATTTATATTTTCATGACATGTAATATGGCGATTTAGGAAAGTAATAATGTGTAATAAAGTGTTTCTTAGGATGTTGCTAATTTCTGTATGAAGTTATGAACAAAGATAAGTGCTCATTTGGTTTAGCTTAATAGGGAAAAAAAAAATAAAATCACGATAGCGTTTTCAAATTACAAATTAATAAACAAAATTGTTTTATGTGTATTATAATTTTTTTTGGTTGAAAAGCTTATTTTAACTAATTTTTGTGAGAATAAAAATAATAATTATTATGTATAAACATAATGACCATAAACTATTTGAACCTATTTGAAAATAAATATATAATCATTACTCAGATAATAAGAATAAACATAATAATGATTATATATATTTTTTCATATTTTCATGACATATAATATTGTGATTTAGCAATGTAATAATGTATAATAAAGTGTTTTTTTAGGATGTTACTAGTTTTTGTCCATAGTTATGAACAAAGATAAGTATCTGTTTGGTTCGGCTTTCCTGATGCTAATTATTACAACAAAGAGAAACAAACTTCTAGTATTTTACTCAACAACTTGTTATTGCCACTAAATGGTTCTAGGCAATCACATTTCTCAAGATTAAAAATTTGTATTTTCTGGTCATCATTCTTTCAATTGGTATTCTAAAAGTTGACAGGTAGCTTATATTAATTAGTGAGTACTTGACTTGGGATGATATGTTTGAAGCTACTCTATTAAGTCACAACTAATGCTAGGTTTTACTGATCCATGGTAAGGTCGTGACGACCTAATATGAATTTCCAAAATAACCAAGTTTCGTATCATCCAATCTTCATCTTTATTTATGCCCTTCATTTATTAAGTTCCATATTTATTAATTGAAAATTTTGGTATCAAATACCCATCATAACCATTGTAAGGTTTCCAAGGTACAAAGGTGAGATTAGATAAATGGATGAAGTGAGCAGGTGTTTTTTCTAACCAATACATAGTCAGAAGTAGGGGTGTCCACGGGTCGGTCTGGGTCGGGTTTGTGCCCAACCCAGACCCGGCCCGACTGAGTCGGGTGGATTAAAATATGACCCGAAACCGACTCGGATGACCTGGCCAGATTTTTCTGTTCAGGTCTTGTCGGTTTCGAGTTGTATCAGGTCGGTCTCGGGTTTCATCGCCGAGGTCGATATTTGGCCGGATCTGGTGAGATCTGGCCGGATCCGATGTGATCTGGCCGAAATCTGGCCGGATCCGTCAAGATCTGGCCTATATTTCGTCGGATTTGGTTTATATGCTGAATATTTCGCTGGAAACGTTAAAGGTATTGGAGATTTGGTTTGGTTTGCTTAATATTTCGCTGGAAATGTTTAAAGGTGCCGGAGATTGGTTTGGGTTGCATAATATTTTGCCGGAAACGTTAAAGGTTTCGGTTCGGGTCGAGTTTCAAGGGTTTTGAAATGCAAAACCACCAACTGACTCGCCGGGGGTCGGGTTTGACAATTTGGAACCTGCGTCTGACTGCCGGAGTCTTCGGATCGGGTGGCGGAGAGTCGGACTCAGGCGGGTTGGCCGGGTTGAGCGGGTCACTGGGTCTCCTGGACAACCTTAGTCAGAAGAACATGAAAATGTTCCAATGGGGGATTTAGGTCAAACATGATACATTTAGTAGGTCCTAATAAGTAAGGAGTAGGGACTCAAAGCAAAGGTCTTGCTTAGTTGAAATGACAACAATAATTTCATACCTTATTAAGATTATAAAAAAAAGAAAAAAAAGAAAAAAAAAGAAAGAAATGGTAGCTACTAAGAATTTATTAGTGTGAACTATTTGTTGACATTGGTCTAAGATTCTAAATTAGTTTAAGCCGTTACCAAGGAGGAAAAGGAACATAGAAACCTTCGGTGCAAGAAAAAAAAGAAAGAAAGAAAGAAATGGTAGCTACTAAGAATTTATTAGCGTGAACTATTTGTTGACATTGGTCTAAGATTCTAAATTAGTTTAAGCCGTTACCAAGGAGGAAAAAGAATATAGAAGCCTTCGGTGCAAGAGAGGTACAATATTATATCAACACAAAGGGACAATTTCTTTATTCAAATTAGTCGTATCCATTCCAGAAGAAGCAATAAAAGAGCATACAAACATCGAAATCTGAAACTAATATTCCAAAATATATAAATTTATTCTAGACAAAATTACTAATACATTGCTAGTTAATTCCAAACTGGTGATTTTGTCTTAGATTTGGTATCACTCCGCCCTTGAGAGATGCCACCACTTTCCATATCATACAACCACCAATCATCAATTGCATTGTGGGTGAAATGAAAATACAAATAGTTGCTCTTGCATCCCACCTTGCTTGCAGAGACAGACACACAACAATTATCTCCTACATATAGTGTTTGATCACCAAGGCTCTCTGTCTTAATCCTTGAAAGTCTAACAAAGTCGAGCCCAAAAACCTCTATATCATCCACAACATTAATTGACTTCTTAGATAAGAAAAATCAGTAAAATCTCCCCATTTTACTCCACCAAATACTCCCTAAAATGCCTTGTTGAGACAGAAGGTATAGCCCTTTTTGTACCCAAAGAAGTGATTTTTAGATGAGAATCATCTTCTTCTATCACTGCAAGAGTTCCCTGCAAAGTCAAAGCATAGAACTTACCTCTAAATCCAATAGCATTAGTAAATTGCATATAATGCTTTTGTGAATTTCCTAAAGCATGTGGATCAATGAGAAAGCAGTCTTGTTTTATTCACTCATAACCACCTCCTCTTTCTCTAATTAGCCACTGGAACGTTTTATTTTGATGTATACTGCCTCTATATACACTACCTAGCCTATGGAACACGAAAGCTGGATGACTAGTGCCTGTCAATATCATCACCATGCGACCACATGAACATGTCGAGGATAGAGCAGCACATTTAAATTCAAATTTGGCATCCTATAAAGGGAGACTAGACCATGATCTCTCAACTGGATCCCATAGAAGGTCGGTTGAAGCTAGGGGTGGCAATTTTTACCCATATTTATAAACTCACCCATTACCCACCTTATTTGGATAAGTCTTAACCCAACCCATTTGAATATTTGGGTTAAATAGGTAAAGACCCATTTGGTTATTTAATTAGATGGGTCTAAATGGATAAATCCACTAATACCCACTAAACTCATCTAAAATTTAAATTAACAACATAAAATCTAAATTTATAGAAAATGACCAAAATACTCTTGAAACCTAATAAATAACCAAAATACTCCCAAAATTCAAAAAATGACCAAAATACCCCCCAAAACCCAAAAAATGACCAAAATACCCTCAAAACCTACAAAAATTACCAAAATACCCTCGAAACCTAAAAATTACAAAAATACCCCCAAAACCAAAAAAATGACCAAAATACCCCCGAAATCCAAAAAAATGACCAAAATATCCCAAAAACCCAACAAATGACCAAAATACCCTCAAAACCTAAAAAATGAACAAAATACCCCCAAAATATGAAAATTACCAACATACCCCCAAAACCCAAAAAATGATCAAAATACTCCCAAAACCTAAATATTACCAAAAAATGACCAAAATACCCTCAAAACCCAAAAAATAACTAAAATACCCTTGAAACCCAAAAAATGAGTAAAATACCCTCAAAATCTAAAAAATGAACAAAATACCCCCAAAACCTAAAAATTAACAAAAAATGACCAGCATTCCCTCGAAACCTAAAGATGACCAAAATACCCTCAAAACCCAAAAAATAACCACAATACGCCCAAAACCCAAAAAATGAACAAAATACCTCCAAAACCTAAAAAATGAACAAAATACCCCCAAAACCTGAAAATTACCAAAATACCCCCAAAACCCAAAAAATGACCAAAATACCTCCAAAATCTAAAAATTACGAAAATACCCCCAAAACCAAAAAACGACCAAAATACCACCGAAACCTAAAAATGACCAAAATACCCTTAAAACCCAAAATACGACCAAAATACCCCTGAAACCCAAAAAATGACCAAAATACCTTTAAAACCTATAAAATGACCTAAATACCCCCGAAACCTGGAAAAATTACCAAAATACCCCCTAAACTTAAAAAATGACTGAAATACCCTGAAACCTAAAAAAAGGACTAAAAAACCCCCCCTGGAACCTAAAAAATGACCAAAATACCCAAAAAACCTAAAAAAATGACCCAAATACACTTGAAACGTAAGAATTACCAAAATACACTCTAAGCCTAAAAAATTACCAAAATACCCCCTAAACCTTAAAAATGAATGAAATACCCCTGAAACCTAAAAAATGATCGAAATACCCCAAGACCTAAAAAATGACTAAAATAACCCCAAAACCTAAAACAATGACTAAAATATCCCAAAAACATAAAAAAATGATCAAAATACCCCAAAAACCTAACAATTACCAAAATACACCATAAACCTAAAAAATTACCAAAATACTCCCTAAACCTAAAAAATGACCGAAATACCTCCAAAACCTAAAAAAATAACTAAAATACCCCCGAAACCTAAAAAAATTACCAAAATACTTTGAAACCTAAAAAATTATCGAAATACCCCCAAAACCTAAAAAATGACCAAAATAATCCCAAAACCTAAAAAAAATGATCGATAAAAACCCCTGAAACCCAAATTATGACCAAAATACCGCTAAACATGTAAGATGACCAAAATACACTAGAAACATCTAAAATTGCCGAAATAGAGGTTTAGGGTATTTTGGACGTTTTGAGGATATTTTTGACAAATTAAAGGTTCTAAGAGTCTTTCAGTCATTTTATAGGTTTCAAGGGAGTTTCAGTAATTTTTTAGGTTTCGAGGGAATTTTGGTAATTTTTTAGGTTTCGGGGTTATTTTGATCATCTTTTAGATTCTAAGGGTATTTTAGTCATTTTTTAGGTTATGAGGGCATTTATGTCATCTTTTAGTTTTAGGGTTATTTCAATAATTTTTAGATTTTTTTTGGTTATTTTGGTAAATTTCTAGGGTTCAGAAGTAATTTGGTAATTTTTAGGTTTTGGGGTATTTTGGTAATTTTTTAGGTTTCGGGGGTATTTTGGTTATTTTTAGGTTTTGAGAGTATTTTGGTTGTTTCTTGGGTTTCGGGGGTATTTTGGTATTTTTTGAGTTTCGGGGGTATTTTGGTCATTTTTTGCGTTTTGAGGGGTATTTTGGTCATTTTTAGGTTTTGGGGGTATTTTGATTATTTTTAGGTTTCAAGGGTATTTTGGTCATTTTTGGGTTTCGGGGATATTTTGGTCATTTTTTGAGTTTCAGGGGTATTTTGGTCATTCTTGGGTTTCGCGGTTATTTTGGTCATTTTTTTGGGTTTCAGGGGTATTTTGGTCATTTTTGGGTTTCAGAGGTATTTTGGTCATTTTTTGAGTTTCGGGGATATTTTGGTTATTCTTGGGTTTCGGGGGGGGGGGGGGGTATTTTGGTCATTTTTTGGATTTCGGGGAATATTTTGGTCATTTTTTGGGTTTTGGAAGTATTTTGGTCATTTTTAGGTTTCGGGGGTATTTTGGTTACTTTTTCGGTTTTGGAAGTATTTTGGCCATTTTTTGAGTTTCGGGGTTATTTTGGTCATTTTTTGGGTTTTGGAAGTATTTTGGTTATTTTTAGGTTTCGGGGTATTTTGGTCATTTTTTGGGGTTCGGGAGTATTTTGGTCATTTTTTGGATTTTGGAAGTATTTTGGTCATTTTTAGGTTTCAGGGGTATTTTGGTCTTTTTTTTGGTTTCGGGAGTATTTTGGTCATTTTTAGGTTTTGGAGGTATTTTGGTCATTTTTTAGGTTTTGGGGGTATTTTGGTAATTTTTAGGTTTTGGGGGTATTTTGGTCATTTTTTTGGGTTTCGGGAATATTTTCGTCATTTTTTTTGGGTTTTGAGGGTATTTTGGTCATTTTTAGATTTTGGAGGTATTTTGGTAATTTTTTTAGGTTTTTGGGATATTTAAGGTATTTTGGTAATTTTGGAGGTCAAGAGGGTATTCAAGTAGTTTTAGAGGTATTTGAGTCATATTGGGTTAAATGGGTGGGTTACTAATTAAATGAGTTGGGTTGGTAATGGATAATTGAGAGCTGTGTTTCTTCCTTTAGCGAAATTGAACTGGAGGTTCCATACTGAAGATAAGGCCCCGTGGGCCAAAGTTCTTAGAATGAAGTACTGCAGCCCTCAGAGACTAAGTTCTAGAAATGCAAGCAAGCTCCCTAGCTCTAGAATTTGGAAGGGAATGATGCGAGGTAAAGAAGTTTTTAAAAAGGGAATTAAGTGGCTTCCAGGGTTTGATAGTAATTTGGAGGTGTGGAATGATGACTGGACTAGTTTCGGCCCGCTAAGGAGTATCATTCATGGGCCTTTATCTAAAGAGGCGGCAATTTTGAAGATCAAGGATGTTGTGGATTTGACGGGTAGGTGGGACTGGCCTTTATTCCAAATGGATTTTCTAGAAGAGGTCCAAAGAGACATACAGGCCACTCCAGTTCCTTTTTCTGACAGATTTGAAGATAGGTTGGCCTGGAAACTCTCGGCCAAAAGGGATTTTGAGCTTAGAAGTGCGTATTTGCTTGCTCTGGACTATAAAGGGGAGGCTCCTTTTAATGGGCAGTGGATTTGGAAGTTAAAAATATTGCCCAAAATTCAATTGTTTGTTTGGAAGTGCATGCATTTAGGCCTTGGGGTGAATCAGTGCTTGTGGGAAAGAGGGCTTCTAGTGGATGCTCGCTGCCCTCGGTGTCATTGCGAGGCTGAATCAATTTTGCATATGTTACGTGACTGCCCTTTCAGCATCTCTGTGTGGACCAATTTAGGAGGCCGGGTAAGTAACTCCAATTTCTTCTCCTTAAGTCTACAGGATTGGTTGTCCTCTAATGCCACCTCTAAGCTCATCCATAACTCGGGTCCCCTGCCTTGGAATCTTGTTTTTTTTTTTGTTTTGTATCTGGATGCTTTGGGAAAATAGGAATTCGTGTGTTTTCAAACAAAAACAGCCTTGCTTAAACCTGAACAAATGTATTTTGGACTAGGCTTCTGAGTTTTTCTTTTGTGCCTATAATGGTTTGGTTACCAAAATGAGGATCATGAAGAGCATTAGATGGGAGAAACCAGGGGCGGGTTGGTTCACTCTGAACACTGATGGTTCGGTGGCTAGTAATTCTGGTTTAGCAGGGGGAGGTGGGCTTATTAGAGATGAAAGTGGTACGTGGGTTATGGGTTTTGCAAGAAAGATTGGGAACACCTCTTGTTATTTAGCGAAGTTATGGGCGCTTCGTGATGGTTTACAGCTGTGTTTACAAATCCAAGCTCATTTGGTGGTTATTGAGTTAGATGCAAAAACCATTGTGGAGGCTCTAAATTCTCCAACATCTCCTAATTCTAGTGGAGCTCCGTTAATGGATGAATGCGGGCATATGGTTAACCGATTCCCTCAGAGGAGAGTTAGACATATTTATAGGGAGGCTAACAGGTGCGCTGACGCATTGGCTAGACTAGGCACTTTACTTGATAATGAATTCGTTGTATTTAATAGTCCGCCTGTGGACTTAGTACCTTGCTTGGAGGCAGATGCCATTGGTAGGGCTGTTAACAGGGTGTGTCCTGTTCCTTTTCTTGCTGTTTAGTGTTTTATAAAATTTCTCTTTCTACCAAAAAAAAAAAAGGTAATGGATAATTAATTTATATATAAACGGGTCATAAATGGATAAATGGGTAATTACACACCCAACCCATTTATGACCCAACCCGCCCATTTGCCACCCCTAGTTGAAACTGTAGGCCCTTTAGCCATCAGTGCACCCCAAATAGTATATTTCCATAGATACCGGGGTGCTGTCCATGCCACCCATGGGTCGGTAATATCACACGGTTGTTGATCACTGATACCGGTATTGGTGTCGGAAATTTGAAGCCAAGGCAGCATTGCATTTGGATTGGATTTCTTGAGTATAGCTCTCCATGACTTGGTTACACTCCCAATATTGATGCCTTGCTCAAGAGTTAACTGGCTTGCTATTTGATGAGAGAGATCCGGCCATGGCCTAGTAGTAGTATTCTTTGCTTCTTTTTTAGCTAGAGTTTGCCACATCTTCTCCTTGTCCTTTCGAGATATGTTGGATAATGAAACACAGGGAGAGAGATTCAGTTATGAGAATGGAGCTAGCTTAGATATATAAATAAAACCAATAGAAGTGGCCTCCAAGTCTAAGGATTTATTAGAAAATGGACCTTAAATTATAGTGGGCTCATGTGTGATGAGAAAAATTAACTTGAGAATGTTATAAATTGATAAATTGTAATTTTTGTTCCGTCCCTACCTTTATTGAGTAATTAAATCAAGATATTATATGGAAACATTTTAGCAAGCAAATGTATAAATTTTCTCCCATCAAGCTTATTTTGTTTTTGTAAAGCTATTTTATTGTGGCAATTTTCCATTCTTCGCACTATTTTTCATGAAAAAGGCATGTTGGAGATGCACATGGCGGTAACGAACACCCTTTAGCTGAATTGATAAAACATATAAAAGTCCAGTTAATAGATGCCTTTAGAAAATTTGTCAGTGAATTATTTAAGGAGAATTTTAATACTACTTTTATGAAAAATATAAATAGTTGTAAAAAAAAAGTTAGTTAGTTAGTTTTTTTTTTTTTTTTTTCCTCTACGGTTTTCTATGTAATGGCAAAACCATGAATGGGAACAAATTGCTGATGAGAAATGCCGGAAAAAAAACACTATAATGCTAAATGGAGCATTTCCAATTTCCATGAAATAGCAATGGAAATTTTAGAATATTAGTTTTGGGCCCACTTGGGCCTGAGCTCAAAGCTGGAGAACCATTTTGAATTGTTTTGTCATAGTCAAGGGCGAGCACGTGATTCTGTAGCGCTAAGCATGTGTTTAGCATGATAAAACAATAGTTGTTTTTTTCATTAAACATAGAGAATTTTAATTTTTGCTCCCAAGAAAAAAAAAAAAAAAAAGAGAGCCTATTTCACTTTAAATCTGAGCTTTCTTAAGGCTAGTCGAAGGAGATGGACTTGGATATTCTGGATAATTTCTGTTGAGGGTCATTTTTGTAACAAATAAAAGAAAGGAGGCCCAACCCAGCAATACAGGCAGCAAATAGAAGTGGCAGGTATAGAATAAAACCATTAAGCCCGAGAGGCAAGAATAATGGGTCACAGGTCCATAAAATAAATAAGGGGGTCTTGAGGAAGCAAATGGGCTAAAAAAAGCTTGGAAAAAGATAATAACAAACCCATGAGCAGTGTATGATGTGAAAAAGTAAGAATGAGCCGTGGCAGACCCAAAGTAATATAAGCAAAAAGAGTAGGGGATGTCCAGTTGAACATACAAATGCCCCAAGAACATGGGGGCTAGCGGCAGACTCACTTCGGCAGATATTTTAATGGCCAAACAAAAATACAAAGACAAGCATAATGGGGGTGGGACCCAAAGACAAACTTGCAAAGCCAAAAAGCAATAAAAGCAGCATGGCGGGCAACAGCAGAAAATTTGGAAGAAGAACTAACCCAGTAAGATAACTTAGCATTTCCAGCCATCATTTTCTTCAATTCCACTTCAATAGCTTTTTCTTCCGGAGAAAACTTAATAGTGGTAGGATTAACGTCACCAAGGATCGGCAAAAGCAACTGATTAGCCACGTCCTCAAGAGTAACGGTGAGTTCGCCGCAAGAGAAGAGGAATGTGTGAGTGGTGGTGAAAGTTCAATATGGGTATGAAATACCCTTGAATGTTTAGACCCCAAATTACAAAATTACCAATTCAAGCTTTTATATTAAACAATTAATGTGCGGAACAAGATAGTAAGCTTATAACAGAATTGATAAACAATTTAAGCCAAATATAAACACATCTACAGCAGTAAATTTAAGGCAAAGATAAAGAGAAGAAAGATGCAAACACACGGACAACACACGATGTATTATCGAAGAGGAAACCGAAGCTCTCAGCGTAAAACCTCTCCGCCGCCCTCCAAGCAGTGATAAAATCCACTAAAGAATATAGTTGGGATACATGAACAACAGAAGACCCTTTAAACCCAATCTACCCAAGTACCTAAGCCCTCCAAACTTCTTGCTCCAACGAGGTTACGCCGAACCTATTTCTTCTTTAGCTTCCCGTATTCCGCTACTAGACCATAGCATCAACCAATGCTTATTGGTTCCTTCCAAACTGCTTCCCTTAGCACCAAATGAGCCTTCTCACAAACGTGGTGTGGTGAGATAAAGATTTGGTAAAAGACCTCTTAAGGGTATGACAATGGAGAGGAAGAGAGTAGAGAAATTTGTAGAGTCTCTTAGATGAAGATTGGGGATGAGACAATCTTGTTTTTCTCTAGAGTTTTCTCTCACAAAATTCTCTCTGGAAGCTCTCTCAATTTAGTGGGTATAAGGATCTATATATAGTGAGGTGAGAAAAAAATACGAAGAGACAGTTTTTGCCAAACAGGGTAAATTGGCGGCTTGGTCTCACGGCTTGTCTAAGTCGCGAAATCAAGTCGCGATGTAACGGCCTGGCCAGCCTGGGACTTTTGTCCTGTAGTGCGACAGTTGGCGCGACCCTTCAGCTTCCCTGTGTGCATCTCACGTGCCTGAAGTTAGCGACTTGCAGCTGCGAGCCACCCGCGAGTCCTAGCCGCGAAGCTCTGCTTCTTTGTACATACTTGAGCTTTTCTTCACATCTTCTCACACACTACCCTTACAATAATCCCACCTAAATACAGGGTTACTAAGTGCTTAAATTACAAGTAAATTGGCACGGAATAAAGCCAACAAGATGGTTGATAAATTTCAATTTTACAATCTCTCCCTTTGGCTATTCCGTGACAAAACCCTAAAACAAACTTTAAACTTAACGCGTGAGTTGGGAACAGTTGAAAAACTCACTCACACCTAACTCTAGAATCTGTGAAACTTTAGAACCATAAGAACAAGTAACTCCTGAAACACAACAACACAATAAGTTCATTGTACACAGAAACTTGTAATGCATATGGAGCAAGCACAATGCGATCATGCACAATGGAATAAAGCAATAAACCATGGCAAGACCAAAACAGGTAATCACTATAATCAAGTGATCACAATGCTCATTCACACTTGGAATGAACATCTGGACATTCAAGATGATAAACACAAGGTAAATCGCTTGAATGACCAACACTCAACCAATGCACAGTACATAAAGTATGTGCATCTAGGAAAAATCCTACAAGGGCACAAGAGTGACAGTACTCAGAAGAAAATGCATAACATTTAGTTAGAAGTACTGATTTAACAAAGCACAAAGGCTGCATAAAGCATGGCATAAACCACAAAGGCCAACAAACGTGCATAAAAACAAACCCTTAAAGCTTACAGAAGCAACATGGGTACAATCCAAAACAAGAGTAATATATGCTGAAAAACTACTGACAAACAACAACAATATATAATAATTAAACTAAGGATTAAACACATTCAAGAGTTATGAGTTTAAACCAAACATAAACCACAATGTATCGAACCTATAACAACAGTAATTATCCAAGCATAGTATCAAAATTATAAACACAAACAACATAAACACAGTGTATAATAGTGAGACTCCCCCTCAAAATAAGCACTCCCCCCTCAAGAACTGCCCTCAAAAGTTCTCCTCCTTTTTGACCGGAATGGCCAAATGGTCACTGCTTCTGGTTGGTGGAGAAGCTGTCAATCTTAGTTGAAAGCATATCAATCTGATCCTGCATTATTATCATCCTTTCAGTCTGCTGATTTTGAACTTCTCTGAGTCCATCAAGTCTTTCCATGATGATTTGAAATGCATCGGGAGGAGGTGCTGCTGATGAAATTGAGGCTTTACTCCTCTTTCTTCTGCTCCTGGGTGTGACTGATTGTTCTGCATCTTCTGCTTCAGTCTTCATTGGATCCCCTTGCTCTTCACCACCCGGAAGAAGACTTTGTATCCTTGTGATGGTGAATTTGTTTATTGCTGACAGTGGAGTCAGGGGACTGATATCTTGAGGAATTTTAACACCCTTCGCTCTGAAGATCCTCATAAGGAGACTAGGAAAGACCAACTTTGCCCTGGCAGTAGTTTTAGTCTCGTCCAAGATGGTGTCATAAATGTGTGAGCTGATATCAATGATGACTTTTTCCTTGAGCTCCATGAGAAATATAGCTCTGGAATTAGTAAGAGTGGTCATCTTTCTTATGGGATACAAATTGAACATCATGATGGTGGTCAAACATCTTATGTCTGCAGGGAAGGCATTAGTGTTGAGACATCTCCCTTCCTTAGCACCACCAATCCAAGCCTGGACAGTATCTAGGGACATCATCCTGTCTTTGAAGTTGATGAACTCATACTCCTCTAAACCCTCAAGACCAAGGACCTTATCAATGTCATATGCGTCTAAGGTGAACTCATGTCCTCTGACCCAGCAGTTCATCTCTTCATCCTTTATGATTACATTTGTATAGAATTCCCTTATTAAGGGATCATAGACTGCAGGTAGATCACTCAACAACTTCTCCCATCCTCTTCCCTCAAAGCACTCTAGAATAAAAGTGTCCTTCAAATCATGTAAGTCAACAAATCTCTCCTGGATAATGGTACCCTTTATGAAGAAATCTCTGTATCTCTCAAAGTGCTTGACAGACCTAAATAGATTAGGGTCCATTTTCATTCTTTTGTCAGCTTTCTTAGCAGTTGTCTTCTTCTTTGAAGGAGATGCAGCCATCTGTAAACAAGCAGAAAAAGCCACAACAAGACATAGCACAGAATGGGGAAATGCACACACATTAGTAACAAGCTAGTTACATAGTGATAAACTGACACAAACACAGAATAAGCACAGTTGATAACCAAACATTGGATATAACCAGTTAACCAATTTTAAACTAAAGTATGTAGACAAATTCAGATAAATTTGTTCAAAAGACAGTGAGTCATGACCCATTGGGTATGAATAGTGCAGAAAGAAAAAAAAAAACATGTAGCAACACTTTCAAGATATGGTGATTTTAGAATCAAAATAATGCTAGCCATAATCACCCAAAGACACAACCAAACAGATAACCTTAGAGCCACAATAAACATTGCAGAAAAACCCCAAAACCATATGCCCAAAAATAAACAGACAAATATCAATGCTCAGACTAAGTATTAGTACCCTGAGGTAAGCTAATAACCCTAAACACAGTATTGCAACAAAAATAAATAACAACACACACTCATTCCAACAATATATGCAAACCTATGTTCGAGCCCCTCAAAAACACATACCAACAACACAACACTCAGATTCAAGAGAACAACAATTAAATCATGATGAATGGAGTGAAGACAAGAAAACCCATACCTTTTTCTTGCTGTTTGGTGAAGACATGATGTAAAATTTGAAAGCTTTTTGCAAAAAGACATGGACAGTTGAGAGAGAGATTTTGGGAAGAAGATGAACAAACACTGATACTCGAGGGAAAAACTGAAGAACAATTTTAAAACTGTCTTCAAAACGCAAAACACGCGTTTTTTGCGACTGTATCAAGTTGCCAGGGTAAGCTGCGAAACACTGTGAGGGAAAGAAATCTGAAAAATTTCTCTAAGTGTTTTTCGCGATTGGAAGGTCTAACCGCGAGATAGTTGCGATATGAGCCGCGAAAATCCCTGAGTACCCCTCGCGACTGGACCTTCTACCAACGAACAGGTCGCCACACTGAGCCGCAAAAAAACAAGAAACTCAAATTTTGGAAAAATTTTCTAAGTCTTTTTCGCGATTAGAGCATTTACTCGCCAGTGAGCCGCGAAAAATCTCTGAGTGAGCTCACGACTGGGACATGCGACTGGGCCAACCCGCGACTTAGTCGCCAAAACATGGCAACATTGTTTTTGAAATTTTTGACATTTTTGCAAAAACAAAGTACTTTCCAAAAACAAAACAAAACACTCAAAAATCTTTTTGTGTTTGATCAACAAATATTGAGCTTGTGAAAACACATTTAATCAAGTACAATCACACAAATGAATATGACATTTATTGAATATAGACTTGTGTGTTGTGTGTGGATATCAAAAATGAGATAGTCCTTAGTCCAATGTGAAGCTTCAATGATCAATTCAATCAAGGCATACACAACTAGCACTAGATAATGTGACCTATCTCAATTATAGAAACATGCATATATGACCTTCCACAAGTACTTGATAACAATTTTTTGAAGCTTTTCATTTGGCTCCAAATTCAACATTTCATTTGCAATTTTTGACCAAAGAAAATCTCATTGAGAGATAGATGTCTGAAATTTTTGATATTTCAATTGATGAGTTAGCCTTTGGCTTTTTGAGTATCATACATTTTATTTTGGTTGCTTTCCCTTTTTCCTTGTCAAATACTAGTATGTGCGACAAACTTTTGCTGCTCTATATCTCTTTTCATTTGGAGATTTACATTTAGAGAGCCCTTTAAGCATAAAATAAAAAGTGGGAAGATATATAGGCATGAGTCTATGCATGTCTCAAGATCAACAAAATCATTCACTAGTCATTCATGACAAGGTTGAAGATCTATTTACAACAGTCACATAGATTTCAGAATTTCTTTTACAATGATATGAGTGCATAAAAGATAAGCTAAACTCGTTAAATGCACAAAGCCATAAGTACAAAAGTACAAGGCAAAATATGCTTTGAGACAAAACTCAACAAAGTGATCAAACTTTTTAGATTTTCTACTTTTTATGTGTTTTTAGATTTTTGACACAAAACAGTAAAAGAATGATAAAAAACATAACATAAAAAACAATGTAAAAGCATTTGAACCAAAGACAAACACAAAAAAAAAAAAATCTAAAAACTAGCAAGAAGCACACAACCAAGCATATACACAAACATGGGAAGTATTGATGCATGGACGTGTTGTAATGCTTATGCATGAGTACCCTTTGTCACCCACACGTCATGTGCGTTTGGGGCGATATCTTTGATGGATCGGGTACGAGAGTTGGGACTGTCAAACCTTCGTGTGAAGCTTTCTAAGCAATTTGTGAATACACCGATCATCTTCATAATGTCCATCATTCCTGGATCACGATTTTGGCTTCTTGGTTGCTCACCACCCTAAGTCTTCACATCATTTCTTCTTCCTCGTGACCGGGGTGCACTTGCATTGTTGTTTGCTCTTAGCTTTTGACAGTTGGGTCTGGTATGTCCTTGCAATCCGCAATAGTGACAAACATACTCCGTTCTAGGACCCTGTTGCTGTCTTGGGAGTGATCTTCCTCTAGCTCCATATCTAGATTCTGATTGATTACTGGACTTATGTAATACCCGTTGATCAGCCACATTCTTCTTCTTCTCAGCCTTAATTTTCTCAGGACTGGACCTATCCACAGTCGTCTCCTTAGCCTTTACAAACTTCACTTCTTTGGTGACATTTGCTGATGAGCTACTTCCTCCGGCGTATCCCAATCCGGACTTGTCTGAGACATGTTTTTGAGATGAAATAACGTCATCTAACTTCTTGGAGGAGACCCTATCTATCCTGGCATGAGCTGCCACTACCTCTTGCTCAAGGAATCTCACTTTTGTGTAAGCTTCTGATAGCTCACCATTAAGTGCTTCAATCTCACATTTTGCCTCCTTGTATCGTGCTAGGAGACTTTTGTAATCTTCCTCAGCCCTCTTCATCTTCTTAATGGCTGCATTAGCCACCTTAGCATATTCACTGGTCTTTTCAAGGAGTGAGTTGTAAGTCTCTTGTAATCCCACTGCTTCTCCAACTTTCTCATCTTTTGACTCCTCAACTATTCCAATAGACTCCAAATCAGAATGTTCCCCAAGCTCCTTCACAAGTGTACCCAAATCATCCAAGGTCTCCACATGTACAATGGTCATGAAAGCAGAGTAATTTCCTTCTCCGTCACAGCTATCTTCAGAGTCAGAATTTGATGAATCCGCATCACTCAAGGTAGTGGCATAGACCTTTCCTTTTGTCTTCAAATAATTGGGACATTCCTTTTTGAAGTGTCCATGTCCATTACACTCGAAACACACAATGTCCAAAGAAGATTGAGACTCCTTCCCTTCTTTCCTCGTAAACTTTTCCTATCACCTCTTGAAGATGAAAATTTCCCTCTGTTGAATGGTTTCCCATTGTTTTTTATCTTCAAGAATTTTCGAAAGTTTTTTGCAAGATATGCTACTTCCTTCTCCACTCTATCTTCTTCGAAAGGATCAACCATTTTTTCGGTGATGGTTTTCAGACCAAGCGATTTACTCGCCTTGTGGGAAGGTAGTCTAAGCTCATATGTTTGAAGTGACCCAATGAGCTCTTGGATCTTAATTTCATTCAAATCCTTACTTTCCTCTATAGCGGTGACTTTTGCTCGAAAGCTCTCCGGTAAGGACCTCAAAATTTTTCTCACCATTTTAGTATTTTCAATCTTCTCACCAAGATTGAGCTTAGCAATGACAATTTCATTGAGCTTCTCATAGAATGAATCAAACGATTCATCTTCACCCATCTTGAGCTCTTCAAATTTGGTGGTAAGCATTTGGAGTTTTGTGTCCTTCACCTTCTTAGTCCCTTCATAAGTTGTCTCCAAAATCTCCTAAACTTTCTTGGCCACTGTCATGTGAGATATCCTATGGAATTCATCTAGAGACGCACCACATAAAATAACATTTAACGCTTTACTGTTAGCATTGGCTGCCGTAAGAGCTGCCTTATTCCAAGTAGATTTAGCAGCCTCCGGCCTAGTCCAACCGACTTCAATTGCATCCCAAACGGTGTCATCAATAAAGCATAGAAATGCCCTCATTCTAACTTTCCAGAAGACATAATTATTACCATAAAAAAATGGTGGAATAGTGAGAGACTGAGACCTATCCATCTCAACTAGGGGTCAAGGATCACACTCAGATATTAAAACCACAACAAGTATACCCGCTCTGATACCAATTGAAAGTTCAATATGGGTATGAAACACCCTTGAACGTTTAGACCCCAAATTACAAAATTATCAATTCAAGCTTTTATATCAAACAATTAATGTGTGGAACAAGATAGTAAACTTATAACAGAATTGATAAACAATTTAAGCAAAATATAAACACATCCACAGCAGTAAATATAAAGAAAAGATAAAGGGAAGAAAGATGTAAACACACGGACAACACACGATGTGTTATCGAAGAGGAAACCAAAGTCCTCGGCGTAAAACCTCTTTGCCGTCCTCCAAGCGGTGATAAAATCCACTAAAGAATATAGTTGGGATACATGAACAGCAGAAGACCCTCCAAGCCTAATCTACCCAAGTACCTAAGCCCTCCAAACTTTTTGCTCCAACGAGGTTACGCCAAACCTATTTCTTCTTTAGCTTCCCGTATTCCGCTACTAGACCATAGCATCAACCAATGTTTATTAGTTCCTTCCAAACTGCTTCCCTTAGCACTAAATGAGCCTTCTTATAAACGTGGGTGTGGTGAGATAAGGATTTGGTAAAAGACCTCTCTAGGGTATGATAATGGAGAGGAAGAGAGTAGAGGAATTTATAGAGTCTCTTAGATGAAGATTAGGGATGAGGCAATCTTGTTTTTCTCTAGGGTTTTCTCTCACAAAATTCTCTCTGGAAGCTCTCTCAATTTAGTGGGTATAAGGATCTATATATAGTGAGGTGAGAAAAGAAGACGAAGAGACAGTTTTTGCCAAACAGGGTAAATTGGCGGCTTGATCTCGTGGATTGTCCAAGTCGTGAAATCAAGTTGCGACGTAACGGCCTGGCCAGCCTGAGACTTTTGTCCTGTAGTGCGACAGCTGGCGCGACCCTTCAGCTTCCCTGTGTGCATCTCAGGTGCCTGAAGTTGGCGACTTGCAGTCGCGAGCCACCTGCGAGTCCTAGCCGCGAAGCTATGCTTTTTGGCATATACTTGAGCTTTTCTTCACATCTTCTCACACACTACCCTTACAATAATCTCACCTGAATACAGGGTTACTAAGTGCTTAAATTACAAGCAAATTGGTACGGAAAAAAGCCAACAAGATGGTTGATAAATTTCAACTTTACAGGTGGCACACCACCGGCGAACCAAATGACGAAGGTTGTAGAGGTCTCGAAAATTGGAAAGACTTCGAGATAGGACGACGGCCTTTAGAACACTAGCCCTCTGAAGCAAACCCATGAAACCTGTGTCAGATAACTTGTTGTCAACCCACTCTTTCTAACCCGAGGCAGTGCCTGACCCAAACTCAAAATGGATGGGTACAAGAAGCGCAACGCCTTGACGAATGACCAGATCGGAGATGGAGGAAGACACCGGAGCCCAAGAAACATCAGGGTTTCACTGGCAAAAAGAGAGCCATACGTGGCCCGGCGGCGGCGACACATAATCACCAGGAGTCTTGGGGAAGTAGGGACTAATATTGTACTAAGGATCGATCAGAGGGGCGTACTCACTATCTGGGTCACGCGGTGCCTCCTCCTCATCGGAGTGGTCTGAATTTGAGCGCATGGCCTCTTCTTCTACTTCTTGTCCGGCTGGAGGATCTGAAACGTCCCCTTTCCCTTTACGGCGAGAAGAGCCTTGAGTTTTCATTGGTGCCATGACGTGAGGGTTTGATTGGAGTAAAAGGGGAATGGGTGTTCAAAAAGAAGAAAATGGTGAAGGAAGGAAAACAGGTAGGATATTTTGGAATAGAAGGATTTTATGTTTGCGTTGGAAAGGGACTCTCTTCTCAAATACCTAAGTTATTAATGCTAGCGTGAGGGGAGGCGACTGGTCAGCCATCGAGAGAAGAACGAAATTAATGAGGCGGCGGTTATGTTTTAAAACAATTGCCATTTTGGGAAATTCGAAGAGTCATTACTGTTCACGGCAGGAAAATAAATAAATAAATAAATAAATAAATATATATATATATATATATATATGAGAAAAGAACTCCACAATTTAAAAAAGCCCGCGAAGGAAAAGAAAGAAGGAGAGTAAAAAAGACAAGAAGGTCCTTTATTCACATATGAACTGTAAGAACGCTCCATATGTTTAGGGGGCTAAATGTTGAGGGTCATTTTTGTAACAAATAAAAGAAAGGAGGCCCAACCCAGCAATACAGGCAGCAAATAGAAGTGACAGGCATAAAATAAAAACATTAAACCCAAGCGGCAAGAATAATGGGTCACAGGTCCATAAAATAAATAAGTGGGCCTTGAGGAAGCAAATGGGCTCAAAAAAGCCCGTAAAGAGAGAATAACAAACCCATGGGCAGTGTATGATGTGAAAAAATAAGAATGGGCCGCGGCAGGCCCAAAGTAATATAAGCAAAGAGAGTAGGAGATTGTTGGCAGGCCCACAAACCTAAGGATGAGTAGGAAGTAATTAGGCCGGGGAAGCCCAACGAAGTAAGTAAAAGCCCATGAGAACACAAAGTTGAAAAAATGGCCGAGGAAGCCCAAAACAAGTAAATGGGCCGAGGATGCCCAAGGGGACATAAGAGCCCCTAAGAAAGAAAGCCCATGGCCATGCAAAGCCATTTTGGGAAGAAAGTAAAACGGCAGGTTTAAAAAGAGGGCCAGCAGGACTAAGTCATTACAGTAGGAATGATAAAATAGTATGGTAGGACATGAGGGTAACCAAGAAATGGATTAAAAGAAATATAAAACCCAGTGTTAAATGAAGCCTAGCCCTAAGAGGGAACAATGAATTATAAAACGGCCCAGCGGCAAGCAGGTTTTGGACATACATGAGAAGGAAGCACGTGCAAGGCCCAGATACCACCAGCTTGTACCCAAGCAATATGGGACGTGGTGGGGTCATGGGTCAGAGGTAAGAGGTAAGGGGGGTGTGGTTTGGTGGTTGGGAGAGGGAAAAAGACCTATTCTGCGGCTTCTGCCCAAGCCCTTTTGGGAGGTACGTCCTGCTGGGACAATAGATCATCCAAAAGAGGCAAGGTTGAGGGAGGAACTGTTAGGTGCATGCCATGAGGGAAGGAGAGAGAAAACGTTTGCATCGTGGAAGGAAAGAGCGCTGCGGCACTAACAAAACAAAACAGACCTGCCCCTGTCTGGCGAGAGTAGTGCAAGTGCTCCCAGACCAGACAAAGGCGGTTAAGGGGCAAAGTGGTAAAAATCTGGTTATGGCAGGCCCTATAAGAAGGCCCCTGCCGTGCCCTGAAAAAGGGATAAAAAATCGTCAAAAAATAGAGCATATTTGAGATATCGAAAACAGGGTGTATTTTACGGGGTAAAAAGAAAACAAAAGAAAAACAAAGGAAAGAAAAAGATAAGCAGAAAAACTGAAAACACAAGAAGATAATACAATGGGCATGCACCAGTAGGTCGATTCCCTTCTCTCCCCCTCGAAATCCTACTCTTTTGGAGACGATTAAACAACAGAGATTCCTTTGGGCATTAATCATTTAGGTCCGGTTCCCTCAAAGTCATTAATCCCCACGGCAGGATATTTTCTTGGGAGATTAGTTTCATTGAGAGGAGGCGTTCTTCCTCTTTGGTCTTTGCCACTACAAACCTAAACTTGACTTGATATTATTTCTTTAATTAATTCATCTTTTCACTTAATCTTTCACTTCTTTTGTAAAGTTATTATCATTACTATGATAGTCAGAAATAGGGATTACTTAGTTGTCTTTCATTAAGAAAATGTCATTATATTGGTGTTTTCTTGTTACTGTTATATTTTGCCTGCCGTGAATCTTTCGAAATAGCTCTGCCTGCCATAAGCATTCTCCTGGAAGACGAGGCCTAGTTTGCGTACAAGCCAGTCCAAAGTGAGTTACAGTTGGACCGGTCTCAACTCTCTTACTCAGAACACTCGGGTCCATTACCGCAAGAGGCAGCCCAGCCCAATGTACAATACACAAAAAAGGCCCCTACATTAAATTGGCGACTCCACTGAGGAGTTGAGAAGCAGATTAGGGACGAGAGCCCACAAACAAACGCCTCCAAGGTCCAAGACAACACAAAATATGAGTGTCGTGCCCTCGCAAGCAGAGTCTAGGCCAATGACGCCTTACCAACAACAGCCTAACTAGGCGAAAGGTGCCAACGGAATGGGGGCTGGACCCCAACCTCCTCCAAGAATCCCCGTAGACAATGCCAACACCTTTATTGAGGTGTTGCAGGACTGCAGCACTCCCAACAGCAAATGATGGAAGAAATCCGTCAACTAAAGACAGACAGAATAAAGGAAAAAGGAAGCCAGCATGATCCAGAACATGCGGCAGAAGAGACACTAGTAGGAGGTGTCCCACAGAATTCGGATCAACGTTTTATTACTATAGCTAAGGTAGCGGCTTTCCTGGAGCAAGAGAGAGCCAGAGGACCAAATGAGAGATTCTACGCACGTAGGCCTCTATACCCATTAAGGGTGCTTAGTAAACCATACCTCAAGAGGTATGAGCCGCGAGTTTTCACATAATATGATGGTAGGAAGGGAAGCGTTGTTGTGCACGTAAGCAAGTTCATTGATACGCTTGGTTCCTATGCCGCAGACGAAGACTTGTGTCTTCGAGAATTTTCTAAATCATTATGTGACCGGGCTTACACCTGGTATATCGACTTAAAGCCAGGATCGATCCCAACATGGGATGATATGCAGATGTATTTTGTACCAAATACTTTCACGGAGAAGAAACGGTGACACTTGCAACCCTGCAAACGACCAAACAAAGGAGTGGAGAAGGCTTGATGGAGTACATCAGGAGATTTAGGGACATAGCACTCGACTGCTATGACCATTGTGAAGAAAGGACATTGGTGGAGATATGTATGACGAATATGAAGGGAGTATAGGGTAGTCCTAGAGAACTTAGAAATCTCCCAGTTCGCATAGTTGTTGCAGAAGGCGAGAAAAACTGCCTAGTCCGTAAAGCTGAGCACGAACAAAAGGAGTGCCCCGCAAGCCATGGCAGTGTTTACTGGTGAGCGGAGGAGAAAGACCAACGGGAAAGAATACGATACTCCTCCGCCAATATCATGCACCTCAAAGGAGCTAGACGTATTGCTAGACAAATGGATAGCAGATGGAATTTTCAAACCTAACCAGGTTGCTAGGGAGCCCACAGAGGAGGAACGGAGGGACCCACGTTTTTGTCGTTTACATAATTATGTGCAACATTCTACCGCAGAATGTTGGGCACTTCGCAGACTAGTGCACCGCAGGATAAAGGAGAGGACTCTAGAACTATCCCAGCAGGAAGTCCAAAGAAATCCACTCCCAAACCACAAAGGGAAGGGTGTAGCAGCGGTGGTAATTTGTGCAGACCCAAGAGAAGACGAAGAAGAAAACCTGGCCTTACCCGCAGCGGCCATTACCACTTTACAACAGAGCTCCAAGTTCAAAAATTTGTTCGACTAGCTGGGACTCTCAACAAAGGAACGAAGGGTAGCCACGGAGGCTTTGGTGAGCATTGCCTCTGGTGCAGGAGTAGAATGTCTATCGGTAGAAATCCCAGATGATAGGGTTATCTTACAGGAGTTAATTGAAATCACTTTTAATGATGAAGATATGGAGGTAGGACACCCAAATCATAGGAGACCCTTATATTTGGCAGTGTCCATAAATCAAATCCCCATAAAGAGAGCCTTGTTAGATACATGTGCTTCTGTGAATCTCATTCCATTGACCACTTTGCAAGCAGCAGGAATTTCAGAGAGGAAGATTCAGGGGTGCCCAATGGAAGTGACAGGATTTGGCGGAAGGGGCAAGTACATCGCAAGCCACATTCAGTTATGGTTAAAAGTAGGCCCCATAGCTTCCTTAGCTTGGTTTCATGTGGTGAAAACAGAGGTATCCTATCACGTGCTTTTGGGAAGGCCATGGTTGCACAAACACCGACTGGTCCCGTCCATCTATCACTAATGTGTAAAAGGAAGATTGAATGGAAGGATGGTATGCATAGCCGCGAATCCCTTATCGTTCGAGTAGGCAAAGGCTCATTTAGTAGAGACAATGTTCTACGACCAATGGGCTCCGTCTGGGGAAAGCTTAATGACAAAGCCACGAGATACCTTCGTACCAAAATGGGAAGACATCCAAGATGACCCTAAGCCTGATCTAAGAGAATTATTAGCACAAAAGAAGAAAAGAAAAGACGCACCTGCCGCAGAATCTGATGACATGCCCCAATGCGTTAAAGTTCGAGGCTCTGATGGCAGGATCGTTTACAAATTATAAAGGCGCGTGGGGCCCGCGATTGAAATCCAGACGGGCCCTACCTAGGAAGGGTAGCACGAGAGCTTGATGTGTTGTGAAGTCCAAGGAAGTTCAGAGGAAGAAAGTAATAAGGAGGAAAGTGAAGGAGTTATGGCAGAGAAGGAGGTACAAGTTACGGCAGAAGAAGAAATGGAGGAAGTTAACCTGAGGTCTGCTTCGCAAGGGTCGAGGCCCATCTCAATTAGCGCAAGTTTGACGGAAAAAGAAATAACAGAACTGGTATTGTTGTTAAAAGAATTCAAAGACGTATTCGCATCAGACTACAATGAGATGCCAGGGCTAGACCCTGGGTTAGTTGCACATACGTTAAATGTGGACCCGTAGGCCAAGCCAGTGGCTCAGCCTGCCAGAATATTTCACATAGAAATAGAAGGGCAAATAGTCAAAGAAGTGCAGAAATTGCTGGCCACAGGATTCATCAAGCCTATTCAACACCCCCGCTGGCTATCCAACATAGTACTAGTGAAGAAGAAGAACGGCCAGATAAGGTGTTGTGTAGATTTCAGAAATCTCAACAAAGTGTGCCCAAAAGACGAGTTCCCATTGCCAAATATGGACTTACTGATAGATTTTGCGGCAGGAAGTGCCGTGTTCTCATTCATAGATGGTTTTAGTGGGTACAACTAGATCAGGATGGCACCAAAAGAAGCGGAGAAGACTACTTTCAAGACACCCATGAGCAATTTTATATTACACTGTGATGCCCTTTGGGTTAAAAAACGCAGGTGTAACTTATCAGCGAGCAATGACGGCTATATTTCATGACATGATGCATCGGGAGTTAGAAGACTATGTGGATGATGCAGTGGTTAAATCAAAGGGGAGAGGAGCACTTCCAGGTGTTAAAAAGAGTGTTCAAAAGATGCAGAGTCTTTAAATCGAGAATGAACCATCTCAAATGCGCATTTGGAGTATTCTCTGGGAAATTCTTGGGTTTCCTGGTTCACAGCAGGGGAATAGATGTGGACCCAGCCAAAGTCACAGCCATTGCAACTATGAAACCTCCAGCCACGGTGAGGGAACTAAAGAGCTTCCTAGGGAAAGTCTTGTACATTTGGAGATTTATCCCTGGATTGGCATCAATCACTTCGGCCTTCACCAAATTGCTCAAGAAAGGGCAAAGTTTTGAATGGGAAGAAGCGTAGCAGATGACCTTCAAGAGGCTGCAGTAGATCATGATGAACCTCCCCACAGTGCAGGCCCCAATTCACAAGAAACCATTGCTACTTTACATGGCCACCAATTCATATGCCATTGGCACATTAATCACCCAAGAAGATGGGGGCGGTATAGAGTAACCAGTGTACTACGTCAAGGGGGGTGTGGTTTGGTGGTGGGGAGAGGGGAAAAGACCTATTCTGCGGCTCCTGCCCAAGCCCTTTTGGGAGGTACGTCTTGCTGGGATGATAGACCATCCAAAAGAGGCAAGGTTGAGGGGGGAACCGTTAGGTGCATGCCGTGAGGGAAGGAGAGAGAAAACATTTGCACCGTGGCAGAAAAGAGCGTTGCGGTGCACTAACAAAACAAATAGACCTGCCCTTGTCTGGCGAGGGTAGTGCAAGTGTACCCAAACCAGATAAAGACGATTAAAGGGTAAAGTGGTAAAAATCTGGTTACAGCAGGCCTTATAAGAATGCCCCTGCCGTGCCCTGAAAAGGGGATCGAAAATCATCGAAAAACAGAGCATATTTGAGAGATCGAAAAATAGAGCATATTTGAGAGATTGAAAACAGGGTGTATTTTATGGGGTAAAAAGAAAACAAAAGAAAAACAAAGGAAAGAAAAAGATAAGAGAGAAAACTAAAAACACAAGAAGATAATACAATGGACATGCACCAGTAGGTCGATTCTCTTCTCTCCCCCTCCAAATCCTACTCTCTTGGAGACGAATAAACAACAGAGATTCCTTTGGGCATTAATCATTTAGGTCCGGTTCCCTCAAAGTCATTAATTCCCACGATAGGATATTTTCTTGGGAGATTAGTTTCATTGAGAGGAGGCGTTCTTCCTCTTTGGTCTTTGCCACTACGAACCTAAACTTGACTTGATATTATTTCTTTAATTAATTCATATTGTCACTTAATTTTTCACTTCTTTTGTAAAGCTATTATCATTACTGTGATAGTCAAAAATAGGGATTACTTAGTCGTCTTTCATTAAGAAAATGTCATTATAATGGTGTTTTCTTGTTACTGTTATATTTTGCTTGTCGTGAATCTTTTGAAACAGCTCTGCCTGTCATAAGCACTCTCCTGGCAGACGAGGTCCAGTTTGCGCACAAACCAGTCCAAAGTGAGTTACAGTTTGACCGATCTCAACTCTCCTACTCAGAACACTCGGGCCCATTATTGCAGGAGGCAGCCCAGCCCAAGGTACAATACACAAAAAAGGCCCCTACAATTTCCAAACAATAAAATCTCTCGTTAGAAGAGGAGGGGATTTGTATAGCAAATTCCAAGTGTAGGCGGAAATTAGAAGAGGATTGGGAGGTGGTTTAGCATTGTTTTGGTAAGATGAGATGTATATAACAATAATCCAAACATATTCTCAAAACCACATAGCAGTGAATAAAGTCATCACTGGGGAAATGAATCAACAACATTTAAAAGCCTTCATAGAAGCAAAGGAAACAACTCTTAAAGAAATGCACCCATCATCACTGGGGAAATGAATCAACAACATTTAAAAGCCTTCATAGAAGCAAAGGAAACAACTCTTAAAGAAATGCACCCGTGTAAGTCACTGGACCTGAGGCATGCCGTCTTTATTTTATAAAAAATATTGGCACAAAGTAGGGCCATGGGTTTGCATAGTGGTTCTATATTATGCTTTAACGCTAGTAATCACACATTTTAGCATTTGTAGCTTCAAAATCATGAAGATCCCTTAATAGAGATCACCAAGAAAACTACTCTATCCTTTTAAAATATATATATATATATATATATATATATATATATATATAATGATAATAGGATTCGAACCTATAACATTCGCTCTATGATGATTGCTTTATATTACTAGGCCAAGACACCAATTGAATTTTAGTGTAAGTAAGGTTTAAATCTAAGTCTGTTATTTAAGGGCAATAAACCTTACCAATTGAGCTAATTAAAAAAAAAAAAAAAAATTTATCCTTGAAACTGGATCTTCTTGATGTCATCAGTACATAGTTGTGCCTGCAGTCAATGGCTCAAATCACATAACATATAAGCAAGTATTGGTCCAGCTACCCATCTTTCCAGCTAAGACTAAGAACCCTCCCATCAGCCACCAAATGCAGCCTGAGAAAGAATAAGCTATTACAAGTCAACATGCGTCAGATTTGTTGTACTTTTCCCCATTTAACATACCTCAAGCACAATTAACAGACTACACTACTTGTGCCATCACACAACACCATAGCTTGATGGCACAATACCATAGCTTAATAGTGTGTGTATATAGAGGTTTAGGTTCAAGTTGTCCTGGGTATAACCTTTATGAATATTACACAACTAAATAACGTTCTATTGTCAATCCCACAAATAAAAAAAAATTCTATTGGATGCCTTTTGTGACAAATCTACTATTAAATTACATTGACTCTTTATATCCTACATGAATGCAAAATATCAAAATGATAAGAGATTAATAACTATCTCATCCATAACATGTATAAATTTCAAGTTTTTTGAACTTTAAAATTATATACAAAAGAAGAATTAATGGATTAAAAATAAATAAAATATGATTGATACAAAACTTGACATGTGTATTAAGAACATAAAAAGCTTGCGATTTAAGAACATAGAGAACATGTAATCTCACAGTGGAATTTTCAAAATATTAATCCCATAAAAAGTTCTTAGGTGATGTAAAATCTTTTTGATGGATTGATAGTGGGAAAGGGGGAAGATGGGGCTTGGACCACAAATATCAGGCACTACAAGGGATGTCACTACCATTAGGCTATCACTTAGGCCTCATTATTAGGTGTTGTAATGGTAAGGAAGAGTTACAA
The DNA here is from genome assembly GCA_030445155.1 of Quercus variabilis. Classification (NCBI taxonomy): domain Eukaryota; kingdom Viridiplantae; phylum Streptophyta; class Magnoliopsida; order Fagales; family Fagaceae; genus Quercus; species Quercus variabilis. Next base: position 46,719,451 of record CP129453.1, read on the forward strand.
TAGGTGTAACTTAATCCTAACCATATGGTATGTGTAGGTAAGTTACACGGGCCTCACGAGAGGAGGAAGTATCATGAGCTCATTGGCATATTGTAATCAATAATGCTAACTTGAGCATATTGGGAAGAATTGTATTTACTCCAAATCAGTCTCATCATGACCAAACTACAATTACGAAAAAAGTATGAAAATGGTAAAACAAGCAACCAAAGACTGGTCAGAACTGGAAACAAGGTAAGTTTTCCATCTCTATACTTGTAACTAGCAAAGAACATGCTATGCTTATTGTGCAAACTGGTAAGCAGTAACTTAAAAAAAGACATTTTGAAGTAGTTAATCATATGAATGTTAAGACATTTTGAAGTGAGCATTGGCTAGGTTTGACTGGCTTGTGGCAAAGCTTGTTTGATAAGGTTGATTGAATTGACTGGCAATGGGATGAGTATTTGCTTTGCTTGCTCCAATTGAAATCTATGGATATTTCAGCTAACAGAAGTGCAGGTAAGGAGGATGAATATTCAGCTGACAATGAGGTAAAGAGCCATAAATACAATGTTAAAAGGAAAATAAATAAATAACATACATATCACTTGCAATAACAACCTCAAATGCAAAAGACTTCTACAGAGGGAAATAGAATTTATGGATGGGATGATGAACCTGTCCTGTTCATAGTTGAACCACATGTAAAATTGAATAAGAATTAATCCAAAAATTTATTGGGCTTAACTAGACAAACAAAACATCAGTAGCAACTGAGAATACACTTTTTCAAGAACAATCCAGATCAGAAAACACTTCATACCTTCTGCAGTTCTTTGACTCCAACAGATTTTTGTCTCTGTAGCAATGCAAGTCCCAACATATAGTGAGCCTGTCAAATAGCAAAATTTTCAATGTCTCTCTGAGACCATAATGATATTAAAAGAAAATGTCGCTTATTACAAGAAAATAAATTAGACCCCAACAACAAATCATCTCAATAACGATAATACTAAGCTAAGCAAACATATAGCAGCACCATTAATAAGAGGACCAGCCCATCAATGCCTGTACTAAAATGGTTATAATATGAACCAGTGTTTTAATAAAATCAATAGTCAATTCAAGGTGACTAACCTTGAAGAATTTTGAGAAAATGAGAGAGTTTTGGATTTTAATTGCTTGCTTTATTAATTTGTTTCCACTGCTCATATAACACTGTTAATGTTGGGATTACAAGCTGATAATAACAACTGATAACAACCACATGCACTACTGATAATAACAAAATACTGCAGCAAATCCTATCCTTATCCTCTAAGCTAGGGAATTCGATGAGCACAACCTTGCTACTGCTGCCATTATCCTTAGCACTTCAAGTGGACTCGACATATTCCCTTTGGAAATTACCTACATGCTTGTGTACATGTGTCAAAGCCATGACAGCATCCTCCACAACATGATCATCAAATCACACATTCATACATGGAGACACAAACATACATAGATACACACTCACTTAAAAGCCATGAACCCTGCTCTATAATCCTATCATCCTTTACAACAGAAAGAATGCAGCGATTACAGATATGAAAACATGAAAAAGCCATGGCAACCTTCCTCTACAACCAAGAATGATCACATCATCCTTTCTAAGATGGCAGTTAAGAAGCATGTCACCGTGTTTGTGTCAAACACAAACACCTTGGAGAAACAGTTGCATGCGTATCCATGGTAAGTCCAAACCAAAGGAAAAATTATTTCAGTCACAACAGGGGAACAAAATAATCTTGAACACAGTCAACACTCAACCCTCTCACTCTCTCTCTTTGTCCAACCCATTCAAGAATCAAAGATTGAACTGTCAATGAATCTAATGCCAAAGGTCCAAGAACCCCCAAAGATGCAAGAGCCAACAACTCCAACATTTCAAGAGTCCAACAAGTTCTCAAAGATACTCAATGTAGATTTGGAGATCATCAAACAATGGAAGACTCAAGAACCTAAGGTAAGTTTGGAGTTCTTTTGGGTCAGGGATACAACGAAGGTGGTCAATCAATGTGGGTTGGATAATCTTGAACTCAAGACCCCTCGCCAAAAACGAATGTTGTACCAAGGCGATGAAAATGTCATTGAATTACTGGCTAATTGGGAGGTCACCTTTGATGAGGATTAAACGTGAAAAGACGCCCCACACTCAGCAACAATAAGGCATAACCAAGAGGAAAAGGTTCTTTAAAGGAAGGGGCATTGTTAGGACCAAAAGCCCTAGCAGAACTTGGAAGTCCCTTAAACATCTAACCATAGAAATCAAGCCCCCAGGAACCGAATTCACACCTCAAGGATCACAAACTCTAAGTATGATCCTTAAAATGGTGCAAATCACCGAACAAATCAAGCGCCCAATTAGAGCTATCAGAAACATCTATGAGAAAGCTCAATCCAAAAATTTTGAACACATCAAGACATTTACTTAAAACTCAAACTTATAAAATTTATTAGCACATACTATTGCAATTCTTATTATATTGAGCCTCTGGAAAAATTCCAGAAATGGAATTTTAATTCAAAACTATGGCCTGCAAATTATTATATAAGAAGATAAATAATACGCAAGACTTGGCTGTTGTTGTATTGACAACTTCAAAGAGAGAAAAAAAAGTGGGAAAGTTGAAAAAATTTCTGTGAAACCATAGAAATAAGAATGAAAAGAATTGCATTCCATAACAGAAGAGTTGTCAAGCTGAACAGCTCTCCGGCAATCTTCCTCGACTTTTACCCATTCACTACCCAAAAAAAAAATTGCCATAACTAGGTGAAAGCTAAAAAGGGTCATTGAAATTCAACCCCAAACAACAAAAGGAATCATTGCAAAGTGAAATGATGAAAAGAGTTGTTGTTGTTCTCTCTCTGTGTCACAAAGTTTGAAGTCTTTGGTGAGAAAAGAAACTTGATGAAAAGAGTAGTGTGAACTTGAAATGGTTGGAGTGGTTGAATTAGATATAAAAAGTGGGGTTGATTTTGTGGTGTTATTTTTCTAATATTCGTGCCAATATAATAATTCTTTTTTACTTTTTTTGGCAAGCAAAGATAATGATTCCAAGTAATTTTAGGACAAAAAAAACTCTTAATTTTGTTATAATTATTTCATGTGACAAATTGTGACGGAAGGTACGGTTGATTTTTTATTTTGGGTCGTAGAATTTTTGGTGATTCTTTGAAAGGAGTATGGAGACTAGTACTTGGTTGGGTCAATTTGTCATGTAATGTGTGCGGGGTTCTGTTTGGAGCTATGATTAAGTCTTCACTTGGACTGGAAATTGCCGTGTGAGCTTGTTAGCGAGTCAATGGCACTTTCATTGGAGTTCGGATTGGTAATACGCTTGGAGAAATAGAAGAGGTGGACATCCCGGCAAAAGGTAATCTATTAGGCAAATGCATTCGAGTTCGTGTGAAAATAGATATTACACAACCTTTATGCTGTGGGAGGTTGATCAAGTTTGGAGGTCCGTCATCGACATGGGTCTCCTTTCGATATGAACGGTTACCAATCTTTTGTTACTGGTGTGGTAAACTAAACCATGATGAAAAGGATTGTGGTCTATGGATACGCAGCAAAGGCTCTCTACAACAACAAAACCAACAGTACGGCGCGTGGTTAAGGGCAAGCTTTGATAGATTGCAGCGACCTCAGAGGGTTCAGGTAAACTCAAGGGTACACAGGAAGGAAGATGGATCTAGTGGTGAATTCGAGAGAAACAAGACAGGAATTAGGAGCGAGGTGGAGCTCACGGTGGGCACTATGACGGAGATGATGGACGTTGTCCACACAATGGCTGAAGTGACCACTATTAGAAGTCAAGTCACAGCTGAGATGGCAGCAGAAAATCCGAAAAAATCAGGGTGGGTGATCAGTGAGACGAGCTTTGCAGAGAAACTACAGGAAATTGATGATGTGATAGGCGATGATGTAAGCCTGACAGCTGAATTTCCGGAGATGGAGAGTACAAAAGAAAACAAGGAAACAGATGAAATTAGAGGCTGTTTGGCAAAAAAAATTTGGTCACTGAGTTTCGTCACTCAATTTTCATCACTCATCACTCGTCACTCATCACTCATCACTCGTCACTCATCACTCATCACTCATTTTTCATCACTCATCACCCATCACTCTAAATCAATACCCGTTTGGCTTATCAGTTTTATGCCTTAACTAAAAAATTTTCATCACTGTTCATGGGCCCCAGCTCTGTCACATGTCCAGCTGCTTCTGTTTTGTTACCCGCGCCACTACACTCATCTTCATTTCTCATTTCCCATTTCCCCTTCCCCCTTCAGCCCGGTCTCACTCTCCCATTTCCCCTTCCCATTTCTCATTTCAAGCTCCCTTGCCTCGTCAGGACCGTCGCCCCTGAAGAACACCGATCTCTCCGAATCGTACGTCGGTGCCATCTCCTCCGTTGTGACCCAGCGGCGCCGACGAGCATAAAAACAGTACCCATTTCCCGATTTTGTCACGGCCGGTCTCCTCCGACCCAAGACGGTGCTACGTCGACAGTCCTGTAAGTCTCTCACTTTGTTTATTTAGCTGATTTGGGTGTTTTGCATTTGGATCTTGAGACAAATTTTCTGGGTTTTGCAGGTGGGTTCTTCATAGTTCATCTCGCTGAGGTCTTAGAAGAATCCCTAGGCAGATTTGAACTCAGGCATGTAAATAAATCAACAGTTTTTTTTTTGTTACTTTGCTGCTTGAATATCACTGAAAACATGAATTTATGTTTACTTTGCTGCTTCAAATCTGACGTTCTTGAAGTTATATAGTCCCCTTTATTTATGCTTCACATTGTGTGGTGGAGAAATTGAACTTTTTGCTTGTCCTATTGACCCTCTTGTAGGATTATGTTTTTTTTTTTTTGATAAGTTAGAAAAGTTTTTGAAAAAAAATTGTATCAGCCTTGTCACCGAGAAAAATATCCTTAGAAGAGGATACTCGGACCTAAAGGCAGAATTACAAGTATGGAATAGATACAAGTAACATAAAACTTCAATATAGCCTAATGATAGATTCCAAGGATTATGTTAAGGTCTCTTAAAAGAAACTTTTATTTTTTTCACTTGATAATTTTCTGTTGGGCGGCACTGATATCATCCCTGCAACAACATGTTCAGGTTATTATAATTCAAAAAAATGACATATGTGTGTGTGTGTGTGTCTATTTGGATCAGCCATTTTGGAAGTATTCTGATGTGCAACTTGATTGGAAATCAACAAGAGATGATTCATTAAATAAATTTTTTCTGTTATACATTTGGCATTGTGGATCAGCCATTTTGGCATTTCTATATTGACCTCCTAACTTACCAAAATACTTTTTTCTTGTGAGTTGTGGTTAAATACGACAGCTATTATTTGGTAGTGGTTACCAATGGCGGGTTCCAAACTACAATCTTTCTGTAATCACCCTGCTGGCCCCAAGACCAGTTCGTTCCCTCTTTTCTTTCTTATTTATTGAGTTTGTCATTTTTCTCCATATAGTTTCATAGATCAGTCACCAACTCATACTGCTGCATGTAGGGCTCTAGCCTTGTTTGCATGAGGTTATGTTGTTGTTGTTGTTGTTGTATGTCATGTACTTTTCTATTATGTTGTTGTTGTTGTTTTTGTTTTTTCATTTTCCTCCATTTTCTGCATTGTGTTTACTGAGACGTTGACTCACTTGACTGTGAATGCTCTAAGTGAATTAAATTAAATGCCCACACAACATAACTAAACTTTAATACACAAAGCAATCTAACAAACCCACATTACAATCTCTTTATTAAACAGCCCCAAAATTCAGAACACAAACTAAAATCAAAACCCAAAGAAAAAAATAATGAAAACCTAGAAGCAGATTCAGTCTTTTAGTGCCAAAGATGCAAACTTTATTATCAAAGAAATTAGATTAAAAAAAATATAAAAAATCATGACCTGCAAGAACTATTTGGTTGTATCGGTAGGCTGGCCAACTTCAATCTCCAGAAAAGACGAGACCATACTCTACTTATCAGTTGAAGAGAGCACCCCTTCCATTGTTTCTCTTCTTCTTCTTCTTTTTTTTTTTTTTTTTTTTTTTGACACACAAAATGCCATTTTTTGTTTGTTTTACTATTTATTTATATCTCTTCAGATCAGACGAAGAGAGAAACTCCGAGGTGGGTTAGGAAATAGGAGACACCCTTTTTTGTTTGAGAGGAGAAAGTGAGAGGAGAAATGAGTTTGCATTGCACAGTGAAAGAGGAAATGAGATTGCCCAAACAATTTTGTTCAATCTGTAGGTAACCTAACCGTGTGCACTGCATAGTGGTCAATCCGTGGGTCCCACAAAAGGTGAGTTTTGTGAATTTTTAGGCAAAAATAGAACTGAATTTAGTTGCCAAACAAGGGTAGGAGAGTTTTGGAAATTTTTAAGTTATGAGACAACATTGCAGTTTGTATTTGCAGCATTTTCTCCATTAAGCTATATGGATAGGTTTCCTTGCTCTTTATATTTCACTATACTTTGATTTAGAGAAGTGTGCAAAGTAAAGTACTGCTCTAATAAGTTGTAACTTTAGGAAGTTTGTGAAGGAATAGTTTCCACTCCTCCCAGATGTAGTCCTTTTCTGCAATGGGCGGCTGTATCTTTTGTTGAATCTGAAGTTGCTGCCTTAGTGAACTTCAGTTGTGTTTTCTAGAGTCATTTAAAATGTGATAAAAATTGAAGTTATCTTGGTAAACAATGTATATCATTACATGTTGTGAAAAATACTGAGAGAACAATGAAAAAAGCAAAAGAATCTTGATTTAATGTCTGCTGTCACAGATGACAGCACACTCAAAGATAGACTTAAGAAGGGTCTAGATTTAACACCAAAACATGACATTATATATATAATTATATGTGTGTAGATATATTGGAAAAAGAAAAGCCATAACCATGTCTTCTGCCACTACTTATGAGTCCACCTCTTCCGGCCATATGTGCGATATGGATCGGTGTGTGGAAAGGACCTCTTTGTCTATCCGTAATTTCGGTAGGAGGTTCTATGGATGTCAGCAGTGGGCGCCGGTTAGTTTCTATCTTCAATTTTATTGTCATTACATATTCGACTTGTCAATTTTTTACTATCTTTGCTGACCATCTTATATATGTCTTCAATGTTGTATGCAGGACTCTGATCAGGCATGTAAGTTCTTTAGATGGTTGGACAAGAATACATGCCCACGTGGCCGTGCAACGGCACCACTTGTCCACGAAAGGTTTGCAAGATATAAGGCCGACGCCGTAGCTGCAAGAAATGAAAGAGATGAGGCTTATGCAAGGGAAGCAGAAGCATGGGAGCTCCTAAGGAAAGCAAAGCGCAAGGGTGAAAAAAGTAATCTCAAACTCCAGATTGCTGAAGCCAAGGTCTATAAGTATAGGGTAGCTTTATTTTTGTCTTGTACTGTACTCGGGGTTTATTTTCTGTTCTCTAATGTTTTGGGGGGTCATTGCCATACGCAACTGCGTCTGCCATGAACCATTGACGGTCATGTGTATAATGTACATTACACTTCGCATGCCCTATTTTGAGTTCTTAAATATTTTGCAGAATGAGAATTGTGTTTGTTAGCTGTTTGCTGTACAGGGAGGTGTTATGTATAGTAATGAACGTTCCTTGAACAAAACAGGTCAATCTAATATTAATTGTTTAATGTTCAGGTTTTATATTCAATAATGAATACTTCTCCATCAGTGAATATTTTTTGCACGTATTCTATCAAAATATATATATATATATATATATATATATATATTTGGCCCCTTCAGTGTATAAGACAATAAGGTGTCTTTTGCAATAAATAAATAAAAATAAAAAGATGTCTTCATAAATTTTCATTTTTAATAAATTTTGTTCCGTTATTTTTTAATTATATGTTTTTATCATTTTTTTACTTACTTGGAAGTTTTTAAACTTTTTTTCCCAGTATGACCAATTCTTTTTTATTTTCCCATAGAATTATTTGAACCTTTCCACGTTTTGACAATTTTTAATTTTGTTATATGTTTTTTGAACCGCACATTTTGACATTTGGCCCAAATTAATGATATTTAAATAATCTAAAGTGAAAACTATAGTGCGTACATCGCATATTCGCATTTTATTTTTAACAACTTCTTTTAGAATGGAGGGACCGTTGTATTCATTGCCATTGGTGAGAGTCGACACATAAATAGTTGAAACTTGAAACCCTTAAGTTACATATATATTTTAATAATTGATACAATCGATTTACGTTACATAATTATGCCAAGAGCATATTTGCACATTGTCATGTCATTCCAAAATAGTGCAGTATCATTACAAGTTGAACTAACTTATACATCCACCTATCTAATTAATAATATCCGTCACTTACTATAGTGCCAAAATGATTACGCTGCGAAGTAAATGGTTAATTGCCATTTTCAACATATAATCATCTGACATTGCCACGGGCAACATAATCATCCCACATTGTGTCAGTGATATTGTCCCTAAATTGCCCCATCGCTCTCTTCGATGCACTTGACATTTCTAGTACATGCCTTTGGGTTGCTGAGCTTGTTGTTGCTTCAGCATCGCCACTACCTTCATTATCGGTCGCACTACCTTCGCCAACACTCTCCCCTATTGTTCTAAACAATTCATCACTCCGATTGTTTATGCGTATGAAATTATGTAGAGCACAACACACAATAACCACGTAACGCTGCCTAATTGGCTTGAAGTTTGGCATTAAATTCAGAATGGGGAAACGGGCCTTCAGCACTCCAAAAGACCTCTCAATCACCATTCGCAAGGACGAGTGTCTGTAGTTATACAACTCTTTTTTTGATGTTATCCGTCTACGGCTTGACTGGAATTCTTGCGCATGGTACCTAGTTGACTTGTGAGGGGGGAGAAAACTAGTGCCAATTGGTAGACCCGAATCCACCAAGTAGTACGATCCTACACACACACACAGCGCCAAGCAGCACGTAATTCAGTTGTACAATAACTACACTACTTAGACATTGAGGATAAAATAACTTTAGTTAAATTCATAGTAATGTATAGTACCTGTTGGTGGCCATGGGAATCCATGCTTCGGGTCACTAATCGCTTCCTCGAAAACCCGTGAGTCATTTGCACTGCCCTCCCACCCACCATGGACAAATGTGAACTGCATGTCCATGTCACACACACACAGCACATTGGTTGTTATAAGGCTCTTACGATCCCTATGTGCTTGAGTCGCATTTGCAGGAGGTCGGGCACTCACGTGCGTTCCATCAATTGCTCCTATACATCTCTACACATTGGACATTTTCATTAATTTTAGCAAGGACATCTACATAATCATATTATTTTACTGTTGTACGAAGTATGTCAAGTAAGGGAATGATTTCTACCTCAAACCATGGCCAGTACTTGTTCACTTGAAGATGCTCGGGGAGGCTTGTGACGTTATGATCAGGTTTAATTAAATGCTTCGCGTAGTGGTGGACAGCCCGCAACGCCTGACGAAAATGCCGGCACACGGTTTCTGTTGAGTGCTGAAACCGGTCTGCAACACATCTAAAGCGGGTGTTGTGTCCAAGTACGTACAATAACATGGCCACGGCCTGAGTGGCATTCACGTCACCATGTCCATCCTTCAAGTAACCATGTGCAGCCAACTCGTCCACCAAATGCAACAGTAATTCAGGTGTCATGCGGAACATCTCATAACACTTAGCTTGATTACCTTCAGTGACCTCATCCATATACGCCTTGCCGGTCAGCGCACTTGTTCGCATTGGTTGTTTATCATAATGACGTTGCATGTATGCAAACATCTCCCCAACTAAAGGATTCACTAAATTAAACTCTGCTTCTTCTTCACGTTCAAAATCTGAATCGGGCCAGTCATCATCATTTTCATCAGAGTCACTGCTGGAACCAACGTTGTTGAAGTATGCATCCTCAAAGTCATAATCTTGGACCGCCTGCCACCAGTCATTTCCAGACGCCATAAGTGACCTACACATTAGCAGGAACACACTATTCAGGTAGGTTATGTAAAGAGAGATATAAAAGTAAATACGTTATTAGAACAAGTACATCACGTAAAAGAAAAAAAAAAACTAATAATAACAAAAAAAAAAAAAAAAAGGAATCTTATCCAAGTACATGACAAAGGAACCTTCGCATACTATATACCAAAAAAAAAAAATAAAAAAAAATGAACCTTATCCAATTACGTGACAAAGGAACCTTCACATACTATATAACATAAAAAAAATTAAAAAATAAAATCCTTCGCATAGTATAACACAAATATAACGCAAACTATAAAAAAATTCGAACTTCAAATCCAAACCTGTCACATAGTATAACATAAACCATACAAACATCCCTACTTCAAATCCAAATCCTTCGCACACTATAATACAAATATAACACAAACAATAGGTTCCAACTTCAAATCCAAACCTGTCACATAATATAACATAAACCATACAAACATCCCTACTTCAAATCCAAATCATTCGCATACTATAACACAAATATAACACAGACTATAAAAAAATTCGAACTTCAAATCCAAACCTGTCACATAGTATAACATAAACCATACAAACATCCCTACTTGAAATTCAAATCCTTCACATACTATCACACAACTATAACACAAACTATACGAAAATTCCAACTTCAAATTCGAACCTGTCACATAATATAACACAAACCATACAAATATTCCAAATTCAAATCCAAATCCGTCACATAACATTACACAAAGTAGTTCGGCATCTGAAGTTCCTAAATAACATAACATAATATAACACAAACCATGCTTGCGGTCCCAAGTTTGGTAAATAGCATAAATCGTAGTATTATCCATACGAAACACAAACAAATAAATAAAACGACTGGAATCCATATTACATAAAAACCAAACATAGTTCTAGTTTAAACCGAAACTGCTCTCCCTCAATCCTCCTCCGGGTTTAGAATGTCATCAATCCAAGACCTCCTCCTATGCTCCGGCATACACATAAACACTACCCTATCATCCTTGTGCTGCAAAACCTTTGACATCTTGATATAGGCCTTGTTACTGAGATCCGCATAAGAATTCAACACCTCCATTGCCTTGGGAAGTGAGCAAGGATCACCGCCTACAGCAGATTGAGCGAATTGCTCGGATGAACCGCTACCCTTACCAAGTTTACCACTAAACTTATCCCTCGACATTGCGGTGTACTCCCTTAAGGCCACAGTCATTTCACTTACCCTATCCGACTTCTTGGAGACCTTCTTACTCTTGCCACTTGCATCTGTCACAGGACGTTTTTCTGCTCGTTGGGTTACCTCCTCAACCTCAACGTCATCCACAGTGTGCGGGAAAGTCTCAAAGTTAGGGGTGTAACAGTCATCATCCAGATGGGTGGGTGCACTTGCATTCTCATTAGCATTGGCAAGCTCTTCCTCTAGGGCACGCTCCTCATCACTATTTAAGGGAGGAGTGTTTGAGGAGATCTGCAGGTTCCCAGTTGCGGTACTAGGGGCGAACAACTGCTGCAGCGATGGGTAGTCTGGGCATCCCTTATTCCTTAAGCTATTTGCACCCCGATAGCTCTGCAATGTCCTTGAAAACATTAGTACACTAAACGCAGCAAGTTCACAAGAGGCAACTTGCATAAATAAATAATTGTAATAAGTCAAAATTAATAAACAGTAAACATACCGCAACCACATTCTGCCACACCTCATCAGAGCAAGTCACTGTTTTGGTATGCTCGTCCCACCCTAATCCTGTGTGTCTTAGCAACTGGCTCCACTTGCGTTGTTTGGTACGGAGCCTATTATGCTTCTGTTGAACTTGGTTAGGGATAAAATCTTTCCCGGTTCTTCGGTTAAGTTCAGTTGTGATTGATGTCCACATGGAACCCTTGAACACACCTTTTGCCATGTTACCCTTAACTTGTTCTTCTAACATTATCTCAATAAATATATGTTCTACATGGGAAGGCCACAATTTCTCCTCTTGATCTTGTGATTCATGTGCCATCTATTTGAAACATGCCACGTGGTAAGCTTATGATAGCTGCTAATTTTAACAATTGAACAATACGACATATATAATTTTAATAAACACTGGTAATTTTAATAAACACTGGTAACATAGCTGATAATTTTAATAAACACTGGTAATATATAAATCCTTCATCGAGGTTTACTACATATACAATGTGACCAGAAATACAAAAGATGGAAGATCGAAGCAATGAGAGTTAGTAAACTGAATAAGTGGTCACAAATACTACTACGTTAGTGCATGGTTAAGTACATAGCAATCTATAAGAAAGTACACTACTGAACATAATGGGAACAAAATATGTCAGCAGTATATCAAAAGGAACATGCACTAAATTGCCTCGACTAGGCATCCACCTCTTACTGCGGCGGGTCATCTGACAATCGATCTGGAGAGGACACAGGGGAAACATTGGGCCGAAGAGATCTGGTACGACCCACCATTGCTCTGCGATAATTCTGTTGAATACGCTTCCACCTCCTAATTACCCGCCTCACGGTAAAGGCCTTCCCCAAGCGGGCATTAAGATTGTCTGTGATCTCCTCCCACACTTGCGCATTGGCATGAGAACGATGCAAATTCCCACAAACAAAGTGTCCAAGTACAGAGTCACACAACACATCCTCACAATTGGCATCCCATGTTGTCAACTCCGCAGCCATCTTAAAGAACAACACACATCTCATACACAACCATAGCACAAGTACAATAAAGATATCCCAATATATTTAGAGGAACAAAGATTGAGCACATGATAGCATGTATGATACGTTTACAAATTTTTTTAAACTAAAAATGCATAGGCATCGAACTAGATAGTATTTAATTAACCATCAATAAATCTGTAATTAACCATTAATAAATCCCCCACTTGGCTTACAGGTTGGGCCGTATATTTGCTTAAAAACTTCTTTAGGGCAAAAAATTGTGTGGTTAACGTGAAGACTACGTATGTCTCTATGTGGTTTGGCATGTCCACTTGGGAAGGGGCATAGGTATGCAGCCAAGCAACTTATGTTTTTTAATATCCTAAAATCTTTTTTTTTTTTTTCAAACTAATAAGTGAAATTACTTGGCAAAAAAAAAATGAAAGTATAATAATAAGAATTGGTTTTTAGTTGAACGGATAAATATTGATTACACAAAATAGTTAATTAGATATGCAGTTATGAACCAAAGTGGTTTGAATAAAATTGAATAAGATCGAATGGACCAAATATAGATTTTTTGCATCATTAGATGGGAATGCTGTAAACCACAAATATATATCAAATAATGTCACATGTGGCTGAAAATTAGAGGAAACTGAATTATTTAAATGGGAGGGGATATTATCCCATATATATTTTGTATATGGGCATGAGAATTTAACTTTTGGAAAATTTCAGATTGTGAATTTAATTTATGAATAATTCTTCTACGTTAAATCTCATTCTCTCTAAGATAAAAGAAATCTCTCCTAGTACAATATGTGAGATAGAAGATTCAAACTCATGATAAAAATGTTGAGGAACATAAACAGAGCTAGGAGTTGAGGAGTGAGGCTGAGTGGTGAGGGCTAGGAGTTGAGGGGTGAGGCTGAGTGGTGAGGGCTATAAAGGGTGGGGGGGGGGGGGGGGGATTGTAAAAGAAAAGGCTTATAGATATATCTTACAACTTTTGCTCCCTCCATAATTATAATTAGATTTTTAAAATTTTTTCTTTTGTTAAATTTCTCTAATGTATTTCTTGTTCATATGTTAAAATTTTCTGATACTTATAATCAATACACTAATTTTTAATATCCCAAAATGCATTCAAAAAAGAAAGAAAGTGTTTCATATTTTATTAGTGTTTTAAGGTTCAAAACATATAAAAAATGAAAGGAAAATATGGAAATTGACAAATTCTGTTAGAGTTTTAAAAATGGAAAAAAAAAAAAAAATTCTTTATGTATAATTTTATTCTGTCATCAAATTTTTGTAATAAGTATTAAAAAAGAAGAAGATGGATAATCATAACAAATAAAGCTTTTCATTCATAACTGAAATTTTGACTTAATCACAAATTTTTTTTGGCTTCATTAATATATACCCACCCAAATGACTTTTTATAGTTCACATTCATCTCAAACAATCTATATATATGTTCAAGTACATATGGATATATACTTGTGTATAAAATTTTGTTTCCATAAAGTCAAATCATGGCTCTACTAAGAACCTATCATGTGTGGCAATAATTTCTCTTATAGGACAGACTCTAATCGGAGTCCTATTTCTCTTCTTATCATATAAAGACTAACAGAAAGTGAAGACACCAAGCAACAGAAATGCGACTTATAAGATAATCTTTGTGAAAATTAAAGAGCATTTTTAAGTATATGCCCTAGTGAAATTTAGCAGAAGCTTCCCTTCTGATAGGGAACCTCTATGTTCTGTTCATATTCATTTGTAGAAAGTTTGTTTATATGCTTTTTTAAAATGCTTAACTGGTCCAGGCCTTAATCTACAATATTGCTAAACACAAATAAACTGGTCCAGGCCTCAACTTCTGTATCTCTACTATCTACTACCAGAAACGTAATGGAGGGAACTTTGATAAAAAATTCCAGGAAAATCGCACCAGTTATCACACATTTCTTAGTTCCATAAATTAATCAAAAAAGAAAAAAAAAAAAAAACCCCATAACCACGGGTTGCAATTTTCCCAAATCAGATGCTTACCTAAACATCAAACAAAGAAAAAAAAGAAAAAACAAAAACAGAGAAGCACAAGATTCCACAGGTTGAAACCAGAGAACCAAACAAGCACAAGATTCCACATCAAACAAAGAACAAAAAATCAGAGAACCTAACATCACCACGGGTTGAAACCCCAAGATTCCACAGCTTTCAATAGATCACATCAGATCCCCACACATCAAACAAACAACAACAATCAGAGAACCAAACATCACCATGGGTTGAAAACCCAGGATTCCACAGGTTGATACAAGCTAAATCAGACCCGAAAACCCAAATGTGAATCAAAGAAAAAAAAAAAGAAAAAAAATCAACAGAGAAGAAAACTCCTTCAATCGATGTAAGAGATGTGAAATCCCTTGCTATTACCAACAAATCAGATATATAAACAGCTTAACGGTAAAGACTACCTTCGGATTTCGCTGGAAAAAGCTGAGAAAGAGCTCGGTGGTTGGCGCCTGAAGCACTGCGTTACCGTGACACGGCGGCGCGGGTTGCCTGAGCTTGGATCCGTGAAATGGTGTGTGAGGAGATGAAGGCAGTGATAGCTTCTCAACGGTGGTACTGGAATGGAGAGGAGAGGAATTTGTGATGAGAGACCTCTGCCAAGTGAAAAGAGAAGTCTGAAGAAGGGTGAGAGTGAGATGAAACAGCTGAAGAGAGAGCCGTTGGGGACAGTATCAAAAGGCACGCCCCACGTGAATGGCTCTGATGGTGGGACCTAACTTGTAACCTTATTTACCAAATTGCCATTGAAAACTGAAAACAGCCATAAGTTGTTTTTAGTTTTCACAACTCATAACTCAGAAATTAGAAAATTGAGTATTGAAAACTGAGTTATGAAAAACAAAAAATTATGCAGGCAAATGAGTATTTCGCTATGGGTCCCACCATTTTTGAGAATTGAGTCATGAAAATTAGTGAACCAAACAGCCTCTAAATTTCGAAATCTAAGAGGGAAGGGTAAGTTAGTACCTGGGTCTAGTAATAAAGTTAATGGGCTGATGGACCCAAATATGGATGATGGTAAAGTAAAGGGCCAAGCAAAGGGCTATAATCTGGATGCAAGCCAGGCCACAGGAGTGAGGGAGGCTTTTAAACCAGGCCCATCTGCTGGTAAGCCACAAAAGAAGTTAACTTACATTAAAAAACCCAAGGCAACAAAAAAAATCAATAATATCCCAGACTCAAAACAGAGTGAGTATCATAATGCGCAAGAGGGCACAATTGAGGGGGGAGCGTTGTGAGGTTGCTCACAGTGGCGTGGGGACTGGAAAGTGGAAAAGGATTCAGCGAGATCAAAGCAACAATTTGGGAGTGGAGGAGCATGCGAAAAAGGAAGGACCGAAGAGGAAAACCTTGGGAGAGGTGGATCAAAACATTCCTCAAGAGAAAAGGTTGAAGATGGAGATAGATGAGGTATGTCTAGCTAATCTTTTCAAACAAAACTTTGGATCAGCGGAGGTTGCACAGCAACCCCACCGAGTCCAATGAGTATATTGAGTTGGAACTGCCGAGGGCTTGGGAACCCTTGGGCAGTTCAGGCCTTGAAAAGGGTGATTAGAAAAGAAGATCCCAGTTTGGTTTTTCTTATGGAAACCAAGCTAGTAGTGGAAGAGATGAAGAATGTTCAACGAGAAATTGGTTGGGTACAAGGGATTGTGGTGGCAAGTGAAGGTAGAAGAAGGGGCTTGGCTTTATTATGGAAACCTGATGTGAATGTGACAGTAAGATTTATTAATAGATGGTATATTGATGTGATGATTGATTCTAGTGGAGACATTGGAGAATGGAGATTAACCGGGTTTTATGGCAATCCTGACATGTATAGAAGAACGGAATCATGGGAGATGCTAAAACGTCTTGGACAGCAGTTTGATAAGTCATGGGTTTGTGTAGGAGATTTTAATGAAATCCTTAGTGTTAATGAAAAGGAAGGGGGGAGTGGACAGATCCAGTAGACAAATTGCGAAATTTAGAGAATGTTTGGAAGATACGAGATTTATAGATTTAGGTTACACAGGCTCATGGTTCACTTGGGTGGTAGACAGAAGAGATTATGGATGCATTAGAGAAAGAATTGATAGAGCCGTAGCGACAATGGAGTGGCGAAGAAAATTCCCAAGAGCTAAACTATTTCATGTAGCAAGTTCAGCCTCGGACCATTGTGTCCTACTACTGAGATTGGACCAAGCTCCGTGTCAAACTAAAGGAAAAACCAAACCCTTTTGCTTTGAGGCTATGTGGCTAAAACATGACCAATGTGAAGAGGTTGTCAAGGCAGCATGGGAAGCAAGGGAGATGATGGGGGGAATAAATCTAATAGAATGTTGTTTGGATAATTGCAGGTCAGTTTTAACAAAATGGAACTACCAAGTCTTTGGACACGTGGGACAGAATATAGAGCGGCTACAAAGAGAGCTACAACTCTTGGAAACTCATGCTATTGGTCTCTTGAACCAAGCACAGATAGGTGAAACAAGGAAAAACTTGAACAATTTGTATGCCATGGAGGAAGACATGTGGCACCAAAGGTCAAGAAGCTGCTGGCTAAAATCCGGAGATAAAAATACTTGGTATTTCCATGAAAAGGCATCCAATAGGAAACAGAAAAATGCTATCTTTGGACTAATGGATGAAACCAATCAGTGGCAAGAAGATCCGACAACAGTAAAGAATATTGCCATCAAGTATTATCAACACTTGTTTAGCACCTCCCATACAGCTGTTCAAGATGAACTCCTCAATGCAATTGAAGCCAGAGTGTCAGAGCCAATGAAGGCACTACTTACTAGAGAATTCCAAGCTACGGAGGTGAGGAAAGCGATTAAGCAAAAGAATCCACAAAAAGCCCTAAGACCGGACGGTATGAATCCTCTCTTTTATCAGCACTTTTGGCCAACTGTAGGAGATTGTGTAACGAAGTGTGTGTTGGACTTCTTGAATCTAGGTGTCACACCACCTAAGTTTAATGAAACTCATATCATACTCATCCCCAAAGTAAAAAGTCCCAAGAAAATTACTGAATATAGGCCCATTAGTTTGAGTAATGTTCTCTCTAGGATAGCATCCAAAGTCTTAGCCAACAGACTTAAAGTAGTTTTACCATCCATCATAGGAGAGAACCAGAGTACTTTCATGGCATGTAGACTTATCACTGATAATATTCTTGTGGCTTTTGAGGTCATGAATCATATCAGCCAGAAGCGAGGGGGCAAAGTAGGAGAGATGGAACTGAAATTAGATATGAGTAAAGCATATGACCGGGTGGAATGGGGGGCACTGGAGCGGATTATGTTAAGACTGGGGTTTCATTCTAAGTGGATTAATACTGTCATGCATTGTCTCACTTCTGTAACCTATTCTATTTGGATTAATGGGGTCCCTCATGGGCATATAACCCTAACTAGAGGCTTACGCCAAGGTGACCCCCTTTCTCCTTATCTGTTTTTGTTGTGTGCAGAGGGACTATCATCGCTAATCCGAAAGGCAGCCATGGAGGAAAAAATTAATGGCATATCTATCTGTCGAAGGGGACCACAAATATCACACCTATTTTTTGCCGATGATAGCTTGCTGTTTTGTCAAGAAACACCTGAAGAGTGTGGTGAACTTATGCGACTCCTACAAGTGTATGAATCTTCTACAGGCCAACAACTCAATAAGGAGAAGACTTCGCTGTTCTTCACCCGAAACACTCCTATAGATACTCAAGAGGGCATAAAGCAAATGTTTGGTGCTGAAATTATTAAGCAACATGAAAAATACCTTGGGTTACCATCATTAGTGGGGAGATCAAAGCGGAACACATTCCAACAGTCGAAGGAAAGATTGGCAAACAAACTATCCGGGTGGAAGGAGAAGCTCTTATCCCGGGCAGGTACTGAGATACTTATAAAAGCGGTGGCATAGGCTATACCGGCACACACCATGAGCTGTTTCTTGCTACCAAAGAGCCTTTATGATGATATGACAAGCATGGTCCATAATTTTTGGTGGGGACAAAAGGGTAATGAACGGAAAATGGCATGGATAAGGTGGGATAGGCTTTGTGACCCAAAGAGTAATGGTGGTTTGGGATTTAGAGACCTAAGGGCTTTTAATATTGCTCTCTTGGCTAAACAGGGGTGGAGGCTGCAACAAGACAAAAACTCTCTCTTTTATAGAGTTTTTAAAAACAAGTATTTCCCGGATGAAGATTTTTTGCACGCCAACAAAGGCCATCACCCTTCTTTTGCTTGGAGGAGTATTTGGACAGCCCAAGCTGTAATTAGAGATGGAGTTAAATGGCAGGTGGGCAATGGGCAGCGTATCAACATTTGGAAAGATAAGTGGACTAACAACCCGTCCACTTTTCGTATATTCTCACCTCAGAGAATCCTACCCATGGAGGCAAAGGTCAGTGCACTCATTGATGTAGAAAGTGGAGCATGAAAAACTAACATGATTCGAGAAGTCTTCCTGGAACACAAAGCTGACTCCATTTTAAGCATCCCCTTAAGCACAACACTACCAGCTGACAGACTGGTATGGACAGCAAAAGCTAATGGGAAATTCAGCGTAAAGAGTGCATACCACTTGGCTAGAAATGGGGCCAGGAGCGGGGATGGTGAAAGCTCAGACCCTTCAGGCATGCACAGGTTTTGGCAAAGGTTATGGAAAGACAAAGTCCCAAACAAGGTGAGAAATTTTGGGTGGAGAGTTTGTCAAAACATTCTGCCAACAAAAATGAACCTTTTCCATAGGAAGGTCATTGATAACCCGACATGCGAAGAATGAGGTTTATGCCCAGAAACTACTGTTCATGTCCTTTGTCATTGCACAAAGGCAAAGGCAGTTTGGTCCCATTGCAATCTGACCAATATGGTAGAAGGCCAAGGGGATTTTATGGACATTCTGTGGCAGTGCGTGATGAACCAAGGTAATGCCTCAATCTTAATGGACATGATACTAATGATTGCATGGAGTATATGGCGAAACAAAAATGAGGTGAGGTGTGGGGGGAGGAATATGGCAGCTGCAGAAATTTATGGAATGACAAACAGACTATTGCAAGAATACACAGCAGCTCAGGGGACCCCACAACAGCCACAGAATACATAACCAGCTCAACATAGGTGGGTTGCTCCTCCAATTGGATGGTATAAGGTGAATGCAGACGAGGCTGTCTTTTCGAAACACAAACGGACTGGAATTGGTGTGATAGCAAGAGACAACCAAGGCCAGGTGGTTGCGGCCATGAGTAAGAAGTTGGAGCTTCCATTGGGGCCTTTGGAAATTGAAGCAAAAGCAATGGAGACGGCAGCCATTTTTGCTAAGGACATCGGCATCCAGCAGGTGGTCTTTGAAAGTGATAGTTTATTGGTTTGCTCAGCTATACAGGGGGGCTTAGAAGTTTCCCCAGCTATCGCCAACATTATTGCTGGTACTCTGCACCACATGCAAATGCTACGCCAGTTCGAAATTCACCATACTCGAAGGGAAGGAAACAAGGTAGCACATGGACTAACTAAGTACGCACAGTGTATTGATGATTTTGTAACATGGGTGGAGGAAACTCCACCCATTATAAATTTTGAGATTTCATCAGATGTAAACCAAATTTTACATAGTTGAATGAATGGATGCACTGGTTTCCTTATCAAAAAAAAAAAAAAAAAGGCACTTTCATTGGGTCGACAAGTCTCGAGTGTGGGGTTTTACTTTGTTTAAACGCGGTTGCGTTTACATTCTGTGTGGGACTTCCCTATATAGTATCCTGTATCCATAGTTGTCAAATCGTGAATCGTATCGTGAATCGTTTTTTCATTTTTATGTATCGTGTATCGTATCGTATCATGTATCGTAAGATACATAAACACTATATAAAATTTATAAAACATTATACATATATATATATTTATTATAAAATTGAAACATATGCAAATAATGACTACTTTAATTATCACTTATGTTATAGTATTTGACTAAGCTAACTAAATAAACCAAATGGAAATATATTTTTAATATCCATATCCAAAAGATAAAAATATCTATATCCAATTTCATTAGAGTTCAAAGTCACTACATATTATATTAGTCAAAATACTTTTTTTCCTAATCATATTCATCATTGCCTAATCAAAATCATCTCCATAGTCCAAGTCAATGAGGTTATCATCTTCATCATCTTGCAAAATCATTTCATCATTGGCATCTTCTTGTACATCTTCTTCATCATCTCCAACATCCACTATCTCTTCTGGTTCTTCAACTTCAATAAGTTTTTCTTTACTTTTCTTTTTGGCATTCAAATTTCTTAGACCTATAAAAATAATAACAAAAAATATATATTGTCAAAATTAGCATTTTATTCGTAATATAGAAAAGAAAATTTCAATTAAATATAAATCTATACCTCTCTTTCTTTTTCTACTACATCCTTCCTCATTAACTTCAAAGCATTCATGAATGTCCATCCATGAAGTATCTTCTGGCAAGCATGGTTCTTCCTTTTCGGTAATCCACTCATCATCAGATTCCATATCCGATAAACAAATTGGATCATATGAGTCACCATTCTCTTCTCTCTTTATTTGTCTCAACTCCAAATTAATATTATAGTTTACAAACACCAAAGCATTCACCCTTTGTTGCTCAAGACGATTTCTTTTTTTAGTGTGTACATGATCAAAAGTACTCCAATTTCTTTCACATCCCGTTGCACTACAAGTTAGGCTTAAGACACGTATAGCTAAGTTTTGAAGCTCTTTGCAATGTACTCCATAACTTTCCCACCACAATGCTATATTGCCAACAAAAGAAATTGTAAAGGGCTACAATGTAATTACAATAACAACAAATAAAAAGCTACATTAAGATGATGATGATAATCAATAATAATGATAATAACAATAGCACATACCTGGCTGCTTCTTTGTTCTTGTAAGGATGGCCATTTCTTTTCCAAACAAACCCTCAGCTTTATCAAATTTCTCCAATTGTAGATCAATCCTACACCTCTCCAATGTTGTAGGACACATCCTTTCAATCACTTCATAAAGTCCAACTCTCACTTCTTCATTTGCAACAAAGTTGGGATCATAATGAAACCTATCACAGTTTTATATCTTATAAATAAATATGCATACAAAATATAAAGATAAAGATTAAAATATATAACAATTCAAATAATGAACTTACTTAGGATTGAGAAAATAAGCTGCTGCATGTAAAGGCCTATGAAGTTGAAGCTCCCATCTAGTTTCAATAATTTTCAATATAGGTCTATATCTCCTTTGCACATCATTAAAATTTTTCCGGATTTGCTCTTTTGCTCTATCCATAGCTTCATATATGTAGCCCATTGCTGGTTTTGCATCACCATCTACAAGCCTTAAAACTTTTACTAAAGGGATCACACATTTCAAGCAAAATTTAATAGCAGGCCAAAACTTTGGATCACTCAAGACAATTAATTGGACATTAATGCCATCACGTTTCTTTGCATAGGGACTCTTAGCCCATTTCTCAGATGCAAACATAGACCTTAATCCAATTTTTTGTTGATATACACTCTTCAAAGTTAAGTAGGCAGTGGCAAATCTTGTGACACCTTGTCTTGCCAATTCCCTCCCTTTTGTATATTTTCTCATCAAATCAAGCACCCAAATATGACGGTAAATAAAAACAGTGATCTTCTTTGCTTTTTTTTTATAGTATTTGCATGCACAGGCAAATCACCAATGTCATGAAGCATCAAATCAATACAGTGGGCTGCACAAGGATTCCAAAAGATCTTACGTCTTTTTTCCATTAATTTTTCACTAGCTGAAACATAAGCTGAAGCACTATCTGTCACTACTTGTACCACATTCTCCTCTCCAATTTCTTGCACCAAAGAATCAAGCAATTGAAATAAATTTTCAGCATTCTTGGAAATATCGGAGGTGTCAATAGATTTAAGAAAAACTGTTCCCTTTGGACTATTGACAAGGAAATTTGTGATAGACCTCTCTCTATTATCCGTCCATCCATCTGACATCAAAGTGCAACCTGTTTTTTTCCACTCATTTTTATACTTATCTAATGTGAATTGCATATTTTCTACCTCTTTTTTCAAGAAAGTCACCCTTGTTTCATGATAAGTAGGGAGTTTCAATCCCTTGCCATAATTAGCAACTGAATCCATCATTTTTTTAAACAAAGGGCTCTTAACTAAATGAAAAGGTATAGCATGAGCATAAAAAAAATCTACAAATAGCCAAACAAGTTGCAGTACGATCTTTCACCAAGGAAGGTAAAGTCACTTGTTTAGAATTTGATTTCCCTTTTAAGTATGCATCCATGGTTCCCTTTTTTGCATTATCACCACCAATCTTTTGTAATTCATCTTCTTGAAGACATTCAACATCAAACTCATCATCAAGTTGCTCATTTTTTTTTTAATGTTTTCCAAAAGCTTGGCAAAATAATTTTTAACATCTTCGGGCACCTTCAAGCATGGTTTAACATCCTTATGTGTATATGCCAAATGGTTTTTCATTCTTATGACTCCACCCCAATATTCATTTGAGCAATAATAACATTTAAGCTTAAGCCTACTTGTCTTATCATCATTAATACGTTTAGGTATTGATCCCAAGTGGGATCTTTCTCCTTATTTCTTTTCCTCCTATCACCCATTTTTTTTTATATACCTAAAAGGAAATATGAACACATGAATTTATAGTGAGCCATATATAAAATATCACAAATTCACAGTTTATATACACTTTTATGTACACAAATTAAGCATCACAGACTCACAGTTACACTATCACAAATTAACATTATCAATATTAACATTAGAAAATACACACACACACACACACACACACACACACATATATATATAATATTTATATATAAACACTCATATACATACATTGATACATATTCAGTTATATTAAACTAAATTAACTAAACTAATTTTTTATAAGTCACTCGGTTATATTAAACTAAATTAACTAATATAATAGGTTAATAACAATAAATAATTACAATAATTTTTGAGCATAAAGAATTAATCAAAAAATTGTATTAAGAAAAAAGAAAAACTAAACTTACACACACAGTGGACCCAACGTGAGGCAGCACTTGTTGTTGTTGTTGTTGTCTTGCTCTAGTAGCATGTGGGACTTTTGGGTTAGGAAAAGGAATAGAAGAAAAAGACAAGGTTGTGGTCTTTTGGAGCTTGTGGTCCCCTGATGAGTGATCTCCTAAATCTTGATGATCTAAAAGGTAAAAAGATGAAAATAAAGAGAGAGGAAGCCAAAGGGGTTTTGGGAAAGTTGAGAGCTAGAGAATTGAGATACAAAGGAAAAGATATCAGATAAAAAACGTGTGGCTGATTGGTGTGGCTATGTGGTGTGGGTAAATCAATTTTATTGTGGTTTAAATTTTTTAGGGCTAAAAAAAAAAAAAAGGCTTTTGTATTGGGCCAAACCACCAAAATAGCCCAACTTGCTTTAAAAAAAAAAAGGGAAAAACGTTTTGGGCTAAGCTTGGGCTGAAATTTTTGTAAAAAAAGCCTATTTAAGCCAATTGTTAATGTATCGTCCGATACGCACGATATGTACGATACATACAACTGTATCGTCCGATTCATATGCACCTATGATACGTATCAACGATACAGCACTTTTTCCAAACGATACGATACGTATCGTACGATACGATACGTATCACGTATCGTACGATACGATACGTATCGCGTATCGTACGATACTGACAACTATGCCTGTATCTGTAAAGATAAAATGTTGATGATTTTTTTTTTTTCCCTGTGTGGGAATTTTACAATTTAATATGGGGTCAATTTAAAAAAAGGGTTAGTACCTCCGTATATATATCAATGGCGCCTCCAAGATGATCTTTCTTGAGTAAATCCGCTTGTTTGGCCGATGACAAGGCACCACTTACCACATAAATCATTAAGAAATCAAAGGAACAGAGAACTTTCGGTAATATCTAGTATGTCCTGTCCCCCGTAGATAAAAAATATTATACTATTTACCTTTTTTAAAGGGTTACAAAAATATTAAAAAAAAAAAAAATTACTATTTACCGTTTTTAAACGGTTACAAAGGTATAAGCACATATTTTTCTAGTTCTTTCCTTTTCAAACCAAACAAAGGAAAAATAATTTGCTCCAAAAAAAGAAGGAAAAATAATATATTCTATCGATTCTTTCTTTCCTTTGGTTCCTATAACCAAAAATACCAAAAGAAAACCATCATCTCAACGTACCAAAAAATCTAAAGATTGATAATTATTATGTTTCTAATTTTTTTTAAAGCTGTACTTGTTTGTTAAAAATCCATGAGCCTCCATTTGTATCATTTTTGTAAAAATTTAAGCCTAGTTTTTAGATCCGTTTTTTTTTTTTTTAATTAAAAGGTGTTTTTCTAAGGGAAAAGTTAGAGGTGGGTTAGTGTAGTCTGGAAATGATTTCAAGCGAGGAAAATACCAACTTTTAAACTAATTTAAATTTAGGTTAAATCATGTGCAAGTAATCTGTAACTAACACAAAGAAGATATTTTATTTTTTCTTTCATTTCTCTTCCCTTCTCTCAGCTACAAACAAACATAGTGAACACGTTTCTCTCTTCTTCTCTCTCTCTTTCTATATGGGAATGAAGAGAGACCATTGGTAGATACCATGCCACATATTAAAAAAAAAAAAAAAAAAGCTCTTCAGAATTGGTGACTAGAGTTTGATAATTCAGTACAAAAAGTAAATCCCTTAGATTACGAATAAAAAAGAGCCAACGAAAATCCCTTCATAAGTAGCCATTACAGCAAAACAGTAACACAAATAAAAACAAGCCAAGCCCTTTATAAAGAGCTATTACAGTAATACTCAAGCGGAAGCGAAACAGTACAGCAAATAAAAACAAGCCAAGCAAAGCAGTACATAATTAAGGACAGGAATTCCATGATTAATGCCAATTATATGGAACCATTGACAAAATCAGGATCCTACGATGGCGAGAGCGACTTCACTGGATATATTAGTGTCAGGATTGCTACCATGAACGCCATTGTTGGTCTGGCTTGAACTGCTGAAACATTTGCGGATTTTGGCAATGATTATTGCGAAGATGAGCACGAAAGAGAGCGAAAGCGTAATCGCAACCACTTTGCTAACGGAAAGAGATCCTTCACTGTCACAAAAGAAAGTACATTCACAACCAGGAAAAATTTTAAAAACAAAAACATAAATATGTTTAGCCATTTTACCCGTCACTTGTTGGAGAAGAAACAACCACCCACTGACATAGGGTACAGGAAGCGGGTGGAGCTAGCGTATTGGTAGCCATGATCACGTCTAAGCTTCTATCTGTTTTGGTTTGCCAGTACCTTGTCTAAGGTTCTATCTGTTCCCAAGTAACTCAGTACCTTGTCTAAGGTTCTATCTGTTCCCAAGCTTTCAAATTGCCCTGTACCTTTTATTGGTAAAGTCCAAGCTTCCCAAGCCATTGCCCTGTACCTTTTATTGGTAAAGTCCAAGCTTCCCAAGCCATTGCCCTGAGAACTTTCAATCAGTACCTTTCCCTTTCATTGGTAAAGTCCAAGCCTCCCAAGCCATTGCCCTGACAACTTTCAATCAGTTGGTAAAGTCCAAGCTTCCCAAGCCATTGCCCTGAGAACTTTCAATCAGTACCTTTCCCTTTCATTGGTAAAGTCCAAGCTTCCCAAGCCATTGCCCTGAGAACTTTCAATCAGTACCTTTCCCTTTCATTGGTAAAGTCCAAGCTTCCCAAGCCATTGCCCTGAAAACTTTCAATCACGTACCTTTCCCTTTCATTGGTAAAGTCCAAGCTTCCCAAGCCATTGCCATGAAAACTTTCAATTACCTTTCCCTTTCATTGGTAAAGTCCAAGCTTCCCAAGCCATTGCCCTGAAAACTTTCAATCACGTACCTTTCCCTTTCATTGGTAAAGTCCAAGCTTCCCAAGCCATTGCCCTGAGAACTTTCAATCAGTACCTTTCCCTTTCATCGGTAAAGTCCAAGCTTCCCAAGCTTTCAATCAATACCTCAGTACCTTCCAAAGGAATTGGTAGAAGTCCAAGGTTTTATTTGTTTCGATTTGCCCAAGCGCACCTTTATAATCTATGGAGTTTAATGCTGCTGCTCTCATGCTGCGCCACATCAGCTCCCACGTCATTTTTTTTTTTTTTTGTAATATAATTTTTCCTACAATTTTAAAATGGTTTTTACAATTTTCAGCCCTATAAATTCCATTCCTATAAATGCAGCTCACTACTTATTTATTTACTTCTACTATCACCCTATAATAAATCCAGCCCACTACTTATTTATTTACTTCTACCATGTCATTATCCTATTTCTTTCCAATTTTTCTCTAATTTTTTTAACATTTACTTTTTTTTTTTTTTAATATTTCCACTTACTCTAACCTTTCTCCCTCCTCTACCTTTTCATCTCCTCCTTACCTTTTCATCTTCCCACTACCATCTACTTTAACATCACTCTTCATCTTCCCTTTCATCTTCTCTTATTTTATCTCTTCTTATTCACACCATTTCACTATAAATTCGTCATTCTCTTCCATTCTCTGCATAGTTTTTTCTCATAAAAAAAAGGTTCTCTCTCTCTCTCTCTCTCTCTCTCTCTTTGTGTTGATTTTTTTATTTTACTTGCATCTCTACTTTAGGTTTATAATACTTAACTAATTTTCATAACTTTTTGGAATCCATGTTTGGTTTGTATGATGTCATTGATAAATCTTTGTTGTAGAAAGGATATGATGGTGAAATACTTTAGTTCCCTAGGATTTCTTGTAGCTGTGTTCAGCCTTGTACCTATAGAAGGCCAATGTAGCTATGTTTAGAGAGATGGCCTCGTTGTTAAAGAATATTTTGAGGTACTAATGCAACCTAAATTTGCCGCTGCTATCATTGAAGATGATGTAACTGTTACAGTTCATAGCAACTGACAATGCTTGAAGTGTGCATGAAATTAAAGGCTATAGGGGAGAGATGGCGTCGCTGTTAAAAATGATTTTAAGTTACTAATGCAAACTGAAATTGTCGCTGCTATCATCGAAGAGGATGTAATTATAATGGTTCATACCAACTGACCATGAATCATGTATATATCATGTATATATCATGTATATGTTGTAAATGAAATACTAATATCACGTATATACTCTTGCAATTCTGCACAATTAATCTCTTTGTTTATGTGTTTTAGTGTTTTTTGAATATAAAGGATGTCAACAATATTGATCTTATGGGAAAAGTTACATAAAATATTGAGATTTTTTTTTTTTTTTATATTACAATCTACTAAAAATTCTTTTTAAATATTTAAAACCTTTCTATTTTTTATATTACTGACGTGTTTAACAAAAAAATATAAATAGATTATTGACTTTATACATTCATCTTTGGTGGTTTAACATTATATATAATTTTACCTTTACATATTTGTCTACTTTAATTTAGATGTTTATAACTAAATAATATTATCAATGAAGAATAAAAAAACTAAAAATAATGTCTATACATATCTATACTATATATAATAATGGAGTTTTGTAATAAATTTTATAAAGTTTATAAAGTTCTTTATGCACTACATCTTTAGCATCTTTTCTTTTCTTTTCTTTTTTTTTTGGGTCTTTATTTGCAATTCTTACTTTGTTCAACTTTTCTTCTTCTTCAATTATTGTCTTTTTAGTTCAATATTTCATCCCCCCAATAATTTTATTTTTTTTAATTTTCATTTGATTTTCTTTAGATTTTAAAAAAATTTCCATTATATCTTCTTAAATTCAATAGTTTCACTTCATTCAACCTTTCATCTACCTCCACCCTTTCTCTTCCATCTTAATTTTCATATAAATTTCTTCTTAATTACTTCATTTACAACTCTCTCCCCTATTTTTCCCAAGTTATCCACGACAAAAAGGTCAATACTCTCTTTCTCCAAATTTTTTTCTCTTTCGGTTTTTTTTATTTTTTATTTTTTATTTATTGTTTTAACCACTTTTTTTTTTTTTTTTCATCTACTAATGGTTCTTTTTGTTATTGCTATATTATTTTTATTATTTATTTATTTCCATCTCATTACTAGAAAAAAAATGTAATTCAATTTTGGGATTTCATGATGAATGAGTTTGAGTTTTCATGGTCTCAAAACTATTCAAATATGTTTTTTCTTTTTCAAAATTGATTTGAATTGAGCATTTGATCATGTTTGTTATAAATTGCATTATGGTTGCCCTTCTCTAGATTGCAGGAATGTTACTTTCAATATGTTTGCCATACTGTTTTTCTATCTGATAATTAACTTCAATGTGATGTTTATCTTTGTTTTGTTTGTCAATTTCTTGACAGATAGCAACAATTAAGCCTTGCAATCACTGGAAGCTTTTTATTCTATTGAAGTTCATACCAATCAATTGGTAATTATTTTTTTTCTTAGAACCTTTTGAAGGAAAGGGGAATAAATTTGTTGTTTTTCTTGGGTGGTGCTTGATAATTTGCTTTTTATGGTTCAACACACATTAGCTAAATAAGATTTCTCTCTCCTTATATTAATAATTTGTTGTTTATTATTTAATTGGACTGTTTGGTGTCCCAGAAATTGTGGGCCAATGGAAGAGAAAACAAAGTACAGTTTGAAGCTTAAATTTTTTTTTGTTGTATAGAACTTGGGGTGTAACAATTTAAATATTTTCATCTTAACTTCTTTAAATGAAACTCTAATTGTCACACATTGCTTAAAAGAGTGTGTTGTGTGTAGTATAACTTGCCCCACCCTCCTTTAAAAGTTACCATGACTTTTGAGTGGAGTTGTGGTGTACCTTAGTGTTAGAACCCATTTTCCTCTCCCTTGTGTGTGTGTGTGTGTGTGTGTGTGTGTGTGTGTGTGTGTGTGTTTGTTTTTGAAAAAAAAAAAAAAAAAAAAGCTTAAGTAGATTGTTGTGTTGTGGCTGGAATTTTTGTGTTTTGGAACTTAGTTGGCCTATTTGGTTGATGAACAACTTTGGGGATTGTTTAGATTTTGAGAAATTGTTTGGGATTTTAGGAGTGAGGAAATTTAGAAAACTGAATTCTTTTAAAATTCCATTAGTATCTAGCTTTAAGCTAATTGTTATGCGAATGGAGAAACTAATTGGTTTTTAATTCTTGAATATCTATCTATAATATTGTGTACATGAACAACAGTTGGGTTTTTAGTTTTAGATTTTGGATTATGCTACTTTCTTTCAACTACTTGATTTTCTTTTTGGAATTGTCTCCTATTGAAGGTCTAGAATATCGTGTACATGAGTTTTAGACAAAACATAACAATACTCCTATACTTGAGTTTTAAATTTCATATTTTTCTATTTCTTCCCTTATTAAACATAATATGATATAGCTGATGTGATGCAATGAAGGTAGGAGCAACTGCTATTTTTGGGGCATAGCAGCTAATACATTATGATAATTTCCCATAGGCATTTAAACTTCATGACTTGGAATGCTAATAGTCATCTTCTCTGAGGCAAAAACAATTGGTCGAGTTCAATAAGTTTGCCACTAACTTTGACCACAACATCATGATAATATAAGTGACTCACACACTTACAATTCATATATGCACTATTTTGATTCTTTGTGGAAATTCAAAACATTGATAAAATGAATGTAATGGCAAGTGCGTGATTTGTATATAGGCACGTTGATGAATGTGTGTAGTGGACATGAGTAGAATCAATGGCATGTGTTTGAAAATTTGGTCTTTGATGGAAATTAGTATAAGTGAGGGTCTATTAAATTTTTCCCTCTTTATCTCCCCACTATTCTCTACTTGACTATCTTTATCTTCCCACTACTCTCTACTTTACTATCATACTTCCTTCATCATTTTCTCTGAATTATATTTTGACTCTTCTTCTCCCCATTTTATTTTGTATAAATTTGATATCATTTCTTCCATTCAATCCATATTTTCCCCACAAAAAATTGTAAATACTCTCTCTCTCCCTCTCTTGTGGATTTTTGTTCTTTCTTATAATTTTGATTAAGGTTGATGGTTTTTTATATTTAAATATGTGTTTTAGTATTTTTTTTTTTAATTTCCCATTATAGAATCTTCTCTCTCTCCCTTTTAAAGCTTTGGTTGAATTTTGATTTGGGTTAATACTTAGTTTTTTAGAAATAAGAATTTGAGTTTATGTCAAAACATATTCTACATGGCTATGAATTTGAATATACTTACCAATTTTGAGTAATAAATTATATAAAGTATGTCTTTTATTCCTTTTGTTTCATTTTAATTTTGTTAAGATAACATTGTAATTTTGTGATGAATTTTTATTATTATGATAATCTCATTATTCCTTAAGAGATGAGAAATTTGAAAACTTATAAAGTTTAGTTGTATATCAAATATAACACACTACAACAGAAGTTAGAAAAATATAGTTTATCTTAAAAAAATATTAATCAAACATACAAAATATAATAGTATGATATATTTGTACTTTGTAGATATAAAAAGATGAAAAATACTTGTAGAATTTTTTTTAAAAATAAATAATATTTGAAGTAATTGTTAATTTTTATATATTATACCCCATTACAAAATATTTATATATTCCCACGCATCGCGTGGGTCCGCAGCTAGTGGTTAATAAAGCTCAAATCTAAATAGTAAACACCCCATTTGGGACTCTTCAGTCTTCATACACTTACATAGTACACATAATCAATCAAATTAGGCTGTCATATTGACAAAAAGGTGCAAAATGGAGTGAAGTAATATATTCATGGGTTAAGATTAAATGGACTATAGAGCATCAAGGGCTGAGATTTAGATAAGAGTAAGCGTCTTTCAAAATAAATATAAATGGATGAACAAAGACAATTAATCCCCAGGTGAGTAGTGGTATGATTTTATTATTATTATTTTTGAGTAAATTCCATTAACATAGCATGAGGTTTAGGTTGATACTAACTAGATTAAAAACTAATCAATTTGATTCCTAAAACCAACTTAATCCCTAAATATTGTTGAGAAAAATAATTTTTGTAGGTTGAGAGCGTTAGACAAGATATTGATAATGAAAAGCTTCAATAGTGTCTTTTCATAAATTAGGTTTTACTGTTAACTCTTTAAATATTATTTTATTATTTTCTATTTTTAATAAAAATATTAATTTTTATATTATAGATTAATTTTTAATATTTATCTATACCTTACAATTTTATAAAAATAAAATATAAAAAAGTAATTGAATGACCAGAAGGATCTATAGATAAATTTGTTGTTAAATAAACAATGCATGAAAATCTTACAAATGATAAAAAAAATGCCCCATTTAAAATTGTTACCTTAGGCCCCAAAACACCTTGAGCCGACCCTATTTATCATTTGATCCATAAACTCATATTTTATGCATTATTTTAAACTATAAAAAGTCAAAATCTTAAATTTAAATAATTGATTGATGACAAGACTATTGATCTTTGATCATAATGAAATTTTGCAAGCATAGAAAATATATAAAGATAATGTAATCTAACTATGGGTTTATCAAAATTCACATCCGATTAAAAAATATTGAGTGGTATAGCATTGTTTAAAATTGTTACCTTAGGCCCCAAAATACCTTGAGCCGGCCCTATTTATAATTCAATCCATAAACTCATATTTTATGCATTATTTTAAATTACAAAAAGTCAAAAACTTAAATTTATACAATTGATTGATGATAAGACTATTGATCTTTGATCACAATGAAATTTTGCAGGTATAGAAAATATATAAAGATAATATAATCCAATTGTAGATTTATCAAAACTCATATCCAATTAAAAAAATATTGAGTGGTGTAATATTACTTAAAGTTACACAATGTGTAACTTAACCCAACCCATTATTAATTAACCTTGGACCGAAGCTAGTAGCATTCTAAATAGACTCTATACCATACTATCTTAAATCACAATATAACATTTCTTGAAAATATGATTCTTGAATTTTAGTAATTTTTATGATATATTTATTCATTATACACCAAGTTCAAACAAGTTTATAGTTGTTATGTTTAACCATATAATTATTATTTTATTATTATAAAGTTTAGTTATAATAAGTTTTTCAACCAAAAAAGAATAAGAAAAACTCCACATCCGAACTTATATATCAAATTACTTAATTTCTCAATTCAAAGCCACATCGAAAAATCAAAAGTCAACAACCTCAAGAACCTATAGCTCATGCTTACCAAGAAGCAAAGATAGAGAAAGAGGTGGATGCACCAACCACAAATAGGAAGTAAGAATGTGTCATCAAACTTATTTATGTGTAATCTCATATTTGATATATATATTTTTAGGCTGTAGGTTTTTGTGGCATTAATTACTCCACCTGTATTACCCATGAAATCATAATTTAAAATTATGGGAAAAAGAGGAAGTTTTAGTTTTGTAACCAGTGGTCTCATTTTCTCACTGGCTTTCTCAAATAAATTTTCTCCAATGACGTATGCCACTTTCTTCATATAGTTTTTTATAAGAACTTGAAACCCCAACTCTAACTAAATAGAAAAAATGAAAAGTATTTACAAGACAAAAAAAGAACTATGGATATAAAGTTTTAATATGAAAAAGTAAGACCAAAAATACCTTAAATTTGAAAAATTATTAACACACATATCTTCTCTCTCTAATTGCTTTGTGAAAAGCACATGCAAGTTTTTGTTACTTTTTTCTATAATAATAATAATAATTTGAAAATAAAATTAATAAACAAAGACTTGTTTTATGTTTATTATATATTTTTTTTTGTTGAAAAACTTATTCTAACTAATTTTTGTGAGAGTAAAAATAATAATTATTATGCATAAACATAACAAACATAAACTACAAGAGCTCAAACCCTGTTTGTGATCTCTGTGGGTTGGTGGACGTACGATAGATAGACAACTGCAGGTTTGAAACTCTGTTCTGTTAACTTATTTTTGCTTTCTAGTACTACAAAATCATGGTTGCTGGGAAAATTGGGGACAATCGGAAAGAAACGAAAGGAAATTGAGGATTTTTGGTTTTCGCTTTCAGAATCGAAAAATCGGATCTCAATTCTCCCAAAATACTGATTTGTGTTTTTGTATGTATGTTTGTGTGAAAGTTTGGTTTTTTTACTCAGATGGTTCAGAATATTTTTTGTTATATTCAGATTATATGAATGAAAGTTTAGATATTTTTTAGTCTGATTTGTTGAATTTGAGTTGTGTTTGTTGCAGCAGAGCAAGGGTAAGTTGTATTTTTCATGTTTGCTTTGATTTCAAGTTTAATGGTTAAATTTTTAATATATGAAGAAGGGGCTTGATTTTTTTTTTTTTTTTTTTTTTAATTTTAAAATTTTAAAATTTTTTTTTTTTGGTGGTGTATAACTAATTAATTAGATTCGAAGGTAGGTGGTTTGCCCCGTCTAGAGAAGTAGGGTATAGCTGGGCTTACACACATTCGCTCACTTACACTATCCCCCCTCAATTCACCCTTAACATGAGTAGGGACGACTTTGTGTAACTGAACAATAATCTTAATTCAACCAATGGATGAATTATTGTCTCTTTGGTTTATCTAAGAAAGTATTTTGTGAAAAATATTTATGAAATTAATTGAACAATCATTTTGATTTTTTTTCCCAAAATTCACAAGATTGTGAATTTAGAAAAAAAAAATCATTACAAAGATAATCAAGAATAAACATAATAATGATTATATATATTTTCATATTTTTATGACATGTAATATGGTGATTTAGGAAAGTAATAATGTATAATAAAGTGTTTTTTAGGATGTTGCTAATTTTTGTATGAAGTTATGAACAAAGATAAGTGCTCATTTGGTTTAGCTTAAGGGGGCAAAAATTCACGCTAGCGTTTTGAAATTACAAATTAATAAACAAAATTGTTTTGTGTATTATAATTTTTTTTGGTTGAAAAGCTTATTCTAACTAATTTTTGTGAGAATAAAAATAATTATTACTATGTATAAACATAATGACCTTAAACTATTTGAACCTAGTGAATTTTGAAAATAAATATATAATCATTACTCAGATAATCAATAATAAACATAATAATGATTATATATTTTTTCATATTTTCATGACATATAATATTGTGATTTAGCAAAGTAATAATGTATAATAAAGTTTTTTTTATAGAATATTGCTAGTTTTGTCCAAATTTATGAACAAAGATAAGTATTTGTTTGGTTCGGCTTCTCCTAATGATAATTATTACAACAAAGAGAAGCAAACTTCCAGTATTTTACTCAACAACTTGTTATTGCCACTAAATGGTTCTAGGCAATCACATTTCTCAGGATTAAAAATTTGTATTTTCTCTTCATCATTCTTTCAATTGGTATTCTAAAAGTTGACAGGTAGCTTATATTAATTAGCGAGTACTTGATTTGGGATAATATGTTTGAAGCTACTCTGCTAAGTCACAACTAATGCTAGGTTTTACTGATCCATAGTAAGGTCATGACGACCTAATATGAATTTCCAAAATAACCAAGTTTCGTATCATTCAATCTTCATCTTTATTCATGCCCTTCATTTGTTTAGTTCCATATTTATTAATTGAAAATTTTGGTATCAAATACCCATCATAACCATTGTAAGGTTTCCAAGGTACAAAGGTGAGATTAGATAAATGGATGAAGTGAGCAGGTGTTTTTTCTGACCAATACATAGTCAGAAGAACATGAAAATGTTCCAGTGGGGGATTTAGGTCAAGCATGATACATTTAGTAGGTCCTAAGAAGTAAGGAGTAAGGACTCAAGCTAAGGTCTGTCTTAGTCGAAATGACATCATTCATTCACTTTCATACCTTATTAAGATTATATATATAAAAAAAGAAGATAGAAAGAAACGATAGCTACTAAGAATTTATTAGTGTGAACTTTTTGTTGACATTGGTCTAAGATTCTAAATTAATTTAAGCCTTTACCGAAAAGGAAAAGGAATATAGAAACCTTCGGTGCAAGAGAGGTACCCTTTTTTTTTTTTTTTTTTGGTTTCCACCGTGTATCCTCAAGACTTTCAACCAGAGGTTAATTACTGTTCGTGACGGGTGGGCCCTAGTGGGATAAATCGCTGGCTCAGGGGTTTTTTTTCAAAGTGCAGGTACCCAGACTCGAACTGGGGAGAATACTCAATCGAACCTAGGACAAGCACTTTGAGACCAAGTCCCCAACTACTTGGCCAACCCACCTGGGTTAGAGAGGTACAATATTATATAGAGAGGTACAATATTATATCAACACAAACTCACAAAGGGACAATTTCTTTATTCAAATTAGTCATATACATTCCAGAAGAAGGAATAAAAGAGCATACAAACATCGAAAGCTGAAACTAATATTTCAAAATATATAAATTTATTCTAGACAAAATTACTAATACGTTGCTAGTTAATGCCAAACTGGTGATTGTGTCTTAGATTTGGTATCACTCCGCCCTTGAGTGATGCGACCACTTTCCATATCATACGGCCACCAATCATCAATTGCATTATGGGTGAAATGAAAATATAAACAGTTGCTCTTGCATCCCACCTTGCTTGCGGAGACAGACAGAAAAGAATTATATCCTATAAATAGTGTTTGATCACCAAGGCTCTCTGCCTTAATCCTTGAAAGTCTAACAAAGTCGAGCCCAAAAACCTCTACACCATCCACAACATTAAATGACTTCTTAAAGATAAGAAAAATCAGTAAAATCACCCCATTTGACTCCACCAAATACTCTCTAAAATGCCTTGTTGAGACAGAAGGGATAGCCCTTTTTGTACCCAAAGAAGTGATTTTTAGATGAAAATCATTTTCTTCTATCACTGCAAGAGTTCCCTGCAAAGTCAAAGCATAGAACTTACCTCTAAATCCAATAGCATTAGTAAATTGCATATAATGCTTTGGTGCACTGCCTGGAGCATGTGGATCAATGAGAGAGCAGTCTTGTTTTATGCATTCATACCCACCTCCTCTTTGTCTAATTAGCTACTTGTACGTTTTATCTGGATGTATACTGCCTCCACATATACTATCTAGCACTACAACAAAAGTGGGCTATGGTGACGAAATTTAGTGAAGATAAATAGTTTCGTCACCAAATGATAACATTTAGTGAGGAAAAGAAGAGTTCGTCACCAAATATTATAAAAATTTTAAAATTGGTGACGAAATCAATATGTCGTAACCAAAGATGTACCAATTGGTGACAGAATCAATTTTTCATCACCAAAGATTTACCAATTGGTGAAGAAATATTTATTTCGTCACTATAGGTCATGAAAAAAGGCAAACCTTGGGTGAAGAAATATTCATGTCACCAAAGACTTACTAGAGGTGACGAAATTCTAAATTCATCACCCAATTTTAGGATGTAGGTGTTTTTGGTGACAAAATAAATTTTTGTCACCTATTGTTTAACCAAAGACTAACCGGAGGTGACAATATTCCAAATTCATCATCTAATATTAAGATGGAGGTGTTTTTGGTGACAAAATAAGTGTGCGTCACCTATTGTTTACAAATAATTAAGGATGGCTATGGGCAAGGTATACCCATATATACCTGACCCAATTAATTTATCTATGGATATCTGATTACCTTACCCAATTAGTATCCATACGCAATAGTTATCCAGTCTGTTTATCCATAGATATCCATACCCTACCTAAAGCCAATTTTTATAAAATCACCAAATATGCTCAAAAACCACTAAAATGACCAATATATTTGCAAAATCTCTAAAATGACCAAAATACTCCTACAATTTCTAAAATCAACAATTATGCTAAAAACCCACTAAAATGACCAATATATCCCAAAATCTATAAAATTAGCAAAATACCCATGAAATAACCTAAAAATGACCAAAATACCCCTGAAATCACCAAATATGCTCAAAAACCACTAAAAATTGCCAGAATATCCCCTAAACCTAATAAATGACCGAAACCCCCAAATCCTAAAAAATGAGCAAAGTACACACGAACCTAAATAATGACCAAAATACCCTTGAAACCTAAAATTTGGCCAAAATACCCCTCGAATTTTTTTTTTTTACCAAAATAACCCCTTAACTTAAAAATAACCAAAATACCTATGAAACCTAAAAACTGACCGAAATAGCCTTGATCCTTGAAAATTACCAAACTATCCCTAATCCTAAAAAAATGACCAAAATACCCTCCCAAAATCTAAAAAATGACTAAAATACCCCTGAAACCTATAAAATGACAAAAAATGGCCCTAAAACCTATATGATGATAAAAATACACCCTAAACCAATACCCTCAAACCTAAAAATGACCAAAATACCCCTAAATGACCAAAATACTCATTTTTATAATATTTGGCTATTTTAGTCATTTTTTAGGTTTAGGGGGTACTTTGGTTTTTTTTTTTTTTTTTTATAAGTTTTAGGGGTATTTTGGTCATTTTGCATGGTTTCGAGGGTATTTTGGTTATTTTTTAGGTTTAGGGGGGTATTTTGGTAACTTTCATATTTCGAGGGTATTTTGGTCATTTTTAGGTTTTATGGATATTTTGGTAATTTTCAAATTTTGGGGAGTATTTCGGTCATTTCTTAGGTGTAGGACGTATTTTTGTCATTTTTAAGTTTTGGGGGGTATTTTGGTTATTTTGAAGGTTTTCGGGAGTATTTCGGTTATTTTTTAGGTTTAGGGGGTATTTTGGTTTTTTTTTTTTTTTAATTTTTTTTAAGCTTCCGGGGATATTTTGGTAATGTTTTAACTTTTAGGGGTATTTTGGTAATTTTATGATTTTAAAGGTATTTATGTCATTTTCTAGGTTTAAGGTGCATTTCGGCAATTTTAGAGGATTTTAGGAGTACTTTGGTTATTTGCAAGTTTTAGAGGCAATTTGGTAATTTAGATTATTGGGTAATTGGATGGGTTGAGGTATACCCATAATAATTGGATTGAGGTTTACCCATAATAATTTGGTTGAGTTAGGTTTGGCCCGTTTGGGTTAGATTTAATTAGTTAAATGGATAATAATGGGTAAATGGGTAAATTACACCCAATTGGCATGAAAATTGGTATGCATGTTAAGAACACATAGAATATATAATTCAACGGTTGGATTTTCAAAATATGAATTCAATAATAAGTTATTGGGTGGTGTAACATTTTTTAGAGTGACATCAAGTATAACTTGAACCAAGCCCTATATTTCTTAATTCAATGAGAATTTTGGCAAATCTACCATTAGATTAAATTATATTCATATATTTTTCATGCTTACAAAATTTTAAGGTGATCAAAGATTAATAGGCATGTTATCAATCAATAGTCTAAATTCAAGTTTTTGTAGTTTAAAATAACGCATAAAAGATGAGTTTATAGATCAAATGATAAATTATACCCGATTGGCATGAAAATTGGCATGTATGTTAAGAACATATAGAAAATGTAATCCAATGGTTGGATTCCCAAAATATGAATTCAGTAATAAGTTATTAGGTCTTGTAACATTTTTTAGAGTTATAGCAAGTGTAACTTAAACCCAGCACTATATTTTTTTAATTCAACGTGAATTTTGAAAAATTTACCATTAAATTACATTATCTTCATATATTTTTGATGCTTAAAAAATTTGAAGTTGATCAAAGATTAATAATTATGTCATCAATAAATTGTTTAAATTCAGGTTTTTGTAATTTCAAATAACGCATAAATGATAAGTTTAAAGATCAAATGGTAAATTACATCTGATTAACATGAAAATTGGCATGCATGTTAAGAAAATATAGAACATATAATCCAACGGTTGGATTTTCAAAATATGAATTCAATAATAAATTATTGGATGGTGTAACATTTTTTAGAGTTACATTAAGTGTAACTTAAACCAAGCCCTACATTTCTTAATTCGATGTGAATTTTGACAAATCTACTATTAGATTACATTATCTTCATATATTTTTCATGCTTACGAAATTTCAAGGTGATCAAAGATTAATAGGCATGTCATCAATCAATTGTCTAAATTCAAGTTTTCGTAGTTTAAAATAACGCATAAAAGATGAGTTTAAAGATCAAATGGTAAATTACACCCGATTGGCATGAAAATTGGCATGAATGTTAAGAACATATAGAACATGTAATACAATGGTTAAATTTTTAAAATATAAATTCAATAATAAGTTATTGGGCAGTGTAACATTTTTTAGAGTTATATCAGGTGTAACTTGAACCAAGCCCTATATTTCTTAATTCGATGAGAACTTTGACAAATCTACTGTTAGATTATATTATCTTCATATATTTTTCATGCTTACAAAATTTCAAGGTGATCAAAGATTAATAGTCATGTAATCGATCAATTGTTTAAATTAAGGTTTTTGCAGTTTAAAATAACGCATAAAAAATAAGTTTATAGATCAAATGGTAAATTACACCCGATTGGCATGAAAATCAGTAAACATGTTAAGAAAATATAGAACATGTAATCCAACGGTTGGATTTCCAAAATATGAATTCAATAATAAGTTATTAGGTCTTGTAACATTTTTTAGAGTTACATCTGGTGTAACTTGAACCTAACACTATATTTCTTAATTCGAAGTGAATTTGGACAAATCTGCCGTTAGATTACATTATCTTTATATATTTTTCATGCTTACAAAATTTGAAAGTGATCAAATATTAATATTCATGTAATCAATCAATTGTTTAAATTCA
Source organism: Quercus variabilis (assembly GCA_030445155.1). Taxonomy (NCBI): domain Eukaryota; kingdom Viridiplantae; phylum Streptophyta; class Magnoliopsida; order Fagales; family Fagaceae; genus Quercus; species Quercus variabilis. Next base: position 46,760,041 of record CP129453.1, read on the forward strand.
GGTTTTTGTAGTTTAAAATAACGCATAAAAAATAAGTTTATAGATCAAATGGTAAATTACATCCGATTGGCATGAAAATCTGCAGACATGTTAAGAAGATATAGAACATGTAATCCAACGGTTGGATTTCCAAAATATGAATTCAATAGTAAGTTATTAGGTCTTGTAACATTTTTTAGAGTTACATCTGGTGTAACTTGAACCCAACACTATATTTTTTAATTCGAAGTGAATTTTGACAAATCTACCGTTAGATTACATTATCTTTATATATTTTTCATGGTTACAAAATTTGAAAGTGATCAAAGATTAATAGTCATGTAATCGTTTAATTGTTTAAATTCAGGTTTTTGTAACTTAAAATAACGTATAAAAAATAAGTTTAACGATCAAATGGTAAATTACACCCGATTGGCACAAAAATTGGCATGCATGTTAAGAACACATAGAACATGTAATTCAACGGGTTGGATTTTCAAAATATGAATTTAATAATAAGTTATTGGGTGGTGTAACATTTTTTAGAGTTACATCAGGTGTAAATTGAACCAAGCTCTATATTTTTTAATTTGATGAGAATTTTGACAAATCTACTATTAGATTAAATCATCTTCATATATTTTTCATACTTACAAAATTTCAAGGTAATCAAAGATTAATAGCCATCTCATCAATCAATAGTTTAAATTCAAGTTTTTGTAGTTTAAAATAACGCATAAAAGATGAGTTTAAAGATCAAATGGTAAATTACACCCGATTGGCATGAAAATTGGCATGCATGTTAAAAACATATAGAACATGTAATCCAACGATTGGATTTCCAAAATATTAATTCAATAATAAGTTATTTGGTCTTGTAACATTTTTTAGAGTTACATCAGGTGTAATTTGAACCCAGTCCTATATTTTTTAATTCGATGTGAATTTTGACAAATCTACTGTTAGATTACATTATCTTCATATATTTTTCATGCTTAAAAAATTTTAATTTGATCAAAAATTAATAGGCATGTCATTAATCAATTGTCTAATTTCAAGTTTTTGTAGTTTAAAATAACGCATAAAGGATGAGTTTAAAGATCAAATTGTAAATTATACCCGATTGGCATGAAAATTGGCATACATGTTAAGAACATATAGAACATGTAAAGAACATATTAAACATGTAATCCAACGGTTAGAATTTTAAAATATGAATTCAATAATAAGTTATTGGGTGGTGTAACATTTTTTAGAGTTACATTAGGTGTAACTTGAACCCAGCCCTATATTTCTTAATTAGGCGTGAATTTTAACAAATTTACTGTTAGATTACATTATCTTCATATATTTTTCATGCTTACAAAATTTGAAGGTGATTAAAGATTAATAGTCACGTCATCAATTGTCTAAGTTCAAGTTTTTGTAGTTTAAAAGAACGGATAAAAGATGAGTTTAAAGATCAAATGCTAAATTACACCCGATTGACATGAAAATTGGCATGCTTGTTAAGAACATATAAAGTATGTAATCTAATGGTTAGATTTTCAAAATATGAATTTAATAATAAGCTATTGGGTGGTGTAACATTTTTTAGAACCATGATAGTGCCTATCGTTGTTTTAAAAACCGATATGAACAAAGAACCAAAAAAGTGACTGTTTACTGGTTTTTTGGTCCGACCGGAGATGTCATAAATATTTATTTTATAATTATAAAAATAAAAATATAATAAGTTTATTACTAATAATATTGAGGTAAAAATTTGCAAAAGATTTATGTGTGTTTTCACATCTTATATTTAGAAAATAAAAATAGCAAAAATGTAAAAACATAATTGTGGAAGAAACAAAATTTTCCCCAATCAGGTAGTGTTCGCTTTGGGAATGGGCCGAGAAGTGGATGCCACCCTCACGAATTTGTTCAATTCCACATCAGAGAGAGACGCTTCCCATTCTTGCCTTATAAGCACTTGGCCTAAGGAAGGGTGTACCATATGTTGAATTGTAATCTTAAAAATAAATTGTTTATTATTTATTTATATGTGTGTGTATATATATATATATTTATGAATTAATGTTAGAGAAAAATTAAATAATTTTTAAATTTATTCACTTAATTAATTGAAACTACTTTTTTTTCTTCTAATCATAGTTATCATAAGAAGAAAAAAATACTAAATTCCATGAGTATCAAAGCTAAATCATAATTATCAAGTAGTAATAGTAATATATATATATATATATATATATATATATATATTAGGCGTAAATGCTTTTTTCGTCCCTACATTTTGGGAACATTTCTATTTTGGTCCATACATTTCTATTTTACCATTTTTAGTCCCTAATCTAATTAACGCTTGTTATTTTAGTCATTTCTGTCAGCTAGTAGACGGAAATAGCTGACGTGGCTAACGGACTTATTAAAATATTAATAAAAATACATTGTGGCTCTTGTCAACCATGCCACATGGGTTTTTCGCCCCTTGATTCACATGTGACCCTCACTACAACCACCTATGGCTTCAACTAAACCCCCAAATTGGTTTACCTTCCACCTTCTCTTTCTGTGAACCCCTAAACCAAATCAATCCACCTTCTCTGTCGATTTGAGATAGCCATCAAACCACCATCGCAAACAAACAAACCAGCCATCAAACCACCATCGCAAACAAACAAACCACCATTGCAGACAAACAAACCTAGAAATAGATATACCCAAACCCATTTTTCTTGGAATAGCAGAGAAAAGAAAAGCCGTGAGATCTCTATGACAGAGATAGAGACCAAACACACAGGTATTAGCTCTCTCTCTCTGTATGTCCTTATATATAGCTAGCTTTATATTATACGTAGGGGCCACAATGTTACTTTTGTATATTCATTGTTTGGGTTTTGACTTTATCGATTTTTTTTTCGTTACTTTTGACTGTTTGTTGGTCCTTGTTTTGGTATGTGCATCTTTGTGACTTCCAATGTGGTCCTTGTTTTCTCCTGTTGAAGATAACGGCAGATTCTATGTGTGATGTATACTGAATTAGTGGGCCAAAATGCTTATGATATATAATGTTAACATGTGTTTGTTTGTGGATTACTATGCATGTGTCTTTTTTTTTTTTTGAAATTTTTTATGACATTGTTGTTTAATATGTGTTTGTTTGTGCTTTCCAATGTGGTCCCTCTACTCCCCTGTTGAAGATAATGTGCATTACCATATTATATAATTCAAAACAGTTGAGGTGGATTGTGGAAAGATGAGTGCTGAGTTGGTAAATAATTAATGTGTGATGTTTTGTTAACTAATGAGTGCTGTTTTGGAATGTAGTCAGTATTATTTAACTAATGGTTAATATTTTGTTAACTAATGAGTGTTGTTTTGTTAATTAGTGGTTTATATGTGTTTTGCATGCAACATGAGTGAGCTATTTAGCTTGTCTGTGCATCATGATGGGTATTTTAGTGATAACTCTCGAAAATATGTGGGAGGTAAAGTGGATGTAATGGACAATTGTGACCCTGATAGGTGGTCCAAGACAGAGATTGAAGGTATATGCAGGGAGTTTGGGTACACCTCTATGAGTAGGATTTGGTATAAAATGCTTGGTAGTGATCTAGAGATGGCTAATTTCCATTTGATAGTTGATGATGATGATGCCATGTTTGTGACAGATTTAGTGATTGGTCATGAAGAAATTCATGTGTTTTTAGAGCACCTTGTGGATAATCCTATACTAGTGGATGAAGGTGAGCATGTTGGGGCAGATGTGCAGCCATTGGTAGTGGAGCAAAACCTTTTAGGACATGGCAGTAATGATGATGACACTAATGACGAAGGTAGTGACAATAGTACAAATGGTAGTGAAGATTATGACAATAATAATGAGGATCACATTGAAGTAGATGCTGAACAAGCCTACTCTAGGAGAGAAAGTAACACACCAATGGTTGAGGAGGTTGATGATGATGATGTTGTTGAGGTTGATGTTGCAAAGGTGTATTCTAGGAGAGCAGGTAAGGAACTTGTGACTCAGCACCCATCTGAAGACAAGGATGTAGTTGATAGCAGTGACAATGGAAAAGGTGATGGTGAAGGAAGTGGCCTAGAGGATGAACATATAGTGAATCCTGATGAGAGGGAGTTTGTGGAGGACAGTAGTGATAGTTGGGATGGTTGTGATGAGGATGTTACTGAACCAGTACAAATGGGTGTTGGTATAATAACTCTGATTATGACAGTGAGGAGTTGCACAGTCTTGAGGAATCATCATCTGATGATGATATTGGGGATGACACTGATGATAGCTCTGAGGATGAACTGAAAACACCTGTGGGAAAGGGAAGGGGAAAAAGGAAGACCTTCCCAGTGTTTAAGCTAGTTGCTAAGGTTGAATATATCAGATTTGAGAAAGATATGTTGTTCACAACACTTAAGCAATTCAAAGAAGTTATAACCGATTATGCAGTTAATGGTGGTTGAGGGATTAGATTTGCAAAAAATGATTTGTAGAGGATAAGAGTAGTTTGCCAAGAAAACTGCAAGTTTGTGGCATATCTAACAAAACTACCAAGAGAAAAGAGTTACCAAATAAGAATACTGAAATTGCAACACATATGCACTAGGAGTTATAAGAATCCATGGTGCACTTCTTCATACATTGGAAAGAAGTTGAAGAAGAGGGTGAAAAGACAACCTAACAGGAAACTAAAAGACATCCAAGATGTTGTACATGAGAAGTTTACACTAAACATAACTCTAGGAAAAGCCAGCAGGCCTAGGGAGAAGGCAAGAGAATATGTTGATGGGGTTCACACATAACAGTACAATCAACTTTGGGAGTATTGTGAAGAGTTGAGGAGGGATAGCCTTGGCAGTACCATACTTATGAAGGTACACACCTTCAATGAAGGTGATTTGGCTGCTGAGATGGACTTGGTGTGTGGGGTTCCATATTTTGAGAGGTTGTACATATGTCTAAAGGGTTGCAAGAAAAGGTTTATGGTTGGATGCAAGCCAATAATTGGTTTGGATGCCTGCCACTTGAAGACTAAGTCAGGTGGGCAAGTAATCACAGCAGTTGCTAGAGACCTTAATGAAGAGTACTTCCCACTTATGTATGCTATAGTGGAGGCTGAAACTAAAGACCCTTGGACATGGTTCATAAATTTTCTACTCGCAGACATAGGTCAAAACGCAAGATGGACATTTATATCAGACCGACAGAAGGTACGTATGTTTATTACCATATCTATATGCATTACCATATTGGATGTATAGAGTTACTAACACCATAATTGTTGTTGTTGTACTCACAGGGATTGGTGCAGACCTTTATTGATAATTGGCCACAATATGAGCATAAGATCTGCTGCAGACACCTCTACAATAATCTCAGGAAGAACCATCCCGGTGTTCTGATCAAAGAGTTGTTTTGGAAAGCAGCCAAAGCTACTTATAAAGCTGAGTTTGATAGGGTGATGGATGAATTGAAGGTAATTGATGAGGATGCTGACAGTTGGTTGCAAGATCATTCAACCACCATATGGGCTAGACACATGTTCAGTGAGGATGGGTTGAGTGATACAGTACTGAACAACATGTGTGAGAGTTTTAATAGTAGGATTCTGAAGTTTAGATATAAGCCTATAATTACTTTGGTATGAATCTAAGCCTTTGAGTAATAGTTAGTCAGATACATTGTTTGATTAACATTTTGTGTGTGATTGCAGCTGGAGTTCATCAGGTTATATCTTATGACCGGGTTTCAAGAGAACAAACAAAAGATCATGAAAGTGGAATCAGAGATATGCCCTAAAGTGCTTAAGGATTGCATAGGGAAAAAACTGCAAGCAGCAAGTGGCTTGCTTGTTGGGCAGGTCATACACAGTTTGAGGTTAAAAATGGACTGCAAAGCTTACTGTGGACTTGGAAAAAATACATTGTAGTTACAGGAAATGGGATACGACTGGCATATCATGTGCCCATACAGTTTCTTGCATATTCTTCAATAGGCAAGATGCTGAGCAGTATGTGCACAGGTGTTTTCAGGTCTCCACATATAAGGCCTGTTATGATCCAGTAATTGCACCTATCAATGGCTAGAATATGTGGAGGCCCAGTGGTGTACAACCTGTTCAGCCTTCTATCAAAAGAAGACCACCTCGCAGGCCCAAGAAAAAGAGAGCAAGGGAGGCTGGTAAGACAGCAGGTAGGAGAGCTGGTATCTCCAAACAGTGTAGGATCTGTGGTAAAATAGGGCACAATAAAAGAAGTTGCAAAGGTGAGATTGGAGGAAAATCTTCCCTACTAGGCACTACAAACAGAACCAGTGTAGCCAATAAGGTAACATTCTACAGGATTCTGTCAAGTAAATGTGTGAGAGTTTTTACATATTACATGTCAATAAATGTGGATTTTTTGTTTGTAGACCAGCAGATGCAGAAACTATTCCAACATCAATCAGCCAACAAGACAAGCTCAAGCTTAAGCTCAACTAAGCTCAGCCACCCTATTTGCACCACCTCAGCCATCTGTATCATCCCAGTCTACCATGCACACCATCAATCCTGGTGTACCAACTCAGCCATGGACAAACTCTCTCAGTCCATTGCCATCATTCTAGTCTAGTATGCACACCTTCAGTGTATGTGCAACATACCAAACCAGCGTGCACTTCTCATCTAGCCTAAGTGCACTATACTAAACCAGCATGCACTTCTCATCCAGTCCAATGCACTTCTCATCTAGTCTAAGTGCACCATACCAGACCAGCATGCACTTCTCATCCAGCCCAAGTGCACCATACCAGTATAGCATGCATAGCACTGCCACACCTTTTTCACCACCCCAGTCCAGCATGCATAGCTCCAGTCCAAGTGCACACCAAACCCCAACTGGATCATCCAATCCAGTTTAATCCAACTCCAATCCAATTGCACCATCCAACTATTCAATTTCAAGATCGAGAAGGAAAAGGATGGTCACATCAGAAACCTTGAATGCTTCTAAGAATGCATCTAGATACATGGAGGCTATCAAGTTTGCTGGGAGTCAGTCATCAACACATGCTCTAAGAAAAAAATGAATAGCTTGTTATTTTATATCTTTTGATGAATGACTTGTGTTTTGTATAATTATAGCCAAACCCTTATTTTGTATAATTGGTATTAGTTAAACAATGCCTTGTTGTTTGGGTTAAGATTGACAGTTGAACAATGCTCTTTTGTTATTTAAACATACTTTTGCTTTTTTTGATGATAACTATAAAGATGTTTAAGTTAAGTTTGGCAGTATGTTAATTAAGATGTTTGGATTTCAAGATTGAGTTTGTTGTTTCCTTCTGTCTTGTTTTATATGTGTAGTATAGTGCTTTCTTGGAATATGTTATCTGTTAATATCAGTTTCATTTGTTGCATACACTTGGAAATTTGCTACTTGGTTCAAAAGGGATATTTCCAATCCACACATTCACATATTGAATGAGAAAGGTATTCATTTATTTCTCAACAGAAAGAGTACAAAATAAGCAGCAAGTGTGTCATTGCTAATAATTAATCCTACTAAAATAGAGCACATTGCCAACCCTCCATACATAAACATTGCAGCCCTACATGCCCAACCAAGCACAACAACCCACACAAGTTATTTCCACCCCTACCTAAGCAAACATAGAACTGCAAATATCACAACTAACAATGCCACAACTACAAATAAAAACTTCTCTCTCTTCTTGCAGTTTGCAAGCTCAGCCTCAAGTTTGATGATCCTTTGCCTTTGCTGTGGGATAAGCACTTTACCATGTTCATATATCTTATCATCACGCCATTGGAAGAACCTACACTTTCTCCCCACCTGAAACGCAGATAATGCTCCGAAAAATAAAAAATGAAAAATGAAATTAACTAAAACCCACTCAAACAATTTACTGAAATTGACATACCCAGTAGTTTGGACAACCATAGAACCTTCTGCCATGGTTGTCTTCAGTCCACGCCACAACTAGGACAGGTTTTTTATTACAGTAGCATGTCATTGGTGCTCTCCTCCTCACATTGGAACTTGTTGAGCAGCTTGCTTCTATTGGGCTTCGAAGATTGTTTGTTTTGATCATGGTTTGGGGAGATGAGGATTAGTTGTGTGGATGGAGGTTGAAGCTCGAAATTTGGGAGTTTATGGTTTTTGGTACTGATTTGGGGGATTTTGAGTTTCTGGTACTGATTTGTGGTTGTAGTGAGGGTCACGTGAGGGTCACCTGTGAATAAAGGGGTAGGAAACCCATGTGGCATGGGTGACGAGAGCCATGGTGTATTTTTATTAATATTTTAATCAGTCCGATAGCCACGTCAGCTATTTCCGTTTGGTGGCTGACGGAAAGGACTAAAATTACAAGTGTTAATTGGATTAGGGACTAAAAATGATAAAATAGAAATGTAGGGATCAAAATAGAAATGACTCCAAAATGTAGGGACAAAAAGAGCATTACGCCTATATATTATAATGTTTTTGAGAAGTAATACGTAGTACAATGTACACTTCACCAAAAAAGAAAAAGGAAAAGTAGTATAATGTACAATGTTGCAAGTAAAACAAAAGCTAAAGGCTTAAGAGAATATCAAAATTATGTGGCTTTCATTCATTCTATATTAAATTTTTTTTAAAAAAAAGGTGTGGCTCTCATTGATTTGTTGTGTATACAAATAACACTAGCAGGCTTGCAAAGCAGTGAAGCACATGGTTTGTAAACTAAAAGTAGAGGTTCAGTTTTTTCTTTTGAGTAGTCAACAGTACGTAGTAAACCTTTTTGATTTCTTTTTGCATGGGGACCAATTTTCAGGCGGTTTCTCAAATTTTTAGGGTTTTTTTTTTCTTTTAATTATTTTTTATTGGATAAAATCCATGTATAGTAATTAGGTGTTGTTACTTAAGTTCATTTTTTAAGATGCTTCAATGTGGCTACTTAATTTTAAAAATATACTTCAATCATTTTGTTCTTGAAAAATGTATTTGTGTTTTTTTTTTTTTTTTTCTTTTTTTGTTCGAGAAAACTTGTCTATCAGTGTTAGAATAGATTAATTTAGTTTCCACATACAAATAACATGTTGTTTATTAGTCTATTGGTAGCACTTTTTTTTTGGAGTAACACTCCCTTAAGGGTTCGATTCCCAGTGCCAACATAAATTTAGCTTAATTTTAATTTTAATTTTAATTTTTTTTTCAGCACCATGCCCAATTTTCAACACCATTTTTTTTTTCATTTTTTTTTATTTGAAAAAAAAAAACCCCTAATCTATCTTTCTCGCTCCTCTACTCCCACGTTTCTGCCTCCCACAGACCTTACGCCTCTCCTCCCTCATTGATCGGTAAGCTCTCTCTTTCATTGATCCTCTCTCTCTTTCTCTCTCATTAATCACCATTGTTAATGAGTAAGCCATTTATTTCTTTGTACATTCACATTCACTTCTCATGTCTCACTGTTTCTTTTTTGTATATAGTGACTTTGGAGTTATTTTTTGTGTTTCCATCTGATGCTCACTTAACCAAAAAAAGAAGAAGAAGAAGAATATTTCGTACTGTTTGCTACCAGAGTGGTTAAATGATGGATATAGACAATCCAAGAATTTTGTAATGCTAGGGTTTTGATTTGATTCCTATTTTGTTAAAGTTCATTAAAATTTGTGAGTTTCCTCAAATCTCATGTTCTTCTCTTTTGATGTATCCCTCTTAACTAAACATAACCTTCAGATTTCTCTATTTTATGTGCTTGCTAGATTTCTTGAATTTATAAAAACTGTGATTACAATGCAATAGAACAAAATGACTGTGTTCATGAAGATTATTGAACTTAATAAGTCAGGCACCATCCTTTATCTTTTAATATTTCATTCTTCTTTGTTAGGTTCAAAATTTGTGGCAAATTGATGTCAGTCAGAGCTTGAGGACCCTGCATATGTTATGATTGTCATTGAAGTTGGATTCTTGAAGGTTTTATTAATCTATCTTTTTCTACGCTGCTTATTTTTTTTTTCTTATGCATCTTCTATGCATTGGAATGATATCATGCATCCTGGAGATTTTCTCTTTCACACGTTTAAGACTATAGATGAGTTCAATGATAGATATTTGGAAAACTGTAATGAATGTTTGTGGTGGTAGTTGGATTTTTTGTTTAATGGTGGTGGTGAGTTTTGTGTTAATGATGGTGGCTGGATTTTTTGTTTATAGTGTGGTTGGGTTTTTGTGTTTATGGTAGTGGTTGGGCTTTTTGTTTAATGTTGGTGGTGGGTTATTTGTTTATTGTGATGGCTGGGTTTTTTGTTTATGGTAGTGACTATGTTTTTATGTTAATGGTGGTGACTGTGTTTTTTGTTTAATGGTAGTGGTGGGTTTTTTGTTTATGGTGGTGGTTGAGTTTTTTTGTTTAATGTTGGTGGTGATTTTTTTTTGTTTATTGTGATGGTTGAGTTTTTTGTTTATGGCAGTGGCTGAGTTTTTGTGTTAATGGTGATGACTGTATTTTTTGTTTAATGGTGATGGTGGGTTTTTTGTTTATAGTAGTGGCTAGATTTTTGTATTAATGGTGGTGGTTGTGTTTTTCGTTTAATGGTGGCGGTTGGGTTTTTTGTTTATGGTAGTGGCTGGGTTTTTGTGTTAATGGTGCTGGTTGTGTTTTTTGTTTAATAATGGTGGTGGGTTTTTTGTTTATGGTAGTGGCTGAGTTTTTGTGTTAATGGTGGTGGCTGTGTTTTTTGTTTAATGGTGGTGGTGGTTTTTTGTTTATAGTAGTGGCTGTGGTTTTTGTTTAATGGTGGTGGCTAGTTTTTTTTTTAACTAGTGTTGGGTAGATTTTTTATTCTTTGTGGTGGTTGGGTTTGTGTTTATGATGGTGGTTGGGTTTTTGTTTTGGATTTCGCTTTATTTGTTTTGTTTTAAATTGGGATTTTTCTGCATTCTTTATGATTTCTCCATGGTTTGTAATGTGGGTTTGGTTTTTATTTGATGAGAATGTTGTAGGTTTTCTTTCTTTGATAGTTTGGCTTCATATGATGTTGCATTATGATTATTTTTCTAGTTTGTTATTGGGTATTCTGTGGGCAGCATTGTCTTACTAATAATAATTTTGTTGTTGTTGTAGTACATCTTATCAGGGATATAGGTTTGCAATCTAGTTTGTTATTACTTGTGCAGATATGAGATTGGTGGCAAAAAGATAGCTTTTGTGGGACTACTTGAACTCAAATAATTTTCTGTAAAGTTTGAAAGCTAAGACATCATTTGTATATAAATGGCTGTAATTACTTTGTGAACATCTTTATTGCATTTTTAGATTGTATGGATGTTTTTTTTTATGGATTTGGTTAGAAATGAATGGATGTGTTTTTATTTTATTTTATGGATTTGGTTAGAAATGAACAGGTTAATGTAATAGCAAGTAAATGTAAAGAATATTAATAAAAAAATAAAATTGGTGACGATAATTTTCTTCGCCATATCTGACTATAAGCAAAAATTTGGTGACGCAAAACTTCGTGACCTAATCTATTGAAATTGGAAAAAATAAAAAACATTTGGTGATGAAATATTCCGTCACTGAAAATAAGGTTTAGTGGCGAAAATATTAGGTGACGGAGCTTAGGTGATGAATGCTGTTTCGTTACTATATGTATTCAGTGACGAAATAAGGACATATTGTGATGAAAGGTTTCGTCACCATAGTCCACTTTTGTTGTAGTGTAGCCTCTGGAACATGAAAGCTGGATGACTAGTGCCTGTCAATAGCATCACCATGCGACCACATGAACATGTCGAGGATAGAGCAGCACATTTAAATTCAAATCTGGCATCTCATAAAGGGAAACTAGACCATGATCTCTCAACTGGATCCCATAGAAGGTAGGTTGAAGCCAAGGCACGTTATTGTGATATTACCCATGGGTCGGTAATATCACGTTGTTGTTGATCACTGATGCCAGTATTGGGGTCAGAAATTTGAAGCCAAGGCAGCATTGCATTTGGATTGCATTTCTTGGGTGTAGCTGTCCATGACTTGGTCACACTCCCAATATTGATGCCTTGCTCAAGAGTCAACTGGCTTGCTATTTGATGAGGGAGATCTGGCCATGGCCTAGTAGTAGTATTCTTGGCTTCTTTGTTAGCTGGAGTTTGCCGCATCTTCTCATTGTCCTTTTAGAGACATGTTGGATAATGAAACACGGAGAGAGATTTTGTTATGATAATGGAGCTAACTTAGATATATAAATAAAACCGATAGAAGTGGCCTCCAGGTCTAAGATAGGATTTATAGAAAATGTATAGGATTTATAGAAAATGTACTTTAAATTATGGTGGGCCCATGTGTGATGAGGAAGGTTAACTTGAGAGTGTTATAAATTGATAAATTGTAATTTTTGTTCTCACTATCTTTATTAAGTAATTAAATCAAGATATTATATGGAACCATTTTAGTTTTCTCCCATCAAGCTTTATTTTGTTTTTGTAAAGCTATTGTATTGTAGCAATTTTCCGCTCTTTGCACTATTTATCATGAAAAAGGCATGTTGGGGATACACATGGCGGAAATGAACATCCTTTAGCTGAATTGAAAAAATATATAAAAGTCCAGTTAACGGGATGCCTTTAGGGCATTTGTCAATGAACCATTTAAAGAGAGTTTTAATATTACTTTTATAAAAAATATAAATAGTTGTAAAAAAAGTTAGATATATTTTTTTTCTTTTGATGATTTAACCACCTTCTATGTAATGGCAAAACCATGAAGGGGAACAAATTGCTGATGAGAAATGTCGGAAAAAAAAAAAAAAAAAAAAAAACTAATGCTAAATGGAGCATTTCCAATTTCCGTGAAATAGCAATGGAAATTTTAGAATATTAGTTTTGGGCCAACTTGGGCCTGAGCTCAAAGCTGGAGAAGCATTTTGAATTGTTTTGTCATAGTCAAGGGCGAGCACATGATTCCGTAGTGCAAAGCATGTGTTTCGCATGATAAAACAATAGTTGTTTTTTCTTTAAACATAGAGAATTTTAATTTTTGCACCCAAGAAAAAAAAAAAAAAAAAAGAAGAAAGGAAAAAGAGAGCTTATTTCACTTTAAATCTGAGCTTTCTTAAGGCTAGTCAAAGGAGATGGACTCAGATATTCTAGATAATTTCCAAACAATACAATCTCAAGTCAGAAGAGGAGGGGATTTGTAAAGCAAATTCCAAGTGTAAGCGGAAATTAGAAGAGGATTGGGAGGTGGTTTAGCATTGTTTTGGCAAAATGAGATGTATATAACAATAATCCAAGCATATTTACAAAACTACATAGCGGTGAATAAAGTCATCACAGGGGAAATGAATCAACAACTTCTAAAAGCCTTCACAGAAGCAGAGGAAACAACTCTTAAAGAAATGCACCCATGTAAGTCACTGGACCTGATGGCATGCCGTCTTTATTTTGTAAAAAATAATGGCACATAGTAGGGCCATGGGTTTGCCAAGTGGTTCTATATTATGCTTTAACGCGAGTAATCACACATTTTAGCATTTGTAGCTTCAAAATCATGAAGATCCCTTAATAGAGATCACCAAGAAAAATACTGTCCTTTTAAAATAAATAAATAAATATATATATATATATATATATATATATAGTAATAATAGGATTCGAACTTATGACATTCGCTCTATGATGATTACTTTATATTATTAGGGCAAAACACCAATTGAATTTTAATGTAAGCAGGATTTAAATTTAAGTCTCTTATTTAAGGGCAACAAGACTTACTAATTGAGTTAACTAAAACTCAAAAAAAAAAAAAAAAAACTAATTTATCCTTGAAACTGGAACTTCTTGATGACATCAGTACATAGTTGTGCCTGCAGTCAATGGCTCAAATCACATAACATACAAGCAAGTACTGGTCCAGCTACCCATCTTTCCAGCTAAGACTAAGAACCCTCCCATCAGCCACCAAACGCAGCCTGAGAAAGAATAAGCTATTAGAAGTCAACATGCGTCAGATTTGTTGTACTTTTCCCATTTATATAAGATAATTATCAATTAAAACACACTTAACATACCTCAAGCACAATTAGCAGACTGCACTACTAGTGCCATCACACAACACCATAGATTGATGGCACAACACCATAGCTTAATAGTGTGTGTATATAGAGGTTTAGGTTCAAGTTGTCCTGGGTATAACTTTTATGAATATTACACAACTAAATAACGTTCTATTGTCAATCCCACAAATAAAAAAAATTCTATTGGATGCCTTTTGTGACAAATCTACCATTAAACTACATTGTCTCTTTATATCCTACATGAATGCAAAATATCAAAATGATTAGAGATTAATAACTATCTCATCCATAAAATGTATAAATTTCAAATTTCTTGAACTTTAAAATTATATACAAAAGAAGAGTTAATGGATTAAAAATAAATAATATTTGATTGCTACAAAACTTGACATACGTATTAAGAACTTAAAAAACTTGTAATCTAAGAACATAGAGAACATGTAATCCCTCAGTGGAATTTTCAAAATATTAATCCTATAAAAAGTTATTAGGTGACACAACATCTTTTTGATGGATCGATAGTGGGAAAGAGGAGAGATAGGGCTTGAACCACAAAATATCAAGCACCAAAAGGGATGTCACTACAATTAGGCTATCACTTGGACCTCATTATTAGGTGTTGTAATGGTAAGGAAGAGTTACACTAGGTGTAACTTAATCCTAACCATATGTGTAGGTAAGTTACACAGGCTTCATAGGAGGAGGAAGTACCATGAGCTCATTGGCATATTGTGATCAATAATGCTAACTTGAGCTTATTGGGAAGAATTGTATTTACTCCAAATCAGTCCCATCATGACCAAACTACAATTACGAAAAAAGTATGAAAATGGTAAAACAATCTACCAAAGTCCGGTCAGAACTGGGAACAAGGTAAGTTTTCCATCTCTATACTTGTAACTAGCAAAGAACATGCTATGCTTATTGTGCAAACTGGTAAGTAGTAACTTAAAAAAAGACATTTTGAAGTAGTTAATCATATGAATGTTAAGACATTTTGAAGTGGGCAGTGGCTAGGTTTGATTGGCTTGTGGCAAAGCTTGTTTGATAAGGTTGATAGAGTTGACTGGCAATGGGATGAGTATTTGCTTTGCTTGCTCCAATTGAAATCTATGGATATTTCAGCTAACAGAAGTGCAGGTAAAGAGGATGAGTATTCAGCTAACAATGAGGTAAAGAGCCATAAATACAACGTTAAAAGGAAAATAAATAAATAACATACATATCACTTGCAATAAAAACCTCTAATGCAAAAGACTTCAACAGAGGGAAATAGAATATATGGATGGGATGATGAACCTTTCCTGTTCATAGTTGAACCACATGTAAATTTGAATAAGAATCAATCCAAAAATTTATTGGGCTTAACTAGACAAACAAAACATCAGTAGCAACTGAGAATACACTCTTTCAAGAACAATCCAGATCAGAAAACACTTCATACCTTCTGCAGTTCTTGTCTCTGTAGCAATGCAAGTCCCAACATATAGTGAGCCTGTCAAATAGCAAAATTTTCAATGTCTCTCTGAGACCATAATGATATTAAAAGAAAATGTCGCTTATTACAAGAAAATAAATTAGACCCCAACAACAAATCATCTCAATAACAATAATACTAAGCTAAGCAAACATATAGCAGCACCATTAATAAGAGGACCAGCCCATCAATGCCTGTACTAAAATGGTTATAATATGAACCATTGTTTTAATAAAATCAATAGTCAATTCGAGGTGACTAACATCGAAGAATTATGAGAAAATGAGAGAGTTTTGGATTTTAATTGCTTGTTTTATTAATTTGTTTCCACTGCTCATATAACATTGTTAACGTTTGGATTACAAGCTGATAATAACAACTTATAACAACCAAATGCACTACTGATAATAACAAAATACTGCTGCAAATCCTATCCTTATCCTATAAGCTAGGGAATTCGACGAGCACAACCTTGCAACTGCTGCCATTATCCTTAGCACTTCAAGTGGCCTTCACATATTCCCTTTGGAAATTACATCACGCTTGTGTGCATGTGTAAAAGCCATGACAGCATCCTCCACAGCATGATCATCAAATCACACATTCATACAAGGAGACACAGACAAACATAGATACACACTCACTTAAAAGCCATGAACCCTACACTATAATCCTATCATCCTTTACAACAGAAAGAATGCAATGATTACAGATATGCAAAAATGAAAAAGCCATGGCAACCCTCATCTACAACCAAGAATATCATATCATCTTTCTAAGACGGCAGTTAAGAAGCATGTCACTGTGGTTGTGTCAAACACAAACACCTTGGAGAAACAGTTGCATGCGTATCCATGGTAAGTCCAGCCTGAAGGAAAAATTATTTCAGTCACAACAGGGGAACAAAATAATCTTGAACACAGTCAACACTCAACCCTCTCACTCTCTCTCTTTGTCCAACCCATTCAAGAATCAGAGATTGAACAGTCAATGAATCTAATGCCAAAGGTCCAAGAACCACCGAAGGTGCAAGAGCCAACAACTTCAACATTTCAAGAATCCAACAAGTTCTCAAAGATCAACTAACAAACAAAGATCCAAGAACTCAATGTAGATTTGGAGATTGTCAAACAATGGAAGACTCAAGAGCCTAAGGCAAGTTTGGAGTTCTTTTGGGTCAGGGATACATTGAAGGTGAATCAATGTGAGTCGGATAATCTTGAACTCAAGACCCCTCGCCAAAAATGAAATGTGGTACCAAGGTGATGAAAAAGTCATTAAAGTACTGGCTAATTGGAAGGTCAACTTCGATGAGTAAAGGTGAAAAGCTCCCCCCACACTTGGCAATGACAAGGCATAACCAAGAGGAAAAGGTTCTTTAAAGGAAGGGGCATTGTTAGGACCAAAAGCACTAGCAGAACTTGGAAGTCCCTTAAACACCTAACCACTGAAATCAAGCCCCCAAGAACAGAATTCACACATCAAGGATCACAAACTCTAAGTATGATCCTTAAAATGGTGCAAATCAACCAACAAATCAAGCACCCAATTAGAGCTATTAGAAACCTCTATGAGAAAGCTCAATCCAAAATTTTGAACACATCAAGGCATTTACTTAAAACTCAAACTTCTAAAATTTATTAGCACCTACTATTGCAATTCTTATTAGATTGAGCCTCTTGAAAAATTCTAGAAATGGAATTTTAATTCAAAACTATGGCCTGCAAATGATTAAATAAGAAGATAAAAAATACACAAGACTTGGCTGTTGTTGTATTGACAACTTCAAAGAGAGAAAAAAAACTGGGAAAGTTGAAAAAGTTTCTGTGAAACCATAGAAATAAGAATGAAAAGAATTGCATACCTTAACAAATGAGTTGTCAAGCAGAATAGCTCTCCGGCAATCTTCCTAGACTTTTATCCATTCACTTCCAAAAAAAAAATTCCATAACTAGGTGAACGCTAAAAAGGGTCATTGAAATTCAACCCCAAACAACAAAAAGAATCATTGCAAAGTGAAATGAAACTTTAAAAAAAAGGGTTAGTGACCGTACATACTTCTGCTTTCGAATCAATCATTGCACGATTCGTCCAATACACAGGAGCATTTGGTCATAGGGTAATTGCCTTCAAAAATCAAATCCAAACCCACAATCAAATTTTTGAAAAAAAGAACAAAGATTGAAGTTTTAAGCTTTAACACACAAAACCACAAGAACCCAACAAATTTTTTAAAAAATTTAAGGCAAACTGGTTTGAGAATAGTCCATTAATGTTAAAAATAGTACCTCTGTATAAGTATCAATGGCGCCTCCAAGATGATCTTTCTTGAGTAGCTCTGCTTGCTGGACGAAATGGGTAATTACCCATAATTAACTAACTATATAGTTAGTTGGTCCGGTTTGGAAACAATATCAGTTAGTAACACCTCGAGTCTCTAAGACTCGAGTTTTACGCTCAGACCTCGACTTTTTGAGGCTCGGTTTTTATGGTTCGACGTGGCGTGATGCCACGTGGCATGCACATAAAACTCGACTTTCTAAAACTCGAGGTCCACATAGACGCCACCTGGCGTTGACGTGGTCGTCCACGTGGTAAGTAACGCCACCTGGCTCTGATCTGTCGGTCTACATGGAACTCGACTCTCTGAAAGTCGAGTTTTAATAGGCATTTTCAAATTAAACGCCTCTCTCACAGTCACTCTCCACTCTCCACTCTCACTGACCCTCTCTTGTCTTCTGTCACTCACTCTCTCTGTCGCAGACCTCACCTCACCTCAGCGTCTCTCTCTCTCTCGCTCACTCAGGACAAGCAAGCTCTCCTTGCTTTTCTTAACCAGACCCCACAGGCGAACCGCGTACAATGGAAGTCGACTGACTCAGCCTGCATCTGGGTCGGAGTCGAGTGCGAATCGTAGCTGATCAGTCCTCTGTTCGTTTACCAGGGGTTGGGTTAGTGGGTCCGATTCCTCCCAACACACTCGGCCTGCTGAGTCAACTCCGAGTTCTGAGTCTCCGTGCAAACCGTCTCTCCGGCGAGATCCCTTCAGATTTCTCCAAGTTCTGAGGTAATACCACATACACCCTTGAAAAAGTATATAGGAGTATGGTTTTGTTTTTTATTTTTTTTAATGGCTTTTTTGTGGTTCTGCTTTGCTAATTTGGTCCTGCTCTTTGAGTTTTGATCTGGGTTTCTTGAATTTTTTTCTGGGTTTTTATTTATTTTGGTTGTTTTGTTGGTAATTTATGTGTAATTTGCCTTTTAAGTTTCTGGGGTTTGACAATTTGGTGTAAATGTTATATCAGTTGTGTTGTGTCAGTGCACTGATATGGGATTTATTTTGGTTGCTGAGAGGCTGGAGGAAAAGGGATGTTTAAATTTTTACTATTTTGCTTGGAAGTAAGTAGCAAATAGACCTCTCTCCAAAAAAAAAAAAAAAAAAGTAGCAAAATAGACACATGAATAGAAGTAGACGGGCTGTTATGCCTATCTAATGTTTTGGATGAGAACATTTGGTTATGCACAATGCAGAAGCTCCTATTTCTACAGAGTTTGCCAGGCTGGTTAGTATATAGAATGACCATCTTGTGGGATTAACCGGGCATATCTTCACCTTAATGATTATTGTTAAAGATTGTTTCTATTTATCATGATTATGAGAAGTTAATCTCAAAAGTTTTTTTTCCTTTTCAATAGTTTATAATTGCTTCTATTTGTCTTTTTTCTTTTTCTTTTTTTCAAGTAATAAAGAATTTTATTAATAGAGGCCAAATTATAGTTTGCATAAAAAAGTAGTCACCAAAAGTGTTCACACTCCTCATGAAGCCACTGTAACCACTTACCCAACAAGGTTTCGTTAAACGTTATAATCTTCCTCTTTCTTAGCCCCCCATATTTAAGCGGAGAACATATTCCCAATCTACCAGATGAAATTTAAATTCCCCACCTCCCCCACCCCACTAAAAGTTCAACTGAAACTTCTCCATTCTATTAGTAATATGGGTAAGGATAATCAACAGAGAGAAAAATAATAGGAAGACTAAATAGCATGTTCTTGAGTAGTGTAATGTGACCCCATTAGAAAAATATATCATTTTCCACCCAGCCAGTGTTTTCCATCCTTTCAACTACATTCCATGCCAAATTCACTTCATACAAAGATCCCAAGGGCATGCCAAATAAGCGATCAGTAAGGAACCCAGATTACAACATAGCAATGTAGTTGACTCTCCCATATTATCAACCACCCCCCACTAGAACCAACATGCTTTTGCTCAGCTTAACCCTCAACCCTGTGATAGCTCCAAAACAGAAATGCAATCATAGAATTTATAAGAGGTCAAAAAAACATCACAAAAAAAAAATGGTGTCATACACAAACAATGGGTGAGACATTTACAAAGCATCAAATTATCCTCTATCCACTCTATACCCCTCCAAATAACTACGCTCCACAATGTGGAGTGCACATCATCAAAAATATGCTGATTTTGGGAGAGGGTTGAGGGAGCTTGGGATATATCGGTTGGTTGGGGAGAGGTGGGGGTGGATTCTGATGTAGGTCAACAGGAGGAGGTGATGGAAGTTAAGGGATGGGAGCCAATGCAGTTGAGGGATCATCAATTGCATCATTCCCAAAATTTTGTAATTGCCAGTTTTAAAAAGGATTTAATGGTAAAGTGACTAGTTTTTTTTTTCTTTTTTCTTTTTGACGTTTGAATCAAACTACAAATTTTGAGACAACGAAAATGGAAACATTGACTACAAATGTGTGTGTGAGAGAGAGACATAGAGAGATAGAGAAAGTACCTTAGATAGTCCGGTCAACCCATCCTTCACTTTAGGAATAATTAATATGTGTGTGGGAGCTTGGGGAGATATGTCTCTAAAAGCAAGGACCTGCCGAAAATAGAGACAATATGGGAAAGATTAATTGGTATTTCCATACTGCTAGTGCCATACTGCCAAGAAATATATATTTATATCATAAGAGAGAGTTGTTTAGAACTCTAGGTGTAAGCATGTTTCATTAACCCATCCTTTAAGCAATAATAAGAATGCAGGCATTCAGAAAAGTAATCTTCAAATCAAAAGATCTGAAATATGTTGAATGCCTGTGGCCAGGGCAGTGTATCAGGTAATCTAGTAGTGGGGATTGAACCCAGGACCGCTAGGAGTAGAAGGCACCTTGACAGGTTTTGAAACAAATTTCTTTAATTCAGAAGCAATTTTTTTTTTTTTTTTAATTTGTTCTAGACTAGTTATGTAGAATGTGAAGAATCCAATGTGTATGAATGAAAGAAAGACTTAGACTTAGACTTAGTTTAGTAGTACCTCATCATCCTCATAAACCACCTTAGATGGAATTTCCTTACTAATGATTTTGTCAAATCTGAAAATTAAAGATCCCCATATCAATATTATGTTATAAAATAAAAATAAAATTCAGAACAAACAATATTGAGTCCCAAACCCACTAAAAATAGCGGTAATCAAGAACAATAATAGAAACATGAATTTTTTTTATTTAATTTGGAGCAAACCCTAATAATAATAGATCAATCCCCTTACACCAGAATCTAAACAAAAACATAAGAAAAAAATAGCCTACTTCAAATAATAGGATTTTACAAGATTATATCATGAAGGGAGATCAAGCAAGAAAAAGGTGTGTATCACCAGTCACATATAGTGTGTGTTTGGATTGCAAGTTTTCTTGCGGCACGTTTTGATCTCACGTTTTCTCCCTTTTTTTTTTTTTTTTTTTTTTTTGGCCGGCATTTTTGATTTGGGGGACAAAATTCACTGTTCATGCACTGTTTGGACACTGTTCACGCACTGTTCATACACTGTTCACGCAATATTTAATATTAAAAGTGGGTCCCACAACACTATTTACACATTTAAAAATTATTTTGCTACAGTGTTTTCAGCAACAATCAGTTTTCAGCAACTTTCAGCAACAATAAGTGCTATCCAAACGGACCCATAGCACCCATTTTCTCATAATATCAATATTTAATTATTATACCAGAGAAACGGGTTGTGTTAAAGTGGATCATTTTGTGTCAATATGAATAAATAACTATGTCTAATAATGTGATCTTTTGCGGGTTGACCCGAACTTTTAAGGCTATATCATAATCCTAAAAAATCCATGTCAGGTTTATTTCACGTTCATAGGTTGTGTCAAAAATTGCCACCCCTAGGTGAGTGGTAAGATTGAATAGAACATATTGCATGTAATTGATGATTAGCTAAAGTTATTAGAAGGTATGCCATTATTTAATTCTGTAAAAGAAGTGATGCATCCTCACCAAACCGGGCTTCAAGTTGTCAATGGATTCCATGTCATCATTTTCTGTAATGGGCTTCTTCATAAGGTTCCGGATGTCGGGGTCACATGACAGGTAGAGATTCTTCACCACAACCCCATTTGAACCTTCTGGGACCTTCAATCTTATGGTACCATTGGTACTCATGTACATGTCTGATTCTTTAGGGAAACCAGACACTCCATCCTTTAGGATCACTTGCTTGTTTCTCACTTGCTCATCATCACCATCATTTGCCATTGCTAACAAATTAAGCTCCTACTACTACTATCTCTTAAGAGTTAAATATAGAGAGAGAAAACTATGAGATAATTAGACAAGATTGGTTTGAAATCAAATCAATTTGTGGTTGGTTTAACGCAACAACATTTGGGGTTGTTTTATAGTAGGAAAAAATTACTGATGTCAAGGACTCAAGGATAAGGAAAAGTTTTTATTTTTTAGTGATGTGTGCGAATGCGTCAGACAATATTGCATTCACACTCTTTTGCGGTATGTTTACATTGTCAATCTCTATCAACTTTGGCCACAGAATAGTCATTAAATGAGTACCTTCTAGTTTCTATGATTATACATTTTTCAAACTTATTGACAGCGTTTATTGGTGGTTTATATGCTTAAATTTCCATGGCTTGGTGGGAAGGTGTTGGTCAAACTCGTCTTCTTATTGCTCCTGCTAATTAGTTCCTTCCTTCACCAGTGGATTCTGTGGCCTCGTATTTCGTTTACTAATTGTTCTAAATATATTCTAAAGTAAATATAGAAATTTTATGTACTTTGTTTGTTTTTTTTTTTTTTTTTTTTTTGAGAATGAGAAATTTTATGAGCTAAATAACCATTATATATATATATATATATATATCATTAACAAAATGTCAAGTACAAGTTTAAGCAAAAATAAAAAGTAAATTATTAAATTTTTTGTATAAGATATGAGAAACCTTATTATGTTAATTCTTAATCTCAAAAAAAAAATATATATATATATATATATCTATATATATTATGCTAATTCAGGACTTCATAAAATTTGGTTAGCTCTTTCATGATCTTCTTCTCCAAAAAAAAAAAAAAAAAAACCTTTTATGAAACTATTACTGTTGTCAGAGTACTTGTGTATAAATAAAATCTTTGCTTTATGTGTGTAAACATTGGTACGACAGTTGATGTGAGAGAAAAGATGTATTTTTATTTAAACAAAGATGTCTTTTAGAGTGTTTTTTGTTTTTTTTTTTTATCTAAACAGAGAAGGCAAGGTAAGGAAAACTGTGGTTAATTGTTTCAAAATCAGAGGTTTCGTTGATGGTTCATGTAAAGGGATTTCAAGAATGTGGGGTGCTGTGGTAGTTGGGGAGAGAATTAGTCTTGATGTTTGGGAAGTTGATGGGTGGTTTAGGGATTTTACCAGATTAAATAAAGTCTTTAATGTCACTAGCCGCGAACCCGCGCGTTGCGC
This sequence comes from Quercus variabilis, assembly GCA_030445155.1. NCBI lineage: Eukaryota > Viridiplantae > Streptophyta > Magnoliopsida > Fagales > Fagaceae > Quercus > Quercus variabilis. The sequence goes on from CP129453.1 coordinate 46,783,372, forward strand.
GTTATAATTACTTTTTATGGTAGTCTTATAAAAACAAAATTACAATTTAAACTAATCTAATAATGAGTTATGCATTTGGTAATTATATTAAAATTTATTATAGGAACAATCATAAATTTAATATAGAAACAATGCAAAACACCAAAAAAACGTAAATTACAAAAAAAATTAATAAAACTTAACAATGATTAATTGAACCAATATTAGGATAAAATTTTGTTTTTCATAATCTATTAAGGTTATTTTCTTCGTAGATATCATAATTTGAGCAACCCAAAACATATTATCAAATAAACAATTATTAGCAAAATCTAAGAATTTGATTGTACTTTACTTGTATTGGCATTGATTTAGTTAGTTAGAATGATATTTTGTTAGTGATCTGTGGTTTGCTTGGACATATTAATGCTTATTGTTTTGTGGCACTGGATTGAATTGGTTTGTTTTGTGAATGGAGTAGTGCTTTGTTGGGTTTGATTTAGTAGTCATTCATTGTGTACTTGTATTTGCATTGCTTCCCTTTTTTGTGCAGTATGGCTGCTACAAATGTTGCTAACTACTTGCCTTTTTTCTGCAGTATGGCTGCTGCAAATGTTGCACGGATTAACCATGCAGAGCCTGGACCCTTTGACACGACGTTGTTGACACAGCAGCCCAACCATCGGTCTGAAGCTATTTGGAATGGGCAGGTAAAATGCAACACTAAATCTTTATGCATTATGTACATGCATCTAATTCATACAATGTATACGCTGCACCTGTCAAATATTAATCCATGGTTCTGTTTTGTGCAGGATCCAGGGACCCTTACCTGCCGCAGCCGTAGTTCAGAGTTCTCTAATCGAGAGCCAATGGTGGACGACCGAGTCGTTAACATTATGAAGGCACTTGGTTTGGAGGGACTCCTCTGGATCCCGGGCAGAGAAATTGACCATGGCTTAATAACGGCCTTAGTGGAGCGATGGCGACCCGAGACGCACACCTTCCACATGCCACATGGTGAGATCAGTATCACATTGCAGGATGTGGAGGTTCTTCTCGGGCTTCCTGTTGATGGTGACGCTATAATAGGGAGCACGCAGAAAACCTGGCTAGCGGTGTGCCGGGAGTTCCTTGGGTTTGAACCTATAAATCAACACCAGCATAAGCAATTAGATGGGCAGAGGATTCTCATAAGCCGACTTTTGGAGCAAGTTGCTGGTCCATTGCCGGCTAATGCTGTAGAGGATGACGTGCATAAGTACGCACGATGCTACATCCTAGCGCTACTGGGGGACACAATATTTGCGGACAAATCCGGCGATAGGGTGCATCTAATGTGGGTACAGCAGTTAGAGGATCTTCGCAACCCACATATGTACAGTTGGGGAAGTGCTTGCCTTGCATGGTTGTACCGAGAGTTATGCAAGGCAAGCGATAGGGGCACCAGTCAGATCGGTGGGTGCTTACTATTGGTCCAGTATTTGGCATGGGCCAGGTTCCCCTATTTGTGCCCAGCAGTTGAGCGTGGCCCGCCAGTGGGTGCTTACGGTCCTCCAGTGCGTGCTCTACTGGCCCTGAAGTAAGTCTTTCTTGAATCCCATCCCCACTCCCTTTATTTTGGACATAGTGCATTCTCCCTTCCAACACCCACTACACCTTCTTTTTAAGTAATTATTATTTGTCGGTGAATATTTTTTTTTTTTTTTTTTTGTTTTTGGGTGGACTGGGCAACTAATTGTTTTTTATAAAGGCAGTTTTGGGCAACCCATGATGAATTGGAAATTTTTTAGAGAGTCCATTATTGTTGTGAAAATGTGCTTGGGTGTGAAAAAATAGTATTTTTAATATTGTGTCGTGATAACTAATAACGTCTACAGCTTTGTCACTGTCATGTGCGTTGTATGTGCTTTTTTTTTTATAGGGACTATTGAAGTTCTAGTGATATTATTAATTGAACATTATCTTAGTTGATATATGTGATTATATTATAGATTTAATCATAGCATTATCTTCGTAGGAAAGTTGTAGATATTGATCCATTGTTGTTGATTGTGCTAGGTGGTTGTGGGTCCCAAACAAGAAAAATAGGCCCGCCCACATCTTCAGGGATAGGTATCGCGAGCAACTAGCTTCAATGTTGCCAAGCCAGGTATGAAAATGCCTTGTTTTACACGTTTAGGAACAATTTTATAGGTTTGGTTAATTTTGAAATATAAAGTCTGATGTCTTCTGTACTTGTTTTTTGGCTAGTCTAGGTGGTGTGGCAGCCATATGAAGCTGAGTTCGACCACCTTCTGCCGTGGTGCGTTGCCGGGAGGGCCGTGTGGACGACAACAGTGCCGCTTGTGTGTTTCCACCTAATAGAGAAACATACACCGGATCGTGTCGTTCGTCAATTTGGGATGATCCAAGAAATTCCCCGTTTTGTTGACACTGATACAGTCCTACATAAAATTGACTTAAGGGGGAAGGTCGGTGTGGATTGGATGCGGAGACATGCTGTGCATATAGTCCACTGGCGTAATCGCCTTCAACGCCGTTTTTAAGTAGTGCCTGGTGAGATGCCTCCACAGCACGACTACTTTGGTTGGTTCGACAGGGTAACTCGGAGGTTCATCGATAGGCCTGGTGCTAAGTTGACTATGCTGGTAAGTTCTCCATGTTTTTTACATCTTACTATACTTGTTAGCACGAAACCACTATTTACAACACATGATATATGTTATTACATTTTCTGCTTAGCACTTGCTCTCCTTATAATTTGCAATCATTACTACCATATCCAATTGAAAACCAACATTTACTTTATTATCGATTGGCATTGTTGATGATTTACGCATTACTAACGTGGGTTTTTCCTGTGCAGGTTTCACTTGTCAACCGTTTGTCGAGGCATCACCCAGTGGGCACAGAGGAGCACGAGGACATTACTGATGTGTTGACGGCAGTGCATCATGTTGACCGTGTACAACCTCCCATCCCTGAGGCCCCGAATGAGGACGCAGCTACTCCTGCGGGCCCAAGTAGTACTGAGGGCACAAGCACGAGCACAACTCTGACGGGATGTCCCTCTTGTCCGCCTGTTGCTACCCCTCAGGTTGTCCCTACTCCCGATTCCTCTCCATACACCCCACATGCATCCCCCAGTCTTACCATCCCTGCATTCACCTCATATCCATCCCCTAGCCTTACCATCCCCGCATTCACCTCACATCCATCCCCTAGGTTTCCATACACCCCACATGCATCCCCTAGCCTTACCATCCCTGCATTCACCTCACATCCATCTCCTAGCCTTACCATCCCTACATTCACCTCACGTCCATCCCCTACCCTTACCATCCCTTCATCCACCCCACATCCATCCCCTAGCCCCACCATCCCACATCCAGCTCCTCGCCCCACCATCCCTCCACCCACGCCACATCCTTGTCATGGGTCTGACATTCGTCCACCCCTCCCACAGTCATTTCCTGAGCTGTCACCCATTCCATCTTTTGACCTGGGTCTTCATCCAACCCCACCTGAGATGCAGCAGGAGCCACCCTCCCACAGTACATCTATTGCTCCTTCTTTAGCCATCGACCCACCCTATATTCAGGCTGAGCAGGCTGTTGGGTTACCTGCACTGGCAGAAGGTCGGCCGAAACGCATATCAAAGCCACCTCCTTGTGGGACAGGGGGGCACAAACATGGACACAAGGCTGGGCCCGAGGCATCCGACGAAGAGCATGCAAGACCTCCTCCTCGTTATACGAGACAACCTAAGGTCCAAAAAAGGTAACTCCATTGATACCTTTTGCAAAGTTTATTTGAAAATTTATGAGCAACTAAAAAGCATTCTTTGTTCTGATGGGTAGTTCATTATATTCTCTGATCAAACATGTTTCCCTTTGATCAAGTGGACTAATATATCTTCAATTAATGTGTTGTGGGTCTGTGGGGAAACACGTCATTGAAACATATCATTTATTCCATTTTCTTCTATGGGACAAAAACTTAGTTCCTTGATGAAATGCAGTTTCAAAATAACATTTTACGAATTACGAATGGTCATAGTTTAAAATAGGTTTAAGTACAAAACACAGCACTAAATTTGAAATCTATAACAAAGGATCTTAAAGTAATGTCACTCTAACTCATTTTCACTTGGTATTTTCATGAAGATGATGATGCTACGAAAAGGCTGGAAGCAGCAACAAATTAAGCTTTCAGCACAATAAAAGCAGCAACATATGAGATTATGAAAAAGATGGTGGTGGTGGTGGGCGTGGTAGCAGTTCACAAGATGGGAATTCTGCTGTTGAAGATGAAGAAAAGGAGGAAAAAAAAGGACTTCTTTTGGGCACAGAGATGGATGGCTCTGGGTCTGTTGTTGGCTTTAACTTGATTCCTCAATCTGGTATGTATCTATGTATTATTTATGTATTTGGTTTAGTTTTGTATTTTGGAATCTAGGTTTATTTTACAATTGTTGATAAGTTTTATATTATGTTGTTTTAAATTTTTAATGATTGTTTTATACTTTTATATTATGCGGACATATAATTCAAGTGCAAGGTGTTCTGGACCTTAGTGACATGTCTATATTCTCTGATCATTTTCAATTAATGTCCTCTTCTCTTTTCCTTTTGTTAAAAGAGTGACTAACCTTCCTCATTAACTTATTTAGGCTTTCAGATAAAGTTTATATGCTTGCCAGTGAGGTGTTGAAGAAGTTGGCCTCAGTTGTTTCATCCCATCGAAAGTTCTTTACATCAGAGCTTTCTGAATTAGCTGATGGGTTGGGCTGTTCAGCTGTTGAAGAGCTTGTCACTCTGCGGAAAACGCACATGCTAGGTTTGAGTGCTGGTTCCATGGCTGGTGCAGCAATCCTACGCGTTCTACAAGCACTTAGCTCACTCACTTCACGTAGCATTAATGAGGGTTCTTTGCCTATAGCATTAGCAGCTCGTGGACACCGTGTTATGGTTGTCTCGCCTAGATATATCAACGGTACACCTGCAGATAAGAAATTTGCTAATGCTGTTGATTTAGATTGCCTCATCAAAGTATATTGCTTTGGAGGAGTTCAGGAAGTTGGCTTCTTCCATGAGTATAGGGATGGTGTTGATTGGGTAAGAAATTCTGCATGCTTCTCAGTTATTTATTAGTCTTTGGGGTGTTTGAATCATTTATATGGTTAAACCCAAGTGCCTTTATTGAATAGTTATGTTAGCCAAGAACTCTTATTTCATTCCGTAGTCAATATAGCACAACAGTGGGAGAATCTTTATGATAATGATAGCTCTTTCTGTTCTCATTTAGGTATTTGTTGACCACCCCTCATACCATAGACCTGGAAATCCATATGGGGATATATATGGTGCTTTTGGTGATAATCAGGCATGTTTCTAAATTTTTATATTTATAACGTTGGATTGATAGAGTACTTCTACGTTCTTTTACTTGCAACTAATGACAACTTTTTCTTATTTGGTTTACAGTTCCGGTTCACTTTACTTTGCCATGCAGCATGTCAAGCTCCATTAGTGCTTCCACTGGGAGGGTTCACTTATGGGGAGAAATGTCTGTTCCTTGTCAATGACTGGCATGCAAGCCTTGTGCCAGTGTAAGAGGTCTTTGCTAATTTCTGCATATGTTTGACAATTTGCTTACTTTGTTCATTCCCTATATTTCCTAAGATTTAGATTCTGCTGTTTATGTATTTGCAGCTTTATTGTCTCACCTTTTTCCCCCAACGCTTACTGTTCTGGCATTATAGATTACTCTGCTAGATTTGTTTTGCGCTTGAGTACTCATTTACTTACTGATGTGGGAGTAGTTGCTAATCAGCCAGTGAATATTATGTATGGGATATTCCTTGCTACTGTGTTGGCTCTAATGCTCTTGCCATATCATAATGATTTGGGTAGTTCATTGTTGCACATTTTTCCCCCCCTGCAGATTATGCTTTATTCAGGCATAGTATTATTATTTAGGAGCTTTCTTTGATTTATTCTAGTAGTTGTCTTTAGTTAAAGTTAACAAGACTGGTAGAGGGGTTGATTGATCTTTACAATTCTTGTGATGCAGACTTTTGGTAGCCAAGTATCGTCCATATGGAGTTTATAAAGATGCTCGAAGCATTCTTGTAATACATAACCTGTCACATCAGGTAGATGCTTTTTTCTTACTTGATTTTATTGTTTTTTCAAAGAAAACAATAGAACATTAGCATATCCAATGGCTTCTGATTACGTCTGTTTAACCCAACATAGCATGACATGAACTCCCAAAAAGAATTGGTTGACATGAACGCCCATCTGTAAGTGACCCTTATATGTTATAGTGAAAATGCTAGAGAAAATAGAATGAAAAACTACATTTTTTCTTTGATACTTAGAAAGAAATTCTAAGTATGTCACTTCTTGGGGCATGATTTATAAATTACTCTCTATTATTTTTTTGAAAAAGATTTTGTATTTTTCTAGAACATCTCAAATTGATCTTCCTTACAAGGATGGACCCTTGGAATCATGGTCCGAGCGGGCTCTGAACACATGGAAGATGTTCCTGTGCATTCTAGAACACCCTTGAGATGCCCCAAGGATTCCTCTATGTAACTAGATCACTCTTGATGGGTATTAGGTTGTTGCCTTGTGAAACTGTAGAGAATATTAACACATGAAGTGTTTCCATTTATGAGAGTTCCTATGTCAATTGCGCGCACCTTTAAGAGGTGATAAGCAACTCAATCTTTCACTCATAAGTAGAATTTGATGATTGGTATACTTCTTGTAAATATGTCTTTTGGCTATTAAGTCAACACTAATGTAATAAACTAATGTCTTGCATATGCAAGGGAGTGGAACCAGCAACAACATACATGAATTTGGGACTACCTCCAAAGTGGTATGGAGCCGTGGAATGGGTGTTTCCAACATGGGCAAGGAAACATGCTCTAGACACAGGTCAAGCAGTCAATCTTGTAAAGGGTGCAGTTGTGACAGCTGGTCGATTACTGACAGTTAGCCAGGTTTTAAATGCTATATAGCATACTTCTATTGTGAGGGATCTCTTTAAATGATATATCAAGCATTTGTGCAGTGATCTGTAAATGACGAATTATTTTTTGTTATTGAAAATTTTGGATTAGACGCCATATTTGATTGGCCTCATGTAGGAGATAAATTATTTCAAAAAGCAAAACAAATAAACACTTAGATCGGTTGTGTTTTAATAGTATTGGTATAGTAACAATGTTTCTTTTAGAGAAATGCCATATATTTTATCATGATATGGTGCTTTTTATGTTAAAACAGTACCTTCTTATTGTAGGGGTATTCCTGGGAAATAACAACAGCTGAAGGTGGATATGGTCTAAATGGGCTTTTAAGCAGTCGAAGGAGTGTTCTTAATGGTATGTGTTAGCTATTTAGCTTAAAGTATACCTTTGCAAATTCTGTGCTAGAGGAGAATTATTCTTGATAAAGAGAGTTAAGAGTATCATATTGATGGTGAGGTGTGGAATGTTTTTCATGTCCTGTCCTTTTTATAATCTTTATCAAATTTTCAAATCTTTGGACATCATTTTATGTTTTCAACTAATTCAAAAACCTTAACATCTTAACCAATTGTTATCCTCTGATGGAACTTTACACTGCTTCAGAGAAAGTTTTAAATATAATTTATATTTTGAGATATTGTCCCAAAGTCAGATATCTTTTACAATTGATATAGACATTTTTAATACACCGTGTTCCCATTTATAGTGAAGCGTTCCCATCTAAACCAAGCAATATTACTAAAACATCAGCCCTTCAGCGGATCGAATCACATAATTGAACAATCTTTCTATTGGATTTATTTTTCAAAGTTTAAAATTTTTTAAATGCTAAGCAATTATCTAACTGACTTTTGAGTCTGTTTACATCTAGGAAGTGACAGTTTACTCAAGAATTTAAAAGAGTGATTTTTTGTTTGATATATAAATCAAGTTTTTATATGTATTTGCATTAAGCAACATGGACTGGTTGAAACCAATTGAAATTAAGTACCTTTCTTATAAAATATTTGTCTCGCCAGCTGTGTTTTTATTTTTTTTGGGAGAAACTTTACATGTTTTCTTTGTGTCAAACTAGTTTGGCTGAAGAGTGAGGTGGTTTAGTTTCTTCTTACCACACGTGATTTATATGTATACATCTTCAAAACTCATATAATCTTAGCAAACTTCAAAAATAATGGGGATTTAAAATTTTTCTGCCCACAAAGTTTGAAATTTTTTGGAGTTGCCTTTGATTTGGATGTGCTTGAAGGGATTTGCCAATTTCATCATTAATGATGTATCATTTCCATTTCTCTGCCACATACATGTGTTTGTGTCAGCTAATAAAAAGAAAAATTGGTGAATAGAAGAAAGTGTTGCTCAATTAAATTATTTAGTTTGGTACTTAACTTTCAAACTAATTATTTTTACTTATTACCAGGGATCACAAATGGCATTGATGCAGCTGAATGGGACCCATCTTCAGATGAGCATAGCAGGTAACATATTTTGCTTCTTAAGTCTTCTTAACTCCAAAATTTCACTTCTACTCTTTGTTTCCTATCAAATCCTTTCCACTCAGCAGCTTAAATGTCTAAGGGACAACCTTTTGTGTCTGAAGTTGAAGAAGAGGAGGTAAATTATTTGCATATTGATTCAAAGGGTGACAATTTTGTAGGTAGGGTACATGGGACAACAAAATGTAGTGTAGGGATTGAACCTCAACCTCAGAGGGTGGATAAGAAGTTAGCATCTGTGGAACAATTTCTACTGTCTAAAGTTGAAGAGGGAGAGGATGATGATGATGATGATTGTGTTGTTTTGAGTGGCAAGGGAATTGCTAAGGAGGTGAAGAGGCAAGGGAGTAAATCCAAAGACAAGTATGATGATTTGGATGGTGTTGATGTGTTGGATGATTATGCAGATGATTCTGTTGTGGAGGATGATGGTTCTATAACTTTGAATGGCCCATAATCTAGTTACAAGTTGCCTGGTACGATTGCCAAAATGTTGTACCCGCATCAATCTGATGGGTTAAGGTGGCTCTCGGCTTTGCATTGTCAGGGTAAGGGTGGAATCTTAGGGGATGACATGGGTTTGGGGAAGACAATGCAGGTAAAGAAATGGATATATTTTATAAGGAAATTTTGTTTTATATATATACACACACGTGCATATAATATTTGTAATTTGTTGACAAAACTTTTTTTCTTATTTCAGATTTGTGGCTTCTTAGCTGGATTATTTCATTCGCATTTGATTAAGAGAGCAATCATTGTGTGGCTAAGATTAACCAGTTGCCAGGTTTGATCTGCTTTTTCTCAGTCTACATTTCATTTCATCTCCCATTGTGGTTTCATTTAAAATGTCATGTTGATCTCCTAGTTTGCACTTGTATTGTGTAGAGACAACTTTATGAAGCTTTTCTGAAAACTGAGTTGGTTCTGTCAGCTTTTGATGGTTCACCACTGGCTGCATTAACGGTACTGTTCATGATCCTTAATCATGCTTCTGCTGTTTTTTTTTTTTTTTTTTTGGGTAGTTAAATCATTGTTTTAAATCATTGTTTCTCTAATTGTCAAATATTTCGTACTAAAGGCCTATACTTCTTTTGGTTGATAGAGAGACAAGGAATAAGTCAGTTTGAGAGAGACATTGTTCACATGCTTTTCCAGACTTCTTTTGCTTGATAGAGACAAGCTCCATGTTCTTGGACCTCATAGGTAGGGTCCAACGAAACTGATGAAAAGGCTGACGAGGTTGTAAAGTATGATATTTAGGATTGTTGGACGCCTGAAAATCATTATCGATGGACTGCATCTAAATGGTAACCATTTCTAGATGTAGACCATCGATAATGATTTTCGGGGGTCCAACAATCCAGAATATTGGACTTTATAACCTCATCAGCCTTTTCATCAGTTTCTTTGGACCCTACTTATGAGGTCGAAGAACATGGAGCTTCAAGGTGCTGAAGGTGTAGAAACAGCTCTACAGTTGGCAAGGAAATGGGGTGACGAGAAGATAAAAATTCCCAAAGTTGAGGGGACAGCCAGATATCTCCGAAATGCATTAATGAAAGAATAATTTAAATCAAGTTGAAGGCGTGAAATAAGTTGACGGAGGCCTAAAACAATTGTATGAGAAAAGAAAGGTGACCTCACTTACGCTTATAGCAAAAGAGTAGAATTGATAGTCAATAACTAAAAGAAGCCATTTCTTAGGGAAACAATTATTAATTGCAATTTTTGTATTTTGTGCAGAAATTGCTGCTGCATTTCGGTGACGATTCGGTTCAGACCGTTGAGGTATTGATAGATCTGACTGTATCGGATCAGATCAGATCCATGGAGTTTTCAATATGAGCGAAACAAAGTCGTTTTGTGTTAGGGTTGTGTGATTATCAGTCATGTGGTTTGAATTTTGATCAATTATCAGTCATGTGGTTTGAATTTTGCTCTTGCACAATGCAGGGACTGTTTTTGCCTTTGGTGTTACAAGTAGTGGGAAGGCACACACTATGCCTGTAAGCATCAGATCCTGCTTTCCTCCACTTAGTATGTTTTCTTTTTGTATGGATGTTTTCTAAGTTACAAATATCATCACAGTAAATTGGTCTGTTTTGAACATTCTGCATGCTTAGTAAATAGGCCTCCTGGATGTCATTTTTATTTGAGTAGAAGATAACAAGTTACTTATCAAGACACACACGCATAGAGAGAGAGAGGTAAAATTTTGATCATTGTGGTCGAAACCCAGCAGTAAGTGAGTGGGTTTTTTCTTATGAAAGTGCTGACCTTATGTGACAACCAAAATCTATATAATATGAATTTAACAATCTAGCAATTGACAAATAAAGTTACCAAACCTCATATTATAATTGAACTCCAAATAAGTAACTAAAAATCTATAAAGGTCATAATCCAAGACAACAATCTTCAAAGCTTGTTGTGGTTCGCAATGTAGAAAACAAGTCTCCATCTCAGTTACAAATTTGGGGTCCATCTCAGTTGGAAAAGGAGTTCCACATTCCCCAATCTGTTCATGGTTTAGTATATACTGATGGATGGTAACTAATAGTATGGGTCTAGTTTTGTAAGGATGAATTTATTTGGCATTTGATCTTAACCTGGTTTATTATTGACTTTTTGTGTATGACCTTAGTAGTAGAAGTTGTTTAATTGTAAGTATTAATACTGCTTGTAGATGTACCAGTAGCAGCAGCATCAATTGTACTGGCAGTGATGGTTGTAATTGTTGTAGTTCCTATATAGTTATAGTAATTCTATATCATCCTCATCGACATAGGCTCTTAATGGTATAGGTTTGAGGGAATTTCCTGGAATTCTGATGAAACTCTCATTGCTTCTGTTGCTGAGGAACCATCTCCCTCCAAGCCCACATTTAATGATCTTGGCTACAAGAAAGGTGGTTCCACCGAAAAGGACTGCAGTAGCTGGAAAGGACAAGGGGATTGGGAGGAGGATTGGGGGGAAACCTATGCAGGAAAAAGGCAGCCTGCACTTTTTGTCATCAATATCAACAGGTTGGTATCATTTCTTACAAAAATAAATCAATGTTGTGGTAAGTTTATTGGCGCTTTACTATAGATAGAAGAACCTTAATTTAAAGAATTCTAGATTTTTTTTTTTTTTTTGGAGAGACCTAGAATTTTGGACTAGGCAAAAATAAGGGCTTATGGATTAAGAAATCGTTGGCGCTGTAGTTTTGATTCTGAAAGGCCTTCCTACTTTATGTGTGCTGATGTTGGGCAGGTTTGACAAATTTTTTTGTAAAGTTTAAATAGTATCTGACTGGCCATTTTTATGCTACCATTATTCAACATATATATAAAAGAGATACAATTTTATGATTGATCTGGTAGGATTTCCTCACAAAAACATGACTGTGACCAGCCTTTTTGTTATTAGAAACTGCTACCCGAGTCCCATTGCATCATTTTGTTATTAGAAACTGCTAGCTGTGTGTCATATCACTACGGCAAATAACTTTTGTGATTGTGGCTTTCCATAGGGAAGTTCATGAAGAAGTAAATCAAGCAAGAGAAAAGGCTTCTGAGCTGAAATTGCACAGGCAAAAGCAAGCAGCAACTCGCCGGGAGAAACTGAGACAGGCCTATTTAAAGAAACGGCTAGAGAATTTCAAAGCTGCATCCAATGCAGAACAGACATGATCCACCCAAGGCAAGGATCATATTGTTTTGTTAGTTGCTATTGACTTAACCAGGTCAATGTGCTTGGTCCTTACAGTCATCTCATGGTGAAATGGAATTCACTTCATCCTTGAATGTATTTTTTTCGCCTCACTTTTGTATTTGTGTACAGTAAGGTTGTTTACGGTATCAATTATATGATAATGTTCACTTAGCTAAATGCGCATTGCACATTGCCATTACAAAATATTCCATTCATTACATACATTACAATTTTATGTTGTTTTATTTCTCCCTTATGAAGTCAGCTGTTGATGTAAGTTATTGTCATTGGAAATGTTTTTGGTAGATTTTAGTTAGGGGCTGGGAGTTGTTGTATGTATTTCATGTACATTTTGGTTAGGGGCTGGGAGTTAGGGGCTGGGAGTTGTTTTTGGTAGATTTTGGTAGATTTTAGTTAGGGGCTGGTTCAGTCTATTCGGTCTGTTTCAGTCTATTCGGTCCATTTCATCAATTTCGGTCTACTTATTTCCACTTTGGTTCAGTTTGATTTATCCAATCCATTTCGATCCATTTAGATATTTCTGGTCCAATTTGGTCCATTCGGTCTGTTTCAGTCAGTTCGGTCCATATGATCCGTTTCGGTCTACTTATTTCCACTTTGGTTCATTTTGATTTATCCAATCCATTTCCGTCCATTTAGATCTCTCTGGTCCAATTTGGTCCATTCGGTCTGTTTCAGTATATTCGGTCCATTTGATCCATTTCGGTCTACTTATTTCCACTTTGGTTCATTTTGATTTATCCAATCCATTTCGGTCCATGTAGATATTTCTGGCCCAATTTGGTCCATTCGGTCTGTTTCAGTCTATTCGGTCCATTTGATCCATTTCGGTCTACTTATTTCCACTTTGGTTCATTTTTATTTATCCAATCCATTTCCGTCCATGTAGATCTTTCTGGTCCAATTTGGTCCATTCGCTCTGTTTCAGTATATTCGGTCCATTTGATCCATTTCAGTCTACTTATTTCCACTTTGGTTCATTTTGATTTATCCAATCCATTTCGGTCCATATAGATATTTCTGGTCCAATTTGGTCCATTCGGTCTGTTTCAGTCTATTCGGTCCATTTGATCCATTTCGTCCTACTTATTTCCACTTTGGTTCATTTTGATTTATCCAATCCATTTCGGTCTGTTTAGATCTTTCTGGTCCAATTTGGTCCATTTCGGCTTATTTGATCCACTTTAGTCGATTTTCTTTGATTGTTAGATGTAATCCTATTTTATTATAAATATAGTATATAATACTATATTTTTATTCGATTGTATTATATAATATATAATATCACATAAATAATTTGATGTTTACAATTATACATTGTAGATAATAAATTATACATTATTCTCGCTATCAAAATAATTATATATTCTCATGCATTACATGAATTTGTGACTACTTGTATTGAAGTCCACAATTCTACACTCCATTTCCAACAATTATTGCACAAAACTCAAGGTGGGATGTCCCACATACACTAAGCAAACTGTATCATATTCTCATAATTTGTTTAATTCCTTGAACATATGAAATGTGATCTTTAGAATATTGCTTTTCTGCATCTTTTAGTAAGTATTTAACCCCTTCGGAATGACGTATAACTGACTAACGAAACCAACTCACACCTGAAAATGCTATATATCTCTCAAAGTGAGATTGGTACATGTATTTATTTTGAAAATATTCAACCTATTTAAATTGCAGACACTGTAATTTCTAATATATTAGTAAGTTGTAATAGTAGAATTGCAGTGAAGGAGAATGAAAATCCTTGACCATAACAAATCACAATAGACAAAGATCATTTCCAAGGAATGCAGTTAAGCAAACTATCAAGGTCACAACTAAGAGTAATGGAGTACAAGGGGAATGAGAAAAAGTTCCCATTTCAAGAATTCCATCCGTCACTTTCTCAACAGAACTACTACACTATTCATCTTCACTTTCATCAGTCACTTCATCAAATTCAGAATCCTCATTATGATTATCAATTTCATTAATATCATCATCATCACCATCAGATATCTCCGAAACAGTTGCCAAGAGCTTCATCTTCTATGAAGGAGCAGCCATTTTGCGCGGTTCTTTCTTCTTGGCTGACTATCAAAGTCACAACTAAGAGTAATGGACTACAAGGGGAATGAGAAAAAGTTCCCATTTCAAGAATTCCATCCGTCACTTTCTCAACAGAACCACTACACTATCCATCTTCACTTTCATCAGTCACTTCATCAAATTCAGAATCCTCATTATGATTATCAATTTCATTAATATCATCATCATCACCATCAGATATCTCCGAAACAGTTGCCAAGAGCTTCATCTTCTATGAAGGAGCAGCCATTTTGCACGGTTCTTTCTTCTTGGCTGACTATCAAAGTCACAACTAAGAGTAATGGACTACAAGGGGAATGAGAAAAAGTTCACATTTCAAGAATTCCATCCGTCACTTTCTCAACAGAACTACTACACTATCCATCTTCACTTTCATCAGTCACTTCATCAAATTCAGAATCCTCATTATGATTATCAATTTCATTAATATCATCATCATCACCATCAGATATCTCCGAAACAGTTGCCAAGAGCTTCATCTTCTATGACGGAGCAGCCATTTTGCGCGGTTCTTTCTTCTTGGCTGACTATCAAAGTCACAACTAAGAGTAATGGACTACAAGGGGAATGAGAAAAAGTTCCCATTTCAAGAATTCCATCCGTCACTTTCTCAACAGAACTACTACACTATCCATCTTCACTTTCATCAGTCACTTCATCAAATTCAGAATCCTCATTATGATTATCAATTTCATTAATATCATCATCATCACCATTAGATATCTCCGAAACAGTTGCCAAGAGCTTCATCTTCTATGACGGAGCAGCCATTTTGCGCGGTTCTTTCTTCTTGGCTGACTATCAAAGTCACAACTAAGAGTAATGGACTACAAGGGGAATGAGAAAAAGTTCCCATTTCAAGAATTCCATCCGTCACTTTCTCAACAGAACTACTACACTATCCATCTTCACTTTCATCAGTCACTTCATCAAATTCAAAATCCTCATTATGATTATCAATTTCATTAATATCATCATCATCACCATCAGATATCTCCGAAACAGTTGCCAAGAGCTTCATCTTCTATGACGGAGCAGCCATTTTGCGCGGTTCTTTCTTCTTGGCTGACTATCAAAGTCACAACTAAGAGTAATGGACTACAAGGGGAATGAGAAAAAGTTCCCATTTCAAGAATTCCATCCGTCACTTTCTCAACAGAACTACTACACTATTCATCTTCACTTTCATCAGTCACTTCATCAAATTTAGAATCCTCATTATGATTATCAATTTCATTAATATCATCATCATCACCATCAGATATCTCCGAAACAGTTGCCAAGAGCTTCATCTTCTATGAAGGAGCAGCCATTTTGCGCGGTTCTTTCTTCTTGGCTGACTATCAAAGTCACAACTAAGAGTAATGGACTACAAGGGGAATGAGAAAAAGTTCCCATTTCAAGAATTCCATCCGTCACTTTCTCAACAGAACTACTACACCATCCATCTTCACTTTCATCAGTCACTTCATCAAATTCAGAATCCTCATTATGATTATCAATTTCATTAATATCATCATCATCACCATCAGATATCTCCGAAACAGTTGCCAAGAGCTTCATCTTCTATGAAGGAGCAGCCATTTTGCATGGTTCTTTCTTCTTGGCTGACTATCAAAGTCACAACTAAGAGTAATGGACTACAAGGGGAATGAGAAAAAGTTCCCATTTCAAGAATTCCATCAGTCACTTTCTGAACAGAACTACTACACAAGTCATCTTCACTGTCATCAGTCACGTCATCAAATTCAGAATCCTCATTATCATCATCAATTTCATTAATATCATCATCATCACCATCAGACATCTCCTAAACAGTGGACCGAATTAGTCTGAAGTAGATAGAATAAGGGCCAATGTGAACTAAATGGACCAAATTAAACAGAAGTTGATTAAGTAAGACGGAATGAGCCGAATTGGACCAAATTGGACTAAAGATGACAAAATGGACCAAATAGAACCAATATGGACTAAATAAGAGTTTTGAATATTTATCTTTTTTATTGCATTTTGAGGGCTCATATTTGTAATTTCTAATGTCGATTTCAGGGTTTTTTTTTACTAATTGTTTGTTTTTTTTTCCTTTTTTTTTTAAACTCAAAAGTAAAGAGTTTAGCCCAAATTTAATAAAATTTCATACTTGTTAACTCAAAAATGAAGAGGGAAAGAAAAAAAAGTATTTTTGCGCTAAACATGAAAAGAAAAATAACATAAATAATCAATTTAAGGCCCAATTACTCTAAAATGGACTAAAAGAGGACCGAAATTGACTGAGTGGACCAAAATAGACCTAATTGGCCCAAATACAAAATTATTTAATTTTTAGAGAAAACAAACTATCTTCAAAAACATTATAAATTATATTACAATACAAAATAATAATTTATTCTCATATATCACGTGGATCTACAACTAGTTTTGAAAACAAAACTTGACAAAACACACGACTACATAAGAATTATATGAAACAAGGCAAGACACGGGTAAAGCAATTTCCTGACAAGTTTACAATCTATAGAGCAATGATTTATTAGGATTTTGGAAATGGAAAATGCATGTAGAAAAATATTAATACAATATCAAAGTCAAGTCAAATCATGGGGTTCTGAATTGCTATTAACATCATCATCTTGTATGTTTTGGCCTAAGATAGCAATGTCACCACCTATTATTATTATTATTTTCTTTTTGTCGGAAACTCAATATATTCAAGTTCTTTGTTTAATAAAATTTTGTAATGAACCCTGTAAACAAAATTCCTGGAGCCGCCACTGAATGTCACCACCTATTACAACATCCCGAACGAACACAACATCAAAAAAATTCCAAGCACTGACCAAAACCTCTCTAAATAATACCGTACCACTTTAAATTTGATGTATTTTACCTGTATCCAAGTCAAACCCACAATGTATAACTCATCACACACCCAATATGCAAAAGACAAGAAACAGATAATAGAATAAAAGGTTCTGTAAGTGGTTCACATGTAACAAATTTAAATTTCTAATAAACCTTATAGTACTTGATAGACCACCCACTTGCATTGCCCATCAAAGTGTGCTTCCATGACTGGTACTCAGGCATGGTATAAAATGATAATTGTGTCCCATTTGTGTGAGTTGCCTACAAAGATGATAAATGATTATTTTCCCTGAAGAAACAGTCCACTTATAGTGAAGTTGTGCTAATATTTGAAATAGTTAACTGAAAAGACCAACCTTCACAATAGGAGTGGTAAACTCAATTAAAGTATAAGCATGGAACTTTTAACAGTGATGGCCAATAAGAAAGAATAAAATTGATCCTGTTGCCCTTTGATGTGGGAATCATCACGATCCTGTACAAGAATTATAGTTACAATTTTATATTGGTTGAAGGCTATCCATGGGCCTTGTAGAGAGAATTGTAAGCGTAAAAGAAGAACAAAACAATAAGAGAATTTTAAGGCGCACCTGATCAGTCATTAGCATCAAATGACCATATCTCAAAGATTTTACATTGGTGTATTCTTTATGCTGCTGAAGTCCAACAATATGCTTTACGAACTGAATTTCTTTATTCTCAGTGAGCTGTTTAACGATGGCCAATGATAAACAACTACATACAAGCATATGATACTAGTCAAATTCATGGGCATTATAGTTGCCCTCTTATCACACAAAATCAAAATAATACTAGCTATCATCACTTCGAAGAAGCCTCCTGTTGTTGAACTTGCCAAAGTAGTAGCTACTAATGTTGAAGCAATATCATTGCTAGCATTATAGGCAAAAGGTGCACAACGCAACAAATGTAACGAGTACAATGGATAGCAAATAGTTCAATTACAACAACATTCAGCGATAAACAAAATAATAACTATAAGTATCTCAATACAACATAGTCTACAATGCCATCCAGAAATCGAGTCTCCGCTCGCCTGACAAACATTAAAATACGGTCGTTAGTTTCCAAATGCGAAGAACAAAAACCAAATGAAATTGTTAGCATATTATATAAAAATAGGGAGGGCACTTGCCTAATTCATAGCACTACCACTTGTTGAAGCCCCACGGGAAATGGGACAGCTTCTACGGTTATGCCCCTCTTGATGACACAGTCCACATCGCTGCCTCGGTTGAATCTCCCTCAAGTCCGGATCTTCCCTCCGGCTTCCCCGTTCTCGCCGTACCCCATCCATTTCATTCCTTAATCTAGACTTCACAGGACGACCTTTGGCCCGCAACAGCTGTGGGTCAGGCACCCACCGTGCTCCGCGAACGTCCCTCCACAAGGACTCCGACTTGGGCACCACGAAATGATGTGAATATGTTTGGATCGCGTTGCTCAAACTGTAACATGGGTCAATATAGCTTGTCGCATCGCGGTGCAAAGCTTTCAGAACTGTAATTGCATGTGAACAAGGGATCTTCAAGTTTTGCCATTTTCCACAGCCACATTTCATAGCAAATACCTGCACTTCATGACTGTGGTTTCCCCCTCCACCTCTATGGTCGTTGTACGGGGTAACCACTTGATATACACCCATTTCATGATTAAAATGCCTCAGAGTGTGTCCTATGGTTTTCTGCTCATTTTTGTTATAGATTTCCATTGCATAATCACTCCATAACTTACCTCTAGAGAGATCAGAAGAAATTTGTTTATTTCGATCGTGGAAATATGCAACAAGTTTGGACCAAGTGAACTCAGCCATTGCAGTAATGGGCAAACTGCGGGCACCTTTAAGTACCCCGTTAAAGCACTCAGAGATATTGGTTGTCATTGCCCCGTAACGTCTTCCACCATCATGTGACTGCGTCCATTTTTCCACATCCTCACTCATTAGATATGTGTATGGCATATAGCGTGCAACATGGCGATCAGTTAGGTCTACACCCCTCAGTAAATTAATCTCGGCCTCCTTAATGGTTTGCATTATGGACTCAAATTTAGCTGCATGAGTTGCATATCCAGCTTTCAGGGCCAACGCCTTTAGAATCGGGTCATCAAAGTGTGTGTTGAAATTGCTAGCAACATGTTGAAGGCAATATCGATGATATACCCGTTCTGTTCCATCCTGACCTCTAGGCCACTCTCGAATGGCACATTTGATACCTTTATGTCGATCAGAAATAATGCAAATGCCCTGGTTAGGTATGACATGCTCTATCGAAGTCCTTAGACACTCTAAAAACCACCCCCAACTAGCCCCTGACTCTTTGTCCACAACAGCGAAGGCAAGAGGTAAAACCTTTTGGTTAGCATCGGTTGTCATTGCAATCATCAATACCCCTTTGTATTTACCATACAAATGAGTCCCATCAATACTAATCACTGGCCTGCAATATTGGAATGCAGCAATGCATGGAGCGAATGCCCAATATACATAGCGCAGTAACGCAGTACCGTCAACTGGCCTAGGTATGGTGTGATAGTTGTACCGGGTACCCGAATCCTGATCCAAGTATGCCAATAACAACTTTCGCAACCTTTGGTAAGACTCCTCCCAATCCCCAAATATCTTAGCAATTGCCTTTTGTTTTGCATCCCATACTTTATAGTAAGAAAGCTCATGCTTATACTTAGTATGTATGATCTCCCAGAGCTCATCAATACGAGCAGTGTGCTTTTTTTGCAATTTTTCCACAATTTCTGATGCAACAAAATTAGAATCCATCATTCTACCGTCTCTACGCAAGCCAAAGGGTATACAAGTGTGTGGACCCACATAAGACGTGACCATCCACAGACCATTAAGTTTAGCCTTCATATATGCCCCAACATACCATTTGCAATTGTCGTCAACACATGCAGCGCACAATTTAGTTGGGGTCGACCTTCGGATTCTAAAATTTCTATTATGAGTTGCTGCGTATATTGTCAATGCACGCTTCACCGCCTGTTTATTTGCAAAAGTCAATCCTTTACAAAAATTCATCCCATCTTCCCAAGTAGAAACAAATAGTATCTGAAGACGTGAAGGATCAACCATATTTTCCCAAGTATTTTCGTAGAATGACTCAGCAGGAGGTCTGTAAGTTGTGGTCGTATTTGTATCATGGTGGATGCCAATATCATCGTCTGCAACACCTTCATCGTGGTACTCCATATTTTCCTCTTCAAAATTCGGAACGACTTCATGGTCATCTACATCAATCTCAAAGTCGCCTCGCTCAACCATCTCTTCGAACTCATCTACACCATCACTATTTTCCCCATCATTCACAGCAGGATTTTCGTATTCATCTTCGTCTTCCTCTTCTAAATGTGTTTCTTGAGGATGGAGGCTTTCGCCAATATTGGCAACATTACCTTGAAATGGGAGCATATAACCGCCCACAACATGATCTTCGTCTTCGTCTTCCTCCTCTAAATGTGTCTGTTCAGGATGGAGGGTTTCACCAGTATTGCCAACATGATCTTGAAATGGGAGCATATAACCTCCCATTGAAGAATTCATTGTATACCCTCCCATTGAAGAATCCATTGTATACCCACCCATTGTATACCCTCCCATTGTAGTGCATCCATCATCTAGGGTTGTAAATTGTAAAGACGTAGTTGTTTCTTGCACCACCTCATTATCAACTTCTGCACTTGCCTCCAAACTTACGTACAACTCAGCAGCATTTACTTGGGGCATTTTCTGTATCCTATTAAACATCATCTTTACATGTTTGTCTTCTTTGATCGCCATATACCCGTAATTTATCCGTTCATGAAGGACTTTTTGTGGGTAACGATAAATAATATTGATATCATACCAAGCACGATTCAAATTCAATTCGCCCATGATTTTGCTCTTCAAATCATTCAACGTCTTCAACTTACGACGTAGCATCATGTAGTAGCATTGGATACCAGGCCCTCTAAACGGGATTCCGTCAATCTCATCAGGATTATCAAGGGGTCCACCGAAGTATACATTTATATCAATATTCTTCAAAGATTGTGAACCTATTAAAGAGTCAAGTATAGTATGTTAGTGACATATTTTATCTCTTTCATTTAACATCAATTACAAAACTTTTTCTATCTACTCAAAATACAAAAATTACAACTTCTCACGCCACAATTGCATACACTCACCCCACATCACATACAATTCTACTGGCGCAATTATTATCATTTCGTACTCAAACAATGAAAAAACTAAAGACAAAACTCACCCCTATTACAAAATTTTAACTAAGCTCTAACAAAAATATAAATAAAAATATCAAACCAAACAACAAAAGTAATGAGGATGTGCAAATGAATGAGTGCAATTATGTAACATCATTATTCCATATATAATTTCAATTTTTAGGTATATTAGAGTCTAATTCTAATTGGGTCCAAGAAAAATACAACTGTAGCCCCCTCCATCAAATCTGCCCAAATGAACAAGTTAATGATTATTTAGTTGTTAAAGAAATGTAATTTTTTTTTTACTTATTAGAAATAGGACATGAAAGTTGCATTATGTCCATTTTCCTTTGATCAACTTAATCATTATTTAAAATATATCATTATTACTAATATTTTTTACTTTATTTTTCACATAAAGTAAAATCTTATGATTATCGATTCGATTCTATGATTTACTCTATGAGGACCTCTTATAGGTCCTGTTTAGGATCTCAATTTTAATAACCTTGGAAAACTTGTAAATTACGAATATCTACTAGAAACATATTCATATAGATCATGTTTAGGATCTCAATTCTAATTTATTCATAATTTTTTGTTAATTACAAATATCTACTACAAAGGTATTCATATAGCTTTGAAAACATTTGAAAAAGATCCAAAAAAAAAAATTAATTGACCAATTAATTGAATCTTAGAGGGATATTTTTTTTGTCTTTAAAGTATTAAAATGGATATTTGGATAAATTTTTTTTTAGTAACTTAGTAATAAACAAAACATATTATAACGTTTGACATAGCAAATATTATTTTTAATAATTTCATTGCTAGATTAGTTGTTATTATAACGTTTGACTAAAATAAACAAATAATTATACTATTTATAAAAAGTATTGAATTTTAGTTAACTGAAAATATTTTTGTATTAATGAAATAACATAAAGCAGAGAGGTTCATTAGACATTACCAAAAAAAAAAAAAATCAATTATACATTTAAAGTGCTACATATATATATAGATATATATATATATATATATATATATATATATATATTTCACTGGTTACTACGAACAAATATTTTTATTAGGAAATGTCATGACAAATTCAATACAAGCAAAACTTTCTAAAGCAGTTATACATACATTAAACAACCAACAAGAGAGTGAGGAGACCCTTACCTGACATGAGGATGTGCAAATGCACTACTGGATTGTATGAGAGTGAGAGAGAGACTACAATGATCAGTTTGTATGAGAGTTAAGAGGGAAGTATTGTTCTGCTCTGTAGAATGAGTATGAGAGTTGAGAGAGGAGTAATGCAGAGTAAGAAAGGATGAGTTGAGAGAGAAGCAATAGAGCTTTAGCCAAACGACATAAAAAAGTCGCGGGCTTAAGTTTTGGCAGAGAATAAAGTAACTCTGCATTGTTCACGCCAGGCCAGAACAACATGTATCTGAAGACATACACGCCAGGCCAGAACAACATCCTGAAGACACACGCCAGAGGTGGTCAGTGACATGACCGGATGGGACTGGACATGGGGGTACATAGATCTCGAGTTTTTGAGACTCGAGATCCGCGTGGCATCTATGTGGATGCCACGTGGCATTTGCCCACGTCAAACCATAAAAACCGACTGTCAAAGGATCGAGGTATGAGCACTGAATTCGACTTTCTAAGACTCGAGGTGTTAGAAATTTATATTGTTTGCAAACCGGGTCAACTAACTAAATAGTTAAAGAAAAAAAAATACTTACATATTTCCTCCCCTGCTTGTTTGGCCGGTGACAAGGCCCCCCACTTCGCACATAAATCATGAAGGAATCAAAGGAACAGAGAACTTTTGGTAATATCTAATACGTCCCTCGTAAATAAAAAATATTTTACTATTTACCTTTTTTAAAGGGTTACAAAAGTATATAAAAAATATTTCACTATTTACTGTTTTTAAAGGGTTACAACTTACAAACGTGTAAGCACATATTTTTCTATTTTCCTCCTTTTCAAGCCAAACAAAAGAAAAATAATTTGCTTAAAATAAAAAAGGAAAAATAGTATATTCTATCGATTCTTTATTTCCTTTCCTTTCTATAAGTCTATAACCAAAAATACCAAAAGAAAACCACCATCTCAACGTACCAAAAAATCCAAAGATTGATAATTATTATGTTTCTATTTTTTTTTTTTTTTTGTGCTGTACTTGTTTGTTAAAAATCCACGAGACTAAAAAGGCCCATTCGTTCCTTCAATATCTTCATTTGAAGCCCAAAATCGAATCCACAACCTCCATTTGTACCATTTTTGTAAAAATTCAATCCATAGTTTTAAAATCCGTATTGCTTCTCAAAAAAAAAAAAAAAAAAAAATCCGTATTATGTTATATTTTTTTTAATTAAAAACTGTTTTTCTAAGAGAAAAATTAGAGGTGGGTTATTATAGTTTAATAGAAATGATCTTAAGTGAGCAAAGTATCACCTTTTAAACCATAAATAAGTAATTTAAATTGAAGTCAAAATACATTCCAACTAATTTGTAATTAACACAGAAAATATTTTATTTTTTCTTTCATTTCTCTTGCTTTTCATCAGCTACAAACAAACGTAGTAAAGCAAATAAAAACAAGCCAATCATATGGAACCATTGACAAAATCATTATCCTGCTACGATAGCGAGTTCAACTTCACCGGAGATATTAGTGTCACGATTGCTACCATCAACGCCCTGTTGGTCTGGCTTGAATTGCTGAAGCATTTGAGGATTTTGACAATTATTTTTGCGAAGATGAGCACGAAAAAGTGCAAAAGCGTAATCACAACCACTTTGCTAACGGAAAGAGATCCTTCACTGTCATAAAAGAAAGTATATTCACAACCAGGAAAATTTTTAAAAACAAAAACAAGAACATAAATATGTTTAGCCATTTTACCTGTCACTTGTTGCAGAAGAAACGACCACCCACTGACATAGTGTGCAAGAAGCGGGTGGAGCTAGCGAATTGGTAGAAGTAACAAGAACAACCATGATCATGTCCAAGCTTCTATTTTTTAACTTTCAAGTTTGGTTTTGGTTGGATATATATATATATATATAATGAACCAGTGTAACCCTACACTATAAGAAAAAAATGTTTATTGCAACGAAAAAAACCATTGCAATAACATTAGAGTCATTGCAATAGTTGATACAAGATGTTGCAATAAAATTTGAGGTAATAGGTTTATGTAACAAAAATTTTTGTTGCAATAAACTCCAAATATTTTAATAATAACTTTGATGCAATGATATATATATATATATATATTGTTACAATAAACAATTTACTATTTCAAATATCTTGTAAGTATAGGTTATTACTTCACGAAACTTGTTGTAATAGATTGCAAATAATTGAACAAAATAAATCGGATTAAATTACTGCAATGATATTTTCATTGTAATAGATAATTAATTCATTTTGTCACTCTGATTGACAATGAAATAATTGATTCTAAGTTATTGCAACAATATATTCATTGTAGTTACGTGTTTGTCATTGCAATAGACTGTAAAAGAATTAATATCAAATTATTGCAATGGTGACTTTGATGCAATAAGCTATTAATTCGAAATTGTCATTGCAATAGATTACAAAAACAATTGGTATCAATTTATTACAATGATTCTTTCATTTTAAGTTATTGCAACAATTTTTCATAATATATTAAAGCTTCTATTGTAGCTAAAAATTATAAGTTATTGCAACTTATTATTGTTGATGCAATAATTTAACACTTTTAAGTTACTATTGCAACATATATACATATTTTGTTGTATTAACAAAATATAGGTTTGAGTATTGGTTTTATGAGTATAGGTTTGATAAACCAGTTTGATGAGTCATTTTCCAACAATGTAACCCTAAGTGTAAGTTTTAGTGCTAACATGTTTGACTGAATGTGCTTTTGCAGACTGAATGTCTCAAGGTTGTGAGCATATAGGTTTGTCATTTTCCTTGTCATGAGAAACAGTGTAACCCTAAGTGTAACTTATAGTGCAAACATGTTTGACTGAATGTTTCAAGGCTACTAGCTTTTGAAGACTGAATGTTTCAAGGTTGATAGCTTTTGCAGTTGCGAAAGGGGTTGCTAGCTTTTGCGAAAGGTTGCTAACAATCTTAGTCTTCTAGAGACATTTGTACTATATCATAGAATGACTAGTTACAATTGAAACTCTTTATAATTGTTAATAAAATTCAAATCTAAATAATAAATATCCGATGTGGGACTCTTCACACATTTACGCAACACACATAATCAATCAAATTAGGGCATTATATTGACAAAAATGTGCAAAATGGAGTGGAGCAATATATTCAAGGGCTGAGATTAAATGGACTATAAAGCATCAAGGGCTGAGATTTAGATGAAAGAGTAAGCATCTTTCAAAATAAATATAAATGGAAGAATAAATGCAATTAATCATCAAGTGAGTAGTGGTATGATTTTATTATTATTTTTGAGTAAATTCCATTAACATAGCATGAGGTCTAGGTTAATACCAACTAGGTTAAAAACTAATCAATTTGATTTCTAAAACCAACTTAGTCCTTAAATACTGTTGAGAAAAATAATTAACTAGCCTAACAATGTTTAGGGATAGTTTTGAAAAAATTTAGACATAGTTTGCATTACTCCAAACCTTATAATATGTTAATGGAATTTTCCTTTTATTATTATTATTATTATTATTGATACAAAGTACAAACCATTGTGCAGCTCTAAATGGCACAAATGCAACTTTTCATTTTTATAAAACTAATAGGGAAAACCTATTGCACACGCAATACACTGAAAACATTAACTATTTTTTAAGGACTAAAAATGACTTCAAGTGTGCGTTTGGCTCTTAATTATAAGTGTTTTTTTTTTTTTTTTCACTACTATTTGCGGATTTCACATGAGTTTCTTACTTATTTTATTTAAATTTTACCTTTAATCTATCTACAGTACTTTCACCAGCAAAATTAGATAAGTTGTTCCAAAACGGAAACTAAGTCACATTTTCAAAGTAGACTTACAAAACACAGTTAAGTGATGCAATAGTTATTTATTTATTTATTTTGAGAAGAAAGTGATGCGTTAGTTATGATTTGCAGTGATGGATTCTAGAAATTAAGTTTGTGCTATTATCATTTCTGTTTATAAATTTGTAATCTCCATTGTTAACTTGTTATCAGCAATGGCCAATGGGAAATAAAATTTGTTGATACCAAAGAGTCGCATACTTGATAAAGGGTTGTGGAGTAAACACTTAAATGTCGTTACTCATATCTTTAAAATCCCTTCTTCTCTTTGCCATGTGGGTTTGTTCTTAGGGGAAAGAAAAGAAAGGAAATTGAGTGTGTAAGACTTGATTTCCACTAATCTCGAGTCTCTTAGGCTCGATTTGCTACAGTAAACTCAAGTTTAATAGACTCAAGATGTTAGTTTGCTAATATGTTTTGAAAACTTGTTAACTAACGAAATTGTTCCTAAAAAGGTGTTATTTTCAAAAAGAAATCCTTCTCCCTCTCTTTGTACGTTCTTCCCCAACTCTCTCCCACTCCCTGTACTTTGTTAGTTTTTTTCCTACAACAACTAATTGATTGAAAAGGGTATTAATTGATTTATGGTTTCCTAATGACTATTATGATATACTAGATTATATAAGTGTTGATTATAAATATGAATATTCATATGAAAAGCAATATATTCAAAACATGAAAGTTCAACTACAAAACCAAAATTATCATAGCCAAGTCCATGTGTCAAGTAAAGGAAAGGATTTGAGGGTTGACAAGAAGCAGCCTATTTCTAAAGAAAATTTTGAAGTGGTTAAAAAAGATCAAGACTTGTAACAAGTTGTTGAATTGAAGATTGAGATACCACATGTCAAAAATTTGGTGAAGAGGTCAAAGAAAAGAAAGTTGAGTTGATTGTGGATAATGGTAGAAATCAAGAGATGGTAATTATTGAGAATATTTTGGAATATTCAATTGATATCAAATATAAGGATGAGTCCACAACTCACAATCCTCAGGTTTCAGTTGATTTGTTGAAGATGACTATGCAATGTGTTGATTTTCTTGGAGTAGAAAATTTTAATTTTATTATCATCCTTTTGTTGATTGATGTTGAAAATAAATTGAAGGCAAATGAGAAGAAATTTTATGCTACACTTTATGAAGAATTCAAGTTTCAAAACCGGATATTCAAAGTATTTGTCCATTTGGAACAGAAAATTTTAGATTTCAACTATCAACTCGAGGCTGAGTTTGTTTCAAGTGTAGGGGTTTGATGTAGGACAAAATTTACTATTTAATTTTTGTAATTATTTAATTTTGGTATTTTCTTTATATGTAATTTTCGTTATTTTACGTTTAGGTTAATTATTTCCATGTTTTTAGGTGCTTTTAATGTTTTTTTAGGTCAAATTTGGTTCCTATTATGGTTAGGTATTAATTAAGATCTTTTTTAGAATATATTTTTTTTGTTTGTCAAGTTTTATGAAGCTCTTAAATAGGCCGTTAAGTCTACAAACTTTTTTCATAGATTATTATCAATAAAATTGCAAAGTTTGTCTCAAACTTTTCTTTTGTGAATTCTAGTTAGGGGTGTCAAATGGGTGGGTTTGGGGTGGGCATAATTGGGTTGGGCAAATAAAACTCATTTACCCATTAAAACCCATTTAATTAATTAATTCTAACCCAAATCCTACTCAACTCAATTATTATGGGTAAACCTCAACTCACCCAATTACCCAATTAACTGAATTACTAAAATGCCATTAAAATGAAGACCCAATACTTTCTTGGCTCCACTCTACTTTCCCGGAAAAAAGACTTTCCCAGGAAAAAGAAAAAACTTTTCTTGGATCTAAAATTTCTTTTTCTTTCTCCCCCATTGCCTCCCCACTTCAATTCTGACTAAACAATCTCTGTTCTACTCTCTCTATTTCATTTCCGATTGAGATTTGATCCGAACTTTCCAGGAAATTTTAAAATTTTTTTTTCTCAGAGATTTGCTATGGCTAATGAGAAGATCGACGGTCAAGATCGCGTGAACCAATACGACGGCGAGGAATACGAAGACTCGTCATCATCGTCGATGTCGATGGAGGACTCGGTTTCGTTGTGCAGTGTTGGATCCGGAGCGAGTTTGAGCGGTTCGTGAGAGAACAATGAGTTAAGGAGCGAGATTGGGCTGACGGAGCGGTTCACGAGAGAAAAACGAGTTTGAGTGGTTCGCGAGAGAAAAACGGTGCCATGATCGGCGATGACGAGAATTCTGGGTTCATGGGTTTTGGATTGCTGGGTTTGTGGGTTCTCGAATTTTTTTTTTTTTTTTTTTTTGCTGGCGTTTTTTGGTTCTTCGCATGGGTTTTTTAGTGTTCGATTTTTTTTTTTTTGTGCAATTTTTTTTTTCTTAGATCTGAAAATCTCTCAATGAAACTGCTGGATTTCCGACTAAACCTTGATTGGGGGCCGAGAAAATGAGGGAAAAAGGGAAAACCCTGTGAAACCTTGAAACGTAAGGGCTGGGTTTTTATTTTATTTTTTTATTTTTTAATAATGGGAAGGATTGACTTGAATTTGGGGATATTGTTTTTGGGTTAAATGGGGCCCAGTGGGTTTTAAATTAAAACCCAATAATCATTGGGTCTAATTGGGTTGATACCCATTTAACCCAATTAATAATTGGGTGGGTTTGGGTTCAGTTAGAATGGGCGGGTTTGGGTGGGCAAATGGGTTTGGGTTTATTTTGCCACCCCTAATTCCAATTTATTACCTTGTAGATTCAAGAAACCCCTCGTGGATTCAAGGTTTACTACCAGAAATTAATAGTTTAGTTTATGTTCCATTAAAGAGAGCATCATGTGTGCTTTCTTTTGACTTCTGCAACATCATTAAATAAGAAACCATTATCAATCAAAACCTTGTGTTCATAATCAATCAATTTTCTCAAGTATGTTTAAAAGAAAAAGACAAAAAATAATTAGAAAACCCCACCTACCATCAAGATCATAGGCACAAAATTAAGGAATTGGAGATATAAAAAAATGAATTGGGAAAATTTTGTGTTCTAGGCGTGGCAGTTTTCTTATTAAGGAATTGTTGCAAGTAATTTTTTTTTTTTTAAGATAAGAGAAATTGAAATAAAACTTAAATAGATGAGAAGTTTCAAACGGTTTTAATTTTTGAATGAGTTCTTCCCAAAATTTTGGTTGTGATAAACCTAAGGACATTTGAATTTGTGTAGTGGGAGAGTTGGAGTTTATCTAAAATCAAGGATTTTGAAAATTGGTAATATGACTTATTTGCCCCCAATTAATTACAATTTGTTAACCTTTTACATTTAATGTGTGTGAGGGTAATTTGGGATAGTTAAAAGGTCTAGCCCAATGATGAAAATTCTATTATAAATAGTATGGAAGATAACGAGATATGTATAAAAGCAACATAAAACAAAAAGCTAAAAATTATATAATTTTGGTTAAATAAATAAATGGATGAAGTGAGTAGATGTTTTTGTGGTCCCTGAATGGTCATTAGATCATGAGAATGTCATATCATTTACATGAAAATGTTGTTAGTTTTATTGTTATTGTTATTGTAAGGACCAAAAGATCTGGCGGTCCAAGCTTGTTGAGAATAGTGAGTTGTATAGTTCAACCTTGGCTTAAATCAATAAAATTTGTAAGAGAGGGAAACGAACAACAAGAGGGGGCTCTGCCCGGGGATGAAGATAGAGAAGAAAAAGGTTAATTTTATAGAATAAATGAGCATATATTCCTCCCCAAGCTTGCCCGAGGAGGCTGAGATTATACAAAAAGCTACACTTTTCACTCTCCTCTCCCTATGTTCTTCTTGTTTATGTTTAGTACTTCTCTTTTTTTCAGATACTTGTGTTTTTAGGTCCCTTTTTCTGTCAACCCCCTTTTCCTTATATACTTTATATATATATATATATATATATATATATATATATATCTCAACCATCCATTCCTACCTAACTAGCTTCCCCTCATGACACTTATCTGTTTCCACATCTGAAGAAGATGGTGGAAGGAGCTTGTTTAACTGTGATCTGCACTGTTTAAGTCACTTTCTCATTAATGCAGCTGCTAAAACTGCTACCCACCATTTAATGTGGAGGTGACAAGATACTCCAAGCCAGAAACTTCCCCTACAACCACTGACTCTCTCTCTCTCTTTAGACTTTCGCTCCCACTAGGAATCCCTTAGAGTACTTTGACTCATCTCCTCCCCTCCTCGGGCGTCTTTCCTCCTTGGGTCCGTGGACTGTAACATTCCCACAATCATACCACAACTCTTCAGATCCCTCCTTGATCCTCGAGCACTCACAATTATTGTTGTTGTTATTAACATTACTAGTCACAGATCCTTGTGTTGTGCATAATAATTTTTTAGGTAAAATACTATTTTAATCCCTAAATTTTATAAAGAGTTTTTTTTTTTTTTTTTATATAATAATTTTATCATATTTTTCATAATCTTGTCTATAACATTTCTTACCATTATTATATATTTATTGGTTGATGATTTGCATAACATAGACATTAAATAAGAGGTAGAACTCTTCATTAGATTTTTTTTTAAGTCATGGTATATGAAGATTATGATTGTATATATATAAAAGGTTAAACGAAATGTCAAAAAATTAGATTATAAAATTTTCCAACTTTATTCCTAATATAATTTCTAAATTACTGAAGAACATCACATTTTTAGTTATGATAGGAAATATAATTTCCCTACTTAAAGTTTGATTAGTTTTAAGTTTAAAATTTATATTATTATTGTGGGAGGTAAGAGCCCAAATTTGTGTACTGGGCCTTGGGCCCTAATTGAGGACGCGGATATGTTCGATGAGGAGCAAACATTTGGGAAAGGCCCAAAAGTTGAAAATCATGCAAGTAAAGAATAGAGGGGTGTAGTCCGAGGAGTACCTTCTCCTTGGATATAATGAATATCGGTCAAGCACACATTTGGGTAATTTAGATGACCTCGCAGGTAGTTCCAACGATCATGATGAATCTTAAGCACGTACAAAGGTGATAAAAACATAAAAATATCTAAAAGGAAAGTTGCTACCACCGCATTAAATGCATTATAGCAACTTTTTTGGCTGCATTTATGTGGAGAAGACCCCTGAATAGTGTAGTCTCAGCTATCACCACTCATAGAGAACCAAAAAAGATGTTTGATAGGACATGTACTCAAGTGAAGGCTTAAATGATTAGTAAGTGTACGGTTAGGATGGCCGGAAAGGAACTATATAATGTAAAAGACCTCCCATAAGAGAGGGAGGAGAAAATGGAGGGAGGAATGAGAGAAAAAGAATGACTGTAACACTAAGAACTGTGTTAGTTTCTAGAAATATTGGTTCAATTCATAATTAGTCTCCTCGGACATTCATTTCATCGAGTTTTAAGTGTTTTTTCGTGCTTATTCATCTTTCAAATCCTTACTAGTCGTTATCCCATTCCCAAAAAGCCCAGCTCTTTCACCCACTTTCTACAAATTCATTGCACTAAGCTCATTGGGCTCATATCCCAAACCTTTTGGGCTTGGGCTACAATTTGTGACCTTACAATTATATTTAATTATTGATTATTGATTTAATTAAGCGAATGTAATGATTGATTTTATTGCACTATAAAGTTTTCAATGTCCTCTGTATAATCATCTCTATTTTATTTCTTACTCCTCTTGACCACTTTTTTTATTTTCCAAATACCGATTACTAATTCACGTTTGATATCATTTCTTTTTTTCTTCTTTTATTTATTCTTTATTACTTTGTATGTTGCTAGTTGTTATTTTTATGGTTATCAAAAAGAAATAAATATCATGGATGACTTAAATAGTTATAGATGTAGTTATGTTAGTGGTATGTCAAAGCTTTTTTTCCCCTTCTAAAATTTCAAGAAAATATGAAATGCATTTCTTTAGTTTGGTCTCAATTAATTAAGACATCCATAATATTTTAACGGAAGTAGTAATGAGCCTTAATTTTTTTTTTTTTTTTTAATGTATGAAGTGGTTAGGTTAGTGGTATGTCAAAGTTTTATTTATTTATTTATTTTTTTTTTTTTATTTTTAAATTCCAAGGAAATGTAAAAGGTCTTTTTTTTAAAGAGATTATGACTTTTTGAATTGTAGAAATATGATTGTTTTAATTGTCTTGCTTATAGATTCCATTATTTAGTTATAAACATCGAAATTAAAATAGATAAATATATAAAAGCAAAATTATATGTAAAGTTACAATTGCAAAAGATAAATATGTATATATATATATATATATACATATTTTGATTATTCATGAATCATTATTTCATTGTTTACTTATAAATATTTAAATTAAATTTTTTTTTTTATAGAAAATTCTAATTAAAACAGATGAATATGTAAAAGTAAAATTATATTAAAAGTTAAAACTACCCAAGATGAATGTTTAACCACTACTGGTAGATATGTGTTTTTTGAAAACTAAAAGTATGCTTGATTGTTTTAGTTGGAACTATAACTATGCAAATATTGTTGTGAGTAGTTCCATCATTTGCAAATTATCAAGTTTGGTAGCCTTACAGAATAGATATTTCATTTTGCAAAAAATAAAAAAATAAAAAAATTATTTGAACTCCTTTTTTGTGACAACCTTTTTTCAAGATAATTATTACTAAAATAATAAAAAAAAAACATAACAATTGGATGTATATTTTCTAGATGTGTAATATTGTGATTTAAACATAAGAAGTTTTATTTAGAATGCTGAAAACTTTTGTCTAAAGTTATGGATAAAGATAATTATTTTTTTCATACTAGTCATTGACCCCCATGATGTACAAGAAAATTTGATGTGGTTATCTTGAATAGGAGAAATTATAGAGTCCTATGGTGGACCACGTCATTTGTCCATCATTCCACTAAAACACTTCCATTTGTTTAAAATTGCTAAGTCAGTAATTAATTTTTGTTTAAAAAAAATTTCTAACCAACAATTTTAAACAAGTATTAGTTTTTTAGTGGAATGATGAACCACATTACTTGTCTACCATGTGGATCTTATAATTTCTCCTTGAATAAAGTGTATTTAAAATATTATAAAAACATAATATAGATTTCGTAGATTAAACACTCAATAATTAGAAAATTTTTTATGGTTAAACATACTATATATATATATATATATATAAGCACAACACAATAAAATGGAAAAAAATTGTATATTTTTAGTTAAAATATGCAATAAATCTTGAAAATTTCATATAGCTTCATTTATGTAAATGTTCATTCTCTAGAGGATTTAATCCAATAGCAAAACCTTGACACATGAAGGCATAACATGCTAAAAGTTTCATACAGATTGGTTTAGGAACTTGAAATAGACACTTATCTAAAAGAAAATCTAAGGGTCCAAGTTATGATGCAACAATTCGTAACTAAGCAGAGGTATTATGAATACCTATTCTGCATCTTATACTTTTCCTTGAAAATAGTAAAATCACTACAATTTTGTGAATGTAGAAAAATTGCTAAAATACGTAATTTCTTACGTTGTATGATTGCCTTGTGTCATTTTTCTTTCTATTTTTCACATCTCATTGATATGAGAATTCATGTATATTCCCATTACTGAGGAGTAAGGACTCAAAGCTAAGTGAGTCGAATTGACAACAAACATTCACTTTCATGCCTTACTAAGATTTAAAAAAAAAAAAAAAAAGAGAAACGTTAGCTACTAAGAATGTATTAGTGTGAACTATTTGTTGACATAGACTAATAAATTAGTTTAAGCCGTTAGCAAGGGAGAAAAAGAACATAGAAATCTTCAGTGCAAGAGAGGTACAGTATTATATCAACCCAAATGGGACTGCAATTCTTTATTCAAATTAGTCATATCCATTCGAAAAGAGCAATTAGAACGCATACAAACATCAAAACCTGAAACCAATATACCAAAACATCTAAATTTATTTTAGACAAAATTACTAATCCGTTGCAAGTTCATTCCAAACCATGGTGATTTTGTCTTAGAATTGGTATCACTCCACCCTTGAGAGATGCCACCACTTTCCATATCATATAGCCACCAACCATCATTTGCATTATGGGTAAAATGAAAATACAAACAGTTGCTCTTGCATCCCACCTTACTTGCAGAGACAGACACACAACAATTTTCTCCTACAAACAGTGTTTGATCACCAAGGCTCTCTGTCTTAATCCATGAAAGTCTAACAAAATTGAGCCCAAAAACCTCTACATCATCCACATCATTAATTGACTTCTTAGAGATGAGAAAAATCAATAAAATCTCCCCATTTGACTCCACCAAATACTCTCTAAAATGCCTTGATGAGACAGAAGGGATTGCCCTTTTTGTAGCCAAAGAAGTGATTTTTAGATGAGAATCAACTTCTTCTATCACTGCAAGAGTCCCCTGCAAAGTCAAAGCATAGAACTTACCTCTTAATCCAATAACATTAGTAAATTGCATATAATGCTTTTGTGATTTGTCTAGAGCATGTGGATCAACAAGGGAGCAGTCTTGTTTTATCCATTCAAAATTTTCTCTTCCAATTCCTAGCCTATGGAACATGAAGGCTGGATGACTAGTGCCGGTTAAAGCCATCCAATGACATTTTTGTTACCAAGTGATGAGGATAGAGCAAAACATTTGAACTCAAACCTGGCATCCCATAAAGGGAGATTATACCATGATCTCTGAATTGGATTCCAGAGAATATAACATGTGGCTCCTTTATCAACCAGTAAGCCATTGGTGCACCCCAAATAGTGTTTCCATGGATATCGAGTACGTCTCACCCAAGGGGCAGGAATATTCCAAAATCCTCGAAATGGATCGTCAGAGTTTTTAAGGTTTAGTCATCTTGCATTGATGAATTGTAAGGTGTAAGGTGTTGAATATTTGAAGCCAAGGCAGTGTTGCATTTGGATTAATGCATTTTTTGGGTGCTGCTCTCCATGACTTGGTCACAACCCCAAAGTTGATGCCTTGCTCAAGACTTTGCTGGCTTGCTATCAACTTAATTAGTTGATGAGGAAGGTCTGGCCATGGCCTACTATTTTTGGCTTCTTTGTTAGCTGGAGCTTGCTGCTTCTGCTTCAGCATCTTCTTCTCCTCCTTTTGAGCCATTAATATTTAGTGTGCAAGTGCAAAAGGGCATGTGCTAGCAAGACAAGGACAGATAGCTTAGAGCGAGGTACTTAAATAATACTCCAGTAAAACCCAATAGACGTGGCCTCCAAGTCTAACATCTTTATTTATTAGACAATGAACTTCATGGAATTATAGTTATATTCTTTATTGATATGAAAAATAGTTGATCCCCTTGGGGGATACGTTTTAGTATTAGTCAACAAAGAAAGGAAAATACAATTCAATATTCCAACCAACATAAATGAGAAAAAGGGGAAAAAAGTCCATGTTTATTGGCAACTTGAATCGAAATTTTGTCTGTTTAAAAACCTTTTTTTTTTTTTTTTTTGGTCCAACGTTAGGCTCCGCTTGGGAAGAGGGAATGGAATGGAATAGAAAGGAATAAAAAAAATAATTCTAGAATATTCTTTTCTTCTCTTGTTTGGGAGTTTTAATGGAGGGAATGGAAAGTCCATTTTCTTGTTTGGGAGTTTAAGTGGGAGGGAATGGAATGGGTAAGAGGGAACACTCATTCCTTTCTATTCCCTTAAAATCTCAAATTTTCATTCCTCCCGAAATTAGGAGGAATGGGAGAGAATGAAATTAAATTTAATAATTTTTTTACTAAAACTCCCAAAATATCCCTATATATTCAACCATTTATTTTAAAATAAGGGTCTAATAGTAATATTGTCATAAAATGATTCCATTCCATTCCCTCTATGTTGCTCTCAACCATGATTACTTACATTCTATTCATTTTCATTTCTTTCTATTCCTTTATTTTAAAATATCCAATCAAGGTTACTAAATTTCATTCCATTCTATTCTTTTCCATTCCTTTCCCTTACTTAAATACATTCCATTCCATTCTATTCCCTTATAATCATCTCATTCCATTCTATTCCATTTCCTTATAAACTCCCAAGCGGAGCCTAAGTTTTAAAGTGAGTAAACTTCCAATTAGATGCCTATAATTTCGTTTGATTCAAAGAAGATGTCTTTCGTGGGTAGATAATAGGTCAAAAATGCACTCTACTTAAAATTTAGGATTACTTCTAAATTAGTCCCTCAATGTTGAAAACTATTATACCATCCACTATTAAAAAGATGTTCTTATTTATTTATTTTAATATAGTTAATGTGCCCATTTTGTTATGGTCTGTCACATATAGTTTTTTTTTTTTTTTTTTTTTTTTTTTTTTTTTTTTTGAGAAGGATCTGTCACATATAGTTAATCCACTTGAAAGCAATGATATTTTTGTAGCAAAATTTTAATAAATAATATTGGGGAGTGAAATTTCAAATATACATGATTGTTTTAATAAATGTCTGTGTAATTTAAAAAAAGGAAAAAGAAAACAGATTACTCATTAATGTATAAGTAGCCCTATAGTAAGCGCTACTCGCATGTTTAGAGACTAAAAAAAAAAAAAACCTAGATATAATTATATTTTTTTTCATTCATCTTAGTTCAAGATTTATGCCTTAACGAAATGATGCTTGCCGTATTTGTCAATTACTCAAGTAGTTGACAATGAGACCCTAGCCCCAATGATACTGGATTGAAGTTATTGTCTAGCACTTGGGTGTGGGTGGGTTCATTTTTTTGGGATAGGTCGGATCCCAATTCTGTGCTAGCCCCCAAGAACTTTTTTTTAAGCCCCAATGAACCTCGAATGAGAATGAATGAGAAATTTTGAGTATAAATAAATAAATAAAAATAAAACACACTTGCAAGTGTATAGTATTTAGAGCATCATTGTTCAAACAAAAATCTTTAATACGTTAAAAAGTTGCTTTATTTATTTTAAAATAACATTTAACATTAACCTTACATCTATCTTTTATTATTTTATACAAAACATTAAAATAATACATATAAGTATATAACACATTAAGATAATATTGTGGATTCCAATTACTTTAATTAGTAAAGTTTCTTATGGTTGAATAAGAGATCTAAAATTTAATCTCCATTTACACTAAAATCGCTTAGTATTTTGGTTTGATGATGAATAGTTATTATCAGAAATGGACGTTATATGTTGAAACTATCTTTAAAAAAATATTAAAATAATAAAGTCTCTTATGGTTGAATAAGAGATCTAAAATTTAATCTCTGTTTACACTAAAATCTCTTGGTGTTTTGGTTTGATGATAAAGAGTTAGTATCAGAAATGGACGTTATATGTTCAAACTATCTTTAAAAAAAATTAAAATAATATTAACTCAAAACAAATTAATTAAAAAGAGGAGTGAGAAAGAAAGTTGAAAATTGAATTAAAAATGAATTTTTAGTTAATAGTATTTCTACAGTACCCTTCTATTATGGTTCATGGAAAAAAAAATGCCATTTTTTTTTTGGGTCATAAGTGGAGGTTTTTTGTTTTGTTTTGCTTGATGCCCTAAATGTTAAAATTTAGTAGCATTTAGCACATCCAAGCTAGGCTTAAAAATCTCTAAACATTATTATTATTTTTTTTTTTAATGAAAAAATATTAGTATTTCTTTAAAAATTCATAATTTTTTTTTTTTTTTTGGGGGGAGAATGTTCATAATTCTTTTTTGATACATAATTCTTTAAATATGCATAGTTCTTATCCTTCATGCTTCCACAGTTCCACTCTTCAGTTGTCCCAAAAAGCAAACCCCCAAAAATCAAAGTTAGTTTTTTCAAAAATGTTGCACAGCTCTATCTTCTTCCCAACTTGTTCACGCACCTCTCCATCCATTACCAACCCAACCACATCCTCGTTTTGCTTCACCACTCCCTTCTCTTATCACCGCCACCACCATCAATGGCAACTAAAGCAACCCAAGAAGAAGGAACAGTTAATGTTGTCCTTGTGTGCAAATACAACAAGTTATGAGGTTGGTGGAGGATACCCAGATGAGGATTTGGATGTGCAAGACGGAAGTGGAAGAAAAAGAAAAACAACAACAACCCAACAACAAGGGAACTCAAAGTTGGACACTTCCCAGTATGAAACTCTCCTCAAAGGAGGGGAACAGGTCACCTCTGTTCTCCAAGAAATGATCACCCTTGTAATTTTCTACACCCTCTCCTACTTGATGTTTAGGTGTAGGACTATACTGTTAGCCTTTTCTTGCATTTTGTATTGTGTCCTAGTTGGGTTCTGTAGTTGGGTATAGCCTTTTCTTACATTTTGTACTGTTTTATAGTTGGTACTTGGTTCAGTAATTGGGTATCCTTGTGCTTATAGTGAATTGGGGTTTACATAGGTTAGGTGTTACTTCTGTATGTTGGTGGAAATATGGTGTGTGTGTGTGTGGGAGTGGGGTTAAAACTTGAAACGTTTAGTTCTAGATACTTACTATGTAGTATGTACTAATTGGGTTTCCAATAATTTGTCATTTGTAAACTAATTATTTAGTAGATTTTTGCTATTCTTTTACTAAGAAAAATTGAATAAATAAATGAAGTGTATTTATAGATTGTTGCTATGATCAGTTCGTCTTAAAAATGGTGAGAATAGGGTGTAGGTAACTAGTAACTAAAATGGTTCTGCCAATTATTCTTTTTGGGCCTTCAGAGAAATTCCATGGAGGGATTCTGATGCAGAACACAAATAGGAAATTAGGAAATAAAGAGTGACAAAAGGAACAACAGGACACACCCTAGGCTTCACCACCTAGAACCTGCCTGCAAACCCTAGGCATCACAACCTAAGGGTGTTAGGCATCACTACCAAACAAAGAGAACTAAGGAGGAGACATATTCTCAACTCATCATAAAATTCTTACCCCATTACAGACAGGGTTACCGATTATATAGGTTTTAGGGATTATACTAATATGGAAAACATCTAATCAAATCTCTTAAAACCCTCAACATTATAACCAAATTAAAAAAAAAAAAAAAGGTCTTTGATGATTTTAACGCTCCCTGCATCAGATTCTCTTTTCCCGAGCTTTTAGATGTAATATTTGCAATGCTTGTGGTGGGCTTCTAGGGAAAGGTGAAAATTTTGGTCTCTCCGGGTAGGTGTTACTTCTGAATGTTGGTGGTAATATGGTGTGTGGGGTAAAACTTGAAACTTTAAGTTTTTTGATACTTGCTATGTAGTGTGTACTAGTTGGGTTTTCAATAAATTGTCATTCATAAACTTATTGTTTTAATAGATTTTTTTTTTCTATATATTTTAAAAAGAAAAAAAAATTAAATAATTAACTAAAGTGTATTTCTAGATTGTTGCTACGATCAGCTCATCTTGAAAATGGTGGGAATAAGGGTGTTGTGAATTGGTTCTTCCAACAATTATTTTGGATGGTCAGAGCCATTCCATGGAGGGATTCTCTTTCATGAGTTTTTTTGATAAGTAATAAGATTTATTTATATCAAAAAAAGGGACACTCTAGTACACTAACACAGGAAGTGTAAAGGGTTCAAATAATCAAGTACAAAAATTACAAAAATTACAAAATCAAGAAAAAAAGAGTAAGATTGGTTTTACAAAGTAGATTACCAATCTACTAAGGTTTTAAAGAAAAATAACTTGAGGTTTGAAATGGATTTCTCATTATCTTCAAAACACCTACTATTTCTTTCCCTCCAAAGACACCACATGAGACAATGGGAAATGATTATCCATAAATGACCGTTCCAATGATGACCAAACCGCCCTTACCAACAAGCTAGGAGCTCCACAACTGACTTTGGCATAACCCAACTTACTCCTAATAAGCCCAAAACCATAGACCATAAGTCCATGGCAACCGGACAATGAAGGAAAAGATGGTCAACCGATTCACCATTACACTTGCACATATAACACCAATCCAATAATCAAACCTTCCGTTTTCTTATATTATCAATCGTCAAACATTTCCCCCAAGC
Organism: Quercus variabilis; assembly: GCA_030445155.1. Lineage (NCBI taxonomy): Eukaryota > Viridiplantae > Streptophyta > Magnoliopsida > Fagales > Fagaceae > Quercus > Quercus variabilis. Next base: position 46,823,914 of record CP129453.1, read on the forward strand.
TGCAGTCCAAACAAAGAAAGCCACTCGAGAGAGGATCTTCTGCTTCCATATGCTTTTCCAAGGAAAACATAAATCATTTATTAAGGGTTTAGCGGGATGGAATCATTAATACTTTTCCATCCCTGCAGTCTCTTTCCTGAGTTTTTAGATGTAATATGTGGTAGGCTTCTACGGAAAGGCAAAACAGGTGGTCTATTAAGGGTTTTAGGGTTCAAGAAGGTTGACTTACTGATTTGTTTACAATTATGTGTCTATTCTTGTTGTAATAATCTTCATTGGTATTGAGGTTTTTATGTGCATTGTTAGTTTCTTGTAGGGACTTAGTTAAGAGTGACTAACTGAAGGGCAGGAGCTTTCTATTGATAGGTCTAAGTTTGAATTGGTTTGAGTGTGATCCTTATCGTTTTGAATGTGGTCAAATGGAATAGTCCATCAAATATTCTGGATTTTATTTGGAAATTTGTATTTATTTTTAGGTAGATACTTTGGTATTCATGCTGTATCCCACCTCTGATCTTTCTTTAATATATTATCTTTACTGGGCATAAGTTATGGCACTTGAACATCTCTTTGTTCATATTTGGCTTGGCTGCTAGTTTCTTCTTTAAGTTGATATTGGTGAAAACCTAATTATAGGATGTTGAAGAAGATTATAGTCTTTCTTAAATCATTCTATTCTTCTTAACTTAAAGTAGTCGCTGTCATAAGAGTTCCTAACAAGTCTATCTAAATACTTCTCAGCTTGGGCTTTTGTCAGCTTCTAGGAGACCAGAGAAACCGTAAGGAGATTTTGTTCTTTGGCTTGGAAAGGTGATGAGCTTAAATATATCAATTGCAAGAAAATCAGTGAATAAGTTATGAACTGACATAAAAGTTGCAAGGAGTGTCATGTCATGTGTGAAACATAATTGTCATGTAGCCAAGAGTGAACACCAAATATATGGAACTGTCACCTGTTGTAAAATTTACCCTTGTGATATTGGCAGTATGACATTGGTCTGCATGGCTACATTGCCCACTACCATCCAGGACCACTGTCTGGAGTCTGCAACTGTTATTGTTAACATCATGCCTGCAGCAAAACATGAACATACTTGTCCATCGTGTATTGTATTGTTATTGCTTTTATACTATTTTATAAGTTATATGTTACATTTATTGAAGGCAAACCTTCATCCTACTTTTGAAAATTGTGGCAGACACATATTTTTAAAATATAATGATTGTAAAGTGCACTTGGCACATAATGCTACGTCTTTCTGTAGATGTAGGTGGAACATGGTGTCCTGCAGGTATCCTTTTCTTGAGCCTCTAGCCATGTAAGTGTGGTAATAGAGCTACATGAAAATTACAGTATAACATTGTAATATTAATATATTTGAGCCTATAGTCTCATTAATTTTGTTATAATATATAATGAATCAGAAAATAAAAAGTTCTAGGGACCTTTGACATCAGAACCCAAAGTTGGGGGGTTCCCTGATTATTTGTGCACTAGATCATAAGACTTTTGTTTGAGTACTTGATGCTGATACTATTACTGATGGTGGCTTAGAGTGTTATAAAGCATTACATGAAATATAATGTACAGTGTCTAGTGTTGACACTGATGGAACCTTTATGTTTGGATTGTCGTAGTGTTTCTGGTTTTACAATATAAAGAGTTTTCCGTTTCAATTTTGTGCTGGAAAGACCAACCTACTTGGTAGTAAGGAGCACTTGAGTGCTATTTTTGTATGATCACTTCCAAACTGTGTACCACTTTCTCTTTTCAGGCTTGTTAACTGAATTGAAAATGTTAATTCTTCTATGTGCTCTTTTCATGCATTTATTTAAGGTCTTTACTCAAATGGTGCTTATCTTTGTTGGCTATTATATTTTGTGGGTGCAGTTGGAAGATATGAACATGGATGAAGCATCTGAGGAGGTGGCTGTGCAGTTGGCTGCACAAGGAGTCATAGGGAAGAGAGTTGATGAGATGGAATCAGGTTTTATAATGGCCCTAGATTACATGATCGAACTTGCTGAAAAGGACCAAGATGATAAGGTACTATTTCAAGTTATATTTTCATTCTTCAGCATTGACAACGACTATTCTGAGCCAATCTTCAGTTGCATTGTACTAATTATAACAACTTTCATTTCCACATTTATGTGGAACACTTTCTCTAACTATTGATGTAGAAGGCGTCTCTTAGTCTATCTGTGAGAACCTGATGGTCATGTTAGTAACCAAGACCACCTTACCCAAGTAACCAACATGGTTCTGTAATTTCCCAGTTATGCAATTGTCTGGTCATGTTGCTAGCTGAAGTGTCATACAGGGCCACTCAAATTTAAGGCTCTGTTACAATCTTCTTTTACATCTTATTATTGTTTGCTAGAAACTTAACTGCTTTTGACTTCCTTTTTTATGGTTAATGTCATAATAATTCATAAAATTGAACAATAGTGAATTTCCATTCCAATAGTTACTTTAGTTTTTCATTAAATGGTTGTGAATACACGAGATTTTGTTGCATCCTCTGCTGTGGTGACAGTTGTTTAGAACTGCATCAGAAGTTGGGTTAACTATTGATTTGTACCATAATATGAGGTAGACTCAACCCGAAGAAATTTCCGTGGTACTAGGAGCTGTTATCGTTTGCTTCATTATTGCTAGGGCATGTGTACTTGTGTTCTACTTTTGTTTTTAAGGTCTCATTATGATTGGACGGCAACTTCTTGTAGTTTGTACATCTTCTGAACTTTCGATGTTAGTTTTATTTTTGGGTGTATACACCCTGTGTACTAGGGTTGCACTTGTCATTGCACTTTTTTATTGAATTTATAACTTATAAAGAGTTTCAAGTAGTTTCTACATGTTATTTCGTGATTTAAAATTTCTGTTGACTATGGCTATGGGATTTAGCGCTTGGTATTTATCTACTTGTCTATTGTTTCTGTTCAGCGCAAATCACTGTTAGAGGTGATCAAGGAGACAGTATTATCCCATCTTACGAAGAAGTGCCCCCCACATGTAAGGATATTCCTCACAACTACCTGGTTCTCTTTCTGATCGAAAGTTAGTTCCAACTATTACCATGAAAAATATGTCATTCTTCTATTCTTTTCTTTTCTAGGTTCAAGTGGTTGGCCTGCTTTGTAGAACTCCCCAGAAGGAAAGCAGACATGAATTGCTACGCCGAGTGGCCGCTGGTGGTGGTGCGTTTAAAAGTGAGAATGGCACCAAAGTTCACATTCCAGGGGCAAATCTAAATGATATAGCTAATCAGGCCGATGATATACTTGAGGTGATTTCTATTAAAAAAAAAAAGCCTTGCATGTTATCATCTTTTCATAATTCAATAATTTCAAGTGGATAGATATATCTTCGTCCCACTTGTTGTTAATAGAGTGCTAGTTTCTGTAACTGATGACTTTGCTTTTGGTGATATGTGCTCAAGATCTTGTCCTTTATTTTCTTGAAAATAGTGGCATTAGTGCATTCTCTCTCTCTCTCACTCTTGTGCTGTGGTGGCTTACTAAGGTAGATCTAAAATAAAGTTTCTATTACTTAACATGAAGTTTTTACTTCTTCAAAGTAATCTGCCTTTATAGGCCTACAAATTTTGAATATTGTAGAATATCTGAATAACCATAGAGTTTGGAGGACAAGTCCATTTTTTATATATCAATTCTTTCCAAGTAACCTGTCTTGCAACTGCAAGGACTACAGCAATAAAGATATTTAGTTTCATTGAACCATGTGGGCTCTATCTTTCCAGATTTCCTGTTCCCTCATATCTCAAGCTAAACTAATAAAAATTTTCCTTTGATCATTCAGAGTGTGGTTCTTGTACTATTTTTTTGTCAACAATATAATATAGTTGCAACTTGTAACTTACATATCTATACTTCAATAATGTTTATTCCTCATTACAATCTTATGTACTATGGCATAATTTTTGTTGTTTTTTTCTACTTAAATTTCATATTCTAATAATGTCTGTAATGTTTAATAGAGGTTAATTGTTGAAAGTTCTTAGAAATATGTCTTCTATATCTTGCCTGACTGAATCACAAGTTTCCTGTTTGCATTGGATTAAAGTGACAATTTGGAATGTGAATGGACCCTATGCTTTTATCTTTTTTCCCTAATCAAGCTATCAATAACTATGCAGACAATGGAAACTCGGCCTGTGGTTCCTGATAGAAAACTGCTTGCAAGGCTTGTTTTGATCAGAGAGGAAGCCCGTAATATGATGGGAGGTGGAATAATGGATGAGAGAAATCACCGGGGCTTAAGTACTCTTCCTGTAGCAGAGGTCTGCATGCATGCATTTCAAGATTTCAAATAAATTTACAAGATACCCGACTGATTCTTATTGGCCTTAGTATGTTCTTTTCAATGAAACATGCAACACAAGCTTTCTAAGTATGTTAGCCAATAATCTTTGGACAAAATGGCATATCTTCCATAAATAGGGGTGGTGGTTGAGGTCATAGGTTCAATCCCTTTTAATACCTGTCAAAAGAGAATATAAAAAAGAATTCTCAATACATATTGAAGCACTGTTGTTATATACTATCATGTTTATTTATTACAATAACTAGCATCTTGACATGATTGCATTACTTGTCACTGCAGGTGAATTTCTTAACCAAACTGGTAGCTTTGAAACCAGGGAAAACTGTCCACGAGATGATAAAAAATGTAATGCAAGGAAAAGATGAAGGTGCTGATAACACTGACAGTGATGAGGAAAACAGTACAGGTGCAAGGGTCTCAAGTGGATTTGCAGGATGGGTAGGTTTTACTGCACTCCATTATCTTTTGAAAGGAGCATGTGGTTGTGTGTGTATTCATTTATATATGCATGTGAAGAGTCATTGTATTTAGGTATTTTTACCCACTTTTCATGATTCCCAGGAAAGTGTTACTGGAAAGAAGCCACTGCCTGTGCGGCCCGGCATGTTTCTGGAGACCGTCTCCAAGGTAAGTGACTTCATATATACAATTAGCTTATTCAATTGTGACTGGAATTTTTTATGCCCAACGGACTTTAGGACTTCACATAACCTCTATGTTACATGGGCTTGATTAACTCAGATCACTTATTGATATATGTACTAACTTCTGATATAGCAAAATTATGCATGGTTAAGTACTGATTACCATTGACATTTGGACTTTCTAGGTCTTAGGTGGTATATACGCTGGAAATGACTCTGGCATCACAGCACAACATCTAGAGTGGGTAAATTCCCTTTTTCTGGATCATCTTTCTCTCCCCTGGCCCCACTCCCTAAATTTAGCATCATGTGTATTTGATTGAATTCACAGCTGATATGGTAAATTGCATTCAATTTTATTTTATTTTATTTTTCATGCAAACTTGTAATTTCAGTAATTTTTTTGCTTAAATAGCAATGCAACCTTTTTTATTTTTAATATCAGATTAGCAAAGTTTTGGTTTAAAAAAAAAAAAAAAAATCCAACTCTTATAACATTACATCAAACCCTAATTAAGTCATAAAAATTCTATCTTGTTAAGCTTGTCAAATCATTTCCTATATTAGATCCCTTCAATTTATCAACCAGCTTCTTCATTAAATGACTCTTTTTTTTTTTTTTTTTCCTTTTGCTTGCATTCATCCTGTATCCAGGTTCATCAGAAGACACTCCAAGTTCTGCAGGAAATAGCATTCTAGCCTTTTTGTGATAGCGGCGAAATACCTCCTTCCATCATAAATCCATTTTTGATCATCGTATGTTGTCCGATGAGACAGAAAGTAGGTCAAGACTTGTTAATAGTCAAAATTCAAAATTAAAAACCATTGTAGGACATCAAAAGGAGGAGTATTGTAGAATTTAGTAATGTAAAATAAATAACGTACATCGTTCACTCTATTTTGTAGGAAATTGTGTATATATATAAACAAAAAAAAAAACAAAAAAACAAAAAAATAAAAATCTGTAATGTTAATCATGATTAAACTAAACATCTAATGATAAAACGAATCAAGTCCTAGTATACCTCAAAATCAATACTTTGGTGATGTGTGATATGTACCGAATCAGCTAACAATGATGACAGATTCAAAAATACACATAACATTAGTGGAATAACATGTGTGGAGAGGACCCAGTTTTGATACTTGAATAAGTATACACATAAGTGGACCTTAGTAATGATTTTGAATGTTTTTAGAAGTAGAAGCAAACCAAGCAAGGATGGCTGGTATTGTATATTCCTCAATTATTTATTGAGCTTTTTTTCCATCGTGCCCTTCTACATGCCTTTTTATATTTGCCTTTTTCTGTTAAGCATATTTGAAAATGTATGAACCTCCACCGACTAGGATTTGGTATCACGCCTTCTATATATGCCCACATTGGCCTACCTATTCTGTCCTACCATGCTCCCTTCAAATGTATATATCTCTTGTTGGTCTTCTTCATGAGATGAGTCTCTTTTATGAGAATAAAACCAATTACTAAAGTTTGGTTGCCCACGTGAGCCGTCTTGTCAAAGCTAGTGCCTCACAATTATGCATGATATGGATTTAATTACTTTGCAGGGTTTTAAGAACAATCTCAAACGAGAGCCTGGAAGTTGGGAGTTATCTCCTCTTTGTGTCACTCAACGTTACTAGATTGTCCGTTTTGGAATTGCTTATTTTAGTAACATATTTGTGAAGTGTTTATCAAAAGATATAGTTTTTGGTAACTTTTATGTTAAATGTGTTACGCAAAGTTAAAAGCTAAGATTATTTCAAAAAATTTGAGACAAAAAATAAAATGCTAAACTTTTTTTGACAATTCCTAAATGCACACCTAATGTTCTTAACATGGTTGATTTTTTGAAGTGAGTTTACCAAATAAAAATAAAAAAGAAAATGTTGTCACTAGTTAATATATTCATTTTAATTTATAATATTTGTAATAAGTTATTGCTACTAACAAGATATAAGCAGTCAGCTATACAAACTTATACACGTACAAAAAAGATGACCCAACTTATGGTTTTATGGATGGAACCTGTTAATAATTAAGTTTAAAAACTTAAGTCCAATCATTTGATACTTAGAAATTATATATTTTTTTGGGTATAATTTGTAATTTTCTTTTCCTATTTGGTTTAAGAGTTTAAGTTCTTTTATTGCATTAAAAGTAAAGTTATCTTCTATTCCTATTAGGATGATAAGTTTGAAACTCTATTAACAAAATACTCTTAGGGTTCAATTTTGTATTATAGTTTAATTGATTAATAAAATTTCTCTTGAAATTTTTCAATGGTCTAGTCTTGACTAAACCAAACTTTGGTAGTGACTCTTAGAGATTGTTCTTTCTTGCTTGGTGCTAACTCCAAGCAAGCAAGATAAGTGTGTTGACTCTTAAGTTATCTATCCTTTGTTCTTCTGTTCTCCAAGACTCCAACTTTAATTATTGCACTGTTTTGGTTTTGTCAAAGAAGTTTAACCTTTCATTTGCATTCCAATGTCTGATTTTTGTTGGTACATGTTATGACCATTATAATAACAGGATTTATTTATTTATTTTTATTTTTATTTTTTTAATGAAAGGAAACTTTGGAATAGAATACCTGCTTACTGCTCATAGCTAGAATCAGAACTTTAGAAGAAAAAAAAATTGTGAAGAGAAATCTGTTCCATCATTATGTTGAGGAAATTTCTTTTCGGGTCCTCTATAAAGTATTTGCAAAAGTGAAATTTGGTGCTTGAGACAACCTTTGCATAATTTTTCTAACCTTTCTTAGGGAAAATAATAATAATAAACAGCAAACCATGCCAGGAAAAAGAGACTCAAAAAAAAAAAAAAATCCCTTTTCTTTTCTTCTCCCCTACCAAACAAAGGTCAATGTCTTTTTTTATACTTACTATTCAATTCCTATAAATGGTGGGGTGTTGTTTTGAAATTGACAAGGTGATGAGAAATTTAAGTGACATTAAATCTCATCCAAAACAATGTTTAACCCATTATTTATTTATTTATTTTGAGAATGAACCCATTATTCATTTTGAAGTGCTACATCCATTCAATTTTCATAACAAATTTTAGATAGTAAGTTGTTGCTAGTTTTAATTTGAACCAATTATTGAAATTACTTTTTTGCTCACTAATAACAACCTACCATTTAAGATTTGTTATAAAAATGTTGTGGACATAACATATAATATTATATTAACTATTAAGTTATGCAATTCTACATCTAGATGACAAAGAGAGGGAGAGTGAGATTAGGTACTATCATAATTTCATAGAGAATTAAAGTGAAGGGTAGGGCAGGAATTGTCATTACAAACAATAACGGAATAACCTCTATCATTAATGCCCCCCCTATCTGCTACCATTAATATTTTTCTCTCTCAAGTTATCCCATCAATTTTTTGTTGAAATTCAGTTTGATAATGTAAAATTTCTTACACAAAATAATAACTCTTTATCTTAAGTATTAGCAAGAATGCTCTGGCAACCTAAAAATGTGTTTTGTAAATAAGAAGATCAAGAAAGGATCTCCCAGGATTATAAAATCAGGCAAATGTATAATCCTTAAAGGTTGATTTTGTGTCCTGCAAAAGGAGAGACAACCTTTTAGTTAATCCTTATAAGTTATAACTTCATATATTATTAAAAGTTTACAAAGATTAATAAAACTAAAAAAGGAATTCATTCTTAATCAATTTGAGACTTAAGGATAACACAAGCTTTGCAAGATTTATATAAAGAAAAACAAAGTTCTTGAGAATCTTTACTTTTTAACTCTTCTTCACTTGATTTTTTTTTTTATTAACACATAAAATCATAGGGTGTTTTGAAAGTAAAATTTGATGTGAAATAAATCTTCACTCTAAGGATCTAAATTACTTTCCCCTCAGCTTTTTCCTGTTGATTCGGATGTGCAGACAAATAGAATGATCAAAATGTAAATCATGTGATTGGACAAGTATAGTCTAATCGTGTCTAATGTTTTTGAATGATCCCAAGAAGTTCGTTGATGGATCTAATGAATTATAGCTAGGGGAAGATAGGCAGGTAAAGATCTTAATCCCAAACCTAATTTATTTTATATAAAATAAAAAAGTTGCTACAGTTCGGGTATGTTTTTTTTCATTTCACATGTGATGTGTTCCCAACTCTGTTTACTTGGGATTCCTCGGTTCTTTCAATAAATTACTATTAATCATTTGGATTGAGGCATAAATCTTTGGAATTAGTAGAAAGATGATAATTTCTAATGTTGAGAATTGTTATGTTCACAACATTTTTACAATAAAGTTATTATTTATGGATAAATAAATAATGTCACTGGTGGACTTAGTTTAAAACCAATAACAATTTAATTAACACTTAAAATTTATTGTGAAAATATAGTAGATGTAACATTATTCTTCAAATCTTCTAAAGTTTTTTAAACAACGTATCACATAATTTTTAAATATTAACCATAATACCATATATTCATAAGGAGTGATTTTTAATAATTACAATAGGATTTAAAATTTATATGGTTGCTTTTTACCTTCAGGTCAAGGTACTAATCTCTATATATACACCTAAATTTGAATTTGATTCTTAAAAAAAAAAAGATTTGAATATGTGTCCATTATGCAAAGGATCATAGGATTTTTTTTATGATAATTTAATAATTGGTGTAAAGGGAATTTAAATCTTAAATATCTTAATCGAATATGCTATGAGGCTCTTTTTTCTTTTTGAGGAAAATATATTGTTAGGTTTTAGTTGGGTTACATGGCTTCTGGCACGACAATAAGTTTTTTTTTTTTTTTGGACAATGGACAGTACTTTGATGATCTAGAAAAATGAAATTTTACTTATTCTAGATGGAATAAATAAAGTTTTTAAACAACTCATTAATAATAATAATAATGATTATTAAGATTTTAAGAGCCTTATCCCTTAACTGTAATTGAAGAAGGGCAGCTAATAATCAATGGCTAAAAATATCATCTGCGGTTGCCACTTGCCACTGTTCAGAGTTCAAATCGGTAGTTTAAATTGTTCATTCAAAAGTTTTAGGAAACGTCAAGACTCAAGACTCAAGAGTCGACCGTTTTGTTATCATCTCTACTTTTTAAAAGCAACCATACTTTCATTCACTGGGCCACACCAAGTTGGAGGATGGCCAAATCATCCTTCTTTTCTCCCAATTACCGAAACACCCTTTGAAATTTCACCTCTTTTTAATACATATTATATTTTGCTTCCAATTATTACTTCATTTTATTTAAGAACAACTTTAGCTGCTCATTCAACAAACTCTATTTTCTGGTAGCTTTATGTGTTAAAAAAAATGGCTTTAAACAATTAGGCAGATTTTTTTTTTGCTAAAAACCAGCTTATTTGTTTAGAGACAGAGTCGGTTTGGTTGGGTGGAAGAGGGTGGTGAAAATAAAAGATGAAAAAAATGAGAATTTTCCAAAATTTGGCATGGTGGAAATGAGAGAGGATGGAAAAGGGGTTGGGTGAAGTTTTCCACCCGAGTCTACCAAAAACCACATTTCTAAACTGGAAGGAAAAATGTTAGAGAAAATGCATATTACACTTACTATTTTTCCCTTTTTAATTAAAATGTTTTCTACCATCCCTTGATCTAATAGGGTATAATAGTAAATTTATTTGAATTATTTTTTCTAATTTTTAGCTAACTCTACTCTACTCTACTCTTCCTCTCCTTAATCTAAAGCAAGTCACCGCTTTCCAATTCTCTTACTTTTTTTTGCTAAACTCAGTTGATTTTTTGAGCAGTCTCTAGAGATGGAATAAAAAATGTGTATTTTGTTTATTTTATTATAAAGACCTTTTAAGACATTGGGTAGACATTATGGAATATTCTAAAAATTAGAATGTTAATTATGAAATTTAATAATTTAAGGTGTGCCCTATAGATAAATGAATAGTTGTAATTAACCCTTCTATTATCACTATTTAAGTCAATCCCTTTTAGGTAGAGTGAAAAGATTTTACATCATCATTCGCTCATGGACACAAACAATAATAATAATAGTACTTAAAAAGTTTATAATAAAAAAAGGGTAGTTGCTCAAGTGCAAATGATGGCAATTGGTGTGGCAAATCAGAGAGATTAGGGACAAATTAGTCCAAATGATGAAATTCAAAAATAAACTGACAGCATGGCCCCCATCTTTCAAGTGTTTTAATAGATAGAAGAATCAACACAACACAACACAACACAGAGAGAGAGAGATGTGTTCTAGAGCGAGAAAGATAAAAAAGGGGGACATGGTTGCCATAATTTGAATTCTCTCTCTCTCTCTCTCTCTCTCTCTAAAACACAGAAAAACCACTTTGGACTCTGACAGCTCTACACCGTCCCAACTGGTGTGCCTTCTTCTCTCACTTCCTTCGTACTACCCAACTCAACTACTTTAAAGTTTAAACCAAAAAAAAAAAAAAACCAAACCAAAGAAGGATCGAATTCTCATTCAAACCAAAAAAACAGAGAGAAAATGTCTGGTTATGTAGGCATTCTGGTTTCAGATCCATGGCTTCAGAACCAGTTCACTCAAGTTGAACTCCGCAGCTTAAAAACTCACGTACGTAAATGGGTCTTTTTCTTTTTTCATTATTATAGTTTAAATCTGTGCATCTTCGTTAGATACATCATGAAGTGCCAGTTGAGCTACGAGTTTCTCGGGGGGTTTTTTCTTCTTCTTCATGAATTTGTATGTGTTTGTTTTTGTGTGTGGTGATGATGCAGTTTATGAGCATGAGGAGGGAGAGTGGGAGAGTGACACTGGGAGAGCTGGCGTCGAAGATGTCTCGTTTGAAAGTGGTTGGAGAGAATCTCACTGAAGAAGAGAGAGCTTCGTTTATCCATGATTTCTATCCTGATCATCATGACCACGACGATGTGGACTTCGAGCTTTTCCTTAGAGTCAGTGTCGTGTTATACTCCGAATTATGTGGATTGGATTTGAGTCTTTAAACTAGTTTTTCTTTTCTTTTCTAAATATAGTACAGATGTGATTAGCGTTTTTCATGCAGTGGTAACTAACTAAGTTAGCTACTAGTAACCTTGGAATCAAAAATATTGAAGATCTTATATTTTTGTTTTATGATTTTTGAAATTTTTAGTACTTTTTTTTGTTTGTTTAAAAGAATCTTATGTTAAAGTTGATGAATTCTGTGTTTTGACTGTTAGAAAGCCTAAGATAATTTGAATCTTGTTAAGCTTTTTGATTTGTACTCTGTTTGGTTGCCAACAGAGTTTATTTAAATTTTAAAAAATAAATAAAGGAAATCAAGATTTTACTTCCACTTTTTCTATTGTCTGATTCGTTTTTTCTATGGAACTTTTTTCAAAATTTTCAGGAATTAAAAAAAAAAAAAAAAGGCAAAAGAATCAGGGATAGGATTTTTTTTTTTTTGGGGGATTTTAATGAGTTTTTCTTTGCAACTTCAAATTGCTGGCAGAAATATTTTAACTTTTCAATTTTGCATAAATTAAAAAAGAATAAAAAACTATGAGAATCAACCATAGGTTTTTTATCTTTCTTTTTTTTTTTTTTTTTTTTTTTTTTTGGTAGTTTAATAAGTTCTTCTTTGTTATTAATCAGAGTGAGATTATTAATGTTTGGGATTGAACTATACTTTGATGGCTTTAAATTTGAAAATGAAGAATTTATGACTTACAAAAGCATAATGTAATTTCAAAATTGATGGCAGGTATATTTGAAACTCCAAGCCCATGCTAGTGCTAGAACTGGAAGTAATACTAAGAACTCATCTGCATTCCTCAAGGCTGCCACCACAACATTGCTTCACACAATTAGCCAATCCGAGAAGGCCTCTTACGTTGCGCACATCAATAATTACCTTGCAGAAGATCAGTTTTTAAAGCAATACCTTCCTATCGATCCTTCAACCAATGATCTCTTCGAGATTGCAAAAGATGGAGTTCTTCTCTGGTGATAACTTGTTGATTCTCTTGTTCTTTCATTAAGTTTTTACGATTAGTCCTTTTGAAATTCATATTCAGAAAAAGCATTATTTTTCTTTGATGCAGTAAGTTAATTAATGTGGCAGTTCCGGGAACTATTGATGACCGTGCTGTTAACACTAAGAGAGTGCTCAATCCATGGGAAAGGAATGAGAATCATACACTCTGCCTCAACTCTGCTAAGGCCATTGGATGTACCGTTGTCAATATAGGGACTCAGGACTTTATTGAAGGAAGGGTATGCATACATGAAATGTGTTCTAATCCTTTACTATATCAACTGGTCATCTTAGTTGCCATGCTACAATATTTAAATTTGGAAACCTTTAGTTACCTTAAATTAAAAGTATGTCCTAGTGCTTAAAATAGTTAATATTGATTTGGTGCCAACATTGAAAGCTCATACTACATTTGATTTTCTTGTCTAGTGAGTCTTGTAAACCAGCAGAGTCTTTGAACTTAGAGGCCTACAAGGGACAGGGTAAAGCTCATCCATTACAACTTAACCAAAGAGGGGAATTCAAGCAGCCTTTTTGTTCAAATGCAGGGCTATTTTGACCATAGTATACATTGCAAAGTTCTCTTACAAATCTGCTTTCTTGGTGCTATTCCAGTTCAAAGTGTTTGGGATTTTATATAGTCCTAATTGCAAGGCTTTTCAAGATATCTTATATTCCAGTCCTGTTTTAATCACTTAATCTTTGCATGTGAAATACATATGCAAGTCTATATTTTAGGCATTTCTCTCTATCCTTCTTTTAATCATTGGTTCCTTTCCTTGTCATCAGATTATGATTTGTTTCCTCCCTATATGATTGGGAGATGGGAACATTTGGATTTATGTGGATAAATGGTTTTGGTTGGATGACTAATTTAAAGAGTGCAAAATATCTGTAGTCATACTATTCAATAGGTTTGTTTGGTAATTTTGAAACTATCCTACCTGGACAAACTGAAGACCTTGAGAAAAATCTACCCCATTTGTCAGCTATTAATAAGAACCTACCCTCCTAATCCAGCAGTTTAAACCAGAAACCAATCCTATCTAAATTGGCTTATTAAATATTTTAAATTCTTTGCCAGCTTTTGCATCTTTTATTCTATGTATTCCTTCTGCTGGATGAATTATACTGAGTTTCAATCACTTATAACTTTTTTTTTTTTTAATAAAAAGAAAAAGTAATCCATAAATTTAAATACTCTGCTTATCAGTATGAATAATTTCCTCTTTGTATTGTTTTCAGCGTCATCTTGTGCTTGGAGTGATCTCTCAGATCATAAAGGTAAGAATCTCATGGCTATGCACTTAATTTTGGCTTTACAAATGATGAATTTCAAATTCGTAATGTTTTATGGACATAAAGTAAACTAGGGGTATCTAGTGAAAGCCTTTAAGGTTATGCATCCATTGAATTGATAAAGCATGTTTAGTCTTTAGCATTCATACTAGTTGTGTTTAAAATAAAATTTGACTCTCCAATGGTTCTTCAATAATAGATACAATTACTAGCAGACCTCAACCTAAAGAAGACACCTCAGTTGGTGGAGTTGGTAGATGATAGTAAGGTAAATGTGTTCTTTCATTAGAACTGGCTGTATTACAATTATTGAACAGGGCTTTACGTCAATAAATTCCTAATAGATTATCTTCTTATATTTAAAACCAACAGGATGTGGAAGAGTTGATGAGTCTACCACCAGAGAAGATCTTATTGAGGTGGATGAATTTTCAATTGAAGAAAGCTGGATACAAGAAGATTGTCACAAACTTCTCATCTGACATAAAGGTAGATGACTTAAAGCAGGAGTTTAAACATTCTGTTTTTTTTTTTTTTTTTTGATTCCCTTTTACAGCTAAATAGTTATTTTAGTCATGTTTGTCAAGTATTAGTCTCTGATAAAATTTTGAATAATATTTCTTGTGAATGGCGTATATGTAGCTCAAATTTGAGAATTGAACTCTTTTAAGCATTTTTAAATATCTTCTATGACTGTAAATCAAATTAATAATATCTTGTCATTTGAACTGTAATTGAAGAAATCCTAGATTCCTATGAGAATGAAAATGTGGAAGTTATACAACTTTAAATTTTGAGACCATTTGTTGAAGGTATCTATTTATGTTGAATCATTATGGTCTCATGTAATAGATTACAAACTAAATAACATGAGTCATACAGAACATCATTTCATTCTTTCTTTCTTTTTGTATTTTAAAACAAACAGAATAGTAAGGTACTAGCTGTTGCAGTTTCTTCTTCTTCTTCTTCATACTTTTGTTGTTCTTGTTGTCTGTGACCTAACCCTGATTAGGAATTTTAAGTTTTTAACTTTTAAATGGCAAGTAGAGTGGAGACAAGGTTTGAATTCATGAACACTTGCTTTGATACTATGATAAATTACTTATAGTCTCAAAAGCTTAAGCTATTAGAAAATGGTTACTTCAATCTTTTAACCATAATTCTAATAAACCCTCCACCCCTTGTTTATGGGAGGAGAAAGAATTTGGTTCAAAGATCATTGCCACTAGCTGTTGCTGTTATTGTCAGATTAACTTTCAAATGTCGTGAATTCCCTATTAAATTATATGCTTCCATTTACTCATAAGAATTGAATTGGTAGATATTTTCCTTCCTTAACAGAAACCAACAAAAAGAAAACTAATGATTTGACTCTGTAATGCCACAATAAAATTTACACCTAAGGTTTTAGTATTCATTGTTGGTATATAACTGGTATTTGACAGCAAAAGATGCTTAACTTGCAGGATGGAGAAGCTTATGCCCACCTCTTGAATGTACTTGCACCAGAGCACAGTCATCAATCTACATTGGCAGCAAAAAATCCTTTGGAAAGAGCAAAGTTAGTTCTGGAACATGCAGATAGGATGGGCTGTAAGAGATACTTGACTGCAAAAGATATTGTGGAAGGTTCCCCAAATCTGAACCTTGCTTTTGTTGCACATATTTTTCAGCATAGGTGAGATGGACCCCTTCTTGAGCAATGCATTGCATTTTTAATGGTTAATTTTGGTAGTTCCAGCAGTATGAGCACATTAAACCTCGTAGTGTAGAGCATTCAGCATATGGTTACTTCCAGAACATCTACCATGCATGCTTTAGTTGTGTGAATTCACTGGAGTAAACTTATCCATCCAAATGGGTAGTAAACATTACCACTTTATCATTTAGTATGATTCTTATTACTTCTTCCAATTTTGTTTGTGATGATTTTGTGTTTCTTTTTTATCTTGTTTGTAAGGATTTGAAAGATGTGAAACTCATCATTAATATTTTCCTGTAGGAATGGGCTCTCGACCCAAACAAAACAAATATCTTTCCTTGAAACTTTGCCAGATGATGCCCTAGTGTCCAGAGAAGAGAGAGCATTTCGCCTTTGGATGAATAGTCTTGGAAATTCGACATATATCAACAATGTCTTTGAAGACCTTAGAAATGGGTAGAGTATATTTTCAAATTTTACTATTGTAATCATAAATTCTTATCATTGTTCTTTATCCTAACCATTTGAATGCAAGTAAGCTAAACTTTGTTCTATGTATTCATGCTTCCTATCACGTACCCTAGTGTTTGCACATCAGTTTTCCTGATAAAATACAATTATATTTCCAAAATTCAACATTATGTCAAATCTTTGAAAACATTGTGAAGAAAAAGTTCAGAGAATTTTGATATTGAGAAACTTTTGTAATGGAAGGAAATAAAATTGATGTTCTTACAAATTTAAATGTAATTGCTATAGTATATCCTCTTTGAGTTGAAGTTAGCTGCAATTTGCAGGTGGGTACTTTTGGAGACCCTAGACAAGGTGTCGCCAGGGATTGTCAATTGGAAGATTGCAAATAAACCTCCAATAAAGATGCCGTTTAGAAAAGTAGAGAACTGTAACCAGGTGGTGAAAATTGGGAAACAATTGAAGTTTTCCTTGGTTAATGTTGCTGGAAATGATATTGTGCAGGGAAATAAAAAGTTGATATTAGGTATGCTCTTTGCCACATTCGCTAGCAGTAATCTAGATGTTGGTGTTAAAACTTCTTGACTTATTGTAATGAATTTTCTGTATCAGTCCCAGTTCCATTTGGTAGGACTTTTCAGGGTTAAAACAGACACCACTTTGTTTTAGTAGTAGTATTATTTTTTATCTAATTTTAGGAGATTAATTGTCATCTGAATTAAATAATGTTAATTTCACTTCAGCTTATTTGTGGCAATTAATGCGATGCAACATCCTCCAACTTTTAAAGAACCTGAGATTTCATTCTCACGGGAAGGAAATCACAGATGTTGATATTCTAGAGTGGGCTAACACCAAAGTGAGCAACTCGGGAAGCCGGAGTCGCATGGATAGTTTTAAGGTACAATCTGTGCAACTCTTTTCCTTACATGCAATTGTTTGCTATATTAATTGCTAACTTTTTCCTTTTAAGTATTGATAAGTTCAGGGCTCATAAATGGTATCCTAATAGACATTATAAATTTTAATTTCTCTGAAGCTTCCTCTCATAAGAAGTTTGATAGCAATTACAGGTTTTATAATGTGGATTGTGATGACGTAAACTTCCTGTGGATTACTTGGAATATAGTGAGTGAAGGAAAGTAGTTTTTTCTTTTATTAACTCTAATATGGTAAGATAGTGTAGTCATGATTACACTATTAACTGTTTTACAAATGAGATTTTTTTTTTTTGGGAAAAAAAAATGAAAAACTTTTCTATCAAATGTTGAAAAAGAGTTCCATCAGCCATAGATTCAACAACAATGTTCATGAAAGATATGCAAAAATGGTATTGGCTGATTTTGATGAGTAGAATTCCTGGACTATGTTCTGATTCATTTTGTATCATTTTTAAATTTCTACTGACATGTGTTTGCCATCTTAGCCTGTACTTGATATCCTTTCCTATTATTATCCAGAAGATTGCTTTAAAATGAACTTTACATGTTATGATTGTTATGATTTAAGGTATCTTTTAGGATTGGACTGTGACTACTTTTTATTTTGTGAATGGCAGCAATCTAATTTGTTAATTGTTACTATTTCAATTTTTTAGGATAAACGCTTGTCAGATGGAATTTTTTTCCTTGAGCTGCTTAGCTCTGTGCAGCCACGAGCTGTAAATTGGAGTCTTGTTACAAAAGGCATAACAGGTAGTTGTGCCTTTCAATTTACATGATCAAAGTTTCTTTCATTAGACTTTTACTTGAACTGTGTGGTTATGTATAATTTTTTCATTGTTACATGGAAATTTGATCTTTTCTGTTGAAGCATTGGAGTTTGCATTTAGGGGGGCTGATTATCTTGTCCACAATATTAATTATATGTACTGTTCACATGCATTATTTGTGCAACTGTTCACAACCTGGGGACATTCAATTTCAGATTTTCCCATCTTTTTTACAATCCTAAATCAACTATCTAGTTATCTTAAATTATTGATATACAAGTTTTAAGGTATATTAGCATACTACAGATCTGTTTGAGAATTACTTATTTTGCTGAAATTGAATTTTTTTTGCTAAAAGTACTGTGAATAAATGTAAAAGTTAGTTGAAATAGTACAGTGGAACTTATAAATAGTATCAAAAACTGCAGTAGGGTTCATAAATAGTAGCAAAAATAACAATAAGTTGAATAGTAAAATAATTTTCATTTTTCATTTCAATCCAAACGGAGGCTATGAGGATGAAGGCTTGCTGAATTGAGTCTCCATATACTGTTTTAAGATGAGGGTGTCTATGTTCACACCCACGGGCTCGCGCAGAAATTTTCTTAAAGAACAATGTGCATTATAATTGTTGCAGGTATAAATGAAATGAAGGCAATAGTATTCTGAATTTAATCAAACATTAATTATCATTATTTTAGGTTTTTCTTTAATAATATTTTTGCTGTCATAATCCATATTTCATATGTTATTTTTAGTGGGTACAAAAATTAGAGATATAATGCAAAAATTCTATTATTCAAGAATTCAAATACATTATTCAATCTGCTTCATACGTTTTTATATATTATCAAAATTTGTGTGAATATGCAACAATTTATGGTTTATGGTGTTAAGTGTTCATTGCTTGATAGTTTGAGAGGCATGTCTTGCCATGATTGAAAGTGTCGTTCAGAACTAAGAGTTTGCCATTTGAATTCTTACTAATGAGTTTTTCTTCAATCTGCTTTTTGTCTCATTTTTGTTTATATAATATTTGAAAGCATACAGATGAGGATAATGGTTTGTGATGTTATATTGTTGTCCATATACTTGAGCTATAGGTTTTATTAAAAAACAAGAAATTGTTTTTATAATCAGACCACAGAGATTTCTCCTTTTGTTAGAGTGTCAATATATACCATGGTCTCGTTACCTTCCTAACTATGCATCTCCAATATATACCTTATTACCTGCTTGGGATGATGCAAATTTGAACCTTTTTTTTGGCTGAATGTCTTACATTTTTTACTAATCATTTCTTTCCAAACAATGGGCTTAAATGCAGATGAAGAGAAAAAGATGAATGCCACCTACATCATTAGTATTGCAAGGAAGCTTGGATGTTCGATATTTTTGCTTCCTGAAGACATAACTGAGGTACTTTTGGAATCATGTACATGAGTTTATTTTGTTCATGTACTTCTTATGCATGTATTGGACATGTCATTACAGCCTAATAGGCATCATCATCATATATATGTGTGTGTGTGTGTGTGTGTGTGTGTGATAGAAGTTCAGCAGGATATGCCTCAGATTGGATTTTTCTTTTCTGGACACGGGTTGGATATATTATGGAAATAGAACCACTCCCTTGTGTTTTACCAAGCAATCAAATTGGGGCCTGCTGTTACATATGGTAGCTCAGTGTGCATTTGTATCTGCTTTATCAATGCCAGTTTCACACAAACACACTTACTGTCACATAGAACACCAGACAGATATTTATCATCACACTCTTGACATTTGATATCTCACGAGAGGTGTTGTGTAGTGCTGACTGTCCACTCCTTGATCATTTGTGGGATGTTATCACAGTTACCTTCCCACTTGAAGGAAGTAACAGTTGCTGTGGTTTAAACCAGAGTTATGTACTCCCCCTTTCACTCACTCCATTGAGGGGTTGGCAGGCTTTTTAAGTATAAAAACTGTGAAAACACTAAGCAGTCATAAAGTCTTTGATGTGCAACTTGGTTTTTCTTTCTCTCATTTTATCCTATTTGTGTGATTTAACTTAATGCTAACAACCCTTAACTCAATTGACACCTCCTAGTCTTCCCAACAGCAAGGTCCAGGATTCAATCCCCTCGCCCTCCCTCGACTTAAGTAAATATTTAATGATAATAATAACATTATGGTGGAACTTTTTTCAGGTAAATCAAAAGATGATCCTTACATTAACGGCAAGTATTATGTATTGGTTCTTAAAACAACCGGTCGAAGAAAGGCCATCTGGAACTTCAGATAGTGAAAGTGGAAGCCAATCAGAGACGATCTCAAATTCCACAATAGATGATTCTGCTTCGGAATCATCAATAGAGGAGAATGGGAATATGTAAATATGTGATGACTGAAAAAACTTTTTGCTGAAGTTTTGAATTACTTCCCCCTCCATTATCATTTTGTTACATTTGATTGAAAAGATTAGTGAATGACAATGTAATAGTATGAGCGATTTAGAGTGTCTTTAGATGCATTTTGCTGTTTATTTATTGGAAGTGCTGTAGAAAAGAAGGGGATTTTTTTTGGGTGTGGGAGCCGCTTAGAAAGCCCAAAAATCTTACTATTTGGGCGGCTTGCTAACTACATATTGCAAAACTAGCTCCTGATGTGAATAGTTTTTTATTTTTTATTTTTATTTTTTTAATTAAATAAATGCTAATATGTATGACGGTATTAACGGTTTATACTTTTGGTAGATGGGTGTGTTTAGAGGCTCTTCTATTATTTTTTGGAAAAAAATTAATAATTTACATCTATTATAATTTGGAATTACAAAACAGAAAATACATTTATAGCAATACAAATGATGAAATTTATTATAATTTGGGATTACAGAACAGAAAATACATTTATAGCAATACAAATGATGAAATCTCACAAATGATGAAATCTCATAAGAGGACACAAAACCTGCAATGTCTCTGAACTCCATACATACTCATTGCATTTCATGCATAACTACTAGAATCCTAAACTATCCTTTCATGGTAACTAATTAAAAGACCGCCACTACCTATAGGAACATCTCAACAACTTGGATCCAATCTCAAAGGCAAGGAAAGCTTCAACAGTAGCAAACATAATTAGATCCTTTGAAAGTAGAGGATCCCCATACGCATCATCTTCATCGCTCCACCATGTCGTCTTCTTTGGCTTTACAAAATGCATGTGTTCACCCAATACCAGTTTGGCTAAATCTGCTAATTTGGACCCACTGACATTGTTTCCCTTCAAACTCTTTTCCGCTTCAGCCAATTTTCTAAGCTCCACCGGATTCTTTATGGTCACACCCGTCTCTCTTTCAAGCTTCTCTGCCACCTCTTTGATCCCAACACCAACCACAGTGGTGTATTTATCATAAAGAAAGCCCTTCAGAACTTTGTGCTTGGTACTGGTCATGAAACTGCGTCTGGAATAATTAACATCATCAAGATTATAAAGAATGCAATGACTCCCAACGCATAGCTGCAACAATTGAAACGGATCATCTTTCGCCTTCCCTGTGTAGTTGTAGAGACCTCCTCCATAGCGGTGGCTGGTATCAGCACACAGGCCAACAACAAGATTCTTTTTCTTGCCATATATTTCTCGTATCTCGCCTATACAGAAACTGAGATGTTCCTCATCCTGAACAACCCATGTGGTGTTTATCATGAATTCTTCACCAATGTTAACTACGTATGTGTGCCATATTTTCTTGTCCATCTTAACGCTAATCTCCATGGGTGCTTTCTTCTTGGCCATGGTGCTGCTAGCTAGACCCTTTGTGTTTTTGTGCTTTTGTATTGCTTCGTTTACACACAAGAGATTGATCGACCTACTAATAACAAGACGCTATTTTTCTTTATGATGGGTTTCAGGTTTGTACGTGCTAATATATATAGAAAGAGAAGTCGGTTCAGAGATAAGTCGGTTTACAATCTCTTTGTCGAGTTGGACTGGGTTTTTTATTTTTTATTTTTATTTTGGGTTGTCTATTACTACTAGGATTGTGAATCCTATAGTAAAGTCTTTGAGCTTCTCTTTTGTGCTACATCATAGTTGAACTAACCCCTTAAAATCTCTATGCTTTTCATATGGGTATGCCTTTAATTTGTCGGTTAATTTGAATTGAATTAGAAAAATAAAAATAAAATATGTGTGTATAGAGAAGTCTGAACTGGCAGGAAGAAGAGTTCTAATTTAACCTGTAACAAACACCATACAGCAAAGATTCAATTGCCTCTTGCAAGACTCAGAAGCATTTTACATGAAATAATCATGGACATTTGTATGGAACAGGGGCGACTGGATGCATTTAGGAGCTTTAGACGAAAATTGACTTGAGATTTTTCATATATTTAAATATGACTTTTTTTATTAAAAAAATTAATATTACTTGAATTTTACTATTTTATTTTAGATGCAAAATTATTAATTAACCATCTAAAATCTTTTTTTCTTTAGAAAATTTATAGACACAAAAAATTGACAACTTTTCACTGTTGTTGATGTGATAGATTGGTAATGGTAAATAAAAATGTGATGTTAGTGGTAAATTTAGATGTAAAAGTTTGTTAGCTCAATTGTTGTGAAAAATGTTGTAAAATTCTTCGTGTATTGCTCTTTTTGTTGTTCTTGTTGTTGTTGTGAAAAGTGCTATATTCACAATATTTTCACAACAAATCTTAAATATTAAGTTGTTATTAGTTCGTATTTAAACCTACCACTGAAATTACATTTTTCCCTACTAATAATAGCCAGTAACAACTTGCCACTTATGATTTATTGTGAAATATGTTGTGGACATAGCATTTTTCTCTCTCTTTTCTTGTTTTTTATTTGATAAAAAAATTTATTTTATTTATTGGCTAATATTTTTGGGCTTAATGAATAAGTTTATAATATAAAAAATTACTTTATTGGCCAAAATTTGAGGGCCTTTTTCTACTTGGGGGCCTTAGGTGATCGCCTCACTTGCTTTCATACTAGGGTTGGCCCTGGTATGGAATAGTAGGAACAGAGAATGCATTGAGAAGGCTAACCCAAATTTGGTAGCCTCCTCTCTCTAGTGCAATTGCCATGGACTCTCGTGTTTTTTATGCAACTTTGAAACTCAACGCTTGAATATACTAGTCACTGACCCGTGCAATGCATCGAAAATCTATTGAGTATGAATTATTATTTAATATTTGTTTATTTATAACAATCATCATTTCATTATAGTTTAACATGAAAACTAAATATTGTAATTTATTTTTGAATGAATGTTGCATATTAGGATTCCAATCTCATATATTCAATATGAAGCATTCAATTACTAAATGGAAAATAAATTACATAAATCTCTATCATTAAAAATCTTGTACATGTAGTGGCCTCAATTGATGGCTATTACATAAATCTCTATCTTTTTAGGGTTTTTTTTTTTTTTTGGAGAGGGCTGGGGGGAGAACCTAAAATTTTCACCAATAACCTAAAGCATCACCATTTTTCTTCTTGCAAACATGGTCCTACAACTAAACTGCTTAAGCAAAGTGATTCATCAAAATCAAAAGGTAGCCAAAAATTTTATCCAAAAAAAAAAAAAAAAAAAAAAAGGTAGCCAGCAATACAAAAAGAAAGGGAAAAAAAAAAAAAAAAAAATTCAAAGCTCTAGAGGTAAAGAAGCATATAGCCATTCCATATCCATAAGAAGCATAAGAAGAATAGCTTTCCTTCAAGTCCATTTATGTCCTCATTAATTAGTCTATATGTTATGCCGTGTACAGGCAGTCAATCCTCATTCCTTCGTTATTTAAAGAAATCTGGTTGGTTCAATTTTTGTGAAGGTTCATTTTTTTTGCTCTTTATTTTATTTTATTTTATTTTTTACTGGATAAGATGCTCATGTTTATTTTTTGCAACGATCATTGAATAAATCGCTTCACACTCTAAGGTATTTTTGTGATGAAAAAAAGCATCAACCTCGAATTATAATGAATAGAGAGTTTTCCTTTAGAAAATAAATAAATAATAAAAGACCATTTTAGCACAAACATAAGAAGGCTAGTTTTAAAATAAAATACTACTTGACACAAAATATAAAATAGGCATTATTTTTATTTTTGGCTATCAATCTAAAATGGAAAGTCTCTTGATAATGGAAAGGCTGCAGTGCATGTCTGTAGCCTTCCTCTTACCATTGCCCATTGTAGATTTGAACATTCCCACAACACATGCATCACTGTTTCAGTGTATTCATTTCTATGCCCCAACTTATTGGGTGAACTTATTTTGCTCGCACAATCACGTCCATCTCAATTAAATCTCCCTCACCACCATAATTTTGGGGAAAACAAAACATAACAGGGTAAATTAGATATAACGTTACATGAGGGGGGAAAGGGAAGATATAGCACGAGAGAAATAAATATTTAAATTAATAAGTTTATTTAAACATACATACCTGATAAACTCTTTCATATATGCACATCTTAAGTAAATCCATTCTCACAAATCATATATAGCCTATTGGATCGATCTTTACGATACAATTTTTTTGAGATAATATAGACAGAAGACGCAAGGGATAGGGAAAGAAGAAGTGGAAAGACATGATTTAAATATGAAATTAGGGGATTGAATTAGTAATTTCATATGACTATATATACCTTATGATGAGAACATTTCTTGACTCGAGGGGCTGTTGTTGGTTTAGTTTGCATTGATTTGGTTAATAAAAAATGTAATCTCCCTTCTGTAATTCAAATTAAAAATGAACAGTCATAATCGAAATCTTAAAATAAATATATTAAAAATAGACCTAAGAAACAGAGTGACCTACTCAAACTAGTTGCCTTGGTTTTTTGTTTTAGTTTAATTTTTTGAACCACAAAATTGTAACAGAATAGAAGTGGAGAAACGAATATGCACCAACTACTTCAGTTTGAGATTAATACAAAAATTAATACATACACATGGAAGAAGAAAGAGTACCTCGACAAGTCCAAATTTGAATTCTCACACTCTACAGCCATGGCCGCTCTCTTCTACTATTTCTCAAACGAAGCTACACTGACTTGGCACGTTAGCCAACGATGATGTTGAGCAACAAACGTTGATTGACTACTCAAGGAATCTCCAGCATATTGAACTACTTATTTACTATTATTGATTGATTATAAGGGGAAATTTTTTTTTAACATTATAAGAGCATTCCCATCCGCTAGCTTTTGTAGAATTTTTCTATATTTACAGCACCAAAAGCTCAATCTATTTTACATAATCACTTTTATCTAATGTTCATTCTATTAAAATAATATAAAATTACTCCAAAACCACATTTGACAATCAACAATAAAAAACAACTTACAGGAATATGATAGTTAAGTTCACCCAGCAGTCCAGCTACACATGGGAACCAAAAAAAAAAAAAAAGGCATTTAAAGGTACCAAAAACAACAAATATGCATCTTATTAAAGAGCATTATCAAGCACACACCTTGAAGATGGGACGTCCGAATTTTACAAATCTCCAAGTAATATATAATAGCAAGCTCTAGGAGTTATAGTTAAACCTAAATCCCAACATGGTCCTCAATTCTCAGAAATAGACTTATATATAGTATAGTCTTATAAACCTTATTTTAGGATTACTTTTACTTAATAGTTGTAAAGGTGTACATGGTGTACTGGTGGGTTCCAGTTAGTTCATTTGATAAAGTTTTTTATAGTTGAATAATAAACTTGGGGTTTAATTCTTGCCTACACCAAAAATTGATTGGTGTCTTAGTCTGATGATAAAGGTGTTCATTGTGCACTTCTACATGACTACATGGCTAGGTAGCTCATGACTAGGTCCCGATCTGCAAAAGGACAGAATTTCAGAAAGGATTCTAATCTACTTTCCAACATATCCTTAGAGCATTCACAGCAGTAGAGCTAAAAATTTAGCTTTTTAGCTCCACCAAAAGTTACTTTATCTATTATACCTATACACATGCTGCAGCAGTGGATCTATTTTAGCTTTCAATACAATAAAATAATATAAATATCACAATAAAATAATATATCTACTACAATAAAATAATATCTCACTATAATAAAATAATATATTCACTACACTCATACATCACAGCCACACACAACCACAACCACAACCACCGCCGCCACCAACACCACCACCACCACCGCCACCACCGCCGCCACCACCACCACCGCCACCACCACCACCACAGCCCACAACAAAAGAAAAATCACAGCCCCACACACGCACCCACAACCACAACCACCACCACCACCACCACCACAGCCCACAACAAAAGAAAAAAAAAATTAACCACGTCCACACATCACAGCCCCACACACACAACCACAACCACAACAACAACCACCACCACCACCACCACCACCACCCAACAAAAGAAAAAAAAATCAACCAACCACCTACCACACCACAGCCCACACCAGGAAAAAAAAAAAAAAACAAAAATTGCTGATCGGCGTGGGACGGCAACGGCATGGACGGCGACGGCCTGGGACGGGATGGCGTGGGACGGCGTGGGCTGAGGCGTGGGCTGGGAGGGCAACGGCGTAGGACGGCATGGGCTGGGACGGCGTGGGCTAGGACGGCGTGGATGGCGACGGCGACGGTGTGGACGACGACGGCGACGGCGTGGACTGGGAGATGAGAGCTTGAAGAGAGAGATGAGAGAGATGAGAGCTGATGAGAGAGATGAGAGTTTGATGAGAGAGACGGTGAGATTATTTTAATAGAGGATTGAATAAAAAATTAATTTTTTTTAGATGTGTGCTACAGTGCACATCTATTTATAGATGTGCACTGTAGCAATTCATCTATAATATTTACCTATGGCACCACTGTTGTATGCGTTTTTTTTTTGTGTTTTTGGAGCTAAAATTTAGCATTATAACATTATAGCTACACTGCTGTAAATGCTCTTATAAGCCAAGAAACACACCTTATACATGTAGGGGATATGAGAAAAACATATAGATCAATTTTGAGAGCTAAGAGAGTGTTTTTCTCCATCCCAACTTGTTTTGAGAGAGAGAGAGAGAGCCCAAAGCAAAATCCTTGCACCCTCTCTTCTCCATTTCTCTCACAAATGATGTACCTAAGAGAGATTTGTTTTCTTCACCTCAATCACCAAGGGCTTGTTTGGTTAGAAAATTCAAACAATGTTTTTTAATATTTAAACACTAAAAATTGTGGCTCACAAAAAAAAAAAAAAAGATTTGGTAGGAGAGTTTAATAAAGAGGGTTTGAGTCACAGTTCTCAATTTAGAGTGTTTAAACATTGTATTTTGACCTTAAGAGGAGTCTTTAGTTTTCAAGTAACATTTTGAATGACATTATTGTAATTATTTTGAAAATTGTGGACTCATATGATGTTGACA
The DNA here is from genome assembly GCA_030445155.1 of Quercus variabilis. Lineage (NCBI taxonomy): Eukaryota > Viridiplantae > Streptophyta > Magnoliopsida > Fagales > Fagaceae > Quercus > Quercus variabilis. The sequence goes on from CP129453.1 coordinate 46,851,511, forward strand.
ACACATAAAATACACATTTTGTTCTTTAAAACACATACTCATGCCAAATACTCAATTGTATTTTTAATTTTTGAAAATATATTATTAGAAATATGGTACCAAACACATTATTTTTGCAATATAATATTTTAAACATGTGTTTTTACAATATTTTTTAATTCACAGTTTTCATATAAATTTGAAAACTAATACCTAAACTCTTTTACTAAAGTGAACCCAAATGTTGTGAGCCTATTGAAAGGATAAAAATCATTTGGAGCCAAACCACAAATCAAATAAAACTGGGTGGCTTACCATTGTGCAATAGAAGTAGTAAATTCCATAAATATCCAAAGTTCAAATCATGCCTTTGCCAATTATTGAATTATAAGGAAAAAAAAAAAAAAAACCCTTGGAATAACTACTGAATCTCATGATAGTACCCAAATATTTGGAACCTTGTAAAATGTAGCGACGATGAAGCACTGGATATTATTCATTTAAAATGAGTATATTGTGGTGTTTTCTATATAGTATATAGACCTTGAGCCATTATTATTATTTTTAAAAATTAATAAGTCGATCCACTTCTTCTGCTGCTAAAACTTGGAACATTAGGATTATCTTCGTAAGAACTAACTTCAACAAGTAAACATTTTGGAACAAACAAATCACGTGCGAAAAAGAAAAAGGAAAAAAGAAAAGAAAAAAAAAAAAGGGAGAATATGCTAGTACTTCTATATTGCTGATGTCAATATGTTCTTCCTTATGTTAAAGAAACACCCGGATTTCGCTTTGTGAAAGAAAATCATACTGTAAATTACTAAAGGAGGATTCGTTATCATGAACAATGTGAAACACATTTAACTTTAAACTATATGATGGGGAAAAAAAAATCTTGTCATGCATAAAGTGTAAGATACCATTAAGAATTTTACTGCTAATAATGTGGAATGATAAGTCTTATGATTACCATCTCAAAAGACAAGCAAAAGAAGAGACATTGGTTTGTCTACAAAATTTTGGGGTTATTAGCGAAGTATTGAGTAGTAAAAGCTTGGAGAAACTCTACTAAAACTCGTGGGAATGGTGCAAATGATTAGATCAATCACTCACTTCCTCATTCATTAAAACTAGCTTTTAACCCATGTGATGCACGTGACCTTTATTTATATTAATTTTATAAATGAAAATGTTTATTTTCAAACTATTGAATGTGAATTTTGAAAATCTAATTGTTGGATTACATCTTCTTATTATATATTTATATTAACAAAATTCCAAAAAGATTAAAAATTAATAGTTATGTCATTAATCAAATGTTTAAATTTCAAGCTTTTGGAGTTTAAAATTATGCATAAAAATAATTTTATTGATTGAATAATAAATAATATCTGATTTAAATGAAATTTGACATGTGTATTAAAAACATAAAGAACATTTAATCTAACAGTTAAATTTTTAAATTTTCCATCCAATAAAAAAATGTAAAAGGTTGGAGTATGCATCTTAGGAAAATATAATAATAATTTTTTTTTAAAAACCTAAATTTTGACAATGACAAGAGGGGGGGGGGGGGAGAGAGAGAGAGAGAGAGAGTTGTGTGAAGTGTGCGGAGGAAAAGTTCTAAGATTCATCTATTTATAAATACTAAAAACTATTCAAGAAAATTACTATTATTTTTTTTACTATTATTTATTGTATAGAGAATTGTATTATTATTATTATTATTATTTTTGTGTTGGCCTCTTTTAATTCATGATTAAATTTGATAATAAATAATTTTTTTATAAAAAAAATATAATTTGTAATATCAAAATAAAAAGTTTGTAAATTGATTAGTTCAAGAAATAAGATTATTTATCACCCGCACTCTTGTGAGATGAGAGAGGGTAAGAGAAGGAGTTCCAGCTACAATAGTAACAATTTGTCGTTATTCTAACCATACTTCAAAAAAAATAAAAAATTTATTTGGATCCAAATCCAATGTAACTTCATCAAAAAAAAAAAAAAAAAAAAAAAACCAATGCAACAGCCATCATGCAATAGTAAATTAAATCCAATCATTGGATCATATTGAAAGTTAAAAAAAAAAAAAAAAAAATCTCTTTTAATCAATTGTTGGATCATCAAATTTTTTAACCTTTCAAATCTATTTTATTTTTTAAAATAATTTTAACTTTTACCTAACACCAACACAGTAATTATATGTTGCAGATCCAATCCAAATTATTTAACCCGAAAAAAAAGAAAAAAAAAAGAAAAAAAAACTCACCGCAGAACAGACGGTGAGGTAAAAGTAAAACGGCAAAAACCAAAAGGCCGGCTTAACGCGAAAAAGCAGGGCAACCCTTCATTGGCCCTTACCCATCGGCGGCAACATCTGAGTAATTCAAAAATGTAAAAAAAAACACTGTCCAATCAAACATGGCCAACTCATATATATACATTTTTTCGGTTCCCTTTTTGTTTTGTGAGTTGCCCATATATATATATATAGGACACCCAAAAAAAAAAAAAGGCTGAACCAAACCATCTCTTTTGTTTTCAGCACCTTTCCTTAACAGGCCTGCGTCTTGATAAACGCTTTGCCTGCATTTTGCATTTGCATTACCTTACTTTACTTTACCATTTACACACACAGTTTATTTATTTATTTATTTTTGAAGCGAAAATGAGAGAGTGCATATCAATCCACATTGGTCAAGCCGGTATTCAAGTCGGCAATGCCTGCTGGGAACTCTATTGCCTTGAACATGGCATCCAGGTCACTCCTCTTTCTCTTTCTTTCGTACCCTTTTTTTTTGTTTTTTAATGTTTATGTGCACACGCACTAATGAGTCTTGAATTCACGACCTCATTAATCGAGTACATTTGCAAATGTCATGTCATTTAACCAATTTACTACCTTAACCTCCACTTTTTGGTTGCAAATGTTTAGATCTATGTGTTTTGTCATCTGATCTGATCTAACATTTTTATCATTGTACTAAGAAGTTTAAAGTAAAGCGTTACATGGAACTAATGGCTCTTGAATTCACGACATCATTTGACTTTTGAAATGTCATGTATTCGTGTTATTTAACCAATTTACAGCTTTACCCTCCACTGTCTATAACTTTTTTTTTTGGTTGCAAATGTTTAGATCTATGTGTTTTGGCATCTGATCTGATCTGGCATTTATATCTTTGTTCTGAGATTTTTTCCATTTGGATCTGATCTGACCCAGAAAAATAATAGTAATTACATATTGATTGTTTTTGTTCAGACAAATGAAGTCTTTGAAATTGCTTGCAATTTGTTTCATTTGAAATCTTGTACATTTGTTGTATGTGTTGATTATGTGACTGCTTAATTGATTGTCACCTTTGATTTTTGCAAAATGTGTTTACTAGATCGGGTTAGATTTGGAGCTTTTGTAATTTCTTTTGCTAAATTATCTCTGAATTTTTCACTCGATTTGGGCAATGTTTTTACACTTTCCATAATAACCTTAACTTGTGTTCTATTTGCCACATTAATCAAATTCTTTAAAATGTAAATGTATAGAAAATTTAATGATGAAAATTGACTTGATATTGAAAGTAGAGGGACTAAATTGGCATGCATAATAGTCGAGGGACTGAATTGACACAATTTATTGTTGATGGTCCAAATTGAACTTTATTCTATAGTTGGAGGAACAAATTTGTAATTAAATTAAAAAAAGAAGAAGAAGATATTTACTTGAAATATATAGCTCAATGAACTTTTTCACCTTTGTAAGTATAGAATTTGGAAGTTTGCATTTAGTTTGGTTAGTGACAGATGAAATGTCTTATACAGGACTGTCGTTTCTTAGATTTTTCTGAAAATTCTGTGGACTCTTTCTTGTATATGTATATGCACTTGTTTGTATTATGGCTGTTTAATGTCTAAATTTTGTGTTTGTCTGTCATATGTATGTACTAATTTCTATATTTTGTATTTTTACCTTGTCTTAGTTTAACTATTATTTTAGCAGTCTGTAGTTCTTCGTGGTAGTTTACAGTAATTGAATGGAAATATTTGTTTGGAATGTTAGGCTATGTATTAATGTATATGCATGATGACTCAATGTAGACCATAAAATTATTGGTGGTTTTTGTATAAAACCATGAAAAAATTTGCTGGCTGAACATTGTTTTTTTTAGTGTTTAATAGTTCTTGTTCAAGCTTTTGATATGGTTGATATTTGTGCAGCCTGATGGCCAAATGATAAATGACAAGACTATTGGTGGAGGTGATGATGCCTTCAACACCTTTTTCAGTGAAACTGGTTCTGGGAAGCACGTCCCTCGTGCTGTCTTTGTTGATCTTGAGCCCACTGTCATTGATGAAGTGAGGACTGGAAATTACCGCCAGCTCTTCCACCCGGAACAGCTTATCAGTGGCAAGGAAGATGCTGCTAACAACTTTGCCCGTGGCCACTATACTAGTAAGCATTTCACCCTTGGAATGTTTTTTGTTTTTTTGTGCCATTTTAATTACAGCATCTGAAACAAAACTTTCCTGTTCCAGTTGGCAAGGAGATTGTTGATCTGTGCCTGGACCGTATCAGAAAGCTTGCCGACAACTGCACTGGCCTCCAAGGATTTCTGGTTTTTAATGCTGTTGGTGGAGGCACCGGTTCTGGGCTTGGCTCCCTTCTCTTAGAGCGTTTGTCTGTTGATTATGGGAAGAAATCGAAGCTGGGTTTCACAGTTTACCCTTCTCCACAGGTCTCCACATCTGTTGTTGAGCCCTACAACAGTGTCCTCTCCACCCACTCCCTCCTGGAACACACTGATGTGGCTATACTTTTGGACAATGAGGCCATCTATGATATTTGCAGGCGCTCCCTTGACATTGAGCGACCCACCTACACCAACCTCAACCGACTTGTCTCCCAGGTGAATAGTTGCAGGGTCTTATGTTAATCATCATCACAAATATTTGGTCTTTGTCAAATGTGTTGCCTCTGGTCAGAAGCAATTGGGAAATTAATGTCATGTGTTTCATTGGAGGAAAGATTTTATCAAGGATAACAATATTTGCTGTCAATTAACTCATCATGCTTAGATGATTTTAAGAAGTGTTTACTTGATATGTTTTAATAGATGTATGTTTATATATTTTGAATATATTGTTGCTTGTATCCCTCTGATATATTTCTTATGTAATATGTTTTTCTTGAAATTCAGGTGATTTCATCCTTGACGGCCTCTCTTAGATTTGATGGTGCACTAAATGTAGATGTGACTGAATTCCAAACCAACTTGGTTCCCTACCCCAGGATCCACTTTATGCTTTCCTCTTATGCACCAGTCATCTCTGCTGAGAAAGCATATCATGAACAACTTTCAGTAGCTGAAATTACCAACAGTGCTTTTGAGCCTTCTTCTATGATGGCAAAATGTGATCCTCGTCATGGAAAGTACATGGCATGCTGCTTGATGTACCGTGGTGATGTTGTTCCTAAGGATGTCAATGCTGCCGTTGCTACAATCAAGACCAAGCGCACCATTCAGTTTGTTGACTGGTGCCCCACTGGATTCAAGTGTGGTATCAACTACCAGCCTCCCACTGTTGTTCCAGGAGGAGACCTTGCCAAGGTGCAGAGAGCTGTTTGCATGATCTCAAACTCTACCAGTGTGGCTGAGGTGTTCTCCCGCATTGACCACAAGTTTGATCTCATGTATGCCAAGCGTGCCTTTGTGCATTGGTATGTTGGTGAGGGAATGGAGGAAGGAGAATTCTCTGAAGCTCGTGAGGACCTTGCTGCCTTGGAGAAGGATTATGAGGAGGTTGGTGCTGAGGCAGATGAGGGTGAGGATGATGAAGGTGATGAGTACTAAGAAGATTTAAATTTGTGCCAAGTAGTTAAAATTTTCGTTCAAAGTAGTTAAATGTTCTTTGTGATTTAGCTAGTATGAAGTTATCTTTTTCCTTGGCCTGTGCCTTTTAATGTTTGTGAGCAATAAACTCAGTTGTTCCTATGTTATACCCAGTTTGTGTGAGGCTACTATACATGAAAATATGGTTTATTCTTAATTTTGTAGCTTTTATTTCCTCCTTTTCTTTTTCTTAATTTGATTTTGAGTTCGATTCTTCCTTCTTGGGTGCTTTTTTAAATTATATGGCTACTATTTTATGCCACGTTTTGAAAGCAGTGCTCCTTCAGGAGATATAGTGATTATGGATATTGCATTCACTTGGCTTATTTCTATCTCAATATAAGCAAATAAGTTACAGAAAACTAATATGTTTGTTCTAATGTGATGGAAGCATGCACTGCAGCAATGGGCTTTGGTGGCAAACCTCTGCAATTGAATGTACAATTTTACATACCACACCAGATTTCCATTATCCTCTGGTTGTGGTACTAGACTGCCCAAATTTTCACTTTGCTCTGATATTTGTGTGGTATGTCACATAATTGCAGTACTTGTCTCAATTAGGTGCTTATTTAGACTCGGGTTATCATATGTAATAAAGACCTTGTGCCCGTCAACATAATGGACCTATGCAGATGCAACAAGTTTGAAAGATTAATGGTTAGGTTTCTAGGCTTATCATTCAAAAGTGCTTAGTCGGTGAGAGAAAATGTAGGGACTAAAAAGATTTTTCAGTACATGGTTATCCAAAGCTCTCATTCATCTTCCATTCTTCAGGTTTCAAACCAGCCAGTAGCTTTTATTTTCATTGCGTATATGTGCTATATTATGAAGTGCAAGTTCTATAAGTAAAAGTCACATGATTCAGGGAATGGAAAATTATAAATAATTATAGCTAAGCTGAGAATATGCTAAAAAATCATAGTAGAGATGCTTGAGAATATAAAGCACAAATGTAGACTTTATGTTCTTGCTAAGTCAGATGCCCACCTGTTAAATATGGCATATTCTGAAGCTAGATGATGTTTGGTTTGAGGCACAAATTTTCATGCCTTTCCTTTGCATATCACACAAAAGAAATGAAACTTTGCCATTGTATAAAAATCCTACCATAAGAAGGAATCTGAAGGAGTCTAAAATCAGTGGAACGACACGGACTTGACCTGATATTGAGTGCATAGTAAGTTTCAATAAAGCAGCTGATTGGGTAAAATAAAATAGTAATATGGTGCTACATGGCACGACCCTCATGGTAGATTTGGTGCTGGGAACTAAACTTAAGCTAATGCCCCATAGTCAGTTCCAATGAGCTAAATAAAATAGTAACATTCTTCTAAGACCGTCTTTGTAAATTACCAAGCCTATGAAGATATAATATTAAAACACTGGTTCCGCTGGTAGATTTCATTTTTACAATGCTTAATTACATGAAAGACAAAAGGATCTTAACTTGTCGATTGTCCAGAAACTAAAATATGATTATTCAAGAAAATACTTCATGGAGTAGACTAACACTATTAGTACAATGATTGACATAATCAAGCAAGAATTCCAGGACCATCTGAAAGGATTTCTGATTTTGAATCTTCATTATTCTGAGATATTCTATTATATTTGGTCGTTGAGCGAAGGAGTATAAGACTTAGCAACCAAATACATGCCTTTTTACCTTCAGACAACCGAACCAAACTTTTCAGTCATATCCAGTTCTTCTGGTCTCGTTCTCCCTTGAAGCTCCCAATCAAAATGGTACAGTAGTTGAGCGAGAGGAAGTTCAATATTGGCTAGACCAAATGCTACTCCTGGACACATCCTCCTTCCTGCCTCAAAAGGGATATATTCAAGGTGAGTCCCATTGAATTCAGTTGAACTAAAGGCAAACCACTCTGGTATAAAACTCTAAGCATAGTGCCAACATGCAGAATCTATTCCAATTGCCCATGCATTAACAATAACTTTTGGTTTTGAGGGGTATCTCATATCCATAATTTCACATGATTCTCTGCATTCTCTTAGAAGTATCAAAGGAAGAGGAGGGTGTAACTGTAACCTTATAGTTTCTTTGATTACTGACTTTAAGTAATTCAGGTTCTGAATATCTTTCTCATGGATTTTTTTCTTTCCCCTAAAGGCTTGTCTAATCTCTGCTTGTGCCTTCTCCAGCACTTTAGGTTGTCTCATCATTTCTGACATAGCCCACTCTACTGTGGTTGATGAAGTATCAGTTCCAGCAGCAAATATAACCTGGAAAGATTCATAGATTGTTCTTAAGAAAAAGAAAAAAAAAAAATGATAATAACAAAAAGTCACTGGCCACAACTAGAATATATTGTTCTTTGAATGAGTAGGATTATATTACAATACAAACCAAAATGACAGCCTTGATGTTGTTGATTCATAGTAATATGCTTGTTCTTATACGATGGAAAAATGCACTGCAGCGATGGGCTTTGGTTGCAAACCTATGCATTTTTTTTTACCAGAATTTAGGCAATTGAATGAAATTAAGGTTTTACATTACTACACCAGATTTTCATTCTCTTCTGTGCTTGAACTACTAGACTGCTCAAATTTTCACTTTGCTCTGATACGTGCATAGTGCGTTACATAAATTCAGAACTTGTCTCAATTATGTACATGCCAATTTAGACTTGGGATATCATATATAATCAAGACCTTGTGTCCATCAACGTAACAGGAAGTAACCTATATTCAAATCAGCCAGTAGCTTTCATTTTCATTGTGTATAAGTGCCTATATATATAAAGTGCAAGATTCAATAAATAAAAGTCCCATGGCTGAGGGAATGCAAAAATAATTGATAATTACAGCTAAGCTGGGAATATGCTCAAATATAATAGTAGAGGCTTGAGATGCATGAGCAGGTAAGCACAAATGTAGACTATTTATGTTCTTGCTACCACATGTTAAATATGGTACATTCAAAACTCAGATGATGTGTAATATTGTTTGGAATGAGGCACAATTTTTTCATGCCTTTTTCATCTCACACAAAGGAAATGAAACCTTGCCTTAGTGTAAAATTCCTCAAGTTGAAGAAAGGATCTGAAGGAGTTCTGAATAAGTAGGACTACACAGACTTGATCTGATGCTGAGTGAATAGTAAGTTTCCATAAAGCATCTGATTAATAAATCAAAATGAAACTTTGCGGCCTGACCAAAATGTTAGATTTATATATGGGGGCTAAAACAAAGGTTGTCTTTGTGAATTACCAAGCATATGAAGATATCATATTAAAAAACTGGTTCAGCTGTTACTGTTAGATTTCAATTTTACAATGCTTGATTACATGAAAAAGATGAAAGACTAGTGGATTGCCAGCGACTAAAATATGTTAATTCATGAAATTACTTCACGAAGTAATCTAACACTATTTGTACATTGATTGACATAGTCAAGCAGAATTTCAGGACCATCTGAAAGGATTTTCTGATTTTGAATCTCCATTATTCTGGGATCTTCTATTATATTTAGTTGCTGAGTGAAGGATTATAAGACTTAGCTGCCAAGTTCAAGCTGTTTTTCCTTTGGACAACCTAACCAAAGTCATCGGTCATATCTGGTCTTCGGGTGTCATTCTGCCTGGAAGCTCCCAATCAAAATAGTATAGTAGTTGAGCAAGAGGAAGTTCAATATTGGTTAGTCCAAATGTTACTCCTGGGCACATCCTCCTTCCTGCCCCAAAAGGGATAAATTCAAAGCGAGTCCCATCGAATTCAATTGAGCTGCAGGCAAAACTTTCTAAAATAAAACTCATGGCATCATGCCAACATGCAGGATCTCTTCATCAATTTTGCATTTACAGTGACTTTGGTTTTGAGGTGTATCTCATATCCATTAATTTCGCATGGCTCTCTGCATTCTATTGGAAGTATCAAAGGAAGAGGAGGGTGTAACATTAGAGTTTCTTTGATTTGAATATTCTTCTGTTAGATTTTTTTTATTTATTTCATCATTTCTGAGTTCAGATGTAGCCCACTCTATGGTGGCTAATGAAGTGTCAGTTCCGGCATTAAATATGACTTGGAAATGATTCATAGAATGTTCCTAGGAGAAGAAAAAAAATGATAAGAACAATAAAAATAAAAAAAGTCACCGGCCACAACTAGAATTGTTTTTTGAATGAGTAGGATACTAGGATTCATAGTAGAAAACTAACCAAGATGATAGGCTTGATGTTGTCAGTTCTGATGGGAACTCATAGCCACTTTGCTGAAGGCCTAAAAGAACTTCAACAAGATATCCCTTTAATGGTTCACCCGTGCAAGTTGCTGCACTCATCTGACTTTCCTTATGGTCAATGATTTATCATCTGCACCCAGACTACCTATATGACTGAATCAAAGAACTGCAGACATTATTCAAGGCTAAATGGATACGGTCTTTCTATCACAGGTATTATATATCTGTTGTCATTAGTTGGAGAAATTTACTTACGATACTTAGTTGACATTCATAATAAGTATTTAATGAATTATGGGTTCAATACATCGTGTTTAGTAGATAGACGGATAATCAATTTATGTTTGTCATATTAATTTTTTTAATTTTCAAATATCTAGGGTGAATTTGTTTCAGAACTATCAATTGATAGAACTGAACCCATTTCATTTTGAATGTAGCTAACTTGTACAATGGTTCGACATGTTAACAAGACTGATGTTGTCACCCTTGGTACTAAATTGGGTTAAGCTAACTACCATGCATCTAGATCTTTACACAGGGAGTTTTCTTTCTTTCTTTCTCTTTTTATTTTTATTTATTTGTACATTTCTGTATTTATTGGTGTGGAACTTATTATCATGTTAATGAAGTCCCTTTCTCATACCATGGATGCATCCATGGAAGATCTAGCTCGATGCCCTGTAATAGGAGACTCGGTATTCTGTCATTTTAAATTGGTAGCTCATAAGGGAGCCCAAATTTTATTAGTTTAAGGTAGAGACTTAATTCTATGGGGCTCGAATTCAAGATGCTACTGGAATGGATAATAATTATATATTTTACGTTTGGCAGATTAAATTTTTTTTATTGATAACTTACATATTTTAGCATAATGAAACGTTTGGAAAGTTTTCATTTGAAATATGATTTGGCTTAGTCAAATTGTATTCCAAAGAATAGAAATGCATTTTATGTGATGAAAATGTACCTAGAATTAGTGCTAATCATGTTATTCTATTTTTCCTTCTTTTAGGCTGCGTTTGGTTCGATGTAAATCAAATTCCGAGTGTAAAATGAATGCAGGGGAAAATAAATTCCCGTAAGGAAATTAAAATCCAGGCGTTTGGGTATACAATGGAAAATAGACCAAAAAACAATTTCTAGTGTTTGATAACATTCTGAAAATGCTATTTTCCTACAAAATTTTTACATTTTCTCATCTTCCAAACAAATTTTATATCAAAAAATCCACCATCACCCACACACTAGCACCCACAGAAAATCTCCCACTACACAAAACCATCATCGCTATCCACACAAAACCCACCACCACACAATAGAAAAACCACCAAAACACCACCACCCACACCACCACCACAACAACAAAAAAATCAAAGATCAAAGAGAGAAAGATTGAGAGATTGAGGGAAAGAGAGATAGATCGGGAAAGAGAGATCGGTCTTCAGCGGCGGCGACGAGATCGATCTTGGGTGGGTTGAGAACAAAATCGGTCTTGGGTGGTGACGACGAGAATGAGATGCAAGGCTCTAATCTAGATGGTGGCGACGTTGAAGAGAGAAAAAAGAGGAAGCTTGGCCAGCGCATGATCTAGGCAGTGGGGCGGCGTGATTTGGGCGGTGGGGCGGCGTGATTTGGGTGGTGGGGCGGCACGATCTGGGCTGGCTAGAGCTTGGTTGAGGTGAGGCATGATTTGGATTTTGGATCGTGTGCTTGTGCTCTCTCTCTCTCTCTGAGTCATGGAATTCGTTTGAAGGTAAAATGAAAGCTGCATTGGTTTTATGGCTAAAGTGGGTGATTTTACGGTCAACGTGTAATTGATTTTCCATTTGACCATATTTTCTGTTGGAGCCAAACACACATAAGGGTATAAAAGTAATTCTAGAATTCGTTTTCAGCTGAAACAAACGCAGCATTATCTTTTTTTCACTAAACAAAACATTTTTTTTTTTTTTTGTGGGGTGGGGGGGCTTTCTATCAAATCTATTATTCTTGAAATAACAGAGATGATAGTAAAAGTATTTGTTTTGTTGATGTAAGACGAGCTCATTACACAATTGCTTTCAATTGTAGCATTGGCTTGGAAGGTGGCTTTTACAGTTTTTTAAAGTTATAAATCAATATAAATGTGTTATTGAAGATTTCATATTCCTGGAATTTTTTCTTTTCTTTTTTCATTGTAGCTTGCAAATTCCTATACTCTTAAACAACAATATTCTTTCTTAAATTAAGCTGTGCGTGTTATTATTATGGATATGATATCGAACAGAGTTAAATCGTTAAAAAGTGCTATTATTATAGAGATGATGTTGATCTTTAGAGTTCAATCTTCAAAGTGAATCAGTGAAATATCATGGAATAGATCTATTTGAAATAGTAATTGGTCATGCTATTTTTATTCCAATTACAAATAAAAAAAAATAAAGAGATTTAAAACTCTTAAATGTCCTACCAAATTCAAACAAATGAAATTAATATTTTGCTAATGAAGTATCTCGTACATTGCACGTATTATTGCTTAGTACTATATATTGATGAACATACTTTGCTTAGTATTTATATATATATATATATATATATATATATATATATTTTATAACCGCTTAGTAAATATATATAGTTACAAAAGACAATGCTAAGATTTTTCCATTTGTTAAGTATGAGGCATCCTTTGCTAGACATGAGTTAAGATGATTGTATTAATTGAGAATGATTTGGATAAATGATGCCACATGGCACAACTTAATTTTTCCATGACAATTTTTTCAATTAGTTTTTTACAATATGTCAATAATTAATGATTCTTAGAATGTTCTTAATTCCTTAACAAACATGATCCTAATTATCTATGAGTAATGCTAAAAATACAAACTATTTTATAAAAAAGTTTACAAACTGCTGATTTGGTGAATAATTATTGGTGAATAAAAAAGTGATGATAGTAATGGGCTTAAATGAAAATCAGTAAGAAATTGGCCACAATATTAGTTTGTAAAAATACTGTAAAATATTTTGTTTGTTGCATCACTCTAATTGCATTATAGGCCTTATTTATAAATTATATCACAAGATTTTATTGTACATGCAACTCCTTCATAAAATATTCGTAGTAATACAAAGTCATAAATGTTGACTGCTACTTTGAAAATTACTACATCTTAATCATTGAGTACCCCATTTAATCCTTTATGTTATTTATCATATATTTATGAAATTTAATTTCATAAATATATACTTTAGTAACTCTATACAAAAGTGGTTAGGCTTGACACTATGAATAATCAAACCCATTAAATTTATCTTAAATGAATATTTTATATTTCCGTTAAGAGATTATGAATTTCATCTTGAGAATATATGTTCTATCAACACTAAATGTGATTGCCCAACATATTGAGGTTTTGATTGTGACTATAGATCCCACTCCTGATATATCAAAGTAACCTACATCTCATAATTAGGTCCATTATTTTCTTAGGATTAAGAGTTCATGTAAATAGAAGTCGTGATATTTATTATTCATTTGACAGTTGTTAGGAGAATAATAAATCGCATAACGGTTCAGTTCAATATGTTTTAACTCTTAAAACATATCAACATAGCAACTAGAAGTCTCTACTTCTATAATCAAGACAAATCATCTTAGTTGATATATTATAGCCGTTGCAGATAAAATGCCTAATTTCATCACCGACTACAAACTGAAATTCTGAGTTTACAAAGAACTTGTGATTTATATCTTCTGTGACTAAATCATATACTATGCATCTCATGGACTATATGATAATGTCCAAATATTCATGTTACCATTATTTTAGATAATAATAAAAAAACTTTATTAATCACAACATAATGTCATACATAGCACCATACAATAGGATTTAAGGGCACACATACTAACATATAGCTGGTCCATGTGAAATTGAGATTAAAGCAGAAGCATATGAGGCTCGGGTGCAGTTTGCCAAAGATATGGGTATACATGAGTTTTTTCTAGAGGTTGATTGTTTGATTATCTCTACTTCTTTGGTGGAGCGCAGCCCTACACCCATCATGGTGGCTCCTATCTTATATGGCGTAGTTTCATCCTTGCATGTGGTACGACGTGTTGAGTTCTTCCATGTTTGTAGACAATGCAATAGGCTTGCTCATTTGTTAGCAAAATATGCTTTTAGTATTGATGATTTTTTTGTTTGGATTGAAGAAAATCCTTATTTTCTCGAACAAGCTCTTGTCCATGATGTTATTTTTATTCCTTAATTAATAAGGTTTATATATATATATATATATAAAGAATTAGTTTTAAGAAGTTTTGACAAAAATTCAACTATAGAAATTCTAGAGCCATTTTTAAATAGCATTCAGTAGGCTGCTGCTTCACAGTTCACATATAAGGCGGAAAAGTATAAATTTTTGTAGTCATGTAACCAACTACAAGTAACGTGCCAAATAAGCTGCAATAAATGTGCCAACAATGCATTGGTGTTCAATGCACCCTATAGACAATGATTAAAACTAAGACCATAAGTCCATGAGATATGTACGTAATTTTTCATATGTAAAATGCCAAAGAAAAAGCAACTATAAACCAAGCCTATGTGCTTGATGTGATGCCGCACGTCAAGTATACAATTATCGTAAACATGGCACATGCTACAAAAATTACTTCTTTAATTGACCCGACGATGGAGAATGGACAAATTGTAGACACTATTTTTGCCTTGGGATGTTGAAATGATTCGAAATATTGTTCTATGCGGGAGATTCACTATAAAGAGTGCTTATTATGTTGCGGTATCTATGGGCTATGAAGTACGGGTGCGTTTTTGGATTCGGGTATGGGTGCAAGTGCAAGTGCATGATTCGGCAATTTTTGAAAAAATAGGGTGTGGGTGCAGCGATTAAAAAATTATTAAAATTATTAAAAATATTTTTATCTATATATTCTATATATTGCTAAGCATAATTTTTTCGCATTATATAAATATATACCAAATTTAAGAGCAATAGTAGATAATAACTAAAACATGAAGTTCATAAATTAAATACAACCCACAAGTTTGAAACTAAAACATTCCATAATGTTCGGAAATTAGAATAAAACCAACAAGTTTGAAACTAAAACAAAATAAAAGATAATCAACAAGATCATCATCTTTAAGATCAATAGCTTCACTTCGAACATCACTTTCACTAGAAGTAACATTAGTGCTAGCATTCCCAATAACCATGGCCTCAAACTCTGGCTCATCAAGTGTGAGGGTAGCATTCTCAAGAATTCTAGCTCCTCCTTGTATGTCACTATCATTCCAAGAGTCTCCTGCTATATCCCACCTCTTTGTTGCTGCATGTACGTACTCCTCATTGTACCTTGACAAGAGTTGAAGATTAGAATGCACATATACCAAATCCTCAGCATGTGCAGGAGCTATTTTGTTTCTTTTTAAGGAATGAATGAATTTGTATGTGCTCCAATTCCTCTCAGTACATGAGGATGAACAAGGTTGTCCAAGAAGTTTAATGGCAAGAAGAGTTGGAAATGAGAAGCCATGGTATTGCCACCAAACCAAATGTTGTAAGGCCTACCTATTTGTCAAGGCATTTGGTGAAGGAAACCTCCCTCTTGAAAATCCGGCAAACTCAATTTTCACCACCCTTAATTCACTCTCATCTTCAAAGTATCACTCCAAACACTTGCTTCTTTCCATAGAAATTTCATGATCTTGATGTGTAGCGACGCATTTTGGATTCTCCGAAAGCCATTCAATGGAGTAATACCTAGTTAAAGATAAAATATATATATATATATATATATATAGATGATGAAACGTGTGTTTTACTATAAGGGGGAACTAAGGAAAATAGAAAATAAAATTACTTACTTAGGATTTAAGGAATGAGCCAAGCAATGTAGTGGTGTACAAATTTTAGTCCATCGATCAATGAGTATATCATATACCACATTAAAAAATGAGCTATACTCATCATATTCCAAGCCTTCATGCCAATATATTGCTGCCTTCAACTTCTCTATCATTGAATCCCACATTTCATACATAAGATGAAGACAATGCCTATCTGTGTCAGCTACTTGTTGCATATCATAAATAGGTGCTGTGAATTCAAGGATGTAATCAATAACATCCTACCAATGATCACTCAGAATCATATCTTTCACCTTTTGAGCTTTTCCAACATCATCCTCATTATTAATTGCCCATTGGTCATTAATAGCCATGGCTTGAAGACATCTTTTTATCAACTTTAACCTTTTCAGCATTACAACAATCGAAGCAAATCTAGTATCAGCAAATTGAAGTAGTTTTAATGGACAAAATTCATTAAACATTGCCAACCTCATTGAATGGTTCATGATAAAAACATGTATGAAGGATGCATCATTAACAATACGTGTAATCCAACTACACTCCTCATATGTAACTTCATTCTTTTCAGTGTTTTTTGCTGCACAAATATTCTTCAAAGCTAGATTGAGAGCGTGGACAACACATGGTGCCCAAAATATTTTGGGATACTCACCCTCATTAAGAGCTCCAACAGATTGCATCACACTAGCATTATCAGTGATGACTTGGAGAACTTTTTCATGTCCAATCTCTTTTATAGCATCCTTCAACACCCCAGCAAAAAAATGTTTGTCTTTAAACTCACTTAACCCATCAATTGCCTTTATAAACACTGGACCCCATCTAATGCAGCCATAATATTAATAAGAGGCCTCTTTTGTGGATCTGACCATCCATTAGAAACTATACTTACATCATTTGCAAGCCAAGAGTCCTTAATTGGTTTCAAAAGTCTTTCAACATTAGCTCTTTCTTTTTGCAAAAGTGTTGTTCTCAAGGCATTGTATCTAGGAGGAACATAACTGGGAATGTTATGGGTAGCAACATATGCATAGGAACTACGATAATTTGGATTCCTTGCAAAGTGAAATGGAAGCCCACTGGTATAAAACATCCTAGCAATTCTACTATCCAATTTGTGTCTAGCATTATTATGGAATTCTCTCTCCAAAGGAGAATTCGCAGTCACCTTCCTGCTCTTACCATCAACCAGATCTATACTATTGCTCCCTTCTTGTCTCAAGGATGAGGGAATAGGCACACGGCTTGGGAGAGGTGGGGGTAAGGGAATTTGACTTCTATATTCTCTCTCTAAGTTATCATTCTTAACCTGATCATGCATTCTCTGCATTTCCAATCTATGGCTCAGTGTCACTTTATTGCATACTCTAATACCTTTATTACTAATTTTTAATAAATGAGCCTTAACCTTAGAATAGGATCCCAAAAAAAATTTCACCACAATAGTTGCACTTAAATGGTTTGTTTCCACCTGATTTAGAAGTAGAACCAGGTTATTTTTCCAATTTAATTATAGTCACATATTGCCAAAGAGGAGCATTAGCATTTGGCACTTCTTCATCTAATGAATGTGAAGTTTCTGTGCTAGTGACTTCATCCATTGCAAATTCAATAATTTCAATTTAACCTACAAATAATTTGACAAATATATAATAACTAAATAAACAATCAAACCCAACTCACAACTCACAACATTACAGGTAACTTATATAAAAAAATATAAAAACAAATCAAATCAAAATGAGTAATAAAACATGTGAGAGTATAATGGAGGGTGAGAAACTGAGAATGAAAGCTTTGATACCTCAGTTGAGAGTTGGGTTGGTGAGCTTAAGAGTTGAAACTTAAAACCGAGTGATGGAGATGGTGGAGAATCTGGAGATTTGAGACTGAGAGATGGTGATTGTGTCTTAGGGAAAGGCTATGAGTGAGACTTTGAAATTGTCTTAGGGAGTGAGTATGGGTCTGTGAGAGAGAGGGGAGACAAAGAGCACAAAGGGGCGGTAGAGAGCACAGAGCCGAGAGGGAGACGGAGAGCAAAGATTGAAAAACAAAAGGGTAGAGATTTTAGGGTTTTTTGTTTAAAGCTTGAGTTGAAACGGTGTGTTTCTCGTCAATTCGGTGCTGGTACGGCTTGAATCGGTCTATTTTGACAATTTTGGTCGATATGACCCGATTTGGCCTGAATCGACACGAATTGGCTCAAGTCAGCGTCGAGTCATCGCGTATCGAGAAACAAAAAAAATAAAGCAATGCGGCACTGACGCCCGGGCAACGGCTTCACCTTCTGCATGCCTTGTCGGACTCTAATGCGGTGGCTCTGTAGTTACATCGGTGCTTCACAATCTATGGGATGGAACAATAATATAGAGGAGAGTTGAAGACACATGAAGATGGGTTGTAGTGGCTACAGATTCCAAACAAAATTAAAGTATTTGCTTTAAGAAGAGGAAGAAGAAATTACTTTGGCTACAGGTGTTGCATACTCTAATAGCTAATCTTTACTTTTATTACACTAATATCCCACAACTAAAACTGCATTTGACAGTTAGTTATGCGGAGCTATTGATAAATATACACAGACTCACGCACCCGATGTGGGACAAAGCCCATTTGTTTTTTTATTACACAAATATTTAATCTTGATTGATAGAGAACAATCAAAGAACTTTGCATCTGACCAACCAAAAGTTCTGACCATGTAGAAAATGTTATGGGTTATGGCTATTATCATCTTGAGCACACATCATACAAATGTGCTAAAAATCACAAAAGCGTTTCATAATTATTGTGTTAGTAATAATGGTTTTGTTTTTTTTTTTTTGTTTTTTGTTTTAAATTTTTTTAATTAATTTTTATGAACAGGTTGTTATCTTCTTTTTCTTTTTTGCCCTTTTTGTTGTTGTTTTTATTGTGTGTTTTGATAATATTTCATTTTATTAGTTGATTTTGTTTGAAAGTGTACTTTTTTCTTCTACATTGACGATTCTAAAGTCAAATGTAGAAGATGAATCATTACCATCAATGTGATCGTGTTTATATTTAGGTACATGTAGATTTGGTTTGGTGTATTCATTTTTTTCTTTTCAAGAACTCGGTCACACACCTTTACGATTTTGGTGAAAATGTGGAATAGTGTCATTTTTTTCAATCAATGGTTAATGTGGATTTTGTATTGAGTTATATAAAAGAAAATAATGAATGAAAAATTATGACACTAAACTCAAAAATAAAAAGTCTAGTAGATAATAATCAGTGTTTTCCAGAATTAAGGTTGAATTCCCCAAGTAGAATTGTCAAAGAGAGTTCACACAGTAAAACAAACATATGTATTAGAAGAACAGTGACTTGATGTGATAAAGAGAGAATTCCTAAAAAATAAATCTCCTAAAATATTAGGGGTTGTTAACTAAATTCATCAAACATATTAGGGGTTGTTAAACATAATTTCAAAAGCTGCAGCAATGATCTTTGTTTTAAGGAAAATGGTGTCGCTTTGGAGGTTGATTTGGCACCAAAAAAAATTATATGTATATATATATATATATATATATATATATATATGCATGTCAACATGCCAACAGAACCAAACTTTAAAGTGTAAAATCCAATTTCTCAAACTTAAGGGTGTAAAATCTAAACAACCCCAAACTTCAGAGATGTAATTTGCTATTTACCGTTCATTTTATTAGTTGATTTGGCTTGAAAGTGTACATTTCTCTTCTATATTGATGGTTCTAAGGTCAAATGCAGAAGATATATCATTACCACCAATGTGATTGTGTTTTTATTTAGATACATGTTTATTTGGTTTCACCACAACAAAAGTAGGCTATGGTGTTGACAATATGTCCTCAGATACAATCAGTGGTTTCACAATATGTCCTTATTTCGTCACCAAAGACATATGGTGACAAAACTACATTCATCACCTAAGCCCCATCACAAAATGTCCTAGTACGAAAATTGTTCATCACCAATTAAAAAATAATAGGTGACAAAATTTTTGTCATCAATAAAAAATGATAGGTGATGAAATTTTTTCGTCATCTAATATTTTCGTCACCAATGATTTTTTATCTATAATTTTTTTTTTGTTTGAAGATATATGGTGACGAAATATTTCATCGCTGATTGTATTTATTTATTTCAATTTCAAAAGATTAGGTGATAAAATATTTTGTCACCAAATGTATTTTTTTCCAATTTCAATAGAATAGGTGACGAAGTTTTGCATCACTGATTGTATTTATTTATTTATTTTTTTAAATTGAATAGATTAGGTGACAAATTATTTCGTCACCAATTTTTGCTTATAGTTAGATATGGTGAAGAAAATTTTCGTCACCAATTTTATTATTTTTAATTATTAATGTTCTTTACATTTACTTACCATTACATTAACCTGTTCATTTCCAACCACATCCATAAACAAATCATCTATTCATTTCCAACCATATCCATAAAAAAAGAATCTATACAATCTAAAAATGAAATAAAGAACCATTATATTTTAAAAACCATTGAACCAAGTTGTTCACAAAGTAACTACTACCATTTTATATACACCTTTTAAGATTTGGGTGGAAACGTGGAAGAGTGTTATTATTATTATTTTTTTCCAATCAATGGTTAATGTGGATTTTGCATTGAATTAAAAGAGATAAATTAATGGAAAATTATGACACTAAATTCAAAAAAAAAAAAAAAAGAGCCTCATCACATGCATGAAGCAAGTGCGATAAGGCTAGTAGATAATAATTAATGTCTACTAGAATTAAGGTTGAATTCCCCAAGTAGAATTGTCCCATGTAAATTAGAGGAACAATGACTTGATTTAATAAAGGGAGAATTTCAAAAAGTAAATCTCCTAAAATATTAGGGATATTGGTGAAAGTTTTTATTCACCATTGTACTTGTTTATATTGTATTATAATTATTAATTTTAATTCTTAGAGAGACATACCAATCATTCTGTACCTTTTTGTTTATGTATCACTCTAACCAAGTGTCCTCTTAAATTATAATCAATCTAAACCTTTATGTTTTTTTCATACCATTTATTAATTTAAATCCAAGTAAATCTTAAATTTTATTATAACATATTTTGAAGAGTTTTTTTATATATCATATAAAGATGTTAAAAAAAATTCATGCTTCCAAAATCCATAGAGTGCACCGATAATTAATTTCATGTATATTATTTAAAAAATAAAAAAATAAATTGTAAACTTTGTGTAAGTGTCATATCAAATTACTTTCATTTACATCCAGAGGGCGCCTTTTGTAAAATACAATAGTATTTTTGTTTTGTCTTAAAAGTCCAAATTTTTAATATTCATAGTTTACTCAGATTCATAGTGTACTTCAGAAATATTATTCAATTAGTAGACACGCATATAATGTTTACGTTATCCATTTTACATGTGTCGTGAACGTGCACACGCCACACGCACACATATATATACTAGCACCTATCAAATTAAGGTTTTAAAAATTAAATGAGAACCAATCACTTAAAGAAAAAAATTTAAAAACAAATTTTTTATTTGTTTTAAGGTAAATAAAACATAATATAACATTAAGTAGGATAACATTGGAGATGACAACAATTACATGTGCATATCTAATTTTCAGATGTCTTTTATTCTTAAATTTTTTAAAGCATTAAACTTGAGTGGGGGAGAAAAATTTACTAGTAAAATTACTACGTAGTACTGGCCGGAAGGATAAATTACAATCCAATACGGAGCCTGCTGTGGCTTCCACCTAATAAGGTAGGAACAATATTGTATAGTTTTTTTTTTTTTTTTTTTTTTTTACATTAAAAAAAATATTGTTTTAATACTTAAAGAAATCAAAATAGTCAATTTTTCCACTATTAATTGAATTTTTGGTTCTGGTAAAAACTTTATTTCTTTTCATTTCCTAGTTAAAGTCATTTCTATATATCATACAAATATGATAAAAATAATAGTTCTTCCAAAATCCATAAAGTGCACGTATAATTGATTTCATTTATACTATTGAAAAAAAAAAAAAATATATATATATATATATATATTTTTGTAAAATTCGTTTGTGTGTTATTTGAAATTGCTATTGTTTGCATTCAAAGGAATTTTGCAAAATATACTAATTGTGGGGCCAAATCTGGCAATCCCGGCCCACTTCATATTTGGCCCAAGGCCCATGCCGAGGATGAAGAAACATCCGGGGATGAACGTAGAAGGCCTAAGTTGCCAAGAAACATTGCCGAGGACGACCATGTCCTCGGCCAGCCGAGGTCATAGAAAGCAGAGTAGCATGCCACCGAAGGCAGCCTCCTTACGCATCCAAAAAAAAAAGACAAGTACAAAGTATCAGCCATGGAAGCACGATAGAGGAGTAGTTCAAGGAAAAACTGTCACCTCTACAATAAATGCCCACCATTGACATTCTGGCCGCATTAAAGGGGAAGTAACCCCCGAACAGTGCTGCCTTGGTTGTTGCAACTAACAGGAGGACTAGTGATGTGGCTGATGGGACAGGTAGTCAGGTATAAGCTTGGATGATCAATAAGTGGAAGGTAAAGTTCGTCCAAAGAGGACTATATAATAGGTAGAACAGATCATAGGAGAAAGAGAGATTCATGCAACCATGGACATTCAACAGTTATCACAACAAAGCTCCTCGAATTATGCTAAGGACAAATTTTCTTAGATAATCTTAGTTCATCTCTATCTGATTGTAGCAACAACCATCTCGACCATTGTCCATGTGCTAAGGCCTAGTTCTTGAACCCATTCTCTGCAAATTCATTGTATTGGGCTAGTTGGGCTCGAGTCCACTCACTTAACAGTAGAAGTGCTCAAACCCACCCCCTACAATAATTTTTTTGTGTTATCTTATAAATTCCAAAATTTTAATATAAGCATCTCTTTTTATGTTTAATATTACGTTGTGAACTTTGAATATATATTAATGTTTATGTTTATGGTTATGTTTTAACATGTTCATTTGTGCATGATTGAATTTGAATTAGATGTTGCGATGATGTCATTTCAATGAATAACATCAAAGTGTCCATTAAAAACTCATATTTCACTTAATTATGTTTTATACGATTTAAAGTAGTGTCTATTAAGAATACGAAAGTAACATATTTTGTATTTTTGCTCGTGAGTTCATAGCAAATGCCGCTGGAAAGCAAATAGACTAGGAAACACAAAATATTGCTCTACCAATTTCTCCACCACAGCCTGCATAATTTAGTAAGATAACTCTTTCTCAAAAAAAAAAAAAAAAAAGTAAGATAACTTATTCCATGTTTTTAATGTAGTGAATTATTTTACAATTTTACTTGATGTAGATATTCAATGTTTCTACATTGATCCACCAACTTCTTCATAATAGCTTCCATAAAAATTTTTCACATGCAATTTTTAAATAGTTTTATAGTTACAATTTCATTATGCATTTTATATAATTTTATTGGAGGATATTTTTTCCCTTTAATGGTTAATACTGAATTTCATTATGCATTTTCACTCTATATAAATTATAAGATTTGCTTGGAGGATATTTTTTCCACTTAAAGGTTAATACTGAATTATAGATGTTCCAATCGTTAAAATATTAATTGATTATAATATTAATAGAATTGCTAAAAGCAGATGATAATTTCCATTCATTATAATTTAAGATTATTATATTTTATAATCACAAAAATACATAGGGATGTGGTGAGTGTTTATATGAAAAAAATTATTTTACCCACAAACACTCATCACACTCCTTGTATGTTTCAGTTCGTTTTTATTTTCTTAATAGATTTTATTTTCTCATTTTTATATATTATTTTTATTATATATGTTTATGTGTATGTATGTATGTATGTATATATATATATATATATATATATATATATAAGGATTCTCTCCTTTGAATTGGACTTTTATGTGATTAAAAAATAATCTCATTAATGAATGGTAAATTCTCTTAGAAATAGTGCCATAAATATCAAATAATAAATTTCATTTTGAATTAAAAAGAAGAACTCATAAAATTTAGGATTGTTTTTCCCTTCATGTTCATATTTTTATTCCCTAAAATTTAGTATTTTTTATTCCTTTTCATATGAATAAAATTAAAACATCCCCAATTTAAAAAATAAAATTTAGCGTTCTTTCCCCTCATGTTCATCTTATTTTTCATACCCAAAATTTTCTCCATATTACTACACCACTCTCAAAAACATGTTCAAAAAAGAAACTACAGTTATTGCTTATCTTTAAAGTTTATCCTTTCTATTTGTTTGAAAAATAAAAATTTATATTTCTAAATTATAATAGATCCAAATTATTAGCATTTACCTAAAAAAACTAAAGCACTTGCAACGTGTATGCTTAGAGGCTAGTGTGTGTGTGTGTATAAAAGGATTCTCTCTTTTAATTGAATTTTTATGTAGTTCAACAATATTCTCATTAATGAAGGGTAACTTCATTTTAAAATAGAGTCATAAATGTCAAATAACAAATTTCATTTCAAATTCAAAAAGATAATTCTTAAAAAAAATGATTATCTCTAAAATAACAAATTTCATTTTGAATATCATTTTAAATACCCTCATTTCAGTTACTGTTTATCTCTAACGTTTATCATTTTCATTTTTTTGGAAAAAAAAATTTTAAATTATAATAGATACAAATTATTAACCTTTACTCAAAAAAATAGAAGAGCCCTGATAGAGGCTAGTATATATAAAACAAGATTCCATATTTGGACTAGACTTTATATAGTTCATAAATACCCCTGACTCTACATTTAATAGCTAGGGACAAAACTTGGAGACAACCTAGTAAAAATAGGAAAATTCTTAGGTACTCCCGGAGCATGGAGAAATTGTGCTCCCTTCTCTCACATTCATAATGGACCCCATCATGAATTTAATGAGTGGACTCCACTATGAATGTGAAAGGAGGGAGCACCATTCTCTATATTCTAAGAGTATCTAAAAATTGCTCGTAAAAATATATCTCTAATTCCACTTAAAATACATACAAAATAGGATACTTTCCTACTAATATATGTCTTCATAACAAAATTATCCAAAATTTAAAATAAATATATAAAAAAAAAACTTCTCAATCCACTTGGTATATTTCCTTCAAGACCATGTTCCAACTTTTTTTTTTTTTTTTTACTTTATCAAAACTCACCTAATTTTTGAGTTGTGTCTTATAAATCTAGTGTGTGTGTGTGCATGTGTGTGTGTGTGTGTATATATATATATATTGCATTTTTGTGAAATTTGGTTGATGGGTGTTTTTGCCATGTATACCTCTCTCTCTCTCTCTCTCTCTCTCTCTCTATTCATTTTAAGATTGGTTTTAAGATTTCAATGGTAAGAATCAGAAATCCTTATTTCTTGGGTTCCAAGGAAATGAACTAATCTTCATAGGCAGTGAATAAATTGCACCCAAGTGATTTAAACCTTAAAGCAAACCCTAAATTAAACACAGTCCATTCAAACCCTAAAATCCTCACTGCCTCGCAAAACTCTCTTAGACAAAACCGAAGAGCAACACTCATTACGCTAGTTCAAGATGGGTGTGGCCGTTGATTTATCCAATGAATCAACTGATGCCATACGATGGGCCTTCCACCACTACCTCAGATGCGGCGACAACGTTACTCTTGTCCACCTCGAGTCCACTGAGATGGACGCCAATATTACCACAATTCTCTCGAACCCTTTCATGTATATTGGGATTTTCTTCGACATCTAGAACGTGAACCACCCCAACATAAACGAGGGACTTTGTGCTGAGGTCAAGATGTAGGGAATTCAACCGAAATTCCAACCTGTGAGAAAAAAAAAAAAGAAAAGAAAAGAGAAAATACGCGTCAAAGAAAACAATCACACGCACAAGACAGTATTTACGTGGTTTGGCAATTTGCCTATGTCCACGGAGTTGGGATTTCATTATTATCAGGGAAAAATATAAAGTGCGGCTACAATATTTTTTTCTCTCTCTAAAAACACAACAACAGTAATAAACCCTAATCACAAAAGCAGCTTTTATATTCTGCGCATAGGATTACAATGGGCTACAAAACGGGCTAAAAATAAACTAGGCTCCACATAGCCTAACAAATCTCCCACTTGGAGACTAGTGTAATCACCAACATCAGCTGTTATCCTCCAAAAGCAATCCCTCATCCCTGTAACTCATCCTCCTGTCCTCAAGCTAGAAGGTCAACTGAAGTTGCACATAGTTTCAGCTTCTCAATAGTGACACCCTTAGTCAACATGTCTGCCAAGTTCTTAGATCCATATATTTTCTCAAGTATTACTAGCTTATCTTCAACAAGGTACTAGATAAAATGCTATTTTGTCTGTATATGTTTTGACTTTAAACGAAAAGCCAAATTTTTAGCAAGGAAAATTGCACTCTGACTATTACTGTGTAGAATGCCAATCTCCTGCTTCTTACCCATTTCATCTAAGAAACCATATAGCCAAATCATCTCCTTTCCAGCTTCAGTTGCTGTAACATACTTAGCTTCTATAGTAGACAAAGTAATAATATTTTGTAGGTTTGAAGCCCATGATATAGCTGTACCACCCAGAGTAAATACAAATCCAGTAGTACTATTTCTACTATTAATATCACCAGCAAAATCAGCATCTACATAACCCTACAGTTTCAAACTTGCACCTGTGAAGCAAAGACATGTATCTGATGAATCTTTCAGATATCTCAGAATCTACTTGACTACCTCCCAATGATGCTTTCCAGGCCTACTCATGAAGCTGCTCACAACTCCCACTGCATGTGCAATGTCTAGCCTTATACACACCATAGTATACATCAAGCTGTCAATAGTTGAGGCATGGGGCACCTTGCTCATATAGTCCCTTTCTTCTTCTGTTTTTGGTGAATGTTCTTTGCTTAATTTGAAATGACTACCCAAGAGTGTGCTCACTAGTTTAGCTTTATTCATGTTGAACCTGCTGAGAACTTTCTTCACATATTCTGACTATGAAAGCTTCAACGTATCATTAGCCTTGTCTCTAATGATTCTCATACCAAGGATTTGCTTTGCAGCTCCCAAATCCTTCATTACAAACTGTTTTGACAATTGCTTTTTCAAATTATTAATCTCCTCAATGCAAGACCCTGCAATAAGCATATCATCCACATACAATAGTAATATGATGTAAGAATTGTCAAAAAACTTAACATAGCAACAGTGATCAACTTCACATCTCTTGAACCCAATTCTATATATAAAACTGTCAAATTTCTTGTACCACTGTCTAGGAGCTTGTTTTAGGCCATACAAGCTCTTTCTTAGTTTGCAGATTAGATTCTCTTATCCCTGAACAATAAACCCTTCTGGCTGAATTATGTAAAGGTCTTCCTCCAAGTCACCATGAAGGAATGTCGTCTTCACATCTAACTGCTGAAGATGTAAGTTTTTAGCAACCACCATTCCCAGCATCAGTCTAATTGTTGACATCTTCACAACTGGAGGAAATATCTCTATATAGTTAATACCCTTCTTCTGTTAGAATCCTTTAACAACCAATCTAGCCTTGTAACGTTTGCTACCATCATGCTCATTCTTTATTAAGTATATCCACTTGTTGTGCAAAGCCTTCTTTTCTACTGACAATTCAATCAGTTCCTATGTTTGATTCCCCAACAAGGAATCCATCTCATCTTTCATGGCTAACTTCCACTTGCTTGAATTCTTATCTTGCAAGGCTTCATCATAACACTCTAGCTTACCACTATTAGTTAACAGGAGATAATTTAAAGCGGGTGAATAACGCTATGGAGCTCTAATGTTCCTGGAAAATCTGAGAACTTCAACTATAGGTGTACTTTGATCTACTTGTGAATCTACATTCTCCTTATCTTCTTCACCCCTTTTCGGGACAGTATTGTCAGTCAATCCATCTAAGTTAACAAACACAGATTTCTTTTGATTTATCTCTATAACATCTGACACTACAGCTAACCTGTCCTTGTACATAACCTGTTCATTAAATATCACATTTCTACTTCTGATGATTTTCCTGTTTTGTTCATCCTAAAACTTATAGCCAAATTTCTCATCACCATAGCCAATGAAAAAACATATTTTAGACTTTGCATCAAGTTTACTACGAGCATCAAAATCAATATGAACATAAGAAACACAACAAAAAACTTTTAAATGTGAAAACTTGACCTCTTTCCCGCTCCAAATCTCCTCAAGAAGTCTGAACTCCATGGGAACTGATGGCCCTCGGTTTATCAAGTAAGCTGCGTACTAACAGCATCAGTTCAGAAAGTTTTTGGTAGTCCAGCATGCAACCTTATACTCCTAGCATGGTTATTGAGAGTTCTGTTCATGTGCTTAGCCACACCATTCTGCTGTGGTGTCCCAGGAATGGTCTTCTCCATCCTAATTTCCTGTATAGCACAATACTCATTGAACCCTCTATCTATGTACTCTTCTCCATTATCTGACCTCAAACATTTTACTTTCAAACCTGTTTCTGTCTCAACTATGGCCTTCCACTTCTTAAGAGTTTCAAATACATCAGATTTATTCTTCAGAAAATAAACCCATACCTTTCTGTTTAAGTTATCAATGAAAGTGATGTAATACCTTAAACCTCCGAGGGATGCAACTGGAGAAAGCCCCCACAAATCAGTGTGCATTAACTCCAATTTTTCAGCCTTCGGTGACTTGTTAGTTTTCAAGAAGATCACCTTTTTCTACTTTCCTAAGATGCAGCTTTGATACATGTCAAAATCAATGGACTTCAATTCTAGTATTTTTCTTTTTGACAGGAGCATCTTCATCCCTTTCTCACTCATGTGACCAAGTTTGCGTTGCCATAGACTTGTATTAGTACTTGCATTAGCAATTGCAATTGTGTCTCTTGGACTTGAGGTCATATATAGAGTACCAGTCTTCCTTCCATGAGCTAATACTCTAACTCCCTTTGTAACTTTCCAAGTACCACCAACAAATAGTATTGCATGCCCTTCATCATCAAGTTGTCCAATAGAAATCAGATTCCTCCTCAGGTTAGGAATATGCCGAACCTTCTCCAATAACCAAATAGACCCATTGGACAACAATATCCGGGCGTCTCCCATACCTACAACATCCAAGGCTGAACCATCAGCCAAATACACCTTACCAAAATCACCTGCAGCATAATTCTGTATGATTTCTCGATGTGGAGTGGTATGAAACGAAGCTCTTAAGTCCAAAACCCAATCATCAAGTGGACTGTCTACTACAAGAAGTAATGCATCCTGTACCTCTTCTGTTACAGTATTAGAATAATCATCTTCATTCTTCTTCTTAGGACTTTTGCATTGGTTCCTAAATTGACCTGTTTTCCCATAATTCCAACATTGTACTTGTTTGCCTAATCTAGATTTACTTCTGTTCCGATTAGAATTTCTAGATTTTGATCTACCCTGATTTGGATTTCTGTTATTACCTTTGCCTCTTGTCTCAAGGTTTAGGGCAGAGCTAGATCTTGATGTTTCACCTGCATCTCTTCTGCAAATCTCCTCACCCAGAAATAAATCTCGAATATCATTGTACTTGAGCTTTTCCTTTCCTGTAGAATTACTTACTACCATCCTCATTGCCTCCTAACTGTTTGGCAAAAAAGCCAAGACGATCAGAGCACGAATCTCATCATCAAAATCAATTTCTACAAATGACAATTGATTTGTGATAGTATTAAATTCGTTCAAATGTTGTGCCATTGATGCATTCTCTAACATATTCAAATTGAACAATTTCTTCATCAGATGCATCTTGTTATTTACTGACGGCTTTTCATACATACCAGACAAAGCCTTCATCAGATCTACTGTGGTCTTCTCCTTTACAACATTGTGTGCAATAGACCTAGACAGAGTTAACTTGATAATTCCCAGTACTTGTCTGTCAAGAAGAACCCATTCATCAGCCTTCATCGCCTCAGGTTTTGTCCTTAAAAGAGGCAAATGCAATTTCCTCCCATAGAGATAATCTTTAATCTGCATCCTCCAATATGCGAAGTCTGTGTCATCAAACTTTTCTATTCCCGACGCCTTTCTTGCTTCCTCTGCCATTGTTCCCACTCAAACTAACCCTAGGCTCTGATACCAGTTATAGGGAATTAAAATCGAAATTTTAACCTGTGAGAAACAAAAAAAAAAAAAGAAAAAAGAAAAAGAGAAAGCACGCGTCAAAGAAAACAGTCACATACACAAGACAGTATTTACGTGGTTCAAAAATTTGCCTACGTCCACGGAGTTATACAGATTTTACTATTACCAAGAAAAAATATAAAGTGCGGCTACAGTGCTTTTCTCTCTCTCTAAAAACACAATAATAGTAATAAACCCTAATCACAAAAGCGGCTTTTATATCTTGCGCACAGGATTACAATGGGCTACAAAATGGGTCAAAAATAAACTAGGCTCCACAAAACTTAACACAAGAGCCTCCGACTCGATGCTCTCATCATCGATCAGTAGCCACTTTAGACTCAGCACCGCTGACTACTGTGTTCACCACTGCCCCTGTCCCGTCATCGTAGTTAAACTGATCCCAGAGGTAGATATACCAATCCCAGACGACGAGGAGGAAAAAAAGGATACGTTTTGCGTTATTTACCATCTCTAGGGAAAATACTGTTTCTATATTTTCGATGTCGGTACACCTGTTACTCATACCAAACCAATGCCATTGCCGAGAGAGGTTTTGAAAATAAGCGGAAAAAGGTATCCAAGTGGCATTGGTTATGCAATTTTGGGTTCAACAATCTACTGCATCGGGACGCTGCCACTCTAATGAGCCATCTCTGGATGTTTATATATTTTATACGAAGAAAAATAATGAGAAATCCTTAACAAAGCTTGGATCTCGCCTCAACACCCCTAAGTACTATCCTAACGTAGTGGTTATCCAAGGTAAAATTTATGTTTTTCCGAAGAGTTTTCCAAAGGATTTAAGCTCTCCTAGATTTGAGGTTTTCGATCCTCTAGAAGGAACATGGACTGCTCTCCCTGGGCCTGATTGGGATTCATATTCTCCAAACACAGAGTTAGAGAACTTGATTCCATATCCTCACGACTTTAGAGTAATTTCACATTTAGTTGAAGACTCTAAACTCATACTGTCAACACCAGAAGGTATACATATTTTTGATGTAAACAAGCCTCATGCCGGATGGAAACACGTTCATAGATATCGTGGTGCTTCACGCGATGACATCCCTCGTGATTCAGTTTTAGCTGACTGACAATATGTGTTTCACGATAGACTAGTACTACTTCAACACTAAGTTCACAGCTTATAATCTCTCTAAGGATAATGCCTTCGCCAACCCACTCTGCGTATTAAAATCTTACAGGGACAAATTGGTAGGCACTGTTTATGATTAGTATGGAAAAAAATGTGTGGAAAATCCTGTTTAGCTCCTCTTAGAGATGATGGTGAAAACAGCCAAATCTGTCATGTGAGATCCTGCAGCAAACAATATGATTGTAATGAATATATTGTGATTAAGGTATATGCCTTTGAAAAAGGGTACAGGAAGAAGAAGGAGCATAAGCATCATCAGGGACAAGGTGTTTTACAACTAACGAACGTGCATTCCTCTATGTTTGTGGTGCCAGATGGTGCTCGTTGCAGATGACTCATAGCTTGTCTCCCAATGTAATTACAATTTTTTTTGTTTTTTTTTTTGATGAATAATAAATGAGTAGAGAGGGGCGACTTGAGTTCACATCTTCCACCATGTTAGACCCGGACTTGCGAGAGCAGGAGATCTGGATGAGTCATTGCAAACTGATTAGTATTTCATAATTCAATTAATTCAATCTGTTTTGTTATATATAATTTTTTGAGAAGTAGAGCCATAATTTATTTTCCATGGAAGACTAAATTTGTTCTTCTTCATCGGTTTTAATTTGGATAAACAATATTTTTTTTTTTAAGTAAAATGGTTCATTATATTAAAACGTGTTTCTTTCTCTTGGTAATATCCCTTGGTTCGTTTAATTGACAGTTTAACCATTATGCAGAACTTAGTTATGCACTTATTATTTTCTTAATCTATTTTGCTTACTGTCTCCTACATTTGTGCGGAGAGAGAATATATATAAAGGGAATTCTCAAGGACATGAGAGCTTTTATGGGATGTCTAGAGAAGATGAGCTTCATGTCATACAATTTGGAACCACTAGGAAAACTTTATTTTATTTTCTGACAATAGAAGTGGTTACTATCTTAATAATCTTATCTTCTCAAAAAAAAAAAAAAATATATATATATATATATATATATTGAGAGTTATAGAAATGTTAGTTTTTGTTATTTATATATGAAGAATGTTTGCATATTACTAAATTGCAATGCAACTCCCCTGGTCCCTTTCTTTTTTAGCTGCATTTTTTATTTGAGTTTATGATGTGAATCTATTATATTTTTGCAATTCTTGTAATTGTTGGTTGGCCAACAATTTTAGCATCACAATGTCATACCTTATATGATATCCCATTTGAATTATATTTGTTCAATTTTGATATTTTTTCAAACTCGAGGGTATTGACACGCTTGCCTTCAAACTTTGACGTACATTATGATCGATTAATGGTAGAAGTTTGAAACCTTGGTGTCTTTCCTAAAAGGACGTTCTACATGGTGGAAGACAATCTTTACATGGCCTTGAGGGTATTTAGAAATGGCCTGCATAGTATCACCAAATGAAAGATTTTGTATGTCAAATTTGAATCGATTTCAATGGATACCTAGTGACTACCCAAACAAGAAGTAATAAGTAGAAATAGGATTGGAAGTTTGAACGCGCGACATTTTGTACGTACCCAGAACAAAGGCGCCATCAGGCTATGCTACATCCCTTT
Source organism: Quercus variabilis (assembly GCA_030445155.1). NCBI lineage: Eukaryota > Viridiplantae > Streptophyta > Magnoliopsida > Fagales > Fagaceae > Quercus > Quercus variabilis. The sequence goes on from CP129453.1 coordinate 46,884,398, forward strand.
TAATTGGTCTCGGTGGTCATTGGATAACATATCAATCTTTTCTTTTTGGAGAAAAGATAACATATCAATCTTATTGTGTGGTTTGCACTCTTTTACTGCCTTTTGTATTGCTTTATATGCTTTAGCTGTTCACATGAATATCCATATAAATTTTTTTTTTTTTGATAGGAAACTAAAAACTTTCATTAAAATTTATGACAAAAGCAATACATCATGGTTAAGAGCCTGCGCTATAAAGCCAGGATTCTCTTCTATCCATGCAGTAAAATCAATAATACTTAGAGCATGTTTGGCTAACAGGTGAGCTGGTTTATTTCCTTGTCTACGAGTATGGGAAAAATCAATGCAATCCCCACACATCATCTTCATACCCGAAACAACAGCTGCCACCGAAGCAGGAGGTGGTGTGTTTCCACAGAGAGCATTGTACAACACCAAAGAGTCCCCTTCAATGATGAAATCTTGAATTCCGACATCCTTTGCAAACTGAATCCCTGCTTCAAAAGCCTTTGCCTCAGCTTCCAAAGGTCCCAACGGTGCATTTATCTTCTTGCTCATCGCTGCCACCACCTGACCCTGACAACCTCGGACAACTACTCCAACACCTGCTGTTCTCTGGGATTTAAATACAGCCCCATCAACATTTATTTTATATCTCGATGCTGGTGGAGGTGCCCATGCTACTGTTTGAGCCACTGGAAGTGTGGGAGGCCGTTCTGTTGCTGCATAAAATTCCTCCAAGTACTGTGCAGTCCACTGCACTATTTCATTACCCGGCTTCTTCCTTCCTCCATTTCGAATTTCATTTCTATTGCACCATATGCCCCATGCTATTGTAACAACCAACGCCACCTTACGTTCATCATAAGAGCTCGACATGATCATGTTCCACAGTAAATCCAAAAAGGAAGTGACAGTGGAAGGGTCAAAGCTGAAATGGAGTTTTGTACATCTCCATACTTCCTTTGCTCTCGGACAGCTCCAGAAAATGTGCCCCGTTGTCTCAGGTTCTCCACATACCTCACATTTCTCATCCTGTAATATTTTGCGCTTCATCAAATTCCTCTTTGTTGGCAGAATTTCGCTACTTGCTCTCCAAGCGAAGTGACGAATCTTCTGCGGAACTGGGTTCTACCATACAAGCCTCCAAAATCTCCTCATATTGCTCCCATCAGAAGTTGACACCAAGTTAACTTGGTGAGGTATATCTCTAGCTAATCTGTAGGCACTGCTGACACTGAAAGTGCCATTTGTGGTTTCTGTCCAGATAAGCCTGTCTTCTGATGGTTGTAAACTCAAAGGGATGCTTTTAATAAGTTCCGCTTCATGTGGTAGGAACAAGGCATCAATTACCTGCGTTTTCCAACATCCAACATCCTGTACAATCAGCTCACTCACCCTTGTATCAATAAGCAAGAATAGTCTAGGTGATACCACCTTATATGTTGATGAAGATGGTAACCATTTGTCCCCCCAAATTCTGATAGAGTTTCCATTCCCTACACTCCACCGTATCCCCTGCCTTACCAAATACTGAGCTGCCATGATACTCCTCCACGTATATGAGGGATTATTTCCAATTGATGCATGAATAAAATCTGTTTGAGGAAAATATTTCGCCTTAAGAGTGCGATACAATAGGGAATCTTGCATTGTTTGTAATCTCCACCCTTGTTTAGCAAGAAGAGCAAGGTTAAATTCTTTTAGTTGGCGAAACCCCATTCCTCCAGTTGCCTTGGGTTCACAAAGTTTGTCCCAACTAATCCATGCCATTTTTCTCTCATTTTGTTTTTGACCCCACCAAAAATTGCGGATCAAACTTGTCAACTCCTCATAAAGAGAATCTGGGATTTTAAAACAACTCATGGTATACGTGGGTATAGCTTGAGCCACTGCCTTTATCAACACTTCCTTGCCCGCTTTCGAAAGAAGTTTCTCTTTCCACCCTGCTAATTTTTTGCTAAGTGTTTCTTTAATTGCATTAAAAGTATTCCGCTTATTTCTCCCCACAAGTGAAGGGAGACCCAAGTACTTTTCATGTTGTCGAATTACTTGTGCGCCAAATCTGTTTTTAATCTCCTCTTGCACTTCTCCAAGAGTGTTCCTGCTAAAATACAAGGATGTTTTGGTTCTATTCAGCTGTTGCCCAGAAGCTTGTTCATACATTGTTAGGATTCTCTGTAAAGCATCACATTCCTCAAGTGTGGCCTTGCAAAAAATGATGCTGTCATCAGCAAAGAAAAGGTGTGATATTTTTGGGCCATTCCGGCAAATATTTAGCCCCTCCATGTCTCCATTTTCCACTGCCTTCTTTATTAAAACCGATAAGCCCTCTGCACATAAAAGAAAAAGATAAGGTGACAAGGGGTCTCCTTGTCGAATACCCCTTGTAGGAATTATATGTCCTTTAGGCTTTCCATTAATTTTTACAGAGTATGAAACAGATGACACACACCGCATTATCAATTTCCTCCAATTCTCTTCAAAGCCCAATTTAGCCATAATTTTCTCCAGACAATCCCATTCAATTCTATCATAGGCCTTACTCATATCAAGTTTAATGGCCATTTCCCCTTTCCTCCCTCCCCTCTTTTGATGAATATGATGCATGGACTCAAACGCTACCAATACATTATCTGTAATCAACCTTCCATGTACGAATGCACTTTGTGTATCACTAATTATGTATGGTAGAATTTTCTTTAGCCTATTTGCTATGACTTTAGAAGTGATTCTAAAAACCACGTTACATAGACTAATAGGCCTATAGTCCATTACACCCTTAGGCTCTTTTATTTTTGGGATAAGGACTATATGAGTCTCATTAAAATTAGGGGGATAGACACCATTATTAAGAAAATCAAGAATGGTTTTTGTAACTACTTCACCTATGTTTGGCCAAAAATGTTGATAGAAAAGAGGTGGCATACCATCTGGGCCCGGAGCTTTTAGAGGGTACATTTGCTTGACTGCCATCTTCACTTCTTTTGCATTAAACTCCATAGCAAGCCTACGGTTCATTGTTGGAGTCACCTTGGGCTGGATAGCTTGTAAAAGCTCTGTGAATTCGGTTGGATGGTTTGATGAGAATAAATCTTTATAGTACTCCACCACTACTTCTCCCATTTTGTCTTCATCTTCATGCCAACGTCCCCTTGAATCCATCAGCCCCTCTATATGATTTTTCTTTTGCCGAGATGTTGCTTTTGCATGGAAAAAATGTGTATTCCTATCTCCTGCTTGGTACCAGTTTATACGTGACCTTTGGTGCCACATTTTATCCTCCTTATCTTGCCAACCATTCAGCTCTACTCTTGTATTCTTCATATCCTGAATTATGCTTGGAGAGGCCGGTTGTAATTCTAGCCATTCCAAGTGTTTTTGGAGCTCATTTATCTTCTTTCCCACATGTCCGAACTCGTTCTTGTTCCATGCATCAAGCTTCAATCTGCATTTCTCAAGACATGAATTTAGAGGAAAATTCGAAGGAGTGGCTAAACCTTCCTCCCATGCCTCCAATACCACTTCCTCACACCGTGGATCTTTGAGCCACATTGACTCAAATCTAAATAATTTCTTCCCACGCTTCTTCATAACTTTTCTAGTGAACCTGAGCAACAATGGAGAGTGATCCGATGCCGCAGAGGTAAGGTGGTGCAATTTGGCCTCTGGAAAAAGACTTACCCATTCTGCCGTGGCTAGAGCCCTATCAAGTCTTTCACGTATTTGCACTCCATCACTTCTTTGATACAGCCAAGTAAAACTAGGTCCCACAAAGCCAATATCTTTTAAGCCGCAAACATCAATGGCCTCCACAAAATGTACTATCTGCTGCCTTGGTCTATTGCTTCCCCCTTCCTTTTCAGACATTCTCATTATTTCATTAAAGTCCCCAATGACCAGCCATGGCAAGGTAGAAGTGCTTCTTAATTGCTTCAATTTTTCCCAAGACTCAGGTCTCTTCGATGTCTCCGGATTTCCGTAAAATCCTGTTAAGTGCCACCAACCATAATCTGAACCTCCATCCACTAATGCGTCAATGTGTGTTTGTGAATAAGTTTGGACATCTAGTTTAATCTCCTCCTTCCACATCATCGCCAACCCGCCACTAAGTCCATTGCTAGGTACAAACAGTCCATGTTTAAACTCACATTTATCACGAACCATCTTCATCCAATCCTCATTTGCTTTTGTCTCCATAAGGAAGACAATTTTGGGAGCTTCTTTTTTAACCACCTCTTTTAAGGCGTTAACTGTCCGGAGGTTCCCAAGCCCCCGGCAGTTCCAGCTCAAGAGATTCATTGGACCCGGCGGGGTTGCCCAGCAACCTCCGCCGATTCAAATTCTGATGCCAAAAGAATGCTGAAATTCTTTGTTTCCTCCTCCAACTTCATTTTCTTTTCTGTTTCCTGTGACAGACCTCCCTCTGTGTACTGGCTTGTGAGTTTTCGCTTGGGCCCTTCTTTGTGTGCTGGCTTGTCTTCTGTTACAATTTGTGGCCTGTTTATTCTAACCCAAGTCCCTTTGGGCCGATTCCCCCCTTCTTGTATGGGCTGCACTAAGCCCACTTCTTGTTTACTTATTTTTCCTTTAACCTCACCTTTTTTATTCTTCTTTTCTTTGCCCGATTTTCCCCACCCCATATTAAATATTGATTCCTCTGTCTCCCCTTGTTCCATGCATTTTTGCAATCCTGGAATTGCCTTGAATTCAGAGATTTGATTCTCCGTACCCGCTGCCTCCGTTTCCACATATTCCGTATCCATTCTCTTTCCAATCATATCCACATTTACTTCACCATTACTTTCATTTGAAAATTGCAAACCGAAATTTCCATGAATGATCCCATCTCTTTCCTGAAATGTCTCCTTAATAATTGCACGTGAGTTATTTTCTCCTGTTTTCTCGGGTTCACCTGAAATGCTCATGCCAGCCTTTCCTTTAACGGAATCCTTCCTCCACCTCCCTCTCTCTTCTGCCGGAGATACTCGTCCCATGTCTCCCTGTTTTGTGCGCAAGACATCATTCTGTTTTGTACTGGAACTGTGTTTCTCATACCCTTGAACTTCAATCACTGCCTTTTTCATAGGATTGTATTGATTGGCCCGAAGCCAAGGACCAAACTGTTGATCACTGGTCGACAAAGATCCTCCATTTTGAAGCCAGATTGCACAATCTTTATCATCATGGGTTAATCTTCCACACCAATAACATAAATTAGGTAATCATTCATACATAAACGATACCCAACCTTCATTATTCTCGTCAAACTTAACCCGACGACCCCTGCATAATGGTTCTGATACATCAATGGTCACTCTCACCCGCATAAAATTACCGCCTCGCATCTCAGTTTGGTCTTTTGGCATCGTGACAATACCAATAGACTCCCCTAAACTCTGCGCCACTTCTACTGATAATAACGAAAACGGTAAATTATGAATTTGGATCCAGAACGAAACCTTATCAAACTTAAGATCTCCGATGGGTGTTGACATATCATACTCTGAAAAACCACCAAGTGTCTATCAAAAGACCACGGTTCACCCATGAGGACCTTTTCAATGTCTGCATTCGACTCAAACGCGAAAAACAAAATATTTTCTCTTGCATCACTGACTTCGAACTTACCTCTGGTGCGCCACAGTGGCTTGAAAGTTTTAGCCACCGCCTCAATATTCACCGCACGCCGAGTGAAGAATTTTGCAGCTAAAACATGGTTTTGGACTTTCTTGTTTTTCGATAGATCAAACTTATCATCCTCCTTAGTTGATAACGAGAGCTTCTTCCAATCTTTTGCTAATTCCTCCATACCAAAGTCTACACACTGTATTCCCCAACCCCACGAAAGAACAACCCCTAGCCCTACTAGTAACCTTGTTACTAGAGGGAGACTCACCTTCCTCCCTGAGAACAAGGAGGGTAACACTCTGCTACGGTATGGAGAAACACATTCTGCCCTACCGAGAACTAATTTTCCTTTTTTTAACAGAGACATATCCATATAAAATTGGTTAATCACTTATTTGATATTAATTAATAGTAGTTTAGCTTAGAAGTGATTGTGCCGTAATAATTGATATTTGGTTGCGCAATTTCTTGGGGTGTAATATTTTTCAAAAACTATATTACAACTTAGTAGGTAACAAACACGATCGGAATAGTGCGTCATATCAGAACATATTAATTCTGCTACTAATATGTCAAAAACGCATCAATCTATTAAAAGTTTAGACAATTTAGAGCTTGCTATTGATGCAATCCAAGTAACTAATTTTGTAAGGAATTTCAATTTTCTAGCAGTGCATTGAACTAAAAAGTCATATTTCACCTATAACTGGAGTGCAGATCTCACAGCCAGCTCTAGCATATAAGCAAGAGAGGCAGTCGCCTAAGGCCTCGTGTAAAAGAAAGGCCCCCTAATGTTAACCAATAAAGTTATTTTTTTCATTTTAATATTATTAATTAAGCCCAAATATTAGCCAATAAATAAAATAATATTTTTTTTATGAAAAAGAAATTCTACGTTCACAATATTTTTTACAATACTTTCACAATAAATTTTAAGTAGCAGGATGTTATTGGCTGTTATTGGTGGTTAAAAAAATAATTTCAATGGTGGTTTCAAATTAAAACTAATAACAACTTAACACCTAGAATTTGTTATGAAAATGTTATGAATTCAACCCTTTAAAAAAAAAAAGAGTAATACACAAAAAAATTTCACAAGATTTTTCACAACAATTGAGTTGGCAAATTTTTACTAATTCTTATCTAGGTCCACCACTAATGTCACTTTCTTACTTACCATTATTAATTTGCTACATCAACAGATGTGAAATGTTTTGTCAAATTTTTTGCGTCTATAGACATTCTCAAAAAAAATATTCTAGGTGGTTCATATTAATTAATAATTTTGCATCTAACAAGAGAATAGAGTTTAAGCAATATTTAGATTTTTTTTTATAGTCATTTTTAAATATATAGAAGGCCTCAATTCATTTTTTGCCTTAGGCCCCTCAATGCATCAAGTCGCCCCTGGCAGATCTTTCAGTCAAAATTTACATGAAAAACCCATATCTTACACGATTTGAAGTTCAAAATCACTCAAATCAATTTTTTTTTTTTTTTAAATAACCAAACAATCAATTAAAAAGTGACTTTATGCTCACAAGCAAACATGAATCAACTCTCCCATAAAAAAGACTATTCTTAAAAGGAGAGAGAGAGAGAGAGAGGAAAAAAAAAAAAGGAAATATAGAAAGAACATATATTGATAGACGTTTGCAAAAGAAAATGTCAAAATATTCCTCTTTGTTCTTTCCTAGTCCACACATTCCAACGGGTTTTGTTTTGCAAAACTCCCATTTGACCCTCCATATTCTATACATAATAGGAAATGTTATGTGAAATAATGAACAGCTTTGGTTAAGGATCATGAGTAGGGCTGGAGCTACCCTTTGATGTGTCAGTTTTAAAAAACACATACAAGTAATTAAAATTGTTTCTCAAAAAAAAAAAAAATTATGCAATATATATATATATATATTACAAGATGAAAATTTTACTTTAATCTAAGTGTATATTAGTATATGTGTATGAAACTCCCTCCTGAAAACTTAAACTTCGGCCCTTGCCTCCCATACCCCATGAACACTTATACTTATAAAATGATTATCGCACCAAGAGTGTGAGGTAGTTGCAATATATGTTAATGTGGCACTAATTACATTCACTCTCATATATGCTTGTAAACGTTATGTAATAAAAATTATGGCAGCTTTGACATTTTTCACTATAAAATCAATAAAGCATCCAAGTTAGAGAGAGTTTCATATGGGTTGTGATGGATAATATTATTCTTGAAGAATAAAATGGAAATAACTGTCAATATTTTTATGACATCCCCAGATAGTTCAAATGATTGAAAAAAAAAAAAACCATTACTTTAATAAAATTTAAAAGAAAAAATCTAAAACCACAAACTATTTTACAATTTTTTTGTTACAATTGTGATATAAAAAAATGTGAGGAAAAAAAATAATGAATTCATATATAAATGATAAATAATTACTCATAATCTATCACCTCAGAGTTGTAGCAAAAAAGTTGAGAAATAACCCGTGGCCTTAGAATCACTAAGTTTAGAAACATTCAGCACTAGTGACGTCCAAGTTTAGAAACATTCAGCGCTACTAATTAAGTCTAGTACTCAGAATGTGAGCCATGGTAAGAAGTCAGACTCCATCCAATGCCACAGCGCTGACAACTTGGGTAGGCTGAATGTTATTTTAGTTCAAAAATGAAGAAAGATGAAAACAATGAATCATGGCTTATCTTGGCAATGGCTTTAAGTATTCAAGATCAATTTATTTTTGGTTTCATATAGTATTTATGATCTTAAGTGGCTCTAAGTGCCGTTGAACCATAATTAAGAAATTGTGCATTTGTCCTTGTGATGAATAAAATTAAATTAGCTTCAATGTATGTTTCACAACAAACATGTTTTTGTTTCTTATGCAACAATTGAGGTACTCCAATAATCATTTTAAGCTTTCGCTGTTTATCCAAAGACATCTCCTCATCAAAACAATTCAAATGTTAATATATATATATATATATGTGTGTGTGTGTGTGTGTGTGTGTGTGTACGTTTACGTTATGAGGTCCAATCATCCAATTGCCAATAACACAAGTTGAACTTTGAATATTTGTGAAAGAATTGGTCTCTACTTTTTGTGATGGCCCTCCAATTTTCATTAGATTTCACCATTTTTCTTCATTTACTCTCTTTGTTTTGGCAATTAAAAGTATAAGTTCAATTTTTATTTTTACTAGTCGCTAACATGTGCATTGCATGGGATTGTTTTAGATCAAATGTTAACATGTTAAGGTTTAAACATCTCTTAAATTTCAACTATTGAAAGCTATCATCTCCAATATAATATGAAAAATGTAGTTTGAACATTTCTTGTAATGAAACAGTCAAAATTTTACACAATATCATTAAAAATGAGATACATACAAATATTATGAAATAATATATTATAATAATCATAATGTGCTCTTACATTTGGTTTAATAAGTTTTTATTTATTTATTTTTTTTAAGAGTCAATTTGGTTTAATAAGTATTACAAAAGAATCAATAAATCAAATAAATATACAACTGCGCTGACATCTTAATATCAATAAATTTACAATTAAAGATATTAAGATTGAGTCAAACTCAAATTGGCAAAATCCGCCACAAACTTTGTAATTTAACTAATTGGCACTTCTTGGTATTTCCAATTGAGACATTTAAGATTCAAATCCAATAATCTCCAACTATCAAAAAAATTGAAGTTCCATTAAAAAAATAAACATAAAAAATCTATTCCCATAAAAATATTATAATATTTAATATATTTTTCACTACTGCACACCTTTGGTGCAGTAGTCGCTCCACAAGTACTTGTAGGGTGTAGGGAGTAAGGGCCCGAGTTCAAGTCTTCAGGAGGGAGTTTCACACATATATACACTTAGATTATGATAGAATAGAAATTCTATCTTGTATGAAAAATATATATATATATATATATATATATATATAGATGAACAATCAAAAGTCTCTTATAATTAAATTATTAATAATATTGGAATAGCTGAAACAATTATTAATATCTAGTTCTTCGACTCTTCCTCTCTTTATTTAATTGAATTACTTCTTCATAACTATTTAATTGCCACTTTCCTTAAAAAAAAAAAAAAAAAAAAAATCAAAAGACAGTATATCTAAACTATCAAAACTCTTATGCAAATTAATTATTAATAATTTTGAAGTAGCAGAAAAGTTATTAATATCCACATCATTTATTTTACCTTCACATAGTAAAAGGTGAAATGAAATGTTAGAAAATGGGATATTTAAGTTGGGTTACTTTATTTTTTTTTATGTAATTTACATTATTATCAGAGGACATATCTTAGGTAGCTATGTTGTTTTTATTGTTTTTTATAATGCACTGTAATGTCTCATCAGAACACTTTGTGTGGAATTTTAAAAGAAAAAATATTTGAATTTAAGAGCTTCCAACAATTGTGTAAATTTCAAGCAGTAATTCAAAAAATAGTTGATGTTGTTTGTTCATGCTTTGGTTGTATGGTTCTATTATGGATTTGGATTTTGAGTTATAAGTTATTTAGGACTATATATTCTACTTCCTTAGATGATTAAAAACATATACTTTTACCATAAATCTCTCTCTCTCTCTCTCTAAGAAAATATATATACATTAATAGATGTGGAGGATGTAGTTGAATTTTAAATTTGAATCAAATGAGTTGAGATTATATTTTAATTGTTAAAAAATGAGTTTTTATTTCATGGAATAAAAAATGAGTTTTTATAAAATGAGATTATAAGTTTTTATTTCAGCTTAAATGAGTAAATTTCATGGAATAGTAGTAGTCACAATTGCTGACTGGTATTGATGCGATTCATTTTTTTTCTTCTATATTTTACAGTTTATTTTTATTAGTGCTAGTGTTTAATTAGGTAGCCTTGATTCATGTACCTCATGGGGGTTTGTTGTTTTATTTATTTATTTGTTATTTTAATGATAATCAAAGCAGGTAGAAGTTAAGAATGTGGGTAGTATAACTTGTATAAGTTTTGATTTTCCAAAGAGGTTATTATTAATGGATTAAAGACTTTTATTTGATTGTTTTGACACAATATGAATTCCTATATCTGAATTCCCATCCTAAACACAAACGATTTTCCAATGAGCTTTTCTATTTTCATTCAGTAGGTTGAAATTTGCATTCATCTAATAAAATATTGAATATAATTTAGCATATTCTTGTCAAAGTAGATGAAAAATCATATATGCTAATTGTATGGTCTTTATCAAACAAAATAAATACAGCACACAACTTACTATTATTATTGTTGTTGTTGTTGTTGTTGTTGTTGTTGTTGTTGTTGTTGTTGCTGCTGCTTATGAAACTAATATGAAGTCTTGTTATTTAAAAGCAGACAATCTAATGAACCAAAACTCGTGAACCAAAAATCATGGCCATCAATTGACGGTGTCAATTTTACACAAAAGTATTATAAAGCCTAAATTATGGTATTTGTCTATAAACAAAAATGTATAAATAAAACATCAAACACGTGATGAGCAAATCAACATATGACCTTAATGTTTAAACTATAAAGATTGAAAATTCAAACAATTAATTAAGAAAGTGCATTGCTAACAAAAATAAAGCGACACCAGTCTTTTGCATTTGCATTTATATTTGGTTTGGCATTTGCCTATTCCCGTAGCGTAGGCCCAATTCTTGGTGGCTCATAAAAAACACCCATATCAATATCACAATATGCATTACATGTCACTAAAACTATCAATGCTCATATTTTAATTTTCATCAAAAAAATGTGTTCATATTTTAATAGTATAACTTAAAAGGAAAATCTTTCTCCAAAAAAAAAAAAAAAAAAAAAAACGTAAAAGGAGAAAGAAAAACAATTAAATTTGATAAAAGAGTACCTGTATTAATGTTTAAGACAAATTCATATATTGTAATCCTCGTCTACTCAAGAGGCTGGTGATATAAAGTGATTTTATACAACAAAGCTTATGACTTCTCAACTTACATTGCACGGAGAAATTAATTGGCTTCATCCATGTTATTACTTTCTCTTCATCCATGTTATTACTTTCTCTACTCAATTTATTTTTTCGTATGCTGAATTATCTTTTAGACAATAGGTTTAGGCTCAACTATGAAAGTACATTTTTTTTTGTTATCCGAGCATGTCCATGTAACTATTTTTCCCTTTTTCCCTCATCTTTTAACTGATCCCATTGCTTTTAAAAATATTTAATATATTTATTTCACATTCATGTGAAAGTGTTGACAATTGATTGCATCCCATTACTTTTATAACATTTAATATATTTATTTCACATATATGAGAAAGTGTTGACTGTTGGTCTCTATGAGCGAGGGAGGGTGAGAGTGTTGGAGGAGTTACCGCGTAAGGTAAGGTGAAAATTGTAGAGGCATTAAAGAGAGCTTTTATTTATTTTGGTTATAGTGTAGAAGGCATTAAAGAGTAAGACTAACAGAAGAAAGAAAAAAATAGTATATATAATGGGTAGTCTAAACGGTTGTATCTTACATGGGGAAACAAACAAAGAGAAAAAAAAAAAAAAAAATTGAAATGAGCTTATTCTCCATATAATTATTTTTTCTATTAATTTTTTTCATCAAGATGTAACTTATTTTTATAATATCTATTATACATATGTTGTATGATTGTAAAATTGATAATTTATATTTTACCTTGGAATTGGAAAATCAGAGTAGGAATGGCAACGGGTTGAGTTCGGGCCGGGTTTTTTCATACCCCGACCCGACCCGCAGGGCAAAATCCGTGGCTTGGACCCGGCCCGTTTAGGGTATCGAGGTTTTTTGGGGCTCGGACCCACCCCAGCCGAGTTCCATGGGCCCCACGGGCCCCGTTTAGGGATTGGGCCCAATTCGTGGCCCAACCAAAAAAAAAAAAAAAAGCCCAAATTTATTTTTGCCTACGTTAAGCCTGCACCCCCTAATCCGTGGCCCAATCCGCTGATTCCGACTAATCTTATTAATTTAAATAAAAAAAAAATACAAGCACAAACACAAACATCAACAGCAACACAAATACAAATACAAATACAATTCAATCAACATTGAAGCATCAGTCTTACTGAAATGAGATTTTTAGACAATAAATAATAAATAAACATAAAAAATAGAGGAAATAAAACTCCATTTATGGACCGATTCTTACATGAATCCTCAAACATCAAATACCCAAAAACAAAAACTATTAAGAGGAAATGAACCCAAAAAAAAAAAAAAAAAAAAAAAAAAAATGAAGAACTCAGACAATAGCTTCATCAGCGATGGTTTCAGCAATCTTCGCCTGACCTCACAAGATCCGTGCTCCTCCGTGACAAACGGCGACCACCACGAGATCCGTGCACCTCCACGACAAACAATGACCACCACAAGATCCGTTGATGCACAGCGACAGAGAATGTCTGTTGTGGGAAAAGAGTAGAGGAAGTTTGAAAGTTCAGGATTAAGAGTTTGGAAGTTGGCTTTGTGCTTCAACACCGAACCCGTATCGGCAAACAATGATCCGTGTGGCAGGGCTTGATGAGGAATATTTGAGGGAGGATTATGGCTTGCATAGTGATGGAGATAGGGATGAGTTTGAACCAAGGAAGGATAAGAGAGGCGGCTGAGTTGAGAGTTGAGAGAAATGAGTTTTAGTGTCAGAGGGAGGCTGAAATGAGAGAGGGAGGCTGAAATGAGGGAGGGAGGCTGAAATGATGAGGGAGGGAGGCGAGGGAGGGAGGCTGAAGAAAATGAAATGAGGGATTAGGGATTAGGGTTAGATAGGTTTATATATATAGAGAGGGTATTTTTGTAATTTAGGGAACTGGGTTTTTAAACAGGCCGGGTCTCGGGTTAGGTCCGGGTTTTTTTGATAAAACCTGAACCCGCTTTGGGTTTTTTTTTTAAACCCATACCCGACCCTATTTCTAATCGGACCGGGTAAAACCCAACCCATTAGGGTCGGGCCGGACCGGGTACCTGCGGGTCGGGCAAAAATTGTCATCCCTAAATCAAAGTTACTTTTGCAATGGTTGCACCAAAACTCATTTTTAGATTTAACTTTTTGTTGCACTTTGAGCATCCGATATAGTACCATCCAAAGTTTGTTTCAAAATTTTTTGTTGTTGCAAGGCATGTGAATACAGTTTCCTACAATATAAAAGAAAAAAAAAATTACTTTTTTTGGTTAAGATTATTGAAAACTAAATATATTATTGGTGTAACGCTATTGAAAAAAAAATTAGAGTACCTGATCATCTGACTCCCATTTCAAGGATATTATTTGCTTGATTTTCCTTCTTTTTTTCAAGCAGTATTTCCTCCTTGAATTGTAGAGGAATTCCATCAGTTTGAGTATTTTTCACATTTCTTTCATGATAGAAGATTAAAATTAAAACATAGTTAACAATTATTAGATATGTAGGTTGTTATTGTACTAAATTAATCTATTAGGATTATTTTTTTTAAATAATCGATTAGAGTAGATCAACAATCAAAGAGAACAAAAAAAAAAAAAAAAAACTTAGAATATAAAATTAAATCACATCAACCAAAAATAGAGTTCTAAAGAATACAAAAATTTATCAACCTAAAGCAGAGATGCAAGAAAAATAAAAATAAAAACAAAAAATAAACAAAGAGAGAGAGAGAGAGAGAGAGAGAGAGAGAGAGAGAGAGAGAGCCTTTGTTTTCGTGACGGAAAACTATGCAAAGAATGAAAGAGAGAATAACAAATTTATAGTAAAATAGTGTGAATAAGAAGAGACAAAATAAGAAAAGAATGAAGAATGATATTAAAGTAGAAGGTAGTGGGGATATGAAAAGGTATAGGAGGGAGAAAATGTAAATATTAAAAAAATGAGTAAATATTAAAAAGAAATATAAAAAATTATAAAGAAATTGGGTAATGATATGGACGCTAACGTGGTTCAACTAGAGCGTAGCAACAATAAATACTACGCTTCAACTTTTAAATATATATAGATATAGATTACATTTGAAGTGGAGTGGTCAACTTTTGGAGCTGCGCATCTTATGTACGTATTTAATTTGCAAAAGCTTTATATATAGAGAGAGAGATTTGCATAAGAACCATACATTACAGAACCACTTGTTCAAAGTAGTTTGAACTTTGCATGTCAAGAGAAAATGAAGCTCTCTTCGTTGTTCAAAGTAGTCTCCAAAGAGATTATCAAACCATCTTCACCAACTCCAACCCATCTTCACCATTATCAGCTCTCCTTTTTCGACCAAATAATGCCTCCCATGTATATTTCATCTATCTACTTCTACGAGAAGAATGATGCATACTCAAAATTCAACAGTAACAGTTCTGCCAAATCTAGGGCACTCAAGCAATCATTGTCTAACATCTTAAAGCATTACTACCCTTTAGCTGGTCGCCTTAAAGACAACAATCTTAGTGTAGACTGCAACGATGAAGGCGTCTTGTATCGCGAGGCTGAAGTCAAGTGCCAACTTTCAGATATTGTTGCAGAGCCAAATCCTACAGAGATGAAGAAATTTCTTCCATGTGGTGATGGTGGCACACACCATTTACCCTTTGCAGTTCAAGTCAACCACTTCACTTGTGGTGGTATTGCCATCGGCGCATGTATTTCCCACAAGATTTCCGACGGCTCATCCTTTATCCACTTTATGAAAAATTGGGCTGCCACAGCTCGATGCGAGAGTGATGTTATACATCCACAATTTCAATCATCCACTCTATGCCCACCTGCAACTAATTTGTCTGGATTTGACCCAACATATGTTATGCCAAAAGAGAAGCTTGTATTAAAGAGGTTTGTGTTTAGTTCTGCTTCAGTAGAGGCTCTTAAAGCAAAATATGTAGAAAGCTCAGCTGGCTTAGAATTATACCCAAGCCGTGTTGATGCCTTGTCAACTTTTATATGGAGTCGATATGTAACCACAACTGATCAAGTAAAGTCTGAGTCTGAAAAACTCCACATAATTCTTTATGCAGTGAATTTGCGAAGCAGGATGAATCCTCCATTACCTGACTGTTCTTTTGGAAATTTATTCCGACTCATACCAGCCATTGTGTCTAAAGAAACCAGCCAGGAAGATTGGTATGGAATTGTGCGCAAGTTGAGAGATGCAAAAAGAAAACTCGACAATTTTGACGTGAAAAATCTACAGAAGAGTAGTGAACAGTTGGATCATGTCAAAGAGTTTAGTGGAAAAATCATGGCACCAGATACAGTTGTCTCAACTTTCTCAGGATTGTGTGGGTTTCCTAGATATGACGTTGACTTTGGGTGGGGAAAGCCTTTGTGGATTGGCCGGGTTAGCCTGCCATACAAGAATCTAATTACATTGACAGACACCAAATTTGGGGATGGAATAGAGGCCTGGATAAACTTGAAAGAAGAAGATATGGTCAAATTTGAAAGAGACGAGGAGCTCCTTTCATATGCTAGAATGTGATATTTCACAGTTTGTTGACTTTGTTCATTGGGTGGGCACCGTTACAGCTAAAATAGAGGATTTCTTTTAATAGAGAAATGGTAAGAATTCAGAGAAAGCAATTGTCACAACCCTGGCTACGTCACAACAATAATGTCAACTTCTGCTTGAAAGCAAAGCAAGTGATCGTTAATTATTAGTGTTTATGTTTGTATGGAATGTAATGTATGTTAGTGATTTTTGCTGCAGGCAGTATAGTCAGTTCTTGATTCCTTTGTATGCTGCTAGTTCTCTAGTTTCTGCAATAAAATTTCTTCTTGTCCACAAAACTAAAAAATAAAAACATTATTGCATATCTTATTTTGCTTTTTGCGAATCCTTCTAGTTTATTTTTTGTTAAATTCGACAAGTGTATTAATTTGACCTAGGAAGAGAGAAGAAAAATACTTGGAAAACCATAAAAGTTATTCTTGAGATTTTTTTCTAACTATCTCTTAAACCTAACATAGTTCTTACTCTCCTATAATTTTCTTTATATATTAAAGGTTCATTTGGATATAACTTTTTTTTGTTGAAACTGAAAACTGAAAACGCTGTAGCAAAATAATTTTTAAATGTATGAATAGTATCGTGAGACCTATTTTTAATATTTTTTTTTTGAATAAAGTGGTTGAGGGTATCATGAACAGTGCGTGAACAATGCTATTACAGTGCATAAACAAAGTTATTACAGTGCGTGAACATTGATAATTGTCCCCCAAACAGTGTTGTGACAGGTCAACATATGCGGTTTAATTAAAAAAAAAAAGGAAAAGGTTGAAAGTTACAAATGTGCTGTCCAAACAAATACTAAATTATAAAAGAAAAATTAGTAGTTTACATATCACTATTTATGAGGCAAGTGCATGATGAGAAGTGAGGTCCAATGCCATGAGGCTTACAACTTGGGGAGGCTATTTATTATTTTGGTACAAAAATGGAGAAGAAAAATGAAAATAGTATGTCATGGCTCAATTATTCAAGATCAATTTATTTTTTATACTTAGTATTCTAGATCCAACAATTCACCTCTCCAAACATAAATTGGAGGTAAGACTATGTACTAATCACTTCTTCTAAACTCCGTAAAAGTGAGAATTTTGTATGACCATTTTAGAATTCTTGATCTTAATTAGCTCCACAAGCCATTGACCCTTCTAACTTCAGAAAAATGGATATTGAAATGAAGTTGTGCTGTCAATTAAATTAGCTTCACAGTACCTTAAAAAAAAAAACAGCTTAATAGTACTAGGTCAACGCTTTTCTTGCCATCCCATGATGGCGACAAATTTAAAGAGATACTGTGTTTTGTTTCTTAATCAATCTCCTAACTTCTAGGAATATTACTCTTTGATGACGGACATGTCTTTGTTTATATGTTCTATGCATTGAAGTATATATGTTCTATGCATTGAGATACTTCAATCTCAAATCAGCCATACTCTTGTCATTTTAAGCTTTGGCTGACCATTCAAAGAGAATGGTCTCAACCCATCAAAAAAAAAAAAGAGAATGGTCTCAATAAAATTATAAAAAATAAAAAATAAAAAATAAAAGAAAAAATCAAATATCAAAACATATGTACATACTGTTTGGTGCACTGCACCATGCGTCTAGCCCACATGCTTTTCAAGAGTTCATTTAATGAGCATGTCCCTCTGACTTTTCTTAATGAGAAGTGAGTGTTGAACACGCTGATGAAAAAAGAAAAAGAAACAAGCAAAGGCCATTCAGCTAATGAGAGCTGAAGAAAAAGAAATTGGTTGAAACAAAGCGGAGATAAGTTGGTTTGCATTTATTGTGACTTGATGTGAATAGTGTGAAAGGAAAAAATGAAAGAAAAGATGAAAAAATAAACAGAGAAGCCATTCCGCGTGAAGATGGGGAAAAAGAAGTGAAGTCTCATAGTATGAGGACAAAGTGCAGTCTTGAAGAACTGCATGAGTGAGAGCAAGCAAAAAAAAAAAGAGAAATAGAGAGAGTAAGAGAAAATTGTGAGAGATATACGGTGAGAAAGAGAGCAGTGAATAAAAAGAAAAAAAGAGTTTTATTTGCTCAAGTTGTATTTATAAGTGTTATAATATCTATTTAGTATAGTGAAATTATTCAAAATTTGTCATGTATTTATAAGTGTTATAATATCTATTTAGTATGGTTAAATTATTCAAAATTTGTCCTGTAATTTTTTCTTTTAAGAAAAAAAAAAATTTCACATAAATTTTTATATTTTTACATGTGTTTATTATAATTTATTCACAGTTATATATAATTTTTTCCCAACGCATACAGGCTTATGGGGTCCAGCTGCAAATGGCACAAATTTAACTCTATATATTTTGAAATGCAAATTTTAGAAAATCACGTCTCTCTCCTTTTTGTTATGGCCCTTCAACCTTCATCGGTGTTTACCGCCTTTCTTATTTTACACTCTTTGTTTTGGCTATTAAAGGTATGCAGAAGAATTAAACCTCAGAACAACGTTAAAGGAGTTGCCACCAGGGCCAAGAAAGTTACCACTAATAGGAAATTTGCACAACTTAATTGGCTCACTGCCACACCATGCTCTCCAGCAACTAGCAGGGGAACATGGACCCCTTATGCACCTACAGCTGGGCGAAATTTCTGCAATTGTGGTATCATCACCTAGGTTGGCCAGAGAGATCATGCAGACACATGATCTTGCCTTTGCGCAGAGACCAGAAATTCTTGCGCCTAAAATTATAAGCTACGGTGGCTCAGACATTGCCTTTTCTCCATATGGTGATTACTGGAGGCAAATGCGAAAGGTTTGCATGTTGGAACTCCTAAGTGCCATGAGGGTCAAATCCTTCTCTTCTCTTAGAGAAGAAGAAATTAGTAATCTCATTGAGTCCATCCACTCATCTTCAGGATCACCAATCAATTTCACTGAAAAAATTTACTCTTTCACAAGTATCATTGTATGTAGAGCAGCATTCGGTACCAAATGCAAAGATCAAGATGAATTTACATTGCTGGCCAGGGAATCTGCAGCCTTGGCAGGGGGTTTTGACATAGCTGATTTGTTCCCTTCGAAAAAGTTTCTTCATGTGGTTAGTGGGTTGAATTTTGAACTAGAGAAGATTCATGGCAAGGTTGACAAGATCCTAGACAAAATCATCAATGACCACAGGGAGAACCCAATGAATGCAGAGCTGGCAAGGGTGAACTTTGGAAGGAGGATCTTGTTGATGTTCTTTTACGCCTTCAGCAAAGTGGTAGCCTCGAGTTCCCCATCACAACCAACAACATCAAGGCAGTCATTTTGGTTTGTATTCCTTCTATAAACACTGATCATTCAAAAGCAATTAATTCTCAATTACTAGGACCAGTCACTTTTATTGCTATCCTCATAACTTTCTTCTCTTGAGAGTTAAGAATAACCTGTGAGTCATTCCAATTCTTTTCCAGGACATGTTTGCTGCTGGAACTGATACTTCATCAACCGTAATAGATTGGGCTATGTCAGAAATGATGAGACAACCAAGAGTGCTGGAGAAGGCTCAAGCTGAGATAAGACAAGCCTTTGATGGAAAGAAACGAATCCATGAGAAAGATATTCAGAACCTGAGTTACTTAAAGTCAGTTATAAAAGAAACTTTAAGGTTACACCCTCCTGTTGCAATGCTACTCCCAAGAGAATGCAGAGAGCCATGCGAGATTGATGGATATGAGATACCCCTCAAAACTAAAGTCATCGTTAATGCATGGGCAATTGGAAGAGATCCTGCACTTTGGCACGATGCTGAGAGTTTTATACCAGAGAGGTTCACCAATAGTTCAATTGATTTCAATGGGACTCAACTTGAATATATCCCTTTTGGTGCAGGAAGAAGGATGTGCCCAGGAATAACATTTGGTATGGCCAATATTGAACTTCCCCTTGCTCAATTACTCTACCATTTTGATTGGGAGCTTCCAGGAAGAACGAGGCCAGAGGATCTGGATATGACTGAATTCTTTGGTGCAGTTTGTTCGAAGGAAAAACAACTTGTATTTGTTTGCTGCGCCTTATTCTCCTTCATAATAATGGAGATTCAACATCAGAAAATTCATTCAGATACCTCTGGAATTCCCACTTCACTATTTTAATCAATGTACTAATATAGTAAGTCGACACCAGCAAATATTTTCTTGAATTTAAGTGTATTCTGATTGCTGGACAATCCAAAAGCTGAGGTCCTTTCATATTTCATGTAATCAGGCATTGTAAAATTCAAATCTATCAGCTGAACAAGTGTTTTAATCCTGTATCTTCATATGCATGGTAATTCAGTAAGACATTCTTCTGAGAAGAATAAATTACAATTTTATTTAGCTCAATAAAACTTACTATGAGGCATTTGCTTAGTTTCAGTTCACAGAACCAAATCTACCGTAGCTGTCAAGCTGTAAAGTTTCATTTTGATTTGTTCAATCAGCTGATTCATGGAAACTTAAGGCTATTTCGTATTTACTTTCATAAAAAAAGAAAAAGAAAAAAAAAGAATATATATATATATATATATACACTATTACTATTTAGACACTCTCAGATCAAGTCAGCGTTGTCCCACTTATTTAGGACTACATCAGATCCATTTTTCAAGTTGAGGGAATTTTAAATTATGGGAAAGTTTTATTTCCTCCTTGTGATTTGCATAGACAAAGAGGCATTAAAAATTGCGCCTCTTACCAAAATTACACATCATCTGGGTTAGGAATGTGCCATATTTAACTGGCGGGCTTCCAACCTTTTTTTTCTTTTTTATTTATATTTTAAGATATGGTGGAATTTAAAATATAGTGTCTACTCCATAATAATTATTTTTATCATTACATTAACACACTAATTAAGCACTTTATTTTTGTCTTATAAAAAAAATGTAATTTGTTTTTGGTGTAGAAGGATTTTAAATTCTAAATATCTTATTTGACAACATAAATTTTTACCTGATGAGCTAACCAAAATCCACAGCCTCTCACTTGGCAAGAACTTAGATGATCTAAATTTATGCTTTATTTAATCAGGCATCTACACTATTATATTTGAGCATATTCCCAGCTTAGCTGTAATTATCCATTGTCTCTACATTCACTCAATCATGTGACTAGCTTTTATTTATTGGATCTCGCAATTTCATCTATATAATTAATGAGAGAGATTCAGAGGAGTTCAAGGGAGAGAGGAAACACTGCAAGAAGGAAAATAGTAAAAGAGATGAGGGGCTCAGATTGAATTCCAATCTGATTGTCCCCTTCTGATTGCTTTTGGATTATTTGGGTTGGGTTGGATTTTGACCCGACCCAATTCCATCAAAACTATTTTAAAAGCCCCACCAACCAGTTCAGGCAAAGCCCAACCCAGTTTCATACTAACCGAAGGGTCCAAAACCCAGCTCCCATGAAACAATATTTTTACCTTTGTTTCTCCCTTTCTTTCATTTTCCTATCCCCTTTCCTACTTTCTCCCTCTTCAAATAGTAGGTTCGTTTGATTGGAAAGATGAAAATGTGAGAATATTAAAAATGTTAAAAGAACAGAAAAGTGGAAGTATGGAAATGTTTAAGTTTTCCGTCTGGTAGAGAAAAGATTGGGCAACATAATAAATTCTAAGGATTTTTTTTTTTCCTCCACCTTTACTTCCAATTTGGGAGGATGGTCTTTGGTGGGCTCAAGTGGAAAGTCCAAGCACCCACTTTTCCTTCCTCCCTATTTGCCACTAAACCAAATGATGGAAAACTACCATTTTCAATCTCAGAAATGATATTTTAACACTTCATTTTTTACATCTTTTTTTTTTCACATCCACTTTTATATTGTAAAATGTGAACGTTTTTGCATCAATTATTAATATTGATGTTAAATAGTGGATGTCAATGAGTTTAAGAGGATATTTTCTCTTTCCATCATCATTCTTTTCCACTCAACAAAACATTCATATTAATTTCACAATATTATCAAATTAACTTACCACCTCACACGAGCCATTAATAAAATTGCATATTATAGTGGATCCATGTTGAATATGGTAAAATTATTTTGATCTTTTTTTGTCAAAGTAAAATTTCTTAGCGAATTCCCTATTTTTTGAGAAATTATAATATTCCCTATCATTTGTCTACCATTAATCCCACTAAAAGACTCTCACCTATTTAAAATTACTGAGTTAAAATATTTTTAAAACAAAAACTAACTACTGAGTCAATAATTTTAAACAGATGGAGTCTTTTTATCTTTGGATGTTTACATCTTTGATACAAAGAAAAAAGAGAAATCCTTAACAAAGCTTGGATCACGTCTCAATGCCCCCAAAGTGTTTCCCTAACGTAGTGGTTATCCAAGGTAAAATTTATGTTTTTCCAACAAATTATGGAGAGTATGATAAAAGCTGTCCAGCACATTACAATATCTCTCCTAGATTTGAGGTTTTCGATCCTCTTGATGGAACATGGAGTCCTCTCCCTGAGCCGGGCCACGATATTAAGCACTTCTGGGTCGGATCATATGTGGCTAATGACTCGAAACTCATAGTGTCAACAGGAGAACGTATATATATCTTTGATGTAACCAAGCCTCTAGAAGGATGGAAGAGTGTTCATACATTTTGTGGTGTTACTCGTGTGCCTTCTGGTTTAGTTTTAGCTAAAAATGACGATATGTGTTTCACGCTTGACTATTGTGGCTACGACTCTTATTTCAAAGCTTATGATCTCTCTAAGGATGATGCCTTGTCCAACCCACTCTACGTATTACAATTAGAAAAATTGCCCTGTGATTATTACAGGGACAAAATGGTAGGCTCTGTTTGTAGCTCTGATGGTGAATGCCATATCAATAGCTGTTTAACTTCTCTTGGAAATTGATAAGGGGAATTTTTAATTGGAAAAATAAAAGAAGTTGCTGATCTCCAAAGACCCGTCGGCTTTATTATGCGTACTGAAGACATCACACAAGATGAAGTTGTCAGTCTCTAAGCTGAAGACTTCACGCAAGATGAAGTAGTCAGTCTTTAAGCTGAAGAATTCATATAAGATGAAGCGGCCAGTCTCTAAGCTGAAGACTTCACGCAAGATGAATCTGTTAGTCTCTAAACTGAAGAC
This sequence comes from Quercus variabilis, assembly GCA_030445155.1. Lineage (NCBI taxonomy): Eukaryota > Viridiplantae > Streptophyta > Magnoliopsida > Fagales > Fagaceae > Quercus > Quercus variabilis. The sequence goes on from CP129453.1 coordinate 46,907,628, forward strand.
TTCACACAAGATAAAGCTTTCAATCTCTAAGCTAAAGACTTCACACAAGATGAAGTCGTTAAGTTGATGACTTCATCTTACAACCTGATGGAATCTATACCCAGACAAAATGAAAAGCTGACAAGGAGAAAGCTGAAGGTAGTAAACTGAAGAGTAAGCTAAAGACAGTAAGCTGAAGAGTAAGCTAAAGACAATAAGCTGAAGAGTAAGTTGAAGGCAGTAAGTTGAAGACAGTAAGCTAAAGAGTAAGCTAAAGACAGTAAGCATAAGAAGAAGCTGATGAGAACAAGCTGAAGAGGGTAAGCGAACCTCCGTCGAGATCCATTAGTAAGTGACAATGTTAGGGAGTCCACGAAGCTCACTGCATTCTCGTCAACCTTAGGCAATGAAGATGGGTAGTCGACGCTAATAAAGCTGAAGGGAGTAGGCGAAGCTGACAACCCTAACGTGGTTTATCTTAATCACCACGTATGAGTATATAAGGAAATGTCTGGTATCCCACGCTTAGTGTTAGTCTCCTACAAGGAAAGGATTATGCAATATATGCTCATGAGGATTTTTATAAGGAAAAGACTTCTAGCACAAGGAAGAGAGATCAACCCTCTACTACTATAAAAGCCCCAATACTCTCACAAACCAAGGTACGCATAATTAACCCCTCTCTAGCACTCTAGAGTTGTGAACAAGAGAATTCTCTAACTTGACCGTCAGAGGATATTTGGCCAGTATCTCACCGGTACTCCTCTTAAGATTTTCAGCTTTTGTGTTGTGCAGGTTTTCATCAGAGCACATGAGGACCGTGTGGCTTATTGACGATTTTTCAGTATCATCAGTTGGCGCAGTTTATGGGGAACGTTTTGTTGCAATTTGCAAGCCATACTATAGTTTCCTGGAAAAAACAGTTGCATGGTGCTCACTCACTCGATGGCAACCACTAGCGACATTCGAGAAGAGGAACCACCCACGACCGCCCTCGAGAGACAAGTTCAAACTTTCGCTGCTGCCGTGGAACACCTCACTAAACAAAACCATGACCTGGAAGAACAGCTGTGCCATAAGAATGCAACACTGAATAACCAAATAGATGATCAAAAAGGAATTAACGCTGAAGAAGGAACCAGGAGGGACCTGAAGGTAGCAACGCCCTAGGCCGACAAGAATGACAAGATACCAGTCGTCCATTCGGCTTAGATACAGCACCCCCTTACATGGTCGTAGAGATGCAGATGATGAAGGAAAGGATGGACCTTATGATGAATGCCCTTAAAGGACGGGTGTCCAGCGACCTCGACGATTTGGTCCACTGAACCGATTTGCTTTTCACCACCTCCATCAACTTCTTCCCCCTTCCACCAAAGTTCTGTATGCTAAAGGTGGAAAACTACGACGGAAACAAAGACCCTCTAGATCATTTGGAGTCCTTCAAGACCCTAATGCACCTTCAGGGGGTACCCGACGAGATCATGTGTAGAGCTTTCCACACTACGCTGAAGGGTCCCGCAAGGATATGGTTTAGTAGGTTGACACCTAACTCCATCAGTACTTTCAAGGAGCTAAGCACCCAATTTGTTTCGCACTTCATCGGGGACATAGTTATAAGAAGTCTACAGCATGCTTGATAAGCATCAAGCAGCAGGAAGATAAGACGCTAAGGTCTTACATAGCACGCTTTAACAAAGAGGTGCTTTCAATAGATGAAGTTGACGATAAGATACTTATAGCTGCTTTCACAAATGGGCTGTGAAAGGGTAAGTTTCTATTTTCACTATACAAGAATGACCCGAAGACTATGTCGGACGTGCTTTATAGGGCAACCAAGTACATGAATGTTGAAGACACACTTCTGACTCGAGAGAAGAGAGAAAGGCAGGAGGATACGCGACAGGACAGAGGGCGAAAGATGGCAAGAATTGGAGACGCTGGACGGACAGAAGCTACACCACCCGTGGAACACCAAGTAACTACGGAAGTACTACCAGTAAAAAGGATGGCATAAAGAATAGCACCCCTTTATTTCTAGTTTACCTTAGTGAATTTTAGCTATACTCTTCAATTTTTCTATTTTAGTTTTTGCTACAATAACTCTTTTAAAGCTCAAAGGGCAGGTATTTATTTTCCTTTTAAGAACTACTTTTTCTATGAATGCATGGTTTATTATAATAAGAGGAGTTATTTAGACATGGCCAAAGTCGCCTACGGGTGAACGGTTATTACACTAAGTCACCTACGGGTAGATGCATGGCCAAAGTCGCCTACAGGTGGACGGTCACTATGCTAAGCAACCTCCGGGTAGAAGCATGGCCAAAGTCGCCTACGGGTGAATAGTCACTACATTAAGTTACCTATGGGTAAACACATGACCGAAGTCGATTATGGGTGGATGATCACCATACTAAGTTGCCTACAAGTAGACGACCAAAAATGTGACTGGGCACCAAAATTTAGTCACCTCACTTAGTCCATGACCCCAAGTGGACAACTCATAAGGTGATGAGGTACTAACACAGTCACCTCAATAAGTCCATAAAGTGGACGATCCTATTAAGTCCACAAAGTGGATGACATTGATAAGTCCAAATGGACGACCTCACCCTAAGAGAATGAAAAGTTATTATGTCCACAAAGTGGACGAGTTTATCATTGAGTCTATTGCTAAGTCCATAAAGTAGACAAATTTATTACCAAGTCTACAAAGTAGACGAGCGTAAGTCTACAAAGTGGACGGGCCTATTGTCAAGTCTACAAAGTAGGCGAGTTTAATATAAATCCACAAACTTGACCAAAGTTTACAAAGAAAATCAGCCTAAGTTCAGAAAGTGGACGGGCATATTACCAAGTCTACGAAGTAGACGAGTCAAAGTCCACAAAACGGACGACCCCTCAAAAATGAATGAACTTATCCACAAAGTGGACAAATGTATGACTTGTTCCGCAAGTGGACGAGTCCATCAAGTAAAAGCAAGCTGACGCCATTATCCACGAATGGACGGGTTCGTGAACAAATCCACCAGTCCACAAAAAGGAAGCATTCAAAGAAGAAGATGGTTTGAAACCGTTAAAGAAGACGTGTCTAAAAGACACCTTAAGTGGATGGATTCACTTTAAATTACCAAGTACGAACGTATCCTAACATACATACAAATGCCAAGGATAGACACACATGCCAAATAAAAAGTAATGGGCGTAAAATACTACAAATAAAGTGATGTTTTTACAAGCAAAAGACCAAAAACAAGTGGGCATCAAATATTGTTTGAAATTAGCTTACGTTTACAATAAAGAAAGAAAAAAGCTTAAATTCATGAAGCTAGGGGGTCTTGAGGCTTTTCATCACCCTTTGGAAGAAGGGCCTGGACGCTTAGAGTAGAAGGGTCTTCAACATTTAGGGTCTTTAGTATGAGAGTTTGTTGACGGAATCAAAGGGAAGACGGGCTGGTCCACAATAGGCTGGGCAAGGATGATGTTATCATCTTTTAGGTCCGTCACGGACTTGGTAAGATCGTCACCTTCCTCAAAAATAATGTCACCCACGGGTGTTGACTGTAAAGGCTCGTCCAGAAACGAAACCAATCAATTCATGCCTCGTGCTTAAGCATTTAATAAAGGTGGCCCGAGGCGTCACACATAAGTGACCTTTCTGACGAAGTTAACTCAATAACCCATCAGCTAAAGCTGACGAGGTTATGGAGTGGGGGGCAACTAATAAGGGGAATTTTTAATTGGTAAAATAAAAGAAGTTGTTGATCTCCAAAGACCCGTCAACTTTATTATGCATACGGAAGACATCACGCAAGATAAAGCCATCAGTCTCTAAGCTGAAGACTTTATGCAAGATGAAGCTGTCAGTCTCTAAGCTGAAGACTTCACACAAGATGAAGCTGTCAGTCTCTAAGTTGAAGACTTCACACAAGATGAAGCTGCCAGTCTCTAAGCTAAAGACTTCACGCAAGATAAAGCTGTTAGTCTCTAAGCTGAAGACTTCACACAAGATAAAGCTTTCAGTCTCGAAGTGAAGACTTCACACAAGATGAAGCTGTTAAGCTGATGACTTCATCTTACAACCTGATGGAATCTACACCTGGACAGAATGAAAAGCTGACGGGGAGAAAGCTGAAGGCAAAGTAAGCTGAAAAGTAAGATAAAGACAGTAAGCTGAAGAGTAAGTTGAAGATAGTAAGCATAAGAGGAAGCTGATGAGAACAAACTGAAGAGGGTAAGCAAACCTCTGTCAGGATCCATTAGTAAGTGACAATGTTAGGGAGTCCACGAAGCTCACCGCATAGCCGATGAGTTGACCTTAGACAATGAAGATGGGTAGCCGACGCTACTAAAGCTGAAGAGAGTAGGCAAAGCTAACGACACTAACGTGGTTTGTCTTGATCACCACGCATGAGTATATAAGGAAATGTCTTGTATCCCACGATTAGTGTTAGTCTCCTACAAGGAAAGGATTTTGCAATATACGCTCATGAGAATTCTTATAAGGAAAAGACTTTTAGCACAAGGAAGAGAGGTCAACCCTCTACTACTATAAAAGCTCCAATATCCTTACAAATCGAGGTATGCATAATTAACCCCTTTCTAGCACTATAGAGTTGTGAACAAGAGAATTCTCTAACTTGACCGTCAGAGGGTATTTAGCTGGTATCTCACCAGTACTCCTCTTAAGGTCTTCAGCTTTTGTGTTGTGCAGGTTCTCATCGGAGCACATGAGGACCGTGTGACTCACTGACGATTTTCATCAGAAATGATGGTGAAAACAGTCGAATTTGTCAGGTGAGAACTAGCAACAAAAGATATTTTGATTGAGGTATTTGCCTTTGAGAAAGGGTACATAAATAAGGAGGATGATCATCATCAAGTAGAAGATGTTTTACTACAATCCAACGTCCATTCCTCCATATTTGAGGTGCTAGATGGTGATGTTCATGGTTCCCTCATAGCTTGTTTCCCAATGTAATTTCAAATTGAATATTTCATACGTCAATTCAACCTGTCATGTTGAAGTAGAGCCATTATTTATTTTCCATAGAAGACTAAATTTGTTTAATTTGTTGGGTGGTAGAGCTGTTATTTATTTTTCATAAAAAAGTAAATTGTTCTTTTTAGTAATTTTTTTTATATCAGTAGTATGGTTTAATTTCACTATATTGTTTTTAAGTAAAATGGTTCATTTATTAAAATGTCTCCATAGAACCATTTTTTTTTTTTTTTTGGGGGGGCGGGGGGGGGGGGGGGGGGGGGTGAGAAACCAAACCGTGTGCAGCAATTTATTCAACTAGAAAGAGGAATCATTACGGAGAACTTACTTCTGCAAAACTTAAAATGTGTGTCTCTCTCTCTCTCTAACCTAATAAAGAGTCTCGTTTTAAGCTCTACTCAAAACAAATGATACCATAGGGTGGGAAGGCTAAATGATTAATGGTGAGTATACTATAAAGAGAGCTAACCATTTGCTTATAAAGTGTATTCAATTAGATTTGGCAGAGTCCTTCTTCTCAAAAAAAAAAAAAAATGGCAGGGTCCTCAAATCATTATAGAATCACAATACTATAAAAGACAATACTGAAAACTCGTGCCAATCAAGTCAAAGTTTTCTCATGAAAAGCAATTCTAAATATTTTGCCTATGGAAACCTGTTTGTATGATAGATGAATCTGTTCAACATTTACTTGTGATTAATGTGGCAATGCTCCCAAAGACTTGTGTTCATGTTCTATGGTCATGCCCTTATGCAGCAAAAGATATTTGAAAAATAAATTTGCTGTTATAGACACTCTTGGCCAGCATGAATAAGTCACTATAGAGACTGATTTACAGTTACTCTTGCATAAAGATCAATCATCAATGTTTCTTCATCTAATATATTCCTTATCCTTTCTTGGATATCGTATGGACAAATAGGAACGATGTTAATATAAATATAAATAAAATTAAGTTGGGTGCTAAGAACATTAGCATTTGCCACAATAACTTTTCATATCAGACCATCTCGTATCAGCATTAGCATTTTAGTGGCGGCTCTAAGAATTTTTCTCAGAGTGTTCCTGGGTGGGCTTGCTCTATTACAATTTTTTTTCTTTTTTAGACATACTAGTTTTTCTTTTTTGACACTCAAATCATTTAGTTATTGCATAACAATTACTATTTTAGAATATTAAAACATAAATATGAAATTAAATAATGAAAAGAAACAACCAAAAATAGTACAATAAGAGTGTATATATGTATATCAACCCACTGCAAAACTGCTTAACATAGTTTTTTTTTTTTTTTTTTTTTTTTTTTTTTTAAATAATGTGTATTCACTTACTTTCAGGGGACCACAGACCACTACCCCAATTCAATGCCATGGCCCCATCCACCCCACACTAAGAGATAAGAGTAGATCAGCAATTTCAACACAATTACATATTTTTATATTTACATACACTTACACAAAAAAGACAAAAGTTAAGCAATTTATATTGTCAAAAGATAAGTCTAAGTCGCAAGACTCACAACACAAGTCAGAGTATAAGAGAGAGAGAGAGAGAGAGAGAGAGAGAGAGAGAGAGAGAGAGAGAGAGAGAGAGAGAGAGAGAGAGAGAGAGAGAACTGAAATACCTTGATGTTGCCTAAGGTCAGGGGCGGTGCTGTCGCGGCACGTTGAAGGCTAAGGTTGTTATTTCCTGATCTCGCTTTTGCCGTCACCAATCTTGCAATCTCCGATCTAGGCCAAGTCAATCTCCGATCTTGTCACTGCAGAGCTGCTCTGAGTGTTCAGTGTTGTTGTTCAGTGTTGTGAGGACATGAGGCTTTTATTAGGTTAGGAATTGTTTTAGTTTAAAATAAGATTGGGTATTATTATTATTATACTAGCCATGAACCCGCGCGTTGTGCGTGATAATTATTTTTATGGTGATTTTATTAAATTTTTTTTTTACAATTTAAACTAATCTAATAATGAGTAATGTATTTCACAATTATATTTTTATTTATTATAGGAACAATCATAAATGTAATATAGGAACAATCCAAAACACCAAAAAAACGTAAACTAAAAAAAAAATAATAAAACTTAACAATGATTAATTGAACCAATATTAGGATAAATTTTTTTTTTTGATAATCTATTAAGGTTATTTTCTTTGTAGAAATTATAATTTCGGCCACCCAAAACATATTATCAAATAAACAATTATTAGCAAAATCTAAGAATTAAATTTATATACATGCATTGTTATAAAATAATAATAATTAAAATAAAATTGCAAAAGTTAAAATTTGTCACCTATCCGATTATTTTCGTTTGACTAACTTTTGCTTTTCTTTAAATGAATGACATTATAGAGTACTTTTAATACAACTATTAAGAGTACTTTGTGCCCCACAAGGGATTAGAAAATAAACAAAAATAGTAAAGTCTCATAGTTTAATATCTAAATTGAGCACCATAAAAAATCATGATATGTAATAGAATAAATACTAAATTATCCAAATCATGCTATATAATAGAATAATATTATATTTTTATATGCTATATTTAATTCTTTAGAATGCAATAGGATAACATTTAACAATTAAAGAGAATTAAAAAAATAAAAATAAAAATAAAAACAACAACAACAGCAACAATTTAAAAAACAAAACTAAATCGCATTAACCCAAAATAGAGTTTTAAAGTATATAAAAAATTATCAACTTAAAGTAGGGATGTGAGAAAAATAACCAAAAAATTTAGAGAGAGAGAGAGAGAGAGAGAGAGAGAGAGAGAGAGAGAGAGAACCATTTTTATGTGAGGGGAAACTATGTATAGAATAGAAGAGATAGTGACAAATAAGAAGAGATAAAAATAAAGGAAGATGAAGGGAAAGAGGAAGAATGATATTAATGTAGAAGATAGTGGGGAGATGAAAAGGTAAGGGACAGAGAAAGATTGTAGAAGTAGTGGAGAAATGAAATAGTAAGGGAGAGAGAAAGGTTGGAGAAGTGTAAATATTTTAAAAAAAATGTTAAAAAATAAAAAACCCTTAAAACTTGAAAGGCTTCAACATTTTTTTTTTCCCCTTTAAGCTGAAAAGGCTCACACAAAACCCTAAAACTAAACGGAAAATGTTTTGAGTTGGGCTTGATAATGTAACTAAATAAATAAGAGGTGGGCTTGATTAATTATACAGATTTATTATAGGGGGATAGTGGAAGTAAATAAATAAATAGTGGGCTGCATTTATAGGGCTGAAAATTGTAAAAGCCATTTAAAAATTGTTGGACAAAATATATTTAAAAAAAAAAAAACATGGCAGCTGATGTAGCGCAATATGAGAGCAGCAGTATTAAACGCTACACTTCAGCTTTTAGTAATATACAGATTTGTTGAGAATCAGTGGGTTTGCTCTTTGTTGGGCTTGCACCGATCAGGTTTTTTTTTTTTTTTTTTTTTTTTTTTTTTTTTTTTTTTTGAGAATTCGTGGGTTTCTGTTTTCAGTATATTGGGTTGTTTTTCCTGGTGGGCAACGTGGGCTTGCCTGTTACAATTTTTTTTTTCTTTTTTCAGATTTTAGTTCAAAAAATTATTTTGGGCTTTTTTTTTTTTTTTTGAAAGTAGACGAAATAAATTTTTTATTTGAGGGTGTTCCTAATTTTTTTTAGAGGGTAAACAAATAAAAAAAAATTAATTATTATATATAATTTTTTTTTTCTAGGTCAAGGTGTTCATGGGAACACCTTAACATGAACGTGGTGCCGCCACTGTAGCATTTAACAAAAAATTTACCAATTCAACAAAAAACCATCTCGTATCAAACTCAACAAAATACCAATATATATATATATATATATATATTGATTGTTGTTCTTTTGCCAATGCCAAAATAACTTCCTTTCTCTCTTTTTTTTCATCTCTATGACTCTCTATGTTGAGGAGAGAGAACACCTTGGGGGTTTAGTAATACGCATATATAATATATAAAGTTATTAACTACTCAATTAGAGGCTCCCCAATATAAAATTTCCCCAATAAGTGGTATTAGAGCTCAAAGTAGAATTTCCAGTGAGGACAATGCAAACCCAAAGGGCCCACAAAAACCAATCATGGAAAAGTCCCAACAAAGTAGAATTTGTTAATGATGCAAGATCATGGTGAAGCGCACATTTCCATTAACATGGATGCATAGGTTGGTTCCTATGGATGAGTTTGCTTAACATGTGGTTCCTTGTGTTGCATACAAAAAACCCATGGATGACATGTTGGTGATGAAAAAAAATTTATAAACTCGGGGGAGTGAGTAGAACTTGTTTGTGGCCCACAGATAGTGGCGAAGATAGAAATATTTTTCTTAGGGAGACCAAGCTAAATATAATAATCTTTAACTAAAAAAAATCATGACTAAAAAAGTACTTTATCTTACAAAACTAATAAACAATTCTATAAGAATGACCTAATTTAGCTGCTCAGGCAAATGCTATTATTATACAAACACTATTATCAAATTTAATATAAGAAAATTATTCAATGTAAATTTATATGGTACCATACAATATAAATTTACATTGTAGAAACACAAAAAATAAAAATGTATTATATATATTTGCAAAAAAAAAAAAATTATAATATTTATCACTTTCTACAAATATACACAAAATTTATCACTTTTTATGTGTTAAATTACAATGTAAAGTTCCTTAAATATAAAGCAAATTGGTGATCACTGACAAGTTAATAATATAGCTATTAGTCCTTTACACAACACTACAAGTAGTGATTTTATTTTATTTGATTGAACTGCCCATATCAACATACCAATCGATATTTATCAATGAAAATTATCATTCAATAAAAAAAATAATATAATTAACAATCCTATTTTATAGTACTATTTTCTGTGTTACTTTAGTTTTTTATCACAAAAAGAAAAGCTAATTTGTAACTTTACTAACAAAGAGAATCTGAAATTCTGAAATTCAAAGTAAACACATTTGAATATACAAACACAGAGAGAGAGAGAGAGAGAGAGAGAGAGAGAGAGAGAGAGAGAGAGAGATACCACAATGGAGTCATGGAGGGTCTGGAGTCTAGAATTGCGCTGATCATCCTTAGTTAGCTGTTCAATGGTCAAATCTTCAACAGAATGGAGCTAACAACAAGCGGCACCGGGTGAACGATGGTGTTTTTGGTTTGACTTATATATTACAATAAAGTTGAGATTTTTTTTTTCTATTTTTATTAGGACTGAACATTTTTTGGTCCCATAATGCCTCTACAACCTAAATTTAAGTAGAGATAAAACTTGAGGATAACATAGTGTTGAGGTACAAATTTTTGGGCCCTAATTTCATTAACCCACTCACAAAAATATATACCCACACAAGCCCATAAACTATTTTGAGTCCACATAAATATTCCCCACAAATATTCCATATATAAGCCCCATAAATTATCATAGGCCCTCTCACACATATTACCCACATATTATCCAACTTGGGTTTTCACAAAAATACCTATCATATTATTATCAAAATTGGGCCACATAATTATACTATCTCCACAAAAAAAAAAAGCCCAAAATCATTTACCTTGTGGGAAAAATCCAAAAGGCCCAACAAAACTCTCTCATAAAGCCCATTGCTACACAGCACCTCTTAAAAGCCCATTACTACATGGCACCTCTAAAGCCCGTTGCTACACGACACCTTTTAAAAGCCCGTTGCTACATGGTAATATTTTAAAAAAAACTTACAAAGCCCAAATATTATTTTTGGCAACTACTTACAAAGCCTATATGCTAATTTGGCACCTATTTTACAAAAGCCCAGATATTATTTTGGCACTATTTTACAAAGCCCAAATGCTAATTTGGCACATATTTTATAAATCCCAAATACTAATTTGGCACCTATTTTACAAAGCTTAAATACTAATTTGGCACCTATTTTACAAAGCTCAAATACTAATTTGGCACCTATTTTATAAAGCCTAAATCTATTTTGGCAATTATTTATAAAAGCCCAAAATACTATTTTGGCAAAAACAATTACATTATGATTAAAGCCCAAAACTGTTTCTTGGCAAAATATATACCAAAGTCCCTAACTCATGGGAAATATAAATTATTCATCTCTCAAAAATATTTTTTTCACAAAATTTATGGGAACTATGCTTATTTTTCCATAATCAACTAACTACAAAAGCCCATGTATATTACCCATGGCAAAACTATTTATTTTTGGAGGGATGACCAAACCCAAAGAAGCTCAACTACAAAGCCCAGCTGAGCTAGCCCAGCTCATATACAAATCCCAACAGCTGAAACTCACGTGAGTTGACCAGTCAAGTCTCAGCACAACCTGATAGCTGGAGCCCATCACCAACAATTCCAGCTTGTCCAATCATATCAAAAGAGGGACACGTGTCCAGCAAGGGTTAAACCCTTCCTTGCCAAGTTTATTTTCATCATTTCTCATGTGACATAAAGCTGAGATGACATGACAAAAAGCTGGGAAGTTTCATCCAGCTATATCTCCTTCCTTCTCCAACCTATTCGGTCAAGGGCCAAGGGCGGCCATAGCCAAGCCATGAAAGCTTCTGGAATAACTTGAAATCAGTTCATTATCATGCCAAAAACGTGTACTTTCTGGTTCATGAACCAAGCACATAAACCCAAATGGGGAAACTTAGGGAAATGTGGTTTGGAGGGCACTAAAAGGATCCCAGTAGAATTCCAAGCATAAGGCTCCAAGATTGAGACCTAGCTTGGGATGATACAATCTACCTTATAGAGCTTTGATTCTAGTAGCAGCAAAACCAAGATCATTAGTCTAATACATGTTTTAATCCCATCAGCTAAGGCCAATCAGCATTTAATGCTAGGCCAAAATCCTAGCTGTTATTACCCAAAATAGCAAGAACATTCTAAAAGCTGAGCTTACCACTCTTGGCCAAAATCCTAGGAATGATTCTCTAAGGATTTTCTGAAGATTGAGGAAGATTTAGCCAAGATTATTTGCTAATTACCCCCTAAAACTCAATTATAAAGGGAACTTTCCATTAACACTTCAAGGGGGAGACCAACAACACACTTAGAGACACAAATAGGGAAGAACTCTCTAAAAAACTTCTCTACTTCTCTAAAGTTCTTAGTAAGGTTCTGAGTCCTTAGTTTCAAAACTTAGAAACTAAGCTCTTCGGCCTATAGCTCATAAACACCCCTCACATCTCTACTTATAAGTTTTTATCCATCCCCAGTAGAAAGTCCTAGCAGCTTCACTAAACACTCTCTCTCACTACTCATACTACCTAAAATGTCCCTCATTACTCACTACTCATACCATATCCATGAGCATACCTTGGCACCATAATGATCTTGTTGTGCTAGTTGGAATCTCACTCTCTCCCTTCATCTCACACCAAGTTTTCCTTATTATTTGATATAATGGAGCCTATAATATTCATTTACTCATTTACTATTGAAGGTTATGATGTAACTGTCACTATAGAATTTTTCCCTTATATTATTGTGTTAGAAGACTCTTCTCCAAAGCCAATGGATGATGAGTTTAAACATGTGGATACTTTCCTTAATCTTTGAAATAGCTAACAGCTGGAGATTTATTCTGTTCTATCTTACTTTACCACTGGGACATTTTACCGCTGGGCTACTTTACTGTAGAAACATTTTACTGCTGGGCTATTTCTTGTAGTATGCTTTTTTAATCATGTTGATGTGTTTGTTGTAGGAATTGTTTATGGGTCATTCTTGTCAGTCTCAACCTAAGCCCAATGCATAATATAAAGTTAATTCTTCGGATCTTCACCGATAGCCTTTGGGCCGTGCCTCAAGCCCATCGTCGAGTTTCGGTTTAGGCCCCCAACCCAACACAAATCTCATTAATTTGTCAGAAGGAAAAACTTTTTGGCCCCCAACACATAGTATATATTTAACTCCCACGTGTAACCTTGCCTACAAAATATACAATGTTTAATTCAATTGATTTTCAAACTAAGCATTACTCCATATTTTCACTTTTTTTTTTTCTTTATCAAGACTTAACTCACTTTTTTTTTTCTTTTTTTTTTTTTTTTTTTGCCTAAAAAATAAAGACTTAACTTTTTTTTTTTTTTTTGAATACCTGATTTCCTTGAACAAAAAAAAAAATTGTGAAGAAAGAAAAGTGAACTTGTTATAAACCCACGTAGGCTCGTACAATAGTACAAGAATCAAATTCAAAAAAAAAAAAAAAAAAGCCCGTAATCAATCTTTCAAACCCACCATCATTGCCAATACCATTAACCCACCCTCCTGCACTTGAATTCAAAATGGGGATCACCCATGTACAAGTTGGATTCAAATTTGAAATGAGGATTAGCCACGTACAGTTATATATAATTACCATTTCCTTATTCCATCAAAGCATTACATTTCAATTTATCTTGAATATGCATTACAAACCAATTCGTCCAAAATCTTTCACTCTGACTACATCAAGAAATTCAAGTTTGTTTAGGTCTCTCTCTCAAATTATTTAAATTCAAAAATGGTTTCAGCATTGGAACAACAAAGTTAAACAAGTTATGTGAAGACTCAGTTGAACTGATACCGAACCTATAATATCATAAATCTTCAAAATTCTTATCCCTTTTTAATTTAAAAAAAAAAAATCATCCTCCCAATTGGTCTTCAAATTCAAATTATATGATATCAAAACACAAAATTGGGTAATTCACTCATAAACCAAAGTACAACAAAAGGGGGAAAAAGAACATAAAAAAAGATAATACCACAAATCATTATAATAAACAAATTAAAATAATAATATTACTTTTTGTCATTTATATTTTTTTAATAAATATGGATTAGAATAAGTACCCTCAACCAAAACCTTACTTTTTCCATTCTTAAGTAAGTGCACCAAAGTGGACCGAAATTAACCAAATGAAATAAAGTGAACCGAAGTAGACCGAATGACCTAATTGGATGAAACTGGACCATAACAGACCAAAATAGACTAAAATTGAATGAATGGACCAAATGGACCAAATAGAGTGAAGTAGACTGAACTGGACTAAATGAACAAAAATGGCCATGATGGACCAAAGTGGATGATTTTAATGGAGGAAATGGCTATTTATCCTTTATTTTTAGAATATTTAGCCAAGCATTTATTTTTTCAAAGTATTTAGCAAAATACCCATGTTTTTAGAACTCAATATTGCTAATGTCGAGTTTAGCAAAATCGAATTTTGTGCATATTTTGCCACTTAAATTTTAATTTTTTATTTTATTTTTTTAATTTTGCATAGAGCTCAACATTAACAATGACGAGTCATACTAAAAAATACATATAGAAGTTCAAATCACTATTATCGAGTTTTAGGCAAAACTCAACATTAGCAATATCAAGTTCCAAAATAGGGGTATTTTGCTAAATACTTTAAAAAGATGTTTAGTTTGTTACATAACAAATAAAGGGTATTTAGTCATTTTCCCGGATTTTAACTTTACATATACTTTGCATTTGCAGATTCATCTACTTTAATTTAGAAAGGCAATGAATAAATTGAAATTTTTTGTTGATTTTATTAAATTTGTGACTTTGGGTCTAGAATCAAGACACAATCCTAGTTCTTCATTGTCTCTCCCTCTCATAGATATTGGGTTTATAAATCTAAGAATAGTATGGGAAAAATAAATAATTTCTTTAAGATTCCTATGAATAAACCAAACATAGGAATAGTTAAATTCCAAGGCATCTAGATTGCAAGACATCACGTTTCAAGGAATTTGGATGCCGAGGGTAATATGGATTCTCCCGTTAGTGTTCAATCGTAACTTGCATAAGATATTTATTCTTGTATATATGTACACATTATGATGAAGAGGAAAATGGATAGTGAAGAGGGAAAAAATAAGTTGACGGATCCTAGTGAAGTGGGCTATGTGATTCCTCATCCATGGGCTGTGAAGGACGGGCCCATTGTGTGCAAGACCTGTTGAGGATGAATCCGTCATGAACGGACACAGCCTAGACGGATCTATTGGCCACGTGTCAGATAGAATCTCTAGATGGGAATACTTGCGGCGCACACCATAGAATCCTAAGCTAAATAGAGTCCTAACGTGAAGAGGATTCTAGAAGCTGCACACATTAATGAAGACCTTCTCTATAAGGAAAAGATTTGTCCATCACGTTTAGGATTTCTCAAGAAGATCCCTACAAGGAAAGGACTTCGATTCCAAGGAAAAAAGGTCAACCTTCGACTACTATAAAAACCCTAATACCCTCACAAATTAAGGTACATATAATTGACCCTCTCTAGCACTCTGGAGTTGTAAGAGATTCTGACTTAACCTTCAGAGGGTATTCGGCCGACACCACACCGATGCTCTTTGTTAAGGTCTTTCTCCTTTCTTGTGTTGTGCAAGTTACATTCTGAGCCTGCAAGTATCGTGTGGTTCATTGGTAATTTTTTCGGCATCATCAGATAGCAAGGTTGAGGAGCTTACTTTTGTATCCTCAATTTCTAGAGCGGGAAGAATACTAACTTGTAGGGTTTGAAAGCTCAGTGCTTTGAATTTATGTTCTTCCTACTTTTATCTTCATGTTGTTGAAATGGTAAACATCACATTAAAGTATGTTAAGGTCTAAAATGTGACAAGGAGCCAGACTCGTGGACATGAAGAAAGCCCAACCCATGGGAAAGAGAAAAGAAGGCTTAGGCCCTAAAAGGAACGGAAGCTCGGCCTAATAAGACAAAGAGGACATTATAAACTAAGAAGGCCTAGTAAGAAAATGAAGAATAAAGGAGCAAAGGAGCGTGGAAAAGGAAAGAATCCAAGTTCAGACCATACATTGGTCCTTCAATCCCAGAGAGAAGATCCTCAAGAGGGGCTACAAGATGCTGAATAGGATGTGGACAGCTTAAGAGATGGTCTAGGAATAAGGCACGCGTATTTCAGAAAGGGACAAGAAACAAAGGAGGTCCTATCCAATCAAGTCCTTGGGATCTAGAAGGCAACGACAAGGACAAATGATGGCTTCAAGATCAATACCTAATGAGAAGGACCAAGGGATCTCGGGTAAGGCAGAGAATGTGGAATAAGAGGAAAGTGATTAGAAACATTTTCAAGCATACCATTTGTAAGAAGGAATCCGTCCATTTCAAGAAAATGACCAAATTGTGGAAAGTCAACATCAAGGTGATGTAGGACAAAATATTCTAATTAGTTTCTGTAATCTTTTATATTTGGCATTTTTATGTAATTTTCGTTATTTTAGGTTTAGGTGATTTATTTCTTTGTTTTTAGGTGCATTTAATGCTTTTTAGGTCAAATTTGGTTCCTGTTATGGTTAGGTATCAATTAGGAGTTATTTTAGATTATATTTTCTTGTCAGTCAAGTTTTAAGGAGCCCTTAAATAGGCCCTTAAGTCTGTAAACATTTTTTTTTATAGTTTATTATCAATAAAAAATTCAGACTTATGTCTATTGTATTCTCTGGTGGATTCCAGACCTATTACCTTGTGGATTCAAGGAACCCCTCGTGGATTCGAGGTTTACTACCCAGAAACTAACAGTTTAGTTTCTGTCCATCAAAGAGAGCATCGTGTGTGCTTCTCTTCAGGCTTCCGCGACATCAGTTGGTATCAGAGCCTTGACTTACCCTGGTCTGATTGCTAACCGGTGAGACGGTAACCACCACCACAACAACGACGAATAACTTAGCGAGTATTACGTGACGTACAACAAGCACTCACAAATATCTATGCTAGGATGGCACCGTTGAAGAATGGAACCAATAGGGATAACTGCAACGGAGACATAACTCACGGGCAACCTATTGGTAAGCAAATTTCATGTAGACCTTACAAGAGAATTGCAAGTTTTAATGGTTATTTTTTAAAAGAAGATTTTCTTGATTGGTTACTTGATCTAGAGGATTTATTTGACTATGAGAATATTTGTTATGAGAGAAAAGTTGGACTTGCTTTGTATAAACTTAGTAAATATGCCTTATGTTGGTGGGAACGAGTACAATCTGATAGAATTCGACAAGGTAAAGACAAAATTCGATCGTGGCCAAGGATGAAAAAGATGCTTGCTATCAAATTTTATCCTTTGGATAGTGAAGAAATCTTGTCGTATACAATACAAGATTATTATTGGCCAAGAAGTTCATACTTGAATTATTTTGAAGAGTCAAATATTCCACCGTTAAAGGAAGAATTACATGTTAAAGAAAATATTTTTCTTGAAGAATATGGAGAAGTCAAAGAAGAAAATATAGATATTTCTAAGGAAATTAATGAAGGCCTTGTTATAGAAGAAGAACCTAAAATCAAGATTGTGGAGGAGATTAATGAGGACCCCATTATAGAGAAAGATCTTGAGGTTGAGATAGTAGAGACCATTAAAGAAGAAATTATAGAAGAAGTTGTCAACGATCTCGATGAAATCAAGTTAGATGATTGCAACATTCAAACTCCTATTATTTTATTGGGAGATATCGAAACAAAGTTTATTGATTTTATTGGGGTAGAAAGATTTGACTTGATCATTGACTCTTATTTTGTGAATATTATCAATTACATGAAGATCAAGGGAGGAGAAGTTCAAGTTGCCCAATTAATGACTTTCAAGTTTGGCAAGAAGATAAAGAAGATGAAGTATTCAACATATTTGTTCTCTTGGCATGGGAGATTTCAGATTTCAAGAATGAACTTGAGGATGAGTTTATTTCAAGTGAAGGGGTCTGATGTAGGACAAAATATTCTAATTAGTTTCTGTAATCTTTTATATTTGGCATTTTTATGTAATTTTCGTTATTTTAGGTTTAGGTGATTTATTTCATTGTTTTTAGGTGTATTTAATGCTTTTTAGGTCAAATTTGGTTCTTGCTATGGTTAGGTATCAATTAGGAGTTATTTTAGATTATATTTTCTTGTCAGTCAAGTTTTAAGGAGCCCTTAAATAGGCCCTTAAGTCTGTAAACGTTTTTTTATAGTTTATTATCAATAAAAAATTCAGACTTATGTCTATTGTATTCTCTGGTGGATTCCAGACCTATTACCTTGTGGATTCAAGGAACCCCTCGTGGATTCGAGGAACCCCTCGTGGATTCGAGGTTTACTACCCAGAAACTAACAGTTTAGTTTCTGTCCATCAAAGAGAGTATCGTGTGTGCTTCTCTTCAGGCTTCTGCGACATCACAAGGTCTCAAGACCTTTGAAGTGTCTCTTTTGAAGCCTTGGAAGAAGAACAAAAAGCATTAACCCTAAAGGGAGTCTGGGTTTACCCAAAGGACCTCTTACAAGTGGAAAGTCAATAGATGAACGTTTAGCTATCAGTTCCAAGGAAGGTGAAATAAGAGGAAATAAGGAAAGGACTAGCCACCAATGTTTTAGACAAATTAGTTGCTCAAGTATCCAAAAGAATCAAAGGATAAAATATTGATATAAAAAGCCTTCAAAGGGCACTATAAAAGGGAGGTGAGCTTGAGAGGCAAAAGGGGAGAGATTTTTCAAACAAGCAATCAAGAGAAAGAATACAAGAGAAGACTCTTCAGTTTCCCTTAAGCTATTAGTTAAGTTTATTAAGAATAGAGGCATTATAGAAGGCCTAATAGCAAGTACTTGAGAGCCACTCAGATTCAAACAGATTCAAACTTTGCAAGTCTTGAGAACTTGGGTGGAATTGCTCAAGTCTGTGATTTTTGAACTTTATTGAGCCTTGTAGAGCATCCACATAAAGTAGGGCCTAATGTACTTAAATACTCAACTCAAATAAATGCAACACTATCCTCTTTGAGGGAACTTCATCCTTTATCTCATTTTACTTTATATTGAGTACTTGTTGTTCATTATTATTTGCTCAATCAATATATTAGTGTTGTGGAGTTCATTTGTCTTGTGCACAAATTGGTTCTTATAACAACCTAAGAGAGTCACCGTGAGCCAATCCCAATCCAACCAATATCCATTAACCCCTTTTGGTGGCCTAAGATCCTCTTATCAGTGTTGGGCTTGGGAACCGTCAAAAGCTGGACCTACATAGTATATACATTATAGAGGAGAGTAAGAAACTCTTCTCGTTGTGCCTCACCAAGAGTTTTTTTACTCTGATTTTTTAGTTACTGTCTCAGCAACCAAACGGAGTGGGTGTTTGATTTTGCCCAAAGAAATTGCAGTTATTATTATTATTATTTAGATTGCTTTTTTAATTTTTAGTAATAGAATTTTTATTGAAATGATATTATAATTTTTAACCTTCTCCGAAACTTAGTTTTTGAGTTCTACCAAAGAATAGAATAAATTTAACTTAATATCTTCTCAAAAAAAAAAAAAAATTAACTTTATAGTTTCATTGTTCTTATACATAAGGTGAAAACTATTTTGTTAAGCATTTCAAAAAAAAATTGTTATGTAGATAGAAGGTCTTAATCATATATAATAAAGAGGCAAAATGATTATCAGCGTGATATAAGAAGGAAAAAAAAAAAAAGGAAAAAAAAAAGAAGAAGAAAGAAAATGAAAGACAAGACGACATTCATTTGGTGTAATCATAACGAGTAAGATATAATTTTTAGTCTTAAGTATATTTTTGGACCTTAAAGTTAATGTTTACTTTTCAAAATTTTTATTTTGGCTTTTTATGTTTGATTATGTTTTTATATTTGGCCTGCCATCCATTTATGTTATTAATATGGTAAAATTTAGTATTGTATAATTGACATGTCTTAATAGGCATCACTTATCACACTTAATTGTTAGGTTACTAATAAAAATGAACGATATGGTTAATATGAAAATAGAATCATATCTGAAGGACCAAAATAAAACACAACCCCAAATGTTAAGGCAATATATATATATATATATATAAAATTTTAGTCTAACTTTTATTATCTAATACATGTTTTTTTAAGATAATAATAATAAGGGATAATTACACTCTCCTCCCTTAAGGTTTGAATAAACGACACTCGACTCCAAACTGTAGGAAGAAAAACACTTTCCCCTCTTAACATACAATTGACCAAACCTTGTTAAATTAATTAAATTTTTTTTTTGGTAGAAATATTAAAAATTAACCCGTCCTTTGTTTAAGGGCACGTTTCCAAAATTATTTTATTTCATAATTTAAATTTAATGTTTTTTATTTATTTATTAAAGTGTGTTTTAAAATATTAAGTGTGAATTTTGCTTTCTTTTTTTCTTTTTACAATAGGTTATGAAGAGATTTTCCGTTGCAAGTGTTTTTTGGTGCTCGATGAATTTTGCATTTTATTCTAAATTTATCGGTTATTTTTTACTAACCATGATTACATTTTTTTAAAAAGATCCTTATAAAAATTTAGAATAATTTATTATTAATATAAACAAAATGATGGGAGAGTGTTAATTTCTTCAAATTTTAAGGAAGGGCAATGTTTTTTTCCTTCAAATTTGAGGTGAAGTGTCATTCTTCCAAACCTTAAGGAAAGAAAGTGTAATTACCCATAAATGATGGGTGTTCGCGGTGTGGTGCGGTTCAGTTTTAGGCCCTTTTTAGCACCACACTTTGTGGTGTGGTTTAGTTAAAATCATAATTGCACCGCACCTTATTTTTGCGGTCACATGTGCGGTGTAGTATGGTGTGGTGCAGTTTAGAGTTTAACCAAAATCATAACTGCACCGCAATTCATTTTTGCGGTCACATGTGCGGTGCTATATATAAGATGAGATTTGAAGATGGTATATTTTTCAAATTTTGGGCATTTCCTACCCATCCCAAAACTATTTTTTTTCCTTTTTTTGTTGGCCAAGTTTTAAATTATTTAGCTAGTTTTTCTTTATTTTGGGTTGGCTTTTCTAGTCAACACTTGTTAGAGTTATCAAACTTTAAATAAAAAAAAAAAACTAGGGTTATTAAAATATTAATAATATATTTAATATTAAAAATAAATAAATATATTAATATATAGAGAGGGTGCGGTGTTGTGCGGTTTTCTTATTATAAAACTACAAACCGCACTGAACCACGTGGTGTGATGTATTGTTACTTGTGGTGTGATATGGTTATACTATTTTGCGGGCAGTTTTGGTGTAATTTTTGCGGTTTATGCAGTTTTGGTGCGATTTTTGTAGTTTATGCAGTTCGGTGAACACCCCTAGCCATAATAATAATACATTAGAAAGAGTCAAAAAGGAAACTCTCTCCCAATAATTAATCCCAAATTTTTTGTTAATAATTCTTTTTCTAATCAATTGAGTGTTCGCAATATTGTTTTCCTTTTGAAAGTTTCTTTTTTTGTTCCCTCCTTAATTATTGATAGGTTCATAATGGTTATTCTTTTTGTCACTTCCTCGCACACCTCTCCCTTTCTGTTATTACTTAGAATTGGTTTGTATCAATCTAAGTAATTGGCTTTTTGGCTCTTCAAATCTCATGATATCATGAAATTTTGAGTTTAAAACCTCTGGTTAGTATCTTATGACAGTCCTAATGAATTACTCTTTGTAATAACTTCTTTTTTTGGCTAAATAACCTCTTTATTAAAATAGAAACTAAAAGATTACAAAACAGTAGAGAGCTAGTCACCATCTTTGTCAATCGCTTGAGCAACCAAGTTGAGGAGACCAAAAAAGGGAATTGACCCTATCCAATTTACCAGAGATACCCAATGGGCCAAAAGATGGGGAGGAAAATTACCCTCCCCCATATACAAAAGAAAAAGAACAAGATTCAAAAGTATTAACAAAATTCAAAAGAACAATACTTTTTGTAATATCTTAGTATTTGTGTATTCAGAAAAATAATTAGGCCTTGAAAAGCCCAATTTAGCCCATATTAAATACTTGGCGCATTTAATACAACCCAAACCCAATACCCTAATCCTAAAATCGTAATCCTAGACCGGTTAGATAATGTAACGTTGTTTGTAATTTTTAGAAATCCTTGAAAAAAAAAAAAAGTGTGAAAACCAATGTAATACGTGTAACTAGAAAAACGAACCCTTTGCAACGGTAACAAAGGCCCCTAATTACTGAACTCCTTCCCTATCTCTCATACACAAAGAGACACACCGCGAGAGAGAGAAGCAGCAATGGCGGGAGGCAAAATAAGGAAAGAGAAGCCAAAAGCAAAAGGAGGAGCAGGAACAAGCGCACCGTACCAGGGAGGCATAGCGTTCCACAAATCCAAAGGTCAGCACATCCTCAAAAAACCCTATGCTCGTCGAGTGTCGACACCATCGTCCAAAAATCCGGCATCAAAAGCACCGATACCATCCTCGAAATCGGCCCCGGTACCGGTAACCTCACCAAGAAGCTTCTCGAAGTCGGTAAGTTAGTTATCGCCACTTGAAGTCGACCCTCGCATGGTCCTCGAGCTTCAGCGCCGCTTTCAAGGCACCCCTCACTCCTCTCGCCTCAAGGTACCAATTTCATTCTACTCTTTGATTATATGTATAAATTGCAAATTACAACTCTAAATTTTGAAACATCAGTTATAAAATCCAGACACCTCAAATATCAAAAATTTAAATTTTGAAACTTTAAGGTATAATTTGCAATTTACCTATTATATATATATAGAGGTGTGTTTTAGTTTTTGGGTTTGAATTAGGGAAATGGTTCCAAATATCAAAAATTTAAATTTTGAAACTTCAGATTATAAAATCTAATCACCCCAAACTTTAGTGAATAATTTGCAATTTACCCATTATATATGTGTGTGTGTGTGTGTTTTAGTTTTTGGGTTTGAATTAGGGAATGGTTTTTGATTTTAACAGGTGATACAAGGGGATGTACTTAAGGCTGAGCTTCACTATTTTGATATTTGTGTGGCCAACATTCCTTATCAAATTTCGTCGCCACTGACATTCAAGTTATTGAATCACCAACCTGCGTTTAGGTGTGCAATTATTATGTTTCAAAGGGAGTTTGCTATGAGATTAGTGGCTCAACCTGGTGATAAACTCTAGTGTCGTTTGACAGTGAATACCCAATTACTGTCTCGAGTTTTCCATCTCCTCAAAGTTGGTAAAAACAATTTCCGGCCTCCACCTAAGGTTGATTCCTCTGTAGTTAGAATTGAGCCTAGGAAGCCGCGAATTGAAGTGAAGCAAAAGGAGTGGGATGGGTTTTTGAGAATTTGTTTTAATAGGAAGAACAAGATCCTTGGTGCAATTTTTAGACAGAAGAATGTTCTGTCCTTGTTGGAGAAGAACTACAAGATGTTGCAAGCACTAAATCTTTCAGTTGATAATAAGGATGCTGAAATGGATTCTTTGAGGTTAGGGAATGCTAATGAGGTTGAAACCATGGAGATGGACGACGACGACGATGAGGATGGTGGAGCAGATGATGAAATGGATGTGGAAGATGGTGATGCTGAAGGGGAAACATCCGAGTTTAAAAACAAGGTTTTGGCTGTGTTGAAAGAGGGAAATTTTGAAGAGAAGAGGTCATCCAAGCTTAAGCTAGAGGAGTTCTTGTACCTTCTCTCTCTGTTCAACAAGGCTGGCATACATTTTTCTTGATTTTAGGACGGAACATGTAGTTTTATCGTTTTTTTTTTTTTTTTTTCCTCTTCTTTTACAATTAATATCCAATTTTGTTGGTTCTTTTTTCTTGTCAACTTAAAGTCTTATTCTTATTGTTCTGTATTTTGCTTAAAGTTTTGGTTGGATTGCTTGGATAGTTTAGGTTAAAGAATGCTATTATGAATGTATTTTTGGTCCCTCTCCTTTAAATTAGCTCATGCCAATTATATATTATGATGCATCCTTACTTGTTCGAATTTCTCACATATACCTCTGGTGGAAAACTTTTTTTGTTTTCCATGGAGAAAGGATCTTTCTTATCTTTATGGATGACTTGTGAGAAAATATAATTGGATAAATCTATGGACACCAGATTATCACATTTTTTGCAACTGCTTTCATGGATTGTTGTGATTGGTGCATAATAAAAATGGTGTCAACGGTAGATTGTGAAATGGATGTTTCTCTAATCACAACATACCATGTCAGCAGTTGTGAAAAAAAAATATAATTTGTATTTTATGCCAGCCCCAGCTGGGAAAACTGTAACCTACAAATGTTACATAGAACCTTATACAACCTATGTTATATTCTCCTCTTACCTATCAAAAACTGATATATGATTCTGGAGACCTGATCAATGACTCAATGGCATCTCATTTCAGCCTATGCAGCATATAGATCAGATTGTGTGAAAGCTTTGATTAAACCAACATAGCAAGCTTGATTGAATTTCCAAAAATATCCTTATGAAATAAGGAAACAAATTTATATTTTCAATAAAAAAAATCACAAAATAATTTTATCAGTTTCCTTTATTTTCTCATCAACCAAACAAAATTACAATCCAGTATAAGCAAGAATGCCTGACCTGCAACTCTGCAAGGCATTCCCAAAGTTTGAAGCTTCAAACAATCGTTAAAGTAGAAACTCTATTCATTTTTTCTTAAGAGCAAAGACCTGCGGCTGAAGTTGTAAGGTGATAAAACGCCAGATGGGTGTCTTGCTGCTCGTGCTAGGCAGTCATCTTTTGAACTCAAGGAGCTCATCTTGGACTGGTTTATCATAAAGTAAGCAATCAAACATCAGTTTGCTGAGATTGATGTACGAAACATATGCATTTTATTACTGCTCTGCTGCTATTTGTTCAGCACCGCCAGAAGCTTTTGGTAATACGTGCATGTATGTATTATGTAACATATCTATTGTCCATCATAACATTTTCTGCAATATGAATCTGTGATTCTTATTGTCATAGTGCCAACTTTAGTACAACATTTAATGGTGAAAATTATTTTGAACAACTTTGCTTCAATCTTGTAGCCATTTTTGATAGGTCAGGAAGATATGTAATCACTGGTTCTGATGATTTTCTTGTCAAGATTTGGTCAATGTATACAGCATTTTGCTTGGCTAGCTGTCATGGACATGAAGTGAGTTAAGATTGTCCATATAATAAGTGGAGCTTATAATTTGATAATAAAGCCTGCTCTACTATTTTTCCGTATATTTTTATTTTTGTCTGCTCATTATATGATTAGAGGGTGACATTACTGACTTGGCTGTAAGTTCAAACAACGCTTTAGTAGCATCTGTCATTTGAGTTTTAAGTATATCCTACCTTACATTTTAGTATGCTCCTTTCAAATTCCTTGACATTTGATTAGCTCTTTCTGGTCTATTCAGTGGCATTTGCCAGATGGAATGCCGATTTTAGTTTTGAGGGGCACACTGGAGCTTTTACCGCTATTGTATTTAGTCCCAGGCCAAGTGCCATATTCCAGCTTTTATCGTGAGCCCCATCTTTAGAGTTATCACTCCCTGTTGCTTCCCTTTTTTTGTGCAGTTGATCTGCTGTGATTATTTGTGAACTAAAAATACTGATTAGTTCTGTTTACTAGTTTCAAGTATTTTCATATTTTGTTCATTCTATGCACCTCCTGGCACTTAGCAAGATCTTTGGCATTAACAGTGATATAATGGAATTCTTTCCTTTTGTTATCACATCCGTGCTTACAACATTTGTAGGTTTCTTTGAAATGGGACTGCACACATCCTGTGTGTCAGTACATCTTCCTTTTTCAATAAAATTTTTACTTTTGTAAATAAAAATAAAAATTTGTAGGTCATCAGATGATGGACTTGTCAAATCTGGGATGCTCGGTATTCCAACCTTCAGCCACGGGTTACATGCTGAAACCTTCAGACATTTTAATTGGTTAGAGGATTGCTTCTAAATTGTTGCTTATTAGTTAATTAATATTTCTGAGATATGCACTTACATAGTAACTGTGAAGTTTACTGCAGGGAAGAGCAATGGTCTGTCAAGCAACGGACCCTCCTCAAGTAATGGTCCACAGAGCCATCAGATACTTTGTTGTGCTTACAATGCCAGTGGAACTGTTTTTGTTACCGGTAGCTTTGACACTTTTGCAAGGGTGCGTTCAAACATATACCCTTGAATTAAGTTCATTTGATTCGTCTACCAAAATTTAGCTTACTTGTATTGGTTACTTTGGTTAGATATCTTGTTGGATATGTTCATCAAGAACCTTGTACTTGCAGGTTTGGAGTGCTCTTAAATGTACCCAAGAGGACCTGGATTAACCAGTACTTGAGTTGGATGTGTTGTCTGGCCATGAGATTGATGTCAATTATGTGCAATTCAGGTTAGTCCACCCGAGTTAGAGACTGACCTTACATTTGATTTTTACGATGTTTCATATTATCCGTGCTGCTTACTTTATGCAGTGGTTGCGTTGTTGCTTCAAAATCTTCGATGGCCGACTCTTTGAAGGAGAATATTCCAATGTTCAAAAATTCCCAGTCTGAGAATATACCTTCATTTTTTAATCTTATTTTCCTTTCAAAATTTGAGTAGCCCGATATTTCCCCTTGGTTCTTATTTCCTTTCAAAATTTAAGCAACCTTATATTGCCCTTGGCTCTTATTTCCTTTCAAAATTAAAAGTAATCTAATGTTATCCATTAACATATATTGTGATGAGCTTTTTCACACACCTGCTCTTGTTGTTAAATTTACTTAGCACCACTTCTTTGAATTGTAATGTTCTCAGGTTTTGTCATGACAACATAGTTACCTGTTCTCGTGACAGCAGTGCAATTATTTGGGTTCCAAGACCACGTAGATCCCATGTGAGCCTATCTATGGTTTACCATTATAGTTTCCAAAGTTTTGGTGCTGTTCAAACTCCTTGAATTTTTTTTCTAGCTGGGTTTTTTGCAATTTTTATTTATTTATTCATTTATTTTTAATATTGTTTAATTTGATGTAATAAACTATAAAAATATGTAGCATGTGGAATTTGATTCCCTCTCTATCTCATCATTTTAGGGAAAATTTGGACGTTGTACACGCGCATATCATCTAAAAGTTCCACCTCCTCCATTGCCTCCACAACCTCCTCCAGGAGGCCGACTTCAGAGATTTCTTCCAATCCCCCCCGTGGTGTTAATATGATTTTATGGATACAATGTAAACGTATAATTTTCATTCTTTTTTTTTTTTTTTTGGGGTAAAAAATGATAATTTTTATTCTAAAGCCTATAAGTTGGTCGACATTTATCTAAATTTTATTATATGCTTGTTAGGGAGATATAAGACTTTGGGAGACTCTAATTGAAGTTTTAATATAACATATAGGAACACAATTTAACTCAAAAGCTTAAATCTATATGTTTAGGCCAAAATCTCTTTCAAATGTGAATCATTGCTTCTTATTGTGTAGTTCAAGACCTATCCATTTGTGCCACAAGCAAGTCTTATTAGTTCCTCCTTATTTATGGGAACCTCGTGTTGCATTAGTCTTCTTTGGTTTAGCACTATTGGCAATACTATTTTATTGAATAATTTTCCAAGATAATTTGTATGGCCTTTGTGGGCTTACATTGTGTGATACACTTGTGAGGGATCAAAGAGAATTCACATTAGGTATGCAAAACCCAAAATAAAATAAAAAATAAAAAATAAAAAAGCATTTCGCATAACATTGTAGCAACAAAAGATAAAAAAAAATAATAAAAAAAAAAAAAGAAAAGAAAAACCCCACACCATGACATGCATAATATTGTAGCAAATGCATTTTTGCTACTGTAATATCGAAAAATAAATGTCACTGTAGCTAAAATGCAAAAATTTATTCCAATATTTTATTCACTCTTCTCTTTCTCACTTAGATCGACGGTGGCATGGTCTTGGCGTTTTATCTTGATGGGTCAAGTGTTAGGTCACTATGGGTCACATGGGTCTTGGCTAGCTTTGGATCATGGTGGCAATTGTGGCCACAGTGGAGGAGCATGAGAGTGGCCATGTAGTCATTATTGATTCAATGGTGGATTTGTACCATGGAATTTGGGTTTGGTTGCTTTGGTGGTGGTGTTAAGAAGGATGGTCTAGCCTTGGGTGGTGGATTTAAATATAAAAATTCATCAATCTAAATTAAAGGTGCAATAAAGAATTAAAAATCCCCCAAAAGAATGAAGGCAATATATATATATATATATATATATATAGAGAGAGAGAGAGAGAGAGAGAGAGAGAGAGAGAGGGAGAGAAAGTATTGACCTTTTTTGTGAGCAAAATATGGATTGAATCGAAGAGAAAATAACAAATTTTTATAGTAAATAAAATAGGAAGAAGAAAAGTTGCAAAATAAAAGGAAGATGAATAGATGGAGGAATTGTAAGGTTAAGTTATAGAATAGTGGGGTAAAAAGGTAAAAGTGAGGAAATATTGGAGAAAGTGTAATTATAAGGTGAGAAATTAATAAAAAGAGAAATAATTAAAAATGATTGAGAAAATGTTGGAAATTAGTAGATGATGTGGCATTGATGTGGCTTAAAAAAGTTGTTGAAAACCAAGACTCTCGGTTTTTTTTTCTTCTCAATTCTCAAGGTAGAGATATTAGAATTCAAATAGGAGTAATATTTCTTAAAAAATGAATAATAACTGTGTGTAATACATATATTTATGGAAACTGTGTAATTTTTTTTTGTTTTTGTTTTTTTTTTTTTTTAATGTAAGGTAACTGTTACTATAGTTGTCAAATTGTGAATCGTATCGTGAATCAATTTTTTATTTTTCTATATCGCATTTCATATTGAATCATATATCATAAAATACACAAACACCTAATAAAATTATAAAATAATTATAGATATACATATATAAAAGACACATTCATTAAAAATTCTAAATGTATTCAACTAATGAGTAATTTAATCATTACTTATGTAAAAAATTTAACAAAGCTAACTAAATATATCAAATTAACTTATGTTTATAACAAGCACTTACAAATTGATTAAACTCATAAGTGATAGTACATAATATATGAATCAAAATAATAATATCTTGTCGTTATCTTGGCTAATCAACTACTTTCAAGTCATATTCTCAAAAAAAAAAAAAAAAAAAAAATCCTTTCAAGTCATGTTATCATCATGTCAGCATCTTGCAAAATTATTTTTTCATAGACATTTTCTTCATTATTATCAATATTTTCTATTTATTTTTTATATTCTAATATTTTTTTTCTTGGCATTCTAGCTTTTTAGACTCATAATAATTACAAAATAAAAAATAATTATATTTTCATTTAATACATTATTAATAGCATAGAAAATAAATTTGCACATATGAAAGTGAGTGTTATGAGTATAGTATAAATTTTGTAAGAGAAAGAAAGGGAGGAAAAACAACTTATAGACTTGCTATTTTATTAGACTCAATTAAGTTTTCCAATAATTTTGTGTTAAAAAAGTCTAAAAACTTGTTTAAATAAAATAAAACCACAAATTTTAACAAAAAAAAATCATTCTAAACCCATATGTCTAAGTATCATACAATACATATGATTCACCAATACTATACGATATGATACGATTCATATGATATACACTTATGTATCGAACGATTCATAAGCATTTAGTAAGGGTGTCCAACCAGACCCGATACCCGACCAACTAGCCCAACCCACCCAATCCAACCTGAGAACCATTCGACTCGTCGCTAGCGATGATCGGCGATGGGTCTCTACCCTCAAAACCTGAAACTGGTGAGTTAGTTGACGAGTTTAAGCATGAAAAACTGATTTTCAACTTACCCAACTGGAAAACACACCGAAAATTGCTGTTCTCTGCCGATTAGAGTGGTTTGCCGATCTGGTTTTGTTCGATCTGTTGAGATCCCGAAAGATCTCATCGAGATCTCGCCTGATCTCTTCAAGATCCAGCTTGATCTTGTCGAGATCTCGCCTGATCTCTTCGAGATTCGGCATAATCTCATTGAGATCCGGTTAGATCCAACAAAAACTAGCAAATTTTGGCAAAATCTAGCTAATTTTTGAAAAATCTGGTGATGATTTGCTCATTCTGAAACTGACCGAGACCCAACTAGGAACCAATAACATCCGACCACCCAAACTGTTGCCTTTGACAGATTGGCGACAGGTTTAGTTTAAGAGACCCAAAGTGATCGGGTCAATTCCAAGTTGGGCACAAACCCGACCCAGACCGACTTGTGGATAGGCCTAGCATTTACAATATGCCCTTATGATACAAAACTTTTTGTACACGATACAATATGTATCACGTATTGTACGATACTGACAACTATATATATTATTTAATAAACCATTGCCCTTAGAGTTAGAGCATTCCATAAAAGATAAATGAAGTTTTGAAGTAAATTATGGGATTGGTATTGCACGGGATGCAATTCTTTTAACATGAGCCGTTGATTTAATTTAATGGTTATAAAATTGAGCCACATCAGCGATCCGTGTGCTCATCTCTTTGCCAATTCAATTTGCTCTCTCCTCACCACTTCTTGCCTAAGCTTCCTGCCAAATCCAAAAATTCAAAATATTTCTCTCTTCCACCAAACCTTTGTCTATGGCTAAATCTCCAAGGCTATCGCTAGTAGCCACCAATCCCACACCACCACCGGTTATGCTTGCCGTTGTGGCCTTCTCCTCGTCTCACTCTGTCTCTCTCTCATTTGGGTTTCTCTATT
Source organism: Quercus variabilis (assembly GCA_030445155.1). Taxonomy (NCBI): domain Eukaryota; kingdom Viridiplantae; phylum Streptophyta; class Magnoliopsida; order Fagales; family Fagaceae; genus Quercus; species Quercus variabilis. The sequence continues at coordinate 46,938,162 of CP129453.1, forward strand.
TTCTCCTTCTCTCAAGCCTAGTCATGGCCAAGCTTTTACAATATGTGTGTGTGTGTGTGTATTATTTAATAAACCACTGCCCTTAGAGTTAGAGGCTTAGAGCATTCCATAAAAGATAAATGAAATTTTGAAGTAAATTGTGGGCAGCAACAAACATTTTTTTCATTTTCTGACTACTCTACAAAAATAATTTTCACAATTTTCCATGAAAATTTCGGTGAATCCAAAATTATCCATATATGTACATACCAATGGATGCAATAAACATCCCACTGGGTTGAGTATGTGAAAAAGTGAGTTTGGGCAGCATATCAAAAAAGAGTAATGCTATTAGTACCGAAACTAACACAATTTTCACAAAAACACTTTCACCAATCATAACTTGCTATACACGATGATTTGGCATAAAATTGTGCCAATTTTTTTGAAATCAACATTACTTAAAAAAAAAAAAAAGAAGTTGTGATGCAGATTATAACAGGTAGGCGAAAAGCAAAAAAAGTCTGCGCGTGGGGAAGTGAGGTGTTGGAAGAGCGTGGATGACGTTTTGTGTCTCTTTTTAATTTTCTCTCTGCTGAGTGGATGACGAAATCGCTTTACACGTGTAGATCTTCTTTACATACATACTACAGGCAGAAATTTTAGAAAATAATACATTTTTTTACGATACCCTTTGAGTTGTAAGAATTTATATATATGCCACCACAGGACTATAATTTATCCCTAACTCTTATGTTCTAGCAAATTGATCACAACTGTTAGCCAAAAAAAAAAAAGGCAAATTGGTCACAACCTTCCGTTTATATATATATATATATATACACACACACTATATTACTTTTTAGAGCATTTACAGCAAAACTCTTTAAAATGTTAGCTTTTAACACCTCAAAATTTTATTTTATATATTTTAACATCTCAAAAGTCTACCTTATTTATTTTAACACTTTATTTTAAAATACACATAACATCAAAGGTTTTTTTTTTTTTTTAAATATTTTTTTTACCACTTCATTTAAATAAAATAAAGTTTAGTTATAAAATTGATTGTAACTTAAGATTATAACCTTACTCAATTTCTTTTTATTGAAGGTGAATTTTGACAAATCCACTATTAAATTACATATTCCTTTTAGATCCTCTATACTTTGCAAAATTTTAAGAAAATTCAATATCAATAGCTATGTCATCAATAAATTTTTAAATTTTTTTTTTTAAATTGCAAGTTTTTGTAATTTAAAATTATACATAAAATATAAATTTATAAATCATATTGTAAACAATATCTGATTGATACAAAATTTAACATGTGTATTAAGAGCGTAAAGAACATGTAATTCAATAAATAGATTTTCAAAATATATAGTAATATGAGTGAGTTTATAGCTTTAAATACAATCAATTTTTAGCTAAAATTTGTCCATTTAAATATACTTTCTTTATTATTATTATTATTATTTATATTCTTATTCTGTCATTTTTCTCTATCTCTTTCGCTTCTCTTCACCCATACCTACTGCATCTCTCTTCTCTGCCGCCCACCCACTGCCACCACCCACCACCACTAGTTAAAAAAACATCAAACATGAACTCACAACTAATTGCTAGCCATTACCACCACCACCACTGAAAAAAAAAAAAAAAAAAAAAAAAAAAAAAAAAAAAAAAAAAAAAAAAAAAAAAAAAAAAAACAACAACAACAACAACAACAACAACAACAACTTTAACCATAAAAAATAACCCACAACCTGCAACCCACTACTAGCACCACTATCAAGAAAGAAAAAAAATCCACAAAACCCATTACAACCACACCCACAACCGGCCTCAAAACCCACCACATAAAAAACACAATCCAAACAAAACCAATCACCACCAAAGCCAACAAAACCCATCACTACCACACCTACAACCAGCCACAAAACCCATCACAACAACACCCATAACCGGCTACAAAACCCATTAATGCCACAAAAGAGAGAAAAAAATTGAAAGAAAAAAAATAAATAAAAGAAAGAGAGAGATACTTTTGGCCATATCTCAAGAAATTTTTAAATAAAAAAAAGGGGGGGAAGAGAAGGTAGGCAAGAGATATGGAGAAGAAGAGATGAGAAGAAGCTCAGAGAAGAAAGAGAAAAAAGAGAGAGCAAATTTTAAGATGTGAATCAACACTTGGGAGTTGTGCCAATCGGCACTTAGGAAGTGCTGATTGGCACTCTAAGAGTGTCGATTGGCCCTCTTGCATGCCGAGCCCCACTTCAAATTTTGGTTCAATTTGGATTCTATTTTAGGGATTTTTTGAGGTGAGAATTGCTCTTGGACGTGTTTTTAACTCGTGTTCTAAAATTAATCCCTTTTATTTTGATAATCGAGTCTTTAAAAAAATAATTATTTGATAGATAAATATTCTAAAAAAGACTTAATTATCAACAATTCCCTCGTTATCTGATTATCCATTTTATTCCCATGTAAGTAGACTTATTTTTGACAAAAACCAAAAACCAATTACAAAATTATTTAATAAATCTTAATTGTTTAACCAATCAGAATTAATTTCAATTAATCACATGTGATCAACTTTACTCACACACAATGCATGTAGACTGTGAAAAATTGATCTTGTGATTTCTTTTAATCCGACAGTCCTATTTAGGAATCAGGCATACTCTCACGACCGTTAGAATCTATCATTTTTATGATATGTAATGGACGACTTAATGCATTTAATGCAATTATGATTTTTGGGTATCTGAAATTATCATTTTAGTCATCTTCCAAGATTAAATTATAGGTGCAAAATCGAGTGTTTACAAAATGGAAATCCATTATCTCCGTACCTTTTTATTCTTTGCATGGAGGTTCTTAGAGCTCTCATCTTAGGAAGTATGAAGCTAAACTTTGGGACCCTGTTAAATCTTCCCAAGGAGGGATTGCTTTCTCAAATCTTTTTTTGGTGGATGATCTGGTTTTCTTTGCCGAAATTGGCTAGAAAAATTGCCTTGCAGTTCGTGATACTCTTGATTCCTTCTGTGATATCTCTGATAAAAAAGTTAGTAATGAGAAGTATCGAGTTTTCTACTCTCCTAATGTCAACCCTCTAGAAAGAGAGAGATTTTGTGATATCTTGGGATTTCGTTCAACCCCTTCTTTGAGGAAATATCTTGGTTTCCCTATTAGACACACATCGATACCCAATGATTTCAACTATGTTTTGGGGAGAATTCAAAATAGCCTCGCTAGTTGGAAGGCTCACCTGCTATCTTTTGCAGGAGAGATAGTAGGGAGATTGGTGCTCACACAATCTGTGACATCAATGATACCCAACTATGTTATGCGACGTTTGGCTCTACCTTTCAAAATCTTGAACAACATTAATTGATTGAGCTACAATTTCTTATAGGGTCATTCAGACAGCAAGAAGAAGCTTCATCTTGTGAATTCTACTTGTGGGGTATTAAGCAGCAAATAAACTTTGTTTTTTGGCTCTACCTTTCAAAATCTTGAACAACATTAATTGATTGAGCCACAATTTCTTATAGGGTCATTCAGACAACAAGAAGAAGCTTCATCTTGTGAATTCTACTTGTGGGGTATTAAGCAGCAAATAAACTTTGTTTGGCATCACCTCTTTTTTTTTTTTTTTTTTTTAATTTGAAAGTAACATTTCAATTTATTTGTTCATGTATAAATTTTTAATGCCTCACTTTTTCTGAGTATAATTATTTTTTAATAAACTTTCAACAAATAAAGAAATAAACTTTCAGTAAAAATCTTCATTTGAAGGAACTCTAATCACCACCAAAAGCACATTAAAGAAACAATAGAGGAATCTGGTTTCTACAGGGAAAATTTCAGATTGTATGACACCAAATGCATAACTTTTGATACCTACAAATCTGCGCTTAATATTTTAAGGGTAATTCTAGATTAGTATATATTGGCCATTCTTCACTCTCGTCTTGTCTCATTTATTTTCTTTCGTTCAAAACATACTAGAATCTATGATATTTTTGAAGGAAATGAATAATGCTTTACCCATAAATTGATAACTTTCAGACTAACTGATTGCATTTGCATTATCCTAGTAGAAGATTTGTAAATACCAACTTTTAGCCATGACCACCATTACCAAAACAATGTAAATAGTTGAGTTGGACCCTAATCAAGCTGTGAATCGCAATGTCCCTATCCAAGGAGAAGTAGAGGTGATTTGAAAATGCAGTTTACATGGCTATGCATTACAACTTGGCCACGGTATGCACAGAGGGTGATTGCAAAACTTGTATTCAAGCCTTCTAGGGCTATCTTCATGTGTCATTGTTCCTTGGATAATTGTAAGCATTATAACTGAGATCAAAAGTTTAGTAAACTGTAATTATAAATAGACATATCTCTTTTGATTGGGTCCCTAGAGTTGCTAACAGGGCTGCCCATATATTGGCCCATTGGTCTTTGCTGAATATCATTTTTGGTTTCTTTGGCCCAAGCTCAGCTCTTTTGAATCTTTTGGATGTAATTTTGGAAGATGTTGGTGTTGTCTCTCAACTCTCTCCCTAGTAAAATTTTTCCATTCACCCAAAAAAAAAAAAAAAAAAAAAAAGATGGAAGAAGAAGAAGAAAAAGAAGATGCAAACTCAAAAAAGCCACACCTAGATAACTCCAAACTAGTTTGATGATTGTGGCAACTAACTGGTTGGAGCATCATGCAAGAATCTTCTTTGAATTAAGACACAAAATTTGAAAGGGTGTCAAATATCATACCACAAAGAAGTGCTTTTCCCATCTCCAGTTTTTAGATCTTTTAAGTGTAGTATTAAGATCTTCTTCAAGACTAAAAACAATACTTCTTCTTCTTCTTGTCAGAGCAGACCATAAAACTCTCCTAATTTTCTTCCAATATATTGCTAAACTTGCCTAGGATACATGGAATCGTTGCGGTAGAACACTTGTTACTAGCTGAATGAAACAGCCTTGTTTTAGTTGTAATAAACCAGCAAAAGAATATTCTTCTTGTTACTCCAAGAGAGTGAAGAAGTATAATGGGTAGTGAGAAATTGAATGATGTATCAATGAGTCATAATTAATCCCCTTTTTTTAGAAAACATTCCAAGGGAATTGCAATCACAGTATTACTAACAATTAAGACTTGACCAGGACTTAGCTAGAGGAATCACATTCTAAAAAGAAGTGCCTTTAAGCATTGGGGATGTTGATATAGAAAACGTGGTGAGCATGTTACACCTTTTTTGATAGTCACTTTTTATCTTGCAAAAAAAAAAAAAAAAAAAGTAAATAAGTTCACTGTATATTAGTTGGTGGTAAACACTAGTTAATAGGCGTTTTTAAAAAATAAAAATAAAAATAATGAACAAAAAAGATAGGAGGAGCACCCACTAATACTGAATTTTATAATACAATTGATTCTTTGTTTTTATTTGTTTTTGATATTTTCTAAATGGAGGTGAAAACCTTTTGAAGCCTCCTTAATGAATGCACAAGGACACCCATTAACATAAATCTATCTCAATTTAAGATCACACCATTTTATGACCATCCAAATAACAACATACAATGTAGGAATCAATAAATTAGGGACAAGGATTTTCATTTCTCTTTGACTTTTTTTTTTTTCAAAAATTTTTATATTATAAAAGTCATATTTTGGTGACTATTTTTATAATTTAAACTTATCATCTTAACAAGAAAAAAAAAAAAAAAAATTGTGTTTCTAGTGTTTCTTTACTAGCATAGGAATAAGGATAATAGCTAAAGGAAAAGGTTTCTCTTTAAAATGCTTCTCTCCATTCATGCAATTAATAAGGCTAAATAGCTTGCTGATTAGCTATTATATATGTCGAACTTGGACGTTCTAGGTTATATTGTGTATTGAGAATCTTTGCTAAGAAAGTAGCTGAGTTCTAAAAATCAATTCTTAATTTAGATGAGCCTCATGGGATTATTTGAATTGCAATGGCAAATCAAATACTTGGTGACCATAAAGTGGTGACCATAAAGGACTTCCAAAATTAGTGGTGACCATAAAGTGCTATTGCCTCCTCAATAATTTGTAATCAAAAATAAAAATTTGGAAATGTACAAATCAGCCACGGTTTTCTTGGCATACATGGTGCATGATGTACAAATCAAAATTTCCCAGAATCTGTACAAAATATAACATGCTTATTTATTTATCCTGCCTTATGCATAATAAATATTTTATACTATTTTTTTATTATTATTGATAGGACCTAATGCATAATATTTGTTTTTGATTTGCTAATGCAAATGTAGACCTTAGAATAGAAATTCTCATAAAATTCCTTACTTTCCACTTCAGATATTTGCATAAGTGATATATCCCTTTGCAATGGACAATACTCTCTTCCTCTGTACTTTCAATAGGAAATATAAAACAAAAATTCTAGTGCCACAAAAAAATACACAACTTTTGCTGTAACTGTTTATGTGGTTGATTGTGATTAGTGAAAAAAAAAAGAAAGATGGGTGCACATGAAAGTGATAAGAAGCCAGTCACAATTTTGTCCTTTCTCCCTACAACCAATTTGAATCTGATAAAAACCAGAACTCCCAAATAACAATTAAAGTTTTTGATAAATTTTCAGATAAAATTATTTTTGAAAAACATGCAGTCTTGGATAGAATTACAGAACTCAAAAAAATAATTGAAGGGATATAGATAAGCACTGTGCTTATCTAATCCAATTCCAACTCTAACACACTCAAAAAACTTCCTAATGATAAGGATTATCATAAGTTAACCCCTTATTCAAAACAGTAACAACTGAAAACAAAAGATAATTAACAGATGACAAATGCTAAATTGATCAGCAGAACTGCTGCATCTGTCACCACTTAGTGGACCTTAGAGAGCTTACAGTTTGTATGGCCGTGAACATAAGAAGGATAATAGCAGCACATGTAGAAGCAGCTATCCAAGGAGTGCTAAAATATTGACGCCACAACGTTGATGTTGCCTTCCATTTGTGCCAAGGTTCTGTATAGAATGCATTCAAATCTTCACATATTTTCAAGTAATCAGAGTTCATATAATCCCATAAGATAGTGTTGTTAAGATTGTTGATAGCTGATGCTGCTGCGTTGCTGTCGCCAAGGTAATTAACGAGGATTCCCTTATCACAAAGTAAATCTACATCTTTGGAAGTATTGATAAGGATATCCAAGATGATAAAGAAATCTGTAACATATGCATCCCCTACATAATGGGATTGCTCTAATGCAATAATGTTTCGAATAAGACGTATTTTCTCATTATTTAACTCAATGCATGGGATTTCCAACACTCCATTCTTTAAATCGAACCTTATGTCAAGAAAGTGTATACAAAGTCCATCATATTCTTTCGGTCCCACCTTAAACTTAACCCCTGCCTCATGTAGCTGGGTTGCAGAGTATGACAGTTTAGCCCCTCCAGGTCCTCTATGTTGTTGTCTTCCACATACATAAAAGAATCTAACTAGATCAGTTAAGTGTTCTATTTGCGTATCAAAAATCCAAGGGGGCATCATTTGAACGCGGTAACATGCAAAGAAATAAAAAGCAAGTTTCGTTAAAGAAATGGGTTCTAAGTCTTTTGACCCTAATTTAGCCGAAAAGTTTGCTTGCTTGAATAGCATCTCTAAAACAAAAAAAGGAAGCTGATTTTCAAGTAATACCAAGTCAAATCGCAAAATTGGATGCATCCATTCCGGAATTCTAATTGTAGGATCGTCCCCTTCCCAAAGTAGGTAAGATTGTATAAAAAACTCAAGAATAAACATTCCATCCACTAGGATCATTTTCACAAAATCATCATTGCTTATGCTGGACACAACAGTCTCTGCATAGTAAGAGCGAATTTCTTCTTCCATATCTCTTATTGTGTGTACTAAATTTTGCAAGTTTATATTAGCTCGTTGAATGAAACACTCACAAAACCGTACTTTACACTTTTTCATGGTTTGTAATTTTGGATTGGAGCGGTGAATAGGGCCAATTGAAATAAGCAGAGGAGTGAAGGCTTGCTCATCCAGTTTGCGAAGGTGATCTGGAACACTAATCAAACCCCCAATTGAGAAATGTTGCTTCGAACTTTCAAACATTGTTGTGATGTCAAGTGCCAAATCTCCACTTCCCTTTGCAGTTGAAGAGCTTCCTATCTATCAAGATAAGAGCCACCAAGATTAAAAACACACCCCGTGTAAAGTAGTACACGCTATAATTTGACTTCAAAGTTCATTCTATGCCACTACCTTCTAATATGTTAAAATGCATGCACTGGTGTTACAAGAATAATGATCATTTTATATTTAATCGTTTATAAAATTTTAATTTAATCATCCTCTTTCATAGTCCTATAAAGCTGATCACATGAAAGATTTACAAATATTTTAACTGGATGACAATAGTAATTTTGAATGAAGAATTTTAAAATGATTTCTTTTGAAACAAGAATTAATTGAACAAATAATTTTGGTACTAATTAAATCATTTAATTTTTTTTTTTTTTAAATAGATGATTTCATTGTTAGTTTGATAGAGATAGAGTAATTAAATAGCCAGATTGAATTGTTTCATTATAGTGGATAAAAGAAAGTACTTTTTGATATATTTATATACATACTTTCTATTTCCTATTACAATTTTTGTTATTGTGATACTATGAAATTTTTTAATGTTTTATCAAAATTTCTTCATTTTGGAAATATATTGAAAAGGCACAATTTTTTTTTTCTTTTAATGGGAATATGGTATTGTTCAATAAATTTCCCATTGAAGTCAGTCTTTGTACTTTGAGTTAAATTCTAGAAATCTTAGAGAATTTTGAAATCAGAAGTAACTTTAATTAGGTTGAAAGTAGTTTTAACATACGAGAAAAATTATCAAATGCCCTAAGGGCTTGGTATAGGCTATATTTTTTAAAAAAAAAATTATACAAAAAGAAAAAAAATAACTAATATTTTTGACAACTTTTTATATGGGTGTTAACTGGACCCTTAACATATAAGCAAATTAGAAGCATTAAAAATTATACAGATACTTAATATAAGATTTGAGTAAATTGACAATATTATTTAAGAAAAGCATAAAATTAACATGGATTAACTTATTTGTTGAACTTTCACTTTAATTATGTATAGCTTAATAATATTCCACATTCCACAATTGATTATCACAAGCAACTTAAAATTAATTAAAAAAAATTGTAAAATATAATAGTAAGGAAGTCAATTTCATACAAAAACCGTTTCAGATTTACCACTATATATATAGTTTAAATAAAAAAATTTAATAATTAAAATTTTACTAAACTAAAATGTAATAGTTTTTTATATATATATGTGTGTGCGTGTGTGTGTGTGTACAAACACACTAGTGTGGGTGGCACGTGTAAGACACGTGCTACCTCTTGAGTAAGAAAATTAAGAAAAAAAAATTTATTTGAAGAAGTCTGAAATTATGTACATAAAAAATGTATGTCTTACAAAGTTAATCTCATTTGTATAAGAATTTTGATACCTATCTGCTAAAGGCAATATCCACTCATTAAAAACTTTTAAGAATGATAACGAATATCATCTTCCAATAATAAGAAACTAAGTTTTGCTAAAAATTTGTCTTTAAATTTTCACAATGAATGATGTTATATGCTACAATTGAGATTTTTCATCAAATACCTTCAACCATACACAATGAAAATTTTTTCATTCATACGTTCTTCTTCATCATTTTACATGAGTCTAGGTGCAATCTTTAACTTAATTAGTTTTTATGAACACCCACTTTAGGGCAAGAAAAAATATATATAACAAAACGCATGTGTCATCAAATTTTTCATTAAATAAATTATAAGTTTCTAAGATTTAAACCGATAAAATTCATGTTTTCTAGGTAACAAATAAAACGCCTTATATTATCATTCAAACTTTTTTAAGCATTACTACCATCTAAAACTCAAAATACGTGAATAAAATTTTTGGAAAGTTAAAATTTAGTGGGAGTATTTTAGCCACTACACATTGCAATATTTTAAAAATCATAACCTTACATTAGAGTTTAATTGAGAGAATAACAATATAACATATTTTCTCTTTTCCAAAATATTAAGGGGAAAATTACTTGATTTTAAAGTTTAAAGAGAAATTGTAAACTACCCAAAACATAAAGGATGAAAATTATTTTAATCCTAAGTTTGTGTGTGTGTGTGTAAAACTATGTGTTTTTACTTAAAATGGTGCATAAAGAAAATAAAATACAAAGCAAAATACAAAAATTCAACCTAAGAAAACTGTATGCGAAACTGTGAATTTGGCTCAACAAGAATAATAATTTACTACCTAAGATTTGTTATGAAATGTTGTGGATGTAACACTTTTTTCTTTCTTTACAATACCTTTATTTTTTGCTGTGATTGGTTCTAGTATATTATTTTATAAAAATTAACATCTCAAGTTCTCAACACTTATGAAAATATTGTGAAAACTTGTTGTAAAAATATTTTATTATTATTATAGATGTAAGTTCAGCGTAACGGTGGATATTGAACAAACAAAAGTACTGTAGCGCAAGCACTATAATAATAAATAAATAAAAAGAATGGATCACTGTAGATAAAACCAGTACTCTAGAGAAGGAAAACAGTGGATCTAATGGTTGGGTAAATATAAAGGAAAAACAGAAGAAGAAAGAGACATGTTGGAAGGTGCTATTTACAAATACCAATCTATCCTTATTTACAAAAATACCAATTTGGCTTTACTTTTTTTTGGCTAAATCATTTGTCTTTACCCTTTTAAAACCAATTACGTTAGAATCATATTTTAACAATAATTATTAAAAAAAAATGACAGAAAATCCAGCAGATAATTGTTGTATGGAAACAGCTTATGAAGATTTCAGTATAAAAAAGAGATGATTTTCGGCAAGATAAATAAATAACGAGAAATTAAATAAATAGGTAGGTAGACATGGAACTTAAATAAGGAGGAAATATTATATTATTAAAGCATACCTCAGTTGACATATTGTTTGTGTAGCACTACTGTACTAGCAGCCAAGGGAAAGGTAGAAGTTCCGGACCGAGATACGATCTATGGGAAAAGAAACAAAAGAAAAAGATGAGAGAGGGCTTTTGAGATTGTGAGATACTATAAAGTATAAAGACCACTGCAACTATTACGTAATTCCGTGACCTTTCGTCACATCTTCTCCGTGACCTTTCGTATCAACTTCACCCAGCCAGTACTCCGAACTCTGAAGGTTAGGTATAGCTGATATGGTCCACTTCTAGATCTTGCTAATAACACGATAAAGGTTAAGTATAGTTTTTTGTTAAAATTTTTTACGAAAAGTATTCTAAAATATTATTGTAACTTAAAAAAATAAAAATAAAAATAAAGTTTTAAAAAGTTGTACATAAAAACCAAAAGTTAAAAACTGAACTTATAAGCTAATGTATTGTTTACGGCTAACATTGTCCCTCTCTTTTTAATTTTAATTTTTAATAATTTGATAATTTGGAGTATTTGAATTTTGAATATATTAGTTAAAATTAGTAAAAAGTGTTTACTAATTAAGTTACATAACTCTTGATTTAATTTTAAAAAAAAAAAATAGTCTTGTGTTGATGATATGATTGAAAAATAGATACTTTAAAAATTAAATTAAATTGCAAACCTTTAAACTTAAAAGGAGGAAGTAGGCAAATAATTGATAATAGCAAAATAAATTAAGTTTTTAGGAATCAATTATGAATGTGAGGAGTTCATATGATGAAGAGTTTTTTTTTAGGGGAACGTAACTGTTTTAATATGAAAACCCAGCAATATCAGCTAGAACAACAAGAAGTAAAGGTGGTGGATCATCCCCACAACAAAATCTGAAATACATAAAGTATGTCGAGCTAAATTATGAGTAACCTTATTTTCTTCTCTCTTAACATGAGAGTAATGTAATTGATTAAAAAACCTAGCATTAAGTCTAATATCCTCAATTAACAAGCCATTTGAAGACAAGAAAATAGTGTCATTGCATAGGGCATTCACCAAGACTTGTGAATCGGACTCAAGGACAGCACGAGTAAATCCCATGTCCAAGGCAAATTGTAGTGTTGTTGATGCTGTCATTGCTTCAATCTCCAATGGGGTATAGGCTTGAGGTAATTGCTTAGAGAGTGAAACCAATACTAAGCCAAGGTTTTCTCAAATCACCACCCCAATGCTCATTTTTTCTTGTCAGCAAAAATGGCTCCATCACAGTTTATCTTCACCACTCCCTGCATTCAATGCTGCCACTAAGACCGTGTCGAAAAGGGAGCAAAACGCATAGGTGGTGCGGGAAGTTGAACTGCCTTAATCTCAGCAAGGTGCTCTTTTGCCAGTGAAGCAATCAAGTGTGGTCTTTTGCTGGGTTTGTTCAATCGAATTTGATTTCATTGGGTCCAAACTGACCATGCCATGACCGAGAATTACTCCAAGTGATGTTAGTTTGTGATGAGCCATGATAGAAGCTCCTTGAAGTCAATGAAGGTATTTGTTCGATGGTAGTTCCAAAGCGAGTTATCTTCCCATACCACATCGAGTTTGGTACAAGACCAGAGAGCATGGATTGTTGATTTGGGTGCAAGCTTACACCGGTCACAAACTGAATTGTCGATTATGGTTCAGCGCAGCAAGTTTTCTTTAGTTGGCAATGAGTTTCAGCAAGCCCTCTATATCAGATTTTTAATCTTGTTTGGAACCTGCAAAGACCAGATTCCTCGCCCAAGTGATCTATCCCACTCCAATTGTTCTTCATTGATCTCGACTTCCTCCTCAGCTTTCAAGAACTGGTATCCGTACTTGTGTATGACCCGTTATGAGTGGAAGGCCAAAATAAGCCATCCTCTACTTTTTACCGTGACAATGGTATTGTTTTGACTAAATCTGCCTCTTCAGGAATAAAGATGCCATCAATCAATTCATGATTCCGTTGTCTTGTTGTTTCGTCTATGAGAATATCAACCTTGGCACCTGCGATAGAATCAATAATAGGGGATAGTACCTATGGTGATTTTTTCATTGGTAGCCAAAAATTCTGCCAAATGCTCACTGATTTTCCATTCCTAATCCTCCATCGGCACCCTCTAAACAACACATCCCTCCCATGTAATATGCTAGTCCATGCATGAGAACCTACATGTGAATTTTTAGCTTCCATTATTGAGCAAGTTGGGACGAAGTGAGCTTCGAAGACTTTATAAAACAGGGAGTTTGAATTATGCAGAAGCCTCCAAACTTGTTTTGCCAATAAGGAATCCTTGAACATGGCTATATCTGTAAATCTCATGCCTCCCTCCCCTTTAGCTTTTGTTAGTTCATCCTGTCTCAACCAGTGAATCTTCCTTCATGTAATATGATGAAGTGTTGGATTGCATAAAATTGAATTCTTCAAGATCCAAATTCTAGCATCCTTTGTTTTTTTTTTTCAAAGCGAATCTAAATATGGAATATCCATATTCCCCCTTTTTTTTAATACAAGATAGAAATTCTTTCTAGCATAATCTAAGTGTATATGTGTGTGGCTCTTTTCTAGAGATTTGAACTCCGGGCCTTCCCCCCCACGCCCCACAAGCATTTATAATTGTGAAGTGACCACTGCACCAAGAGTGCGCAATGGTCCATATTCCCCTTTTTAATTTGGAAATTTGATTATCCAAGATCTAGATTCTATTTATATTCGGCCAAATTGGCTATTTACTACTTTCGCAAAAATTATTAGCAACATACCACTATTTACAAAATAAGTAGCAATATACCACTTTTTTGAAACTCAAGTTGATGAAACTCGAGTTTTCTGTGTAAATCTAGTTTTAAACACTCGAGTTTCATAAATTAAAAATAAAAAAATAAAAAATAAAAACTTGTGCTGACGTGGATTTTTTTATTGAAAAAATGCCACATGGAACTCGAGCTTGGTAAACTCGAGTTGCATGCAACACAATACTTGATCTAATCAAGCTCGAGTTCTTCGTAAATACAAAACTCGAGCGTAATGTTCTTTTTTTTTTTTTTTTTTTTCTTTTTCTTCTATGGTACTTGAGCTTACCAAGCTTGAGTTCTTTTTAATAAGAAACTCGAGTTTGGCAAGCTCGAGTTCCTTATACTTTTTTTCCCCTATAATCAACAAATAAACATAAACATAAAAATAAATAATTTTTTTCATTTGAACGCACGAACATATGTTTTTATTTATTTAAATAGAAGCATTATAAAATATAGAAATTTTAATTTCAAAATATTAATTTTTAGGCCACTAATACCCCTTGTTCATTCATTTTTAACACACTCATCAATTTCTAACTTCTTGGAAGCGTTGTGGTCAAATTGGTTAAAATATTGGGGTTTACAATGAGAAATTAGAACAGCATGTAAAAGAGTGTGTAACCCCCAATATTTTAACCAATTTGACCACAACGCTTCTGAGAAGTTAGAAATTGATAAGTGTGTTAAAAATGAATGAACAAGGGGTATTAGTGGCCTAAAAATTAATATTTCGAAATTAAAATTTCTATATTTTACAATGTTTCTATTTAAATAAATAAAAACATATGTTCGTGCGTTCAAATGAAAAAAAAATACTTATTCTTATGTTTATGTTTATTTGTTGATTATCTGGAAAAAAAAAAAAAGTATAAGGAACTCGAGCTTGCCAAACTCAAGTTCCATATTACAAGGAACTCGAGCTTGGTAAGCTTAAGTACCGTAGAAGAAGAAAAAAAAAAAAAAGCATTATGCTCGTTTTGTATTTACAAAGAACTTGAGCTTGATTAGATTGAGTATTGTGTTGCATGGAACTTGAGTTTACCAAGCTCGAGTTCCATGTGGCGTTTTTTCAATAAAAAATCCACGTCGCCACAAGTTTTTTTTATGAAACTTGAGGGTTTAAAACTCGATTTACACAACAAACTCGAGTTTCATAAACTCAAGTTTTAAAAAAGTGGTATATTACTACTTATTTTGCAAACAATGGTATGTTGCTAATAATTTTCGCAAAAATTGGTAAATGGCCGATTTGGCCCTATTTATTCACTCTCATATTTATTCTATTATTATGGGAAAAATGCCCTGACACTCCCTAAACTATGGGACTGTTGCCATGACACTCCGTGAACTTTTATTTCAGCCAATTTAGTCCCCCAATTTCACACCATAGCCAAATCACTACATTTGCTAGTCTCCGGTTAATAAACTAACATTTAACTAACGTGTAAGGCATAATAAAAAGATAAAAAATAAATAAAAACTTAGCTAGGCCTAGATGAACCAATTGAGAGGAAAGAGAAACTTAGGATTCATTTTTAAGAGAGAGAGAGAGGATCAAACGAAACCTGTTGTCTGATCTTGCCGGAGCTAATGTCCCTTCATCGTTGCACCACTCGTGATTTCAACTGTGCAGTTCGTTTTTTGTCGTTCAATTGCGCAAAATCACTAGGTTCAACTATATATTGTTTAAATTGAGAGTTTAAGGTTCTTTTAAATGACTGTTGTGGTGAGAAATCTTTGTTTCTTTTGCGTTGAAGTGACTATATTGGACTTCAAATTATTGCAGCATCATGGAGCTTCTTGTAGGTTATTATTTTAATATATATTATTTGATTTGCTTCAACAAGCCATTCAAGTCTAGGACCTTAATAAATTTAAGCTTTTTAATGTTTTCATAATTCAGTGATATAATTTTCTTTAGTTTCTAAATATGTATGTCTTGTTGTGAAAGGGATTACACTCTTTAGACTTTAAACCATTGCCGTTCAAAGTCGGATAGTCACAAAATGCCTTTCAACGGAGAAATTGATAAGATATGCAATGATTAGGTGAGAGCACAGATGGCAACGTGATTGGCGGTGGGAAATAAACTTCGACTCTAGCTCCGGAGAAACCACAGACGACAGGTCTGGTTCAACCCCTCTTTCTCTCTCTCTCTCAAAACCGAGTCCTAAGTTTCTCTTTCCTCTCATCGTTTCATCTGGGCCTGGTTTTTTTTTTTTTTTTTTTTTTGGTTGTGCCTCACACGAGTTGAACGTCAGTTTATTAACTGGAGACTAACGGATGGAGTGATTTGGCTCAATTGGCACAAATAAAGTTTAAGGGGGCGTCTTAGCAATAATTCCAAAGTTTAAGGGGTGTTTGGGCATTTTTCCCTATTATTATTACAAATGTTTTGACACAAATATATATATATATATATATATAGGGTTCGGTTAACCATTCATTTTGAAAAAGTTTTTATAAGGAATTGATAAAGCTGTTAAAACAGTTAAATCATTTTTTCGTTTTCTCATAAAAAGTTTTATAAAATGGTTTACTAATGTGTGTCTTAAGGGCGCGCACACACCCACACCCACACACACACACACAACATTTTTTTTAATTAAATAGTTGAGAGATGGCATTTGAAAATTGAAATCTAGACAACTCCATTGAACAACCAAGAGATTTTAGTTGAGTTACAAGACTCCTGAAAAGTTTTATGCATGATTCACTCTAGACCAAGACCTAAGGCTAAGGACCTCTATCATAAAAAGGCCCTAAAATTTGTAGAATGCATTTTTAAAAAAAAAAAATAAATAAGTAATACTAGGGATACAAAATTTTTCACAACTATTATGATTAGATTAATGTCACTTTCATATGAACTCACTATTAACACCATCTTTATTAACACTGATTACAACTACTAATAAGTTTTTTTTTCCTAAATGGATGCATTACTTATATAATTTTATACGTTGTAATAGTTGTTTTTGCATAAACAATTTTTTCAAAATAAAAAATGGTAAAAAAAAAAAGTTAGCAAAATTTAAATAAAATAATTTAATTAGTAATTTTAAATCTCAAATGCATGAAAAATGGTTTTTAAATACAAAATTATAATCTAGAAAGTTAATTACAGTAAATTTTATTTAATTGATATTAAATATTTTAAAAAATAACTTGAATCGCCTTAGGCCTTAATCTAGATCAAGCCGCCTTAGTTTTATGTCATGTTACCAACCTCGTCTTTTTCTTGTAAGCCATGTTAGCTACATCTATCTAGGGTTGTTCAATTTGAACCAAACTTGCTCAACCTAAGCCCATTCGATCCTAAATTCAACTAATCGTAATAGATCTAGTGCAAAATGTTGAGAACTAATGATATTGGATTAAAAAAAAAAAAAAAAAATCATACATTGAACCATAACAAAAGTAACCTTGAATAAACTTTCTTTTATCTAATACCGTTTGTCTTTGAACACATTAAATATCAATGTGAATACTCTTAGACGTGGCTTTGAAGAAGTCCATCGCTACAGGAGTACGCAAGGCAATAAGAAAAACAAGTTAAGTGGGTCAAAGTAAACTCAAAAAGAAACAAATGTCAACCCAGAGGTTTTCACTGTTCAAATGTTTTATTTATTTATGGACACGGATTTTCTCCAAACATGTTTGCAGCAACTGCTCCAAACAAGGACAAGTGTTAATTAAATAAGAAGACACTCAAGCTTTGCACATGATCCATTTTAAGAGAAGAGCTGTTAACCCTAACATTAATAGCATTAGCCAAACAGTCTTTCCCTTTAAATACACCTCTCACCCACAGCAACAGCCTCATGCCTCTCTCTCAACCCCTCCACCACTATTTTCTCAGCAAACTCAGACCGGCTCTCATCTAAACTGGACAGCCCCTCTCTCTCTCTCCTCAAGCTCCTCAAACCCACGTCCCAACCTTCTCACCTCTGTTTTTCTCAAAACCTCAGACCGGCAAGAGAATCCAGCCACCCACTGCACATGGTCAGCCTCTCTCTTTCTATTCAAACTCACATCTCTCCTCTCTCTTTCTCTCTTATTCCTCTTCCCAAACTAGCAAGATAATCCAGCCACCCACTGTACATGTCGTTCCTCCACCGATTTCGCCCCATCCCTTCTTTTAATCCGTTAACAGCCTTCTATCTCTTTGCCATTCCCATCCCCCACCCATCTCTTCGCCGCTGAGGACCACTGATCCTACCACCCATCTTTTCAAGGCTCCGATTTTTTCCAGGTTTGTTACCAAATCCCTCTGTATTTGAGATTATTTTGGTACGCTTTGTGTGATATATAGATGATTTAATTCTAGTTTTTCCCTATTGTGATAATTAGATTTATTGTTTTTAATTTTTTTTAAATTACCATTTTTAATTCTAGTTTTTGCTTGCTGTGATAATTACATGGTGTCTCTTGTTCCTAGATTTTAAATAGTTAGTTTATTGAACTCACACTGATGGGACGAATGCGTTTATTTGTTATTATAGACTTTGGTATTTCATTACTCATGTCATGTTTAGAGCATGATGGCCTCTCCATCATGAATAATTTCTAAATTCAAGCTCTTGATGCTAACATCCATCCATTTCTTCTTGGACAGAGATATAACCACTTCATTCCCAAGTTTTGTTTTCCACTTGCAAGTTGATGACACCTTAGTTTCTAGCTGGCATCAAGTTGATAGTATTTAGCTGGAAGTGCTTGGTTTGACCATTTTAGCTTTTGCCCAAATGGGTCTGAGCTATTTGTTTGTTGGTTGGTCTTAGTCTTCATTAGGAATCAGAGAGGAAAGGAATTCTCTAGCATTTCATCGTACTTGTGGTCAAATTGAGTTTGTGCTACTAGCACTTCGAGCAGTTGCCTCACTAGGTAGAAAATTTTGTAAAGTATACCATGACTTGTAGATGAGGTGAAACTAAAAGCAGAAGTGTAGAAATTGATTGGAAAAGTGCTACAAAGTGGCTTTTTCCCCCCTTTTGCGTAACCAGTGGCACTCAGTTGGTGATTTGTGTACAAGTGCATAGTACCATTTCTGCATTGATGTTTTTCAGCAGATTATCTTTGGTGATGTAATGAATGGAAAGTGTTATTGATCGTGTATTTTTTCAAGCTATGTTGTGTTATTATTGTGAGGCAAATGAGCCTTTTTAAACAAAGAGCTGCAGAAATATTGAAAATTGCAGTAGAACTTTTTATTTTTTAGTAATGAGTTATGGTAATTTGTTAAGAAGATAGACTTCTTGTTGCACACAAATTAGCAAAAAAAAATTTATGTAAAAGAAATTTTTTAAGACCACAGACACAAGACCTATAGTACACAAGTTCTAATCATCAATGTTAACATTTTGTCAAGTGCTTTCAACGGAACATCAGAATTGAAGAACCTAGAAGCTTTGCAACTAGAATTTTATAGAGCATTTTCAAAATATCATGATAAAGTTTGATCACAAAGAAAAAATTATATGATATGGATTGCAATCCTTTCTACAAGAGGGTGAATTTGGTGGTCTAATTACATATTTGACAGGGAAAGCCAAAGAGAAGGAAAGCCAACCAAATCCACATCTAAGTTTAAACTTCCTGAATCTTGAAAGAGATCCAACTAAAAGGAAGAACTCAACAAATCTATTGCCTGCTTCGCCTACTTTTTTACTGCAAAAGAACTCAACAAATCCATCTCAAAAAATAGGGGCGAAAAAAAAAAAAAAAAAAAAAAAAACTTTGCCTGCTTTTTTACTACAAAAGTTGTTGCTTTCTTCTGCAATTCAAGATATATTTGTTTCACCTAAATGTTTTCTACCAACCAAATCCATCTCTAAGTTTAAAATTCCTGAATCTTAAAGAGAGACAAATAAAAATAAAAACTCAACAAATCTATTGCTAAGTTTAAAGTTCCTAAATTTAAATTTCCATCCATATCATTCTATTGCATTCATTTAAAGCTGCCTTGTTCAAATATAAAAATACATAGATAAAAAAAAATATAAAAATGAATTTTCCCACTGCATATGAAATTATCCAAAATCTGTCCAAATAAATATGTCTAAATTGTGATGTCCAAAAAATCTGTCCAAATAAATATGTCTAAATTGTGATGTCCAAAAAATCTATCCAAATTGTATTGTCCAAAAAATCTATCCAAATTGCCAGATATGCTCTTCAAAAATCTGTCAAAGTCAAATGTGCTGTCCAAAAAATTCTGTCAAAGTTCTGTCCACTTTATGGGAGCAGCATCTGCTGATTGAGAAAGTGAATGGGAAGGAATCATTGAAGGGGGAAGCGGGTGAAGAGGAGGAATGGAGATATGGTCCAGTGAGATCGACAGCCACTACATGCGAGGTGGCCAGATTCTCTTGCCGATCTGAGATTTTGAGAAAAACAGAGGGTGAGAAGGTTGAGACACGGGTTTGAGGAGTTTGAGGAGCAAGAAAGAGGGGTTGTCCAGTTTAGATGAGAGAGACGATGTGGCCACCATCGATTTCGCCTCCCAAGCTTTTACTAGTCTGAGTTTGTTGAGAAAACAAAGGTGGAGGAGATAAAAGAGAGACGTGAGGCTGTTGCTGTGGGTGAGAAGTGTGTTTGAGGAGAAAGACTGTTTGGCTAACGCAGTTAACGTTAGGGTTAACAACTCTTTTCTTAAAATGGGTCCTGTGTGTTGCACATGACCCCAAGCTTAAGTGTCTTTTTATTTAATTGACACATGTCCCTATTTGCAGTAGTTGTTGCAAACATGTTTAAAGGAAATATGTGTCCTTTATTTATTTACTTTTGGTCTCTATCAAAGACCACATAATAGGACAACATTGAAATTTGAATTTGTTCCCTCTCATGGCGGACGGCTAGAATCTGCAGCAATGCAAGAACTAGGAAAGCAACAAAGTGGGGCCAAAGGATTTCTTGGAATCTTCACACTTTTTCTTCTATTTTATAGGTTCGGTTAAAGTGTGTCTTTAAGGGTACAAATTAACCATCTATTTTTGAAAAGTTTGTACGAGAAATTAATAAAACTATTAAAATAGTTTCCAAAACAGTTTGGTTTACTAATGTATATCATAAGGGTAGACGTTAGTAAATCCCTTATTTTATTTATTATTTAAAGAGAAATGTAATTTTTTTTTTTTTTGCTAAGTAATTAATACAATGAGAGAAGGGTAATTGATGCCCAAATTTGTGAAGGGCATTTCTTAGTAATTACGCTTTTTTATATATTGGAGATGAGTTCTTATCTTTGCATCAAGATTACAAAAGCAAAAGCAGATATTTGTTTTGCCCAAAAATATGTGAACCTTTTTTTTTTCTTTTCGATTAGTGGAAAAATTAAAGCAAAAAAAAAAAAGAAAAAAGAAACTGCTAAATAGAGCAATCCTTTCTTCTTTAGGTATAGTCAGACAATAGTATTTTAATTCTGATAAATGAACAAGGGTTTCTCTGTGCTAGGGTGGCTTGGGGCTTCAAACCTGTCGTAGGTGGTAGAAGTTTGTTCCTTTTCTGATAGCATTGTTGGTCCCTTAGATAACTTGGATTACCTTTAGGCAATGGGGTTCTTGTGCAGACTGTGGTTGTAGCTTTGTGGCTGTAGGGTTTTATTAAGTGATTAGGTTTCACGTAGTTTGGTTAGTGTTGTTGCTGTGAGGATTTTTTATTTATTTTTTATTTTTTTTTCGTTCAGGCATGGAGTCTCTTACTAAACATTGGAGTAATATGTCGTTGAACGATCGGGAAGGGGGTAAGGCAAGTCTGAACAAAGAACAGAGCTTAGCGGAATATTTTATCACAGCAAAGTTTTTGACAGCCCGAGCCCTGAATATAGACAATGTTATTAGGACTTTTAGTCCTTTGTGGAAAGCTGTGAATGGATTTAAAGTTCAAAACGTGGGGGATCAGATCCTTCTGTTAATTTGTCTTTGATAATAAGAAGGAAGTTGAGAAGATCTTTGCAAGTGAACCTTGGAGCTTCGATAAGCCCTTAGTGGTGTTGCAAAGGTTTGAGAATAATTTGCCAATACGTTAGTTGAGTTTTACATGGACGGCAATTTGGGTTCAAATTCATGATATTCCATTTCGCTATTTGAATCGAAGGGTTGCAGAAGAGATTTGTGATGTGGTTGGAGTTGTTGATCATACTACTTCAACTAATGAGATGGAAGGTGGAAACTTTATGCGTGTTAGGTTCTCAATTGATATCTCTCTTCTGTTGTGCCGTGGTTAGGTTTTATCCTTGGAAGATAGGGTGAAGTGTGGGTCAATTTTAAGTACGAAAGATTGCCAAACATTTGTTATTGGTGTGGGTGCTTAACTCATAGTGACAGGGATTATGAGGTTTGGATTAATAGTGACGGTACTTTGAAGGCGGGTGATCAAGAGTACAGTCCATGGTTGCGGGCTCCTTTTACTCCAAATCCTAGGCGATCAATGGCGGTAGTACCTGGGTTTTGTGAGATCAAAAAGAAGAATTTTGCAGGTGGATCTTGAGCTATAAAGGTGAATATTGATCCGGTAATCAAGCCTGTTCATTCTGCTCCTCCGACAACAGCTCAAGTGCAGCCTCTAGATGTTACGAATAGTAGGGAAGGGTTGCAAACTCATTTGGATTAATTGATCAAAGATGATTCCTAGTTGGGGGAGGGGGGAGAGTTAGTACATGAAACTCATGGTCTAGCTGAAGTACAGGCTCCTTGCTTAAGTCCTGTGCCTTCAGTTGTACAGGGAGAGTATCTTGAAAATCAAATTGATGAGATTGATCATGGGCTTTCTTGTTTTGATACAAATAATGGTGAGGCACCAACTGGTGTCAGGCTGAATGTGATTATTCCTATCAGACAGGATATAAGGAGTGATTTGGCTCCTTCCTTTACACCCTGTGACACAAATTTAAATTGTTTTTCTGCACCTAACAATTATTTAGTTGTTTCTAGTGATGTTTCTAATTTAGATTCTCTTTCGAGGGGTGGTAAGGTGGTTGCTACAAGACAAAGAAGGATTGTGAGAATAGTTTCTGATTTTGTCATCTCTAACGAATCTGGTAGGGCTTTTGTAAAATGTCCTAGCAAAGTAACTACTCTTGAAGGGTTACCTAGGAAGAGGAGAGTAGTTTCTCAAAAAGAAAAGGATGGTGATTTGTTAATGGCAGAGGTTGGTGTCTAGCTCCGCTAAGAGCCATGAGTCTTCTTTGTTGAAACTGTCAGGGGCTTAGGAACCCCCAGACAGTTTAAGAGCTCGGTGATTTGATTCGGACACAAGATCTTGCAATTGTGTTTGTAGCTGAAACATGGTTGGTTGAAGCAAGGCTAAAAGTTTTTTTGAAAAACTTGAATTTTGGGAATATGCATGTTGTTTCCAAGGTAACTCAGGGAGGTGGGTTGGTGCTCTTATGGAGGATGGATGTTCAACTTAGGGTGGTTTCCTCTTCTCTTAATCATGTGGATGCCATTATTAATGAGGGTAGGGGAAATACTTGGAGGTTCACTAGGTTAGTGCTCCTAAAACTTCAAATCGCCATATTTCTTGGAACCTTCTTCGTAATTTGAATTCCCAATTTGATTTTCCTTGGTTATGTGCGGGAGATTTTAACAAGATTCTTAAATCTCATGAGAAGATGGGTGGAAGGCCTCAGCCCGTAGTTCAAATGCAAGAATTTAGAGACGTGATTGATGAGTGTGGATTTCAGGATCTTGGTTTTATAGGTAATAAGTTTAATTGGCACAAGAATGTGATGGGTGGTGATATGGTTTGGGAAAGACTTGATAGAGCTGTTGCAAATAGGGATTAGGAGGCTTTATTTCCGGCTTCAAACGTTTCTCATTTAGAGTGTGGATGTTCTGACCATAAGCCCACAGTTATTCATCCTTTGGGTATCTCCATTAGGCATAATAAACCTTGGCAATTTGAACAAGTTTGGTTACAAGATGAAGGCTGCCATGTGACTGTGGAAGGGGTGTGGGTTCAAGGCTGTATGTCTCCTTTAATTTCGGTCAAGACAAAATTGGAGAGGGTTCAGGCAGGCTTGAAGCATTGGAGTAGAAATTCTTTTGGCAACATTATAAAAAGCTTGCCATTGTTCGAAAAAATTTAAGGGATGCTAAAACAATGGTCATGCATAATGGGAGAAGTCAACCGGATCTAATTCTATCTCCTAAGGAGGAGTTGTGGACTTTGTTGGTTCAAGAAGAGAAATTATGGCAACAAAGAGTGAAGACAGCATGGTTGAACGATGGTGATCAAAACTCAAAATTTTTCCATAGTAGGGCCTCGCATCATTTTAGACGGAATGTGATCTTGAAACTTCAAAGGGATAATGGTAATTGGTGTGAAGGGGAGCTTCAAATAGCCTTTTTTTTTTTTTTTTTTTGGTGAATTACTTTACTTCTTTATTCCGGTCAGATGATCCTAATATTGGCAACATGGATGAAGTACTTACTGCTACTCCACAGGTTGTGACTTAAGAGTTGAACCATGGTTTATTGGCTGAATTCACGAAAAGTGAGGTTGATGTGGCTTTAAAGCAAATGTCACCTTTAAAGGCTTTTGGACCTGACGGCTTGCCTCCTATTTTTTATCAACATTACTGGGATAAGATTGGTGGGGATGTCGCGAAAGCAGTTTTGACATGGCTTAATTCAAGTACTATATGTCCATCTTTTAACCATACTTATATTACTTTGATTTCTAAAGTAAAATGCCCTCAACAAGTTACGAAGTTTCACCCTATTTCCTTATGTAATATCTTGTATAAGCTTGTGTGTAAGGTTTTGGCAAACAATCTAAAGAAATTGTTGCTAGATATTATTTCTGAGTCTCAAAGTGCTTTCCAATCCGATAAGGCGATTTCTGATAATATTCTTGTGGCGTTTGAATCTCTCCATCATATGAAGCATAAGAAGGTGGGCAAATCAAGTTTTATGGCTATGAAGCTTGATATGAGTAAGGCGTATGACTGTGTAGAATGGAATTTTTTGTGTCGGCTTACGAAGAAGATGAGTTTTGAGGACTGTTGGATCTAATTAATTTACGGTTGTATAAGCTCTGTTTCTTACTTTATCTTAGTGAATGGGGAACCTTATGGTGATATTAAACCTACTAGGGGACTTAGACAGGGCGATCCTTTATCTCCCTATCTATTCCTTTTGGTGTCTGAAGGTCTTAATGGTTTAATCCAGCAAGCTATGGTAATGGGTGATATTAGAGGCTTTTCCCTTTGTCGTAATGGCCCTCGGATATCTCATTTATTTTTTGTAGATGATACTCTCCTTTTTGTAGAGCCAAGCTTAGGGAGGTTTAGACTAGTCAAAATATCTTGCGGAAGTACAAACTTGCTTCGGGTCAAAAGATAAATCGGGGTAAGACCACTCTATTCTTTGGACAGTCTGTTTCTCTCTTGTCAAAAAATGCCATTAAAAATTTGCTTGGTGTTCTTGAGATTAAGGAATATGAACATTACTTGGGGCTTTCGGCTGTGGTGGGGAAGAATAGAAGGGCTAGCCTTAATAATATTAAAGAGAGGATTTGAGGTAAACTTCAGGGGTGGAAGGAGAAATTACTTTCTCAAGCGGGTAGGGAAGTGTTGTTGAAAACGGTTGTGCAAGCTATTCCCACTTTTGCTATGAGTTGTTTTAAACATCCTATTGGACTATGTAATGATATCGAAGCCATGATTCAAAAATTTTGGTGGGGTTAACGGGGTGATCGTTGGAAAATACATTGGAAAAAGTGGGATATTTTATGTCAACCAAAATCAAAAGGGGGCCTTGGTTTTCGGGAGTTGGGTTAGTTCAATGAGGCAATGTTAGCTAAGCAAGTTTGGAGATTGGTTCATGACCCGGATTCCTTATTTTATAGAGTGTTCAAAGCAAAATATTTCCCTACGGGTACCATTTTTTATGCCAAGGCAGGTTCAGGGTCGTATGCTTGGAGGAGTATTCTCAAAGCTCGAAAGGTGATTTTGTTAGGTGCTTGATGGAGGATAGGTGATGGGTCCTCGGTAAAAATTTTTAAAGACTCTTGGCTCCCTGGTGCCCACTCTGGTAGAGTTCTCTCTCCTATTTTTGTCTTGTCTGAAGAAGCCACGATGGAGCAGCTGATTGATAGAGACTCTCGATGGTGGAACTCAGCTCTGGTGGATTCGATTTTCATACCTTCTGAAGCGCAACTGATAAAATCCATTCGGGTTTGCCACTCTACTCAGAAGGATTTTCTGGTTTGGCCTCCTTCTTGGACTGGTATGTATTAGGTTCATTTCGGTTACCATTTGTCATATGAGTCACATAATAATGAGGTGGCTTCATCTTTGGATACAACTGGGTAGAAAAAGTTTTGGAATAGCCTTTGGAAGTTAAACATTCCAAACAAGGTGAAATTTTCCTTTGGCGTGCTTGTACGAATTCTATCCCGACTAAGCTTAATTTATACAAGCGAAAAATTATTCCATCCTCGGTTTGTAACCATTGTCATGTAGGGGAGGAATCAATTCTTCATGCCCTCTGGTCTTGTGAGGCTATCTATTCGATGTAGGGCTCTTGTTTCACGTCTTTACCCTCTGAATTTTCCGCGGTCAGTTCGTTCAGGGACTTGCTTGAGTTGGCGTTTTGTTCCTCACTCAATTCTAAAGTTTTTGTGATGGTTTGCTGGACTCTATGGAATCGCCGAAACAAGATGCGAGTTGGAGAGGTGGTCTGGCCATTGAACAAGGTTGCTGGTGTAGCACACCGTCATTCGCAAGAGTTTCAGCAGGTCTGGCGCTATCCCAACAAGAAGGCTTGTGCATAGTGACCTCGGTGGAACCTCTTGATACGGGTTTTGTGAAGGCTAACTTTGATGGGGCTATTTTTGAGGATTTAAGAGCAGCGGGTATTGGAGTGGCTGTTTGGAACGAGCATGGAGAGGTGGTTGCAGCTTTGGTAGAGCAAATTCCCATTCCCGATTCTGTTTTTACTCTTGAAACTTTGGCAGCTAGGCGTGCAGTTCTTTTTGTTCAGGAACTTGGTCTTCGGAATGTTGTCTTTGAGGGTGATTCGGAGTCTTCCATTCAAGCTATTAGTAATAGACTTCTTTCTGTCTTGTGGTCATATTATTCATGACATTTTACTATTTGCAAGCTCATTTCAGAGCTTTTCTTTCTCTCATGTGTGGAGGCAAGGTAAAGCTCTAGCGGATGCCTTGGCTAAGAGAGCTAGGTTGTCTTGTCCATTATTGGTTTGGATGGAGTCTGTTCCTTCGAATTTGTATAACTGTTATTTGTCGAATTTTTCATTATTTAATTAAAGTAGCCTTCTTGGCTGGTTTCTCAAAAAAAAAAAACTATGAAAAATTCATCTTTATCAACCTGCCCTCCCCCCACCCCCCCCCCCCCCCCCCAAAAAGCAAAAAATGGAAAAATGCTCACACACCCCTTAACTTCTTTATTGGCTAGTTTACTCCATAAACTCTACATACCAGCCAAATCAATACCTCAGTTAGTCTATTGTTAAAAAACTAACAAAACAATCATGTGTATCTCACGTGAGGTTTATTAAAAAAAAAAACTCAAACCCAATGGGTTGATGGAAAGAACTAAGAAGAGAAGCAAGGTCTCTAACCGGAGAGAGGAGAGGGAGAGACAGCAGAACCAGAGGTCCAGAGCCACCACATCACGGCGCCCCATTTTCTCACCATCTGTGTTCCGACAGCCCACACATTAAATCTGGGGCTTGAAATTACAGTATATATATCAGATGAATGAATTATATACTTTATATTGTTTTGCAGTTGATGCTTATGTGGCCAGTGATCTAGTGAACGTTATTGCATAATTGCTTTTGAGTATGCTATATAATTGTTGATGAAATGCCTGAGAGAGATATATGATATATCTACTACTCTAATATATCAGGTGGTATGATTTCGTTCTCTATTACTTTTAATGGTTCAAAAGTAATGAATTGAAGAAGAAAATTTGAAAAAGCATTGATCATATAACACTGTTTTATCAAATTTTCTTCTTTTTAGTGGTTTAGGTGAAGGAATTTTGTTAGTTTGATTTCCAAAGAAGAAGAAGAGCAAAACTTCAACAGTCCTTAAGTTTGTTCTTTTGTCAAAAATTTTACAATGGACTATAAATGTTCCCTTATTTTGATGGCTTCCCTGTTTGGCTTCAACCAGTGTTGGTGTCTTCTGATTTGAGTGGAGGTACTTGCTGTTGAGTTAGATGGTGGAAGTCTTGCTTTATAAATTGTCCCAAATAGAAGGAAATCATCCTCCATTACATCTTCACCTAAGGCCTGGGATGGATATAGGAGCAGCTTTATAAATTGTGCTGGGCTAGACAATTGTAATACTTAAATTCTCGAGCTTCATTTGCTGCTGTACCATAGCATCTTCTGTTCTCTACACGGTCTAGACTCAACAGCCATAGCTTCACATAAGAGTGGCATGTGAGTGTGAAGAAACAGATGCAAATGAGTTTGGGGTGGTAGACGCAACGTTGCAATCTCTCATCAATCACAAGCCAAGCAAATCTGATTCCTCTTTGGTTATTGATAATGTATAGACCTGGCTCGAGAAGTTGGAATTGAACATTCAAGATCTTGAAGAAGTGCTTGAATACCTTTCTAGGAGTATTTTCAAAACTAGAG
Source organism: Quercus variabilis (assembly GCA_030445155.1). NCBI lineage: Eukaryota > Viridiplantae > Streptophyta > Magnoliopsida > Fagales > Fagaceae > Quercus > Quercus variabilis. Next base: position 46,966,606 of record CP129453.1, read on the forward strand.
TTTCCCTTCTGAATATCTTCAACCACTAGCCCAAATATTGTCAAGGGCGTTCATTTTTGCCCGTAAACAATTACAAAATCATACAGCTTATATACATGTACATGAATGCGACAAATATATTTTCACTTAAGATTCTAAAGCTATTCAATGGTTTAAAAAATTTCTTTCTTATTTCTTGCTACTTATCGCTCTTCCTAGATAATCAATTTTCAGTATTAGTACAAGATTTTATTTAATTCTTGAATATTTGTTATCAAAATACCCTAGTCAGCCTCCAATTTTGGCTAGGATAGAAAGTATGCATATAAAGAAATGGGATAATTACAAATTACCCACATGTGGTTTAACCCGAATTTAACTTACCCATCTGTGGTTTTATTTTTTACACTTTACCCACTCATGGTTCATTCCGTCTATGCTCCGTAACCCAACTCTAATTTTTCCATTACTCTAACACGTTTCATCCAAAAATCAAACAAGAAATCATATCAAACACTCCTCTCCCACACACTCTCTACGCTTGCTCACCCACTTGGGAAAAGGGACATTTGATATCAGCTTCCATAACAGGATTCACCATTTGTGAACAGATGTGACACCAATACCTTGCTGCCATTGTTTCCTCCATTTTTTCTCCTCCCTTTTTTCCCCACCTCCACCACTACCTTTGACTCTGTCATGATAAAAAATTTAAATTTTAAAACACCCCAAAAAAGCAAAAGAACCTGGTTAAAATTGTGAACAAAGATAATCTAGTAAGCAAAAAAAAAAAAAAAAAAGGTGTTTTTGAAATTGATATATTATAACAAAAATTGTTGGATCCACAAATAAAGAAAAATAAATGAGATTGAGAGAAATTTTGCACTTACCAAGACCTAGAAGAGGAACAAGAGAAGAGAGCGAGAGCAAGTCCAAAATTAAAATCTAAACAAAAATTTATAAAATTTGGCTTTTGGGTATTGGATATTGGAGAAAATAAGGGGGGTTTAGACTCAGCAATTTATGTTTTCATAAAAACAAAAATTGCCGAGTCTAAACCCTTTTTATTTTCTAAGATCCCAAGTGGGTGAGCAAGCGTAGAGTGTGTGGGAGAAGAGTGTTTGATCTGATTTCTTGTTTTATTATTTGATGAAACGTGTTAGAGTAATGAAAAAATTAGAGGTGGGTTACGGAGAACAGACGGAATGAACCACAGGTGGGTAAAGTGTCAAAAATAAAACCACGGGTGAGTAAGTTAAATTTGGACTAAATTGCAAGTGGGTAATCTATAATTATCCCTAAAGAAATAATTAAGTTACATAGCCGTCCACCATTAAATCATTCATAAAAATTGCTCTGCTTGCATGATTACATGTAAATACTAACATGGTCACCTAAAAGTTACATGAAAGTACATAAAAGTGGCAGTTGGGCAAAAGACTATTAAATTCTTCGGAACCTACAGTAAGCAAGGAGTATAAAGTACAATATGTTTTATGTACAAAAAAAGACTGTTATAACTAAGCATCAAAGTTCACAAGGTACAAAAACCAACAAGTTCACAAAGAACATAAGTACATCACTAAATTATCAACTCCTAACTCCCCTGAAATCAAAGTCAAACATAGTCCCCTTTATGTAAAGGGATGTCTCAATGAGCTCTAGCCTTACACTCCTTAATCTCTTTAATATCTTGTTCAATATGATTTTGATAATGTAGAATCTGATGTAAGCAAGGTAGAATCTGCTACAGGAGATCCATCATATCATATAATGTAGGTTGCGCAATACCAAATGAAGACGGTTTGGTCTCAGTAGCCATAGCATCTACAATCTCATCAATATCTGGATCTAAGTAATCTCATCGGAATCATAGACAATGTGGCTTGAACGTTTTACATGAGATAAACTTAGCTAAAGTGTACTACTCTTAGTGGCAGATAAGGGCTTTGCTAGAGCAGCCTAAGCACTCGATGTAGACGATTTTAAGGGTAGTAAATTTGGCATAAAAGGTGTGTTTGTGGGGAGTAAAAGTAGACATTCATCTAGGCTGCAATACAAAATTAACAAGAAAATTAATAGAAAGAGCTGGTAAAAAAAAAAAAAAAAAAACAATACAGAAAATAGGGAAAAATTACACTAAACTCCTCATCCATAAGGTAAACTATTCCCTTAAAGCTAGTGATTTATACCAATCTACTTATTTAGATAAAAAAAATATGGAGAATATAATTCATTGCAAATGGCCAATAAAGAGTCAAATGACTTAGCAACTAGATTGCCAACACATAAAACAATATACACACCAAGTGCTAAAATATCACCCATTGGCAAGCTCACTAAATTGCACTCTAAATTGTGTTTTCCTTCTCTCTTGTTCCACTAGTTGAAAAGAGACAAATAAAAAATGAGTTAGCAATTGAAGGCGCTGAAAATTAAAATGATGTCTTTATAGCCCACAAAAGTTACTAGAAATACATCAAAATAAACTCGAATATATATATATATATATATATAAACAGAGACTTCATGTGAGAGTGCATGAGGTCCTGGCACGTGGCACTCTAATATTGCATTTAACTTTTTTTACCTTTTTTCATTAAGTTTTTTTTACAGTTATCCAATAAATCATAGTAACTTATTTTTACTATTATATAAATTTAGCATTTTTTTACCTCTTTTTATTAAGTTTTTTTTTTTTACTGTTACTTAATAGATTATAGTAACTTATTGCATTTAACATTTTTTACCTTTTTTCATTAAGTTTTTTTTACTATTACCTAATAAATCATAGTAACTTATTTTTATTATTATATAAATTTAGCATTTTTTACCTCTTTTTATTAAGTTCTTTTTTACTGTTACCCAATAGATCATAGTAACTTATTTTTACTATTATATTGATATGAGTTGTTGTTGATAATTAGACCAATTAGACCAAAAGTTATTCACTATAAAATTGATTACCTTTTAAAAGTAGACCAAACCTTATGAAAAACTTAGGCTCAGTTCTTACCTTACATATTATGACCTAAATTTGACTATTTCCACATGTAAATCAAAGCAAAAACTCTTACCCTCTTACAAACTCTCTTCTTCCTCTCCCATGTATAGATGATACTTCTAGAAAATCTCATTCTCATGAAATATCTCTTCATTTTTTTCCCAATTTCAATTCAATATGCTTTTGTCTATTAATAATATTCTATGCAATTTATGCAGATAAATTCTCTGTCATCAACCAGTGCAACAAAAATATATATAAATCTTGAGATCTCTCAGGTTGTTGAAATAATTGACAAGTGCATATTTCTAAAATTTATAATAACAAAAAATTCTAATAAAGAGCATATACTATCTCACAAAATGCCATTAACTTAATATTTTCTTTAAAAAAATTCAATGATAGGAATAGTAAAAAACATGATCCTATACAAGAAATACCAAAAATACATGCAAAACAATTTTCATAGGAGGATTTATCTTTAAATAATATGAAGACAATAGTAAAAATAAAATGCATTGAATGAGATCCTACAAAAAAGGTTTGTTAATTATTTCAAATTCTACTCATCATTTATGTATAAAAATAATAATAGATCATATTATTTACATTAAAAAAAATACATATTAATTTCAAAGTTCATTGCAAGATGTGAACTGTTAGAGTATTGCAATAATAAGTAACATTGATATAACAATAGGTTGGTATTACATTTTGTGCATACCTTGTGAAAGGAATGTCAAATTACAAACATGATCATTTTGGTGTGCAAAATGTAAAACAAAAATAAATCTTTCTATCCCAAAGTTAGAGGCACTCACATTAACTACATACTCTCCAAATATTTATAATATATTTATCTCACTATAACTATTATATATATACAATTGCAAACTACTTTAGATACAGGATTCAAATTGAAGTTTTTAATGCAACTAACAAAACAAAGTTTGTGATATTTGATCGAGATGCCGAGAAAATCTTAAATAAATCTACAAGATTGAGATTTTGCTGAAAAATAAACTAAGGTACAACTTATTTAAATTATTGTAAAAATATTGATATTAGAGAAGGAATCTTACATTATTTGAAAAAGAAAATTAGGAAAAAAAATGGATTTCTCTACTTCATTTGAATGAATTCAATCTAAAAGATGGTTTTGAAAATTATATAATTGCTAAGATTTTTGATGCGACTTCAAATGATAAAAAGGTATGGAAGAAAAAAAAAAACACAATTCAACATGCTATGTTAATTCTTTTTGCTACACTATTCCAAAGGTAACAAAAATAAAAAAATTTACAAAAAATTGTCACATCATTGAAATTTAATATAAATGCAAATACCTATGAAAAATCTTAGTGACAAAGTCCAAACTTTGTAAGATCTAATCAAGAATCTCTCGGTGCCAATTTATTAGTAATTAACACAAATGATGCAACAAAAGGAAAAAATGATGAAAGCTCAAAAATTGAACAAATATGGATGGACTAAATTTCAAATGTTGAAGATGAAGAAACTGATAATGACAACAAGCGTCACCATACCACAATAACAAAGCATTGAAGAAGAAGAAAAATCGTAATGAAGCTTTTTATTTCATCGCATAATAAAAATCAATAATATAGAATGAATTAATATGCTTTTATCAACTTTTATTTTACAATATTACTCAAAGTTGTTTTCATTATTGCTCATTACTTGAACAAAATAATTATAATAGATATATGTGTGCAATTTATATTAATTGTTACTTTTTATGATGAACTCATTACTAACAAAGTTTTATAATAAATATGCTATAATATATGTATAATATTTTCCAAAAACAATTTTACATAAAACATTGTAACATTATCCGTGCATCACACGAGAAACTTACTAGTGTAGTAAAAGGACAATTCCTCTGTTCTTGAATGAGGTCTCCAAATGGAATACAACATGAATTTTAGCATGTAGCCTAGATTTTATAAATAATTATTAGAGTTTTGAAAAGACACCTAAATATTCATTTGGAGTCTATAGAATAAATTAACAACTTGAACTAGTCCTAACTTTTTAGATCCTAATGAGTTTAACCCATTTAGATCTTCATTTGGCCTTGATTGCCGCTCATCATGACACTCAAATATTTTAGATCCAATTCTGAACGACACTCAATGACCCCAAAGGTGGAATCTAATTTTAACAACTTGGACTTGAGTTCTTAAAATAATGCATCTGTCTTATGATCTGAAAATTAACACCAAATAATAGAAAATAATTATTCTAGCCAATACTAAGCATGAGGAAGCAGGCATCATATCCTCTAAGTCTAAGATAATGCAGTAGTCATATCTCACACAGGCATTTCATCAAAAAGTTGTATAGCATACTCAAGACCAATATACTTTTTTATTCAATTTTCTCTCCCCCAATCACACCCCCACATCTCCTCTCTCTCCCTCTCTAATTTTTTTATATTCAATTTACTCTCTCACACACTTCTCCACGTCCTCTTCATCTCTCTCTCTCTCTCTCTCTCTCTCTCTCTCTCTCTCTTTGTGCCTCTCTTTTTATCAGATAGGGCCACATTAGAAAATATATTTGTTTTGTTAGTTTTTTAATATAGAGGGGTTTGTTTAAATTATTTTAATGTGTTACAATCTTAAAATAAAAGATATGATGTAAGGTCTATTGTAAAATAATGTATCTATATATATATATATATATATTAATAGACAAAACTCAGAGAAAGTTTTATTAGAATTTCAAATTAGAGTATAATTTTGTGTTTTGTCTAAATTTATGTGAGAACCAAACCATAAAATCCTTTCTTAATTTTTGTGCCAAATGAATTATATATATATATATATATATATATATATATATTTAAAATCAAACTAAGAGAAAATATAATTTATATTCTAAATTGGGTAACTAATTTTGCATCATGTGTCTTATCTAAAAATTAAAATTTTTTTGGCATGAAATAGCACTTAGAACAGAAGTTAAGAAAATCATAATAATCACGTTCATTCACCTAAGCAAAAACATTTAATCTGCACGTTTCAAAATCCCTACCATCCCATTCATTGTTCCTATAAGCATAAAACATACAACCCTTCAGAAACATTCAGTCACATTTTCCACAAAAATAAAAAATAAAAAAAAATAGTATGCCTCCACCACTTAAAAGTTAAAACTCACACAAATTTTCATTCTCACATAGATCTTCACATTCAGCTTTCATTTATCTCCAAATGCATAATATTTGCTCTAAGTTTTTAAAGGCATTGAAGGTATTTTTAATTATGTCTCTATCTCTCTTGCTTTCATATTCTTATTTACTTTTTTTTCCCCCCCTCAATTTAGGCTGCAATCTGTGCAATCGGTTTTTTTTTTTTTTTTAGTGGTATGATGAAGATCGAAAAAGCAGAGTCTCCATTAACAAAAAAAAAGCACATACTCCTAAGAAAAGGTGAGTAAAAGTTTTCCTTTCTTTTTGTGAAAATTTTGTTCTTGAATTATATATTTATATTTTAGTTTTTCTATGATTAATGTTGCAGGTATTGTTGGTAATATTCATAGGGCTTGAGCTTTGGACAATTCACATAGAAAATTTGTGTTGACTGGTCTGTTTGATTATTACTATCGGTAAATTTGTCCAGCACCACAAATTAATCCCCCACCCTCTCTTTTTTCAATTCCTTTATGTTAATGTTTGATGATGCCGAAAATATCAATAGTGAGTTGCACAAGGCTCGTATCCTCAAAACCGACACCTGCACAACAAGAAAAGGAGAAGACCTAACAGAGAGCACCGGTGTGGTGCCGGCCAAATACCCTCCGAAAGTCAAGTTAGAACTTCTTTCAACTCTAGAGTGCTAGAGAGGAGTCAATTGTGTGTACCTCGATTTATGAGAGTATTGGGGCTTTTATAGTAGTAGGGGGTTGACCTTTCTTCCTTGGAGCAGAAGTCTTTTCCATATAGGAATCCTTATAAGCGTAGATTGCGAAGTCCTTTCCTTATAGGAATTTGTCATTGAGCGTGGTGGCCAAGCAAAGGATTTATTGGAACCGTCGGCCTCTTACCCGTCGGTTAGTCTCGTTCCCTACGTCGATAAAGAGCCGTCAGCCTTTTTGAACATAATTGGCCCTTGAGCTTTTCTCGGATCTCCCTAACCGTCAGCATGTCTTTTTCCATCAACGCATTAGTCCATAATGTCCATCGTGACTGGCCTATCAGCCTGAGCAGAAGCTGACGGGTTAAGCTCATGATACTTGCTATGATTCTTCCATATCAGTTGCCCCCTACTCCATATCTCTGTCGGCTATACTTGACGGGTTATGGAGTTTTCATTCGTCACTACCTGCTGTTTTGGCCAGGGGAGAGAAAATAATTAAAGCTGACACCCCAGAATTAAATGCTAGGACACGTGGCGTGCTCGGGTTGGCTCCGCGTCTGGATGTGGGCGTCGCTTCGTCTTCCGTGCGTTTCCCTTATATATATATATGGCCCACCTCTTCCTATTTTCACTATTTCACTTTCACTTATTCTTGGAGAGCATATCCGTCGCCTACATTCTATCAGTTCTACCAACGTTCCTCTCGTCACTTCTTCAACCGTTACTCTCAGAAAACTTGTAAGTTTCCTTTCTTTCCTCGCACACTTTCAATTATTTTCTTTAAAGTGAGGTCGTCAACCTAGGTGCTTAGTTTACACCCGTCACTTGTAGGTAGATGTCGAGTGACGCGTCGAGTGACCAGTCGTCGGTCCGCGAAAGAGCGGGCTACGACGAGGTGTTTAGTTCAGGCTCAGGTAGTGAGTCTGAGAGTTCCTCCTGGTCGTCAGAGAGGGAGACGTCAGCCCATGCTCCCGTCGAGGAAGTAGGAAGTCAGGGAACCGGCGGCCAGGAGGAGGAAGTAGGCGAGGAGGGTGAAGTTGGATTAGGAGAGGGAAATAATGACGAGGAAGAAGGTGACGAGGAGTCTTGTGAAGGGGATTTTGAAAGTCCTGGAGGTAGTCGTCCCTTCATCCTTCCCAAGGACTAGGCTGTGAATAAGTTCCTTCCAAAGATAACACTTAAAATTTTTAACGAATTACGCACCCGTTTCCAAATCCCTGACCATATTCCTATCCGTCTACCTAGGGAGGGTGAGAAATGTTATACGGGAAGAACTGCAGACGTTGGCATGTATGATGCCATGTTCGCTGCCGGGTTGAGACTGCCTCTGACGGCTTTACACCGTCAGCTGGCTGATTTCCTTGGTATATCCGTCAGTCAGATTGCTCCAAACTCGTGGAGAATCTTTATTAGTGTTGAGGTACTGTGGGGTCGTCTAAGTGGAGGCCACCGTCAGCTTTCCCTAGATGAATTTTTCTACTGCTACAGACCCCGGCACCTTTCTTCTTCAAAGGGGATGTATCATTTTGCCGTCAGGGAGAAGGAGTTGAGGCTGGTGTCTGAGATGCCAGATTCTAATAGAGCCTGGAAGAATAGGTTCTTTTTTGTGGAAAGGACGGACTGGGTGTGCCGTCAGAAAGAGTGGGAAACAATTCCCTTTGGTTGTTTTGACAACACTTGGGGGTTTGTTAAGGAGTCAGGTTTTAGTCGTCAGCTTTTATCCTCGTCAGTTTGCTACTTATTTCAATTTATTTTTGAAAAGGTACTAATGTAGCCAAATTATTCTTTTTCAGCTTTCACTCGTCCATCAATAACCGACGAGCAAGAAGACTTCATCCGTCGGGTTTTGGAGATACCTATAGAAGAGCAATCGTGCCGGGACTTGATTACCCTCGACACTCTTTATACGTACTACGGGGGTCCCGAACCGACGCCTGAAGCTCGTAGATTGGAAGAGTTTGCCCGTCACCATAAGTTCCTTGACCTATTCATTACGTCACTCTTTGTACTTTTAGTCGTCAGCTTTCCTTATGCGTTTTTTGCAGAAATGGATGTAGCTAAGGAATGGATCAGGGCTGCCGCTGCCCGTTAGAAGGAGGAAAAGAAGGCGAAGAGGGAGGCGACATCTACATCTGCCCCCCAAACCGTCGCTAAGGGTTCCCAGAAGAGGAAAACTGACGGGGCGGTCATTCGTCCGTCGAAAAAGCCAACCGTCACTCCTGGAAAGTCGCCCCCCACGTCGGGCCATGGAGCCGGGAAGGGTATTATGACCTCTTTTGGTCCCGTCCTGCAGGGACCCCATAGCCTGCTGACGCATAAGGATTTTTCCGTCGAGGCTGTTAGAGCACTCATAAGACCAACGAATATAGATCCTTGCGCTTAGCTGGGGATGGAAGAACTGGGGTCGTCAGCCTTGTTCGATCTCTCGCGGGTAAGCCGTCAGTTTTTTTCCTTTTTTGACTGACGTGCCTAATTTTTCCTTTTTGATAACTGACGGTCATATCTTTTTCTAGGCTTTGGTTCGTGTGAAGGCGCTGCAAGATCGGTGCGTGGCCAAGGAGGGGGTCGTCACTCGTGTTAACAAGTATAATGCCAACATGCGAGACCAGCAGGCTCAGTATAAGGAGGCGGTGTGTACACTTAACCTCGAGCTAAAAGAGGTGAGGGGGAAGCTAGAAAAGGTGAGCCGTCAGAGGGACAAACTAGAAGGAGAGCTGTCGAACCTTCGTGGATAGTTGGAGACGGCAGGGGCTAACGCCGTTGAGAAATTCAAGGCGTCAGATTCCTTTATCGATTCTTGTGGTGGCTATTATGGCACGGGATTCGATGACTGTCTCAAACAAGTCGCGTTAGCTTTTCTTGAGTTGGACCTATCTGGAATTACCCTAGACGACGCTCAGCCTATGACGCCTACAACTGATGCCGTCATTGCTGGTGTTGACGACTTGGTTGATTCTCCCCCTCATAGAGGTAGTGGGGTTGTCTTGGCCCAACCTGCTGTGAACCTTCCAACAACTGTCGTGACTCCTCCTGTGGTGCTGCTTGACGGAGAGGACCCTTCTGCTAAATAGAAAGAATTTTTTAAGTGACGGTTTTTTATTTTTGTTGCCCATTTTTTTTCTTTTTTATCTATGTAGCAAATAGCTTTATTAAGTGCCCCTTGGGCACCAATGTGTAATATTTTGACAACTTTTTAAATGCCTTTTTGGGCTTGGATTTGTTTATAACGCCGTCGCTCTTTATTACTTGTACGTAGCTACTTTTGCTTGGTTTATTTAACTTTCATGTTTCGAAACCAGGATTGTGGGCCCTTTCAGTTTAGTGTACCGTCAGTTTCACTAAACCATCGGTTTCACACTTTGAGCTTTCTAGTGTGAGTTTGCTTAATAAATTCGTCAGTTTTTTGATCATGATTGTAGAAAGCTTTGGCAAAATCCTATTATCTCGTGACGAGGTCATCTGCCTTATGGACTTGTCCATTTGCGGACTGACGGATTCAGCCTTTTTTAGACCGTCAGTCTACTGGCTGAGTTTATTGGTTCGCGCACTCCGTCAGTATTTTATTTAGTCTGTCAACTTTGGTCGTTTTGTCCATTTTGTGGACCCGATCATTTTTATACCGTCGGTTTAGTTGATTTGTTAATTTTTTGGACCTGGTCATTTTTTAGACCGTCGGCTGTTTTGGCTCGTCCAGTTTGTGGACTTGGTCATTTAGACCGTCAGCTTTTTGGCTCGTCCATTTTTGGACTTAGTCATTTTTTTTAGACTGTCAACTTTTTGGCTCGTCCATTTTTTGGACTTGGTCATTTTTTAGACCGTCAGCTTTTTGGTTCGTCCATTTTTGGACTTGGTCATTTTTTAGACCGTCAGCTTTTTGGTTCGTCCATTTTTTGGCTCGGTCATTTTTTAGACCGTCAGCTTTTTGGCTCGGTCATTTTTTAGACCGTCAGCTTTTTGGCTCGGTCATTTTTTAGACCGTCAACTTTTTGGCTTGTCCAATTTTGGACTTGGTCATTTTTTAGTCTTTATTGACCTTATATTTGTAAGTAGAAACTTCAGTGGTTCTGAGTGAACTCTCATTGTTATGCATTAATATAAAAGGTAGTCTGGAAACAAAATCTGCCCATTTTGGGCTTATTGTAGCAAAAACATAAGTAGGAGAAACTGCCCGTTGGGCTTATTGTAACAAATACTTAAAAAGGTAATCGATAAGTCTTAGTATTCTCAAAAAAAGGGTGTTGCTTTTCATGTCGCCGCCCCTACTGGTAGTATTTCCGTAAGTGTTCCGCATTCCATGGATGTGGTAGCTTCCGTCCGTCCAATGTCTCTAGATGGTAGGTGCCCTTCCTTTGCCATGCCGTAACTCGGTAGGGTCCTTCCCAATTCGGGCTGAGCTTTCCTTGGGTAGGGTCTCTTGCTGCACCTATAACCTTTCTTAGAACGAGGTCTCCCACCTGGAAGTTTCTGTGTCTGACCCGGGAGTTGTAATTTTTGGCCATGCGGTCCTGGTACCGTGTAAGCCTTTATTCTACTGCCATCCTGACTTCGTCCACCAGATCAAGCTGCAGACGTATGGCCTTGTCATTCCTCTTTTCGTCATGGTTGTGCACCCTGTAGCTTGTAAGGCCGACTTTGGCTAGGATGATTGCTTCGTTCCCGTACTTTAGTCGGAATGGTGTCTCTCCTGTTGGTGTCCTTGCTGTTGTCTTGTAGGCCCATAGTATGCTCGGCAACTCATCAGCCCATATGCCCTTTGCCCCCTCGAGCCGGGTCTTGAGAATTTTTAGCAAGGACCGGTTTGTGACTTCGACCTGTCCATTGGCTTAGGGGTAGGCAGGGGAGGAGTAGTGGTTCCGTATCCCTAACTGCGAGCAGAAGTCCCTGAAGGAGTCGTTGTCGAATTGCTTCCCGTTGTCCGAGACTAAGATTCTTGGAATGCCAAACTTGCATATGATGCATCGCCAAACGAAGCTCCATACGTTTTTTTCTATAATGGTGGCCAAGGCTTCAGCTTCCACCCACTTCGTAAAGTAGTCAATGCCGACAACTAGAAACTTCAGTTGTCGTATTGCTGTAGGGAACGGCCCCATGATGTCTAACCCCCACTGAGCGAACGGCCACGGTGCCGTCATCGGGGTGAGTTCTTCGGATTGTTGCTTGATGACATTGCTGAACCTTTGGCATTTGTCGCAGGCCTTCACATAAGCCTCGGCATCCTTTTGCATTGTTGGCCAAAAGTACCTATTTCGTACTAGCTTGTGTACTAGCGACCTTAATCCTGAGTGGTTTCCACAGATTCCTTCGTACACTTCTCTCATGACGTAATCCGCTTCTTCAGGACCTAAGCATCGTAGGTAGGGGCGGGAGAAACCTCTTTTATACAAAACATCTCTTCTCAGCACGAACCTTGCTGCTTGAACCTTCAGTTTTCTTGCCGCCTCCTTCTCATTCGGTAATATGCCGTTTTTCAAGAAAGAGGTTAATGGCATGGTCCAATCGTTTTGGGGACCGAGCTCCTGTACGTTGACCGCATTTATGAGTGGAGAGAGCTGTGGGAAAGAGAGTGTACTACTAATGGTGACCATGTGTTCGGCTGAGGCGGCTTTGGCCAAGCGGTCGGCTTGCTCGTTTTCCCCCCAGGGGATCTGTGTAATTTTGACCTTTAGCTTGTTCATCCTCCTTCTTGCTTGGTCCAGATACTTCTTCATTCTTTCGCCTTTGCATTCATACTCCCCACTTATCTGGTTAACTATGACTTGGGAGTCACAGTAAACGATCACTTTCTCGGCTTTCGCTGCTTTTACGAGGTCGAGCCCTGCTATCAAAGCTTCATACTCCGCCTCGTTATTGGTAGTGGGGAATTCAAGGCGGACCATACACTCTACCGTATCTCCTTCAGGTGACCGTAGTACGACGCCGGCTCCGCCGGCTTGTCTGTTGGAGGATCCATCTACATGTATGCTCCACTGCGGGGATTCCTCTGCCCCCCCCCCCATCCTCACCATTCGTGAATCCTGCTATGAAATCTGCCACGACCTGTCCCTTGACAGCGGTGCGCGGGCAATATTGGATGTCAAACTCGCTTAATTCTATGGTCCAAAGTGTCAAGCGCCCGGCAGCATCTGGGTTGCTCATTGCCCGTCGGAAAGGCTTATCAGTTAAGACAATAATCATGTGGGCTTGAAAGTACGGCTTCAGTTTGCGTGCTGCTGTAACTAGCGCGAAAGCAAGTTTCTCCATGGGTGGATATCTTTCTTCAGCTCCGCGTAACGCCCGGCTAGTGTAATACACGGGTTTCTGTACTTTCCCTTCTTCTCTGATCAAGGCGGCGCTGACAGCGGCTGGGGAGACAGCGAGGTAGAGAAAGAGTTCTTCTCCTGGTTGCGAGGGACTCAGCAGTGGTGGGGAAGAGAGGTAAGCTTTCAACTCTTCAAACGCTCGTTGGCATTCAGCGGTCCACTCGAAAGACCTTTTTAATGTGCGAAAGAAGGGTAAGCACTTGTCTATTGTCCTGGAGACGAACCTGTTTAGCGCTGCTATCTTGCCGTTGAGGCTTTGTACTTCCTTCACATTCTTTGGTGGTGCCATCTCCATTATAGCCCGGATCTTGTCTGGATTGGCCTCGATGCCTCTCTGGGAAACCATGAATCCTAAGAATTTTCCTGCCGTCACCCCAAAGGCACACTTTCCTGGATTAAGCTTCATGTTGTAAGAGCGAAGGGTGTTGAATGTTTCCTTGAGGTCTTCTAAATGATCTTCTTTCCTTCGACTTTTAACCAGCATATCATCCACATACACCTGGACGTTTCTCCCGATCTATCGTGCGAACATCTTGTTCATAAGCCTTTGGTATGTTGCGCCCGCATTTTTTAGACCAAACGGCATTACCTTGTAGCAAAATAGGCCTTGGCTAGTTACGAAGGACGTTTTTTCTTGATCATCATCGTGCATCTTGATTTAGTTGTAGCCGGAGAAAGCGTCCATGAAGCTTAACAGCTGGTGTTGAGCCGTAGAGTCTACTAGAGTGTCGACTCTCGGGAGGGGGTGGCTGTCTTTAGGGCACGCTTTGTTTAGATCGGTGAAGTCTACACACATCCTCCATTTCCCGGAAGCTTTCTTGACCATCACTACGTTTACTAGCCAGTCAGGGTAGTAAACTTCTCTAATGAAATTTGCCTCTCGTAGCTTGCGGCCTTCTTCGGCTATGGCTTGATCCCGTTCTGGGGCGAAAACTCGCTTCTTCTGCCGGATAGGCAGAAAGGATGGTGATACATTCAACCTATGCACCATGACGGAAGGATCTATTCCTAGCATGTCCTCGTGACTCCAGGCGAATACGTCCCGATTCTCTTTGAGGAATGCTGTAAGCGTTCGCCGGATTGCAGGACTTGCAAGGGTTCCAATCCTTGTTGTCTGGTCAGGTATGGAGTCGTCCAGGGGTATTTCTTCAAGCTTCTCGACTGGCTCCGTCGCGCTCCGGTGCTCTTCTATGCTCATGGTTTGGAGGTGATCATCCATTTCCATCATGACCACATAGCATTCGCGTGCGGCAATCTGGTTTCCACGTAGTTCTCCGACTCCGTATTCTGTTGGGAACTTGATCATTAAATGATAAGTTGAAGTTGCCGCCTTCCACGCGTTGAGGGTGGGTCGCCTTAGGATAGCATTATAGGCGGACAAATGGTCAACCACGAGGAACGTTACGTCCTTCGTGATTTGCTGGGGGTAGTCACCTGCTGTCACAGCCAACGTGACCGCGCCCAGCGGAAACACCTTTGCACCCCCAAAACCGACAAGTGGGGCATTCGTTGGAACTAGTTGTTCCCTGCTAATTTTCATCTGCTGGTATGCCGGGTAGTACAAGATGTCTGCCGAGCTGCCATTGTCGACCAACACCCGATGCAAGTTGTAGTCCCCAACCCGTAGGCTAACAACAAGCGCGTCGTCGTGCGGATGGTGAATACGTTGCGCGTCTTCTTCCGAGAACTCGATTACGGGGCTCTCCCTTTGGGCTACATTTTGCACTGGACCCGTCAACTGGATGTTTTGGACCATCCGGAGGTACGTCTTTCGAGACTTTTTGGACGTTCTGGTAGCCATCCCTCCTACAATCATTCGTATGTCACCAACGGGAGGTCTTGGATGGTCATTGTCTCGCCGGGGAAGGTGCTCTAGAGGTGCTGGATCTGCTCTTTCCTTGCTTACGAATTTCTGTAATTTCCCTTGCCTTATAAGGGCCTCGATTTGCTGCTTCAAGTCGTAACAGTCGGTCATGTCATGGCCATGATCTCGGTGAAAGCGGCAGTACTTGTCTCTGGAACGCTTATTAGGATCCCCCTTCAGCTTTCCAGGGAAGGTCAGGGCCCCTTCGTCCTTAATTTGCATTAGGACTTGATCTATTGGGGCGGTCAGCGGGGTGAAGCTTATGAATCTCCCTCCCGAAGGCTTAGAACGCCTTTCGTCTCTTCGATCTCCTGTTCTGGGTCTCTTTCTCCCTTGGTCTGGTTGGGCATCTTCCTGCCTCTCCCTTTTTCTTGGCTTCTCTTCTCGGGCCTGCAATGCGTCCTCAGCATTCATATACTAGGTAGCCTTGTAGAGTACTTCCGACATGGTCTTCGGGTCATTTTTGTATAGGGAGAACAAAAACTTGCCCTTTCGCAACCCATTTGTGAAGGCCGCTACAAGTATTTTATCGTCGGCCTCGTCAACCGATAGCGCTTCCTTATTAAAGCGCGTTATGTAGGATCGTAACGTCTCGTCCTCTCTTTGCCTGATACTCATCAGGCATGCCGTGGACTTCTTATACCTGTGTCCCCCAATGAAGTGCGTAGTGAATTGGGCGCTTAGCTCCTTGAAGGTGCTGATAGAGTTGGGCGTCAGCCGGCTGAACCATACCCTTGCGGGGCCTTTGAGTGTTGTGGGAAAGGCCCTGCACATGATCTCATTTGCTACCCCCTGAAGATGCATCAGGGTTTTGAAAGTTTCCAGGTGGTCCAGAGGATCCTTCACCCCATCATAACTATCTATATTCGGCATGCGAAACTTGTGGGGTAGGGGGAAGGAGTTCACGGCCACGGTGAAGGGCGAGTCGGTACGGTTGACCAGATCATCAAGATCACTAGAGACTCGCCCCTTAAGGGCGTTCATCATGACCTCCATCTGTTCCCTCATCGCCTGCATCTCAGCGGCAATATATGGTGGAGTCGCATCTGTAAGGGACGGCACGCTCACGTGCTGCCTCTCCGGCCTGCTTGGGGCGTGGCTGCCCTCAGGTCTCTCCTGATTCTTGCTAGTCCCTTCCTGATCTTCTGGTTGGCCATTTAGTGCTGCATCCTTCTGGCGCAACTGTTCTTCCAAGTCGAGGTTCCGTTTGGTGAGACGCTCTACGGCGGCACCGAGAATCCGAACTTGTCTCTCGAGGGCAATCGTGGGTGGCTCCTTTCCTTGTACGTCATTAGTAGTCGCCATTGAGCGAGTGAGTACCATGCAACCCTTTAGTCTGGGAAACG
Organism: Quercus variabilis; assembly: GCA_030445155.1. NCBI lineage: Eukaryota > Viridiplantae > Streptophyta > Magnoliopsida > Fagales > Fagaceae > Quercus > Quercus variabilis. Next base: position 46,982,985 of record CP129453.1, read on the forward strand.
AGAGTATGGCTTAATTAATCGTTTCCCACAGACGGCACCAACTGATGATGCCGAAAATATCAACAGTGAGTTGCACAAGGCTCGTATCCTCAAAACCGACACCTGCACAACAAGAAAAGGAGAAGACCTAACAGAGAGCACCGGTGTGGTGCCGGCCAAATACCCTCCGAAGGTCAAGTTAGAACTTCTTTCAACTCTAGAGTGCTAGAGAGAGGTTAATTGTGCGTACCTCAATTTATGAGAGTATTGGGGCTTTTATAGTAGTAGGGGGTTGACCTTTCTTTCTTACAATAGAAGTCTTTTCCATATAGGAATCCTTATGAGCGTAGATTGCGGAGTCCTTTCCTTATAGGAATCTGTCATTGAGCGTGGTGGCCAAGCAAAGGATTTATTGGAACCGTCGGCCTCTTACCCGTCGGTTAGTCTCGTTCTCTACGTCGATAAAGAGTCGTCAGCCTTTTTGAACATAATTGGCCCTTGAGCTTTTCTCGGATCTCCCTAACCGTCAGCATGCCTTTTCCCGTCAACGCATTAGTCCATAACGTCCGTCGTGACTGGCCCGTCAGCTTGAGCAGAAGCTGACGGGTTAAGCCCATGATATTTGCTATGATTCTTCCATATCAATGTTTGTTGGCCATATGATTTTCTTCTTTCGTTCATGCCAAGCCCAGATGAAGAAACCAAGTTTGAATGGGACATATATATACCTTTTGAACTTTCCCTGCCAATCCTGTTTTGAATCTTGTTATATCATTATCATGTAAAATATGTGTGGGTTGGGGGATTAATTAGTCGTGCTTCTTCCTTTTTGATTGCTTACTATAAGTCTATAAGTTTCTAGCATGCTTGAGTCTAGAAAAACCTTTGTTACGGGTTTTTGGGCTAAGCATTATTTGCTCCATTTGAATTTTTTGTTAGTTGTGTATGCTATGCAAGTTAATTTTATTCCTTTGTTTGACTTGGTTCTATGTGTTAGAATTCAAACCCACCTAATTAACCAATATTATTGTCAATCCAACATTCTCTAGCAAGGGTGCCCCTATGGTTAGGTTTAGAAGAGTGAGTCACAATGCCCCCGCCCGCCCCACCCCCATCCCCCCCCCCCCCCCCCCCCCTCTTTCATTTAGGAAAAAAAAAATAAAAAATTCATTTGTTATGTTTTATTATTTCATAGCTCTAATGCAGCTCCCTTTCTCCACCCCTCAGGACGAATTGGTTTTCCATGGTCATAGGAGGTATTTTGTAATGGCTGCTTCTTTTGCTTTGCCTACGATCTACATATGTTCTTGCAAATATAAATAAATAAATATATATATATATATATATATATATATATATTCTCAAACCCAACTACTAGATTGATATGTGGCTCAAGTCCAGTACAGTGTTTTAGAAGGTTTATCTTTATTTTTTATGAAAATAAAAAATCATTCAAAATCTGAATGCTTTTTTTTTTATATATAGATTTTTTTTTTCACAATTTCTTATTAATATTATGAAGTTTCAAAACTAAAAGAAGACAATTATTATTTTTTATTTTTTGAAAACCAGACAATTGTTAATTAAAAAAAAAAAAAGCAAGAAAATAAGTTTAAATTGCACAAAAGATATTTATTATAATATTATTCTAACTTATAACTTATATATTCATTTTAAATATTGATTTCAATTTTTTTTTTAAATCCAAATTAAAATAAACAATTTTGTTACGTCATTATGAAGTTTTCCTTTTAAAAAAAAATTATTAAGCAGGCAATTATCAAATAGAAAATAAGCAAGCAAATACATTTAAATTTCTCAAAAGATATATACAATATTACTCATATATTCATTTTAAATGTTGATTTCATTTTTGTAAATCCCAATTAATGAACAAACATTTTTATTATGTCAATTTCTCTTCATAATGACCATTGTTAACCCTAGAGTTTCATTGTATAATATTATCACTAGTAATCAATATTTTTAACAGATAAAAAAGAACGTGTGAATCTTAAATTTTCATAACATTTATTAATTTAAATCCATGTGAATCTTAAATTTTATTATAACATATTTGAAGATTTTCTATATATCATAGAAATATGATATAAAATATTCGTGCTTCCAAAATTCATAGAGTGCACTAATAATTAATTTCATGTATACTATTTTTTTTTTTTAAATTGAAAATTGATTTCATTCACATTCTAAGGCCTTTTGTTAAATTTACTAATATTTTTTGCTTTGTCTTCAACGTCCAAAATTTTCACATAAAGGAGCTCTTTTATGGATAAATATCATAGTGTACTTCACAAAATATTATTCAAATATCATACACACATATAATGTTTATGTTTATGTTTATGGTTATGGTTTTTTTACATCTGCAGTGAATCTGCAGTGAATGCACTTGTGCGCGCACACATATATATACTAGCATCTACCAAATTAAGGTTATAAAAATAAATGAGAACTAATTAATTACAAAAGAAAATTAAAAAAAAAAAAAAAAAAAACCTTTTGTTTTAAGGTAAATAAAAACTAATATAACATTAAGTAACATAACATTGGAGATGACAGTTGCAACATGCACATATTTGATTCTCAGATGTCATTTATTCTTAAATTTTTTTTAAAAATAAACTTGAGTGAGGAAGAGAAAATTGTCTGTAAAGTTGTAATAAGGAGTTCAATTAAATAGATAAATCAACTGCAAATTGTAGAATTGATATAGTCGGTTAAAGAACGCCATTTCAAAGTTGGCCATTAAATTAAGATCACCATTTCAAAGTTAGCCATAAAGCTCCCACATAAAGCGGGAACAATATTATATGGTCTTCTGTTATTGCAATAAATAAAGAAATCAAAATAATCCATTTTCTCACTATTAATTGAATTTTTGTATGAGAAAAACTTAATTTTTTTTCTCATTTACTAATTGAAGGAATTTCCAAATATCATAAAAATATGAACAAAAATATTAATTCTTAAAAAATCCATAAAGTGCATTTATAATTAATTTCATTTATACTATTTAAAACAAAATATTTTTGCAAATTTTATGTAAGTGTTATATCAAATTGCTTTCGTTCACATTCAAAGGTGTTTTGTAAAATATAATAATACTTTTGTTTTGTCCTAAAAAGTCCAAATTTCTAACATAAACATCTATTTTTAAGGTTAATATCACGTTGTAAATATCAAAAATATTTAAGTTTACGTTGATGGTTATGTTTTAATGTGTGGGCTCATGCATAATTGAATCTGAATTAAATGTCTCAGTGATGTCCTTTCTATGAATAACACCAAAGCATCCATCAAAAACTCATCTTTCCTTTCATTATGTTTTGTACATTTTAAAGTGTCTATTTATTACACTAAAATAACACGTTTTGTATTTCGGCTCATAGGTTCATGGCAAATACTACTAGAAAGCAATTACAATGGGGAACACAAAACATTGCTCCACCAACTTCTTCACAATAGCATGCATAATTTTAATGAGATGGCATATTCCATGTTTCTAATATAGTGAATTATTTTACAATTTTACCTAATGTAAATTGTGGGAGGGCCAAGGACTGTGGAACCTAGTCCAAGGATAAATCTACCAACCCAAGTAAATAAAGGCAATCAGACTTCAAGAACTACGCCCACTCGAGGATAACTAAAGAGCCAAATGGCAACTGGCACCCCCCAAAAGCCCAAGGATAAGGGAGTAGATGGCAAAGGAAAGGTACAAGACATGCAAGGGTGGAGGAAGGAAGTTTCTTAAAGAAAACACTTCCCACCCCTGCATTCAATGCTTTACACCAACTTAGCTGATTGCATTAATGAGAAAATGACCCCTGAATAGTAACTCCACAACTCATAGCTTTTTCTACCATCTCCAGAAGGATCCTAATGGGACAAGCATCCAAAGAGTTCCCCTAAGACATACAGATAGAAGGTTGAGATGTAAGAGATAAGGAAAGGAACCCCTCAAAAGAAGGGAGGAACATTTTTTTTCAAGAAAAGAGAAGCAATTGTGAAAATTAAAGAGCACCCTGTAAGAGAAATATTACCCTTGCCTATCAATAAGAATCCTATCCTCGAACCTGCCTGAGGATGACTTTGTACTAAATTGTTGTTCTTCTCACATCTAGTAGTTACACTGGTTCCATCAATCTTAAGCTTGTGATTTTCTTTGCATTGCAGCTGACTCAGCAACCCACTCTCTTGAAAAATTCATTGTTTTGGGCTTAGCTTGAAAGATTAAGCGTCACTATTCTAAATAGGCTTAGACTTTTCTTTTTGAGTCCTTACAGAAATATTTCATGTTTCTACATTCATCCATTGACATTTTCATAATAGCTTCTGTCAATATTTTCACATGCAATTTTTAAATAGTTTTATATGTAGTTAGAATTTCTATACATTTTTACTTTATGTAACTATATAAGATTTGCTTGGAGAATCTTTTTATTTCCTTAGAGCTTAATATTGAATTATAGCATCATCTTCCAATCATTAAAACATTGATTATAATATTAACAGAATTGCCAAAACAAAAGATAATTATGGATTATTACTAACCTCTGAGTAAACGCGTATGTGCTCAAAGGCACTTCTATTTATTTGTTTTGTTGTTGCAAAGATAAATAATTTTCATTCATCATAATTTGGAACTACTATATTTTTCAATCACAAAAATACCTAAGAGCGTGATGAGTGTTTATACAAAAATTTATTTTATCCACAAACGCATAACACTCATCACACTCTAGTATGTTTTGGTTAGTTAATTTTCTTCTTTTTTATATATTATTATTATTATTATTATTTGCATTTTGGTGAAATTTGCAAAAATAATAATAATAATAATAATGAAAAGATTATTACTGCATTTTGGATTGCACTAATAATATCTTATCATTTTGAAAAGATTGTGGTCTAGAAATTCAGCTATATAAATTCTACAGCCATTTTTAAATAGCATTGAGTAGGCTGCTGCTTCACATAAGGCAGAAAAGTATAAATTTTTGTAGTCTTGCAATAAGTGACCAACTACAAGTAACCTGCCAAATGACCTGAAATAATGTAATTAATAAATGTGCCAACAACCCATAGGTCTTCAATGCCCCCTATTGACCATGATTAAAACTAAGACCATAATATATTGCGGGGAGCTGTAGTGGTTACAGATTCCAAACAAATTAAAGTATTTGCTTGGAGCTGGAGGTAATGCCACAGTATTTTGCTTAAATATGCAAATTTATTTAGACCCAGAGTTGGGTTTGATCCTCTTTTGTCCACTATATATGCCAAGAAACAATCAGCTAAATATCTTCTTTTTTGATAAAATATGTTGGATTAAGATAGCTTAACTTCGGTTAATTAATTCAATTATCCAAGTTGCTTAATTAGATTCAATTGCATGCAAATCATGGAGGCACTAACAAATCACCAAAAATACTAAATACAATGGAAAATGAATTAATACGGTGATTTGTTAACAAATAGGAAAAACCTTGCAAGGCAAAAACCCCACCGAGTGATTTTAAGGTCACTCCCAAGAATCTACTAATCAACAATCAAGCGATTACAAAAATAAGGAATCTTACTAACTACCCTAGCCTATCCTGAAATACCAACCTATAGTTGAATCTTCACTCCAATATCCAATTGGACTTGATCTTGTAGTAGTCTTCTTTCCCTTTAATGCACAAATCTCCAATCTCCAATTTGTAACTAACTCTTTGCACAAATCCCAATATGTGACTAACTCTAGCAACTTGAACAAATATTGGTTGCAAAGTTCTTCACTTCATCGATAATGAAGATCTTGAAGCATTTAGTTACAAAACCTTATGGCATACAAACGCAGTAACTTCACACAAAGAAAATTAGTCTCTTAGTTTCTATATCTGTGTGTAATGGCTCTTAAAATAAACCTTATATATGTTTAGGGTTGTGGAAAAAAAAAAAAAAAAAAAAAACCCTAAACAATTACACAAGTCTAGGTTGAATTTCAGATCTAGAAAACTAAAAATCATAAATTTTGATAAATTGAGCTGCAAGCATCTGTCCAGACTTAATGAACAACTTTTCTTCACTTGTTTCTTGGACCAATCTTCATGTCTTTAATACTTGACTTGAACAACATGTTTCTTGAAGTACTAAACTCATCTTCGATCTACCCAATTACAAGTAAAGTGCATTTTGTCAAAAGATTAGCTAATTACTATAAAATATAACCCTAGCAAAATAATATCCTATTAGATTTGGTTTCAAATATTTAAAAAAAAAAAAAAAAAAAGTAACGAAGCAACAACTAATTGTGCCAAATAACCTCCGGTTATAATTCATTTTATTAGTAAAAATCTAGAACCATGGGAACTTAATACAGCAACCTCATTAGCATAAAATGCTTGTAGAGGATCCTTTAAAACCAGAACTCAAGCACAAGTGTCAGGGTCAGGGTCTACATTGCGATTAGTTAGCATGATAATTGAAATAAATACCACAACACCCCACAGAAATATGGGCATGTTACAAAGGCCTTTTAAGATTGTATAGTAAAGTTTCTCAATGATCTGTACAATTCAAATGTAAAAAGAAAAACAACAAATTTGATAGGCCACAAACTGAATGACCCTTTGTGATTATACCAATTAATTAATTAGCCAAGTTATTAATTAATCAATTAATCATGCAAACGCGTGGAAGCACAAACAAATCACCAATAAACTAAATATGCAGCGAAAATTAAATGACACGGTAATTTGTTTACGAATGGGAAAAAATCTCGCGGCAAAACCCCTCCCCCCCCGGTGATTTTCAGATCACCACTTCCGAAACTCTACTATTATCAAATCAAGTGGTTACAAGTAAAGGAATCTCAAGTACCTTACCAACCTACAATTGAACCCTTATCCCAATACCCAATTAGACTTAATCTGTAGTGACAGTTCCCACCTTTGATACACGGCTCCCAAGTACATGACTAACTAATGCGCGGATCTCAGTACGTGACTTCAAACACCAACTTAGAAGGAGAGGTTGGCTGCAAAGTTCTTCAGTTCATCCTACACGATGAAGATCAGGAAGATGCTTGGTTACAAAATTCTTTGGTGCAAATACACAGCAACTTCTTCAAAGAAGATGAACTAGGTCAAGAACTTCATCTTTTGATCACAATTTGCTTGAACAGAGTTTGTTCAATGCTTTTGCAACTTGTGTACATCTTGACGGCTCTTAAAACAATCCTTTTATATGTTTAGGGTTTGGAGGAAAGAAGACCCAAAAGTATATTCACGAATCCCAAGAAAATCAGATCAGAAAATCTGATTTTATAAATCTCAACAAATAGCATGTGTCGAGGTAGCTATCGAGTAGGTGTCAAGATTTAATGAATTTGCACTTTAGCTTGATTTTTCTTGAACAGACTTGATGACTTCAACACTTAATCTTGAAACCATGTTTCTTGAAGTATTAAAAATACCTAAAACTACCCAATTACAAGTAGAGTGTGTTTTGTCAAAAGATTAATCAATTTACATAAATAAGTGACATATGTTCTTGACAAGTGAGAACACATATGTCCTAACAATCTCCTCCTTTGGCAATTTGTGACAAAACCATAACAAACAAATGAACATATGAGAGAAGTCATAATCACTCAACTCATGTTCACTTGTTGAATACAATAAAATCTATCCTAACACAAACTCTTAAAAAACTTTGCAAGAAGAGAGTTTATGACAAGTAGACTTTGACAACCTGTATTTTTGAAATACTTTAAACAAAACTCATCAAGTCATCTTGTGTGAAACAGAAATAATAGATTGCATACAAGTATAATGAGCATGTGTATAAAGATAGAGAAGAAACAACACATAAAGAGAGAGGTAAAAGAAACATACATCCACATATAGAGAAAATAAGTACAATGTATGTAAAACTGGTCATAAGACCTCATATACAAGATCAATGTATCTATAAAGAATAGAAAAGAAAAGATCCATCAAAACCTCACTACATCTCTCAAAATATCAACACTCCACCTATCAAAAATGTCCTATACTAACTCTCCCCTTAAGATGACTACTCTCATCTCCCAAAACTACTCCCCCTTTTTGTCACGAGTGATAAAGGGTAGAGTGCCATATAGACATCTCATCAGTAGAGTTAGCATCTCCATCATCATCATCCGAAGTGTCATCATCATCACCATCATCATCATCATCCTCAGAGTCTGAAGCCGCTGGAGAAGGTGGTGAAGGAGTAGCCTCTGGAGCAAAACCACCTATGGTCGCCTGCCATCGTGCAATACAACTAACACGAACATTCACCTGATACAACTCAGAGGAGTGTATCGAGGCGAGCATCAATGCACTACAGCTGCGCCATAATGTCTCCAAAAGATACATCACCCGTAGAGGAAAAAGGAGCAGATGTAGATGGAGCAGATCTGGATGGAGCTGAACGGGAGGGAAGAGTGGAATCCGTCTGTCGTGACTTAAATTGAGCCTCACTACGTTTTATGGTAGCGGCATCTATGGCACAGATGTGTGTGAAGTGGTCTAACACAGGAAAAGGGATAGAAAAATGGCGTAAGATTCTCGTGATAGTAGAAGGAAAGATGAGCTTATCATGAGACGCCGAATCTAGATGAATATCTATGATAGAAAGGATAAAATGAGAAGGAAAATCTATAGTAAGATGCTCAAGAAGAGATAACAAAAATCGAGCACAAGACTCTGTGATGGAGTTGTACTGAGAAAGTGGATGGAGTACAAAAGTCATCACCATGTTTAGGAATCTCGGACCTTTAGCAAAAGGTCTACATGATGTGTACTGATGCTCACCCTAATCAGCTGGGCGCTGACAAAAAGTAGAAACGAGCTTATCTTTGGACATAGTCCTCAGACGCTCACAAGAAGGATAGTCAGGAAACTCTATCCTAGGAACCCTAAGCACGTCCGCAGCTAGCTGCGGTGTGATAGGGATGCACATACCTCGAACTCGAGTGAAAAAGAGAGGTATTGAACGATCAATCCCGTGCATATTGGAGTAAAACTCCTGAATGAGCATGAGAGGACATGTGACCGGGACATCACATAGTGACTCTCATCCCCTACTGTGAATGACAAAGGGAAGGTCAGTGTCAGCGAAATTCGCCAAAATGACTTAGCGTTCCAAATGAACACCTCGTCTAGAAAAGTTCTCCGAAAATGCCTTGTGGGCATCTCCATCACGGAATCAAAGATTTAGAGGAGCAGAATCAGAAGATGAAGAAGCTCCAGAACGCAAAGGGTTCCGAGTCGGAGTGGATTTATGTTTGGGTGCTATAGACACTACTAATGTAAACAGAATGAGAAAGAGATAGAGAGGGAGACAATCAGAAAAGTCCCAAAACAGTTCACATATATCAAATATATTGAACAAAGAGTACGTATGCATGGGGAATGCATGAACATGTGACATACAAATTGAAAAGCATCATGGGCTCAGCTCAATCCAATCCTACCAATACACAAACAGTGAACACACATCTAAATGCATGTAAATATCATTCTAATACACATGAAATACAATGTATGACATTTTGAACATATTTAAGTGAAAACCCAACCCAAAATTGCAAGAAAAACTCATTAATTTTGAAAAACCCCAAAAATTTTTAAAAACCCCAAAACCTAAGCTTCAAAACATGAAATGCCTGAAAAAGGAAGGAAAATGAGATCTTACCAAGTGATTAGAACCAAGGAATTGTCGAAAATCAAGTAGGTTGGAAGTTTTGAGTGAGAAAATCAAGTTTGGGAGAGGAACCGCCATGGATAGATCAAGAGAGATAGAGCAAAATGAGATCTGAATCGCGACTGAAGCTTAAAAAGGCACCTCAGTAATTCTTAACAGTTGAGGTGTCGAGAGTTGTCGAGGAAGGTGTCAAGGTAGGTGTTGAGAAAAAGCAAATCGACAGCTGAAGGTGTCGAGGAATGAACATCAGAACCAAGAACAGAAGCTCGATCGATCAGCAAGGTATCGAAGAGACAGGAGATTTCTCGACCGATCCACCAAGTGTCGAAGAGGTGTCGAGATTGCGATAATAAAAAGGCTTGAGAAGCTCGACAGATAACAAGGTATCGAGGAGGTGTCGAGCCAGATTTAAAAAGCAGTTTTTCGAGAAGAGAAAACCACAAACATGAATGCAATCTAACATACACCTCAACCATTGATCCAAACAACATATAAAGCTCTCAAAATTATCTCTCAACAAAAATTTTAAGCACATGGATCCTCAAAAACACACACACATACACTAAACAAGTCTAACTAATTTTATTTTTCAAAAACAAGTCAAAACAGTTTAGTGAGCATACATTTGTACATGTAAACACTTGTGATGGCCAAATCACATTGTACCTGCACATGTATCAAAAGTAGCAAAGAATATTGCGTGTTGTGTGTAAAAAACATCGCAAGATTGCATATGTGTATACATGTTATGACGATCAGAGATATGAGAAAATAACTTTAACTCACACACAATCATAACTGGTTGATGGGGACTATCACCTTCGAGGTACATTCTATAACTCCCACATCTCCTAAAATATACGCTTGCAACCATATTTAAAACATTTTTAATCTTTTTGCTTTTTATTTTCTTTGCATATTTTCTTTTGAGCATATCATACATGAGCATATAAAAGAGAGAAAAGAAATATCCAAGATGTTAAGCATTTGACATTGCACTTTTGCTATGCCGAAGCATACGAATGTCTTTGACACTACACTTTTGCTTTGCCGAAGCATACAGGTGTCATATTATGATTGACGAGCAACAGTGGTGAGATGGTTATTTATGCCTTTCTCTTAGAATTTTCTATTCCTACCCGTCAAAAAGAGTGATATGAGTGTTAAGTTCAAGAGATAACTTAATCTTACTTATTACAAACAAGAGCCACAAAGCTCACTTGCTTAGTTATGCATAGAGATACTTATCTAAACTACAAAAGATACAAAGTTTAGAAAATTTTGTTTCATTAGCCATCCAAGGTACACAAGTATCAAAGTACACATAACACACACTGTTTTTATATTTTTCTGATTTTTCAATTTTTTATTTTTATATTAAAAACAAAATAAACAAAATTAAAAGTAAATAAACAAAAACATGTTAAACAAAGCAAAGCATAAAACTAGACTGACTCAACAAAAATGCAAAACACACAAGCAATGCAACAAACAAGAAAAAACAAGAAGGGAAAAGAAAGTGATGAAATCACTTAGTCTTTTTTCTTCCACACCTTGGAAAAACATTTCCTTTGATTGAACCCTTGAACTGGTTGTGAGGGGGAAAAATTGAAACCATTCAAATTCAAAAGGAACATGAGAGCTTTTAGAAGATCTCCAAGAGGAGTAAGAGAGGATTGAAGCTGATTTTGGCTTCTAGATGCTATCATGTCGTTGCTCTGTTGAGTGGCTAGCCACTTGTAGCAATTTGGTTGAGTATGACCGGCAGCTCCACAATGATGACAGAGATGCTGCTTCTTTTGTTTAGGCTTTTGAGAGTTAGACTTCTTAGCCCTAGGGTTATTAGCATCTTTCTTATCTTGCTTAGAAGGTGCTCCTAAGTTAGATTTTTCCTTGTCTAAGTTCTCACTAGCTAATTCAGTTTTAACATTAGTGTTCTCAATTTCAGTATTATTAGCAGGAGAAACAAAAACAGTAGCACTAGCAAAAGCAACATGAAAGGAAGAAAGATCATACCTTAAACCTGTTCGATCCGTAGCAGATTTCTAAATGTTGAGCATCTCATCAAGCTTTACACTTAAAGTCCTCACCAATTAAGCTCTAACTTGAAACCAGGGGTGTTAATTCGGGTTAGCGTGTCGGGTTCATGTCGTGTCGAGGTAGGGGTATTCGACTAAATGGCTCAACCCTAACCCGACCCATTTAATAATCGTGTCAAGATCCTTCAACCCTAACCCGACCTGTTAATAAGGCAGATTGACCTGACCCAACCCATTTAAAACGCTTAATAAATGAGTCGTGTTGGGTTGACACAATGTAACACAACCCATTTTAACCTACATAATATTAAATATAATATCCATCTAGAAATAATTTTATTTACATCCCAAAAGCAGTGCATATACTTCAAATCTTCAACCCACATTCAAAATAATATAGTTAAACAAAAATATGATATTCATCTAGAGATAAGTTTTTTACACTCTAAGAGAAGTGCATACACTTCAACCCAAATTCAAAATAACATAGTTTAACAAAAATGAAATAATATAGTCCAACAAAAATATAATGTTCTTGGAACTCGCCAAATATAAAGTATCAATATTGAAAGAATTGGAGCAAACAGTAGACTAATCCTGACTATGACTATGATTATCATCCATAGATTCTTTGTTGATGTCCAAATTCATAACATCTTCCACAAGCTCATCCAATTTCATTTGTGCAAGTTCTATGCCAAAAATATACATATAAGTATTAGAAGTTACAAAATATAATCATGCCTTAGCAGTTTTAAAAGCAATACCCATCAGATCTAGTTTATAAACTATCTTAATAAACCCACTTGCAAGATATGTAGATGGTGTCCAACACTAATACACCAAAAAAAAAAAAAAAACACGGCACAAGACAAAAGCTACAATCATGGCCTTAATCAACAATTAATATATCTCATATATTAATAACAGCACATGGGTTCGAAGCTTATAGAACAAAAATATTATGGAGAAAAAATTACTAAAGAATTTTGAAACACCAAGAAAACGGTTTTCTTTAATTCTAAAATTCACTAAACACATTAGAGAGAGAGAGCAATAACCAGTTTGAGACTTTGAGTTTGAGAATTGGGTGTAAGTCTATAAGATAGTAGAGTGAGTAGTACAATTGGAGGGAAAAAAAAAAGATATTTATAAGAAGGTTTAGAGATTTAGGGTTTGTAGGGTTTAGAGATCTAGTATTTGTAAGGTTTCAATTTTCAATTACATCACTTATAAGTTTTTGTAATTACTCACTTTTCTTTTCTTTTTAAAAATATATTGGATTTAAAAGGTATTTGAAAAATCTAAAATAAAATGAATATTTATTTGTTATACGAGTTAAACGGGTTGTGTTAAGTAGGTCATTTTGGGTTGACACAAATAAATTGGCGTGTCAAACGTGTCTATTACGGGTTACACAGGTTGACCCACTTATGACACGTTTCTTATCATGTCGCTTTCGGGTCGATCCGTTTATGACCCAAACCCATTAAGGTCCGACCCTAACCCGTAAAAACCTGTGTCGGGTTCGTGCTGTGTTCGCGAGTTGGGTTGAACATTGACACCCCTACTTGAAACAGGTCCGCTTCAAGCTTCTTGGTCTTCTCAGCCAAAAAGTTGTTCTCAAACCTCAGTTCTCCAATAGTTTGATTCGCCTCATCAAACTTTGTGGACAACTTTTAATGATCAAGTTCCACATCACTAAGCTTCTTGGTGGCTAGCCTATACAATTTCTCATGCTTCTCGGAGAGCTTGTAAATCTTCTTATAGGCTGAATGGATATCATCTTAATCATCCATCTTCTCGAATTTTGACTCTACCAGTTTTTCTTCTTCATCCACTTCTTCAACAATCCCTTTAGTAGGATTGATTGTAGCAGTGAAGGCATTCAAAATTTCGTCATCCTCATTGTCGGAATCATCTTTGGACTCAGTGTCACTCAAGGTTATAGCAAGTGCCTTACTCTTTCCAATACTCTTGAGATATGTAGGGCATTCATGCTTCTTGTGACCAAAACCATGACATCCAAAACATTTTGGTCTTGCCAGAACAGTGTACTGACTGCTATCCTTAATATCCTTCTTCCCTTTGTCTTGGCTCTTAAACTAAGAAGAACTGGATTGTCTGTGGTCCTTGTCAAAGTTCCTCCTATTGGCATTCTTCATAAACTTCTTAAACTGCCTTGTAATGTAGGACTTCATCTTGGAATCTTCATCATCGGAAGACTCATCTGTATCACTGCTCTTTGCCTTCAAGGCCATGCTCTTGCTTTTACCCGTTTTGCCAATCCTAGATAGTCCGAGCTCGTAGGTCTGCAAGTTTCCAACCAGCTCAGTCAAAGGAATTTGTCAATATCCTTTGATGCTTCTATTGCCGTAATCTTGGCATGGAATCTCTCAGGTAGAGATCTGAGTACCTTCCTTACAACCTTGGGTTTAGGGATGGTTTCCCCAAAATTGAAGGCTGAGTTTACTATATCCTTGAACTTGGCATAGAACTCATCAAACGACTCATCCTCCTCCTTCTTAATCTCTTCAAAACTTGTAGTAAGCCTCTGAAGTTTTGAATCTTTGACAGCCTTTGTTCCTTCATAGGTTGTCTAGAGGATGGTCCACGCCTCCTTAGCAGTTTCTGTTGAGGATATCTTCTTAAACTCCTCATTGGTGACCGCCCTAAATAGGGCATTTAACGCTTTGCTGTTGAAGTTTTCTGCCTTAATCTTGGCATCATCCCAATCGGCCGGTTCTTCTTTTGGCTTGGTCCAGCCAATCTCTATAGCTTGCCACACCTTTTCATCTAAAGACTGTCCTCTATCCATGATAAACAGGGGTCAATGAATCGACTCAACAAAGATTAAACCTAATCAGAGTGTGCCTGCTCTGATACTACTTAATAGGCCACAAACTGAATGACCCCTTGTGATTATATCAATTAATTAATTAGCCAAGTTATTAATTAATCAATTAATCAATTAATCATTCAAAGCGTGGAAGCACAAACAAATCACCAATAAACTAAATATGTAGTGGAAATTAAATGACACGGTAATTTGTTTATGAATGGGAAAAAACCTCACAGCAAAAACCCCACCAGGTGATTTTCAAGTTACCACTCTCGAAACTCCACTATTATCAAGTCAAGCGGTTACAAGTAAAGGAATCTCAAGTACCTTACCAACTTACAGTTGAACCCTTACCCCAATACCCAATTGGACTTGATCTGTAGTGACAGTTCCCACCTTTGATGCACAGCTACCAAGTACGTGACTAACTAATGCGCAGATCCCAATACGCGACTTCAAACACCAACTTAGAAGGAGAAGTTGGCTGCAAAATTCTTCAGTTCATCCTACACGATAAAGATCAGGAAGATACTTGGTCACAAAACCCTTTGGTGCAAATACATAGCAACTTCTTCAGAAAAGATGAACTAAGTCAAGAATTTCGTCTTTTGATCACAATTTGCTTGAACAGAGTTTGCTCAATACTTTTGCAACTTGTGTACATCTTGACGGTTCTTAAAACAATCTTTTTATATGTTTAAGGTTTGGAGAAAAGAAGGCCCAAAAGCGTATTCACGAATCCCAAGGAAATCATATCAGAAAATCTGATTTTATAAATCTCGACAGATAGCAGGTGTTAAGGTAACTATCGAGCAGGTATCGAGTTTTAATGAATTTAAACTTCAACTTGATTTTTCTTGGACAGACTTGATGACTTCAACACTTGATCTTGAAACATTGTTTCTTGAAGTATTAAAAACACTTAGAACTACCCAATTACAAGTAGTACATTTTGTCAAATGATTAACCAATTTATATAAATAAGTGACATATGTTCTTGACAAATGAGAACACATATGTCCTAACAAAATTCAAAACAAGAATAGGTCATTTTGGTAAAAAAAAAAGATTGATTCAACTAAAGCTGAATTATGAAATAGGATTAGTGCAAGTCAGTCCCACATAGCTGGGATATAAAGCTTCCTGGTGGCTGTGTTTTCAGTGAAAGGACAGTATCAACTATCTCATACATGATAAGATGACCTTACAGATTCACATGGATCAAACACAAATGTAGAGAAATGATCTCAGTCACTTCAATCAATAACCACTATTTTGCAATGTCTTGGAATAGTATCAACCATTGATAAAAAGAGTAAAGGGGGGACGGGCAGTTACGTAATAATGATCATATTTCTATTAGATAAGACAATTAGGAGCAATTTTGGCCAATTTTCTGAGGGATCACTTTTTTAATTGGTATTCTTGTTATTTTCAAAGTAAATAAAGAAAATGGGGACACACACACCAAAAGAAGAAGAAGAAGAAGTAGAAGTTACTTTGGCTACAGGCATTGCATACTCTAATAGCTAATCTTGATTGATAGAGGATACTCAAAGAACTTTTATCTTACCAACCAAAAAGTTTTGACCATGTAGAAATAAAGTTATGGGTTATGGCTGTTATCATCTTGAGCAATTCCATGAGACACATCGTACAAATGTGCTCAAAATCATGAAAGCCTTTTAAGAATAACTTACTGAGTGAGCAGAAAAGAACTTTGGGAAAAATATATTAAAATAAAAATAAACAATTATGCTGCAATATAATTGAAATGTATAACCAAAAAGAAAAATGAAACAGAGGAAAGCAAAGCTAGAAAGCACACCAAGGCCGCCATACAAACTTATCACTATATTAATGCTCCAATATACAGCAAGTGAACAAACATCATAAAAATCACTCCTACTACTGAGGAATAGTTACACAGTTATCTCAACTCTAAAGACTAAGTTTATCATTAAATCATCATCTTAAAGAGATGCAATATCAACAGGAGTCTTAAAACTAAGTAACAAATCGATTCGATCAACAAATCAAAAAGAAGAAACCAAAGCATGTTCTTGTCTCAATCGATGACATAAATGAGAATTAAGTTCACGGAACATGCTATAAAATAAAAACATTTACAAGAGCAGGGAGATGCCAATTCAAATCTTTTGAATTCTGCTCAAGCCATATTTTGCTTCACAATGATCAGACTCATTAGATACCTAAGAGTCAAAAGGTTCATGCTTGTCTATTGCTGTGTCATAATTAAACATCCAAAAACCCTACTACAGCTGACTCCATTTTGCAATTGCCATGATGTTTTCTCATTATTCAGCTGCTTCCTAGCAACCCAATGTCCTTGGAATCTGACATAGACTGCCTGGGTAATACTCCTAGAATCACATATGTGCAGTTCTTTTATGTTTGTTAGTTCTTTTGTCACATTGGGTGGTTCCCTTATTTTTTTTTTTTCTCACATTTGACGATTCTATCCTCACATTGTGCAGTTCCAACATCATATGTGATAGTTCTTTTTTCACATTTGGTGATTCCCTTACTTTTTTTTTCTTACATTTAACAGTTCCATCCTCACATTGTGCAGTTCCAACATCACATGTGACAGTTCTTTTCTCACATTTGATGGTTCCCTTACTTTTTTCTCACATTTGATGGTTCCATCCTCACATTGTACAGTTCTAACATCACATGTAACATTTTTTTCTCACATTTGGTGGTTCCCTTACTTTTTTTTTCTCACATTTGATGGTTTTATCCTCACATTGTGCGGTTTTAATATCACATGTGTAAGTTCTTTTGTCACATTAGGTGGTTCCCTTACTTTTTTTTCTCACATTTGATTGTTTTATCCTCACATTGTGCAATTCCAACATCACATATGTCAGTTCTTTTGTTACATTGGGTGGTTCCCTTATTTTTTTTTTTTTCTCGCATTTAACAGTTTCATCCTCACATTATGTAATTCCAACATCATATATGATAGTTCTTTTCTCACATTTAGTAGTTCTCTTACTTTTTTTCTCACATTTAACGGTTTCATCCTCACATTGTGCAGTTTCAACATCACATGTGATAGTTCTTTTCTCACATTTGGTGGTTCCCTTACTTTTTTTCTCACATTTGACGGTTCCATCCTCACATTGTGCAGTTCCAACATCATATGTGTCAATTCTTTTGTCACATTTGGGGGTTCCCTTTTTTTTTTCTTACATTTGACGGTTTCACCTTCACATTATGCAGTTTCAACATTACATTTGACAGTTTGTTTCTCACATTGGATGGTTCCCTTTTTTTTTCTTACATTTGACAATTCCATTATTACATTATGTAGTTCCAATATCACATTTGACAGTTCTTTTGTCATATATAGTGGTTCCTTTATATTTTTTTTTCTCAAATTTGATGGTTCCATTATTATATTAAGCAGTGCCAACATCGCATTTGTTCTATTTTTGTCATATGTAACAGTTCTTTTCTCATATTTGATGGTTCCCTTACTTTTTTCTTACATTTGACAATTTCATCCTCACATTATGTAGTTCCAATATCACATGTAACAATTCTTTTCTCACATTTGGTAGTTCTCTTTCTTTTTTTCTTTTTTTTCTCACATTTGACGGTTCTATCCTCACATTGTGCAGTTCCAACATCACATGTGATAGTTTTTTCTCACATTTGGTGGTTCCCTTACTTTTTTTTCTCTCACATTTGACGGTCTCATTCTTACATTGTGCGGTTCTAACATCACATATGACAGTTATTTTGTCAAATTGTGTTGTTCCCGTACTTTTTTCTCATACTTGACGGTTCCATCCTCACATTGTAGAGTGAAATAGTGAAATGCAACTTGGTTGCTGCAATCTGCACTTTACACTTGACACTGTAGCTTGAGATCTTTTGGTTACTTTGTAAGGCACCTCATTTAAATTTAAGTTGTTGCCATTTTGCTGGACTTGGTTTCGCAGTTCCCATATCACATCCATAATCTTAGTTGCATAAAGAGTAAAATGTTCAACGCTACCTCATAAATAGGTAGCCATATTGCAAATTTAATCAGATCAATATTGTTTTGGATTCCCATCTCATCAATACATATGATCCATTCTCATGCAAATTATACTGGCCTTGCAATGAAGCACTTGGTAAATAAATGAATATAGCTTTCCTCTGTAGCATTGCACAAAGGGCATTTATTCTCCCCCAAATTCCATTTCTGCTTTTAAAAGACCCAAACTATTTGGATTGACCTATTTGAAAAGTGTACAATGTAAAGTGTAATTTTTTAACAATAAAAAAATTGTCACATTACTTAAAAAAATGTTATGTCAATGTTCTATTAAACACATAGGCAATAAAACTAATGGAAGGACCAAACATGCTCATTTTTTAAATTTCAGGGATTAAAAGGGCGTAGTAAACAAACTTTAAAAACCAATAGTATATTTTTGCCAAAATGTAACTTACCTCAAAACCCACTTTTTAAGGATTATGCATAATAATAATAATAATAATGTCAATTCCCTTTTCACCTCACTTTCTTTGAGAATATATCTTCTTCAAAGCCAAAAAGCAAGAGGCTAGGCCAAGGAGATGTAAACAAATCCAAACTTTAAAGGTCAAAAACATAATTTAGTCTTGTTTTTATTAAAGGATAAAATAGTCCATATAGAAAACTAAAAGCTTGGAATTCTCCACTTTACATACTTAAAATTGTTTTTCACTTTTCAGCTTTAAGAGGGGAGAAAAATACCTTCAGCAAAATGCCAAATGGGTGTCAAATATTACTAAAAAGCTTTAAAGAACTCTTTTACACAATGCCCCCTCCCCCCCCCCCCCCCCTTTGCATGCTGGGCAATGCCACTGCATTGATGGTGAATTAATCTCTTGGTAGGCAGTTTATTATCCATTTCCTCAAAGTATGCCATGAACCACTTGCTCTTCTTGAGTGTCTCATAAGCTCATTTCACTTGAATTTAAATCAGAGTCATGATTGAGAAGCCATCACTATCACAAACAATCTCTAAGTCATCACTCATCATCAATTCATCAACACCCATTAATCTTAACACCAACATAGTGGGGGGTTTGGGATGATTGCATCATTCAACTACCCATTTTTTGAATACTTGGATTGAGTGTGATCAACTCTAGCAGACCAATATGACCTTTGCTGTAGGGGTGGAGACACTACAAGTTGTCGGCCCATGTCATTGTTCTACCAAGAACTCTTAGTGTGTTGGATTCAAGCATTCATTCTGTCACTGCAATTCTTAAGATCAACATTTTGTGTTTGCATGGAATTGCCTTTAGCCATTCTTGATTTGCGGGTACCATCCACTGAGCTTCCGAATCACATCTGGATGTCCCCGTGCAAAAGAAGTTGAATTCTGAGGAAAATTAGGTCTTGCAGACACATTGTGAATTTCAACTGATTGACCTGTGGACGAGAGCTTTATATATAATTGTGAGCTTGAGAAATGGGTCACTATTATCATCCATAAGAGGATTCTACCTGCCTTCTCTGGAACTTATCATTGTAAGAATTTCTGTTAGTGTATAATTGTTTCAAATACCAAATTCAGTTAACTATCAAACCTTTAAAGAAGAAATTATGAAGAGAATATGATCCTTGCAGTCACTAGTTAAACCAAGCAAAGGCCAGTGTACTAAGTTTGTGATAGGAGTAATATTTTTTATACCATATGGTTCAAGAGATGTGATTTTACTTCATATGCACATAATATATGATTCTTAAAGATTAGCCTAACAAGATGGTACTACTTGAAAATTCATTTATCTGGATTTAACAAGGTGACATGGGTGAAATAGTCAATAATGTACTCTCATTTGTTCCATATGTCAATACCATGCACACTTTTTTTTTTCAATAAATCAATGACACGCACACTAGCAGTACTCTAACCAAAGATAGTACACACAACATGATAGAGCAAGTTTACCAGTGGCCAGTCTCAAATTTAAATCCTTGATATGTGAAGAAACGGAATAGCATGCTACATAGCATGAACTTGTTGTCTACTGGAAAATAAAGGTAACTGAGCACATTAAATTCCAAGGAAGACTTGATAGAATCAACTTTTAGATCCTAACAATTCTGGTACAAGTTTTAGAAAATTTCAGCTGATCAAATTCTGAATAGGAGATATATTGAAATTTGGGATATTGATTTTAAATATGGAAATGACTACAGAAACATCTAGAATAATTATAGAAGATTGAGCATAACAAGCAGAAAGCTTGATATATCATACAAAGATGCCGAGAATAAGAAGAATGAGATACAAGCACAACGTTTTACACAGAAATTTTACCACAAGCTTTGCGAGAGGTTCTTTCGCATACAAAATCAGAGAATGCAGTTTAAAGGTCAAAATTAAATAAGTGATCTAGACAAACCAAAAGGATGTCATGAAAAGTTTGACTCAGGTCATTCAGACATGGATAATCATCTTTTGACAGTTCACCTTTGTGAAGTTTTTCAATAAGTTCCTGAAAGATGTCAAGAATTTGGGCCTAGTAAGCCATTGATTCCATAAAGTTTTAATTCAAAGTTACAGGATAACTGAATTGATCACATTATGACGATGTAGAAAAGATATTGGTCACTGATAGAAGTTTAGACCCCTTAACACATAACCAGATTGAGTAGCCTAGTTAATTAGCCAAGTTGTTACTTAGTCAAATTAAGCAATTCTAGGTTAAAACAATCAAACAATCATATTAAGAATATATAGCAGCAGAATAATAAATAACACAAGATATGATCACCTAGGAAAACCAAACTGGTAAAAAACCTTGGGAGGATTTTACCCATCGATCCTCAAGGCAAAACTGAATTCACTATGAAAGAATCGAAGTTCATACAAAAGGACTTACAATCTCCCCACTCGACTTCCTAATGCTACCTACCAGTAGAACTTACTGACACGACCCCGTGCAAACTCCGAATCCATGGACTCCTTCTTTCTTGAATTCTTCAATCAGCTACAAGCACCCACGCTTGATATTCTTTAAATTTCAATGGTAGCAACCTAGTTGATCATTAAGATGTTGAAGTAATCTCTATCTTGAAAACCCTAAGTTTTGTGTAAAAGAAAACTCATCTAGACCTCACAAGAGATTTACACAAAACAGCAATGTATGAGCAACAATACAACTGGAGCAACTCTTAAAACATGGCTAGGGTTTTGCCTTATATACCTAGGGCAAAAACATAAAACCCTAAACGTTTAATGAGTTAAGGCTGAGTTGGAAAAACTACAGAAAACGCAATCTGGTCGACTTTTGATCAATCGAGTCTATTCTTCGATCGATCGAGCCAGACCGAAATGCTCCAATGCATCTACAGTCTCTCGATTCCAACTTTACAATAATTAATCAACTTTGAGCAAGTTTAAATAAGACTAAACATATTGTTTTGATCATGGTTTGCCAATATTACAAATTAGAGTTCTAAATATATAAACTCCTAAACCTTTAGAACCTAACAGTCACACATAAGTCCTCCATTGCCACGATACTCTCAAGGTAGCAAGATATATTTAAGACATGCAAACGTTGACTAATATGATTTTTCTCTCAGGTCTTAAATCACTAACAAAAACAGAAAACCTTAAGCAGATATAATAGTGGGAGCAAACTGTAAACATCACCATTAGCCAAAACAAGACCACAAAGGTACTTCCAAATACGGGATATCTAATGATGACAGGCATGTCCTAGATACATAGAACCATCTGAAAGGAAGTTAGTGTTTATTTTACCTCAATCATGGGGTAAAAATGTGATAGCTGCCATGTTTCTTCTTCACCAGTACGGTCTTTTCCAGCACCACACTTTTTATGACATTTAAAAAGTTCAGTTAGGCAAAAATCACCAACCAAGCTGCATTGAAAACTAACATAAAGCAATTACCTTATGCATATCAAACTTTAAAGAGAAAGTTCCACAAGAGGGACTAAGAAAGTAATAAACAGAATCCTAATTTGAAACATCTTTTGTCTCTTTCTACATTCTCTTTCTCTATGTGCAGTGCTGCTCTACAACTTCTGCAGTAATGTACAAATGCTTTGGAAGCTAGGGGACCAACTATTTGTTACTCAAGTTGAGAGATCGCTTTGTTACTGACTAATTCCTAGTTGAATCCTTACCTTTGGCACCAACTGGCTCTATGCAGAGCCACACTGCTAGAAAGTAGAAAGTAGAAACTAATGCTAAAAGAGGGACACAATTTTTATACAGGAAATGATCTAATTAGGAAGGCTGTTTTTATTACAACTTCAATTTATGGTGAATATCATCCAGATAAAATATCTACTCCTGAAACTCTAAGCAAACTCACCAAGCTTCTTTCAAATTCTAAATTTTAGATAAACCAACTCTAAAATTGGAAACCAACTCTAAAATATAGCACAAACCAACACTAAAATTGGTGTTCTTACTGCCAAGGTGGTTGGAAAAAAATAATAATCTCCTAAGTCCATAGGTTCATAATATCGTGTCCTCCCCACACTCCCAACCAAATCTAATCTTATCCCAACTTATGGATAAGGGTTCCCACGTCTCACTCAAGTTTCACGTCTCGCATCCCAAACTCAAAAGTGTAAAGATTATTTGTTTTTTTCTTTTTTTTGAGAAACCAGTCTGAGACCGATGCTTTTACTAAAACATAAGAAAACTATGAACATCAAATAGAGCAAGGGGGATAATGTCTCTAGGTAAGTCTTCAACCCAAACCTGATTACAATTTAATTTCACATGCTAGTAGTGATCTAGGCAATCAATGGTGGATTGTCAAGCCCTTCGATGTAAAGATTAATTTGTCAAATATATAAGAACCGAAACTTAAACAAAACAATAATATCATAAACCCACAAAGTTTAGAGAAATAATATAAACCGATATCAGTGTTAATCATATGTAAAGAGAGAACTTGAAGATTGTGGGTGGTTTCGCCAATTTAGAATGGCGAAAAAGAAGCGCCACCAAGTCATACGATAAGAGTTGAAGCGCTGCCGAGTTGGATTGGATATAAGTGCACCACCAATTTGAGGATGGATTGGAAGAGACGAAATTAGAGAGCGGCGCTGACGAGTTGGATTGGATGATGTTAGAAATACTGAATCGTTGTATTGTATTTCATAATCAAGAAATATACATGTGATGCCTTTATATAGGAGGCATATGTGTGCTGTACAAGTAGACATATGTGTGCGGTACAAGTAAAGTGTAGTACAAGTACAAGTAAACTAGCTGGGCCTAAAGCCCACAACATAATATACATTAACAGCCCCCCTCAAATTCAAGGTGGATGTGAGACCAGCTTGAGGTTGTCAACCAAATCACGAGTGCGTCCCTTAGGAAGTGCCTTGGTGAAGATATCTGCAAGTTGATCTTTGGAGGAGACGGAGAAAAGCTTGAGAGCACCATGGACAAGATGATAACGGATAAAATGACAATCAATCTCAATGTGTTTAGTCCGTTCATGGAAGACGTCATTGTGAGCAATATGAATGGCACTCTGGTTGTCACAATAAAGGGGAGTAGCAGAGGATGTGGACACACCCAAATCCTTAAGAAGCCATCATAACCAAAGGAGCTCAGATGTGGTGTCAGCAAGAGCACGATATTCTGCTTCAGTACTAGAGCGGGCCACGAAAGTTTGTTTCTTACTTCGCCAAGAAATCAAAGAAGAACCAAGGAGAAAGCAATAACCTGTAGTGGACCTGCGATCAGTGGGATCTCCTGCCCAATCAGCATCAGAGAATGCACGAAGTACAAGAGGAGACTGAGCTGAGTAGAAAAGGCCATGGAAGAGAGTGCCTTTCAGGTATCGTAGAATGCGCAAAACAGCAGCATAGTGAGTCGATCGTGGAGCAGACAGATACTGGCTCACCTGATGAACAGCATAAGAAATGTCTGGACGAGTAACTGTGAGATAAACTAGGCTGCCAACCAATCGTCTGTAAAGAGAGGGATTAGACAATGGTTTCCCCCCCGAGGGTGTCAGATGCGCATTAAGTTCAACTAGAGTATCAACAGTCTTGCTGTCAGTGAGTCCAGCTCGAGATAAAAGGTCAGATGCATACTTGGCTTGAGTAATATACAGACCATCTGTGGAACGAGTGATCTCAAGACCCAAGAAATAGCTGAGATGTCCAAGGTCTTTCATCTCAAACTGCTGACTAAGAAAATCCTTGAGTTCTTGAATGCCACTGAGGTCATCACCAGTTATGATCATATCATCCACATATAGGAGAAGCAAAATGGTGCCTTTATCATTGCGACAAAGAAATAAGGCAGAATCATAAGGACTGGCAGTGTAACCCAAGCGAAAGATGGTAGAGCTGAACTTGGCAAACCAAGCTCGTGGAGCTTGTTTAAGGCCATAAAGTGCACGTCGAATGCGACAAACCTTGTTTGTTTCAACAGAAAGACCAGGAGGAGGTTGCATATAGACTTCTTCATGCAGATCCCCATTAAGGAAGGCATTTTTAACATCCATCTGAAAAAAGTCCCATTTACTAGCAGCAGCAACAGCTAAGAGGGCACGAACAGAGGAGATACGGGCAACTGGAGCAAAAGTCTCTTCATAATCAATTCCATACTCCTGTGTAAAACCTTTTGCAACAAGATGAGCCTTGTAGCGCTCGATGGACCCATCAGAGCGAGTCTTGATCTTATAAATCCACTTACAACCAACCACAGACTGACTAGGAGGGAGAGTAACCAGATCCCAAGTATGGTTTTTGGTTAATGCATCAATTTCCTCTTTCATTGCAATCTGCCATAAAGGGTCAGTAGAGGCCTCACGATAGGTTTGAGGCTCATGGAGTGTAGCAAGGGCAGTGTAACAATGATAATCAAGTAAATGTGCAGGAATGGATCTTACCCGGGTTGAGTGGCGAGGTGGAATGTCTTGTGGAGGATCTTCAGGCGGAGCAGGAGCAGGGGACCTAGGCTCAAGGTGGGGTAGCTCGTCAACAACCTGTTCATCATCAAAAATATCTGGAGATGGAATAGAGAAGTCCAAAGGAGGATCAAGAGTATCTGTAGAAGGAACAGGAGACTCATCTGGAAAGATTTCTAAAACAGAAGAGTTAGTTAGGGAAGAACGAAAATGAGAGAGTTCAACAAATAAGCGGTGTTCCCAAAAGACAACATTACGAGAAACACGAAGACAATGAGAGACAGGATCATAGCACCGATACCCTTTTTGAGTTTCACCATAACCAAGGAAACAACAAAGTCTAGATCGAGGCTCAAGTTTGTTGTGCTCATGAGGCTGAAGAAGAACGAAACAAGCAGATCCAAAAGAGCGAAGGTAATGATAATCAGGGGGTGACCCAAAAAGGCGCTCATATGGAGTCCGATTATGGATGACAATGCTTGGAATGCGATTAATGGCATGAACAGCATGAAGAGCAGCTTCACCCCAAAATGGGGCAGGAACTTTGGCAGAAAGAAGAAGAGCACGGACAGTGTCAAGAATATGACGAAGTTTTCTTTCGGCTCGACCATTTTGTTGAGAGGTGCCTGGACAGGTTAGATGGTGTACAATGCCATAGAAATGCAACAGAGCTTGAAAAGCATATTGAGTATATTCAAGAGCATTATCAGAACGAAAAGTTTTGATATGTTTGGAGAATTGTGTTTCAACCATTTTTGCAAAGTTACTGTATATTGGTAAGATTTCAGAACGAGATTTCATAGGAAAGATCCAACTATAACGAGAATAATCATCAATAAAAATAACAAAATAACGAGATCCACCAATACTAGTAACAGGAGAAGGTCTCCAAACATCAGAATGAATTAACTCAAAAATACTATTAGAGATAGATTCACTATTATTGAAAGGTAAAGCTGGCTGTTTTCCTAACTGGCAAGAAGTACAATCAAAATTGTCTTTGGACACAGAACCCAACAGACCCTTAAAAGCTAACTGTTGTACCCGAGTAGATGAGGCATGACCAAGACGAGAATGCCAAAGTGCAAGAGAAGGTAAGGAAGAAACTGCAGCAGCTGCAGCAGCAACAGAGACAGGAGCAACAGGTGGAAGATGAAGATTGTCCACAGGAAACATACGCCCAACCCTAGGACCGGTCCCAAGCTCTTGTCCCGTCCTCGGATCCTGCACAATACACCCAGAATAGTCAAAAATAAGGCGATATCCTAGTTCAGCTAATTGTCCCACAGAGCACAAATTATAGGATAGGTCAGGTACATGGAAGACCCCAGGAACAGAGAGGTTAGAGGTTGAAACAAAACCTAGACTATTCCCATGCATGGTGGAACCATCAGCTATATGAATATTAAGAGGATGTGGTGCAGGGTCAAGTTTGGAGAATAAGGATGAGTGAGGTGTCATGTGATTGCAACAGGCAGAATCAAAAAGCCAAGTTTGAGACTTACCAGGCAGAACTGAGAGAGCAGTGGAAAGAGATGCATTACCAGCCATACGAACAGCCTGAGCTATGATCTCCTGTAGTTCAGTGGGGGAGAGGTTGATAGTGGATCCAGAAGACTGGGACTCAGCTGAAATGGAAGGCATCGGCGAAGTAGGCTCAGTATTAGCAACAGCAGCAGTAGATTTGTTGCGACGGTAACAAGTCTCAATGGTGTGGCCAGGACGTTTGCAATAATTGCAGAACTTCTTGTTGGTCTGCTTGCGACGATTGCTAGAGCCAGAAGAATCACCTGATTGCTGAGGTTGCTCAATGAAAGGAGCAGAAGGAGTAATAGCCAAAACATTGAACTTATTCTGGGCTTGAAGGGTTGCAAGCCGAGCTTCTTCTCTAACCAACTCGTTTACAGCAGTGTCAAGAGAGGGAGGAGGACTGCGATTAAGAAGCTGACCTCGGATGGGCTCAAAGTCCTTGTGAAGTGACATCAGGAACTCATAGAGACGAAATTCATCTCTAACTGTAGCATATTGCTGAGCATCTTTTGAGCATGCCCAAATCGGATCAGAAAGGTCAATTTGGTCCCAAATGAAGCGAAGCTGATCATAGTAGTCATTGATGGATTGCCCTGGTTCTTGTCGAAGTTGATGCAATTCAACTACCAATTGATATTTCATGGATCCATGAGTAGTGGAGTACCTTTTGGCTAACATATCCCATGCTGATTTTGCATCGTCAAAGCTACCCAACAGATTAGAGATAGAGGGAATGGAAGTGTTCCAAATCCATGTGAGGATCATGTGGTTGTGACTATCCCATTCAATCATGCGACCAAGGAAGGCAGAATCTTCTTCACTTGCTCCCTTGATAGGAATGGTAATTGCACCAGTACAGTAATGCCAGAGCATGCGACCCTTAAGAAAACTGCGCATAGCTTGAGACCAAGATAAGTAATTCTTGTTCCCCTCCAATACAGTATTGATAGGGCGAGGAAGAAAACATCCTTTTTATCCATTTAGAAACACAATATGCAAAAATAGACTGCAAAAATGAAATCTACGCGAAAAACTGGGTAAGGAGAACCTGAACTGCAAAAGTCAACTCAGCAAAAAAGTCAACGGTCAAAGTCAACGGTCAACGGTCAAAGTCAACACGGTCAACGGTCTGGAATGATGACGTAATTACTGCTGAGTGATGACGTAAGCAAGCTGACGTGTTGCTGACGTAAGTACTGATGACGTCACTAGGGCTGACGTGGCAAGACGATGACGTCAGCAAACCTTGGCAGGTGCGTGGCTGGCGCGTGGCTGGCGCGTGAGGCGCGTGGACGGCGCGTGGAGGATATTGGCGGCGCGTGGCGGTGACGCCGAGAATTCCAGTGGCGCGTGGAGGTGCGTGTGTGGTCCGATGAAGATGAAATTTTACAGAAAAGTAGATCGGAGATATTTCTTTCCGATGGTACAATCTGTGGTCTGATCGGAGAAGCGGAAGCGATGGTGGCGGCAAGGCAGTGGTCTTTGATGTACTGGAGTCGCGGTGGAGGCAGTGGTGCTGCTCACAACAACGGCTGCAGATGACACCCAAGAAGACAAGACTGCTTAAGAGCGACACACCAAAGGATTAGAGCAGTGGCTCTGATACCATGTTAGAAATACTGAATCGTTGTATTGTATTTCATAATCAAGAAATATACATGTGATGCCTTTATATAGGAGGCATATGTGTGCTGTACAAATAGACATATATGTGCGGTACAAGTAAAGTGTAGTACAAGTACAAGTAAACTAGCTGGGCCTAAAACCCATAACATAATATACATTAACAGATGAGAAGAAGCGCTGCCGATTTGAGGTTGTGGGTGCAGCTGTCTGGTTCTTGTATGGCTTTATCTGTGATTTGAGGGTTTTTTTTTAGAGAGGCAAACTGAGACAGAGCAAGCAGAGGTAGAGAAGCAAACATGCATGGTAGAAAAGTTTCATGAATGTTATAATTTTTGGTTTATATATAAAACTTGTTTAGCCAGTAACCAAGACTCATTAAAATTACATCAATGGTCAAGATTAAAACAATACTAAATGAAGGGTTCAGATTAAAGGGGGCATCGTACCCCTTTTTTTTGGGGGGTACAGTAGAATGACCCTAATAATAAATATGGGTTTGGTTTGGATACAATTGTATATGTGGCATGTGGTCAGATTTAATGAATACAACCCAATAACAAACAGGTCTCTTCTCAACCTCTGATCCCTGAATTCCACAATATATATACAAGCCCACCATGCCACCATCTCACCCATGCTCACCCTTCTCAAGCATCACACTCTACAAAACCATCTAAGACTTGAATCAAGTCCATGCCCATGTGATCAAAACTGCCCAAATCCACTACCTCCGGCTGCTGTCAAAGTCCTCAAATTCTATGCGCTTTCCAATCAGAGTGTATATAATACGTACAAAGGTGTTCGACCAAATGCCCAAACCAAATTGCTTTTCTTGGAACACTATAATCAAAGCCCTTGCTTTTTTTTTTTTTTTTTTTTTTTCTTTTTTCTTTTAGTGTTTGTTAGGAAAGAAATTTTGTTGTTCTTGGAAATATTTTGAATGCTCAAAACTTTCCTAGGGAGAATATCCAATTTCTTAATGTGATAAAATTTTTAAAAAGTTAATATTTTTAATTTGATTAATTTAATAGATTTTAAAGATTTATTTTTATTTTTCAAATATTTTTAAAATAATTTAATTATATTGAATATTGTAATACACAAGACATATTTTTATTGGATCAATTAGTCCATTTGACAAACTGATGTGTCACTTAGTAGACACATTAGCAAAAATAAAAATAAAAAACTAACGGAATGTGTAACTATCAAAACAATGCATAATATTAGGAGTCAAGTCAAAATTTTGAAAATTCAAGTCAAACTATCAAAACAATATGTAATGTTAAGAGTCAAATCAAAATTTTGAAAATTCAAGTTGAAAAGATTCAAATAACTCTAAATTTCAAGGGCGTATTTTGTAATTTATCATTATATATTTAACAAATTACAGCAAATCAAAGTGAGCTAGTCAGGCTCATTGGTCTTTCGAGGTATCTCATAGGAAAAGAATAGAATAATCCTATCAAAAGCTGTGCATCACTTCTTTATATTAAAAAACAATGGGAAAATAAAAGTTAGGCTGCCTCTCATTTAGTCATTTGATCCAAAATATTTAAATTTAATTTTGGCCTAAATGTCATGAGCCTTGTAACTTAGGTGGTTCAAATCCTCACACTTGTAAGTTTTAACTATTGAACTATCTCAAAAAAAAACTTAGACCTTTAGTGTTATAATTTTTATGGATCCAAGTCTTATTTTAACTCTTAATATCTTTTTACTTAACATTAATTTTAGTTTTATATAATTATATAAATAAAACAAGACTTTTCGGACAACTCACCTAACTTTGGCATCACCCCCAAGTACAATCAACAAGTTTTACAGTGCCAACCTCCTCTAGTCCATATACCAATCAGCACTACAAATGAAGAAAAACTTATCCTTTCAATCTCTATTGGAAGATGGAATTTCAATGACTAGACTGTACTCTTTTTTCCTACACTTAAAATAGTACATCCCCTTAGCTAAAGGGGTTTGTAGCAATACAAAAACTCATCCAAGGAGAAGCTCTCTCAACCATCACTCATGATTCCCCATAGCACTTAAGCTCCAACAAAAGCACGCCAGGTGTTAGGTGCCAATTGAGAAATGGCTACGCCTAGTCTTCTTAATAACTTCCTGGTAAGGTGATTCAGAGGGAGTCTCAATCCACTTACGAAAGAAGCCTCATACAACTGGTCCCTTCACTGTCATGAGAATAGCTCTTCTCCCCAACCTCAGCTAATCTTGTAGGTGCATTGTGGGAATCTGAAAGTTTGATCATATCTTGCTCAACTTTGTTTTGGAAAGGGAAGAGCAACACTTGTTTACCTCCCACTCTTCAGGCAAGATAAAGGGACAATCAGGACCCTCAAATGAAGAGGAGCCACCTTCTTCATCTACTGGGATGGCACCTAATGACCCAGCATCAGAAGAATTGCCTCAAATGACTCAACATTAGACAATGAGCCCTCCCTTGCCTTAGCATTAGATGAGTCTTCTCTTAACTCAGCCCTAGACAAACTTGTCTGTGATGACTCTAAAGAAAGGACATCATCAATTGAATCTATGCTCACACTTGGAGGCAACCCTCAGTCATCCATTTTTCTACATTTGGATGATGAGGGGCTACTGGTAGACCCGAACTCACTCATCCTTACCCCTACAATGACAAAATAAGGCTAAGTCCACCCTACTCGTCTGATTTTATGATCCTTATCTAATTAATGGAATAAAGAAGGGTTGAGATGATTTACCAGTACCAATAAACAAGGTTCAGATGATTAAGAACTTAAACAGATAAGAATTCAGATGGGAAAAAGACCAAACGTGCAACAGTCGAATGAAGGGGAAGTAGGCAACTGAAGGAGCTCTCAAGAGGGCTTAGGCAAAATTTTGGGAAATAAGTGAGGCCTGAAAAGGAAATTCAACTATTTATAAGCAAAAACCTGAGGAACACCAAACGACAAGATGGCGAGCCAATCAAAAGCTGCTACATGTCCAAAAAATTATATAAATAAAATAAAAAAGGGAGATAAAATGAGAAAAAAAGTACAACAAAAACAATGAATGGTACTGAGATTTTGTGGCTTGTCCAAAAAAGAGGGACAACCACAAAATGGGGGGCAGCCGATAAGGAACTTTTTAGCTAACTCCACGATCAACCTTCCGAAATAAGCTACGTCTTCTGAAAATACTGACTTTTCAAAAATCAAAGACTCAATACAACAAACATAACCTATCACGTCTACTCCAATGAGTCTTCCTTCACCTACAAAGACTTATAAGGACATTACAAGTCTGTCATTCAATACTCATCCGTCACATACAAGAACGGGTGAGTAAGCACATGCAAGCTTGACCTTGACACTCGTCTGTCACCCCCATCAAAGAACAGGTGAAGATAGGCATATGAAGCCTACTTTACTACTATGGTTGCATGGTAGCTATTACCTAAGACTCTCCTACATTTACATACCTACCAGCAAATGCATAACTCTCATCTCCTACAAGTCAACTGAGGAATAACATCTCCTACAAGTCAACTCAAGGATAACCCAAATCCCTGTGGTTCAGCTATGGTGGTCATCCACAAACCCCTATATAAATACCAAGACACCCCAATTTTGAGGTACACCAAAAATACAATTCTAAATCTCTTATGCTTCGAGAGTTTTAGAGATCTTATGAGGTACTGACTTATTTATTAGAGGGTCATTGGCTCTCTGAAAGTGTGTTCATCCTTGTAGGTCTTCAAGAGCTCTTCATTTGGACCGTCAGCTCACTGACATTTTTTATGCATCATCAATGTGTATATATATACTGCTTGACATATATTGAAATTGATACTTTAAGTCATAATTTCAAACTATTTCGGGCAATGTGTGTACGCACACACTATGTGCAACAAACATAACCCATTTTTTAAAGTGGATTTGTCTTTTAGATTCTACCCATTTATAACTATTTTAGCCATTTTCAATCTAAATGGAAAATGTTAGAGCATTCACATTGAGTCTTGCAAATGTCATATGTTGGTTCAATTTAGCATCAAAACCCCAAAACCCCCCATTACCCGATCTTGCAAAGTCTTGTAATTGCCAAAAAAAAAAATTGCAATTATGCTACAATGCCCTCCTAAATATATGATGATACTGTAGCAAGCTTGTATAAA
This sequence comes from Quercus variabilis, assembly GCA_030445155.1. Classification (NCBI taxonomy): domain Eukaryota; kingdom Viridiplantae; phylum Streptophyta; class Magnoliopsida; order Fagales; family Fagaceae; genus Quercus; species Quercus variabilis. The sequence continues at coordinate 47,015,840 of CP129453.1, forward strand.
TTTTTATTATATTTAATTCTCTCTTTTCTCTCTCTATTTATTACTTTTTTTTCTCTCTGTCTTCCTTCTCTTCTCTCTCACTCTGGTTCTTGGTCTGCTCTCCCTCTCCTCAAAACCGAAACTTATTTTCTCAAACCCAAAATCCTGTGTGGTGGTGGTAGCGATGGAGGTAGGTGTCGGCGTGGGTTGTAATCTATGGTGGTGGCATGGATTTTTGGTCGGTGCTTTTGGGGTGGTCTATGATGGTGGGGTCTATTTGGGTTTGTGGTGTGGGTTGATCTGGGTTTGTGATGGTTTGCGGTGTGGGTTGATCTAGGTTCTGTGGTGGTCTTTGATGTGGTTTGGTGGTGTGGGTGTGGGGTTTGATTTGAGTGGGAGTGGGTTTTGGGTTGGTAGGTGGCAGCAGCGTGGTGGGTCGTGGTGGGTTGTAATGGCATGGGGGGTTTTGGTTGTGAAGGTGCAGTGGTGGCATGGGTGTGGTTGTGGCTGGGTTTCATGGTTGTGTGCCTCACAGTGGCGGTTTTGGGGGCAATGATGTTGGGTTTTGGTTTTAGTGTGGTTATGGTGGCAGAGATGGGTTTTGATGGGTTTGATTTCTAGTGAGTTATGATGTGGATTTTTCTTTGTCTTTTTGTGGGTTTCTGTCCATAGTGGTGGTGCGTGTGTTGTTGCCGTGGATTTGCTATGGTGGTGGTGGTGGATTTTTCTTTGATTTTTTTTTGTATTGTTGCCTTGGTGCTGGTGGATTTTTCTTTGAATTTTTGTGTTGTTACCATGCTAAGTTTGTGGGCTTTGTGGATGGATCGAGGTCGTGGTGGATTTTATGGGTTTTGTTCCTGGTGATAAGGGTGGGATTTCTTAACAATGGTGGTGGGTTTCTTGTGGCAAAGGTGGTGGTGATGGGTGGTTGAAAGAGAGAGACCATGGGGAAAAGATAAACAAATTGATGTGGGAGAAGGGGTGAGAGAGATTGGATTATATTATTTTAATAAGTTGAATAAGAAAATAAAAGTTAAGATGTTTTATGTATTTTAAAATAGTATGGTATAAATAATAAAATAATTTACTCAAAATAATAATAATAATAAAATAACTTTTGAGACGGTAAAATAAAATATTTTGTTGAAACTAAATATGAATACTCTTATGTTATATTAATCTAATATGTTTTTTTTTAAAACTGTTTTGATTGATTTGTTACTTCGGCAAGTTTAATGACGTAGGGGGCTCAAATAGTACATAAACGGTTTTGTAGCCAACCCCAAATTATAAGTCAGGTTCAATCATAGGAAATAAGGTCAAAGGATTTTTTTTTTTTTTTTTTTTTTGAGAAGAAATATAGAACCACTATATTAAATTTGAGTGGGTATATATTAAACTCTTTTTGTGCAGCAAAAAAACTCTGCATTAAAAAAAAAATGCTCTTAACGAAAAAGTGTGAAGAGAATTTTGTGTGACTTTGAAAAGATAGACTTTCTCCAAATTTTAATGACGTAGGGGGCTCAAATAGTACGTGGCAACCCCAAATTATAAGTCAGGTTCAATCATAGGAAATGAGTTCAAAGGAATTTGAGTGGGTATATATTAAACTCTTTTTGTGCAGCAAAATAAAGATGCATTAAAAAAAATAAAAAGCTGTCAACTAAAACGTGTGAAGAGAATTTTATGTGACTTTGAAAAGATAGACTTTCTCCAAATTGGTTTGGATTAAAAATTGTTGAGAAAGTTATACTTTATTTCCTTAAGCTAATACTCTCTCCTAATAGTTGCCCACCTAAATTATGAGAGTGCACACTTGCCCTCTCTAAACTATTACACTTTGCACCACAATGGATAATAGTTAAAAAAAGTAAGTGTACATTCTTATAGTTTAAGTGGTAAGTGCAAAAAAAAAAATGTATAGTTTAGGAGATAAAAGTAAAAGTAATATAATTTATAAGGATAAAGTATAATTAATTTCCCCAAACTGTTTCAACATAATGGTTATAAAGACATGTATACTTCACTTTTAATTACAAGATCTAGTAGTCAATTGGACAGTTTGTAAAATATATTGTAAAATAGTTTGTAACTTTATTATTTTCATAACTTTAGTATTTTCTATAATTTAATAATCTTGTGATAATCATATGAATGGTCACGTTAATAAGTGTAATGAAATTACTACAAATCATTGAGAGAAAAACTTCTAATTCAAAAATAAATAAATAAATAAATAAAAATCATCATTCAAAAAGGAAAATATTATTGGTATACCAACCTTCCGTACAAAAAAAATGATCATGGCATTAGCATGTGGTATGCCTTTTGTATGGACTTTGACTAAAAATGCACATTACAATAGAGCCGCAAATCGATCTTTGATCAGGTACCAGAACGCTACACGTTAAAAGACCAACAAGAATTGAGATTAGTCTATTCTAGTGAATAGTGTTAGCGAATACAGTATTCAGGTTGAACAGGTCCATGTCTATTCCTTTATCAACCAACTTCTTCACGGCTTAAAATGTGCTTGTTCTAAGTCCCCATTCAATAAATAATTAAAAAAAAATAGTCGAAATTAGAAATTATTATTTTCCATGTTTGAATTTTACTACCCTATTTCCCATCAACTGTCAAGAAGAATTGCTACAGTACGTTCCAAATTGAAATGTTTAGGCATTTTTTTGTCATGCATTAAATCCTAAGGTTTTCCTTTCGGACATGTTTCAATTAAACCTTGAACTTTTAAAATATTTCATTTAACCTTCCAAGTTTTTAAAAACTACTCATTTACACCTTATAGTTCCATATAATTTTATTTAAACATTAGAGTTTTGCATAAATTTTATCTAAACCTAGTTTGAAAAAAATTTCATTTAAACCAGTTGATCACATGATATTTAAATCGGTTAACAGAAAATATGATATAAGGTTTAAACAAAAGTTCTTTAAAACCTTAAGATTTAAATGAAACATACCAAAAACTCTAATATTTAGGAGATAATTTACCCTTTTTTTGGTTCTTTTTTTTTAAGAAATTTTTGTTTAAACAAAAGAACATGAGAATTACTAAAATTTTCTGAATTCGGGAATTGATAAATAATAATGGCAAAGAGAATTCAAATATAGGACTATTCATGTTGAATGGTTTCCACCGTATCACCCGGGCTCCATACAATCCGAAAGGTCTTGTAGACTAGTTCCTTTGTAATTACATGACCATTCTCTTTCAAGTCCCCTTGATTTTCGAAGAAATCTACAAAAGTTAGTTGAAAAAGGTGCAGATATTCAAACAAATAGTTCAACCAAGTATTTTGAGATTCTCAAAATCAAAATTTTCATCTCCTTCTATAAATATCAGTCCAATTAAAACCATTTCATGCATCATTCCAACAATCCATCATTCTTTGCATGCAGTATCTTCAATTTTAACGGATCATTATGTTCCTCCTTATCCTCATGCTTGCATTGGTTTCTTCATCCCAATATGCTTATTCTTCTTCAGTAACTTTGCCTTCTTTTTCTGCCAATGCTGAGAATGAAGTAGCACAAGGGAAGGAAGCAAAAGCTCTTCTAAAATGGAAAGCCAGCCTTGAAATAGAGAACCAGTCTCCCTTGTCTTCTTGGAGTGGAAGCAACCCTTGCAATTGGACCGGAATAAGTTGCAAAAAGCCTGGAAGTGCTGTCACCTTTTTAAATCTTTCAAGTTATGGTGTCAAAGGTACGCTTCACAATCTCAGCTTTGTATCCTTCCCCAATTTACTCGGTCTTGACCTTTCTAACAACTCACTCCATGGAACCATTCCCTCAAACATTGGCAACCTCTCTAAACTCTCCCATCTTAACTTTTCAGCCAATCAATTCTCCGGGACAATCCCATTTGAAATAGGCCTGCTAGGTTCTCTGAGTAAACTTGATTTGTCATCTAACAATCTTACAGGTTATATCCCTACTTCTCTTGGAAACCTGAGCAATTTAAACATTTTGAAACTTGCTAAGAATAATCTTTCTGGTCCCATACCTCAACAATTAGGAATGTTAAGTTCTCTGAGTGAACTTCTTTTATATACAAACAAGCTCACAGGTTCTATCCCTTCTTCTCTTGGAAACTTAACGACACTCACCATGCTAGTGCTTTGTGAAAATCAATTGTCTGGCTCTATTCCTCCATCATTGGGAAAACTTAAATTCCTCACTGCTTTAGGATTTTACTCAAATAAACTTGTAGGCACCATTCCCCCTGAAATAAACAATCTTACACATTTGAAATTTCTTCAACTATCTTACAACCAATTCACCGGTCATTTACCAGAAAATGTATGCCTTGGTGGATCGCTTGAAAATTTTACCGCTAGCGGCAATCATTTCACTGGTCAAATACCAAAGAGCTTGAGAAATTGCACTAGCTTGATAAGGTTTAGGCTTGATAACAACAAATTTATAGGAAATATAGAAAATGATTTGGGCATATATCCACGTTTGGACTATATGAATTTGAGCAACAACAGATTTCACGGTGAGCTTCCAAGGAATTGGGGACAGTTTCATAGCCTAACAAACCTAGATATATCTAACAATGATATTTCGGGTAGGATACCTCCTGAGCTTGGGGATGCAATTCAATTACGTGCAATTGACCTCTCCTCAAATCATTTTAATGGGGAGATTCCAAAGGAGTTTGGAAAGCTGACATCATTGCTAACACTTCATCTAGACAATAACAAACTTTCTGGCAACATTCCTCATAGTATTGGAACGCTATCCAAACTAGACAATCTTAACCTGGCAGCAAACAATCTAAGTGGCCCAATTCCTGAATTGATTCAATCTCAAAACCTATTGTTCTTAAATTTGAGCAAAAACAAATTCAGTGAACACATCCCATTTCAAATTGGTAATTTGCAATACCTCCAACTTCTTGATCTGAGTCATAATTGTCTAACGGGGGAGATGCCACAACAGCTTGGGAAATTACAAGTCTTAGTAACTCTAAATCTTTCCCACAACAACCTTTCAGGGCTCATTCCACCCACTTTTGATAGAATGTCCAGCTTGATATCTGTTGACTTGTCCTACAATCAATTGGAGGGTCCTCTTCCAAACATTGCAGCATTTGGCAGCAAAGGATCAGTGGACGCATTTAGAAATAACAAAGGCTTGTGTGGCAACGTCACTGGCTTGAAGGCTTGCCCCTCTAAAGTTTACCACAATATTGTCCCGGTTAAGAAGGGCAATAAGGTTGTGATAATAATTTCAGTCCTTGCCGCGAGCATTGTCATATTCATTGTTGTTGAAGTTTCATTAATTTTCTTTCGAAGACTTCGTAAAGTGCAAAACAAGCCAAGAGAAGCACAAAAGCATAATCCATTTGCGGTGTGGAGCTTTGATGGCAAAATGGCGTATGAAAACATCATTGAAGCCACGAATGATTTTGATGATAAACAGTGTATTGGAGTGGGCGGCTATGGCAGTGTATATAGAGCTGAGTTACCAACAGGTCAAGTTGTTGCTGTTAAGAAATTTCATGGACTACGTGATGACAACATTGCCAATCTGAAGTCTTACACAAGTGAGATACAAGCTTTAACAGAAATTCGCCATCGTAACATTGTGAAGCTTCATGGTTTTTGTTCACATCAACGACACTCATTTTTGGTTTATGAGTTCATGGAAGGTGGGAGTCTATGGAACATACTAAACATTGAGGAACAAGCAATCAAATTTGATTGGCTAAAGAGGATAAATGTTGTTAAAGGTATAGCAAGAGCTTTGTCTTATATGCACCACGGATGCTCACCTCCTATAATTCATCGTGATATATCCACTAAAAATGTTCTACTAGATTCAGAATATGAGCCTCATATCTCTGACTTTGGCACGGCGAGGATCTTGAGACCTGACACATCTAATTGGACTTCATTTGCTGGCACCTTCGGATATACCGCTCCAGGTATGATATTTTATGTTGGCATGTATGGTTTATCTTTATGTAGCCTCTAATAATAAAAGTTGTGCAGTTGCCAAATAGGGTGTGAGCTATCATATGTTGGAGCGAACTAATAATTAGTAGAAAATTATTAGATATCCGATAGTATAGTTCATATGGTACTCTAAACCAATAAAAGCGAACCATTTAATATAATTTTTTTCATATGAGCCTTTTTAATTTATATCATATTATTTTAATAGGTGACTTTTTTTTTGGTGCAAATTATCACATCAGTCAAAAATCCAACACTAGATTACTCCTAGTATTTAGTGAGAACACATGTTCCTTTGAATTGGCATCTTGATTGGTGTATATATATATATATATAATAAAATAGGATTTTATTTTAGAAACAAAACCAAACCAAGTTTATTAACATCAAAAGAGGTGTTGTGCCACTAGGATTATCTACCACAAAAGAAAGACAAATTAAAGTCTATTTACACCCAACCCATCCTCTCAAACATTAGAGCATACTTAACAAAAGATGGGCTTTGAGCATATTTTCTTATTATTTCTGCTTGATATGTTCCTCTCATCTGCAACACCGTTAGCTTCACGGTAGATGTGTTGCAGCTTAAAGTCCTATTGTCGACCTAGAAGATCCCTACAATCATAAACTACCATAGACATTCCAAAGGAATGATTGGATTGAGAAGTTAGGAGATGAATAACAAATGTAGAATCAGTTTCCTAGTAAATATATCTAAAACCCAACTCTCATGCCATGAACATTATTGTTTTTGATGATTTAGGATAATAGTGCACACTTCACAGGGTCTTCTATAAACTCTAGTGTTTGGTTGCAGAAGGGGAGCCACATATATTCATGTTTTTGCAACCACTGGAGAATTTGCTTGAAAGATTAAACTCAAAATTGTTGCTCGCTATTTCTAAACTGTATGGAACTTTCCAAAGAACATATATAAAGACTCATTATTATAGAAGTCTAAATATTTTATTACTAATCAGCAGCTAGAAAATTTAAGAATTGTACATCAATTGCAGCCAGAGAATTAAGGTAATTAAGTTCCATCATCCTCTCAAAAGTAGAACATGACTCTTGAGTGTCAATCTTTTTTCTTTGCAGAGCTTGCATACACAATGGAAGTTAATGACAAATGTGATATATATAGCTTTGGAGTAGTAACACTGGAAGTAATTATGGGAAGGCATCCAAGTGATATCATCTTGATCTCTCTTTTGTCTGCATCTTTGTCATCATTAACATCAACAACCCCACATCATATGCTACTGAAAGATATGTTGGACCAACGCATAACACTTCCTACATATGAAGTTGCAGAAGAAGTGGTTTTTATGACAAAGATAGCACTCGCATGCTTGCATGTCAGTCCACACTCTCGTCCAACCATGCAACAAGTTTCACACAAGTTATTGGCTCAAAGATATCCTATTAATCCTTTACCAACCCCTTTACACATGATTACATTGGGAGAGCTAATTAATCCCAACAATTCGTCCGCATAACTTCTTGAATATATTTACTGTACCACACTTAATTTCCGTAATTTTTTTCTTTTGTATTTGGTGTTCCCATTTTCATAATTTTTTTTTTTTTTTTTTTTTGGGCTGAATATAATGTTTTATTGTTGGAAGATTTTTTTTTTTGGGTCTTTGAATGGAGCTGAGAATGATATCATTGAATCTGTTAGAATATCATGCCCAATCCATTATTAGGCCCAAGCCCATGTACATGCAGTTGTACAACTTTACACACTTTTCATGTTTAGTGCGATTTTCCAAACAAAATTAATCTGTGTTGGACATGTTATTTTGATTTACATTAAAGAAAAGAGTTTGTGCTCAACATTGTTTCATGCATTAACCATTAGTATTGAGTCAGAAGCCATTTGAAGGCTACAAGTTTAAGAGGACTCACTCAGTGAATTATCTAAGGCAGACAAAAATTTCACGACCCTTGCATGGGCAAGATTAGGAGATACAGAACACCAACTATTTAACCTAGTTTTTACCCTTGTGGCATGATTTTTGTGGGGGAGACAATCGTTTCAATACCATTGAGAGAGCCTTAATTCTTTGAGCCTAAACCGTCTCAAAACCTTCCCCTGTGACTGTGAGTGTATTTTTTATTTTCTCTTTATGAACTTATTCTTGAGTTTTCCATTGAGCATTTTTTTCACACGAGTAATTTTGATTATTTCAAACTATAAAGATTCTAAAAACTCTACCAGTTATCATTTTCATTGGTAGAAATGTTTCAAAAGCTGTCTTTGGGGTATCGAAGTTTTGAGTTGATGTAGACAAGTTTGTAAAAGTTGAGATTAGACGTAGAGTTAAGCCTACAAAGTTTCATGAAAAAATATTGATTTTGACTATTTCTTCTATGGTGAATTTTCCTAGAAGAATGGGTACCCCCGGAGCGATTTTTCTATTTAAAAATTCTTCAAGGGTTTTCCACTTTACCACCGGATGTTTTCTTTTAATTGATTTATGTTAAACTTGTTCTCTAGAACGTAGTGATTATTAATATGGTTGCACTATATGTCAAAATTGTGAACTCTAGGCAAAAGCTACGATTAATCCGTTAATTAAATCATTGGGGGTAAATCTTAGATTTTTCAAAACGGAATGTTTGAAGCAGCGACAACAAAGATTGTTGCAGCTTTTTGGTGGATCGAAAATGGCAATATGTAATATGGCATCTCACAAAGAAGGGTTGCTAGAATTGAAGACATGTGCTTCAGCTTAAGTGGATAAATTTAACTTAGTACTCTATGTTTCTAGAGACACAGAGATGAAAAGAGTTTTGCAAGCGTTGTTTTTACTTTTTATTTTATTTTTCCAGATGGTAAACAAAGGCAGATAGCACTTCTAGAATATTGCCTAGCTGAGAGAACAAATAAAAAAAAATGTGAAGATTTTAATGCATTCTGTGATCCATATCATTATCTGATAACTATAACCAACAACCACATGAGTTTTTCCTCTTTTCCGGTCAGATCATTTAAGTCATCAGCTCTTTCAACAGCAGTAGTCAGTGATTGCACCAGTTTTTGTTATCCAAGCAACTCTCTACCTTTGCAGCTAACATGGAAGGTCATGCAGTGGGTGACCCTTTTGGTTTCTTTCCACTATCTTTCGTGCGAGGGAAATTTGCTTGCCAACCACAAAAATGAATGCCTTACCCTTCCCTCCAGCGCCTCTAGCAGTTCTTCCAACGCGGCGCACATATTCACTTGGATCACGTGGGAAGTCAAAGAGCACAACATGATCCACCCCAGCAAAGTCAATTCCACGTGATGCTCTGTGAAAATTTTCAGAGATGAAAGTTACCATATTATGGGTCTCATCTGATTGTAAGGCTAATAGCCTGGACATAACACTAGTGCTGTCTAAGCATACAGGTAAGTTCTGCATAAAAAGCAAAAAACAAATACCTGTCAGTGCAAATCAAAAACTGAGAGACTTCGTCAGACTGAGAACTGGTGAACTCCTTGATATTTGCAAGCCTTGATTCTTGGGCCACAGCGGCATGGAAGGGTAGAACTTGGGCACGAGATCCTTTTCTATCGAAACGTTTTAATACATTCTCAACTTTTCTACATGTGTCAATCTGCAAATTGAGTGTATAAACTAACAAAAATAAGAAAGGTTCAAATAACTTAAAAAGTAAATGTTTTGATGAGAGCTAACAAAGTAAATGTTACAAGAATGATTCATTCTTAGAGCCCTAACTTTCTCTATACATGTTGATTAAGATACTAAGAATGTAACATAAAAGCACAGATGCACAAGCCAGCTATTCTCGAATTTCACAAGAGAGACTTAAGAGCTCAAATGTACCTTGTTACAGAAAACAATAGTTTTTGAAACTGGACTTCCCTCCAGCAGCTGCAGAAGAGCAGATTTTTTATTCAAAAAAGAAGTTTCTGGAGTTTTTTCAATCCCATCTTCTCCACTGCAGTCTACAAGAACCTGGAAATGCAACATAATGATTAATATAAATTATTTGAGAGTTTGTATTTTTTTTTTTTTTTAATTCAATAAGAGTGTGGTTAATATATGCCCTAACTGCCCTTAGGGCATACATTAATCATTCATTTTAGGAAACTTTTTTATAAGAAATTGAAAAAGCTATCAAAAAGGTTCACTGTTTCATTTTTCCATAAAAGTTTCCTAAAATAGTTTATTAATAGATGCCCTAAAGGCATACGTTAGTAAAACTCATTTAATAATTATAGCACCTGCCTGATTTTCACCTTACCTGAACACCCATGCCAACAACAGAATCCTAACAATTAACATTAACAGAGATGTCTCCTTAAGATTCAATGTTCTATAAACAGCCTTCCTTGAAATTAGATGTTGGATTAAGGCTTAAAAAAATACATTTTTTTTAAGTAATAAAGAATTTTGTTGAAGAAAGAACTCAAAATATACATAGAATATATGAGTATCCTAAAGAATTCCAGCCAAAGATTTAAGATATAAAAAAAATCTACAAAGAAAGCACAAGATATCCCAACAATAATAGCACGACATTGAAACAAAGAACCCCGGAGAAGTGATTTGAGATTTTGTCTTGATAGTAGATTACTCAACACCTTCAAAAAATCAATTTTTTGCTCTCAAATTGTCCACATAATGCAATTGGGAGTCGCATTTCAAAATGAGGCTGTTGTTATGTTGACCAGACAGCCCTTGCCAGCAGTAGTAGACATCTATTACCTTCTTTGACTTTTTTAATGTATCCCAATAGCAGAAAATACAAAAGACCACAAATCACTAGTGAGCAACCAATGTACAAATAGATGATCTGGATTCACAACTACACTTGCACTAAAGGAACTAAAACCAGAAACCACCTTCCTGCCAGCTCAAGCAACCAAGGAGGAACTCCAAAATAGGCAAAACTGGGAGGTTCTGACCAAAGTGCCGAATGGCTCTTTGGTCCAGAAAATTAGTGCCAAACACCACTTACTAAGCCTCAATCAGCACTTTGATCCTGTCCAAGAGTGCTGATCAGCCCATTGCTTCCATTTTTCAACAGCAGCTCCTTGAAGATAAAAAACACTCATTAACAGCTGGCAACCCCAGGTAGAAACCTAGAGGGGTTATCTCATATAACAAGGCTAATTAGGAAGTTAGTTAGAGTAGCCAATTGTAGCACATGCATGGGAATTTAAGCACATGAATGGTGCACTAAAAGTGTATTGAGTCCCTATGGTGTGAGTCTTTGGAGGTCTATAAGGCAGGAATGGATGACTTTTTCCCAGCACCTTCAGTTCGACGTGGGTGATAGTTCTAGAGTGAAATTCTGGCATGACATAGGTGTGATAATTGTCCACTCAAGGAGACTTTCCCGAAGCTTTTTTGCATCAGTTCTGTTAAGGATTCCTCAATTGCTTATCTATTCTGACCTCATTGGTTGTTCGCTTCTCTAGACCAGTCCAAGATTCAGAGTTGGAGTCACTGATTTCATTTATGGATCTTATCTATTCTGAGGCTGTTAGGGGTGAGGGAATAAATAGACTTTGCTGGAAAATTGCCAAGAGTCAGGGTTTTGAGTTGTGTGATTATTATCTTTCCCTATATTGCCCAATGACATTTTTTCCCTTGGAAGTTGGTGTGGAGTTCGAAGGTCCCATCTAGGGTTGCATTCTTTTCTTGGACTGCTGCGCTAGGGAAAATCCTAACTACTGATAATCTTTGGAAGAGGTATTTTTTTATTTTGGATTGGTGCTGTATGTGCAAAAAATGGGGGGAGTCAATGGATCATCTTCTCCTCCATTGCCTCATACCTTATGAACTATGGACAATAGCATTTGTTTATTTGGACTCCATTGGGATATGTAGAAGAGAGTAATTGATATGTTTACAGCTTGGCAAGGGTCTTAAGGCAAGCATAAAATATAGCTATTTGGAAGGCTGTGCTTCATTGCATAATGTGGTGTATTTGGCAAGAACGGAATTCCAGAAGTTTCAAGGGAAGTGAACGAACTATCCTTGAATTTAAAGCCTTTTTCCTTCGTTCTTTGTTAGATTTGAGCTTTCTTTCTCTGCCTTGTTTTTCTTTCTTAAATTTATTTGAGCATTTACTGGGGTTGTTTTTCTTTCTAATAAAGCACATGTTAAATATGGGAATAACCATATTTGAAATTGGCCATTGGCTTAATGAACAACTAATACCAATGGAGCAAGTCCTTGTATAAATGCTCAACTTGTAACTCCTAAACTGATAAGTGAATAATGATGCAATTTTTTGGATCTCTCTCTCTCTCTCTCTCTCTCTCTCTCTCATATTTCTTCAATAAGCTAATAAACTATAACACTCATCAATTTTGCGATTTTCTCAAAATCCAACCCTTGTTTAGTTCCATCATCAATCATATTTCTCCATCACCTAAGCAATTACACCTAAACCACAACTTGATCCTTACATACACACGCAACAACTGACGATGACAACATTACGCTTAATAAGATTATCCACAACTGCATCCTCCAGTTGATATAGAGCCTTCAACTTCTAATTCCTAACAAAATTTGCCCTTGTGGGAATTCTCCAATCTTTGAAATTAGGCCTCAATTCAATTTTCATCCCTCAAATTTAAAAAGTTACAATTTGTCCTTGAATTTTTTAAAAGGTGGCAGAACTATCCTTTTGTCCATCAACATTGAATTGAATTGAACACATGGCTAACAGAAGGTTGGTGTGGCAAAGTTATACTCTAATGTTGGATTCAATTCATGGATTGGACAATCTTGCTACCATTTAAATTTTACAAGGGAAATTAGAACTTTTTAAATTTAAGGAATAAGAATTGAACCTAGGCCTAAGGTGAAATTGTATTTCAAGGGCTTAAAGGATGGAGGTAGAAGAAGAATTTACTTATCACTTATAAAAATGTGTAGAAAGTTCTCCATAGACATTTATGTTCGCCAAATGATTAGGTAACATCTTTGGGAAAGATTTCGGAAGATGTTCGGCTTTAGTATTCAGGACTTCAGGGAAAGTTGGACTAAAAAATTTATCAACACAAGCAAAAGTGATAATATTGTTAACAAGGAGAACAGAATGGCAGTAAAAAAGGACAACAGAGGACAGATTTGAATCATATGTCCCAAATATTATTCATGTACCCTTTTGTCAACAAACGAGGATGAATATTTCAGGTTTAATTAATGTTGAGTAGATTACCAACATGTATGACTTAGTTTATTTTTAGAGAATCTCTGTTTTCTTGTCCCTGTTTCAACGTCAAAATGCCAAGTTGGATCCTCTTCTTCTTTTTTTCTTTGTTTTTTTGATAAGAAATGGAAAGGATCTTGATCCAACATAAGAGCCTTTGTCACTTATCTACAAATTTTCCAAGAAGTCAAGAACTTAGATTACAAAATTATTCAGGTTTTATTTTTTTCATTATACTTATCTGTGTGCAGCATAATAATATTAATAGCAATGTAATAAGGGAAAAGTTAGCAGATGCCTTAAGAGCATTAGTTTACGAAAATTTTTTAGAAAATTTGTATAGGTGAAGAAAAAAGCAACCAACTTTTTTGACAGCTTTTTATATTTCCCTTGAAAGTGGTATTTAAACTGCTTTAAAATGGTCCACTAACAAATGCCCTAAAGGCACTCATTAACAGGACCCCCAATAATAATAATAATAATAAAAGAAAGATAGGGAGGGGTGGAGATAATACTTGAAACCAACCTCTTCAAGGCCAGGGCTCATACGGTGCATACCAGGTCCCATGATCAATTCACAATCAGGAAAAATTTCAACTAGTTCATTGTATATGTCTCTTGGCAAAGTCGCAGTCACAAATAGATACTGTGTGGTAACAGGTGAAGAATTTATCAAAGTTTTCTGTGCTACTTCAAAATCCTCGTCATTGAAGAGTATATCGACCTCATCCAACACAGCACTGCAACGCAAGGTTTCAATTATTTTTAGTGCTGGGTAAGTGTCTTGTAAAACATAGTTGTGCCATGCAGGTTGATGCACACACATGTGCACAAAGCACACACACACATAGGCAATAAAATTGAAATGTGCTGTTGAAGACCACATTTGATGGGTCACAACTAGGAGTTCCTAACACCAAAGTTTGTTCCCAAAGATGATGGCAATGTTGTTGCAGCATTAAAGGAAGCATGAGGCACATTCAGCACAGCTGTTGGTTAGCTATTGTCAGATTAGTATGACCACAAACCAGCCAGAGTGTTTGATGTCCTAATCATGTTCCACATGCCACGCACATAACATAACATATGTTGAATTGTTTGATAATAAAAAAACCTAAGTTGAATTGTTTTCATTTCTTAATAGTCCTGAGGAAGGCATGCATATATAAATATCCCTATGGTTGAAATTAATACTCTAATACAGGAGACTGGGGGCTATGCTTGTAAAGAAAGTAGACAATTACCAGCTTGAAGCAGCATGCATGACCATATTGGGACTATAAAAGGACATTAAAAATAGAAAGGTAATGATATTATCATAAGAATTTAGTTTGAACATGATCAGTCCCAGGATATCTTTGACGTGGCTCAGTTCTTTATTCTACATTTTCGTCAGTCTCCTCCACAACCCCTTTTTAAACATTTTCAAATACAAACTCTAAATCCATTAAAACTTCCAGATATATAAGTACTTACATACATATATCTATGTGTGCATATCCACATGCGTATATTTCATTAATCACACAACAAAAAAACTACATCATCCACTCCACACTATGCAATCCATGTATACTTTTGCATTGGAAACTTTTTCTCCTTTCAAAAAAGCTTTACACTACTGTTTTATTGCTCATTGCAACATACGCTACACTATTCTAAAACATGCTAGTTAATTTGCTTGCCCATTCCACACTCTAACAAACTATGGTGCTGCTTATTATAAACCTAGATGACAAAAAACAATACAAGATAGATGGGGAAGGCATACATTGCACAAAGGTTCAGAATAAAAGGCTTACAATGTTCAAAACTCTCAACTAGGCACAATTACAGGACAAAAAAATTTGTAGTAAAATAAAGGGAAATAGGTTACCATCTTAGATTTGTTAACTGCAAGAAGCCCTCTTTAATCAGAAACATAAAACGACCAGGTGTTGCTATTAGAACATCAACACCTTGTTCTAAATATTCCAGTTGAGTTCTCTGTCGAAAACCACCTGTTGCAACCACAGACTTAAATGGAACCCCAGACTTTGAAATCGATCTGCAATTACTCAAAACCTGCAAAGGGTTTTGCTTTTATTAACATCCATTCTGTATTAGAGGGATGAAATGAGGCCAAATATCCAATTTTTTTTTCTAATCTCAAATGAAAACAAGCATCATATCGCATTTGTAAATGGTGAAATTACCTCTACTTGTCCTGGTTCTCAATTACCTATTTAACAATTCTTTATGGAATAACTTGAATTGCCCTACAAGCAGAGGGCCCATAGTAGAACTTAATACAACATATACACCTTAAGATTTCTATTTCCACTAGAAGGATATTGGGATGGTTCACTACAAAACTTTTTTTTTTTAATAAGTAATGCCACTACAGAACATACATAGAAAAGAGTGCAATGTGAACGAAGACAGTACTACAATAAATTCATTACATGCAAACCAACAAATGATTCATACAAATCAAAAAATCACTAAAATCAAGGTGACTTTTGATACTCATAAGGAAATAGAATTAGAGATTCTACATAACAAACCCAATAACTCTACACATTTATAACAACATACTATTATATTACACAATCACATCAGATCATGATACTCAATACCAGAGTATCATCTCAGTAATGGATGAAATCCATTATTTTGATGTCTCAATCTCAAATATGTCTTTGTCCCTATTATTTGGGCAAGCCTCATGACTTCCACTTCCCAAGTCTGCCGTATCTAGGGCTTCTTTTCACTCTTTTTGTTAAGTTCCCTATCTAGGGCCATTCCATCCGCCAAATCCCATCTCCTGTCTTTTGATTTCCACTCATCCTGGCAGCCTATCTGATCAATGACAGGGATGACCTTTGGTAAATTTCTAGTAGTCCATACATTCAGGTAGTGAATGAAAGACCTAGATATTGGAACTTTTTTTTTTAACATAAGTAATAAGGTTTATTAGAAAATTATGAAAATCAAGTCCACAAGAGGTATACCAGATGAAAAATACATCTAAGCTTTAAAAGCACAATGATCAATAAACTCCAATAAGTTTGAGAAAGAAAATTTCCCCAAGGCCTATAACCACTCAAACAAAGTCCTCAGAAAATTAAATTTCACATCTAAGGTTGACCTCTCACATCCTTCAAAGTTTTTGGCATTTCTCTCCCTCAAAATACACCACATCAAACAATGAGGAATGGCCTCCCAAACCTCACTATTGGGAGACCAGAATATTGGATCTAGAAAGAACTTGGAGGGTTTATGGCTGTGTGGCCCTCATTCAGTTGGAAGTAGGAAATCAGTTCCATCACAAGCAATGACATAGTATTGTTTTAGGGTTTAGGGAAACTTTAATCGCTTAATTTACTAGAGAAGAAATACTATCCAATAAGTTTAAGGAGAAAGGTAGCTAATCGGGCTAATGAGGTATAAATCAGATCCAACATTAACAAAGTCATGGCTATGATTCTGTTTCATGTCTATAAGCTTAAAATTTGCAAACTTCTTTCCTTCAAGGTTTAAAGTTTATCGTCAGCCTACACGTTCCAGAGGTCCATAAGAGTGATGGAAGGCGCACGGAGAATGTTCTAGTGAATACAACCAATAAAAAAGGTGCAATGACAAAAAATTTAATATACAAAATTATATGAAGTATATATATTGTTTTGTAGCTTGTGCTTTGTGGAGTGAAGTCTTGAAGATGTTTGGGATTCAATGGGTAATGCCATCACCTGTAGAAGATCTATTAATTGACTAGAGAAATTGGTTTGGGAAACAATCCTCAAATATAAGGAACCTTTTGCCAGCATGTTTGACATGGAAAGTGTGAAAGGAAAGGAGTAGCCATATGTTTGACAATGTTAAGATCTTTGGATTATCTTCGACCCTTGTTCAGTCATACCCTGTTAGATTGGTCTCGGGTTTGTGTTTTAGTGTTTTTCACATTGTAATCCCATTTTTACTTTTAAAACTCTCTTAGATATTCTATCTAATTTATTGTAATTTTTGAAAGAATCTTTGTGCTCATCATCATGAAAATATTTTTTTTTTGGCATCAATAAAATTCATTACTTTCCCAAAAAAAATTGCATATACAAAAGGCACCGGTATACTATTTTTACAGAGAGAGACAAGGTAAAACAAAAGGAAGAACTAGCAATAAACCATGAGATGATAGGTCAGCTGTCATCTAAGCAACAATGTACAGAAATTAGCAACAACATTAAAAACCAAATAAATTAAAATGGAAAAAAGATGCACCAAAGCAGTGAGTTGAACACAATAGCACTGACCTGAGAAGCCAACTCAGCAGTTGGTACCATGATGAGAACTCGAGGACTTTTTGATGAAGATTTGCCAAGCTCTTGAAGTTGTTCTTGCCTTAGACGCTGAATTATTGGTGCAAGATATGCCAATGTCTTCCTTGAACCACTTTGATCAGCTATGACACAGCTCCTTCCCTCAATAATAGGTGAAAATGCCATGGCCTGTCAACCAAGATACACACAAGCATCAGTTGCACTCAAACTTAAGAAAATCTTCTTTAGGGCATAACTTTCTACAAGAACAACATAAAGTTCATAGTCCAGTCTATTACATGTGTATCATATACAATTCAACTCAACAAAACCTTAATCCAAATTATATTTATATTATATGTTTATCATATGTTCTAAAAAATAATAATAGTGCATTAAAAATGCGAGGGACCAACCTAACAAACTACTATTTGAAATATAAAAATCGAGGTGCCCATTTACTTGAACCTAAAGCAGAAGTTGTCATTCCCACAGTCGTATGATTAGGTATCTAGATGGATGCAAGAAGTCTGACATGACAACCTCCCAGAAACTGGAATGCAATATGATTATCAGTTTATCACCATAGACACATATCAAAGCAAATGAAAAAACTATTAGTTTCCATCAGTTGATTTGAATAACAGAAGACAATATACAAACATGACATTTATGAAAAAGCTAAGAATTTTGTGATAAGTGAGTGAATTTAAATAAAAGGCCAAGGAGAGTGCAATCCAAGTACAGAATTACACAAGAGAAACTCTACTAATACTATTCTTTATACTTGCTTGCCTACAAATACTACAACAACCAAAATTATGAAAATCCAGGTTATTGCAAAAGAAGAAGAACATCTTGAAATACAATCACATTACAAGGCAGTCAAATTGCCAAGGGTGAGACTATCATCATTCTGAACCAAAGTTTATCCATTGTTAGAGTGCTTTTTATATATTATCCATTCAGCATGCACAACTTTATAGTACTGCAAAAGAAGCATGCACAACTTTTTTCACAATGGAAATTAGTATGTATTGTGAAGAAAAATATAGAAAGGTCTTGGGTGAGTGCAAAAAAGCCATGCTACTGTGGAATGGGAACAAGTGAGGGATAAAAAAAATTTGTGGATGCTCTTTTCTTGTTTGCCTAGCTGTTTCCATCTTAAAATATATATTTTTTATTATTTTAATTATTTATTAAAAAAAAATCTTTACATTTGTGTCAGTATACAATCTGTGGATGCTTTGTGCTTTTTTGTAATTGACTGTTGTGTTTTACATTTTTGCAGTGCCCCACATGTAGACAAGGCACCCTAGAAGCATCCGAGATAGCTATAGGAAGTTAGAAACAGTCATGTGTTGTATTGAACTTGATGTCTATTTTGTTGTTGTATTGAACTACATATATATATATATATATATATATATATATATATGTGATTGATAATTAGAATTGTGATAGGTTTGAGAAAATTTTTGAATTTTGCTAGAATAACAAGTTAGAATTGTGTGTGTGACAGGTTTTTTTTAGTAGCGTTTGACAAACTTATAGTTGCGTTTTGTATTTGCATTCGTCATCTGGCCTACAAAAAAAAAAAAAAAAAAAAAATCTATAGCCGCATTTAAAAACGCGGCTGGAATATTAGTGGGTACATGTCGGGCTGGGCCTTAGGCCACGTTCTAAGCGCAGCCTAAGGATGCGTCCTTTGGCTGCGCTTTAAACGCGGACGTACGTCTGGTTCTACGGCCGCGTTTTAAACGCGGCCTGAGGACCATTTCTTAGGTCGCGTTTAAAACGCGGTTGCGTCTGGTTCTACGATCGCGCTTTAAACGTGGCCTAACAACCAGCTCTTAGGCCACGTTTAAAACGTGGCCGTACATCTCGTTCTACAGCCGCGTTTTAAACGCGGCCTAAGTACTGGAGCTTAGGCCGCGTTTTAAATGCGGCCGTAGGACCAGTTGTTAGGCCGCGTTTAAAGCGCGGCCATAGGACGTATCCTTAGGCCGCGCTTAGAAAACGCAGCCATACACCCTCTGAGGCCTATAGTCATGGGTTTTAGGCTATACTTAGAAGAGCGGCCTAAAGAAATGCGGCTATAGGCCAAATCGGGCTATGGCCACGTTTTTGTGACCTATAGCCACGTTTTTAAACCGCGGCCATTAGCACCTTTTTTTGTAGTGGTTGGCCAAGCCATCATCCTTTGAGAGAACACAGGCACTCATGAGGAGGTCAATTGGATGATCTCGCAGCACACCAAAGCATAGACCACCGCCACTATCAACTAAAACACCCTCTTTACTAAAAGGTAAGTGCCCATCAACATGTTTCCATCCAGCACAAGGCTCGGTTACGTCAAACATATATATACCTTTGAACATTTGGACCCCCAATTACAAAAATACCAATTCAAGTTTTATATCAAACAATTAATGTGCGGAACATGATAATAAGCTTATAACAAAATTGATAAACAATCTAAGCCAAATATAAACACAGCCACAGTAGTAAATATAAAGCAAAGATAAAGAGAAGGTAGATGCAAACACACGGACAACACACGATGTATTATCGAAGAGGAAACCGAAGTCCTCGGCGTAAAACCTCTCCGCCGCCCTCCAAGCAGTAAATAATCCACTAAAGAATGTAATTGGGATATGTGAACAACAGAAGACCCTCCAAACCTAATCTACCCAAGTACCTAAGCCCTTCAAGCTTCTTGCTTCAACGAGATTACGCCGAACCTATTTCTTCTTTAGCTTCCCAAATTGCGCTACTATACCATAGCATCAATCAATGTATATTGGTTCCTTCCAAACTGCTTCCCTTAGCACCAAATGAACCTTCTCACAGACGTGGGTGTGGTGAGATAAGGATTTGGCAAAAAACCTCTCAAGGGTATGACAATGGAGAGGAAGAGAGTAGGGGAATTTGTAGAAACTCTAAGGTAAAGATTGTGGATGAATCAATCTTGTTTTTTTCTAAGGTTTCTCTCAAAAATTCTCTCTGGAAGCTCTCTCAATTTAGTGGGTATAGGGGCCTATATATAGTGGTGTGTGTTTGGAATACGAAGAGTCAGCTTTTGTCAAACAGGGCTGATTGGCGGCTTGGCCTCGCGACTAATCTGAGTTGCGAATTCAAACCACGAGATAACGGCCTGGCCAGCATGGGACTTTTGTCCTGTAGTGCTACAGCTGGCGCAACCCTTCAGCTCCCTTGTGTACATCTCACGTGCCTGCAGTTAGCGGCTTGCCAGTCACGAGTCAGCTGCGAGTCCTAGCCACGAATCTCTGCCTTCTTGCACATACTTGAGCTTTTCTTCACATCTTCACACACACTACCCTTACAATAATCCCACCTAAATACATGGTTACTAAATGCTTAAATTACAAGTAAATTGGCACGGAATAAAGCCAACAAGATGGTTGATAAATTTCAACCTTACAATTCATAACTATGCATGAAAGTTATTGTGTATATATATATATATATATATATATATTTTAATTTCTATTAGCTAGATCACAATTCTTAAATAAATTGAACAACCATTTCATCACCCCGTTATGCATGTAATGTTTGGAATGTTGTTAGTTAGTACATGATTGCTTGATAAACAATATTTAGTAAAAATTATTTTAATTCTATTTAAGAAATTTTTTGTGCAAATTTTATTTTCATGTCCATTTTTTTAATCTAATAGATCTAATTTTTCACATTAGTTTAATTGAATAGTTTTGTGTTTATACGTTTTTTCTTAACAACGATTGATAATTCACAAAATGAGTAAACAACTTGTTGAGTATTGCAAAAGATACAAATATGAACTTTAACATGAGCATGAACGTGAAGGGAGATTTCTATTCATTTTTGTTAGGTTCTAAGGTCTTAGGATTTTATGTATTTAGAACTCTAATTTGTAATGTTGGCAAACCATGATCAAAACATTGTATTTAGTCTTGTTTAGACTTGCTCAAAGTTGGTTTAATATTATAAAGTTGGAATCGAGTGGCTGCAGAAGTACTTGGGACTTTCGGCCTGGCTCGATCAATCGAAGAATAGACTCGATCGATCGAAAATCGCACAGGTTGAATTTTCTGCAGAATTTCCAACTCAGCCCTACTTCATTAAACGTTTAGGGTTTTGTGTTTTTACCCTAGGTATATAAACTAAACCCTAGCCACGTTTTTGTAGGTTGTCCATATTGCTTTGTTGCTCATACATTGCTGTTTTGTGTGAACTCGTGTGAGATCTTTGAGGAGACTTCCTTTACACAAAACTTAGGGTTTTCAAGGTAGAGATGATTTCAACATCTTGAAGATCATTATAGTTGCAACCATTGGAACTTAAAAGAAAAGCAAGCGGGGAGCTTGTAGCTGATTGAAGAATTCAAGAAAGAAGTAGTTCGTGGATTCGGAACCTGCGCGTGGTCGTGTCAGGAAGTTTTACTGGTGGGTAGCATTAGGAAGTCGAGCAGGGAGCTTGTAGTCCTTCTGTAAGAACTTCAATTCTTTCATAGTGAATTCTGTTATGTCTTGAGAATCGGTGGGTCAAATCCTCTCCAGGTTTTTACCGAGTGGTTTCCTGGGTGATCATATCTTGTGTTTATTTATTTTCCGCTGCTTTATATCTTGATATGATTATTTGATTGCTTTAACCTAGAATTGCATAATTTGACTAAGTAACAACTTGGCTAATTAATCTAGGCTACGCAATCTGTGTGTTTAAGGGGTCTAAATTTCCATCAATTTTCTTGAAGAAAAAATGTACTTACAGAAAATTACAAACTTTATTAGGTAAAGAAGAATCAAAGTTATAGATAGCAAAATCAATAAACCAAAAATTATAAGAGCCTAAGAGGGGCCATTACTCATTTGAAACAATCCAAAGTACTCAAGGACTTAAAAAAAAAAAAAAAAAAAAAAAAAAAAAAAAAAAAAAAAAAAAAAAAAACATCCACTCCACACTTGCATCACAACTGCTTTAGCTCAAGGAAAACAATATATATCTCTATATCTTTTTATTTTATTTTAATTATTTAAAAAATAATTACAATATGCTGCTAATCCCGCAACTTGAACTTTTTTTCCCTGACTCTTGCAATTTGAACATTTTCTCCCTTAAACCCTAGACACTTTGTGTATGGAGAGGTGCCAATTCAGCTAGATGGCCCTTGACATATATATATATTTTATATCTCATTTAATAAATATAAAACTTCCTTTAAAAAAAAATTAATATGTTTATCATAATTAAGGGAAATCCTAATGGGTACTTCACTTGAGCATATGTGAAAAAGGCAGATACATACCACAAATGGTAAAGGAAAAAGAAAAAGTTGCTAATCAGTTTTAATATGGTTAATTGCTTTGCCTCAATCAGTCAACCAAACAACAAACTGCTTATGCATACCACAACCAAAAATGACAATGCAACATTAGCCATCTGTAATTACTAATTTGGAAGTACAAATTTCTTTAATAGCTCTACCTTCATTTCTTTTGGCTAATATGTCTTTAGTGAATCAAAATCAAACCACAAAAATTATATAAAAATCACCAAATTAGAGTTTAAAATTATAATTAAATTTTTAAAAGAAATCTAGGTACAATTGCACAAAAATTCCATGTAACTAAGTCACACTTAGGAATACTGGACTCGTTTTCCTTTGTATAAATAGGGGGGTCCCAATGAGATGAGGGGGCTAACAATTTTCGCTCCAAAACATTTATTGTAGGAATATAAAAGTTTTCCATTGTATACTTTTCACAATTAAAGAATATGACTTGTCAACTAAACAAACTAGAGTTTTTAGTGCCTATAACAATTTCACAACATCAAAAACAAACCTCAATGTATACATTGTCAAATCCCATAGTCTCCGATTACATCAAATGAGTGTTTAATTTTTCTCACAAAGTATTGAATAGTAAAGCTTCTGGGCCATAGTCTCAATTACAACTCTTAATCATGTTAGACTTGGATGACATCTATCAACAACGTATAATTATGAGATGCAGAAAATATTTGGAGTGTAGACAACGTTTAGTGTGGATGGGAAGAAATTTCATCATATTCCAATTGGTTAGGTTAGTAAGAGACCGATTCCAATTTAATGATCCTAGAATTTTGTATACAAGTAATAATCAAGGAAACTTCTGACTAAAATAAGTCGGACTTTTGGCAAGAGAGAAAATTGATGTCTAGACAAATCAATCTAAGGCCGACCAAAATGGACCATATTCTTAATTTCTTATCTCTATTTGTTCCATTTACAAGACTTACAATCAATGCTTGGCGTATAAAAGTTGAACATCTTATCTAAAGTTCATCCTCTGACGCTTGAGAAAAAATTCTATTATTTTAATTATTTATTAAAAAAAAACATCTTTACATTTGTGTCAGTATACAATCTGTGGATTCTTTGTGCTTTTTGTAATTGACTGTTGTGTTTTACATTTTTGCAGTGCCCCACATGTAGACAAGGCACCCTAGAAGCATCCAAGATAGCTATAGGAAGTTAGAAACAGTCATGTGTTGTTTTGAACTTGATGTCTATTTTGTTGTTGTATTGAACTACATATATATATATATATATATATATATATATATATGTGATTGATAATTAGAATTGTGACAGGTTTGAGAAAATTTTTGAATTTTGCTAGAATAACAAGTTAGAATTGTGTGTGTGACAGGTTTTTTTAGTAGCGTTTGACAAACTTATAGTTGCGTTTTGTATTTGCATTTTGTATTTGCATTCGTCATCTGGCCTACAAAAAAGAAAAAGAAAAAATCTATAGCCGTGTTTAAAAACGCGGCTGGAATATTAGTGGGTACATGTCAGGCTGGGCCTTAGGCCGCGTTCTAAGCGTGGCCTAAGGATGCGTTTGGCCACGCTTTAAATGCGGCCATACGTCTAGTTCTACGGCCGCGTTGTAAACGCGACCTGAGGACCATTTCTTAGGTTGCGTTTAAAACACAGCTGTACGTCTGGTTCTACGGCCGCGCTTTAAACGCGGCCTAACAACCAGCTCTTAGGCCGCGTTTTAAACGCGGCCGTAGGACCAATTGTTAGGCCGCGTTTAAAGCGCGGCCATAGGACGTATCCTTAGGCCACGCTTAGAAAACTTAGCCATACACCCTCTGAGGCCTATAGTCATGGGTTTTAGGCTATATTTAGAAGCGCGGCCTAAAGAAACGCAGCTATTGGCCAAATTGGGCTATGGCCACGTTTTTGTGACCTATAGCCGCATTTTTAAACCGCGGCCATAGGCACTTTTTTTTGTAGTGGTTGGCCAAGCCATCATCCTTCAAGAGAACACAGGCACTCATGAGGAGGTCAGTTGGATGATCTCGCAGCACACCAAAGCATAGACCACTACCACTATCAACTAAAACACCCTCTTTACTGAAAGGTAAGTGCCCATCAACATGTTTCTATCCGACACGAGTCTCGGTTACATCAAACATACATATACCTTTCAGTGTTGACAGCAAGAGTTTAGGGTCATCATGAACCACATATGCTTCAACCTTAAAACGATCATCTTTTCCTACACACCAAAACTCAAGATCATTATCAAAAGGCTCAGGAAGAGCACTCCATGATTCTCCATTCAAAACCTCAAATCTCTGAGCCGAAACATGTTCCTTCCACAGACTAAAACTTGTGGGAAAAACGTCAATCTTACCCTGGATGACAACTACGTTAGGGCGACACTTAGAGTGCTAAGTGGGGGTCTCTCTTCAGTCTTCAACTAACTTAGACTTTGTATCATAGAGATAAACTTTCAAAGATGGTTCATCATCAGGACAGAATTGACCGCTTACCATGTAGATTGTTGAACCCAAAGCAGCAAAACCCATGCCATGTCAATACTTTTCATATTTCAATTCTAATTCCTAATTGTTGATATCCAGACGCTATCTCTGCAGACATCAAAGTCCAACCCGTAGATTGATATATCACCCCCATGCTGTTCATAAACAAAGTAAAGCTTATCTGCACGAGACTACTTCAACTGTTTTGATTTTGATTTAGATTTAGAATTAGAATTAGGGCTAGGGCTTGGTTTTCTTTTAGTATTGTCATTATGAAAGAGAGAGAACGAGAGAGAGAGAAAAGACTAATGTTGGTGCCACAACTTATATCACAACTCGTCCATGTGGCAAATTGTGATTGGTGGAGGGGTGATGGGAGTCCATGTGGGGACACCCCTCTACCAATCACAACTCATCACATTGGCGAGTTGTGGCACAGGATGTGCCACGAGTTGTAGCAGCAACATAGCTAATGAGAAAAAGAGATTGTTACCGTGAATAAATAGCAAAAACAAAGTAGTTCACCGCCTTGACAAAAATTTTAAAAATAAATAAATAAATAATTTTTTTTTTTTAAAAGCTCCACCCCACTGCAGATTAAGCAAATTTTTTGAAAAGGAAAATTGAAGTTATATAATAATAAAAAATCCAAATTAGGTAAGAATTAAGTGTAAAACTCATGTTTTATACAATTCAATAAGATATTATCATATCAGTTTTTTTACTTAAAACTCAATACATCTTAATACATCTAATAAAATCTCAATAAACTCCTAGTTGAGTTAGATTTTCATATGGCTATTAGAATTAATTAAGTATGATTGTGTCTATAATTTAATATGTGAAATGATGATGTGTCATATTGGGATTTGAGAGTCTAAAACTTGGTTTTTACACTACATCCTTATAAAATTTAATATCAAAACATAAATAAAGCATTATATATTGGGTAAATTGCAAAATTCACATATGAAAGTGTTTGTTTGGCTTGCTTTTTTTTTGTCAACTTATTTTTGCTATTCATGGGTCTCACTACACTTTTTAGTACTATTTATGGGTTTCACTGTACTATTTCAACTAATATTTACCTTTATCTACAGTACTTTCAACAAAAAATTTTTAATTTTAGCAAAATAAGCGGATCCCAAACAGACCCGAAGTTTAGGGTATTTAAATTTTATATCATGAAGTTTCAAAATTTGGATTTGACCCCTAAAGATACATATTATTTTGATAGTTACACCCTCCATTAGTTTTTTGTTAATTTTTCCATTAAGTGACACATTATCTTACCACATGTATTACACTATCTAATACTAGCACATGTCATAAGGTTCTTTTTTATTTTTTATTTTTTATTTTTTATTTTAAGCTTAGTGTCATAATGTTTTAAAGTGAGACAGAGATAATGTCCTAATTCTTAAAATATTTCTCTACATGAAGTCTTTTTTAATTAGTTATTTGTACATGAGTTAGTGATTGATATGAATGGAAAAAACTTCTTAAAATTCAAACTCTTGATTTTTTTTTTTTTTTCCAACTCTCATGAAGATAGGGGTGAAGCTACATGTTAGGGTTGGGGGACCAAAATTTTGAAAATATCTATATATTATATAGAAATATTTAATACTTTAATAATTAGCTCCCAAAATTGGGACTTCCCCTCAATGTTCTTAAAAAAATTGTCTAATTGGTCTAGTAGTTATAAAAAATATATTGTTTCTCAAATTCATTTTTTTATTGTAAATTGTGTTCTCTTATCTCTTAAAGTTTTGGATTATTCATGTCTTTGAACACTTCATTAATTTAATTGGTTTTTTTTTACTCGCAATAGTAAACAATTTGGTAACTTATATTAAAAATAAAAATTTTAAGGATTTCATTATGAAAGATGAATTTAATTCTATGAAATATTTAATTTTAAGGATTTCACTATAAAAGATACTAATTTCTCTGTGTGTGTATGGAAGTTTGTACAGATTAATAAATTAGTAACACAAAACAGCCCCCAAACAAAAATTGTATGAGGATATTTTAGTATACAAAATGATGAAATCCAAATAATGAATTCTGTTATTAGTAGTATAAATAATTAAGTAATTTTAAAAAATCTTTAATATCTATTAAATTAAAATTTTATAACATTGTATAAAAAACAAAAAAACAAAAAAAAAAAAAAAAAAAAAACAAAAATTATCACATGAACAAATTGGATATTCTCCCTAGGAAAACTATGAGCATTCAAAATTTTCTTCTCAATAAAAAAAAATAAAAAAATAAAAACTTAAGAGAAAAATTAGTCCGAAATCAAACATAGCACCAAGAACAATTCTGGACCTAAATGTCTAATACAAACACAAAATTACACAAATTAAAAACACAATTACAAAAAATTATGGCATTTTCTTAGCATCCAAACAGGAATTAATTTCTTCTATTTATATTCAAATATGGGTTTGGTTTGACCCTTTGACTATAAAAATAATAATAATAATAATAATCTGGGTTTGGATACAATTGTATATATGGCATGTGGTCGGATTTAATGAATACAACCCAATGACAAACAAGTCTCTTCTCAACCTCTGATCCCTGAATTCCACAATATACAAGCCCACCATGCCACCATCTCACCCATGCTCACCCTTCTCAAGCATCACACTCTGCAAAACCATCTAAGACTTGAATCAAGTCCATGCCCATCTGATCAAAACTGCCTAAATCCACTACCACTGGCTGCTGTCGAAGTCCTCAAATTCTGTGCGCTTTCCAATCACAGTGTATATAATACGTACAAAGGTGTTCGACCAAATGCCCGAACCAAATTTCTTTTCTTGGAACACTATAATCAACGCCCTTGCTTTTTTTTTTTTTTTTTCTTTTTTCTTTTAGTGTTTGTTAGGAAAGAAATTTTGTTGTTCTTGGAAATATTTTGAATGCTCAAAACTTTTCTGGGGAGAATATCCAATTTCTTCATGTGATAAAATTTTAAAAAGTTAATATTTTTAATTTGATTAATTTAATAGATTTTAAAGATTTATTTTTATTTTTCAAAGATTTTTAAAATAATTTAATTATATTGAATATTGTAATACACAAGACATATTTTTATTGGATCAATTAGTCCATTTGACAAACTGATGTGTCACTTAATAGACACATTAGCCAAAAAAAAAAAACTAACGGAATGTGAAACTATCAAAACAATACGTAATACTAGGAGTCAAATCAAAATTTTGAAAGTTCAAGCCAAACTATCAAAACAATACATAATATTAAGAGTCATATCAAAATTTTGAAAATTTAAGTTGAAAAAATTCAAATAACTCTAAATTTCAAGGGTGTATTTTGTAATTTATCATTATATATTTAACAAATTACAACAAATCAAAGTAAGCTAGTCAGGCTCATTGGTCTTTCGAGGAATTTCATAGGAAAAGAATAGAATAATCCTAT
The DNA here is from genome assembly GCA_030445155.1 of Quercus variabilis. NCBI lineage: Eukaryota > Viridiplantae > Streptophyta > Magnoliopsida > Fagales > Fagaceae > Quercus > Quercus variabilis. The sequence goes on from CP129453.1 coordinate 47,044,566, forward strand.
CAAAAGTTGTGCATCACTTCTTTATATTAAAAAGGATGGGAAAATAAAAGTTAGGCAGCCTCTCATTTAGTCATTTGATCAAAAATATTTAAATTTAATTTTAGCCTAAATGTCATGAGCCTTGTAACTTAGGTGGTTCAAATCCTCACACTTTTTTAAGTTTTAACTGTTGAACTATCTCCCAAAAAACTTAGGCCTTTAGAGTTATAATATTTATGGATCCAAGTCTTATTTCAACTCTTAATATCTTTTTACTTAACATTAATTTTAGTTTTATATAATTATATAAATAAAAACAAGACTTTTCGGACAACTCACCTAACTTTGGCATCACCCCCCAAGTACAATCAACAAGTTTTTCGATGCCAACCTCCTCTGGTCCACATACCAATCAACACTACAAATGAAGAAAAACTTATCCTTTCAATCTCTATTGGAAGATGGAATTCCAGTTACTAGACTGTACTCTTTTTTCCTACACTTAAAATAGTACATGCCCTTAGCTAAAGGCACGAGTAAGGGTTTGTAACAATACAAAAACTCATCCAAGGAGAGGCTCTCCCAACCATCACTCATGATTCCCGTAGCACTTAAGCTCCAACAAAAGCACACCAGGTGCTAGGTGCCAATTGAGAAATGGCTACGCCTAGTCTTCTTAATAACTTCCTAGTAAGGTGATTCAAAGGGAGTCTCAATCCACTTATGAAAGAAGCATCATACAAATTGGTCCTTTCACTTTCATGAGAATAACTCTTCTCCCCAACCTCAGCTAATCTAGTAGGTACATCATGGGGAATCTGAAAGTTTGATCATATCTTGCTCAACTTTGTTTTGGAAAGGGAAGAGCAATACTTGTTTACCTCCCACTCTTCATTCAAGATAAAGGGATAATTAGGACCCTCAAATGAAGAGGAGCCACCATCTTCATCTATTGGGATGGCACCTGATGACCCAACATCAGAAGAATTGCCTCAAATGACTCAACATTAGACAATGAGCCCTCCCTTAGCTTAGCATCAAATGAGTCTTCTCTTAACTCAGCCCCAGACAGACTTGTTTGTGATGACTCTAAAGAAAGGACATCATCAATTGAATCTATGCTCACACTTGGAGGCAACCCTCGGTTATCCATTTTTCTACATTTAGACGATGAGGGGCTACTGGTAGACCCGAACTCACTCATCCTTACCCCTACAATGACAAAATAAGGCCAAGTCCACCCTACTCGTCCAACTTTATGAGCCTTATCTAATTAATGGAATAAAGAAGGGTCGAGATGACTTGCCAATACCGATAAACAAGGTTCAATTGATTAAGAACTTGAATGGGCAAGAATTCGGATGGGAAAAAGACCAGACGTGCAATAGTCGAACAAGGGAGAAGTAGGCAACTAAAGGAGCTCTTGAGAGGGCTTAGGCAAAAATTTGGGAAATAAGTGAAGTCTGAAAGGGAAATTCACCTATTTATAAGCAAAAACCTGGGGAAACACCAAACGACAAGATGGTGAGCCAATCAAAAACTGCCACATGTCCAAAAAATTATATAAAATAAAATAAAAAAGGGAGATAAAAAGAGAAAAGAAGAACAACAAAAACAATGAATGGTACTGAGATTTTGTGACTCGTCCAAAAAAGAGGGAAAACCACAGAATGGGGGGCAGCTGATAGGGAACTTTTTAGCTAACTCCATGGTCAACCTTCTTAAATAAGCTACATCTTCCGAAAATATTGACTTTTAGAAATGGAAGACTCAATACAACAAACGTAACCTATCACGTCTACTCCAATGAGTCGTCCTTCACCTGCAAAGACTTATAAGGACATTACAAGTCCATCATTCAATACTCATCCATCACATACAAGAACGGGTGAGTAAGCACTTGCGAGCTTGACCTTGACACCCGTCTGTCACCCCCATCAAAGAACGGGTGAAGATAGGCATACGAAGCCTACTTTACTACTATGGTCGCATAGTAGCTATTACCTAAGACTCTCCTACATTTACATACCTACCGGCAAAGGGATAACTCTCATCTCCTACAAGTCAGCTAAGGAATAACTTCCATCTCCTGCAAGTCAACTCAAGGATAACCCCAAATCCCTGCGGTTCAACTATGGTGGTCATCCACAAACCCCTATATAAATACCAAGACACCCTAATTTTGAGGTACACCAAAAACACAATTCTAAATCTCTTATGCTTCGAGAGTTTTAGAGATCTTTTGAGGTACTGACTTATTCATAAGAAGGTCATTGGCTAGTAGGCCGACCCTACACTCGTGCTCTCTGAGAGTGTGTTCATCCTTGTAGGTCTTCAGGAGCTCTTCATTTGGACCGTTGGCTCACTGACATTTTTTATGCATCATCAATGTGTATATATATACTGCTTGACATATATTGAAATTGTGACTTTAAGTCATAAATTCAAACTATTTCGGGCAATGTGTGTACGCACACACTATGTGCAATAAACATAGCCTATTTTTTAAAGTGGATTTGTCTTTTAGATTCTACCCATAAAATACTATTTCTACGTGGTAGTTTAGCCATTTTCAGTGTAAATGGAAAATGTTAGAACATTCACATTGGGTCTTGCAAATGTCATATGTTAGTTCAATTTAGCATTAGAACCCCAAAACCCCTCATTACACGATCTTGCAAAGTCTTGTAATTGCCAAAAAAAAAAAAAAAAAAAATTGCAATTATGCTACAGTGCCATCCTAAATGTATGATGGCACTGTAGCAAGCTTGTATAAAGTTTTATTATATTTAATTCTCTCTTTTCTCTCTCTATTTATTACTTTTTTCTCTCTGTCTTCCTTCTCTTCTCTCTCACTATGGTTCTTGGTTTGCTCTCTCCTCTCCTCAAAACTGAAACCTATTTTCTCAAACCCAAAATCCCATGTGGTGGTGGTAGCGATGGAGGTAGGTGTCGGCGTGGGTTGTAATCTATGGTGGCGGCATGGATTTTTGGTCAATGGTTTTGGGGTGGTTTGTGATGGTGGGGTCTATTTGGGTTTGTGGTGTGGGTTTATGATGTGGGTTGATTTGGGTTTGTGATGGTTTGCAGTGCAAGTTGATTTAGGTTCTGCGATGGTCTTTGATGTGGTTTGGTGATGTCGGTGTGGGGTTTTGATTTGTGTGGGAGTGGGTTTTGGGTTGGTAGGTGGCATCGCCGTGGTGGGTCTAGGTCGTGGTGGGTTGTAGTGGCATGGGGGTTTTGGTTGTGAAGGTGCAGTGGTGGCATGGGTGTGTTTGTGGGAGATCGGGTGAGAGAGATTGGATTATATTATTTTATTGTGAAGTAAATATAATTTTAATGAGTTAAATAGGAAAATAAAAATTGGGATGTTTGGTGTATTATAAAATGGTATGGTATAAATGATAAAGTAACTTTTGAGAAGGTAAAATAGAATATTTTGTAGAAACTAGATATGAATGCTCTTATGTTACATTAATCTGATATGTTATTTTTAAACTGTTTTGATTGATTTATTACTTCGGCAAGTTTAATAACGCAGGGGGCTCAAATAGTACATAAATGGTTTTGTAGGCAACCCCAAATTATGAGTCAGGTTCAGTCATAGGAAATAAGGTCAAAGGAATTTGAGTGGGTATATATTAAACTCTTTTTGTGCAGCAAAATAACGATGCATTAAAAAAAAAAAAAAAAAAAAGGCTCTCAACGAAAAAGTGTGAAGAGAATTTTATGTGACTTCGAAAAGATAGAATTTCTCCAAATTTTAATGACGTAGGGGGCTCAAATGGTACATAAATGGTTTTGCAGGCAACCCCAAATTATAAGTCAGTTTCAATCATAGGAAATGAGGTCAAAGGAATTTGAGTGGGTATATATTAAACTCTTTTTGTGCAGCAAAATAGAGATGCATTATTAAAAAAAAAAGAAAAAAAGAAAAAGAAAAAGCTCTCAACGAAAAAGTGTGAAGAGAATTTTATGTGACTTTCAAAAGATAGACTTTCTCCAAATTGGCTTGGATTAAAAATTGTTGAGAAAGTTATACTTTATTTCCTTAAGCTAATATTCTCGTAATAGTTGCCCATCTAAATTATGAGAGTGCACACATACCCCCTTAAACTATTACATTTTGCACTGCTATGAGTAATAGTTAAGAAAAGTAGGTGTACATTCTTATAATTTAAGTGGTAAGTGCCAAAAAAAAAAGTATAGTTTAGGAGATAAAAGTAAAAGTAATACAATTTATGAAAATAAAGTGTAATTAATTTCCTCAAACTGTCTCAACATAATAGTTATAAAGACGTGTATACTTTACTTTTAGTTACATGATCTAATAGTCAATTGGACAGTTTGTAAAATATATTGTAAAATAGTTTGTAACTTTATTATTTTCATAACTTTAGTATTTTCTATAATTTAATAATCCTGTGATAATCATATGAATGGTCACATTAATAATTGTAATGAAATTACTACAAATCATTTAGAGAAAAACTTCTAATTCAAAAAAAATTTCATCATTCAAAAAGGAAAATACTATTGGTATACCAACTTTCCGTACCAAAAAAGAAAATGATCATGACATTAGCATGTGGCATGCCTTTTGCATGGACTTTGACTAAAAAAAGCACATTACTATAGAGCCGCAAATCGATCGTTGATCAGGTAAACACAAGACCAGAACGCTACACGTTAAAAGACCAACAATTTCTAGTGAATACTGTTAGCGAATATAGTATTCAGGTTGAACAAGTCCATGTCTATTCCTTTATCAACCAACTTCTTCACGGCTTAAAATGAGCTTGTTCCAAGTCCCCATTCAATTAAAAAAAAAAAAAAAATAGTCGAAATTAGAGATTATTATTTTCCATGTTTGAATTTTACTACTCTATTTCCTATCAACTGTCAAGAAGAATTGCTACAGTACGTTCCAAATTGAAATGTTTAGGCATTTTTCTGTCATGCATTAAATTCTAAGGTTTACCTTTTGGACACGTTTCAATTAAACCTTAAACTTTTAAAATATTTCATTTAACCTTCAAAGTTTTTAAAAACTATTCATTTACACCTTATAGTTCCATATAATTTTATTTAAACATTAGAGTTTTGCATAAATTTCATCTAAACCTAGTTTGAAATAAATTTCATTTAAACCAGTTGATCACATGATATTTAAATCGGTTAACAGAAAATATGATAAAAGGTTTAAAAGTTCTTAAAAACCTTAAGATTTAAATGAAAGATACCAAAAACTCTAATATTTAAGAGATAATCTACCATTTTTTTGGGTTTTTTTTAAAGAAAATTTTTGTTTAAACAAAAGAGCATGAGAATTACGTAAATTTTTCTGAATTCGGGGATTGGCAAATAATAATGGCAAAGAGAATTCAAATATAGGACTATTCATGTTAAATGGTATCCACCGTATCTACCGGGCTCCAAACAACCCAGAAGGTCTTGTAGATTAGTTCCTAGTAATTAGATGACCATTCTCTTTCAAGTCCCCTTGATTTTCAACGAAATCTACAGAAGTTTGTAGGAAAAGGTGCAGATAAGACTGAATATTCAAACAAATAGTTCAAGCAAGTATTTTGAGATTCTCAGAATCAAACTTTTTGTCTCCTATAAATATATCAGTCCAATTAAAACCATTTCATGCATCATTCCAACCATCCATCATTCTTTGCATGCAGTATAGTCAATTTTAACGTATCATTATGTTCCTCCTTGTCCTCATGCTTGCATTGGTTTCTTCATCCCAATATGCTTATTCTTCTTCAGTAACTTTGCCTTCTTTTTCTGCCAATGCTGAGAATGAAGTAGCACAAGGGAAGGAAGCAAAGGCTCTTCTAAAATGGAAAGCCAGCCTTGAAATAGAGAACCAGTCTCCCTTGTCTTCTTGGAGTGGAAGCAACCCTTGCAATTGGACCGGAATAAGTTGCAAAAAGCCTGGAAGTGCTGTCACCTTTTTAAATCTTTCAAGTTATGGTGTCAAAGGTACGCTTCACAATCTCAGCTTTGTATCCTTCCCCAATTTACTCGGTCTTGACCTTTCTAACAACTCACTCCATGGAACCATTCCCTCAAACATTGGCAACCTCTCTAAGCTCTCCCATCTTGACTTTTCGGCCAATCAATTCTCCGGGACAATCCCATTTGAAATAGGCCTGCTAGGTTCTCTGAGTAAACTTGATTTGTCATCTAACAATCTTACAGGTTATATCCCCACTTCTCTTGGAAACCTAAGCAATTTAAACATTTTGAAACTTACTGAGAATAATCTTTCTGGTCCCATACCTCACCAATTAGGAATGTTAAGTTCTCTGAGTGAACTTGTTTTATATACAAACAAGCTCACGGGTTCTATCCCTTCTTCTCTTGGAAACTTAACGAGACTCACTATGCTAGTGCTTTGTGAAAATCAATTGTCTGGCTCTATTCCTCCATCATTGGGAAAACTTAAATTCCTCACTGCCTTGGGATTTTTGTCAAATAAACTTGTAGGCACCATTCCCCCTGAAATAAACAATCTTACACATTTGAAATTTCTTCAACTATCTTACAACCAATTCACCGGTCATTTACCAGAAAATGTATGCCTCGGTGGATCGCTTGAAAATTTTACCGCTAGCGGCAATCATTTCACTGGTCAAATACCAAAGAGCTTGAGAAATTGCACTAGCTTGATAAGGTTTAGGCTTGATAACAACAAATTTATAGGAAATATAGAAAATGATTTGGGCATATATCCACGTTTGGACTATATGAATTTGAGCAACAACAGATTTCACGGTGAGCTTCCAAGGAATTGGGGACAGTTTCATAGCCTAACAAGCCTAGACATATCTAACAATGATATTTCGGGTAGGATACCTCCTGAGCTTGGGGATGCAATTCAATTACGTGCAATTGACCTCTCCTCAAATCATTTTAATGGGGAGATTCCAAAGGAGTTTGGAAAGCTGGCATCATTGCTAACACTTAATCTAGACAATAACAACAAACTTTCTGGCAAAATTCCTCATAGTATTGGAATGCTATCCAAACTAGTCAAGCTCAACCTGGCAGCTAACAATCTAAGTGGCCCAATTCCTGAATTGATTCAATCTCAAAACCTATTGTTCTTAAATTTGAGCAAAAACAAATTCAGTGAACACATTCCATTTCAAATTGGTAATTTGCGCTACCTCCAACTTCTTGATCTGAGTCATAATTGTCTAACGGGGGAGATGCCACCAGAGCTTGGGAAATTACAAGTCTTAGAAACTCTAAATCTTTCACACAACAGGCTTTCAGGGCTCATTCCACCCACTTTTGACAGAATGTCCGGCTTGATATCTGTTGACTTGTCCTACAATCAATTGGAGGGTCCTCTTCCAAACATTCCAGCATTTGGCAGCAAAGGATCAGTGGACGCATTTAGAAATAACAACGGCTTGTGTGGCAACGTCACTGGCTTGAAGGCTTGCCCCTCTAAAGTTAACCACAATATCGTCCCGGTTAAGAAGGGCAATAAGGTTGTGATAATAATTTCAGTCCTTGCCGCGAGCATTGTCATATTCATTGTTGTTGGAGTTTCATTAATTTTCTTTCGAAGACTTCGGAAAGTGCAAAACAAGCCAAGAGAAGCACAAAAGCATAATCCATTTGCGGTGTGGAGCTTTGATGGCAAAATGGCGTATGAAAACATCATTGAAGCCACGAATGATTTTGATGATAAACAGTGTATTGGAGTGGGCGGCTATGGAAGTGTATATAGAGCTGAGTTACCAACAGGTCAAGTTGTTGCTGTTAAGAAATTTCATGGACTACGTGATGACAACATTGCCAATATGAAGTCTTACACAAGTGAGATACAAGCTTTAACAGAAATTCGCCATCGTAACATTGTGAAGCTTCATGGTTTTTGTTCACATCAACGACACTCATTTTTGGTTTATGAGTTCATGGAAGGTGGGAGTCTGTGGAACATACTAAACATTGAGGAACAAGCAATGAAATTTGATTGGCTAAAGAGGATAAATGTTGTTAAAGGTATAGCAAAAGCTTTGTCTTATATGCACCACGGATGCTCACCTCCTATAATTCATCGTGATATATCCACTAAGAATGTTCTACTAGATTCAGAATATGAGCCTCATATCTCTGACTTTGGTACGGCGAGGATCTTGAGACCCGACACATCCAATTGGACTTCATTCGCTGGCACCTTCGGATATACCGCTCCAGGTATGATATTTTATGTTGGCATGCATGGTTTATCTTTATGTAGCCTCTAATAATAAAAGTTGTGCAATTGCCAAATAGGGTGTAAGCCGTCATATGTTGGAGCGAACTAATAATTAGCAGAAAATTATTAGATATCCTATAGTATAGTTCATATGGGACTCTAAACCAAAAAAGCAAACCATTTAATATAAATTTTTTCATATAAGCCTTTTTAATTTATATCATATTATTTTAATAGGTGACTTTTTTTTTTGGCGCAAATTATCACATCAGTCAAAACTCCAACACTAGATTACTCCTAGTATTTAGTGAGAACACATGCTCCTTTGAATTTGCATCTTGATTGGTGTATATATATATATAATCAAATAGGATTTTATTTTAGAAACAAAACGAAACCAAGTTTATTTACTAGGATTATCTACCACAAAAGAAAGACAAATTAAAGTCTATTTACACCCAACCCATCCTCTCAAACATTAGAACATACTTAACAAAAGATGGGCTTTGAGCATATTTTCTTATTCTTTCTGCTTGATATGTTCCTCTCATCTGCAACACCGTTAGCTTCACGGTAGATGTGTTGCAGCTTAAAGTCCCATTGTCGACCTAGAAGATCCCTACAATCATAAACTACCAGAGACATTCCAACGGAATGATTGGATTGAGAAGTTAGGAGATGAATAACAAATGTAGAATCAGTTTCCTAGTAAATATATCTAAAACCCAACTCTCACGCCATGAACATTATTGTTTTTGATGATTTAGGATAATAGTGCACACCTCACAGGGTCTTCTATAAACTCTAGTGTTTGGTTGCAGAAGGGGAGCCACATATATTCATGTTTTTGCAACCACTGGAGAATTTGCTTGAAAGATTAAACTCAAAATTGTTGCTCGCTATTTCTAAACTGTATGGAACTTTCCAAAGAACATATATAAAGACTCATTATTATAGAAGTCTAAATATTTTATTACTAATCAGCAGCTAGAAAATTTAAGAATTGTACATCAATTGCAGCCAGAGAATTAAGGTAATTAAGTTCCATCATCCTCTCAAAAGTAGAACATGACTCTTGAGTGTCAATCTTTTTTCTTTGCAGAGCTTGCATACACAATGGAAGTTAATGACAAATGTGATATATATAGCTTTGGAGTAGTAACACTGGAAGTAATTATGGGAAGGCATCCAAGTGATATCATCTTGATCTCTCTTTTGTCTGCATCTTTGTCATCATTAACATCAACAACCCCCCATCATATGCTACTGAAAGATATGTTGGACCAACGCATAACACTTCCTACATATGAAGTTGCAGAAGAAGTGGTTTTTATGACAAAGATAGCACTTGCATGCTTGCATGTCAGTCCACACTCTCGTCCAACCATGCAACAAGTTTCACACAAGTTATTGGCTCAAAGATATCCTATTAATCCTTTACCAACCCCTTTACACATGATCACATTGGGAGAGCTAATTAATCCCAACAATTCGTCCGCATAACTTCTTGAATATATTTACTGTACCACACTTAATTTCCGTAATTTTTTTTCTTTTGTATTTGGTGTTCCCATTTTCATAATTTTTTTTTTTTTTTTTTGGGGCTGAATGTAATGTTTTATTGTTGGAAGATTTTTTTTTGGGTCTTTGAAAGGAGTTGAGAATGATATCATTGAATCTGTTAGAATATCATGCCCAATCCATTATTAGGCCCAAGCCCATGTACATGCAGTTGTACTACTTTACACACTTTTCTTGATTAGTGTGATTTTCCAAACAAAATTAATCTGTGTTGGACATGTTATTTTGATTTACATTAAAGAAAAGAGTTTGCGCTGAACATTGTTTCATGCATTAACCATTAGTATTGAGTCAGAAGCCATTTGAAGGCTACAAGTTTAAGAGGACTCACTCAGTGAATTATCTAAGGCAGACAAAAATTTCACGACCCTTGCATGGGCAAGAATAGGAGATACAGAACACCAACTATTTAACCTAGTTTTTACCCTTGTTGCATGATTTTTGTGGGGGAGACAGTCGTTTCAATACCATTGAGAGAACCTTAATTCCTTGAGCCTAAACCGTTTCAAAACCTCCCCCTGTGACTGTGAGTGTATTTTTTATTTTCTCTTTATGAACTTATTCTTGAGTTTCCCATTGAGCATTTTTTTTCACACGAGTAATTTTGATTATTTCAAACCATAAAGATTCTGAAAACTCTACCAGTGACCATTTTCATTGGTAGAAATGTTTCAAAAGCTTTCTTTGGGGTATCGAAGTTTTGAGTAGATGTAGACAAGTTTGTAAAAGTTGAGATTAGACATAGAGTCTAGTCTACAAAGTTTCATGAAAAAATATTGATTTTGACTATTTCTTCTATGGTGAATTTTCCTAGAAGAATGGATACCCCTGGAGCGATTTTTCTATTAAAAAATTCTTCAAGGGTTTTCCACTTTACCACCGGATGTTTTCTTTTAATTGATTTATGTTAAACTTTTTCTCTAGAACGTAGTGGTTATTAATATGGTTGCACTATATGTCAAAATTGTGAACTCTAGGCAAAAGCTACGATTAATCCGTTAATTAAATCATTGGGGGTAAATCTTAGATTTTTCAAAACGGAATGTTTGAAGCAGCGACAACAAAGATTGTTGCAGCTTTTTGGTGGATCGAAAATGGCAATATGTAATATGGCATCTCACAAAGAAGGGTTGCTAGAATTGAAGACATGTGCTTCAGCTTAAGTGGATAAATTTAACTTAGTACTCTATGTTTCTAGAGACACACAGATGAAAAGAGTTATGCAAGCGTTGTTTTTACTTTTTATTTTATTTTTCCAGATGGTAAACAAAGGCAGATAGCACTTCTAGAATATTGCCTAGCTGAGATAACAAATAAAAAAAATGTGAAGATTTTAATGCATTCTGTGATCCACATCATTATCTGATAACTATAACCAACAACTACATGAGTTTTTCCTCTTTCCCGGTCAGATCATTTAAGTCATCAGCTCTTTCAACAGCAGTAGTCAGTGATTGCATCAGTTTTTGTTATCCAAGCAACTCTCTACCTTTGCAGCTAACATGGAAGGTCATGCAGTGGGTGACCCTTTTGGTTTCTTTCCATTATCTTTCGTGCGAGGGAAATTTGCTTGCCAACCACAAAAATGAATGCCTTACCCTTCCCTCCAGCGCCTCTAGCAGTTCTTCCAACGCGGCGCACATATTCACTTGGATCACGTGGGAAGTCAAAGAGCACAACATGATCCACCCCAGCAAAGTCAATTCCACGTGATGCTCTGTGAAAATTTTCAGAGATGAAAGTTACCATATTATGGGTCTCATCTGATTGTAAGGCTAATAGCCTGGACATAACACTAGTGCTGTCTAAGCATACAGGTAAGTTCTGCATAAAAAGCAAAAAACAAATACCTGTCAGTGCAAATCAAAAACTGAGAGACTTCGTCAGACTGAGAACTGGTGAACTCCTTGATATTTGCAAGCCTTGATTCTTGGGCCACAGCGGCATGGAAGGGTAGAACTTGGGCACGAGTTCCTTTTCTATCGAAACGTTTTACTACATTCTCAACTTTTCTACATGTGTCAATCTGCAAATTGAGTGTATAAACTAACAAAAATAAGAAAGGTTCAAATAACTTACAAAATAAATGTTTTGATGAGAGCTAACAAAGTAAATGTTACAAGAATGATTCATTCTTAGAGCTCTAACTTTCTCTATACATGTTTTTTTTTGATAGATAACTAAAAATTTTATTAAGAAACAAAAAACAGTCAACCCGAGTACATTGGGGATGTACTTTGGGGGCGAAAATCAAGAACCCAAGTTACAATGATCAAGTAAAAGAGGAAGAGAAAAACAAGAAAAATGCGACAAAGCCACACTCCAACTAAGAAGAGTGTATAAGAAAGAAGACTTAATCTCTAACAAGGACCGTTCACATCCCTCAAAACAGCGAGCATTTCTTTCCCTCCAAATACACCACATCAAGCAGTGCGGCACAAGTCTCCAAATCAGCATCACAAAATCCCAATGGAGAACTTTCTCTATACATGTTGATTGAGTAAGATACTAAGAATGTAACATAAAAGCACAGATGCACAAGCCAGCTATTCTCGAATTTCACAAGAGAGACTTAAGAGCTCAAATGTACCTTGTTACAGAAAACAATAGTTTTTGAAACTGGACTTCCCTCCAGCAGCTGCAGAAGAGCAGATTTCTTATTCAAAAAAGAAGTTTCTGGAGTTTTTTCAATCCCATCTTCTCCACTGCAGTCTACAAGAACCTGGAAATGCAACATAATGATTAATATAAATTATTTGAGAGTTTGTATTTTTTTTTTTTTTTTATAATTCAATAAGAGTCTGGTTAATATATGCCCTAACTGCCCTTAGGGCAAACATTAATCATCCATTTTAGGAAACTTTTTTTTATGGGAAATTAAAAAAGCTATCAAAAAGGTTCATTTTTTTCATTTTTCCATAAAAGTTTCCTAAAATAGTTTATTAATAGATGCCCTAAGGGCATACGTTAGTAAAACTCATTTAATAATTATAGCACCTGCCTGATTTTTACCTTACCTGAACACCCATGCCAACAACAGAATCCTAAAAATTAACATTAACAGAGATGTCTCCTTAAGATTCAATGTTCCATAAACAGCCTTCCTTGAAATTAGATGTTGGATTAAGGCTTAAAAAAATACATTATTTTTAAGTAATAAAGAATTTTGTTGAAGAAAGAACTCAAAATATACAGAGTTATGAGTATCCTAAAGAATTCCAGCCTAAGATTTAAGATCTAACAAAATCAACAAAGAAAGCACAAGATATCCCAACAATAATAGCACGACATTGAAACAAAGAACCCCAGAGAACTGATTTGAGATTTTGTCTTGATAGTAGATTACTCAACACCTTCAAAAAATCAATTTTTTGCTCTCAAATTGTCCACATAATGCAATTGGGAGTCACATTTCAAAATGAGGCTGTTGTTATGTTGACCAGACAGCCCTTGCCAGCAGTAGTAGACATCTATTACCTTCTTTGACTTTTTTAATGTATCCCAAAAGCAGAAAATACAAAAGACCACAAATCACTAGTGAGCAACCAATGTACCAATAGATGATCGATTCACAACTACACTTGCACTAAAGGAACTCAAACCAGAAACCACCTTCCTGCCAGCTCAAGCAACCAAGGAGGAACTCCAAAATAGGCAAAACTGGGAGGTTCTGACCAGTAGTGCCGAATGGCTCTTTGGTCCACAAAATTAGTGCCAAACACCACTTACTAAGCCTCAATCAGCACTATGATCCTGTTCAAGAGTGCTGATCAGCCCATTGGTTTCATTTTTCAACAGCAGCTCCTTGAAGACAAAAAACACTCATTAACAGCTGGCAACTCCAGTTAGAAACCTAGAGGGGTTATCTCATATAACAAGGCTAATTAGGAAGTTAGTTAGAGTAGCCAATTGTAGCACATGCATGGGAATTTAAGCACATGAATGGTGCACTAAAAGTGTATTGAGTCCCTATGGTGTGAGTCTTTGGAGGTCTATAAGGCAGGAATGGATGACTTTTTCCCAGCACCTTCAGTTCGACGTGGGCGATGGTTCTAGAGTGAAATTCTTGGCATGACATATGGTGTGATAATTGTCCACTCAAGGAGACTTTCCCGAAGCTTTTTTGCATCAGTTCTGTTAAGGATTCCTCAATTGCTTATCTATTCTGACCTCATTGGTTGTTCGATTCTCTAGACCAGTCCAAGATTCAGAGTTGGAGTCACTGGTTTCATTTATGGATCTTATCTATTCTGAGGCTGTTAGGAGTGAGGGAATAAATAGACTTTGCTGGAAAATTGCCAAGAGTCAGGGTTTTGAGGTGTGTGATTATTATCTTTCCCTATATTGCCCAATGACATTTTTTCCCTTGGAAGTTGGTGTGGAGTTCGAAGGTCCCATCTAGGGTTGCATTCTTTTCTTGGACTGCTGCGCTAGGGAAAATCCTAACTACTGATAATCTTTGGAAGAGGCATTTTTTTATTTTGGATTGGTGCTGTATGTGCAAAAAATGGGGGGAGTCAATGGATCATCTTCTCCTCCATTGCCTTATACCTTATGAATTATGGACAATGGCATTTGTTTATTTGGACTCCATTGGGATATGCAGAAGAGAGTGATTGATATGTTTGCAGCTTGGCAAGGGTCTTAAGGCAAGCATAAAATATAGCTATTTGGAAGGTTGTGCCTCATTGCATAATGTGGTGTATTTGGCAAGAACGGAATTCCAGAAGTTTCAAGGGAAGTGAACGAACTATCCTTGAATTTAAAGCCTTCTTCCTTCGTTCTTTGTTAGATTTGAGCTTTCTTTCTCTGCCTTGTTTTTCTTTCTTAAATTTATTTGAGCATTTACTGGGGTTGTTTTTCTTTCTAATAAAACACATGTTAAATATGGGAATAACCATATTTGAAATTGGCCATTGGCTTAATGAACAACTAGTACGAATGGAGCAAGTCCTTGCATAAATGCTCAACTTGTAACTCATAAACTGATAAGTGAATAATGATGCAATTTTTTGGATCTCTCTCTCTCTCTCTCTCTCATATTTCTTCAATAAGCTAATAAACTATAACACTCATCAATTTTGCGATTTTCTCAAAATCCAACCCTTGTTTAGTTCCATCATCAATCATATTTCTCCATCACCTAAGCAATTACACCTAAACCACAACTTGATCCTTACATACACACGCAACAACTGACGATGACAACATTACGCTTAATAAGATTATCCACAACTGCATCCTCCAGTTGATATAGAGCCTTCAACTTCTAATTCCTAATAAAATTTGCCCTTGTGGGAATTCTCCAATCTTTGAAATTAGGCCTCAGTTCAATTTTCATCCCTCAAATTTAAAAAGTTAAAATTTGTCCTTGAATTTTTTAAAAGGTGGCAGTATTATCCTTTTGTCCATCAACTTTGAATTGAATTGAACACATGGCTAACAGAAGGTTGGTGTGGCAAAGTTATACTCTAATGTTGGATTCAATTCATGGATAGGACAATCTTGCTACCATTTAAATTTTACAAGGGAAATTAGAACTTCTTAAATTTAAGGAATAAGAATTGAACCTAAGCCTAATTTCAAGGTGAAATTGTATTTCAAGGGCTTAAAGGATGGAGGTAGAAGAAGAATTTACTTATCACTTATAAAAATGTGTAGAAAGTTCTCCATAGACATTTATGTTCGCCAAATGATTAGGTAACATCTTTGGGAAAGATTTCGGAAGATGTTCAGCTTTAGTATTCAGGACTTCAGGGAAAGTTGGACTAAAAAATTTATCAACACAAGCAAAAGTGATAATATTGTTAACAAGGAGAACAGAATGGCAGTAAAAAAGGACAACAGAGGACAGATTTGAATCATATGTCCCAAATATTATTCATGTACCCTTTTGTCAACAAACAAGGATGAATATTTCAGGTTTAATTAATGTTGAGTAGATTACCAACATGTATGACTTAGTTTATTTTTCGAGAATCTCTGTTTTCTTGTCCCTGTTTCAACATCAAAATGCCAAGTTGGATCTTCTTCTTCTTCTTTTTTTTCTTTTTTTTTTTTTTTCTTTTTTTGATAAGAAATGTAAAGGATCTTGATCCAACATAAGAGCCTTTGTCACTTATCTACAAATTTTCCAAGAAGTCAAGAACCTAGATTACAAAATTATTCAGGTTTCATTTTTTTCATTATACTTATCTGTGTGCAACATAATAATATTAATAGCAATGTAATAAGGGAAAAGTTAACAGATGCCTTAAGAGCATTGGTTTAGGAAAATTTTTTAGAAAATTTGTATGGTAAAGAAAAAAGCAACCAACTTTTTTGACAGCTTTTTATATTTCCCTTGAAAGTGGTATTTAAACTGTTTTAAAATGGTCCACTAACAAATGCCCTAAAGGCACTCATTAACAGGACCCCCCTATAATAATAATAATAAAAGAAAGATGGAGACGGGTGGAGATAATACTTGAAACCAACCTCTTCAAGGCCAGGGCTCATACGGTGCATACCAGGTCCCATGATCAATTCACAATCAGGAAAAATTTCAACTAGTTCGTTGTATATGTCTCTTGGCAAAGTCGCAGTCACAAATAGATACTGTGTGGTAACAGGTGAAGAATTTATCAAAGTTTTCTGTGCTACTTCAAAATCCTCATCATTGAAGAGTATATCGACCTCATCCAACACAGCACTGCAACGCAAGGTTTCAATTTATTTTTAGTGCTGGGTAAGTGTCTTGTAAAACATAGTTGTGCCATGCAGGTTGATGCACACACATGTGCACAAAGCGCACACACACATAGGCAATAAAATTGAAACGCGCTCTTGAAGACCACATTTGATGGGTCACAACTAGGAGTTCCTAACACCAAAGTTTGTTCCCAAAGATGATGGCAATGTTGTTGCAGCATTAAAGGAAGCATGAGGCACATTCAGCACAGCTGTTGGTTAGCTATTGTCAGATTAGTATGACCACAAACCAGCCAGAGTGTTTGATGTCCTAATCATGTTCCACATGCCACGCACATAACATAACATATGTTGAATTGTTTGATAATAAATAAACATAAGTTGAATTGTTTTCATTTCTTAATAGTCCTGAGGAAGGCATGCATATATAAATATCCCTATGTTTGAAATTAATACTTTAATACAGGAGACTGGGGGCTATGCTTGTAAAGAAAGTAGACAATTACCAGCTTGAAGCAGCATGCATGACCATATTGGGACTATAAAAGGACATTAAAAATAGAAAGGTAATGATATTATCATAAGAATTTAGTTTGAACATGCTCAGTCCCAGGATATCTTTGACGTGGCTCAGTTCTTTATTCTACACTTTCATCAGTCTCCTCCACAACCCCTTTTTAACCATTTTCAAATACAAACCCTAAATCCATTAAAACTTCCAGATATATAAGTACTTACATACATATATCTATGTGTGTATATCCACATGCGTATATTTCATTAATCACACAACACTCAAACTACATCATCCACTCCACACTATGCAATCCATGTATACTTTTGCATTGAAAACTTTTCTCCTTTCAAAAAAGCTGTACACTACTGTTTTATTGCTCATTGCAACATACACTACACTATTCTAAAACATGCTAGTTAACTTGCTTGCCCATTCCACACTCTAACAAATTATGGTGCTGCTTATTATAAACCTAGATGACAAAAAACAATACAAGATAGATGGGGAAGGCATACATTGCACAAAGGTTCAGAATAAAAGGCTTATAATGTTCAAAACTCTCAACTAGGCACAATTACAGGACAAAGAAATTTGTAGTAAATTAAAGGGAAATAGGTTACCATCTTAGATTTGTTAACTGCAAGAAGCCCTCTTTAATCAGAAACATAAAACGACCAGGTGTTGCTATTAGAACATCAACACCTTGTTCTAAATATTCCAGTTGAGTTCTCTGTCGAAAACCACCTGTCGCAACCACAGATTTAAATGGAACCCCAGACTTTGAAATCGATCTGCAATTACTCAAAACCTGCAAAGGGTTTTGCTTTTATTAACATCCATTCTGTATTAGAGGGATGAAATGAGACCAAATATCCAATTTTTTTTCTAATCTCAAATGAAAACAAGCATCATATCGCATTTGTAAATGGTGAAATTACCTCTACGTGTCCTGGTTCTTAATTACCTATTTAACAATTCTTTATGGAATAACTTGAATTGCCCTACAAGCAGAAGGCCCATAGTAGAACTTAAAACAACATATACACCTTAAGATTTCTATTTCCACTAGAAGGATATTGAGATGGTTCACTACAAAACTTTTTTTTTTTAAATAAGTAATGCCACTACAGAACATACATAGAAAAGAGTGCAATGTGAACGAAGACAGTACTACAATAAAATCCTTACACGCAAACCAACAAATGATTCATACAAATCAAAAAATCACTAAAATCAAGGTGGCTTTTGATACTCATAAGGAAATAGAATTAGAGATTCTACATAACAAACCCAATAACTCTACACATTTATAACAACATACTATTATATTACACAATCACATCACATCATGATACTCAATACCAGAGTATCATCTCAGTAATGGATGAAATCCATTATTTTGATGTCTCAATCTCAAATATGTCTTTGTCCCTATTATTTGGGCAAGCTTCATGACTTCCACTTCCCAAGTCTGCCGTATCTAGGGCTTCTTTTCACTCTTTTTGTTAAGTTCCCTATCTAGGGCCATTCCATCTGCCAAATCCCATCTCCTGTCTTTTGATTTCCACTCATCCTGGCAGCCTATCTGATCAATGACAGGGATGACCTTTGGTAAATTTCTAGTAGTCCATACATTCAGGTAGTGAATGATAGACCTAGATATCAGAACCTTTTTTTTTTAACATAAGTAATAAGGTTTATTAGAAAATTATGAAAATCAAGTCCACAAGAGGTATCCCAGATGAAAAATACATCTAAGCTTTAAAAGCACAATGATCAATAAACTCCAATAAGTTTGAGAAAGAAAATTTCCCCAAGGCCAATAACCACTCAAACAAAGTCCTCAGAAAATTAAATTTCACATCTAAGGTTGACCTCTCACATCCTTCAAAGTTTTTGGCATTTCTCTCCCTCAAAATACATCACATCAAACAATGAGGAATGGCCTCCCAAATCTCACTATTGGGAGACCAGAATATTGGATCTAGAAAGCCCTTGGAGGGTTTATGGCTGTGTGGCCCTCATTCAGCTGGAAGTAGGAAATCAGTTCCATCACAAGCAATGACATAGTATTGTTTTAGGGTTTAGGGAAACTTTAATCGCTTAATTTACTAGAGAAGAAATACTATCCAATAAGTTTAAGGAGAAAGGTAGCTAATCAGGCTAATGAGGTATAAATCAGATCCAACATTAACAAAGTCATGGCTATGATTCTGTTTCATGTCTATAAGCTTAAAATTTGCAAACTTCTTTCCTTCAAGGTTTAAAGTTTATTGTCAGCCTACACGTTCCAGAGGTCCGAAAGAGTGATGGAAGGTGCAAGGAGAATGTTTTAGTGAATACAACCAATAAAAGAGGTGCAATGACAAAAAATTTAATATACAAAATTATATGAAGTATATATTGTTTTGTAGCTTGTGCTTTGTGGAGTGAAGTCTTGAAGATGTTTGGGATTCAATGGGTAATGCCATCGTCTGTAGAAGATCTATTAATTGACTAGAGAAATTGGTTTGGGAAACACTCCTCAAATATAAGGAACCTTTTGCCAGCATGTTTGATATGGAAAGCGTGAAAAGAAAGGAGTAGCCATATGTTTGACAATGTTAAGATCTTTGGATTATCTTCAACCCTTGTTCAGTCATACCCTGTTAGATTGGTCTCGGGTTTGTGTTTTAGTGTTTTACACGTTGTAATCCCATTTTTACTTTTAAAACTCTCTTAGATATTCTATCTAATTTATTGTAATTTTTGAAAGAATCTTTGTGCTCATCATCATGAAAATTTTTTTTTTTTTTTTTTTTTGGCATCAATAAAATCCATTACTTTCCAAAAAAAAATTGCATATACAGAAGGCACCGGTATACTATTTTTACAGAGAGAGACAAGGTAAAACAAAAGGAAGAATTGGCAATAAACCATGAGATAATAGGTCAGCCGTCATCTAAGCAACAATGTACAGAAATTAGCAACAACATTAAAAACCAAATAAATTAAAATGAAAAAAAGATGCAGCAAAGCAGTGAGTTGAACACAATAGCACTGACCTGAGAAGCCAACTCAGCAGTTGGTACCATGATGAGAACTCGAGGACTTTTTGATGAAGATTTGCTAAGCTCTTGAAGTTCTT
This sequence comes from Quercus variabilis, assembly GCA_030445155.1. Taxonomy (NCBI): domain Eukaryota; kingdom Viridiplantae; phylum Streptophyta; class Magnoliopsida; order Fagales; family Fagaceae; genus Quercus; species Quercus variabilis. The sequence continues at coordinate 47,064,687 of CP129453.1, forward strand.
CTTGCCTTAGACGCTGAATTATTGGTGCAAGATATGCCAATGTCTTCCCTGAACCACTTTGATCAGCTATAACACAGCTCCTTCCCTCAATAATAGGTGAAAATGCCATGGCCTGTCAACCAAGATAATCACACAGGCATCAGTTGCACTCAAACTTAAGAAAATCTGCTTTAGGGCATAACTTTCTACAAGAACAACATAAAGTTCATAGTCCAGTCTATTAGATGTGTATCATATACAATTCAACTCAACAGAGCCTTAATCCAAATTATATTAATATTATATGTTTATCATATGTTCTAAAAAATAATAATAGTGCATTAAAAATGCGAGGGACCAACCTAACAAACTACTATTTGAAATATATATATCGAGGTGCCCATTTACTTGAACCTAAAGCAGAAGTTGTCATTCCCACAGTCGTATGATTAGGTATCTAGATGGATGCAAGAAGTCTGACATGACAACCTCCCAGAAACTGGAATGCAATATGATTATCAGTTTGTCACCATAGACACAGATCAAAGCAAATGAAAAAACTATTAGCTTCCATCAGGTGATTAGAATACCAGAAGACAATATACAAACATGACATTTATGAAAAAGCTAAGAATTTTGTGATAAGTGAGTGAATTTAAATAAAAGGCCAAGGAGAGTGCAATCCAATTACAGAATTACACAAGAGAAACTCTACTAATACTATTCTTTATACTTGCTTGCCTACAAATACTACAACAACCAAAATTATGAAAATCCAGGTCTATTGCAAAAGAAGAAGAACATCTTGAAATACAATCACATTACAAGGCGGTCAAAGTGGCAAGTCAACAGAACTGCTGACCATAGGTCAGATAAATGTTACTTGCAAGTAAGAAGCTATTTAAGTACAAAAATGGTAGCAGAATTAATCCATAGACCAGATCATTCACAATAAATGAGTAAATTTGTGGGAAAATATTATGATTTTGACAATTCTGGAATTGGATAGGACCTGAATTATGGGCCCAATCAAATTCTTCTAATGAAGATAATGTGTGTGTGTGTGTGTGTGTGTTTCAAACTTGGTCAACATGAAGATGAGGTTGATGTACCTGTATATGGGAAGGGCGCAAGAAATGCAACCCCCTTAGAGATTCAATCATAAATGCACTGCAGCCCAAGTCTCTAAAGGATTTTTTACTAAAGAAGCCACTGTCAGTGGATAAGTTCCACCTTTGCTTTAGAAGGTCAGGCACTTCAGATTTGAAGTTGCGTGTGGATCCTCCCCTGCCCCAACCTCTAAAGTTGCTGGCAGAGCTTGGAACTGAAATCCCTGATGTCTGACTTTTAGTGTCAGATTTGTAAGGTTTACCTGGTGTGGTCGGATGCTCTAAGTGTTGTTCAAAACCATGTTTCGGGGTCATGTCAGAATGATCAAAATCTTCTGCTGTGCCTGTTATTTGTACCATGTCACTGACTTCTTGTGATTGGGAAGCTCTTGGAAGCCTTCCTCTATGTCGAAAGGAATTTTCTTTCTGCTTTCTCCCAATATCTTTAAGTTTAGGGTGAGAACTGACAGACTTGCCATGTGAACTATCTTCTACAAATAGTTTGTTATCATTTTTGCTTACATCTTGCTTCATCTGAGTATTCTTGACTAGAGCTCTCACTCTCTTTGCTTTTAATCTTCCAAAATTTCCAGTGAACCCCCTGGTGCTTGCTTTTGGAGAATCACTGGTTGAAATAGCTGGCACACAACCAGTGTCAGTCAAACCAATACAACCTATGTGAGCATGGGATTAAATGAACAAATGTGAGGTTATTAAGAGGGGAATAGGGAAGAAGTGTCTTACAGGTTCCATGGCATAAATATTAAAGAATATGGTACGCATCAGAAAATCACTAGTTCATCAGTAACATTTCCAAGTTTAATGCATAGGGTACCTCTCTAGAAGTTTTTACAATTCAATCATGCACAATAAAATCATCAAAGATTTGAGCTTTTTGGACTCTTTTCTGGTTAATTCTTTTTTTGGAGTCCAACCATTGAGGTCTGAATATTGAATATGAATTATAAGGTATATTAGTTAGTAATCAGTGTCAAAGATTCTGCACATTCCAGATAGTAGAATGAATATCCTGTGAGGTAACACCATCTTTTTTTCTTTTCTTTTTTTTAAAGGAGAGTTAACATCATCTGTATCAATATCCATAGGATCAATTATAACAAGTAATGTGAATTAACTAAATCATTTAGCCTTTTTGGAGCCCTCCCTTAGATGAGGCAAAATTCAATTGCAATTGAGTTCTTTCAAAACCATTCATTTGGAACATAAGGCCAATAGAATTCAATTCACTTTGGGGCCAAAGAGAAGAGATTTTGATTGGGATAATAAATGTCAGAACTACCCAGAACCCCTTCTTCACATGCCCATGGCATGGCAAGTTGAGCTAATCCACTCCTCATTAATCACCACCCATCAGTCTCATGATTTGCTTTAATACGAGATCTACTAATATGATTTCCATAGCAGATACCAATAGAGAAAATTTTCTTAATTATTAAGCTTTATTATCTCTAGGTCTAGGTCTTTTCTTTGAAGCTAGAAACATATGCCCTTGATATTTTGAATATAAATGCCTCTGGATAAGTTGAACAAGAGTAACAATCCAATGGTGATAGATTATAATTGTTTCTACAAGCTGATTTAAGTTTTTCTCCAAAAAGAAGTGTTAAATTACCGATTGTTCCAAAAGTTTAAGCTATTGGGATACGGTAAATTTAATCATTTAACAAATACTTCTAACAAGGAGATTTCAATTTCAGATCAAATCATTGGGGTCCATTCAATTGAGATTTTCAGTTCTATCGAAAGATGATTCCAGTTTAATTGGAAATAAAGTGTGGAAGTAGCAAGAAACTGAACAACAGAGCAGAACATGAAATTTTGAATATATACATATATATATATATATATATATGAAAAAACAAATAGCACCTTCATTGGCATAATTGCTACTGATGGAAGTTGTGGTATCTCTAGCATCATCCCTATTATTGGGAATGACAGTGGTGGTCGTGGTGATGGAGGGTTGCCAAGAGAGAATGTCTTTTGAAGGAATAGGAGAGTCAGGATGACCATCATCACTTCCTCCCCAAACAATGAACTTTTCACCAGTGTCATTGTCGATAAGCTGATAAGCTCCAGGAGTTTCCATGGGGGTGCGAGTATACCTAGCTCTAACAACCAATCTGACCCCCCTCTCATTGCAATGGTGGGATGACTTCCAGTTCAACTCACGGAGTCTGGATTTAGTTTTGAGGCTCAAGTTTATAGGTATTGGAGTTGGAGGAGCTTTTGCCAGCAGCATTGCGTTTCTTCTCTCAGATTCTCAATGACACATAACAACAAATTTCAAAACATTTTTGCAATAACTGGGAAGAAAAAGAGAAAGAATTAAGCAAAGGAAACAGTAAAAAAAAACTCAATTATTGAAGCAAAAGGTAGGCCAAATAAAGAAAGAGTGTGCTTGTTGGTGCCATCAATTACCTGCACATAGAGATGCTTGCTAGAGCTAGAGACAACTTTGACCTTTCTGGTGTTCCTTCTACCCACGAGAACAAAAACATATACCGGTAAATAGAGAATTAGAGAGTCATCAATGATCAAGGAAAATTCCATTTGAAGAAATGTATTTCACCAAAGTACAAAAACAGAGAAGAACCAGTTCATGCTCCCATCCTCTTGAAGGAAAACTAAATAAAAAATTTTAAACTAGTAAAAAATCAAATAAATATCCCTATAGTGACCCAGTTTGCAAATATTTATTTTCTATTCAAAGGGAATAATAATCTGGTAGGTAAGCAATCTGCTTATGTAATTTTAGGTTAAGCACGGTCATAGAGTCCAGTTTAGATCCAATCTTATATGCCCAATTTCCGAGTCCTTAATTATTGAAAGAATGCAAATTATTCTGATCCATCCTATTTTCCTAATCTAACCTCATCTCCTCTTGAGGTGGATAGCAAGTAAAAAATTTATCCACTTGAAGCCCCCCCCCCCCCCCCCCCCGGGCGGGTCCATTTGTTGCTGCTAGTATTCTTTTTTTCTTTTTTCTTTTTTTTTTTGGGTAGAATTTGCTGCTAGTATTCTAGTGAAGACAAGGAGGGTCCTAGCAACTATGCTACCTCACTGAGAATAGAATACCTGCAATCACTGTATAGCACCTCACCAGGAGTACCACACTCAGTTAGAGAACATGCCTCATGAAAGTCATTGGTTCAAAATGTCCTCCCCACCCCTCCCTTTAGGGCTGCTAATCCATTTGAATTTTTTTTAGCACAAATCTCCTTGGTGCGATGGCAAGTGCCTTCCACCAAAAGAGATTGGTCGAGGGTTTGAATCCGAGAATCAACCTTACAAACAATTGGGAGTAAGGCTACCTACCATAATCTCTACCAGACCCCCATAAAAATGGGAGCTTTGTGCACTAGGTATAACAAATATATTTCCAGACCCTAAAATTTGGGTCAGGGTCTAATTTATTGTGTGAAATTTAAAAAGTTCTTTTTTATTCCTCAAAAAATAGTAAAAGTAAGTTAGTCCTTTTGTAGCCTTGACATTATAATTTGTACTACATGGTGCTCCTTTATAGTAGTAAGGTTACAAAATGACTAAACTGGTACGTTTACAATCTTTTGAGGACAAAAAAATGAACCTTTTCAAGTTTGACAGGCCAAAATAAAACCTAACACAAACTTTAGGGGTCAATCATATATTTTCACTCTTTTTATTATTAATTTAGAACTGCACACGTATTGGGTTTTGAACACATAACCTCAAGAAGGTGCCCCTAGTGCCCCATTGCTGTTGCTAGTTTTCTAGTGTAAACAAGCAGGGTCCTAGGAACTTTGCTACCTCATTGTTAGAAGATTATATGTGGTCACTATATAGCCACTCCCCAAAGGACCTAGTGGGTTTGAACCCACGACCTCACCTTCAAGCCACACTTTTAAGAAAAGGAGGCGCCATCTGAGGCAAGGCTTACTAGTCAAAAAACAGGTAAATTGCACTAACATCCCTCGGGGGTTAGGCAAATATCAAAAGCCTACTCCTATATTCAAATGACACTTAGCGCCCTCAAGTTATTGTTATTATTTTTATGTTATTTTTCTTGATTTTCTCCCATCATTGAACTAGTTTGGCTAGTTAACACTAACTGTGGCTGTTTTGGATAAGATTTTAGTTTGAAAAATGTATATTTTGACTCAATTTGAAATGGCACATAAATGGTTGTAAGAATGTATTTGTTATATATATATCGAAACCTCAAGGATGAAATGTGTTTAAGAAAATAGGAGTCTGACTTTTTCTCAAAGGAGAGGAGTGTATTTACGAAAAGGTCCTAAAAGTTCATAGCCAGTGCAAAAAGCTCTCACTTTGGCAGGGTCTGGGAAAGGTAATTCGTAGGCAGCCTTAGCCCTAATTTATTTTGGAGAGATTGATTCCCCGACTCAAATTCGTGACCTGTTGCTTTTATTGGAAGGCACTTGCCATCCCACCAAGCCCAACCTCTAGTGTAATTTAACCCCAAAATAAACACCTCTCTTGTCTTTCAACACCTGAAACAGAAACTCTCAAGCCACTGGTACACCTCCATATACAGTTATAAAAACTTAAAGTTGAGTACTAACTTCAACTCAAAGAACACTCTATAGCCAACAACAACACAGGTGCAAGAGCTAAGTAACTCAAATAAAAAGTGAAGCTGAGCAGAGCTCACGCACACTCACTCATTCAGTCAAATTAGTAGGCATTGTTGGAAACCTAAAAAACATGCTAAAAACCATACTGGGTCCATGGGAAGCTGTGATTTTAAGCAATTTATTACAGTAAAATTGTAATCTGTAATGGATAATTCAACAACAAATGTTTAAATAGAGTTTTGAGTCGTAAACTAAACACAAAAACATTAAAAGGGTATTCTTAGATATCGAAAATAGATAGAGTAAACAGAACATATATACCTTTCTTTCTAAGATGTAAGACGATAATGGTGTCTTCTCTGCTTCTGGCTTTGCCTGTACAGAGATAATAATAGTGATAAAGCCAGTAGAGATGGAAATGGGTACTGGAGACTTGGACTTGTGGTTGGAGCAGTACCCAATAACATAGGCCCAACCCAATTCCTTCGTCCCTTTGTCAATTCTTTCATTTCTTTCCACCGTTCCAAGCCCTCTCCGTTTTGTTGTTTGGACTTTTATAAGTTTATTATTGGGTTTACTGTGTAAGTTTTCGTTGCTAATGTAAATGAAAAAATTTTCTTGTTATTTTTCTGTTAAAATTTTATTTTTTGAATAAAAATGTGTACAAAGTGTTACCCCATTTAAAATTGTAAATAACATTTCAATATTTATACCTTTGGACTCAAAAAAAAAAAAAATTAGAACAATAACATTGATTTTCTTTTTTCTTTTTTTTTTTTGCTCTCGCACAGTATATCTTTAAGGCTTTCAACTAAAAAATAATCATTGTTCGCACCAGGTGGGCCCACGAAGGGGTAAAGTGCTAGCTTAGAAAATTCTTTTCAAAGTGCAAGTAACAAGACTCAAACTGAGAAGCACACCCAATCGAGCCCAATACAAGCACCTTAAAAGTAAGAGCGCAACCAACTCGGTCAACCCCCTGGGTTAAAGGGAATCATTTTTACCTTTATGATTCCCTTTATTTCAAGTAAAGGGAATCATTTTTCCCATTCCAAGTTACAACTACCCATGAAATTTAGATTTTTATTTGTTTTGACGGAAAATATCTGTGGCCAAAAAAAAGGTGTTCAACTATAATTTTTTTTTAATGAAAAGTCACTTGTGTTGCAATATTTGATGTGTTATTGAAAATGTGCTAGAGATTTTTTTTCTTTTTTTACTCGTACCAAAAATCACAAATTTTCACCTTTCTCTCGTATATATTAAATTTTAATTTTAATTTACCAATTTTCTAAATTATTAATTTGGTCTTCCAATTAAATTTGATCCCTTAAGTATTAATTGTTTCAATTTAGTCTATCTTTTAAAATCAAGTCAATGTCATCCATGCCAAAAGTCTTATAACTGAATTGGCACCTCCCTATGCACAAAGTGCTTCGGGGTCTTGGGGAGAAAGGATTCGAGCTGCAAGATTAGCAGCATGTTGTAATTATTTCTAAATAAAAAAATAAATAAATAAAAGTCAATGTCATCCATTGGTTTCTTTTCTTTTCTTTTCTTTTTTTTATTAAAAAACAAATTAGAAAGGAAACCAATGGATGGCATTGACTTGATTTAACTTTTTAACAAAATTAACAGATATGGATAGAGCATACCTTAAAACTTACAAGGTTATTGTGGAAGTGTAAAATTTCATAATCAAGTCAATTTCAACTAATGGTTAAGGACCACCAAAAAATTATAGTGAAGACAAGACTCGATAAGCCTGTTGGTAATTGGTTCTTGGATGGCTCAAATACTTTGGGTAACATAAGCTTGGAGAATCTTTGTATATTCTTGTACTCCAACTCATTTACTAGTGGATTATTTTTGGCTCAGAGAGTTGCAGAAAAAGTTTTTACACCAAATTCTTTGGGTTTTCTCTTCAATTACACATTGGATGTTATCCTGGTTTGCATTCTCTTTACCTTCTGCTATTTATCTTAATTGCATTGTTCAATTATGTTTATCCATGCAACTAATGGTTAAGGACCACAAAAAATCTTGTAACTCAACTGACACCTACTAGTTTATCCAACAAAAACATTCAAGATTTAAATCCCCTGTTCTATTGTAACTATCAAGTTATCCAAAAAAATAAAGAGTTAAAGGATCAAATTGAACTTTACCCAATAATTGAATGACCAAATTAATAATTCAAACTTTGGTCCTCCGATTACTAGGTAAAGTTCAATCTGGTCTCTCAAGTATCAACTATATCAATTTAGTTCCTCAAGTGTTAAAATTCAGCCAATGTCATCATTTCGTTTCCTCTCCATTTTAAATTTTAACAAAATTAATAGATGTGGCAAACTGAGCATGTGTTAAAAGGTTATCGCGAAAATAAAGTCAAATTTACGTCCCTCAACCTCAACCAATCTTGTAATTCTTGACAGAAGTTTACTGTTCACGTGATAAAAATTTCGTAATGGTTTCTCACCAAACAAAAAAAAAAAAAAAAAAAAAAAAAAAAAAAAAAAAAAAAACCTCAACGTAATTCTTTTCCTCAATAAAAAAAAAAAATTTTAAAAATAAAAATAAAATAAAACCTTAAACTTAACGTAATTCCTCTTCGTTAAGGGAAGGACAGACGTGTAATCTTTTAGAAATGAAGTCAAATTTCGGCATTGAAGCATATCAAGATCAATCAAAGCTAAAGCGTTCAGCCAAAAAATTAAAAAGACCAATCAAAAGCAGTGTTTGGTCAAATTAGCGCATAAACTTAAAAGTATTACAAACACTACAATTGGGTAGAACAGTCCTTTTCTTTACTTTAATTTTTTCTCGCTAGAAGATGTTACAATTTTTTATTTGAAGAAAATATTCCTCTCCAAACTAACCATTCAAACTTCTTTTATATCCTTTTATTAGATACTAGCCTCTAAGCATGCATGTTGCATGTACTCAAAAGTTCTTCTATATTTCTTTTTTAATATATATATATATATATATATATAATTTTCATGTATCTCACGTCATACCTCGCTCATGTGTGATGTGAGAATTAAAAAAAAAAAAGAAAAAAAAAAAGATAAATGTGATGTTTTTTTTTTCAAACAAATAAAAATAAATAAATTTTAGAGATAAACAATAATTATAATTTTCCTTTTAAATGTATATTTGAAAGTGGTATAGCCTGCAATAATAATAAAAGTGATTTTTTTTTTTTTTTTTTGAGTTTAATAACAAAAGTGATATATAAAATATTGGGATAAGGATAAGTAATTCTTTTTTAAATTAGTAGAATTTTTTTTTTAATCTAGAGGTATTTTAATTTGGATGAAAAAGGAAAACAAATTGCTAAATTTTAGGGGGGGGGGGGGGGGGTTGAGGATCAACGTGAAGGATCACGTGGAGATGTTTTATTTGGATGAAAAAAGAATAAAGAAGGCTAAATTTTAGGAATTTTAAGATGAAAGCCTAAATTTGAGGAGTTCTCTTAGTTTTTTTTTTTTTTTTTTTTTAAATTTATAATTAACCGGAGGTGTTTTATTAGGAATAATAAATGGCTAAATTTTAGGGGGGAGGGGGGGAGATGAACTTAAAGGGAAAAAAAAAAGCTTAAAATTTTAAGAATTCTCTTTTTTAATTCAAAACAATAGTAGTTGTAGGTGTTGTAGAAAACGTGTGTTTTAAATTTGTTATTCGACATTGTTGTCCCTATTTCTAAGAGATCATTGTTTACATAAGGGTATTTTTTGAATCACATAAAAGAGATTTTTTTAGGAATAGTGTGACATTATTGACCCTATTCCTAAAATATTTGTAAGAGAAGTTAGATACTAGATGAGGGTATTTTTTTTACCATAAAAAAATTCAGATCAAGGAAAAGAATTCTCTTATAGATATTATAGATTATAGATGAACTTTGAAGATTTATCCATTGGATTACATTTTTTTTTTTTTTTATGTTCTTAACACGTACATAAATTTTCATTCTAATTAGATATAATTTACTATTCAATCAATAAACTTATTTTTTATGCATAATTTTATACTACAAAAACTTGAAATTTAAACATTTAATTGATATAGCTATTGATCTCTAATCTTCTTGAAATTTTGCTAATATAGAGGATATAATAAAAATATACAATCTAATTGTTAGATTTTCAAAATTTGCATCCAATAAAAAGATAAAGAAAGAGAGTTTAAAAGGTTTCTCTCTAAACTAACCACATAAACCAAAGAGGTATATGCCATTAAATAAAGCATAAAATAACTATTTACATATAGCTAGATTGGGGGATTTAAACTTTTGATATCTCCATTAAAAATATCAAAAGATACCAATTGAGCCTGATTGCAACATAAAATAACTCTTTCATGAAAGGATATATACACACACACATAAGTATATTTGTAATTTATCCTATAAAGTTAACCACATACATCATAAGACAGCAGCAAGATTGTACAGGTGTCTCACAAAAAGATGACACCTGTTGCTGAGTCAGAAGCCATTTGAGTGGTCCTAACCCTAATGGGGGCTGCTTATCTGAAACACTAATCAAACTTATGAGTGTTTTTTTTATGAGTTGGTTAAGTGTCTAAATCCAATTTTTGAGGATTTGAAACTATAAGGCATGCAAGGCAGACCCCACCCATGTTCCTCATTTGCTATTTGATGCCAATCCACAGCATAGAACTCAAGTTTTGTGTGTTTTGGACATTTATGTCTGTCATTTTGCTCCTTTTCGTAAGTAAAAATCTTCCTAGAAATGTTAAACAGTTTTATATTATTGCAATTATATGTTACACTTTTTCAATTTTTCTAAAATTTGATTATTTGACGACCGTCCATCCTATGAGAATTTAGATTCTTCTTGATAGGTTGAAAGAATTAAAAGCATGATGAATTTTCAAGTCGGTTGAGATCCCATGTCTATAGATGTACTTGCTCTAGAGACCAATTAGGGTTGGAGTTGACAATGTTGAGGTCTTGGAATTATGTCTTTTGTACATTATGATAAAGACTCAAAGGAAAAATCCAACTTGCATTATTGAAAAATACTAAACAATATGTTGAAATAGTGATAATTTAAGCAATACGGCATTCAAAAATATTACATTTTAAAAAAATTATTGAAATCATTTTATTTTTTTTTTAATCTTTAGGTGATTATCATTTTCTTGGAATTTTTCTCCTCTCACTTTTTAAAAAATTATGTGGTTTTAATCAACTATTAAAATTTTTTGTTATGGAATAAAAAATTTGAAATTCGAACCTTGCCTATACAAAAATCAATTAACATCTTAATTTGATAATAATAAGAAATCATCATAAAGTTAACACTATAGTTCAAAGAATTATTATTAAACCACCATCCTCCATGGACCCGGAAGCCCATATGCACCAACAGCAACAGCCCAAATCATGGAAGTTTTTCCCTTTTATTTTATATATAGTGGGCTAGCTTAAACTCTTAAAATAAATAAATAAAAATAGGCGTTGCAATAATACCTAAACAATGCAACACCCCCTTAACCCGCTTTATCTTCTTTTTATTTTTATTTTTTTATTAAAAAAAATCCATGTCTCAAACCTCAATACCCTTTTTAGGGTTTTCCATTATAACCAAGCTTTTGAATATTTACAAAACAAATATTAAGGTAAAAGAAAGAAAGATCTGATATTGTACAATTTATTATATAAATTAAGTCTTATTTAAAGTTTTTGAAAATTAAATTTCAAATATATTATCACATTTATATTTAGAGTTATTCTTTCAACGATTATACAATAATTATTTTTGTTTATATAATTTAATTGTATATATGAAACATACAACTATAATTACTTGAGATCAGTTAGATTGCACTAAATCCCAATTGAATCCAAAGGGAGTGTTCTTTACCTAGGACTTTGGAATGGAAATTGTTAAGAATCCCTTAAAATTCAGATGTTTTTTGACAAAGTTATCGAGAATTGAAATTCACAATTCATAGGACATGAGGTGTTCATGTACATGAACATCTCATGTCCTATGAATTGTGGAAGTTTGAATTCCAACATTATTTTAGGTCGCAAATGTAAGTTCTCACATATTCTGCCTTTTATGGAAATATAGAATTACTAAAATGACACTTAATTAACATTTTTAAAAAATTATTATATAGAATTAGTTTTAGAAAATAATATGTTCTTCTTTTTTTGTTTTTTGTTTTGATCTAAATAAGATATTTATTAATATTCAAGGTTTTTTTTTTCTCCAGAATTAACATTTATATTTAGTTATTAAATGAATCCATCTAAATTTTTCTTAAACATCAAATTATATATATTTTTTTAAATGTAGTGTTGTTTATAATATGAATTAAATTAAAATTCTGAGTATATATATTCAAACAATTTAAATATTAATTCTTGTGAATTTCAACTCTCGAAAACCTATATAACTCTTCAGAATTAAAATTCTCAACTGCTGAAAATGCCCTAAGTAAACTTGTATTGAAGTAGACGTTATGGAGCTTCAAGAAAAGTTTTGAATTACTGCTCTAATGATGTATATAGATGCCAAACTTGTTGAGAGCAACTGATTAAATTGACCTGGCATAAAAAATAAAATTAATCACATCTTGCATTTGTATGACAACCTGTTTTTTGTTTAATTTTGTTGTTAACTTTGTCCTATAATCTTCACTCGATATCAAAACCTTGTCTTTGTGACTGAATCACATGCTCCTAAGATAAAATGTGAATGGTCCTCTTTCTTCAACTATATTGTGATATTTTCATTTGTCCATATGCAACTAGCGTAGTAGCTTAATTGGCACTCTCCATACAGAAAAGTTTTTGGGGTCTAGGGGGAAAATATTTCAAGCTGCTTTCAGTTGATGAGGCTTGATAGTGCAACCAATCAGCATTGTGGGATCTAGGAGTCTAGTGAAGACAAGGCTCGATAAGTCTGTTGGTAGCTGGCTCTTGGATGACTTAAATACTTTGGTTAACATAAGTTTGGAGAATTTTTGTATATTCTTGTACTCCAACTTGTTTACAAGTGGATTGTTTTTAGCTCAGAGGATTGTAGAAAAAGTTTTCACGCCAAATTCTTTGGTTTTTCTCTTCAATTACACATTGGATATTATCTTGGTTTGCATTCTCTTTACCTTCTGCCCTTTATCCTAATTGCATTGTTCAATTATGTTTATCCATGCAATTATTGATCAGCGGTTCATTTGATTAATTGGTTAATTACGTAAATTCCACATTAATAGTTAATTAGTCTTAATTAATCAACTCGTAATCAAATTTAGGAGTCTAAATCAGTACCTAATTCATTAGGTTTGCACTTTCAATATATATATAGGAATACATGTGCTAACAGTTGTAAGCTAACAATATTGTTAGCTTACAACTGTTCGCACATGTATTATTAGCTTGTATTGTTCTTTTGGATTTTGGAGTGTGCTATATTGTGCCTAGACTGGTTCGATAGGTGCATTCTATGAAGAGAACTAGACCCAACTCTCTAAACCAGATCAGCTTTAGCCCCAACCAAAAGAGTATGCATTGTCAACCAAGCAGGTGTCCAGAGGAACAAAAAAAACTCCCCTACAATTTTGTTGTGAACTTTGTCCTTTAATCTTCATTCAATATCACAACCTTGGCTATGCGCCTGTATCACATGCTTCTTCTGAGATATAAATTGAATAGTCCTATTCCTTCTTCTATATTGTGTTATTAATATTCACTTGTCAACATGCAAGCACCTAGCTAAACCCAAGAGTTAGGCCCTTTAGGATATATATCACTGTAAGTTTATTTAAAAAACTTTTCCTCTCTTCCCGTGTATGTGTTAAAAAATACTTAGTATTCTTAAAATAAAAATAAAAATAAAAATAAAATTAAAAAAAAAAAAAAGGCTAAACCCAAACTCAATCCTTGATAGCAATTTGTATTTGGCTTTCTTTTCAATGAGGTAGCTGTCAATTCCATGCGTTTTTAATATGGGAAAGAAAAAAACAAAAATCTTTGGATTTTGGGAGCTTCAATGCATTTTAGTTGGAAGGGAAGGCTACAGTGAGTTAATTGAAAGTAGACCCTAAAAATGATGTGAACAAATACCTACCAGCAGTTAGAATTATGCTAAAATAATTAGTGAATATGCTAAACTTTCTCAAAGAAAGGAGAAAGACAAACATTTTACTCTACTTCTCTAGAAAACCAATTATTTTGAAGGATGTTGTCATTTTGGACAAAAAAGAAATGTGAAAATGTAAAAATAAAGTGATATTTCTCTCATGTTAATTACATGAAGGAATATTATGCTGATAATGTGATAAATTCATGATTTAATCAATAATCATATATAAATTAAAGAAAATATTTCAATAACATAAAAATGAATAAATAATCAAATAAAAGAACATACATATTTTAAATTACATGAAAAATACCCATCATATAGCCCATGCTTTTATTAAAAATAAAATTACTATAATAGATTATAAAATAATTTTAAATAAATAATCAATATTATTTTAAATATATTTAAATATTTGAATTAGACCCCTATGTGTTCTAACAGCTCTTATTAACCAATTGAAAATTTAGATTTATACCAAAGCAAGGGATTTAATAATCAAGTTATGATTTGTTCCAAATAGATTATTATGAATTGTTGTCTCAACCATAGTTATTAATCATCAAATTTAAAGACAATAATAAAAGCAATAAAAAGACACACAAGTTTGGTACTAAAATGGAAAATCAATGAATAATCTCTTCAATGGAAAACCATTTTGGGGATCTAGCCCCATAGAAAATTCACTAAAAAATATAATTACAACTACATATTTACAAAACCTTTGCACAAGACTCTATTTTAACCTCAACAAATGCTCCATTTGAATTTCTATCGTAATGGCCTAGAGCTTTGGAATTTTTCTACGCAAACTTTTCCAATCCCTGATTTAAGGTTTGTACTAAAATCTTATAAATAAAACATATCACAAGCTATTTTACCATCAGAACAACATATTTTGTAGTATTACAGCAATCTAAAAACCCTAAAAGAATAAAGAAAGATGTGAATACCTTCAAAGGAAACACACATCTAAAAGCCAAAACGAAAAACTTATAAAATATTAATTTTACTGTTAATGTTTTGATGACAGTGACTAAATTAATGATTACTACAAAATTTCAAAATTTTTATATAGAGATCGGATGTCTTAATTTGGTAGAAAATAATATTTTGCTTTAGATAGGGTTTAGTCACAACATATGTAAATTTCTATTACTTTTAGTTAATAGAAATTTATTAAGGATCATGAATGAAACAATTTTAAAATTTGAATAATTAGGGGTGGAACCAAAGATAGAACTATTCAAGTATAGGGTAGGAGTATTTGCATATGCTCGTGCAAAAATTCATGTCTGTTTTAGCATAAAAGCCTACTTTTTTCTATTATATATATATATATATATATATATATATTTACTCTTCAAAACACCCTACATCAGAATATCTATTTTACACTATATTTAATGAAAATATAAATTTTCATGATCTTTTTAATTATTTCTCATTATTCACACATAACAACTATCAACCACTCTCTTCCTTCATCCTCAAAATACTTTAAAAAAGAATAAAAAACTAAATGTAAAATAAATAGTGTCAATGTAAATTAACATAATTACTATAATAACAATATATTTTTACACAACTATATATAGACTAATTTAATGAATCTTGAGCTTGATTGGCTAAAATGTGGTACTTTTCTATTATACAAGCATTAATAATGCCATAATACTCTCAATTCGTCCATATATATATTGACTTATTTTCTAGTTATTACTAAATAATTAAATTACAAATTAAAAAAATTTATATCTAAATTGATTTATTGAGTTTTTTTTTTTTTTTTTTACTTAAGTGCTTTTTTTTTTTTTACTGGAGTTTATGTATTCTAATTAATTATATGAAATATATAACTCTATTCTTCTTCTTTTTCGGTTTAAAGTTCTCCAGTCAACTAGGATTATGAGAAAACTGAGCATAATAATGAGTCCCAATAAAATTCAACTCACAAATTAAATACTAAAGTTTTGGGAAGTTCTTTCTAGTTTTATGTGGTAGGAATTCTGTGAGTAAAGAATTTCAACAACATTTTGGTAATGTATATATGCATGGTGCAGTCTTAAACTTCATTGGAATAAAAGGAGGACAGCTAGCTGTGGGGGTGGTTAGCTATATGTGCCAAAAGCTAGGAGACCCCTTGCCAGTAATAGAGCAAATTAATAGTATGGAATATAACCGAACACTTTTTGTTTTTTGATTTTTGGATGTAGAGCAAATTAATAGTATGGAATATAATTCCTTTGTTGATTTTTTTAGGTCAAAGAGTGGAATATATATAATTCATCAGATTGATATTAATATAACATTTTTATGACAACTACGACACCATTTTCTCCACCATCTTCATTATTAGCAACTATTGCCCGTGCCACCACCAAACCTTTACCTCACTAATCACTATCACTTCGTATCAGGCTGCTGCCACTATGGCCACTATCATCAACCCATTGATATACACTATACTCTAGGTACCGTTGCATCAACCATTTGGTCCTGACCAAGGGGATGGAGGCGAATCTGATAATCATACATGCCTAAAGTAATAAAAGATAGTTTTAGCTAGTATTTTCATGCATGTTTAGTTCTAAGCTAGCTAGTTTGGGGTTATTAATTATTTCCTTCAACTCACTATGTACAAGAAAATTTATAATACTATCTATGTATTTTTTTTTTTTTTTAAACAAATCCCATGATTCATTAAAAATGTTATATAACTAAAACTACACATAAAGACATTTACAATATACACTTTAAGCAACAAAATCTTATACTCAACACTTTAATTCAAGATGAATTTGTCATATCTATCCTACCATGTAAACTAATTGACACGTTGATATTTAAATATGATGTTAATTGTATAATTTTAATAATTAAGTGTGTACATCGCATATACTCTAATAGTTTTTTTTCCTTAAAAAATAGTTCCCCTCTATGGAAAAATTGAACTATGCTATTAAACCATGAGGCTTCTTAGCATATATGAGAATTTAAAGTTAATTCTCCTCATGAAAGAGTTAGCTGAGCAATGCTATTCATCAACAACAATGCCATTAACGTACATACCCTAATAGTTTATAATGGCTAACTATCCACTTATATAATATGTCAAAATTAATACACTAATTAATTTGGATATATAGTAGATGAATTAATATAATAAACCTCAAACAAATTAAAGTGTTGATAGAAAAATATATATAACATATATAGCTGATACATAGAGTTAGTAGGTAGGTAGTATAGGAAGAACCCTAACAAAACAAAGTGAAGAGAGGAAAAGGGGTCCCACATTAATCCAAGTGGGAAATGGAACCATGTGCGATCATATGGTGGTTGGCCCCTATGTTGCCCCACTAGACTCACCTTTCCCCTCCAAAACCTCTAACTGAAAACGAAAGGAAAAGAACCTCTCTAATTCAATTATTTCTAATTTTATATATTTTTTTATAAATATTAAAATTAAAAATTAAATAAATAAGAAAAGCATTGATTCCCTGACCTCAAGTCTCCTCCCTCTTTTTAACACCTCCCATTTCCAATCTCTTCTTATTCTTCACATGTTTTTTCATCCTATATTCCCTCATTAACATCTCTCTCTCTCTCTCTTTCTCTCTCTTAAAATGTAGATATTGTGTCAGAAACTACATTCCCCTTTTGTCCTCCTGAGTTCTGAGCAAGCGGACCCTTTTGTGTCAGAAGAAAATCCCCATCTCCAACTACTGTTTCTCTTTGGATCTATCCCTAAAAGGCAACCCCTCTAGACAAGTTGGTTACACGTACAACCATAATATATCTGCATCACCCACACTAGTTTTCACTTTTCACACATAATATTCTTCACATAGTGTTTTTAGAGAGACCCTTTTGCCCAACATCAATACCCTTTTGAGTTTTGAACCCTAATCTCTTCCCAACTATGAATTCTAAGCGCTTCTCTCCTACCTCTAGTACAATAAAATCTAGGTTCACCCGCCGCTTCCTTCGAGCCTTGTTGAAGATAAATAGGCAAAGAACCCGTACCCCATCTTCCCCCATGGAGATCTGTCAACGATATCTAAAAGTTAAGCTTGCTGCTGATGTATCCATGGCTTCTGCTGTGGGTTCAAGGAGGGCTTGGAGTCGTGCTATGCTTGCAAAGATTCGACACGGTGTTCGTACTGGAAGCACGAGCTCTCTTACCATGAGAAAAAGAAAGATATATCATGGAAAGAAGTCTACAAAGGAGGTAGGTATTGTTGGCAATGCCAAGGTGCTTAGAAAACTAGTGCCTGGTGGTGAAGCAATGGATACATGCAGCTTGTTAGATGAGACCTTTCATTATATAAAGTGCCTCAGCACTCAGGTAAAGGTGATGACAAGAATTGCTGATCAAATTTGCTCTACTTGAGTTGAGTTGTGATATATTGTCAGATTTTGCGTTGAAAGAAATATGCAAACAAAGAGATATTACTGTTTGTGAAGAATAAATTCCCATCCTAATTAAGGAACACATGGCCTGAGGGATGAACTGTAAATAATTAAATAGCATTTGTATATGGTTTAATTTCTTTGTTGTGCTTCTTCTTTCTTTTTCCATTAATTATTAGTATTATTTTTCTTGATAGATGCTATATTAACTTTTATGTAATGAACTATAATGTGGGGTTTGAAGTTGATGGGATTTAATACCAGTTGTGGCTGAAAAGCTTGTTTTGATTCTATGCTTTTCTCCTCCCATAAGTTTGCCTTTTTTTATATATAATTTAATAGTTTGCCTCTTTGTCTTAATGATTAATCGAAATTTTAAATGAGTTTTAGCATAGTGTTACAAGTATCAAGAGCTATATTAGCATGGTTTATTTGATCAAAATAACTCTATAGCAAACTAATTTAAGACTTACAAACAAATTCATTCATTTAGAAAAGGAAAAGTACTGATGGTCCAATTAATACATCATTATGCTCCCTTTCTTCGAAAACCATGACCCATATGTGCTCCCTTTGGTTTTATATCTTTTAGGGTTGTCATCCAATTACTTCAAAAGTACACCGGCAAAATGATTTATTTATCCACATATGTTAAATGATTCTGCTTACTCAATCCAAGCTAATAAATTTTTTTTTTTTTTTTCATTTAGTTAATTTCGTTAGAGCTTTTTAAAAACCTCGTGTGAGAAAACAACTTTGCATATTGTTTTTGAATTGTTGTAAAATGTCTTACAATAATTAAATATTTTACAATTTTCTTTTAAGCTTGTATAAAACTTAATTAGGCATACAAAATGACGTGATAATTAACGTGAAGCACAATAGGACAAAGGGGTACTTAGGCTTTTTGAAGGGTGAGACATAAGAGCTGTTTGGTTCTTGTTTTTAGAATTAGTATTCTCTTTTTAAATATACACAAAAGCATAAAATAGTTAATAATTGTGTTACTAAACTTGCTTTGAAAAAAAAAAAACTGTTATAGGATAATTAATTATCTGTGAAATTTATATAAAAAATATATTTTTTATCTTTAGATTCTTTCGTTTTCCCAACTCCAAAAATAATTTATTACTTTAGAAAAACAAGCTAATTAAGTTCCTAGAAAAATTAAGATATGCATTCTCACAAGACACGAATTTATGCAAATTCTAATTAATAGTTCGAAAAGAACAAAATGAATGCAAGAAAGAAGTCTAAAACAATCATTTAAAATTTATTGATTGATTTTTTTTTTTTGAAAAATAATTACAATATGCTGCTAACCTCACAGTCGAACTCTTTCCCCCCTAGACTACAAGTACTTTATGTATGATGAGGTACCAATTTATTGATTAATTTTACTTATATGACTATACCTTAAACCTCACCCACAAATAATAATAATCTTTTAATTAAACCTTGAAATATATAAATCCATTAAAACATAATAATATCAAACGAAACTAAGGTTTATTAATGCAAAGGTGTGGGGTGTGTGAATAAAGCTCGTAGGTTCAGATTTCATTAAAAAAAAAGAAAACTTGAGTTCAGATATATCCTGCAAATACCCTCACAGCCTCACTCCCACTAAAATATATAATTAAAGACATAAAAACACTAACTACACAAACAATACTTGGAAGAACATTAACTATAATGTACTTATAGCTAAGAAAATTTTCTCACGATAAAGGGTTAGATTTCTTTCAAATATATCGTTTCAATATTTATGAAAGTATCTGAATTTAGTATTTGATTTAGGTAGTCAATATGTCTATTTTACATTTTTTTTACCAGATAAAATGTACAAACATTCAACTAGAAATGATGATCGCAAATATATAATTTTAACCAAATTTTATTAGAAGTTTTTACCACAAAATTTGTTAGATTTTAGTGACCGTACGTGAATCGGTCAAAAATAATCGAAATGATGTAATAAAAGTAAGATAACTGGGATTTGGGATCATATATCAGAACTCATAAACTTGAAACTTCATATATAGCATTAGAGCTTAACAGCATGATGTACGCCTTGATGTTCAGTCTTGTTGTAATATTTTTGTTCTTTTTAACCTACTCAAGTTAATTTTGCCTATTCATATCATCAACATCTGCATTAGATTCCCATGTCAGGACAAAATTTGCTTCAAATACATATAAAACAAATGTTCCAAAACTACCAATTTTTCATTTGGTTTATTCTATTCAACCTAAAAAAAAATCTGTAAAAGAAATAAGGTTATTTTGGAGAAACTCCTCTAATTGTGTGTATTTGTTTTGTAACATGGAAATTTATTGTGGAATAAAGAGGAAGCAACAAAATAAGACAAAGGAAATAACCATATTACAAATATATAGGCTAAATATCATCCTTGCATCTTGATAATCATGTCGTTTAACTTTATATTTTAATACCAAAATATGATCACAGCCGCTTCTTCTCTATTTTAATATCAAAATTATGAGTAAGGTTAGGGAAACAAATATTTTTAAGGAAAAAAATTTAGCAGTGATACAGGGCAAACAAGAATGATTTAACAATAAAATTAAAAGACCGGAAATTAAAATATAGAACCTAGGAATTAGTACCTTAGCTTGCTTTGAGTCAGCACCAAGTGAAGAAAAATTACTAGGAATCAACACCTAGGATTGACTAGAGTAAGAACCAAACCAAAACACCAAAGGAAATTTGCATTGATCCCAATCATCTCCCCTTAATAGGAAAACATAGTTTGCTTATACAAAATACGAAACCCTAATTATATGGTGTAGGAACTAGGAAAGACTAATTATTGAATAACCAAAATTGCCCTAGACTTTCAATAAAGATATTAATTAAACTGATTAAATACTAGAGCCTAATAAAAACACAATTGATGTCCACAAAGAACTAAAACAAAATAAAAATAAATTGTATATTTTCCTCTCTCGTCATACATTTGTTTAACATAACTTACTGTAATACATCACTTTTATTTAGACTCACTATTGACATTACTGTCATTATCCATTAATCATAACCATGACAAAAATTACATTTGCTTCCATCACATCTACCTAACATTGTTGCCTCTCCCTCGCCTCACTTATATATTTTATCTAGCTTATAGCTCCATTACAAGCTCTGCATCAATGACGATGACAAAATCCACCAAACCATTCCCTAGGGCGCCCCCTTTTCTCCACTAAACCATTCTCTCTAAGCTTCAATAGTTATGAGTTCTACTCCCCTTATATGGCTGCGATGCAGAAAGGTACAGCCCAAACCTCACCTTGCTTGCGTTGCTTGGATTTTGGGCTTCTTCTGCTTTATGCATTCTTGCTTTTCACATATTCGTCTTATCCTCTTATACAAAAGGATTCGGGCCTTTATGGGTCAAACATTCACTTCTTGATCAATAGGGTCTTGGGCCCACTTTATTTCATCTTACCCAAGTTGTTCTGCAGCAAACCAGTTCTGAGTTTTGTCCTTTTCTCTTGCTATTTGGGCTATGCTAGACCCAAATTTACTCTTCTTGAAAGATGTATCTCATAAAGGTCATCTCTTCGGCTTTATTCCCTATTCAAGGGACGGTATATCATCCTCGAGTCCCATTTATTCCACCATAAGTTGCTTTCTCTAATATTTATCTCTTAGTCTAAGTGCAAGTTTAGGCTTTTATTTCCTTTTGTCTTGGGCTTGTCCCATTGATCTTTCATACGTTCGGCTTTCTTGCCAGGACCTCAGGCCTTACTTCGTTGGGCTTTTGGACTTCTTTTGTTGAGCAATAAATATGTGAACAAACGGGTATCAACACAAATCAAAGGACTTATCAAATTGAAACAAAAGAAAGCAAACTTATAATGACAAATTCGCAATGACTTAGTTGATAAATGCTAGAAATTGTTAATTATAGTAAATTTGTCTATTGGGTGTGATATGAAAGTAGAGTCTAAATTAAGAAGAAAACGATGGAGACAATTTGGGAAATTTTAATAATAAAAAAGAGAAAATTTAAATAAAAATAGGAATAGAATAGAAAGCTTCGTGTCTATGAAATGTAGACGGGTTAAAATAAAAGAATTGAATTTTTAATTTTAATTAGACTAAATATTTGAAGATGTTGATGCGAATTCTCTAAGTACTCTATTAGTTGTACTCAGTGTTATTAAATCTAGTTAGGCCTGACCGGTTGGACTGGTAACCTAATGACCCAGCACATAGACCGGTCCAGGTTATCAATTGGATTGGATGTACACAAGACCCAGTCAAAACCTATAAAATCCGGCGGGTTTTAAGTAAACTGTGTGACCTGACTGGGTTTTTATAACCCCAGTTGGGTTTGTGAATTGTGTAAAATTAAATTAATAGGTCCATCCCATTGAAATTTTTTATTGTTTCATATGTGATAACATGGTAATTTAAATAAGTGAAAACTTTTTTTTTTTTTTTTAAATGCTCTTTTCAGTTTCACGTAGCCAATTAGCATGTAAGTATGAGTATATGAGTATATATTATATAGTTTATTACTTAAACCTTCTTTTCTCTTCTTTTATTTACATTTTGTGTTTTATTTGTTTATTGTTTTAAGTTTAAGCCTTTAACCCTTTTTCTCTTCTTTTGTTTATGTAGTTTGAGATTTGCATTTTTTTTTATATACGAAATTTTAAGACATGTAATAATATTTTATTTAGTAAAAATTTTGTTGCAATCTTATGACATTCGTTTATTTTGCTAGTGAAATTTTACAAAATTCCTAATGCTATTACTTGTGAGACCTTGATTTTGAATTATAATAGCAAGTTTAATTTAGGCATATGTCCTTTCTTATCTTTTATTTAAAAAATTTACATATTCATGTTATGATTAATTTCTCAAATTTACTTTTATATATATTTAATTTTAACAATATTTTTTACTTGACCCTGCAGTTTGACCGTTGACCCATTGGTTGAACTAGTGACCCAGTGATCCAGCTCATAGATCAAGTTAACGTCCGATTCGAGTTTAATAAATATGGTTGTACTACTTATGTTTATATTTTCTAGGAAAAAAATCACTTTTAGTCCCAATAAATATGGGGTGCATTCATTTTGGTCCTTAATTTTTCTTCTTTTTCATTTCATTCTCTGAATTTTATTATATAGTTTCAATTTCATCCTGTCATTATCCACCTCACGAAATCACAATAAATTTATATATATAATCCTGTATCAATAGAACATATCGATACTGAAATATGTCATTCCAATGGTCTAATAAAAAAACCAAAACAATCACTAAAATAAATTAACAACATCGTTCTCATTAATCACCAAAAAGAAAAAAAAAATGAAAATCTCAAACTTGAAAGTAGAAGACAAATTATGAAGATTGATGATGTATTATTATTGAAACTTTAACATGAATAAGCAATAACATTAAGAGATCAAAGTTAAAGTAAATAACTTGTTTTCCAAAAAAACAAAAAAATAGTACATAACTTCCGAAATATAATTGACAAGTAAAAGCATTTGCACTAGTAAGCACATGAAGAAATATATATTAAATTTACACATTTAAGCCTCAAAATTAACCACACCGGTTGAGCTAAATATGTGTAAATTTTCAAAGTTGTTATAGTAACTGTGTAAATATACACGATTATTGTAGCTTTGTATATCGTTTTTTTTTTTTTTCTCTCAACTCTTGTCTCATCAAATTCCTCTCTCTCTCTCTCTCTCTCTCTCTCTCTCTCTCTCTCTCTCTCTCTCTCTCTCTCTCTCTCTCTCTCTATATATATATATATATATATATGAAGATACTAATAAACAAATAAGAAAAATGATTATTTAAATGAGTAGAAAAGATAATCTGGTGTAGGTGTTTTTAAAAGTGGTTGTGTAATATAGAAAAAATAGATTTTCATACTAATATTTTTAACATAATTTTATATGCAGGCTAAAGCAAAAGAAATCTTTGAGATTGATGGAACGGTTATGGTGGAACCATAGCTTTGGGATAGTGCCGATGCTGATTTTAGGCCCGTCAGAAAGTGGAGGCATTGTAACTTTAGGTGATAATCGCCGGATGGTTGAAGTTGTGGGAATGGGTGGAATTGTGGGCTTTGCCGACATTTGCAATGGCAAAATCGACTTGGGCAATGTTGGTATGAAAGGTAACATGGATTGTGGCTGAGTTGAGATTGTGGGATTTGGCAATGTGGGTTGTGGCATGGTTGGCAATGTGGGCTGAGACATGGTTGGGATAGTGGGAATAGTTGGAATTGTGGGATTTTGTAACTTTGGAATTGAAGGCAAAGATGGCTGGTTTGGGTTAAGCAAACTGGGTACGATTGGCAAGGTTGGTACAACCGGTTGAGGAAATTGTAGAAGATGACGGGCTGCCAAGCTAATATTGATGCTGCAAATGAACATTGTAATGAACAAAGCTAAGATGAAGCACTTGAAAGATGCCATTATTTCTAAGTGCAGGATTGGACCCAAAATTACAATGTGTCCTATTGCAAAAGATATTTGAGGTTTGAGCTTATATAGTGTTGGGAGGGGTATTTTTCTTATTATAAAAATATAACTTATAATCTATGTTTTATTTATTGAATATAACTACAGGGTAGAACGTAACAAGTTTTTAAATATGCATTAATTTAAGAACATATTGATATGCAGTTGCATTAATTGGAATTTTAAAAGCCTAAGAGTTACAAATTTTATACCCTTTTAAATGTATTGGAACTATTAATTTTCTATGTAACTTGCTAGCACACTGCGCTTATAAATAGTCAAGTTCAAGAGAAATTATTAGGTACTTTGAGATGACCATTTCAGCCAAAACCCAGATATTCTAGAGTTCCTAGAATACTATACAACATAGAATTCTTCGAATCTTGGCCTATCAGTTTTTGATCAATGGTTTAGATTATAACATGTCATTAATCCATTAACAAAAATCTTAAATAAAGATGACACTTCAGCTATTAAAAAAAAATTACAAGTCATATTTTTTTTCAAAAATTTAGAAAATGTAGATGTGAGATTCAAATCACACAGCACCAAGCTTGTCTTTGGTGAGGTCATGGTTTTAAAAAGCGAACTGGGGGCAAAACCCTTTTTGCCTCCAGTTTAACTTGATTTTGACTTATTTTGGCCGATTTTCACTAGTTTTGGGAGTATTTCCTAGATCGGGCTGGTGCCCGGTTTCTAATTGAATCGGTCAAATCGGCCTGTTCAGTCCAATTTTTAAAACCATGGATGATATCACAGTGCCAAATGTGACGTAGGATGGAGAACTTTGACAGAAATAAACTCTCTACCTTTTATTTAGGGCAAAACCCAGCAACAAAATCAAGATTCTTTTTTTTTAGAAGAAATGAAATCAAGATTCAATAAATAAAATTAGATAAGTTCAATGCAGTGAGATCTTGCATTTGGGTTTGACTTATGGGTTTTAATTTCTTTCTAAGTATTTTTTTTAAAATTAAAATAGATTAAAAAAATACTCAAAACATGACATGTTAATTTGTTTTTTTTTTTTTTTAATATTTGATGTGGCGTCATTATTTAAGGTTTTTAATCCTTCGAGAGGACCATTTCAGCCAAAACCCAGATATTCTAGAGTTCCTAGAATACTATACAACATAGAGTTCTTTGAATCTTGACCTTTCATTTTTTGACCAATAGTTTAGCTTATACCATGTCATTAATCCATTAACAAAAATCTTAAATAAAGATGACACTTCCGCTATTAAAAAAAAAAAAATTACAAGTCATATTCATTTTCAAAAATTTAGAAAATGTAGATGTGAGATCCAAATCACCTAGCACCAAGCTTGTCTTTGGTGAGATTGTGGTTTTAAAAAGCGAACTGGGGGCAAAACCATTTTTGCCTCCAGTTTAACCTGATTTTGACTTATTTTGGCTGATTTTCACTGGTTTTGGGAGTATTTCCTAGATTGGGCTGGTGCCCGATTTCTAATTGAATCGGTCAAATCGGCCTGTTCGGTCCAATTTTTAAAACCATGGATGATACCACAGTGCCAAATGTGACGTAGGATGGAGAACTTTGACAGAGATAAACTTTCTACCTTTTATTTAGGGCAAAACCCAGCAACAAAATCAAGATTCTTTTTTTTTTCTAGAAGAAATGAAATCAAGATTCAATAAATAAAATTAGATAAGTTCAATGCAGTGAGATCTTGCATTTGGGTTTGACTTATGGGTTTTAATTTCTTTCTAAGCATTTTTTTTTAAAATTAAAATAGATTAAAAAAAAAAACTCAAAACACGACATGTTAATTTGTGTTTTTTTTTTTTAATATTTGATGTGGCGTCATTATTTAAGGTTTTTATTAATGGATTAATGACATGTTATTATCTGAACTATTGGTTAAAATATGAAGGTTAAAATGAAAAGAACTGCGTGGTAGAATACCTTAAAAAATTTAGAGGATTTTGATCCCCTTCGTAAACCTATTAATTTCTCCAAGTTCAGGCAATCTTATGGTGTATTATTTGATTGGTAACAGTTGTCTTCGTAGAATTAAATCTCTTGATGCACACTCTCCACGTAAAGGATGAATTTTGGCATATCACGTTAATAATATTTTATTCTAATTTTAGAATCTATTGAGAGAGAATGAAAAACAAACCAAGGCATACTGAACTCTAAACATATTATTCTTTTTTTCTTTTTTCTTTTTTTTAACATGGGTTAGATGACAGTATTTGAGTATAAGAATTTAGATTTTGGTGATTAAAAAGAGTTAAGGTTTTGAATTTGAAAAATATACTAATAATTTTAAATCTTAATATCCTTGAATTTGATGTAACTTCTAAATCTATAGAATTTTAGAAATTCATAAAATATACTTTAATATTTATAAATTTGAAATTAAGACATATCAAATTTCTAATCCCACCAGTATCATTTATATATATATAGAGCGTGGTTTAAGCAGTAATTCTCCTTTCCATTTAACATGCATTACCCCTACCAGCTGCCACTGCACATAGAGGCTATTGCACAAAGTGATGCTGAAGGCAAAAATGGCTTGATTAGGTAAGGCAAAATGTACAAGATGACGAGCTGCTAGGCTAACATTCAGGGGCGGAGCTACGTTTTACAATCAGGGGCCCATGAACACCCACAATCCCCCCCCCCCCCCCCCCCCCCAAACCACTTGTCATTGACTACTTGTTTCATTCAAATTTACTTAATTATTTTGACCGTTTTTCAGCTTTCCTCCATCTCTCCTCCCCCCAACACATCAACAAGCCTACAACTTTTATAAGTTTTACAGTTTTACTCACTTTTACTATTAGCTTCTCTTTTCAATATGTATTTTTCAATGTTCTACTTTCCAATCCCTCCCAAAAGAATTTATCACTCAGTGCAAATGTTATCATAATCTTACGCTAACTCTCTTCAATCTCTTTACAAAAATTCATTAGAACATTGTTGAGTGGGTCATACATACATAAATAGAGACATATTTTTTGTGGATCAATATGATTTTTTAGTCTTGACCGGCCCCCCCAAAGATAAATTTCTAGCTCCGCCCTTGTTAACATTGTTGCTTGAAATGGATATTGCAATTAACAAAACTAAGATGAAATTTTTGAAAGACCCCATCGTTAATAATATACAAGATTGGATCTAAAAAATAATGTGTCATGTTCAACTAGTTGAACTATGTGGATCTAGACTTGAACTCTTTAAGCCTAGAGACTTTTGCACCTTTGATTCTGAGGGTATTTATTTGATAAAACCTTAAAAAGTTTTAACTTTGAATTTCAAACTAAACCTCCTTGTCTTGAGGATTTAAGATCACTCTACATGATAAAAAGTCTGCCACATGAACACTGAATAGGATGTAAATATTAAAAGAACTAACCTAAAAAAAAGTGAAATTTTTATTAAATTTTGTTTATTAATCATGTTTTTTTAACACATTATTAAGCAGTTGTTTGAACTTTTTACGTGCCGAATAGATGTCAAATGCAACTTCTAGGGTTTTCTATTAATTTTAGTTAATAAAGACTTAAGAGTTACAAATTACAGTGAACTCATTAATATTCAGCACAAAGCAAGCATGAGAGAGAGAGAGAGAGAGAGAGAGAGAGAATGATTTTATATGAGGAAGAAACACAATTGTAATCAATCAATCAATCATATATATATATATATAAGGTAAAGATTTCACGTGGGAGATGATGAAGTTCACAATGTGGCGCAGTCTTGAAAAGAGAATTGAGTTCAAAAGAAATGAAATATTCTTAAGCCACATCAAAGGTAAAAACAAATCTAAATAGAGAGTTTTTTTGTCTCTTTGGTTCAATGTTTCAACTTTCAAGACTTTTCCAATTAAAAGATAAGGACTCTTCCCTTTTCACCTCTTGCATTTCTACTCATTTATATACACCAACTCACAAACATTCACGTCATCTTATCTCAAATACACTCAGACCAAGAATAATGTCATTTACTCTCAACCCTTCAATGACACTTACATAGCTCCAACATTGTCATCCCATCTAATCTTAACTTGTATGAGTTGGCTACAACCAAGAAAAAGGGCTTGAATTTTTTATTGACAAACGACGGCTTTATGATTTTGATGTTGAGGTCAAACATTGTGGTTTTTGTAAAAGCTATGATTGGCTTTGGGTTTTTGGATGTTTGGGAACAAAAGAGAAATGAAAAGAAACCTTCTAACTAATTATTGATGAGATTAGTTATTTTTTATAGAACTCATAATGTATAGGTTTCTTTGTAGTTTTTTGCTACCATTTAGTGTGGTATTGGTACAAACACGACAATAAAAGTAAAAGGGCAATAATGATTTTAGAGTGTCTTGTGTGTTTTATTTTTTTTTAAATGGAAGGCTAGCTTAAGGCAAATAAATATTGATAAATAAAAGTGTTAAAGCCAATTTCTTTAATTTTAGGATATGAAAGTTTATTATGTTTTGAATTTTAATTATTAAACCTTTTAAAAAAATAAGTATTAATTGGGGTGAACTATATACTTGGTCCTTATCTTTTACACCAT
The DNA here is from genome assembly GCA_030445155.1 of Quercus variabilis. Lineage (NCBI taxonomy): Eukaryota > Viridiplantae > Streptophyta > Magnoliopsida > Fagales > Fagaceae > Quercus > Quercus variabilis. Next base: position 47,093,986 of record CP129453.1, read on the forward strand.
ATTTCAATTTGGTCCATAACCTTTTAATTGTGTTAATTTGATCCCTAATATTTTAGTGCGGTGTTAATTTAGTCCTTACCATTATCTTTTGGATGAAAATTAATGACATGGCAAACAACCAAAATAAAAAATTAAGTTATTGTCACATCAGCAAAAGTTAATATTTTCTTTTGACCAAGGGAGTCAATCTTGTACCGGAGGTTATACTGATTTAACTAATAGAACAATATATTTTGATACCGATCAATATCGATATACCGTTTCAGGTTTACCGCTATTTTTTATATTTATAAATATATATATATATATATATATTATAAAAATAAAAATAAAAGTTTACCATAAAATATTACCTCAATTCAGAAAAAATTATTCATGGTTTTAGACTTTAGACTTTAGTATACTAAGAAAACAAATAATACTAATAAGTTAATGAAAATAAGTTACCATTTTTCCCTTACCAAATTCAAAAATTACAAAACTAAAAAAAATAAAAAAATATAAAAAAAAAAGAGCTTATTTTATTCCAGCCGAAACGCCCAAAATTGGCCGTTACGGCCGATATTTAAACTGGTACGAAACGTTGACGTTTTGGTACTGGTGCACATACCGGTATGGTATATACCGGTTGGCACGATACGGTACATACTAGCCAATACTGTACGGTATTGACCACCTTGATTTTGACCATTAGCCACATCAACAATTTATATCCAAGAGATAACAGTAGTGACTAAATTAACACGTCACTAAAAGGTTATAAATCAAATTGAAATATAGTGTATAAAATAGAAACCAAATACGTAATTTACCCTAAGTATTATAAATAAGTCTTTAAAAACATTTCAAATGAATTTACAAAGTATCTAGCTGTAGACCTGTAGTTAATGATAGAACATTTTTCTTTCATGTGGATTTTTTTTATTTTCCAAGTGTCATTCATCCATATAAAAATAAGAGAAAATTAAAGGGTTTTATTTATTTATTATTATTTGAGATAGAACCCTACAATAGCCTAATTTAAGTATATATGTATGTGAAACTCCCTCCTGACGACTTAACTCCCAGCCCTTATCCCCCACACTTTACAAATACTTAATTATATTAGTGGAGTGGCTGTTTATCCAAGGGTGCACAATGGGCGGTGGTAAATGAAAGAGTTTTAAAAGGGAGTAAAAGCGGGCCCTAATACTAATTACTTGACTAGAAATGATATGTTTACAATATTTTCACAACATTTTTACAATAAATCATAAGTAGAAGGTTATTATTGGTTGTTATTGTTAGGACAAAAAAGTAATCTTAGTATTAGTTTCAAATTTGAACAAATAACAACTAACCACTTATGATTTGTTGTGAAAATATTGTAAAAATGTTGTAGACGTAGCACCTCTCGTTAGTTGACTGGCCATGAAGTATAAGAGCAAAACATCGGCCATATAAATTATACAAGCTACAATATATCAATTTTGAACTTCCAACTGTCAATTTATTATTTAAGGTCAAGAAAATAAATACGTCCCAACTAGTGAAACAAAAAAACATTAAATGAAAAATTCGCAATGGCTTAGCATGCGTTTGTGTGCTACATTTTGTGTTTTAAGCGTGGGACCCGGCACTGTTCACGCGTTACGCAAATTATTTGCTATACGGTATGTTTTCAGTTTTCAGTTTTAACTCTTTATTTGCTACAGTATTTTTAGTTTTCAGTTTTCAGCAAAATAAGCAGTATTTAAACAGACTCTTAGTGTGATAAATACTGGAAGGGACGATTGAAAGGTCTACAAAGTATAATTGTAGTATAAAATTTTCCCATTGGGTGCAATATGGAAAATGGAGTGTAGGTAAATAAAAAAGTAAAGGGGACAATTTGGGAAAATTTTATAGAGAAAAATAAAGGTTTATTTAAACTAAAATTAAAAGAGAGAGAGAGAGAGAGAGAGAGAGAGAAGGGAAGCACAAGTGTATATAAAATGTAGACTAGTTAAAAATAGGGAAAAAAATGACTTCTTAATTTTATTTTAGTTAAATATTTAAAGAGACTGATATGAATGCTTTAAGTACTTTTTTATTTTTTTATTTTTTTATACATCAATAGTTGAGAGTAAAGACTTGAACCCTAGATATCTTTATTATAAATGTCAGAAGATATCAATCAAGGTACAAGACTCTTAGCCTCTAAGTACTCAAATTTTTTATTGCTTGCATTTATATTTTCTTGTCAAAATATCACTTTTTGCCCCTTTAAAATTAGGTTGTGTTCATTTTGGTCAATAAATTTTTTTCCTATTTCATTTTAGCCCTTAAATTTTATGGTATAGTTTCAAATTCATCCTTGTTGTTCTCTGCATTATGAAAATACTGATGTGGCTCATCGATTATTTATGTCAATTATATTTTAAAAAGTGGTCATATATATATATATATATATTTATACAGGAACAGTATACCAGAATGTGTTTTTACTAAAGTATGTTGTTTTAATCAATGAACCAAAACGGAATCTAAAACATAACTGACAACATTTTTATCAAAAATGACAACAAAGAAAAAAATGATAACGTCAAATTTAGAAGTACAAGACAAATAATGAAGCTCGATAACATATTATTTCAAGTTTGAGAAATATTAATAAGCAACAAAAATAAGAAATCAAACTTAAAATTAAAACATCACATAACTTTCACATATAATAATCATGGGTTTGAGGGTGTAGGGATACGGGAGAGATTTGGGATAGAGGGAACTATCTTGGGGACTTTGGGGGTTGAAGGAATGCCTAGTGAAGAGAAAAATGACTTTATTAGGTTAGGCAGTTTGGCTATGAATGACAGTACATCTGATTGAGTAAACTGTAAAAGATGACGAGTGGGAATAGTTGGACTTGTAGTATTTGGTAACGTTAGAATTGAAGGCAAAAATGGTTCATCTGGTTGAGTAAATTGTGAAAGATGACGAGCTGCGAGGCTAACATTGATGCTTGAAATGAACATTGCAATTAACAAAGCTAAGATGAAATTCTTGAAAGACTCCATCGTTAATAATATTCAAGTTTGGATCCAAAAAACAAATGTGTCCTGTAGCAAAAGAGATTTGTGGTTTGAGCTTATATACTGTCGGGGTGTTTTTAATTTTACAAAAATATAACTTACAATTTATGTTTCATTCATTGAACATGTCTGTTGGATAGAACGTAACAAGTTTTTTAAAAACTGCTAATAAAGTTACAAACTTTCTGATATGCAATTACACTAGTTGGAGAAATTATTTGATCCATTGGGAGAACTGCTGGCGTGGTCCTCTCTTACCTCTCAACTAATAAAATGCTATTATTTATGCAAATATGACATCACCCTGATAATTTTTTTATTATTTTTTATTCTTTGTACTGATTAGGAAGCTTACTCATACATATATATAGATGATATCATCTCATTGATTTGGAGGATCACATCAACAATCCTCCTAGTGTACTTAACAATTTCTCCATCCCAGTGTACTAAACAATTTCTCCACTATTTTTTTTTTTTATTTTTTTTTTTTTTTTTTTTGAGAATGAATTTCTCCACTAGTTGGTATCGTAGAAGCCCAAGAGTAACAAATTTTTATATCCTTTCAGAACTATTAATTTCCTATGTAACTTTTTAGCCCATTATGCCTATAAATATTCAAAGTTAAGACAATCTTACAAAACGTACCCCAAATTTTTATGGAGTATTTTTTTCAAATATTAATGGACACCTCCATAGAATTAGATCTAGGATATCTCTTGATGCACACAGCTGTACGTGTAAAGCACGAATTCTGATGCTCAAGAAACTACTGTCACTTCTTCACTAGCATGAAAATGCCAAACAGCCATACCCATTAATAATATTTCATCCAAATTTTAGAATTTGTTTTTCTCAGCCACAAATTTAATCAGGCAAGCTAAGCAAATGATTTTATAGAGAGAGAGAGTGAGAGAGAGATTGGATTGGAATAAAAAAACAAACCAAGGCATACTAAACTCTCTTTTTTTTTTTCTTTTTTTTTTTTAATTTGAAAATTTTTAATTGGTAATGGGAGATTTGAATCATAAAATTAGAGGCTTTTGCACCTTGTATTTTGGGGATAATTATATGATAAAACCTTAAAATTACATTAAGTTTAAATTATTCTATTAGTTTACAATTGTAGCAATTTTTTTTTTCTTCCTAAATATAAGTATAATTTTAAAAAATGAGACAAAAAACAAAACTTTTTGCCCAGAGGGACACCAAATAGCATGTAAATGTTAAAAAACCTAAACTAAAAAATAGTGAAATTTTTTATTAAATTGTGTTAATCAGTAAGGTTTTCTAATGCATTATTAAGTAGTTATTTCATATTGTGGCTCTTTAAGTGCCAAATAAATAGATCTCAAGTGCAAGTCATAGGATTTTCTCTTAATTTTAGTTAATAAAAACTTGTTAAGAGTTACAAATTATTCATTGAACTCATTAATAAAGACTTATTAATTTTGTTATCACATGAATTTTATTATACTTATTAATTTCATACGCATTGACACAACATGAACTCAATTTGAAAACGCATGTCCATTCATGCAAAGAGAGAAAGCAAAACCTTATAGCACATTGAAGCAATGCAACCACGTATCCACTATATTTTTCTCGCTATACAGCAAAAATTATAAGTTGCAGTTCGTGGAAAAGAAACTCTTCTAACTTTACAATTATGCACTATCAATATGTATGGCTCCTAATCCTGTATTTGATATTGCTACACAAGTTTCAAACAAAATGCCACTGACTCTCATTTCATTACCTAACCTGAGATTCTTCAAAAAAAGTGAGCACCAGTATACTTGTATGCTTGAGATTAGTTCCATGATCCACCCCTCTTGCACCATTAACTAAGCCTTGACAGTAGAACTACTTTCTGGCATTAGTAGGGATGGCAGGTCTCTAATTCGATAGCCGCTACCCCAGAAAGAAGCAAGACAGAGGCCCATAATAGCCATGGCAACTACTGAACAAGCTGGTGGAACTGCCTGACTGCTCCCGAGGAACTGGGTAGCAAGGAGCCCCGCCAGGGTGGAGCTTTGCATTCCTGTGCATAATGAAATTGTCCTACTAACTTCTTCTTCTTGCCTGTCAAACATGAAGTTATATTAGATGAAAACCAATTCAAAGTTCAAACTTCACACCAAAAAAAAAAAAAAAAAAGCCAATTTCCAAAGGTGAAATATTCCTACATATGCGTAAGAATGCAAGCCTGTGTGCAGAACAGTAAGAATAGCCTAGCTTGTCTAAATGTGTTCCCCTCCAAGAATTCACAAGATACAACTATTATCAATAGGGGAAGGTGGGCTTTTATCTACATGTCAATTAAGAAGTGAGCAAGGGAGTTTCAAAGAGACAAACCTTTGGAATTGGACCCACCAAATGGCAATCAATTAGGGCCGCAAATTTGCAATGGCATTAAGGAGAGAGATTATTGAATGGCAATCACAAAGTTTGTCATGGGATTATACCTACTACTTCCATTCTTTGAGGAGTTTCAAGGACATGAAAGGTGTGCATGACAGACACACCCAATGAGGATATTTGATAAATGGCTCTGCAAAGGCAGTGGAAATGCTATCATCCAGTCTCCACATACATGTGCTGTTAACACGAAGGCTTGGCTTCCACTATAAAAAATGTAGTTGCAAGAAGGGGTTCTCAGCACAACAGCCAGATATATTTTGATCTCCATATGCTTGACATGAGGAAGAGTGTCAGGATATCTCTCATTAATGAGGGGGAAAAAATCAAATATTTGCTATCTGTTAACCGTGGACTTTGGCTTCAGTTTTTGTTATGAAATCAGCAATCAAGCAACTATGGATCACATTTTAAATAACTATCAAAGCTTGGAAGGTTCAAAAGAGAAGTACAATTCTAAGAAACATAAATTCTACAGAATGGATACAACTTTAGGAGGACAGGAAGATTACAAAAATAGCAACCGATGTGAGGAGAATGAGAAAGGGAGAAAGGAAACAAGTTAGGCAGGAAATGCAATGAGAAGGAAAACTAATTTTACTATCATTAGGAAATCAGAGAATTAAGAACCCAGAGGTTACACTGTCACGATTCTAATGACTCAGACAACCATATATGTTATGCAGTGCAAACCTTAAAAAAATCTCCAGGAGAAAAGGAAGCTCAATGATTTCCTTTAATTCTCCACATTGATGCCCATAGATTAGAACAATCTTATACCTTGAACCATCCCCAATCCCTTGAACTAAGAAACATGCATCTAAACAAATAAAACTTAAATCTAAAAGACAGGAGAAACAGAGATTCTCTCAAGAATCTGACTTCTTGAAAAGACATACCCGATTGATAAAAGGGTCCTGGTAATGAGTGCCCTAAGGGCACAAGTTAAAGAATAACAAATATTCAATATTCAATTACGATGTATAATGTTAGTGCCAACCACACTATAAAGTATGAAGCCTCTAGACTAAATCCTATCACAAGTGCCTATAAAAGAACATGTCAGATTTGGCAGCACAGAGACATAAAGAAGGATTAGCTTTACCAGATTTTTTATTTCTAAGCAATGGACCCTCTATACCACATTGTTAATTGCTCACAAAGAGCTATTAAATGATAAAAATAGAGGTGCACAAGTTTGCAAAACAAGGCAATGCCAAGTGGATTAGTTTCTAATACATCCTTCATTATTAATAGGACAGGACATCAAAGCAAGACATTTAAATTTTCTCAGGCAGAAGGACAAATTTACCTAAATACTGGAATTTTGGAGACCCAATATCCTACAGTGAAGGCCACAGCATGAAACATAAATATCGGTAAAACCAATCTGAGACCCTCCACAGACAGAATTTGGTTCCGATTTATAGCAAGGGGGCTACCGATGCACATAGAAGTGCAAATCATTGCAACAAATGGCATCACCGGTTCAAGGACAGTCACAACCGGTTTTGCATAAGTATTAAGCACAAGGCCAAGAGTGACTGGAACAAGAACAACCTGACAAAAAGTGCAAAGGAAATCTATTAGCAAAGTCAAATGAGGTAAAATCATTTATAATTCCACTTGCAATTGATTAATGCACTGTTATTCTTACCTGCAATATTGACTTTGACATAGCAACAGCATCAACTGGAACAACAGACCCAATTAGAAGGCCAGTTAGTAGAGGTGTAACAAGCACTGATGCAATGGTAGTTGAGCTGGTTAGGAGAATGCTCAAGGCCACATCCCCTTTGCTTAAAAAACTAGCGTAGCTAGACAGCTGAGCTCCTGCAACACAAGATGTGAGGACAAAGCCTGCATAGAACGTCCGAGACATGCCAAATGCCCCTGCAATTAATACTCCGAGTGCTGGCTTTAGCACATACTGCGCAATGAACCCAACAGTCAGTGGCAAAGGTCTGCAACAGATGAAAACTGAAGAACATTGGGAGCACATTCAAAATCTCACAAATGGAATGGAAAGGCAAAATTCTCAGAAGAAATACATTAGAATAATGGTTAAATGATTAAATTCACCATTTTATGACAGCTTAACCTTTCCAAACATCAAAATTCAACAATGTTAAATCAAGATTTTACCTTTTAAATGCGAGAGCAAAATCATCAATGGAAAGCCTAATTCCAATAGACAACATGATCCCACCAAGAGCAGGTGCATATAGCTCCTTAGATACCCTGGAGAAGTTTAGAATTCATTGTCTTTTAGTTTTTAAACAACTCTAAAAAAAACATAGATTAGCTGAGCAGACACATTGTGAATGTAAGTCTTTAAAAAAAACAGTTTTTTGCCATAACACCTGCTGAGTAGGAACTAGAAGACATGTGAAGTAGAAAAACTAGGTAAAACTAAACTCCTTATTAGAAGCCTTTAGTCAAACACTTGTAGACCAAAACCTGATATGCAACTTCCAGCCTACAAGATTACAACTAATAGGAATTTTAAACTCTGGAAAGCACTCTGCACCTCACTTTTCTCCCAGACAAGATAAAGTTAATAAAAAAAGTAAAAAACTTGATAAGTAAGAAATCAGGATAAAACAAAAGAATTATTAAGTAACATAGAGATATTATTAAATATAGATTAATTAAAGTTATGCTATCAGAAAAAGGTTGAAAAAGAATTATTCATAAGTTAATTCTGAAAGCAAAGTTTCAAGACAAAAATTTCCAAGTATTTTATATAATCAACAATTTTATATTATTAGTACTTCAGAAACGGTGTCCAAAAACTGTATTGGAAATCACAGACAACAACCTACGACTAATAACAGAAACCAAAGTACCGTAAATAACCAAAATCAGACTGAAACTGAGAAAACCCAATGACAGAAAAACAGAGAAAATCAAATGCAGACAGTTGAAACTTGAAAGCAATTAAACCATAATCAGACTGAATCAGTGAAAACCCAATTAGAGAAAAACAATGAAACCCACATGCAAAACTTGAAAACTGAGAAATTAAAACTCAAAACAATGATAAGCCCAAATTGGAAAAAAAAAAAAGAAAAAAAACAATCAAACTCACATGCAAACACTTGAAAGTGATGAAACCAAAATCAGACTGAATCACTGAAAGCCCAATTAGAGAAAAACAAAGAAACCCACATGCAAAACTTGCAAACAGAGAAATTAAAGCTCAAACAATGATAAACCCAAGAATAGAAACATGATGAAAAGGCACAAAACCACATGCAAAAGTCGAACACTCGAGGAACCCACCAAGTAAAAGTGGAAGGCTGAGCAAGAGCAGCAATCGCAGTGGCAGCAACCACAAAAGGAAGCGTTGCAGAGAGAATATGAGACAAAGAAGAAGAAGAAGAATCTGTGTTGCTGTTCTTGCCAGTATGCGCTATATCGTTTGGGTTAATCCCAAACGACAGCATCGACGCGTTCCCTTGTCGCCCCTGTAAACCTACTCTGCCTATAAACGCCGAAGTGGAGCAGGCGAATATGGAGAGCTTTTGGTTGCTACGCTGTCCATTGGAGTGTTTGGAAAACGAAGAACAAGAAAAAGAAGAAGAAGCAGAAGAAGAAGAAGACGAGGAAGAGAAAGAGAGAGGTCCGAATGAAGAAAAGGTGAGTTTTGGGTTGGGGAGAGAGAGGTAGGGAATTGAGGACATTGAAGAAGTGGACATGGATAATAATGGTGGTGGTGGTGGTAGAAGTAGTGGGATTCGTCGCCGGGAGAGTGGTGCTTTCCGGCGAGCTTTTGAGGAAGGAAAATAAAGGAGAGGTGGTGAACGAGTGAAGGATGAGATGATAGAGTAAGCTTAATATTTTTTTTAGTCTTTGATTTTTGATTTTTTATTTTTTAAATCAAAGACTGTCACTATATAGTATACGTACACACAATTTATAACTTTTTATTACAATTTTCATGCGGTCAAGTTATGAATATAACTGTTTCTCAAAAAAAAAGTTATGAATATAACTTTTTGTCGCTTGCAGATTTAATCACCATTTTTCTTTTATGCTTGGCCATATAACAGTTGCAATAAAAAAAATTGTGAAATAAGTTATGATACTAATTTTTTTTTTTTTTGGTTAAATGAAAATTGTTGCTGAAATATTGTGAGATTTATTATCAACATAAAAGAAGTCAATGGCATAAAATTCACATTTTCTACAATAGACAGGACTTAGGTACAATACTTATATGTTGTTCCTTAGTTTCCCCTCTTAAGATTCTGTCATGTGATTTTTTTCTTATAGAATAGAAGCGTATTAATTAGTTAAGTAGCCATATGGCAGAATCCTAAAAGTGGAACCTAAGATACTGTATATAAGTTTTGTCATTTCACAATATCATAAATTTTGTTAGAGTTACAAATAGTTCTAAATTATATTAGTTTAAAATTATTAGAGTTAACCATTTTTCTTAGATAAAATAATTTGACACAAAATAAATTAGGTTTAATCTTTTTAGTAGAGACATGTTATATTTATAATATTTTTACAACAAATTTTAAGTGACATGTTGTTAAAGGTAATTGTATTTTACCACCCTAAATTATATATCAAATTACACTTTACACTGTAAACTTTCAGAATACATGGTTAGTACCCTAAACTATAACCTGTGTTACACTTTATACCATGTCATCAATTTTGTTGTCATATTTGACGAAAAAACCAAAGTTTATGGTACAAAATGTAATCGGGAGTATAGTTTTATGATGATAAAGTGTAATTTTTCCTTTATTTTAAAGGATTAAGAAGAGAAGTAATTACGTCTTTTCAAGTGGTTTCATGTTTTTCCATCAAATATACTTGCAAAACTAAAGGATAAGTGTAAAGTATAACACGAGTTATAGTTTAGGATGCAAATTGTGCATTTTAAATATTTAGAGTAAAAAGTTGTAATTTAGGATATAGTATAGAATGGTAAAGTGTAATTTTTACTTGTTGTTATTGGTAATCAAAAAAGTAATTTCAATGATGAGTTTAAATTAAGATCAATAACAACTTACCACTTAAAATATGTTATAAAAGTGTTGTAAACATGTTACGAATGTTGCACTTCTCATTTTGGTATGGGGTAGACGTGACTAGATATTTTTCATAAGTCATTAAATAATGTAATGAATCATGTGATTTAATAAATATAGATGGTCTTATGAACCACTAAATAATCTCCTCCAATCCAAATTTAGTAGAAAACTTAATCAATTTTAAATGAAATAATCATAAAATCAATTTTTAGCTTTTAAAAATGTTAAAAGACTTTTTTTCCAATTAATTTTTAACTAGAGGTAAATTGTATTTTTAGCTCTTAGAATTTGGGTAAAGTTCAATTTTCGTCTTTCAAGTTTAAAAATATTTAATTTGGTTAATTAATGAAATTCTAAATAAATAAATTCATTCTTGAAATATGTGGTAAGTTCGACTCTGGCCTTTTATATATAGGGTTTGTTAGATTTTGGTACCCTCAAATATGTGATTGCTTCCACTTGGCCCCGAGGGTGCCCCAGCATCCACATGGTCACCTGGAAAGAAAAAAATAAATGGAGAGAAATATTTTATTTTTTAACTTTTAAGGACCAAAGAGGAAAAAAAAAAATATAATTTCTCCTTTAATTAAAACTATTATTAAGTATATTTTTTCAATTTTTATAAAAGAATTTTTACTTATAGTTTTATTTTGATAATTTTAGTTTGTATCTTAAATTTTGTTTTTGTTTTATTTTCTAATTTAATTTGATGGGTAACATATGAGTATAGTCACATATTGAATGATAATGAGAAAATTGAGTAGTTAATATAATATTGTTAGCTCAATTATGTTATATTTTTGCTTTGTGTTTTTTGTTTAATAAAGCTTTTCTTACCTTTTCTCAAAAAAAAAAAAAATGCTCAAACTAATACACCTTTTGGGTTTAAGTGTTGTTTCTATATGTTATATTAACCTTCCAATAGGAATTTCCCCAATATTGTTATCTCCACAATAAGTGGTGTCAGAGTTTAGGACAGCGTGTAGCAAGGTGTTCAAGGTCTCTTGCGTAATCGAAGCAGGGATAGAGCAAGCTTAAAGGGGCCTAACAAAGTAGAATGATGGTAGATCACGGTGTAGTACGGAACTGACCTATGATTCTCGTAGATGGTGTATGAGAGCTCTATGGATGACGCACTCCATTTAATCTACATCCACACCCCCTCTACTAGGAAACTCAAGAATTTTTAAAAGCTTAAAAAAAAACAAAAGTTTTTGAAGTCTTTTTTCAATCCCAAGAAAGGTCAATGTAAAATGTAAATATTTATTATTTAAGTGGTAAGTGTAATAACATTTAAATTTAAAGGGAGGTCAATGCAATTTTTTCTTTTTTTTTTTCATCTATCATATTTTTTTTTTTTTTTGGATAAAAAACAATGATATGTGATGATAGGCTTTCGTCCAATAACTTAATATATTTTTACTTTTATTTTTTAAACTATTTTACTGATCAAATTTGATGATGATCAAATTCTTTTTTTATTTTACATGTGAATTTTCATTAATTTGTGCATTATCACTCGACTAGTATTACATAATAAAAGTTTCCTCCAACACGATGTTGCTTTTTTATATGGCTCACTAATTATTGAGATAATTTACGACATGTGAAACTATATTTTCAAAGTTTTAAGAAATTTACCTTGCAATTCTAATTGAAATTATATTATCAAAATTTTCCAAAAATATCTCTTGCATAATAAAAGTTATGTATTATATATTTTGGTTGTGTAGAACGAATATTCTCATCTTTTTTCTTTATATATATATATATATATATATATTTTTTTTTTTTTTCTTCTTTCATCATTTGATAAACTATAAGTTAATTTAAAATGCTAGTACAATTGATTAAAGTCAAACTCTATTGCTAAAGTTCAAAAATATTACTCTTATTAATTTTTAAGAAGTAAAGTTATTAAAATTTTAAAAGATGGTTTATTATTTATTGTAATTGTAGGGCACAAGAATTTAAATAAAATACCTGTGCCACATGTTGTATCCATGGCCGAGGAACCTGTTATCGTGTCGAGGAGGTCACATGCTCGGACAATAAGGCCATGTCAATGGCACGTTTCCAGAGGATGTCATATAGTAGAGAAAGAGCTTCTCGGGGGGGGGGGGGGGTGCGGTGGGGAGTTGCCTTGACATGACTGAAGGGGTGGTGGCTGCCCCCACATTTAATGCATCCCACTAAACCTCCTGACTGTATTTATGTGAATAAGACCCATGAACAGTGTTGTCTTGGCCGCTGCAACTCACAAGGGGCTTGGGAAGAATTTCTATGCACCACATTTGTCTATTCACTGTTTTTCCTTGCTCTCTTATCCACTTTAGCCCAATAAGGTCGTTGTCTATTTTATTGAAGACTAGCTTTTTAGCCCACTCTTTACAAATTTATTGTATTGGGCTCTTTGGACCTTAATCCATTCATCTTTTGGACATAAGCACCAAAGCCCGCCCTATAGTAATCAATTACCATAAATTTTTGTATTGTTTATAATTCCAAACATATTATGCATGCACACACAAATCATGCTTTCACCATGTAGTACCCAACAAATACATTAAGTGTGTGTTTGGGAAGTGCATTTGCGCTTCCCAAACGCATGTTTTGTGTTTCAGCTTCTTTTTTTTGTTTTCTTTTTTCTTTTTTATGAGCCGAAATGTTTGACTTTTCTTGTGAACAATGCACAGTGTGCACTATTTACAAACCCACAAATTTCACTTTTCAGTAATTTTTTCATTATAATAGGTCCCACAGTACTATTCATACATTTAAAAATTATTTTGCTATAGTATTTTTTAATTTTTAGTTTTCAGCTGTATCTAAACGGACCTTAATATTATTAACAAAGATTCTTTAAGTGAAACATAAAATTTTTCTCAAAAAAAAAAAAAAAAAAAAAGTGAAACATAACATTATTGCAAAATTTTCAATAAATTTAAAATATTACTTCAAACTAAATTCTCAAAATTTTTAAGAATATTAAACGAGTTTCTTTTATTATTTTAATAATTTATTATACATTATTAAATATATTTTTTAATACTTATACTATTTGCTTTGACCACGCAATTTGACGTAATTTTTAATCTTTTATTTTTACTATTCAGTTTTAATATATTATAAACTCTACACGAAAATTTTAAGTTTTTAAAAAATGATGAGTTTAGTCACTAAATTATTATTCTAACTAATTTAAATTGTATTATTAAATTATTTTCTTTAATATACATTTTCCTTCTTATCGTTAGTATATAATATTACTAACACAAATTCCCCTGACATTGGAACAGGGACATAATGGGATATCAATTGAAAATAAAATGTTCAATAAGCGAGAAAATTTGTGATATTATACTAAACAATTAATTTAATACCACATTTTTTTACGATTACTAATATAATTTTTTTAAAATGGTAATATAATAAAAATAGTATATCAATGATTATATAAAAATAATATTTCTTCAACCACAATTTATTATTTTAACAAGTTGTTGAAAAGGTCATGAGAAATTTTAGAACCATATACAAACAAGGTTTAAGTGATAGCCTAGTGATAATGTTATTTATGGTTTCTTTTTAGGACAAAACTTAGATACAATACCTTAAGTGTTATTTCTTAGATTTTCTTCTTAAAATTTAGCGATGTGACTACTTAATTAATGGGGTTGCTATTTGTCGTAATGGTCCAAGAATTTCTCACTTATTTTTTGTAGATGATAGTATGGTGTTTTGTAGAGCAAGAGAGGAGGAATGCCAAAAAATAATTGATTTACTCTCTATTTATGAAAAAGGATCGGGGCAGAAAATTAATAGAGATAAAACAAATATTTTCTTCAGCTCTAATACTCCTCCTGGGGATCAGTCTGCCATTCAACAGCTTTTGGGTGTGCCTGCTATTCGTCAATATGAAAAGTACCTTGGGTTGCCAGCACTTGTAGGTCGAGCAAAAAAGCAAAGTTTCATCTATCTCAAAGAGAGGGTTTGGAAGAAGCTCCAAGGGTGGAAGGAAAAAATCCTTTCTCAAGCAGGTAGAGAAGTGCTTATTAAGTCTGTCATTCAGGCTATTCCAACTTACACGATGAGCTGTTTCAAACTTCCAAAAGGGTTGGTTAAGGAGATGGAGGTTCTTATACGAAAGTTTTGGTGGGGTTATAGTGGTGATAGTAGGAAGGTTCATTGGGTAAAATGGGAGAAGCTATGTGAGGCCAAGGAAGTAGGGGGGTTAGGTTTTAAAGAGATAGAGAAGTTTAATGATTCTTTGCTCGCTAAGCAAGTTTGGCGAATGATCAACAATCCGGAATCTCTATGCCACCGTGTGTTCAAAGCTAGATTTTTCCCAAATTGTTCGATCCTTGAAGCAAAAGATTCATCCAGTGGATCTTATGCGTGGAAGAGCATAATAAGTGCTAGAGATGTGATTAGAAAGGGAATGGTTTGGAGGATTGGGAATGGGAATACGGCTAGGTTGCCTCCTGACCGACCAACTTGGGGTTTAACAGCCAATGGTTTGTTTTCAACTAAGAGTGCTTACAAAATGTTGGTCTCCTTTGATAGATTGGAAACTGCAGGCAGTTCGGATGGTGCCTCCCAAAGGAAGTTCTGGAAGAATTTGTGGAGTTTGAGAGTGCCAAACAAAGTTAAACATTTTGCGTGGCGGGCATGCAACAATGCTCTCCCCACGATGTCTAACTTGGCACATCGGCATATTACCACCTCAGATTTATGTGAGCAATGCAAGTCTACACCTGAGGACACCATTCATGCTCTGTGGGCATGCAAAGAGTTGGAGGGAGTATGGGGTTCTCTATCTTGGGCTCGCCTTACTTCTCTAGCCTGTCCGCAGAGCTTTAACGATTTATTGGATTGTTTTATGCAGGTACAGGAGGATTACAGAAAGGAATTATTCATCATGGTGGCCTGGGCTGTGTGGAACCATCGCAATGCAATGAAATATGGTCACCCAACAGTTGCTGTGGATTGTATCAGCTCCAAGGCAGGGGCCATGCTTCAAGAATTCCTGTCGGTGCAAGCCTCCCCTGTTACGGCCCCCTCAGCTGTTCCTCTTCACCAATGGAGACCTCCAGAGTATCCATTTTTCAAGGCAAACTTCGACGCTGCCGTCTTCAAGAGCAGTTCCTCGGCAGGTATTGGTGTGATCATTCGAGATGGCTTGGGAGAAGCAATCGGAGCCTTAACAATGCCAATTCCGTTGGCCAACTCAGTAGCAACCATGGAAGCTTTGGCGTGTCGCAGGGCAGTGCTGTTCGCTAAGGAAATAGGTCTCTCTGACGTGATCTTTGAAGGAGATTCTGCAGAAGTGATCCAAGCAATCACCCAGAAAAATTCGGACCACCCTGACTTTGGGCACATTATAGATGACATCAGGATTTTAGCTTCAGACTTAAATTCCTTCCAGTTTTGTCATGTTAAACGTAACTGTAACGTAGTAGCTGATGCCCTCGCTAAGAGAGCAAAAAATTCTTCGAGTCTTGTTGTTTGGCTTGAAGATGTTCCGGATGACATTGTTCACCTTCTTTCTTTTGATGTTCCTTAAGCAATAATAGTTTCTGCTGGGCCTAGTTCTGGTCTGGCTTCTCAAAAAAAAAAAAAAAAAGACTACTTAATTAAAAAATACACTTTCATCTTATAAAAAAAATTCACGTGGCAGAATTTTAAAAGGAAAACCTAAAAAACAACACTTAAGTATTGTTCCTAAGTTTAGCTTTTTATTATTATTATTATTTTTTATGTCCCTTTTTTGTGATTTGAACCTCACCTCCACCTCTTATTTCCCTCCCCCCATTATTTATGGAATATGATTCTCTATTTCAAGTTATCTCCATTTTGTCTATTTTCTAGTTAAGATTTTATTTTTCTTGATCAACCATAAACAGACTGTCATGTTATTTAAAATTTTAAATAATGAAGTCAATAATATAGCTTTAAATTTCTATCATGAAATGGGGAGATCCTTCCCACCATATACCTAAGGTAAATTAAAAATGATAATTACACTCCCCTCCTTTGAAATTTGAAGAAATTAACACTCTCCAATTCTATTTAAATTAGTAACATAATATTCTAAATTTCTATAAGAAACTCCTTTAAAAAATTTAACCATAGTTAGTAAAAATATAAGATAAATTTAGAATAAAAATGAAAAGTTTATTAAGCACCAAAAGACTTGCAAGTTGCAACAACAAATCTCTCCACTACCCATTTAAAAAATGAAAAAAAGAAAAAAGAAGAAGCAAAAATCATACTTAATATTTAAAAATATTCTTTAATTAAATATTTAAAATAGTGGATTTTTATTCTAAAATGGAGGGCAAGTTTGGAAACTTGCCTTTGAATAAAAACTTTTCATTTTTAATTAAAATGTATTTTGATCAAATGGATGTCAAACGCCAAGGAATTTTTTTTTTTTTTTCCTTTAAAGCTATGGGTGAAGTGACATTTTTAGACCTCAACGGAGAAAAACGTAATTATATCCAAAAAAAAAAAAATTCTCAAACCAAACTGCCAAAGCTGACATGCATGTTGGCACATTTATAAAACTTGTGCCATGAACATCTTGTTGCCAATGCCATATGATGAACTTTTTTTTTTTTTTTTTGCTGAATACCATTTGATGAACTTGTCTTTGGCTTTTGGAATCAGAAAATATGGCAATGTTCACATAATAATCATGAGGGTTGAGGAGTGCGGAGTGACTCTCGTGTCTGTTGGATTTACTTGGTCTAGGCCCCCGCATGTCAATGCTTTGGCAACTAACTAAAGTGAACCACAGCCATGTGTTTTTTTTCCTTCTAGAACACTCCATGTTGACTTTGTTGTTGCCTTTCAAAATTCAAAATAAATAACAATATTTTCTTGGAAGATATTGATAAAGAAGTAAAATACGAAATGATTAGTTTTATTAAAAAAAAAAAAAAAGTAGTTGAAGAATCTAAAGAATGTGGGTGATGTGAAAAAAGTTGGTAATGGCAATGACAATGTCAAAGTAACGGAGTCTAGTGAAACCAACTTCCCTCCATCCCCATTTTTCTCTCTCTCTTCTTGGAGAGACTTGAGAATGAGTGTGAGTGTCATTCAAGAAAAGGAAAGAAAAAAATTATTAAAAAAATATTTGAGACAGGTTAAAATTACGTGATTAAATGATTAAATTTATTATATTTTATTAATTTCAATTTTTGAAAGAATCGATAATTTAACTAAAATTGCCTAAGATTCCAACCATGGTCTAGCCCTTTAACCAAACTAGTGATATTCTTCAGCCATTGGTTTATGCCTTATAGGGTGCAAAGAGGGAGGCTTTTTTTCCTATGTGGGACAACAAAAATTGCCTAAAGTTCTAACCATGGTCTAGCCCTTGGCCTTTGAAGCAAAAATTGTCCCCACATTAACAATTTTCATTTTTCATTTTTAAATTATTGAAAAGTTCATTTTTGTCCTTAAATTATTAAATTTTGTATAATTTAAGGGTCCATTTAGTTAGAGAAATGGAAAAGTGGGAGGGTTGAAAATATTTAGTTTTCCTTCATATTTGTTTGGTTGAGAGATAAAAAAATTGAGAGATGAAAAATTATTTTGTTTGGTTAATAAGAAAAATGAGATAATAAAAAATAAATTTGGTAGAAATTTACTATTACATCCCTATTAGATAAAACAAAAAATAACAAATTATATTTTTATTAAAAATTTGTGTATGAATGAATAATTCATCATAAAAAGGCACAAGAAGTTCAAGAACAAAAAATATTTTCTTAAAAAAAAAAACTAAACTAAACTGACGTTAAAAGAAACAAATGAAAAAAAAAGAAAAAAAAAAAGAAAAAAAGGATAACTTCTTGAACAAGGCTGGGTGAATAGCAAAGAGGAAAAGACAAAAAGTAATGTAATGTACCTGGGTAATAGATGAAGAGCAAGGAAGACAGACAATTTTGTTCAAAATGAAGGGGGTAATTTTGTTCAAAGCGCCGGGTCTCATTTTCACTCTCATTTTCTCTCCAATTTGGAGAGATAAAGTTATAAAGTTTTAGTGAGCCTAGAGAGAAAAACAATTGAACTCTACCAATTTTCTCTCCTCATTCCCTTCCAACCAAACACTCTTCTTACTTATTTTCTCTCTTTTTATTTTTATTATTTTTATTTTTTTTATCCTCTCTAAAATCACTACAACCAAATATAGCATAAGTTTCTATGGACCACCCTAAAAAACTTTATAGAACCACCATTGAATTAAGCTCGATATGTTTATGAACAACTCGATTCTTTTACGACCCTAATCTCAATCTAAATTTAAAATCGGTAAAGCATAGTATATCCAAACTTTAATTTATTGTTTGTTTATTTGTTTGTTTTGTTTCCCCACCCCCCCCCCCCCCCCCCCCCCCTCTTTTGGATACTTGACATGATTAATCATGTGGACATCACATGTTACCCAACTTTTTAAGTTCTTCAACCATCCGAAAAAAGGAATAGTTTGTTGATCCTCATATTGCACTTTAATAAATGCGGAGACTCGTTTGATTGATCTCTTAAGTTCATGGTCAAGTTTAGGAATATGGTCAAATTTTTATTTGGTGTGCGTTTGACTCCAAATTAAAAAGCCAGCTTATTTTTGTTACTATTTATGGACGCGCCATTACACTTTTGATACTATTCATGGGTTCCAATGTACTATTTTAGTTAACTTTTACCTTTATCTACAGTATTTTTAGGAAAATTTTTTCAATTTCAGCAAAATAAACGGATTTCAAATAGACCTTAGCATATATGTTTAATATTTATCATTCCATTGAATTTGTTTTTATGTGTTTTATAAAGAACTTCATTATCTATATTTCATGATTAGACATCACTCATTGTCATAACCACACAACCATTTTATAATTTTTCGTAGTTAAATTAGATGAACTTCCCTCAAAATAAGACATGAACATTATTTTATTTTATTTATATGGGTATGAACTTTCTTTTGATAAATCACACTCAGCCCCAGAAACAATTTTTGATTTTATTTCTTTCTTTCTAATTTTCTGAGTAATCTAACAACAGGGTAAAGTATCCCCACCAAGGTACTTTTGAATGAGAGTTTAGACTTTTTTTTTTTTTTTTTTAATTTTAGTTTGACAGAAGAGTATACTACCATAGTTTTTTTTTTCTTTTTTTAATTTAAGTTTTCCAAAACTTTGTTTCCAATAACAAATGTTCTTCATGCCATGTTTTCTGTAGTGAAAATTTTACTGCTCATGAGTCATGAAACATAACATAGCTATTTGGGTAGTTTCTTGCCAAGACAGTGTCTATTATTGTTGTTTCTCACGAAATGGGTGGGTAGGCGAACCCAGTTCCAAAAATAAAGATATCAAATGTTTCTCCAAAAAAATCCTACCAAGATCATTGGAAATTACATCTAATAACAACTCTAGTGAACCTTTAAAAAGAGAGAGATAAAGGCCCAAGAAAATACCTCTAGTATTGATTAGAGTTTTATTAAGAAATGTCAGCCACATCGGTTAAGATTACAGCATTGAAGTGTGGAGGAATATTCTTCGTCCAGACCTTAGCTTCTGTATTTTGTTTGTTTTCAATGAATTTTATATATTTAGCCAAAAACAGAATAAATTTCTCAATCTGATAAGTCTATCCACCACAATCATGAGGATCGCAATTTTATGCAAATATGGAACCAAAAGGTCCAAAACAAAACATGAACCAAAAAAAGGGTGATGGTTTGGGAAATGGGATCCCACTAAGTTGGCCCTTTATTTATTTTTTTTTTTGATTTTCCTTTGTTTTCAGCCAAAATATATATATATATATATATATATATATATATATTCAGCCAAAAATTAGGGAAAAAGGGGGGAAAAAAATCTCATCCTGATAAGTCTACCCACTACAATCATGAGGATCATAATTTTATGCAAAGATGGAACAACGATTTTGTCATTTGGGGACCAAAACATGAACCTAAAATTTTTTACCATTAAAAATATATATAAATATATTTTTTTAAAATTTAAAATTAAATTAAAACATGGAAAAAAAAAACTCAAATCTATTCAGTATTAACAAAATAAAAGAATTGTTTTCAATCTATCAAACTACAAGTCAAGGTTATTTCAAATTCTAAAAATGACGTAAAATTGATTTTGTACTGAAATTTGCAATAATTTTCCTTCTAATTTACAAAATGAAATAGATTACTAGAGTATCATCCATTTTGTTGTGAAATTTAATTTTAATAACATTTATAGTTAAAAATGTTTGTTATATATAGTTCTAATAAAAATTGGAGTAAGTACAAGTACAACAACTCTATACACAAATTGATAAGGTTATTAATTTTCTTGTACCTACAAGTTATTGTCATAATTCATAAATATTTAACAATGTCAAACTAAATTATGCTCATAATGATAAAGTACGAATTTTTTTTAACCCAAAATTTTAAGTTTATTTATTAATATAGTACTATTTTATAATTTTAAAATTCCAGAAGACCATGGCCTCTTGTTCCCCGGGTTGATCTTATGAGCCAGGGTATGGTGGATCGAGAGTAGGATTTGAGTTTTGTCTTTCTCAATGTTTGTGGGTATTTGAAGGCTAGAATACAGTGATATTTTTAGTTTTTTTCAAAAAAATACAAAATGAGAAGTTTTTTTAAAAGTTGTGGTTAAGGCTGAAGAATGAAAATAATGGTGTTAAGCCAATTATTGTGCATTCAAACCAAATTTTTGTTTTGTATTTTATATTTTTGAAAATTATATGTGTTGTCATTGTCCCTTAAAACAAATCTTTAAAATAGTTGAGAACATATCATAATCAAACAGAACTTAAAAATATCTCTAGGTTAAATAATTAAAAAGCATAAATCCGATGATACAAAAAAGAATTGCACTCTTTCAGTCTCATGTGACATGTCCATTTTTGGTGCTGGCTTTGATTTTTTTAGTATTGCGACCCATTGTCATATGTCTTAGTTGAAAATTTTATTGGAAAGATACCGATACTAATAAATTAAAAAAATTCTTCTTATCAAAAAAAGAAAAGAAAAACATAGGTAAAGAAAAGAAAAGAAAAATATTTTTAGCTGTAATCATGAGAAACTGAACTACGTGAATAAGAAGTATCTATCAAAAGATAAAAAAGCAATAAATAGTTTTTCTTTGGAATAAAATGAAAAAAAAAATTTAAAGAAATATGATTCCCCATAAAATTAAACAATTCAAGAAGCAAAACTCTTACATACCCCACCCTCCCCTCCAAGTCTTGAACTGAGGCTCCAGCATTCCCTCCATACAGTTAAGGCATGAGGAGGTACCATTCACTTCAATTCACTCAAATGGTAATTACGAGAAATTGAATCATATATGAAAAAGAAAAAATAAATCTATGGACTCGTGTGAAAGTAAATGTTACTTTCATCAATCATCATAAGTTAACAACTTAGTAATGAATGAAATTAGGTGTGTCCATAAGATTGTTAGTAATATATATATATATATATATATTTATATACATCAAAACATAAGAGACAAGTTATAATGCAACAATTTCTTTAAACATTATTTTTGCCCATGTCTTCTTTTATCACTTAAACAATTCAATTCTTGAATGAATAGGGATTTGATTTTAATATTTCTAATCCTAAAATTTTTTGTTAATGCATGTCCAAATATTCTAGATCAAGGAAACTTGCAAAGTGACCATAAAATATTTAAAAAAAGAAGAAAAATTTGTGAACCCAAACAATTGTTCTTCATATGTATACTTTCACTGATATTGCTTTCAAATGGTTCAACTGTTATGTTGGCATTAAGTGCCTAATTTAACCTAATTTACACTAGGGTTTTATATATATATATATATATATATAAAAGAATGAATTAATCTTAAGAAAGAGTAGAGAATCTAGAGATAATGTTTGTAAAGTGGATTCAAGAAGGGTCTCTGCAATGATCAAATACAATAACAAAGATTGGAAGCACTAGAACCACACATGTCTATTCACACACAAATAAAAAAAACACTGAAGTCCAACATGTTTGCTGATGAAAACAACATTCTTGGGATCATTACATGTGGGACATTTCAGGATTAAACAATCCCTGTCAGCTATCAGTACAAACAATCCTAAATCTCACATTTACCTCATTGCTTACTATGACAATTACATGATCAAAAAATTTCATCCCAATAAGCTAGGATCTAAACATATATCAGCTTAGAGAGACGCTTGTGTGCAAAAACATAATTTACACGAACTAGCCTAGAGATGAGTCTAGTCAATTCAAGCCACTTTGCCTAATTTTAACCTTTTTAATTACAACATTAAATTGGATAAAGTTTTTATTTAAATTAGGTTGGAAGAATATTCTTCAACTCATTATGTGGTAATTCATAAGACTGGCTAGTAATTTCATGACAATATATTTAATCACATCATTTATCAAATCATTTGAATAAGTTGCATAGCTATATAGTTAGATCTATAATTTCATCATTTTCATGCACAAAGCACGTATTAAAAATAGAGAGTAAATTGTTTATAGATGTAATAAACATAGTTCTAAAATCATAGGCGATGCGCGTAGTCAAGCCCACTGGTTAAAGCAATTGAACAAGAACAAATATAATTGCTTGATATATCGATATCATACTAATTAATTATATGGACCATCTTAGTTCTTATATCTAGAAAAAGCAGAAGCATTGGCACCTCTAGAGATTGCAAAGGCCCCATAATCAGTTTATTGCGAAAGTAAGACAACTAAATTGCAAACTGATAAATCTAAGTTCTAATATACAATAGCAACTAATAAGCACTAAACAGAAGGAATTTATGGGGACTTTGGACTTGCTTTACTGTGACCAAAATGCTTGATATGACAATCCCTCCGCTTGTGTTAATCAAAGTTGGGTATGAAGTGTGAACGTATAAATTATTATTCATGGAATTTGATCAACTAGGTTTACAAAAACACACACACACATATAATTTCTCTTGGTGTCCAATTAGAACTCTCTCTCTCCCCTCTCATTCTTAGCTCTCGCCTCTTAGTAGCACCGAAGGCCAAAGCTACTGAAGCCCTATCCAATGCCAATTTGCCACCACAACACTACCATTGATCCACCACCACTAGCATTGAGCAAGTCCATTTCGTCCCTCTCTCCCCTTGCTTACTTTGTTTTTTTTTTTGGGTGGGATTTGATGTTTAGACCTTATGTTTTGATTTGTTGTGGATTTTGATACATGGGTTTTGACTTTGTGTTTTGAATCCTTTGTGGGTTTGTGACTTGTAATGGTTGTTTTAGTTTGAAAATTTCAAAATGATAGAAACAATTGCCCCGATAATGAAAAACCACACTGTGTAAGGCCGAATAACCAATCACATTTGTGTAGTGTCAAAACTGGGGTAAAACCGTAAAAACTACACCAACCGCATCATGTACTCTCCTAGCTTTAAAGGTTAAAAAAGCTAAATCTGCCATTAAATTTAAATTGCTAAGAAATAAATATTACATTAGCGACGGTTTATGCTAATTAAGTTGTTATTGGCTTATTGCACAAGCCTAGCTCCATTTATGTTTGGAGGCAAAATTTACATTTAAAAAAAAATTCAAAGTGAAGGCCCAAAAATGTGAACGAAATTGGTAAATAACCATAAAATCTCAACTATATAGTTAGTTGTCAATAGTTTCAAACTATATTTTTTTCTAGCATTTCGAGTTTAAGAAACTCGATTTAGGGGTTATAAATCGAATATTTAAGAGTCGATTTTCATATTTTGATCGGGTCTGAGTTGGCACTTTTTCCACGTGGCATCCATGTGGAAATCGAGTATCTGAGACTCGATTTCTAAGCTAATATATATCTCAAACCAGCTCCACCGAAAAAAAAAAAAGAAATCAGAGCCAGAAAGGAAAAAAAAAAAAAAAAACCCGAATAAGAAGGAAAGAAGCCGAAACCAGAAGAAAAAAAAAAAAAAAAAAAAAAACCTAGAAGCAGCCCCAGGTCACGTCGCTCGACGTGCGACCTGGGTCGCGCCGCGTGACGTGCGACCTGGGTCGCGCGGCGCGACCCTGTTCGCGCGGCGACCCTGGTCGCTCGGCGACCCAAATCTTCTGTTTCTGGGTTTTTTTTTTTTTTTTTCTCTGATGAACTCATGCACTTGAGCTTGATCTTTTTCTGGGTTGTTTCTCTGTGATCTGATTGTATTTCGGCGACCCAGGTCTTCTGTTTTTGGGTTTTTTTTTTTTTTTTTTTTTTTTTTTTTTTTTTTTTTTTTTTTTTTTTTTTTTTTTTTTTTTCTCTCTGATGAATACATGCATTTGAGCTTGATCTTTTTCTGGATTGTTTGTCTGTGATCTGATTGTATTTTTTTTTTTTTTTTGGGTATTTCGGCTAGATTGTTTGTCTGTGATCTGATTGTTTTTTTTTTTTTTTTTGGGTATTTCGGCTTGTACATGAGACTTGGAGAGTTCAAATTCAAATATTTTTGGTTTGGAAATCGAGTCTCTAAAACTCGATTTCCAGGTGGTCTCTATGTGGAAAAATATGCCACATCAGACCATAGAAATCGAGTATTTGAGACTCGATTTACAGGCCAAAATCGAGTCTCAAATACTCGAGGTGCTACTATATAATATAGTTTGCAAACCGGATCTACTAACTAGATAGTTAGAAAAAAAAAATTAGTTTACTATTTTCCCCCAAAAATGTTGATTTATTTATTTATATTTTTATAAAAAGTTAGGCATAAATTATTTTATACGTAATTTTGATAAGCCTGCTTGGTTGATGTCTTCCCACTGAAACGGTGCGTTTGCCCCCTTCGTTCCCCCTGCAACTTCTCTCTGTCACTTCAACAGTCTAACACTTTCGATCCGAATCCGAAAATCCAATACAAAGCAAAATTCAACTTCATCATCGAATCAGAGCCGTAGATCGATCGGAGTGGACCTAAAACATGGTGCTGGTATCGGCCGTACGTGATTACATCAACCGGATGTTACAGCACATCTCGGGCATGAAGGTTCTCATCCTCGATTCTCACACGGTAATCCTCGTTCCCAAACACTCCTCTTCATTTCTCTGTTTGGACTTTGGAATTTGATTTCCTAGAAAATTCCGAGTAGGATTTGAATTTCAATCCCTTGTTTGGAAATAAAGAAGTAACTGCAATTGAATTCACAGAGTGATATAACTTTATAAAGCCTATGAATTCATTTTTTTTTCTTCTTCTTATTTATATGATTGACAATTTGAGTTTTTGGAATTTGAATTCTCGTTCCTATAATTATGTTCTACTTTGTTCATTAATCGTTAGTTTTATATTGTTGGATTCCATAGTTTCAATGCTGTAAAATTCAAAATGCCGTAAAGTGCAAATTTCGCGGAGAAGAACAATTGCTTGGGCCGTGTTTGAATTGCATGAAAATGCTTCATTGTATTGTGTGCACGCGTGTGCGTGCTGTTGCACTTTCAAATTTGTTGTCATGAAGGGTCTATGGAACCCTGCATCATGAATGTTGTTGAAAAAGAAATTACAAATTCTCGTGATTTTTTTTTTTTTTTTGGGATAAAATCTTTCTCATATGAGAGATTGTTAGCTTGAATTGCTCATGGAATAATGCTAGTACCACAAAAAAACCCATAACTTAGCCATAACTTGCTCACGAACCCACCACTCACAACTCTCCATGTGGACAAGTTGTGGGTTTTGTTGTGGCGATTCAGTTTTTTCATGAGTAGTAGATGAACTGCCAATGCCCCATTGTTGTTTGTTTTGATTCTGTTTACAATTTTTTTTTTGGCTGTAATCTACTGATTTGGAATTCCACCATTGTGTCAGATTCGGATTGGGTCTAGTGGGTTAGGAAGGAAAAGAGAGATACTCATCAGTTTAGTTAATGATTTGCAGGTTAGTATAGTTAGTGTCGGGTATTCACGGTCGGAACTTCTTCAGAAAGAAGTATTCTTGGGAGAATTGGTCGATTCCATTTACAAATCAAAAGAACCAATGTCACATCTTAAAGCGGTTTACTTCCTTCGTCCCACGTCAGAGAATATCCAGCATTTGCGGCAACAGCTAGCTAGTCCTAGATTTGGAGAGTACCACCTATGTAAGTTTTGTTAATAATTGGAGAGGAGCAACAATGTTATCTTGCCACTGAAATTATACTTAAATGTTTCAAAATTTTCATTGGTGATTATTGGCTATTGATTGAAACTTCTTTGTGTGTATCTGAATTTCGTACAGTTTTCTCCAACATATTGAAGGATACTCAGATTCATAATTTAGCTGACGCAGATGAACAGGAAGTTGTCCAGCAGATTCAGGTAACTCTTTCACTGCTAAAAACTGTTTTGCATTACTAAAAAAATTTGTGGTTGATATGTTATTTTACTGTTTTTCATTTTAGCTACTCTGAAAAATCATATTGAACTCAACTTAGGGAATCTATCATAATTGAAAACAGGAAGAAAATTTGGGGAAAAGAGGGTAAGCTTTTGGTATCTTTAGCATGTCATTGTCACAGGCTTGCATTTATGGGGTTGTTTAAACATGGTCTGAAACTCCGAATTCTTGTTCTGATGCATGAGTAGATGTGATCTTATTAGATCTTGTTGTTATGCCACCTCATATTAACTGTAAAGTTAGATATAATTATTATCTCTATCTTGCAGGAATTTTATGCGGACTTTTTAGCAATTGATCCTTACCATTTCACTTTGAATATGCCGTCAAATCACATTTATATGCTCCCAGCAGTTGTAGATCCTTCAAATTCACAGCACTTCTGTGACCGAGTTGTTGATGGTATTGCATCCATTTTTTTGGTTTTAAAAAGAAGACCTATTATTAGATATCAAAGGAATTCTGATATTGCTAAGAGGATTGCTCAGGAAACAGCTGTAAGTGAAGCACTGGAGGCTATAGTGTAAATATTACTTGTTCATGGTATATGTATTACTGAGTTTCATATGAATTTTGTGCATTCTGTTCTCATAATTTAATACACACACATGTAGATGTTACTTGTTCATGATATATGTATCACTGAGTTTCATATTAATTTTAAAGCATTTTGTTTTCAGAATTTTTTTTTTTCTTAATGAGTAATTTATTTATTTATTTTTTATAATTTGATAGTTACAATAGGGGAGGGGAGATTTGAATCCTGGATGTTATAGACACACCAGGAGATCTGTTTTCAGAATTTCATACACACACATGTATATTTTTTCCCCTAGAAACTGATTGATGATATGTGTATTCATGATATTTCATATCATTGTTAATTTTACTGGATGCAGTGTCTCCCTCAAATTTTACTATTTTAGGTTCATAGAAATCTGACTTTAATACTTTTTTGGGATGTATCAGAAGCTGATGTACCAGCAGGAAAGTGGGCTTTTTGATTTCAGGCGAATGGAAGTTTCCCTATTGTGGCTGGTAATTGATAGGAGGGATAATCCTGTGACCCCTTTGCTAAACCAGTGGACCTATCAGGTATTTGGGGTTGTCAGTAGAGATTTTGCCATTTATATGAGAAATGCCTCTTTGTTTTGACGTAACATAGATGGTTTTATTATTTATTGAACTCATTTATCACATCATGTTCCATAGGCAATGGTTCATGAATTGATAGGTATTCAAGACAACAAGGTGGATTTGAGAAACATTGGCAAACTTCCAACGGATCAACAGGTTGCATTGCATTTCCTGTTATAGTGCGCATATTTATTTTTATGTTTTGCGTTGCTAAGAAAATGATCTTTGTTCAATTCACACTCACAGGAGGTTGTGTTGTCATCAGAACAAGATGCCTTTTTCAAAGCTAACATGTATGAGAATTTTGGAGATATTGGGATGAATATCAAGCGATTGGTAGATGAATTTCAGCAGATTTCAAAGAGTAACCAGAGCATCCAGACAATAGGTTTGTATGAGGCTTGATAAATTCAGATTTACGAGATATCATGTTACTAAATTAGCATGGTGGGTTGAGGTATAACATTCCATCATTCCAACATTTTGAATTTCTGCAGAAGACACGGCCAAATTTGTTGACAAGTACCCTGAATACAGAAAAATGCATGGAAATGTTTCAAAGCATGTGACATTGGTCACAGAAATGAGCAAGATAGTTGAAGAGAGAAAACTCATGTTAGTTTCAGAAACAGAAGTGGCAGCATTTGAGGTAGTGTAATCAATTGTATGGTGTCTTGTTTTTCTCTAAATATTGTTTATGTTACTTCGTATACATCCATGAGCCTACTTAGTTATACGTTTTCCTAGATAATTTATAATAGAAATTATTATAAGATACATAAGTATGGATTTTGATATAATTTTTAGACAGCTATATGATCATGAATCAAGCACAAGAAGTAGATTATCCTAGTACAGGAAACTGAAGAAAAGGATGTTGTCTTGGATGATTTTGTTGTATGCACACATGCATGTTGATACACTCATCAGTATGAGATAGATTAAGATGGATTATGTTATTTACCCAATGCCCAAATATGGTGGGAAAATGAATTTACAAATTGAAATTTGTTAAAATATATATAAAAAAAATGATACCAGTAAAAAAAATTAGTTAAAATATATATTAAAATAATGATGGCCTGGTGAAAGTAGTCTTACACATTGGAACTAATAATAAACTTGAGTGGCTCCACCAACAGCAACTGCATTACTAGCTCCGTTTTTTTATTTTTATTTTTATTTTTTATTTTTTTATGACATAAGAGAACTTCACTCAGATTAGTTGTACGTACTAGCTCCGTTTCTTATTATGTAAAGCATTTTCCTGACGA
The DNA here is from genome assembly GCA_030445155.1 of Quercus variabilis. NCBI lineage: Eukaryota > Viridiplantae > Streptophyta > Magnoliopsida > Fagales > Fagaceae > Quercus > Quercus variabilis. The sequence goes on from CP129453.1 coordinate 47,123,370, forward strand.
AAATGTTTTTTACACAATGTTTTCAAAGAAAATAAATTGTTTTATTTTTTTTTCTTTTTATTATTATTATTATTATTATTATTATTTTTTTTTTTTGAGATCCTAAAATTCTTTTCTACTATTTGGTTGCACAAAATCTCTATGTTAAAACCAACAAAAAGTTAGTAGGCGGTGGTGGGAGGAGCTTCTGTATTATTATTATTATTATTTTTTTGGGGGAGGGGGTTGTAGTGGTGCAGTGACTAGAAGTGGGACAGGGAGGTAGGAAGGTGGGTTTTTTATTTTTTTTAAATTTTTTAGCATTAATGGTATTTTTCTAATTATGTAAAAAAAAAAAAAAAAAAATAACTACGTAATTGTTAGTTGTCAGTCAGAGTTGTTGGCCTTGGGTTTTAATTTATTTATAGGTAAGTCTTACTTAGTTTATGGACTTTTATGTGTGGTCTTTGGTCCAATTCATTCAGGAGTTTGTTTGTTAGTCAAAGTAGGAGTTCTAGTTCTATTGGGCAAAGCTAAGATATAGAGTCTATAGAACTATCATTGCACTTAAAGAAAGATGGAGTTGCTTAATAGAAAAATCGAGTGTTTTGAGTATTGAAGGCACTTTGGCCTTAATGTTCTATTCTCACCTTCAATTCCCTCTTTCTTTTCTCTTAAACTTTTTTTTTTTGATAAGTGCCAAGTTTATTGAAAATGGGAAATACCTTCTGTTCACTTTCAATTTCCTCTTTCTTCTCACAAAAAGAATGACATCCTCTTAGGAACTCTGACATTCCAAATACTCTTCAAAGGAAAGGAATGAGCAGTAATGCCACAAATAACCTGGTAGTGGGACTGCACATCAAAAGTACCACTCCCATTCAAGCTCCTGCTAACATTTATAGGAAAGGAATGAGTAGTAATGCCACAGATAACCAGGTAGTAGGACTGCTTATCAAAAGTACCATTCCCATTCAAGTGCCATCAAAAGTACCGCACATCTGTTACCATCCACATTACTGTCCACGTTACTATTCAGGTGCACTGTTCACAACTGTAGGTAGATTTGATCTTAGTATCTTCTCATCTCTTTTGCAAACCTAAATCAAATCTTTTCTCATCCTTTTCCCAGTTATTAATTGACCCTAAATCCAAAATCTTCATAACCCTAATCCTACCACAAGCGCATGTAGACAAATTCCCCAATATGTCCTATGTCACAGAGGTGTCAGCATGAAGGAGGGAGAGCGAGATTGTGAGGGTCATGCCTTGTTTGGAGAGAAGAGAAAGGTGGATAGGATGTGGGTAGATGGCATAAATTATTTCCCACCTTTTTGATGTAATTTCCACTCATCCATTGACTAGCAATTTTCAGTTGCACTAAACATATTATACACTGAAACAAATGGAGCCTAAACTTTTGGGGAGTTGAATGGATGATTGATCAATCAAATAATTCTTATATGCAAGAATATAAATTGACAAGCTGTTGGGAAGTCAAACAGTAGAGGTCATAGCATAATTTGAGAACTAATTTTAAAGAGATAGTTCATGGGATATGCTTTTTGCATTATGTTAGTGCCAGCTGATAAAGACTAGTAATGTAAATGCTTGAATTATGCAATGAATGATCAAACGTTATCTAAGCTTTTCAAACAAGTTTCATTTGATATATCACAGCATGCAATTGAAAACCCCTTATTTCTAGTGGTGATGAACATTGAGTGCTGGACTTATTATGAACATAAAGCACGGTCATGATATTAGTGAACTGAGCTTCAACCTTTTCAAGTGTTGGTTTAGCTTAATGAGTATGAGACGAAATGAATTGGGTTGTGCAGTTGGTGTTTAGCTTAATATTATGTGAGTTGGAAGATATATCTTCATGAATGATTCTTCAATTGAGATTTGGTCTTTTTATTGTGAGTTGAGGGAATCGTACTTTGTTATCTTTCCTTGGAAAGCAATTTGGGAGGTTCAGGCTCCCTGAGGAGTTTCCTTTTTTGCTTGGACAGTGGCATGGGGAAAGATTATCACAGCTGATAATTTAAGGAGGAGAGGTTTTTGTTTACACTATGTTTGGTTAGGGTGAAAAGGAGAGGGAAAATAAGGGAGAGAGGAAAATGGAGGGAAAAATGTTATTTTCCTCCGTTTGGTTCAGGAGAGAAAACTGAAGGGAGGGAAAATAGGGGAGAAAACAAGTCACCTGGGCCCACAAAAATTCATCTCCCCAAATCGGGAAGAAAACAGAGGAGAGAAAAAGCTCCAATCCTAAAATGACGCATATACCCCCTTCCATCTAAGTCAAGGTCAGCCAAGTTGTCGTCGCTGTTGCCCTATGCCGTCCATCAAAATTTCATGCTATTGACTTTGCCACCCATAAAATCTCACGCCGTTGACTTTGCCACCCACAAAATTTCACATTGTTTGACTTCACCTCCCACAAAATCTCACAGGTCATCTTCACCACCCACAGAATCTTGTTTCTTATTCCTTTGATGTCCTTTCCATGCTCTAGTTACTGGACCTGTATATGGGACCATGGGTAAACCAAAGGTTGATTAGAATGGGTTTTGTTTTTGTTTGTTTCTATTTTTCTATATGTGCAAGTGTGTGCAGTAGTTTCTTTTTATATATATAATCTTTTTTATTTAACAGGTAAGGCGAAAAATTTATTAAATTTGTATGTAGAGTGTTTTTTTTTTTTAATAAGAAATAGTTTGTGTAATATTCCTAAAAAAAAATATGTGATTAAACAAATTAGATTGAGTTGCTTATAAATATATTTATATATTTGTGGGTAATATAGTTAAAAATAAAAATATTATATTTTAAATAATAGGGGTATAAAAGTAAATTTATATCAACTATATTTTTCATCCTTTCATTTTTATTCTCATCCAAACAAACGAATTTTCCATCCCTCCACTTTTCCATCTTTCCAATCAAATACACATGAGGGAAAACTAAATCTTTTCTATTCTCTCACTTTTCTATCTCCCCAACCAAACAAACCCTTAGTGGATTGGTGTTGCATGTGTAGATGTGATGGGGAATCAGTGGACCATCTTTTGCTTCATTGTGGGGAGGCTCGCTAGTTATGGAATATTGTTTTAAAATATTTTGGAGTTGCATGGGTGATTCCTAAGAGAGTGAAGGATCTTTTGCTCGGGTGGAGGAACAGGTGTACCTTTGAGGATATGGAATGCTTGAGGGAGTAACTTCTTTAGTCTTTTATGGGACTTTGTTTGATTGGTCACAGGTTTGGGGACTCACATCTATTGAGTCCCTCCCAATGTTTTTAGATTCTCTTTCTTCTTGTACATAGCTTTATGTCTCTTTTTTATTTTTGTGGCTACTTCATGTTTTCTTCCATGTCGTAGTCTTTTTTATCAATATCTTATCTTACTTATCAAAAAAAAAAATTTAGGAGGAGAAGACAATTGGCTAGTGACCACGCTTCATGAAGCAGAGGTCACTAGTTCAAATCTCCTCTTGGCTGACAGTATTGGCAAGTGCTTAACTTTGCAGGGGTTCAGAAGCACTATTGACACAATAGGACAAAAAACAGGTAGGGTGTCACAGATGTGGGGTTGAAAGTCCAATTGGCAGGATCTGGGGTATGCGGAGAAGTATGACTGGCAATTTCTCCTCACTAGATAGGGCAGGGTAATTGTTGTGATTGTTTTTTTTTTTTTTTGGGATAGTGTAGGGAACCATTCTAAGGAAGATCTCTTTGGACTTTCCTCTAGCCATTAAAACCTACAAGCAACTTCTCCCACCTAACAAAACCAGTTGATGGGTAATCTAGGGGCTTTTGCAAAGAAGATTTTTGTGTAAAGGATTTTAATAAATTTCAGCTGGATCAGACCCATACATTATTTATTAGTAATTTACGCATTTATAGGAAGGTTCAATTGGATTGGAGTTTGGACTTGTTAAGTGGGGCAGGATTGGGCAAAATTTTTAAGTAATCCTGAACACGTTGGGGCAAAGGTATACTTATATATCCAAATGGGTGTTCTTGGGCCAAATGGATAACAAGCAAAAGAGTTTTATCCTGTATGTGTTTGCAAAGTTTTTAATTAGGATGGTCAGGATTGTTGTCAAAAGAAGATGAGAATTGATTATTTGTGGTGCATGAAGTTGGGGTGAGCAATGCGTTTTTTTGTTCTAATCATTAAAACAATTTGATTGTTAGTATTAACATCCAAAATTTACAAATCACATGCAAGAATGTGATACATCCCTTGCTTTGGCATTTCTTTATCCTCTCAGTGGACTCTCATAAAAAAATCTTTGCACACACATTAAAAGAAATTTCCTTTAGTTTCCCTTTGAGTTTAGACCAATGGATAATCCAAGGAACTAAGATTTGGTAAGCTGCACCTCTGGTTCATTTTGCGAAAATTAAGCGGAAGATTATAAACAGCAAGTGTTGGGCATTCTGTGTTTCCAAAAAATACAAACAATGTTATTAGAACAACATTACCAAACGGGCTCTCAATTTCAAGTGTTATTGGGTGTTATTGTGTCTATGTTTCCATGTCAATTGGGAGAAAGTCACATCCTAGTTTTAAGCTCTCCAGAAGTTTTTGATCTGCCCAATGTTTGAATTTAGGGTTTAAACTTCTTTCCTTGATGAAACCAACAAAGCCTAGGTTTAGTCTCATTATTATAAATAATAAAGCCTTAGTCCTTTGGGGTTGGCTATGGATCTGTTTTTTATTTTGGGGAGGGGGTGGGGGGATAAATAGGTTCTCTAGAGGTGTTATGTAAGTTATTTGAAGTTTCATAGGCGATTAGCAGTTAATGGCATCATCAAATAGGATTAACTCAAAATTTATGCCTTCTCATAAAAATGAAAGGCCTATGCAATAAATATTGCTTATGTTTGATTACCTAATTTTCCTTTTCTGTGTTACAATATTATAATGCTATTTGGTCTCCTGAATTATTGTTTTGTTCGCACATCATGTTCATTCCCTTCGAGTTATTGTCTGAAACAAAGTGTTCATCTACTGATATTGAGTGGTGCTACATAACACTGTTTAGAGATTTTTTCAACCCCTCCCTCGCCCGGCATGTACACTTACATGGGCACACCACTAAACACTGGGGAGGGAGAGATGTGATAGTTGGTGCTTTTTTGGTGTCAATAGACTTCGCTACTGATATATGATTTGAGATTCCTGAATTTGACAGCTTGAAATTAGAGCTGGAAATATCTAGTATACTGTTCAAATGTTGAGCAATGACATTCTTCCCTTTTCAAACTTCAATGCAGGCAGTGACAAATCTTTTAAACAATGAAAGTGTATCTGATATTGACCATTTACGCTTAGTGATGCTTTATGCTTTGCGCTACGAGAAGGAAAGCCCTGTTCAATTGATGTAACTTTTCAACAAACTGGTTTCTCAGTCTGCCAAGTACAAACCAGGGGTAAAATAAGCAAACCAGCATTTCTGTTATGCATGCTTTGATGCTTTAGTAGAGTAGCAAATATGTTGAAATTGTTGCGTTCCTTGCTAGTTGCTAGATGATTCACTGGTTTTGAAAAATTGGCCATCATGGTATGACAGCTTGTCCAGTTCGTCTTGAAGCAAGCAGGGGTTGATAAGCGAACTGGGGATCTTTTTGGAAATCGATATCTTTTGAATATTGCTCGTAACATGGCTCGTGGACTGAAGGTTAGTTAGAAACACTTCACTTTTTGCTTGTGGATGTGGTTAGATGCTTATACATCATTTTCCCACATGCTCTAGGGGGTTGAGGATGTTTACACCCAGCACTAGCCCCTTTTGTTCCAAACCGTGGAAAGCATTTCCAAGGGACGGTTGAGAGATGTGGACTACCCATATGTTGGCAATCACTTTCAGCAGGGCAGGTTTGTTTTCTAAAATAACTGTTTCTTCCCAGGAATGTTGCAGTTTATCTCTTGCAAATTTTGGAATGTAGCGTGGTTTCTTTCCACTGTTTTAAAAACCTGAGCAGACCAACTGATTCAACTGGTTTAATCAAGAACTCTATACCAATCCAAATATAGCCTATAACGGTAAAACAAGATTTTCTGAAAAAACCGGGCTTAACTGAATAACCAGTGGTCAGACTGCAAAAACTGGTAACTGGAACTTCTTGTGCATGTGTGTGGTACATGTTTATGTATGTGTGTAGGTTTGTATGTACATGTATGTGTGCATATTATCAGGAAGTAGTACCAAGATAATTCTAGTTATGTTACTAATTTTACTCTTTAATAATGAGAAGAGTTTATGAGGAAAAACCCACTTCATACAAATTTCTCAGTCTAAATAACATATTACCTCTCATCAGATATATGATGCTAATGTCTAACTTTCAGCACTTGTTAAAGAACGTATGCTGGTTCGTAACTTCCCCCCCTTCCCAAAAAAAAAAAAACAAAGAAATCAAGGTATGCTGGTCCGCTTATGTCTCATTTGAAGCAAACCACATTATATCAACATAATTTATGGCAGGTCACACACCAAAGGTATCAATTAGGGATTTCTTATCTTTGGAGCCTACCCCCGCCCACGCCCAGAACTTAGATTATTGTTCATTTAATGGAAACTATTACTGTTTCTGCGTAGCTTCTTGATTACCATGCATCCAAATTAGATATATAATTTTGATAAGTAATAAATTGTATTAAGAGGAAAAAAAGAAAAAAAAAGAAAAGAAAAGAGAAATCCTAGTGCATGGGAGGTATGCAAGGAAAACACTTAAAAAAAAAAAAATTATATAATAGTTTATTTTTTTCATTAAAAAAGTGCAAAAAGGGGCACAATCCTAGTACATGGGATGACAAAAAGAAGACCCAAAAGAAATAAAATTAACATGTACAACAGAAAAACTAAAACCAATGAGGTCCAGCTTAAAGGGAATCTCCTCCCCTTGTAAGAAAATACTAAAAAGAGGGGGGAAAAGGACTAAGATATGAAATTAAAAATGTCTATAAATTCCAGAAACAAAAGTAATGGTAAGCTAGAAGTAGATGTTAACGTCAAAATCAGATATATATGCCCCTAATCACCTATCCTATCAAGTTTTTCTACCATTTTACTCAAGTCTCCTTTCTTTCACCTTCATTTTGCTGTTACATTCTATAGTAAAGGATTTCCAAGCATGGACAGACTATTGTAGGATTTAAAGTTAATATATATTTGAGATAGCCATAGCCTTTGAAGTGAAAGTTATAGCCTTCAAATAAAGATTTTTAAAAGGCTTTGGATAATATAGCTTGAATGACAAGCACTTCATCTTTGAGCAGGTCACAAGAAGTAATCATATTCATTGTTGGATGGACGACATATGAAAAGTCACGTTCTGTTGCTTTACAAAATGGCAGCAATTCTAGAATTTGTTTTATACTTGGTGGTTCTGAATTCTAAGAGGTATGTATGCTTTTGAATCATCATTGTGATTTTAGAAGCATGGTATTGCTGTACTAGCTATGGTTCATGCTTGGCACGCACTAGCTTTAAATGCTAACTTCTATGGCCTTCATCTTTCTTGCATCAGCTGCAAATTTGAGAATGTAGTTGTGGGTTGGATTGCATCATGTTAATTTGACACTTGGTGAACCTATGTTGGGCATGTGGATTTTGGTTTGGCATTATTCATCCCATGTAGGTTGCAAGCATGCAATGATTTGTGGCTACTTAAAATCTACAAATCAAAATTCTTTTGAAGTTCCATTTTTGACCCAATCTCGACCCAAGCCTAGAGAATGGAAGGTTGTGTTATAAGCCAGGCTTCTATCACTTCAATCACACTTCACTGAACTTAAATCTCAACTAATACAAATATCCATAAGTTGTATTTATTTTATACTTTTGTCATATTAATAGGATACGTTTAGTTATATAGTGATAATTTGAGGCTAGTTTAGTTATTTGATGGAATGTAGTTAAAGTGGAAACTATCCTTGCTTTACACGATTTCCTCTGATCCAATAATCATTTTGGCGAAAAAAAGCAGGTTTCTGAAAGACTTGGAAGAAGCTCAAAGGATAGCTCGTACTAGCGCAGCAGTGATTTGAAGGGCCATCATATGGGTCTTGAGATCCAATAGATAATTTTTATGGCTTTATACGGAGCTTTTGACTTGGTGACTAGCAGTGGTAAGATTGTTAATGAATATTGGGAAGAGGAACATGATGATCATCAGAATCAACCCACCTTTCTTGCATAAGACATCCAATATTCACCAATTTGCAAAGGAATAAAAAGTAAATAGGTGTTTTGGAGACTAAACCCATTACATATTGGAATATGAGATATTACTTATTCGTGAGAAACAATTTGCAGATAGCCTTATTGCTTGTTTAACAACAATACCTTGCCTTGTGAACGAAAATGTAAAATCTCACACAACTTTTTTTCTTTCTTTTTTGGATTGTATATATGCTTGATTTATCCTAGGTAGTTTTGTACTTGGACCATATTGTGAAAAGTTACAGCTGAGCATATGGTTGAGCCAGGGCCAGGGGTTTTGTTTATACTTTAGCAATCAATGTTCTGGTGACATGGGGAGTTGATGAATACGTGTGTGTGCTTAACTGGTATTGAAACTTTTGCTATTACATATATTTTGATCATGTTTTCTGGTGAATTATATTATCAGGGAGAATCTTTTGCTTTATTAATTGGTGGTGTCCAATTATGCTCCTGTGGACCTTGGTCTTCTCGATTCAGTCGAGTCATCTTCCAAATTACACTATCTTTGCTTGCTTTGCTTGAACACAAACACAAACAATCTTTCATATAACCAAGCTGTTAGTAGATTGGCATCAAAATGTACTTCTTGATGCTTTATACTTGCTAATGAAGGATGGGTGTGATCAGTTTAAAATTTTAAATAGTGAGCTACAAGTTCTTAAACTCTATTATGGGTGTAGGGGCTCCTTTTTCGGAGGTGGGCCCTCGACAATGAATTTGTAGAGAGTGGGACAAAGGGTTTGGCTCCGGCCGGCTCTTCGCCGGTCTTCTTCGAACTTCTCATTATTTGCTCTACGCTTGGGGTTGCTCCTCGGCTGGGATCCGAGGAGGCCCCCCTTTCACCAGGGGGGCTCTTTGCCTTATATACCATCTTTAGCTCGATCCTGACCTTACAGCTGTTGGCCATCCGGGCTAATGGTTCAGGACTTGTCCCATCAGACAGGTTCTTTCCCATATTGGGGGTTGCTGCCTCCAAGGTTTCTCAGTGAAGGGTCTTGTCATCATTAATGGGACCTGGAGGGCCAGGCAGAATCGTTAAGTGTGGATGTGACCATCTACACTGGGTCTGCCCTCTACCTAGATTGGACTAGGTGTGCCGAGGAGGGGTGTGTCCTCGGCTTGGGCCTTGGGAGAACTAAAACCTTTAGGCCGACCATCTGGGGAGATCGCCCTCCTCGGCTTGGGCCCTGGGCCAGCCTAAAGGTGGGCCGGGGGTTCTGGGCCCTCAAGCCCCACAATAGCCCCTCAAAACCCTGCTGCACGTATCCTCGGACGGGGAGGAGAGTTTTGCAAACCTCGGCCCCTGTGGTCCGGAAGGCCTCCGGTTGGTTGGTTCTTCCTTGGGTGGTTGGATCGACCCTTAGGCTCTTCAGTAGGCAATTGGTTTCTTCACGGGAATAGGTCTTCGGGCCGAGCAATACCTTTGCTCCGTCGCAAATAGATAGCTCCCCTTAGGCTTGAGTCCGTAGACCATGCAAGACCTAGGTGCAGTTGCTGCCTTAAGTACGAGTGGCCAGCTTCCCGTAGGCTTGAGTCCGAGGACCATGCAAGACCTAAGTACAATTGCTGCCATCATTTCCAATTGGCTAGCTCCCCTTAGGCTTGAGTCCGTAGACCATGCAAGACCTAGGTGCAGTTGCTGCCTTAAGTACGAGTGGCCAGCTCCCCGTAGGCTTGAGTCCGAGGACCATGCAAGACCTAGGTACAATTGCTGCCATCGTTTCCAAGTGGCTAGCTGCCCTTAAGCTTGAGTCCGTAGACCATGCAAGACCTAGGTGCAGTTGCTGCCTTAAGTACGAGTGGCCAGCTCCCCGTAGGCTTGAGTCCGAGGACCATGCAATACCTAGGTACAATTGCTGCCATCGTTTCCAATTGGCCCCGAGCATGAGGACACAGTGTTCACCTCTTCGGGCAACTCAGTCTCACGTCGGGTAGAAGTCCATCCCCCTAGCCCCTTGCAGGACGCTGGAGCGAGAGTCATTGTACCACTACTGCACAGCTGCCTCCAATAGGAGTTTGTCCTCGGATCCGAGGACTTTGTTTTTTGGTGTGAGGACGTCCACGGGTCTTTTCCTGTGAGTTGTTTTTCCTCGGGCCGGATTGTGACTTCGCACGTGGGGCTGATCTTGCGTTCCTCATCTTTCTGATTTACGAGGCGTCGCTTTGCCTTCCGCGCTCCCTGTTTGACGCTTCGGTGCCCGTAACGCGCCTCCATTAATGCCTTCGTGAATTAACATGCATCAGGCAGCTGGCAATCCCCTTGGAATTGGGTGGGAATTAATTCCCTTTGACAACTCCCCCTTTGACAAACAGACACATACACTTTCGCCTTCCTGAGCCCCTTTGATACCGCCACCAGGGTTGTGACCGCAGTTAGGAGACCTGGAGTTAAGCGCCGCCGTGGCCGCAGCCCCCACTGGGCTGCCGGCGCGGCAGAGTTTAGGCGTAACACTGGCCGAGTCTCACATGGTGGCCAGGGGGGACGTCGTTGAAGTACCTAACGTCTTTCCCCAGAGCGCACCTCCGACGAAGGGGGCACGCGAACTCTCGTCATGGCTGGTGCCCGAGTATTGCCGTCTCCTACGGTCAATGCTCGTGCAGTTCGGAGGGGGTCGAGGAAGCATCATGAGGGAGGGTGTTCCGGGGTCTAAGGGCTCCTCACTTTGTTCAAGCTTTGGTTTGAAGGTGAGCCAGCCCCTAGCCCCCCTTCCCGTGCTTTTACTGTCAAGTTTTCCCATTCTCTTGACGCCAATAAAAGCACGGGTTGACACTTCCCTCGTTCCTGATATTAATTCTTTGTGAGCCTCTTGCCCGGCCAGTTCCAACGCCGGTCCGCCTGGGCCTCTGATTGTAGGATTAGTTGGTAGGAATTTTTGTAAAACATGCCTGTCTGAGCCTCTGATTGTATTTGTAGCTTTTCTTTTATGAAATAATGAGGATTGTTGTACTTGTAATCTTTTGTAATCTTTTCTGAAATAATAAAGAACTTTTCTTTTACTTGTTGTTGAGTTTCCTTTTCACACTGTAATTCTTCTCTTCTTCTCTTCTTTTTTTTTTCTTTCTTTTTTGCACCGCCAACTTCTGAGCAATAACTGCTTTAGAATGATCGCCGGTTGCGCCGGCCGGCGCACTAACCCTTCCCACAGACGGCGCCAATTGTAGGGGCTCCTTTTTCGAAGGTGGGCCCCCGACAATGAATTTGTAGAGAGTGGGGCAAAGGGTTTGGCTCCGGCCGGCCCTTCGCCGGTCTTCTTCGGACTTCTCGTTATTTGCTCTACGCCTGGGGTTGCTCCTCGGCTGGGATCCGAGGAGGCCCCCCTTTCACCAGGGGGGCTCTTTGCCTTATATACCCTCTTTAGCTCGATCCTGACCTTACAGCTGTTGGCTATCCGGGCTAATGGTTCAGGACTTGTCCCATCAGACAGGTTCTTTCCCATACTGGGAGTTGCTGCCTCCAAGGTTTTTCAGTGAAGGGTCTTGTCATCATTAATGGGACCTGGAGGGTCAGGCAGAATCGTTAAGTGTGGATGTGACCATCTACACTGGGTCTGCCCCCTACCTAGATTGGACTAGGTGTGCTGAGGAGGGGTGTGTCATCGGCTTGGGCCTTGGGAGAACTAAAACCTTTAGGCCGACCATCTGGGGAGATCGCCCTCCTCGGCTTGGGCCCTGGGCCAGCCTAAAGGTGGGCCGGGGGTTCTGGGCCCTCGAGCCCCACAGTGGGAATATCAAACTCACAGCATGCTCTCTGTATCTCATGAAAGCATACACACAAGTAAAAAAAAAACCTTGATCGGGTCACTTCATTTTTTTTTTTTTTTAATGTATAGAAATCATATCATGTATGGATTTAAACCACCCAAAAAATTATAAAATTTAAGAAAATATTTAAATTTTTACTTAAATTAGAGAAGTAAAATAATTTATATCTTTTCCTTATCTGTTGGTAAAGAGTATTACATACGTAACAACACACCTTAACAAATACTATCAATAAATTCAACACTATCAATAAAAGTAATGAAGTTGAAATATTTGCACATTAGTTGAAATATTTGTGAACTAGTATAGTATGAAAAATGTTTGATATATGTTATATACATTTAATTATAGTTCACTGTATTTTTGTCTGATATGATATATCAGATATATTTTTTTTAAAGGTACTTTAATAAAACACTACAAAGGATATATTATTATTTATTTATCATCGTTGGACTATCATTTGAACCTTAATTGTTGACTGTTTGGCTAAACAATCACTTTTAGACAAACCCAATAACAATTATTTTACCACCACAACTTTTGCAATAACCAATGAAGCAGACCACAATTTTTGTATTCTTATTATTGAGATAGATAGATAGATAATGGGGGAGGAGGTGATATAAAAGACAACAAACTTTATATAATTATTTATTTATTATCATTGGGTTATTACTTAAATCTTATGTGGTTGATTGTTCGACGATAAACAATCGCTATTAAAAGAACCACCCAATATCTTTCTCAAAAAAAAAAAAAAAAAAAAGGAAGAAGAAGAAAGAACCACCCAATAATTTTTCTTGACCAGTCACTTTGTCATTGTACATCTGAGTTCTAGGGTCAAAAGTTGTTTCCTAAGACTTAAAGTTGCCTAAGAAGACCGGAGTTCTCGTGAAGTATCTCTCAAGGTACACGTGATTGAGTAGGTCCTTGACAAGTTCTCGTTAAGTGTCTCTCGTTAAGTATCTCTCAAGGTACACGTGATTGAGTATGTCTAATAACTCATTTAAATATATTTTTTTTTTAAAAGAAGAACAATTGACTTTTTTTATATGGCTAGCAAGCTCTCTATACCAGCCAGTCAGCCACAAGTCCTATTACAATACTCTTCATTAGAAAAATGATGAATCCTGCTAAAGGGAATACATCATTGCTTCTTCTCTCCCTTCTTCTTGTTTGCCCAATCCGCACTTCCCTTAACACCATAACACCGGACCAACAACTGTTTCTGTTTAGATATTTTGTATATGAAGATCTTGAACGTAACAAACTGTGATTGAGCTAAACAATTCCATGCATTTATCTTTATTCAATTTAGAAAATACTACTGAACTAATTTATTCTTTTATTTTGTATTTAGTAAAATTTCACGGACAAAGATAGTGAATTGATATAGTATATGTAATGTCTAATAGTGATTTTCAAAATTATATATATAACAATAGTGTAATGAGAAATTTGGCATAACCAATATCATTAAAATTACAAGAAAAAATAATTTTAGTACCTCCAAATTTCTTGGTCGAACTAATGTTCTATATATTTAATAACCCAAATTAACAATTTATCATTTTTGTGCGTAAGTACATGTTACATACTAGTGAAAGTTATGGATACAACAATTTCACAAAAATCACAATAAAGTCTATGTCATAAGTTGTTAAGAGTAATATTACAGTCACAAATTATTTTAACATTTTTATAAATTATTGATATGGCTAATTTGTTATTGATTTTCACCGGCCCACCCTTCGTATCACTTTTTAATTTATCCTATTTTGACAGCCATGACTTAAGGGATATCTTGCCTGTTTTAACACGTAAAACAAGTAGGTCAAAACAGGGTATCAACGTATGAATTAGGGAAGTGCCATCAATCACAGTCCAGTGAAGTGTAAAACACGGTGGAAAATCCAGTGAAGTGTAAAACACGGTGGAAAAAATTATCTGGTCCAAACATCTTATGTGGAAGTGGAAGTGCCATCAATCATAGTCCAAGCATCCAAGTTGGAATGTGAAATTACCGATATCATTAACTAAGAGCATCAGCATCCGGGAGTGGGAATGTCAAATGCAAAGGTTATTTAGCATTAAGAGCCACAAATCACTCAGCAACTGGAAGGCTATATGGTATATGTTAAATTTTTTTTGAGATTTTGCTACAGTACCATCTCAAATGTAAGATGGTACTGTAGCTGAATGTTATAAAAAAAAAATAATTTTTTATTACTTTAATTTCTCTTCCCTCTCTCATTTAACCCGCCAGCTTCTCTCTCCTCTCTCATTTTTTTCTTTCTTTTCTCTCTCTTCCTTCTCTCTCTTTCTTACTGCTCTCTCTTCTTCAACGGAATGGAGGCAACGGCGGCGTGGAGGCTCGATTAGAAAAGCTGCGGTGGAGGCGTGGAGGTCGTGGGTTTCCGGTGTTTGGGTGCTGTTTGGCGTTTGGCGTTTGGGTCGAAGATGGTGATGATGATGACGGGTCTAGGATGAATAGAGACGGCGACCCTCTCTCTCTCGCCATCGCTGCCGGTGAGAAGCTTTGGGTTTGGTGAGAACAGGTGGGTGGCGGCGTGGGTTTGCTGCCTGGTATTTTTTTTTTTTTTTGGTGTTGATGGTATTATGGGTTGCTGCGTTGTGGTGGTGATCGGTGGGTGGCGGAGATCGGTGGAGCTGTGGTGGGTGTTAATGGGTTTTTGTTTTTTTTGTTATGTTTTTTTTTTTTTTTTTTTTTTTTTTTTTTGGGTTTGCTGGTATATATGATCGGAGGAGGCTGGAAGATGGATTGGAGGCTGGGTTGATATGGATGATGGATTGGAGGAGGCTGGGTTGATATGTATAGTTTTGTCTGGGTTTCCTTTTTTTTTTTTTTTTTTTTTTTTTTTTTTTTTTTTTTTTGCTGGGTTGATATATTATGGCCAATTAATAGGTGGTTGATTTATATGCAAATCAGCTTATTGTTTGTATCAGTTGGATGCATTATTGTTACCGCCGTTCAATATCTATTATTCCTTTTATATTAATGATTGAAGACCTTATCATTTCATGAAACTCACAAGTTGAAACATTGGGAGAAATATCAATCATTCAATTTCAGCCATGCTAGCTGTTCTATATGATCAAGAAGTACTGGGTTTTCTGGGTTGATATGGAAGAAGATGAAAAGTAAAGTAACGGAGGAAATATTGAAGGGATGGGTGTGGCCGTGTGGGGTAGAAAACTGAGAAAAAATATAAAAAGAAAAAAATATATTTTATTACGTAAATATATTATTTTAATGAGTAGAATTGGAAAATAGAGTTTTGGGATGCTGGAGTATTGTAAAATTGTATTGTATAATTGATAAAGTTGTTTTTTGAGATGGTAAAATAGGATGAGATATAGAAACCGGTTGTGGATGCTCAAGAGCCCACTCATTTTCTTCTAATTGATGATCATAAATTGAGTAGTTGATAGACTACTATATTAAAACAATATATCTTTTTTTTTTTTTTTTTTTTTTTGCATTTATTTTTTAAACACTAGAGGCATGTTATTGTGATGATAGCTTGTAATCACCTCACCTGTATCAAATATGGTATAAATGGCCTTAAAACAAAGTTGTGGTGTAAGTTTCAGTTAGATTAATTGGCAGTCTATTGTCAATCAAATAATGAATGATAAAAAATAATTAACATGTAGTAGATAATATGGGTTTTAAATCCTATTATATTTATCCAAATTTGGGAAAAAAAAAAAAACTGTGCTATAATTTTGTATTTTTCATGCCTCTGATACTAAATAAGTTACAGTACATGCTACATAATACTTATAAAACCCTCCAAATTTAGTAGTATTTATGTACTCAAGCCTTCCAAATTTCTGCTTGCAACTAACTTTACTAGTATGTAACTTAAAAGAATAATTCAAACCAAGACAATATTACCAAATAAGTTAGAACAACAGTTTATACTTTGATGGTTGATCCTCTTGTATAGCAAGGAGAAATGTGAAGAAATGGGTGACAAAAAGTTGTAACCATTTCCTTCTTTTTGCTTAAATTTGGCCAAATTCTACTTTTGCGGTCACTTATGTTTGTGAAGGTGCCTTATTGAGAGTGTCATTATCTCCTTGAAGTCACTTGAAAAAATAAAAAAGAGCAAACTAGTTTTCACAACATCCACATCATATGCAACAAATTAATGTTATATAGCAAGATAGAAGTTATGAATAAAATTGTAGAAAAATCTTATTATGTTGGACATATATCTACAAATTTTAATCAAATTTCAACTTGTCAACATGCTGCTTATAGGACGATAGCCACAAGTCCTATTACTGTACTCTTCATTAGAAAAAATGATGAATCCTGCTAAAGGGAATACATCATTGCTTCTTCTCTCCCTTCTTCTTGTTTGGCCAATCTGCACTTCCCTTGACACCATAACACCAGACCAACCCCTCAAGGATGGTCAACTTCTACTCTCAAACCCAAAAACCTTTGCACTTGGGTTTTTCAGCCCCGGCATTTCCAGTCATCGCTACGTTGGAATTTGGTATAACCAAATCACTGAATCACCCGTTGTGTGGGTTGCAAACAGAGATGCTCCTCTCAATGATACCTCCGGAGTCCTCTCCATCAACGGTAAGGGAAACCTTGTACTCCACACCCAAAACCAAACCACTCCTATTTGGTCCGCCAATGTTTCTTTTTCTGTCTCATTCACAAATAATTCTATGGCTAAGCTTTTAGATATAGGAAATCTTGTTTTGGTTCAACAAGACAGCCAACATGTTACATGGCAAAGTTTTGATTATCCCACCAATACTATGCTTCCATTTATGAAACTTGGGCTGGATCGGTTGACCGGGTTGAACCGATTCCTAACATCTTGGAAGTCCAAAGATGACCCGGGAATTGGCAACTACTCATTTCAAATAGTTACAACTGGGTACCCTCAAGCATTCTTATACATGGGTCGGACTATATTATGGCGTGCTGGATCTTGGACTGGTCTAAGATGGAGTGGTGTACCCAAAATGACATCAAAATACTTCGATGTTCAGTTTGTGAATAATCAGGATGAAACCACCATTATGGACCGTACATTATTAAATTTATCTGACCCCAAAGTTTTTTCTAAAATGATGGTCGATGAATCAGGAATTTTGAAACGGTCCTTGTGGAAGGAGACTAGATGGGTCGAATATTGGTCCGCCCTACAAGAGTTATGCGATAAGTATTTGAATTGCGGTCCAAATAGTTATTGTGACCCATATAACGTGGTCACTTTTGAGTGCAAGTGCTTTCCTGGATTTGAACCCAAGTCATCTAATGATTGCATGAGGGAAAAGCAAGGAGTGTCCATGTGCAACAACGGAGAAGGTTTTGTGAAGTTGGAACAAATGAAGGTGCCAGATACTTCAATAGCATATGTGGACATGAGCTTGAGTATGAATGAGTGTAAACAAAAGTGTTTGAGGAATTGTTCTTGTATGGCTTATGCAAGTGCAAATGAGAGTGAGGGAGGGATTGGTTGCTTGACATGGCAAGGGGACTTGGTGGACACAAGAAAATATCCTGATCAAGGACAAGATTTATATATACGTGTGGATGCAATTGTATTAGGTACTCTTTCATCTTTTATCTTTAAAATTTTGGAAAAACATTTTAGGACAAGATTTATATATACATGTGGATGCAATTGTATTAGGTACTCTTTCATCTTTTATCTTTAAAATTTTGGAAAAAGCATTTTACGAAAATACATAGTGACTTCTCTCACCCCATTTGGTGGCTAGGTCACCGATCCAGTGAGCTAGGCAAACGATGTTGGTACTTTGGTGGTTAAAGCCATCACTTCGGCAACAAGTGCCAACATTCTGGTGGCTAGAGCCATCACTCCGGTAGTAGATGCTAGTAGTCTAGTCACTAAAACAGCGTGTCAAAGGTTTGATAACCAAAGCCAACATTCTAGTGGCCAAAGACACTGCTCTAGCGGTAGTTGCCTAATCTTGGTTGTTTGCTTGAAAAATATTATTTGCCATATTAAACACATAAAAATCTTATTTGTTTTACTTCAAAACAAATAAAGTGTTAGTGAAGATTCATGTCTATTGTATTATTTTAGTCTGAAGTTTATATAGAATACTAATCCAACATATAATTTTCCCCATGGTATTTACTTTAAAGTTGACTTAGGTCAAATTATTGAAAAATGGTTTTTTCCATTTAAAATAGATCCATTTCAAATTATATAGTACAAATCTAAATGAGTATTACGTTCCATATGGGAAAGAATTTATATATGGTTTTGTCAACTTATCTAAAAATATCAAAATTTTCACAATGTCTAACTTATCTATTTCATAATAATTCAAAACTCATACAATGTGTGGAAAAGTAAAAATTATTTAAGAGTTGTATACAGTATACACCTAATAACACAAGATTTCTACAACTATATTCATCACTTGTAGTTGGTCCTCCTACTATGTAATACTTATTTTATTTGACTTTTTTATTTTATTGTTACAATAGGGGAGGGAAGATTTGAATTATGATTCCACTTATATTAATAAGAAACACTCTTGTTGTTTGACATTGTTATTAGGTTTGCAATTTTTGTCTTTTGTTTCTTCTTTTAACATGTTTCAACCTCAAAAAAAGAGAATCGCATATGGCACTTGACATTTTTGTGTGAACATGTTTGCTTTTTTTGTTTTGTTCTTTTGATACGTTGGACCTCGAAAAGAGAATCACATTATCTCCATTTTTTTTTAAAAATAAAATAAAATCACTTGTTCTCCTTAAACCCATTGTTTCATCCCTACTCTCATTTTTTTGTAAAATTGCATCAATAAGAACTATTTATGTTCAATGAACTTCTCAAATTTATGATGTCATTTGAATAATTTTTTTTTTTTTTACTCAGCTCAATATGCTAAGAAAAATGGTCTTACTCAGAAAAAGAGGACGCTGGCAATTCTGGGAGTTTCTGTTGCTGTAATGTTTCTTCTTGTAGTCTCAATTGTGTTTTGTTTTGAAAAGAAGAAGAAGAAAGGTAAGGAAGTTTAGAGCAATTTTTATTTTTATTTTTTATTTTTTGTATTTCTAAGGTCAGTGAACAAATGCTCCCAAGATTACTCCAACATTATGTTTCAGGATTTATAAAAGAACTAGTTGCATACCCGCGCGTTGCGCGTGATAATTTTTTTAGGATAGTCTCATTAAATATTTTATTAATACTATAATTTTAGTTATTAACCATTGGTTTTTCATTAGTTTTTAAGTTAATAAAACCTTAAATATACATTTTTTTGTTTACCTTTCTACACACACACACACACACACACATAGTGAATCTTTACACATACCTTTAAGAAAACTCTATATATTCCACTTTTTTGGATATGTAAAATTATAGACTACTACTCCATAATAATAGTGGCTAATTAATTATATATATATATATATATTTTTTAGTGATCTCGTTTGTAACGCTTCTTACCATTATCATATATTTTCTAACTGATGATTTGCATAACAAAGACAATAAATGAGACGTAGCATTTTTCATTAGATTTTCGAAAGTAATAGTGTATGAAAATTATATATATATATATATATATATATATATATATTATAAATAAGGTTAAATGAAATGTCAAAAAATGGATTTTTAAATTTTCTAACTTTATTTCTTATGTAATTTCTACTACTATCAGAGAACATCTCTTTTTTAGTTATGATTAATATGGCTTCCATAGTTAGAGTTTGATTAGTTTTAAATTTAAATTTAGTACTATGATTGTATTTAATTGTTGACTGTTGGTTTAATTTTTTAAGTGAATTTAATGGTTTATGTTACTACACTGTTAAGTTTTTAATGTTCTCCACACGGTAATCTCTATTTTATTTTTTACTTCTCCTTACAACCTCTTTGTTTTCTAATCAATGATTACTAATTGACGTTTGGTTTTTTTTTTTTTTCCTTTATCTACTCTTTATTACTTTGTATTGGTTTTTTTCTATACCATCTCTCTCTCTCTCTCTCTCTCCCCATTGGCAACTTATTGTTTTCCAAAATTTGATGATGATTCTATGACATTAAATATGCATTATTAGTTTTTTTTTTTTTCATTTTTTTTAATTTAGTGTTTTAACTTGATTTGTTTTGTATTTCATTCTTCCTTTGATGCATTGGGTGTGAGAATGAGTGTTTCCCTAGCAATACTCCACTTAATGTGGACAATTTTATTTATTTAATTTAGGCAAAATATTATATTTAAAATTTTTTAAAATAAAAAAGGAGTGTAAACATAAATAATTTAATGATATATATGGGGGATGTGGCTGAATTTAAATGTTAAATAAAATGATATGAGAAAAAAAAAACATAACAATAAACACTAACCTATCCAAATAATTCTATGTAATATAATAATAGTACATTCTTATATACTTTTTTTAAATTATTTATAATGCAATATGATAATATTTAACAATCATGTCATAAAAAAATGAAAAACTTAAAACACAAAACTAAATCCCATCAACCAATATAGAGTTCTAAAGAATACAAAACTTTATCAAGCTAAAATAGAGATGCAAGAAAAATAAAAATAAAAATCCACCAAAAAATTAAGGGAGAAAGAGTGGGAAATAATCACTTTTTTGAGAGATAAAATTATGAAAAAAAATGGAAGAGTGAATGACAAATTTATACTAAGAAGATGATAATAAAAAAAATAAAAAATAAATAAAGGAAGATAAAAGGAAAGAGGAAGAGTGATATCAAGGTAGAATGTTTGGGGAGATGAAAAGGTAAAGAGAAGGAGAAAGGTTAGAGAAAGTGTAAATGTTAAAAAAATGAGTACAATTTGATGAGCACAATTTTCTTTTATTTAAATTTAGTAAAATATTACTTTTTTTTAAAAAATTTTTAAAACAAAAAGAGAGAGAAAATATAAATAATTTAATGATAAGGAGGATGTGGTTGAATTTCAATATTGAGTAAAATAGAAGATCAGAAAAAAAATAAGAAAAATTGAAAGATATAACAATAAACACTAAATTATGCAAATTATGCTATGTAATGGAATACTATTTTATTTTTATCAACTATCTTTAATCTTTTATAATGTAATCGGATAAAATTTAACAATCAAAGAGCAAAATAATAATAATTATAACTTAAAACACAAAACTAAATCGTATCAACCTAAATTAGAGTTCTTAAAAATACAAAAATTTATCAAACTAAAGTGGAGATGCAATAAAAAAAAAAAAATTCCACCAAAACATTTAGAGAGAGAGAGAGAGAGAGAGAGAGAGAGAGAGAACCATTTTGTGAGAGAAAACTATGCAATGAATGAAAAAAAGTAACAAATTTATAGTAAGAGGGAAGGGATAAGAAAAGACAAATAAAGGAAGATGAAGGAAAAAATGAATAGTAATATTAAAGTAGAGGGTAGTGGGGAGATGAAAAGGTAAGGGAGGAAAAAAGGTTGAAGAAAGTGTAAATATTTAAAAAATAAGTGAATGTAAAAAAAAAATTATAGGGAAATTTGAAATAAAAAAGAAATATATATTGATGTTAAAACCGACAAAGATGAATATGTAAAGTCAATAATTTATATATATATATATATATTGTAAAAAAATAGGAATAAGTAATAAATAATAATTATGTGGCGAATGACGTGACGATGAGGTGGCACAATAGGAGTTTAGCAATAATAAATGCCATGCTTCAGCTTTTAGTAATATATAGAATATAGATAGGCAGAATTCATAAATCATGAAAAAATTAAATAAAATGCGATGAAACTTGATATATTTTTCAAGCGTAGAAGTTGATAAAAGAAAAAATGAAAAAGAACTTAATATATTTTGTTATTATACTCATAATCATTTCTTTGAATCCAAAGATGGCGTACTGAAGCAGCCAAGGAGAATTTTCAAATGCTTCTTACACAAATTCCATTTGACTTCTACAGAAAACATACATGAGCACCATTGTACCCCATTTTACAAGCCTTTCTTGGGAGGGTAACCTGTCCTACACTGCTAGACAAAATATGAAGGACTTGTTGGGAAAAGCTGCTTTGTAACATACTAGTTTCGACCATTCAATGAGACATACATGTCTCTTATTTAATTCTACTCCGAATTGCAATCTGTCCTTCACTGCTAGCCAAAGACAGTATTAAGGAATGCTTAGAAGCAGATGCTTTAGACCATAACACTTTCCACCATTCAGTTGTATCCATCTTGTTTCTTATTTCACTTTAGGTTGAAATCCATGTGACTTTTCCATATTTAGATGAAATCCGGTCCATTGAGTTGTCTTAGCTAATTTTATTTGATGAAAATAAGTTTGTAGGGTACTATCTTTTGATCTAATAGGTTTCCAAGGCTACTGCATTTCTTTCAGAATACTGGATACTTTTGCAAACTCAGAAATTGCAATATCATACACCACCTTTTGGACAAAGTTGGGGATCAAAACACCTTCAGGGTGTCAATTATCATGCCACATGGATAATTTTTTCACCCTTTCAACTAAAAGCTTAATGAATGGCCCAACCAATTCCCTGACATTTTAACATTTTCTCCAGCCCCATCAAAGTTCTTCAAGCCTGCTGAGCTTTCATAACCCATAAGCACTTACCTCTTAGAAAAGTGCATTTTAACCAAATGGGATTTCCTGTCAATGATAAATAGAAAATTGTAAGCTTCAATTTTTCCTCTTATTTTCCTCTGTTTCATTCTTTTATTTTAGTGTGTTTCTCAGTTTTATTAAATTAGGCTTTTGTGTGAGAATTCCTAATTGGACAAAAATGGTTACTAGCATTATTAATTGCTTGTTTTATGACAGAGACGAGGCATAGCACATATTTAGATAGTGCTGACTCCCCTTTACCATACTTAGAAGACTCTCCAAGTAGAAGGGACCTCGATGGAACTAGAAGAAATTCAAATTTGCCATTATTTGATCTAAGAACCATTATTGCAGCTACAGATAACTTCTCTATTGCTAACAAGCTTGGCCAAGGTGGTTTTGGCCCAGTTTATAAGGTAGTCTCATGGAACGAGTCCCAGAATTTGCATAATCTCATTTCAAATGTGTTTATGCATCATAAATTCCATCATGAATGTTTACGTGTACTCATTGAGTATGAATTTGTTGTATGCAATTGGGCGTCCCCAAATAATTTACGAAGTTGAGTTTCTTTCAACAATTGTGCACTATGATAATGATATTTGGACTTTAATTGCAGGGTTTACTACAAAATGGAATGATAATAGCAGTAAAAAGACTATCAAAATGCTCTGGACAAGGAATGGAACAATTCAAAACAGAAGTTGCACTAATTGCTAAACTCCAACATAGAAACCTTGTGAGAATTTTAGGTTGTTGCATTCACAAAGAAGAGAAGATGTTGATCTACGAGTACTTGCCAAATAAAAGCTTGGACTCTTTCATTTTTGGTATGTCTTCTTTTTCACATTAACCTCACTCATCATCACTAGAAAACGATCTTCCCATTACAAACATATTAGTTCCAAGTAGCAAGATTTTATACGTAAGTAAAAAAGCACAAATGCAATGCAATCTAATCCAAGTTTTCATTTCTTCATTTAGATGAAACAAAAAGGTCATGTTTAGATTGGGGAAAGCGATTTGAGATTATTTGTGGAATTGCTCGAGGGATCTTATATCTTCATCAAGACTCAAGATTAAGAATTATCCATAGAGATTTAAAGGCTAGCAATGTTCTACTGGACAATGCATTGAATCCAAAAATTTCAGATTTTGGTATGGCAAGAATTGTTGGAGGGGACCAAATTGAAGCTAATACAAATTGCGTTGTTGGAACATAGTAAGTGTGGTAGAAAACAAAGATATACTTTTTTAACCGATTACTAGACTACCATTTTTACATCTTAGCAGAGTCCAAATTACAGGCCTTTGTAAGAAAAACAAAATTTTAAGGATATCTCTATAATTCATTTTTATATTGTGTTACTTCAAATTTTACATGTATGTTAGTGCCCAAAGGGCTATTTTCAATCATTTTACGTTGAGGTTCAATACCTTCCTTTTCATTGTGCTATGACAGTGGTTATATGTCACCTGAGTATGCAATGCAAGGACTATTTTCAATAAAGTCTGATGTATATAGCTTTGGGGTATTGCTGCTAGAGATCATTACTGGCAAAAAGAACAGTACTTATCATCATGATGGCCCTTCCTCAAATTTGATTGGACATGTAAGTACACGTGCAAACAATGACTACAAAATTAAGCCTATATTGTTGAGCGTAATATGATTAATATCTTGTCTTAGGTTTGGGACCTTTGGAGAGAAGACAATTCCTTGAAAATGGTCGACCCATTACTAGATGAGACATATCCTGCTAATGAAGTTTCAAGATGCATTCAAATTGGGCTTTTGTGTGTGCAAGAGCATGCAATAGACCGGCCAACCATGTCAAGTGTTGTTTTCATGTTGGGTAATGACACACATCTTCCTTCTCCAAAACAACCTGCATTTATTTTGAAGGGTACTTACACTATAACAAATAGATCAACAAGTTCAGCATCTAATTCAGTAAATGAAATAACACTTTCTACAATTGACGGTCGTTAAAACCCCAAACTATTTGTAGCAAGTTTACTAATATTCCCTTACAACCTAAGATTGAGTTACCATAAGTCTACTCTACGTTACAATTTTTTTTTTTTTTTTTTTGGTATGAACAATTGAACATAATGTATGCATTGTAAAATTATTACAAAAAAGAAGATATATAATAATACACAAACTATTATTGTCCAGAACTTGTGATGAAATCACTACCATCTCCTTTAGCTATTTCTTTCAAGTGGTTTCTGAAATTAATATACAGAAAGTTAACTGTGTATATATGTTCTGTGGAGATAACTTCATGGGTTTTCAGAACAAGGTATCGAAAGTTACAAAGATCTTTTCTTTTGGTGTGAAATTTACTAAGTTTAACCATGAAGATTTAAAAGAGGAACGCTAAATGCATAATTCTGGAATTTAATTTGGATTTTAGGGTGTTTTACTATTGATATGCTTGGGTATGGCTAATATGTAACTGAAGAGAACACTTCAAACCAAGGCAATATTACCAAATAAGTTAGAACAACAGTTTATAACTTTGATGGTAGATCTTCTTGTATAGCAAGGAGAAGTGTGAAGAAATGGGTGACAAAAAGTCGTAACCATTTCCTCCTTTTTGCTAAAATTTGGCCCAATTCTACTTTTGTGGTCATTTATATTTGTGAAGGTGCCTTATTGAGAGTGTGTCATTCTCTCCTTGAAGTCACTTGAAAAAAATAAAAAGAGCAAACTAGTTTTCACAACATCAACATCATCTGTAACAAATTAATGTTATATAGCAGGACAAAAGTGATGAATAAAATTGTAGAAAATCCTTTTATGTTAGACATCTACAAATTTTAAACAATTTCAACTTGTTAACCTAGTACTTATAGGTTTGCATTTTTTTTTTTTTTTTTGGGTGAAGTGGGCATGGGCTTGGAAAAATTTTAAGAAAAAGAGAAGATAGCCATTGAGAACATTTTTATACTTTTTTGGATGGTATAATGAAACTATATATAATTACTTTGCACCTTGCATAAAATTTGGACGTTCCAGACGTGCAAAATATTCGAAAAGTGTTAGAAAATGTGAGACAAATAGCTATTATATCACATTATAATAAGAAATTATTAAAAAGACTTTACAAACCTAATTGGAAAATCATCCTATTCAAACCATTATTGTCCTTTCTTTCTCATACTTTAAACATTGTTTCCTATACTTCTAGATTTTGGTAAGGCTAGAATCATTGAAGTTGATCAAATTGAAGCAAATACAAAATTGCCTCACTGGAACATTGTTAGTGTGCTAGAAAAAAAAGTTATATTTATACTTTCCAAGCAATTACTTGCTACCAATTTTATATCTAAGAACAGTACAAGCTACAAGCCTTTGTAAGAAAAAATATAAAGGATATTTTTTGTTGATTTTTTCATCTTATTTTACTTCAATTGCTACAAGTTCTTAAACCCTTAAATTCTGTTGTAGGCATATCAAACTCTCAGCATGCTCTCTCTCTCTCTCTCTCTCTAGCATACACACAAGGAAAAAAAAAAAAAAAAAACTCCTTGATAGGGTCACTTCATTTTAATTTTTTTTAATTTTTTTATGTATAAAAATCATATCATGTATGGATTTAAACCACCCAAAAAATTATAGAATTGAAGTAATTTTATAAATTTTTACTTAAAGTAGAGAAATAATGTAATTTATATCTTTTCCTTATCTGTTGGTAAATAGTATTACATATGTAACAACACACCTTAACAAATACTATCAATAAAAGTAATGAAGTTTGAAATATTTGTGTACAAGTATAATATGCAAAATGTTTGATATATGTTTAATTATAGAAAACATGTATTTTTCAATGTATTTTTGAATGGTTTTAGACCCCTTAAAACAATCAGATTGGTTAGCCTAGATTAATTAGCCAAGTTGTTACTTAGTCAAATTATGCAATTCTAGGTTAAAGCAATCAAATAATCATATCAAGATATAAAGCAGCGGAAAATAAATGAACACAAAATATGATGACCCAGGAAACCACACGGTAAAAACCTGGGGAGGATTTGACCTAGTTATCCTCAAGGTAAAAAGCATATCCACTAGAAAGAATTGAAGTTCAAACAAAAGGACTACAAGCTCCCCGCTCGACTTCCTAATGCTACCCACCAGTAGAACTTACTGATACGACCACGTGCAAGCTCCGAATCCACGGACTCCTTCTTTCTTTGGCCTTTGCAAAACACAAACACCCACGTTTGTGACTTTGAGATCCCACTCAAAGGTTTATCAACACAAACTCTTTTGTTTGTGACTCCAAGACCACCCTTGAAGGTTTAGATCATCAACACCTTTGATGACTAGAGAAGGCAACAACTTCTACAATACCGGATCTTGAGATTCTTCAGGGAATAGCACCGGTAGAAAATATAAGAGAGCTTTTGGGTACAAAACCCTAAAAATTCAAAGAGGCAAAGAGGCACTCTAATCTCTCTAAAAAGCTCTAAAAACCCTACCTAGGGTTAGCTTATGATGTCTTTTAAATACTGGAAAAAACGGCTCGTGATTTGGGCTTCAAACGAATAAGTTATGGCCTTTTTACGTTTGCTGATTTTCCTGATACGCGATTTTCGATCGATCGAAAATTAGATTGGATCGATCGAACCAACCAGCTTGTAACTCATTTGTTTTTATCCTGAAGTTGAAGTTTTTGTCTTGGGTTCAATGTAGACCATTCTAAACTAATGAGACTTAGTTTTTGTCATGTTTTGTCATGTTTTGCCAACATTACAAACTCAAAACCTAACAATTTTTGTTTGACATGATATATTGGATATATATATATATATTAAAGGTACTTTAATAAAACACAACAAAGGATATGTTATTATTTATTTATCACCATTGGTTTATCACTTGAACCTTAGTGGTTGACTATTCAGTTAAACAATCACTTTTTAGATGAACCTAATAATAATTATTCCACCACCACAACTTTTGCAATAAACGATGAAGTAGACTAAAAATTTTATTACTTTATTATCGAAGTAGATAGATAATGGAGACAGTGATATAAAACACAACAAATGATATATAATTATTTATTTATTATCATTGATTTATCTCTTGAACCTGGTTGATTTTTGGTGGCTCTAGGAATTTTTTCCTGAGTGGTCATTAAAAAACTTAAATTTAAAAAATTTAATAAAAATAAAACTTGAATATATTAAATCACCAAAAAAAAAAAAAAAAAAAAACTCACAATTACATAAAGTTTTAAAATTTCCTTCACAAGTTTTCCTATTTTGAAATCGTTGTATGATTTAATAGCTTCACCATCAATGTTATCAACTATGGCTTTTTTAATATATATAATTAAGCAATCATTAAACTGCTGATCTCCTTTTCAATTACCAACGTATTGCCTAAATAAGTAACAACATAAACAAAATGCATTACCTTTTTGAAAAAATGTTTCACATAAATTTAACAAATTCAACTAAAGACTAAAGAAAACACTAACAAACTAGCTATTTGAAAAGTGTGCCTTTTTTTTTTTTTTTAAAAAAAAAGCAATTTTAAAATATGCCATTTGAAAACACAATTTAAAAAATCACAATTAAACGTTTGATTTGGGCTTTTAGGCTAATTTGTTTTTTTGGGCAATTTTTGAAAGTGCTATGTCGAAAACAATTTTACAACACTTACACAACAAAGCCTAAGTGGTAAGTTTTTACTAGCTAGTCCTAATTTGAACATATCACTGAAATTATTTTTTGTCCACGAAAAACAACCTGCTGCTTAGAATTTATTGAGAAAGTGTTGCAAAAATGTTGTGAACATAGCATTTCTTGCAATTTTTTTGTTTAACATTCAACGAACCAAAATTTTGGAGAAGTTGAATTTAATTTTTAATGGGCTCAAATTTTTATTTAAGGTGTTCAAGTTTTTTTAGAGTGGTCAAGGATTTTTTTTTTTTTTTTTTAAAGAGCAGTCAACAACCCATATTAATTTAAAATTCAATTTTTTAAGGTATTTTTTTTTTTTTTTAAATTTCAAGTTAGGGTGGTCACATTTGGCACCTGCCTCGACTGCTTGTAATAAACAATCACTATTTAAAGAACCCAATTTACCACTGCGCACTCTTGGCATAATGGTCACTCCATAATTATAAATGTTGGTAGGGTGAATGGTCACTCCACAATTATAAATGTTAGTGAGGTGTAGGGGGCAAAAGACAGAGTTCGTGTTTTCAAGAGAGAGTTTCACACATATATATTTAAATTAGACTAGAGTAGAATTTCTATCTTGTATAAAAATAAATAATTAAATAAATCCAATAATTTTTCTTCATTAGACAATTTACATCTGATTTCTAGGGTGAAAAATTGTTTACGTAGACTTAAATTAAAGTTGCCAAAGAATACTAGAGTTTTTGTCAGGTATCTTTCACTAATTAATACCGTGGATACATAAAAATGCACAGTTTTATGCCACAACTCACCACGTGACGAGTTGTGATTGGTGAATGTGTGATTGAGGGAACACACTTCCACCACTCACAACTCGCCAAGTGGTAAGTTGTGGCACAAAATTGTGCATTTTTATGGGTCTCTAACATGACTCATCTTTCACTAATGTGAACGGGTTTTCAAGGTAAACGTGATTAAGCGTGTGGGTCCTTGACAAGTTGACAATAGCTTGCAAATGTGGAATAACTCATTTAATTTTATTTTTAAAAGAAGAAGAACTGATTTTTTTTTATATGGCTATCAAGCTCTCTATACTGGTCAGTCAGCCACAGCCCACAAATCCTATGACTATACTCTTCGTTTGAAAAAAATACTAAATCTTGCTAAAGGGAATACATTCTTCCTTCTTCTCTCCCTTCTACATTTCACTTGACACCATAACACCAGACCAATCCCTCAAGGATGGTCAACTTCTACTCTCAAACCAAAAAACCTTTGCACTTGGGTTTTTCAACCCCGACAGTTCTAGTCACTGCTACATTGGAATTTGGTATAACCAAACTACTGCATAAACCGTTGTGTGGGTTGCAAACAGAGACACTTCTCTCAATGATACATCCGGAGTCCTCTCTATCAACGGTAAGGGAAAACTTGTACTCCACACCCAAAACCAAACCATTCCTATTTGGTCCACCAATGTTTCTTTTTCTATCCTGTCCAGAAATCTTGTTTTGGTTCGACAAGATAGCCAGCGTGTTACATGGCAAAGTTTTGAGTATCCCACCAATTCTTTGCTTCAATTTACGAAACTTGGGTTGGACCGGCGGACTGGGCTGAACCAGTTCCTAACATCTTGGAAGTCCAAAGATGACCTACGAATTGGCAACTACTCATATCAAATGGTTCCTTTATACATGGGTCAAACACTATATGGTGTGCTGGATCTTGGACGGGCCTAAGATGGAGCGGTATACCCACAATGACATCGACTTACTTCAATGTTAGCTTTGTGAATAATCAAGATGAAACCACCATTATGTACAGTACATTTTCAAATTTAGCTAACCCCAAAGTTTTTGCTAAAATGGTGGTGGATGAATTAGGAATTATGCAATGACCCTTATGGCATAAGACTAGATGGGTCAAATATTGGTCCGCCCCACAAGAGTTATGCAATAAGTATTTGAATTGTAGCCCAAATAGTTATTGTGACCCATACAATGAGGTCATTTTTGAGTGCAAGTGTTTTCTTGGATTTGAACCAAAGTAATCTCGTGATTGCGTGAGGGAAAAGCAAGGAGTGTCCATGTGCAACAATGGAGAAGGGTTCGTGAAGTTGGCACATATGAAGGAACCGGATACTTTAATAGCACATGCAAACATAAGTTTAAGTATGAAAGAGTGTGAGAAAAATTGTTTGAGGAATTGTTCTTGTATGGCTTACGCAAGTGCAAATGAGAGTGAGGGAGGGATTGGTTGCTTGACATGGCAAGGGGAGTTGGTGGACGCAAGAACATATCCTGATCTAGGACAAGATTTATACATACGTGTGGATGCAGTTGTATTTGATACTCTTTCATCTTTTATCTTTAAAATTTTGGAAAAATATTTTACGAAAATACATAGTGACTTCTCTCATCCCATTTGGTGGCTAGGTCACCGGTTCGGTGAGCTAGGCAAACGATGTCGGTACTTCGGTGGTTGGAGCCACCGCTCAGAGGATCGATGCCAACATTCTGGTGGCCAAAGCCATCACTCTGACAGCAAATGCTAGCAGTCTTGTCACTAAAGCAGCGTGTCAGAGGTTCAATAACCAAAGCCACCATTCCAGTGACCAAAGACACTGCTCTAGTAGTAGTTGCCTAATCTTGGTTTTTTGCTTGAAAAAAATTATTTGCCATACTAAACACCTAAAAATCATTTTTTTTTTTACTTAAAAAAAAAATAGAGCATTAGTGAAGATTCATGTCTATTGTATTATTTTAGTCCGAAGTTTATACAGAATACTAATCCAACATATAATTTTCCCCATGATATTTACTTTAAATTTGATTTAGGTCAAAATATTGAAAAATGGTTTTCTCCATTTAAAATAGATCCATTTCAAATTAGATAGTACAAATCTAAATGAGTATTACGTTCCATGTGGGAAAGAATTTATATATGGTTTTGTTAAATTATCTAAAAATAACAAAATTTTCACATTATCTACCTTATCTATTTCATAATAGTTCAAAACTCATAAAATGTGTGGAGAAGAAAAAATTATTTAAGAGTTGTATACACCTAATAACTCAAGATTTATACAATTATATTCATCACTCGTAGTTGGTCCTCCTACTATGTAATCCTTGTTTTTTTTGTTTTTTTGTTTTTTTTTTTTTATTGTTACAATAATGGGGGAGGGAAGATTTGAATTATGATTCTACTTATATTAATAAGAAACACTCTTGTTGTTTGACATTGTTGTTAGGTTTGCAATTTTTGTTTTTTGTTTCTTCTTTTAACATATTTTCGGCCTTAAAAAAAGAGAATCACGAATGGCACTTGACATTGTTGTGAAAACATGTTTGCTTTTTTTTGTTTTGTTCTTTTGATATGTTGGACCCCAAAAAGAGAATCACATTTTCTCCCTTTTCAAAAAAAAAAAAATAAATAAATAAATAAAATCACATGTTCTCCTAAAACCCATTGTTTCATCCCTACTCTCATTTTCCTGTAAAATTGCATCAATAATAACAATTTATGTTCAATCAGCTTCTCAAATTTATGATGTCATCTGAATAATTTTGTTTTTCTCAACTCAATATGCTAAGAAAAATGGTCTTACTTAGAAAAAGAGGATGCTGGAAATTTTGGGAGTTTTTGTTGCTTTAATGTTTCTTCTTGTAGTCCTAGTTGTGTTTTGTTTTGTAACCGAGAAGAAGAAAGGTAAGGAAGTTTAGAGCAATTTTTTTTTTTAAAACCTATTTCTACATTTCTAAGGCCAGTGAACAAATGTTCCCAAGATTACTCCAACACGATGTTTCAGGGTTTATAAAAAAATAGGTAGCATTCATAGATCATGAAAAAATTGAATAAAATGGGATGGAACTTGATTTATTTTTCAAGCGTAGAAGTTGATAAAAGAAAAATGAAAAAGAACTTGATATATTTTGTTATTATACTCATAATCATTTCTTTGGATCCAATTATGGTATATTGAAGCAGCCAAGGAGAATTTTCAAATGCTTCTTACACAAATGTCAAATTCATAAGAAAGAACACTCGAAGACAACATTGTCACAAATTCCATTTGACTTCTACATAAAACATACATGAGCACCATTGTACCCATTTTACAAGCCTTTCTTGGGAGGGCAACCTGTCCTTCACTGCTAGCCAAAATATGAAGGACTTGTTGGGAAAACCTGCTTTAGACCATACTAGTTTCTACCATTCATCGAGACATACATGTTTCTTATTTAATTCTACTCTGAATTGCAATTTGTCATTTGCTGCCAGCCAAAGACAGAGTGTTAAGGAATGCTTAGAAGCAACTGCTTTAGACCATACCACTTTCCACCATTCAGTTGTATCCATCTTGTTTCTTACTTCACTTTAGGTTGAAATCCATGTGACTTTTCCATATTTAGATGAAATCTGGTGCATTGAGTTGTCCTAGCTAATTTTAATTGATGAAAATAAGCTTGTAGGGTAGTATCTTTTGATCTAATAGGTTTCCAAGGCTACTACATTTCTTTCAGAATATTGGATACTTTTGTAAACTCAAAAATTGCAGTATCATACACCACCTTTTGGAAAATGTTGGGGATCAAAACACCTTTAGGGTGTCAATTATCATGCCATATGGATAATTTTTTCACCCTTTCAACTAAAAGCTTGATGAATGGCCCAACCAATTCCTTGACATTTTAACATTTTCTCCAGCCCCATTAGTAGGCCTAAGGAACTTTCATCACCCACAAGCACTTACCTTTTAGAAAAGTGCATTTTAACCAAATGGGATTTCCTGTCAATGATAAATAGAAAATTGTAAACTTCAATTTTTCCTCTTGTTTTCCTCTGTTTCATTCTTTTATTTTAGTGTGCTTTCAGTTTTATTAAATTAGGCTTTTGTGTGAGAGTTCCTAATTGGACAAAAATGGTTACTAGCATTATTAATTACTTGTTTTATGACAAAGACAAGGCATAGCACATATTCACTTAATGCTAACTCCACTTTACCATACTTAGAAGACTCTCCAAGTAGAAGGGACCTCGATGGAACTAGAAGAAATTCAAATTTGCCATTATTTGATCTAAGAACCATTATTGCAGCTACAGATAACTTCTCTATTGCTAACAAGCTTGGCCAAGGTGGTTTTGACCCAGTTTATAAGGTAGTCTCATTCAACGAGTCCCAGAATTTGCATAATTTCATTTCAAGTGTGTTTATGCATCATAAATTCCATCATGAATGTTTACGGGTACTCATTGAGTATGAATTTGTTGTGTGCAATTGGGCTTCCCCAAATAATTCATCAAGTTGTGTTTCTTTCAACAATTGTGCACTATGACAATGATATTTGGACTTTAATTGCAGGGTTTGCTACAAAATGGAATGGAAATAGTAGTAAAAAGAGTATCAAAATGCTCTGGACAAGGAATAGAACAATTTAAAACAGAAGTTGCACTAATTGCTAAACTCCAACATTGAAACCTTGTGAGAATTTTAGGTTGTTGCATTCACAAAGAAGAGAAGACGTTGATCTATGAGTACTTGCCAAATAAAAGCTTGGACTCTTTTATTTTTGGTATGTCTTCTTTTTCACATTAACCTCACTCATCATCACTAGAAAACAATCTTCCCATTACAAACATATCAGTTCCAAGTAGCAAGATTTTATACGTAAGTAAAAAAGCACGGATGCAATGCAATCTAATCCAAGTTCTCATTTCTTCATTTATATGAAACAAAATGGTCATGTTTAGATTGGGGAAAGTGATTTGAAATTATTTGCGGAATTGCTCGAGGGATCTTATATCTTCATCAAGACTCAAGATTAAGAATTATCCATAGAGATTTAAAGGCCAGCAATTTGAAACATAGCGATTTTAAAATATGCCATTTGAAACACAATTTAAAAAATCACAATTAAACGTTTGATTTGGGCTTTTAGGCTAATTTGTTTGTTTGGGTAATTTTTGAAAGTGTTATGTCACAACATTTTTGCAACACTTACACAACAAAACTGTTTTTACTAGCTAGTTCTAATTTGAAAATATCACTGAAATTATTTTTTTGTTCACTATTAACAACCTAATAACAACTTGCTACATAGAATTTACAGTGAAAGTGTTGCGAAAATGTTGTGAACATAACATTTTTTGCAATTTTTTGGTTCAACATTCAATGGACCAAAATTTTTGAGAAGTTGAAATTAATTCTTAATGGGCTTAAATTGTTATTTAAGGTGTTCAAGTTTTTTTAGGGTGGTCAAGTCTTTTTTTCTAGAGCGGTCAACAATCCATATTAATTTAAAATTCAATTTTTAAGGTATTAAAAAAAAAAATTTCAAGTTAGGTGGTCACATTTAGCACCTCCCTTGAGTGTTCAGCTATTAGCAATAAACAACCACTATTTAAAGAACCCAACAATTACCACTGTGTACCTTTGATGCAATGATTACTCCACAAGTATAAATGTTTGTGGGGTGTGGAGGGAAAGAGCCAGAGTTCAAGTTTTCAGGTGCACCCTTGACGCAATGATTACTCCGCAAGTATAAATATTTGTGGGACAATGATTACTCCACAAGTATAAATGTTTGTGGGGTGTGGAGGGCAAGAGCCAGAGTTTAGGTTTTCAGAAGGGAACTTCACACATATATACTTAGAGTAAGTTAGAATAGAATTTCTATCTTGTATAAAAATAAATAAACCCAATAATTTTTCTTCATTAGTCAATATACATCCGAGTTTTAGGGTCAAAAATTGTTTACGTAGACTTAAATTAAAGTTGCCAAAGAAGACTAAAGCTTTAACCATCTTTCACGTAGTAATACTATGGACACATAAAAATGCACTATTTTTTATCACAACTCGCCACGTAGTGAGTTGTGAGTTGTGATTAGTGGATGTGTGATTGTAGGCCATGTAGGGGCACACTTCTACCACTCATAACTCGCTACGTGACGAGTTGTAGCATAAAATTGTGTATTTTTATGTCACCATAGCATGACTTGTCTTTCACTAACGTGAATGGGTTTTCAAGGTAAATGTGATTTGAGTGTGTGGGTCCTTGACAAGTGGACGATAGCTTGCATATGTCAAATAACTCATTTAATTTTATTTTTAAACGAAGAACAACTGACTTTTTTTTATATGGCTATCAAGCTCTCTGTAAAGTTGTGATTTACAACTATTTTGTGTTAGCTTTAATTCTGTACCAAATTTGATTGTAATTTTGTTCAATCTTATGTACCCTGTATTTTATGTGGGATTTCATTGTAAGGGTTGTGTGTGAGAGAAAGTGTGAAGACTCAAGACTTATTGAAGATCAAAGGAGTTTTCACGGGTAGCTCGCGAGAAGCCTTCCTGCGAAGTGAAGCCTTGTGCTCAACACATGACTAGAATGCGAAGAGTCATGACAAATGGTGACAGCTGATTTTCGCTAGTGTTTCGCGGGTAAGGCCTTCTTGTGAGATACCCACGAAACATTCTGTTTTGCTATTTTGTCAAATCTAATATACCAGGTTTCTACTCACACTATATATACCCACGAAACACTTACCACACTCATCCTGAGTGTAAAGTGAGGTTTTGTGTAGCTGGGAAGTATTGGAAGAAGTCATTTGTTTGGTGGATGCAATCAGACTGAATTGCATGATTCGGAGAGCTAGAGAAGATAAGGCTTTATTAAGTCAGTTGGTAGCAAGAGCTTAGAGGGCTCATGTACATGGGGTAGACTAGGCTTGGAGGGTCTTTTGTTATTCGTGTACTCCAATTCATTCTCTAATGGATCGATTTACCACTTGGAGGGTAGCAGAGAGGTTTTTCGCCGAATTCTTTGGTTTCCTCTTCGATAATACCTCGGCGTGTTATCTTGTGTTTGCATTCTTCTTCCCTACTCTTTTAGCTTTCATTTTATTGTTGATATGTGATGAATATGGCTTAGAGTAGTTATATTGTTTGCTCGCTTGCATTTACTCTATTCCGCACTTAGTTTAAGTTAGAGTAAAATCAACTGAGTTGTAATTTTAATTTGAGGGTCTAAACAGCTCTTGTGTTTTCACACAAATTCAAAATCTCAATTGGTATTAGAGCGGGTGCACTTGCTGTGGTTTTATTACCTAAGTGTGATCCTAGACCCTTTTTGAGATGGATCGATTTCAATCGCTTAATGCTCCTCCATACTTTGATGGGAGCAATTATGCTTTTTGGAAAGTCCGTATGAGGGCATTTCTATGTTCTATTGATGATAGTGTTTAGGACGCTGTCAAGATAGGATGGACTAGGTCGGAGGCCACCAAATCCACACCGGATAAGGTAGCTCTTGCGGCAGCTAATGCAAATAGCAAGACTTTAAATGCTATTTTCTATGATGTTTCTCCTGACGAATATCACAGGATCTCTCATGTTAAAATTGTGAAGGAGGCGTAGAAAATCTTAGAGACGACCTATGAAGGCACCAAAAAGGCGAAGGACACCAAGTTGCAAATGCTTACCACATGCTTCGAGGAGCTGAAGATGAGTGAAGACGAGTCATTCGACTCATTTTATGGAAAGCTAAATGAAGGACTCTAAGATTGTGAGGAAGATTCTACGATCATTTCCGGAGAGATTTCGTGCAAAGGTCACTGCCATTGAAGAGAGCAAAGACCTTAATGAGATTAAAATTCAAGAATTCATCGGTTCTCTTCAAACTTATGAGCTATCTCTACCATCTCAAAGGAAGAGCAAATCTCTTGCTCTCAAGATAGTTAATGAGAGATTGGAAGCTCAAGACTCCTCGGATGAGGATGAGGTTGAAAAGGATGTGGCGTACCTTGCTAAGAACTTTTGTAAGTTCCTAAAGTTCAAGAGAGATAGAAAGCCTTTTGAGAAGGACAAGAAAGTCTTATGAAGAAGGATTCAAGAGATTCTTCACCTTCTCAAATGGTCACATGCTTTGAGTGCAAAGGGCAAGGGCATGTGAAGAAAGAATGCCCCACGTATTTGAAAGCAAAGGGTAAAGTCTTTGCAACTACTCTTAGTGACTCGAATTGTTCAAATTTTGATTCGGAAGAAAGTTATGATGGAGAAGGAAATTACTCTGCATTTATGACCATTGCACTTGTGGACTCATAAAATGATTTAGGCCTTCTAGTGGAATAACTAGGTAAGCACACCGAAGTAGAGTCCATGGGAATTAGGGAAGAATTCGATGACGAAGATGAAGGAACCAAGGAATTGCAAGAATCTTATAATTCCCTTCTTGAGAAAACCAGAGAGTATGCTAGAGTGGCTAAGGCAGCCATCAGAAAAATGAAGAAAGCTAAACAAGACTACAAGAGCATACTTGTGAGGTACAAGGAAACGAAGTGTAAAGTTGAGGTGCTGAATGGAGAACTAACCGAGCCCTACTCCAAGATCAAGTTTCTTGAGCTTGAAGTGATTCAAGCTAATGCCAAAGTGGAGTGCGTTGCCTCCAAGAAACTTGACGAAGTGCTTGCATATCAAAAGCCTTTTTCTGACAAAAGCGGCTTAGGATATTCCAGAGAAAGTAGCTTAAGTGCCAATGTGTCCAAGGAGATGAAATTTGTTAAAGCTAAGGAACCAATGGTAGCAACCCCAAGTGTTGAGAATGTAAAAGTGGAGAAGAAGCCAAATGAAATTGCTTGAAAGGTTTTAACAAAACCTCAAAATCCATTTGTGGCCAAACCCAAGGCTAAAGGGAAGTCTCTCTCAAAGCCTCAAAGAGGTCCTTAAGTTCAATACTTTTGGCACCATTGTGGAGTTTGAGGACACACAAGACCTAACTGCTATAAGCTTCACACATTGAAGAAAGTGAATTCTCAAAGGCTAAAAGGACAAGGAAAGGGGAATTGGAACGCCAAGTAGTCAAAAGGGCGAGATGCTGATTCCGATTTTGGTGATGTGATGAAGATAATAGATACCATCACTTCTTGTTTGGCAAAATTCAGCCAAAGGTTTGAGAATCATAGCTCTAGTACCCAATCCTCTATGGATATCACCCCAAATGCACGTGCCGTGTGGGTGAGGAAAGGTACACATACATAAGCATTAGACCATATCCATGCATCAATTCTTCCTATATGTTGTGACTTTGATTGGTTGGTTGCTTTTGTTTCACATTTTAGCATGTTTCTTTTCAAGTTTGTTTTGTACTTGTTGTTTTTGTTGATCCTACTTTACATGTTCTATTTTTTAGTGTGGAAAAATTCAAAAACGCATAAAAATTGAAAATTCTGCAAAAGTTTGATTGCTTGTGTTCTGTATATCACATATAAGTTTGGCCTAATACCTTCATACTAATGGCGTAGTGCATTTTTGTGCTAAGCTTGTTATGTATGCACATCTATCTTTGTGGGAAAAATCTTGACATCTGTGTGTGACTATTGTAAATCGATCTTCAAGCTTATCATGAATGATTAGTCAATAGTCTTGATGGTTTTGATACATGCATAGACTTGTGTCTATATATCTTCCCACACATTTTTATGTTTTTGCTTTATAGCTAACAAATGTCAAATCTCAAAAAGAGATAATGAGTTGCAAAAGTCGTTGCACATACTAGTATTTGACTAGGAAAAAGGAAAAGCGACTTATATTGAAATGTATGGTGCCAAAAAGCCAAAGGCTTACTCACAAAATTGAAATATAATAAATTTCAGGCATCAATCTCAAAATGAGATGTAAAGATAAAAAATGATCAAATGTTATGAATTGTAAAGAAGTCAAATGAAAAGCTTCAAAGATATGTAATCATTTTCTTATGGGAGGTCATATATGTTCATTTCTGTAATTGAGATAGACCACTTGACTTAGTACTAGTTGTGTATGACTTGATTGAATTGATCATTGAAACTTCACTCTAGAGTAAGGACTATTCCACATTTGATACTCAGACACAACACACAAGACTTTTGTTCAGTGAATGCTTATTTCATTTATGTGTTTGTACATGCTCAAATGTGATGTGTATACTCAATTGCTTGTCGATCAAACTTAAAAAGATTTTTGAGTATTTTATATGTTTTTGAAAGTGTTTTTATGCTTTTGTGTTTTGAATTTTTGTTCAAATTGCATTCATGTTTTTCATCAAAAACTCCTTCAGAGGCATTTTCGCGAGGAGCTTGCGACTAAACTCCTCCTGGGAAAATGGGTTAAGGCAAAATATGAAAACACAAATTTCAAACAGAAACATTCGTGACTGTCTCGTGACTATTTCATGAGTAAAGTCTTCCTGTGGAAAGTTTTGTATTTTAGAGGCATTTTTCATGAGTAAGTTCACGAGAAGCTAACCCGCAAAAAATGCATTTTCAGTTTTTAAGGGCTGATGTAGATAGTTTTTCAAACTCAATTGTTTTCCCTCACTTCGCCTCCTTTAAGCCTCAAACAACCCAAAACTTAATTTCACTTAAAAACCTAACCAAATTTCAAGTGAAATCGTTTCAAAATCATTTCTAAGGTATGTTTATACAATCTTTTCTCTTTATTTCTTTAGATTATGCAGAAAATTCTAGGTTTTACTTGAATTGGGTTATTTTGAAAAAGGGTTATGGCATTTTAACATGTCTTTAGGCAGTATTCACTCATGTTCATGCATTGCTCACTTGTTAGTTTTATAGGTGCATACCATGTGTTTGATAAAATGCCCAAATGACATTTTGGTGTTGTTTTAGACTCCAATGAGTTCCAAACTTTGGGGATTACCTTGATTGGACTTGTTTATCATGTTTTGATTATTGATTGTGTTTTACACACTCTGACCCCAATGTGCTTAGTTGATGTCACGGAAGCCTAAAGAAAAGCACACACGATGCTCTTTTGATGGAACAGAAACTAAACTTTTATTTCCAGGTAGTAAACCTCAAATCCATGAGGGGTTTCTCGAATCCACGAGAGGTTCCTTGAATCCACAAGGTGATAAACTAGAATCCATCAGAAAAAGAATTTGACAAAAAATCTGTATTTTTTATTAATCTGAAAACTGAATTGCCTTTGGAGGCTACAATGCGTTTAAATAGTAAAAACAAAACCTAGGGCAACTAGAAACCCTAAGGCGGCTACGAAAGCATATAAAACCCTAATTTAACTAAACAACATTAAAAACACCTAAAAACAAGGAAATAAATGCCCTAAACCTAAAATAACAAAAATTACATAAAAATACCAAATATAAAAGATTACAGAAATTAATTAGAATATTTTGTCCTACATCAGACCCCTCCACTTGAAATAAACTCGTCCTCGAGTTCATTCTTGAAATCTAAAATCTTCCACTCCAAATAAACAAATACTTTGAATGTTTTAATAACTTGATCCGGTTCTGAAACTTGAATCTGTTATAAAGTGTATCATAAAATTTCTTCTTATCAATCTTCAATTTATTTGCAACATCAATCAACAAAGGGTTGATAGTAAAATTAAAATTTTCTACTCCAAGAAAATCAACATATTGTGTAGTCATCTTCAACAAATCAACTGAGACCTGAGGATTGTGAGTTGTGGACTCATCCTCATATTTGACCTCAATTGAATCTTCCACAACGTTCTCAATAATTACCATCTCTTCATTCCTGTCATTATTCACAATCAACTTAACCTTCGTTTCTTTGACCTCTTCTTCAAATTTTTGACAAGTGGTATTTTTAATCTTCAATTCAATAACTTGTAGCAAATCTTGATCTTTTTTAACCACTTCAAAATTTTCTTTAGAAATAGGCTGCTTCTTCTCAACCCTCAAACCCTTTCCTTTACTTGACACATGGACTTGGCTGTCATAATTTTGGTTTTGAATATATTTCTTTTCATATGAATATATAGATTTATAATCAACACTTATATAATCTAGTATATCATAATAGTCATTAGGAAACCATAAATCAATTAATACTCTTTTCATTCTTTGCCAAGAGCGAATTGGATGCTTACCTCGTCGCTTCCTATCAATTTGAATGTCTTCCCACCATTCTTCTGCTTCATTGTCTAATTTATTAGATGTAAGCCGCGCCTTTTCTTCATCACAAATCTTCCAAAAATTAAAATACTCTTCCAAATCAAGAAGCCAGTCAATAAAATCCATCTTACACATATCTCCGTCAAAGAATGGAATTTTCTTGTAGTTTGGAGTATGTCTTTGAATATATCGAACATTGTTGCTGCAAGATGATTTCCTAGCAAGAAGAGTAGCAATCTTTTGCTGGATTTCGCCTATAATTTTGTGACTCTTTTCACAAAATTGCTGATTCTCATCACGAAAATTAAGGAACTCAGCCCTAGTGAGGACTGGGTTGTTGACATCGTCACCTCCGTCATTGTTGTGGTGGTCACCGTCTCGCCGGTTAGCCATCAGACCAGGGTAAGTCAAGGCTCTGATACTAACTGATGTTGCGGAAGCCTAAAGAAAAGCACACACAATGCTTTCTTGATGGAACAGAAACTAAACTTTTATTTCCTGGTAGTAAACCTCGAATCCACGAGGGGTTTCTCGAATCCACGAGAGGTTCCTTGAATCCACGAGGTGATAAATTGGAATCCACCAGAAAAAGAATTTGACAAAAAATTTGTATTTTTTATTAATCTGAAAATTGAATTGCCTTTGGAGGCTACAATGCATTTAAATAGTAAAAACAAAACCTAGGGCAACTAGAAACCCTAAGGCGGCTACGAAAGCATATAAAACCCTAATTTAACTAAACAACATTAAAAACACCTAAAAACAAGGAAATAAATGCCCTAAACCTAAAATAACAAAAATTACATAAAAATACCAAATATAAAAGATTACAGAAATTAATTAGAATATTTTGCCCTACATCATTAGTCATGCCTTGCACATGCATCACATATGCACACCACATGCACACTTGATGCACACACTTGCACACTTGTCATGTTTTTGCATTTAAATCATGCTAGTTACATGTTATTAAATGTTTAGCACATATAACATGATTTTGTGACATTGTTTATGTTCTTTTTAGGACTTTGTGCTAGTTTTATGGACTAACTTGGTACTAATCAAGGTTGTGTTCTTGTTTTGTGTTTTTGCACTTGTTCCTTTGTATTTTGTGTTTGTTTTTGCAGATGTCTCCATTCAAGAAATCATATGTGAAAGGAAGTAATAGCAAAGGAAAAGAACCCGTGATTGATGTTGATAACTTTTCCCCAAAGTCAAAGAAGACTTGATCATCGATAGGATTTTATGATCCCGACAAGTTCAGATCATATGCTACATTTCAAGCCTATGAAAGCTATTTCAAAGATGCTCCTTTGTTGGTTGAAAGAGCTATTGACCAAGCGTCTCTCCTTGAGGCAAACATCCCTAAATGGTTTGCCTCCAAGGATTGGAAATACCTTCT
Organism: Quercus variabilis; assembly: GCA_030445155.1. Lineage (NCBI taxonomy): Eukaryota > Viridiplantae > Streptophyta > Magnoliopsida > Fagales > Fagaceae > Quercus > Quercus variabilis. The sequence goes on from CP129453.1 coordinate 47,166,016, forward strand.
TACAAACCTTGATGATACATACGAGAAAATGGTGAAAAAGTTCTATGCAAATGCCATTTTTGAAGGGGATGAGCTAAAATGTTGGGTTAGAAGAAAGAGTTTCACAGTGACACCTATCTACCTTGCTGATATCTTGCTCATCAACCAGCCAATATTTCCAAAGCCATCAGTATATGATGACTTGAATCTGGATGAGGAAGTGCTTCGAGAAACTTTAGGAGACAACTTGGAGTTTTCTTCCAATGGGAAATCAGTAAGTGTTGCATCCCTATCTCCCAAACTGAGGCTACTTATAACAATCATGTTTCACAACCTCTACCCTCTATCAAGCACCGGATACATGAATCTCGGTCGGGCTTTGTTTCTTCACAATTTGATTAGTGATGAAGAGATTGATGTTTGCTCTTAGATTTTCCACATCTTGAGTAAAACAGCTGAGAGGACCACTTCAAGGAACTGTCTTCCTTTTTGCTGCCTTATCTAAAAAATTTTGAAGCTCAAAGGCGTGCATTCTTTAGAAGATGAGTACCCGTATCCACAGCCAAGTCCAATCAACATCCACACTCTCAATGCTAGCATTGGTTACACTCGAAAGGGAGCTAAGCAAGAGAGTCATGCTCCTCACAGTAGTTCAAGCTCTAGCTTATAACCCTATGATGAGAAGTTAGACAACATTATGTCATCTATCCAAGACATCAGCACTAAGCTATTCGGACATGCAACTATCATGCACTCCCAACACATTTGGTTTGACACAAAGTTCACTTTCCAAACCCAACTGGACCAAATTCAATGAAAGCTAAAAGAAAATAAAGACTAGCCATTCCATGAAAAAAAGGGGGAGATGGTTGGTTCATGATAGGGGGAGTGAAATGATAGGGGGAGAAAAGAGCTAGATTGAAGGGGGAGCATTGGAGAAGAAGATCAAGAGAGCAAGCAAAGCCTAAAATTAGATTTTTGCTTCAGTACTTTGTTTTTGTATCCTGGCTTTGTAGTTTTTTTTAGTACTTTTATATTTTGTTACATTATCTTTAGTACTACACACTTGTGCACTTGTTGGCTCTCGTATCCTTAATGCAAATTACTTTTCTTGTTTTGTATTGGTTGTGTTGATAGGCCAAGAATGTATTGACTCATTGTGATAAATTAACCAATTAATTAGTCAAGTTAATTAATTAATTCAATTAACATGCAAAATGCGTAGTAGTACAAAAAAATCACCAACTAAGTTAATATGCAGCGGAAAATAAAGTTGACGGGTGATTTGTTTATGAATAGGGAAAACCACCAAGGTAAAATCCCACCGGGTAAATTTAAGGTCACCATTTCCGAGAATCCACTATTATCAAAACAAGCGGTTACAAGTAAAAGAATTCCAGTACCTTATACCAACCTACAGTTGAACTCTTACCCCAATACCCAATTGGACTTGTTTGTAGTGACAATCTCTCATTTTAATGCACGACTCCCAATACATGACTAACCAATCTGATGCGTGGATCCCAGTACGCGACTTACTCCTTTGCACGAATCTAAGTACATGACTAACTTTACAACAACCCTTTAATTGTTGTAGTTGATTTGCAGCAGCTTCATATAGAAACACCAATAAGATCTTCAATGTTGGTGTAAGAGACTTTACTTGGTTATAGAACCCAAAGGCGTGCAAGAAATGCAGCAAGAACTCTTTCTTCTATTGGAGGAGGCTAGGGTTTCAAAAAGAAAATCTTATGAAGCTTTCTAGGGTTAGGTTTTTCTTTTTCCACCTCTTTTAAATAAGAGCTTAATGGGCTCTCCTATTCCAAATAGGTTTACACAAACCTTGGATTTTCCTAGTCTAATAAGGATTATATAAACCCATAAACCTTGGGTTTTCCTAGTCCTATAAGGATTATATAAATCCATAAACAAATAGCCTTTTAGAATAAAATGTTGCTAGCTATAGTTTGAATCTTGTAAGCTTGATAGATCGAGACATGTGTCGAGCTTTAATGAATCTCGACAAATCGAGCTTTTGTCGAGGAGATATCAAGACCTGCAAATTGCACTTTTCTTAAGTAGTTCTTGAGTAATCTTTATGTCTTCAATTTAGCCACTTGTAATGATCATCTTGAACCTTCTTAGATTTATCCAAATACAAGTAAAGCGCGTTTTGTCAAAAGATATGCCAATTACATAAAAATATGTCCTTAACATGTGTGTTGGACTTGCAATTGATTTTTACATTGCTCTTAATTGCATTGCGTGTTTTGATGATCATTTACTAGCTAAATGATTATTGTAGTCATTCTTTTATGATTGCTCTTGTTTGATCAAGATATGCTTAATTGTTTATATATTGTTTATTACCTTGATCACTTTTGAAAGCTCGATTATGTGTTAAAACACAAGAGTTTGTTTAGACCCCCAAATAAAAATTACAACTAGAATGCTTTTACTCTAACTTAATTAAGTGCGGAAACAAGAGTAAATGAAATGCAAACAAATGATACTACTCTAGTGCATAAACATGAACAACAAACAACAAAAGTAAAGCACAAGAGTAAGGGAAGAGAGATGTAAACACAAGATAACACGATGATGTGTTATCGAAGAGGAAATTGAAGAACTCGGCAAAAAACCTCTCTTCCACCCTCCAAGCGGTAAATCGATCCACTACACAATAAGTTGGTATACACGAATAGCAAGAGACCCTCCAAGCCTAATCTACCAAATGTACCTAAGACCTCTAAGCTCCTACTCCAACAAGAATTTTCGGAACCGTGTCTTGTCTAGCTTTCTAGATCCCGCAATATGCCCGATTGCATCTGCCAAGCCTTCCAGCTTCTTTTGGCAAATTCCCAAAACTTTCCAAACTCCAAAACACTCTCTACACTCTGAAAATGTGTGGATTGTGTTTGGGTACAAATCTCCTCTCAAGGTATGACAATAGGAGAGGGAAAGAGAAGAGGCTAGAATGATTTCTTACTAAAGATAAGTAGCTCCCTCTCTAAAAGATGGGTGTGTGTTGTTGAAGACCTATCTAGGGTTTTTTTCTCTGAATGGCTTCCTTACAATTTGTGGGTAATGAGGGTGTATATAGTATGGGTGAAGGGTAAGAAAGTCACACTTAAAAATCCTCTAGGCAGGGAGTTTCGCGGGTATCTCGTGAGAAGGCCTTACCCACGAGACACTCGCGAAATCCTCCAGGCTAGCATGACTCTTCAGCTTCTAGCGTGTGCTTCTCACGTGGCTCATTCGCGGGTTAGCTTCTAGCGAGACACTCGTGAAATCCACTGATTCTTCATTTTATGCTTGATTCTTCACCAACTTAATACTAAACCCAATACAATAAAATTCCACAAGATACAAGGAATAAAATTAAAGCAATTACAACACTTTTTGTCATGGAATAAGCCAACACTAAAATATAGTTGTAAATCACAACTTTACAGCTTTTAACTTGCTCATACATACTGTGTATTCAACTTGTTATAAGCTTAATGAAAGTTTTGTTTGTGTGCGAGTGTTTCAGGATATAGGTGTATACGTGTAAGTGCTTCACAGCTTCTAGATTAGGTGTGAGTGAGTTTTGCCACTGTTCCTAAATTCATGTCTAAGTCTAGAGTTTGTTTTAGGGGTTTTGTCATGGAATAGCCAAAGGAGGAGATTGTAAAGTTGTGATTTACAACTATTTTGTGTTGGCTTTAATTCCATGCCAAATTTGATTGTAATTTTGTTCAATCTTATGTACCCTGTATTTTATGTGAAATTTCATTGTAAGGTGTAAGGTTGAATTTATTCAATCATATGTTGGCTTTATTCCGTGCTAAATTTGCTTGTAATTTAGCAATTAGATACCTTGTATTTAGGTGAGATTTATGTAAGGGTTGTGTGTAAGAGAGTGTGAAGAAAACTCAAAATGTGTGCACTTAAGAAGAGCCTCGTGACTAGCTCGTGATTGGCAAGTCGCCAAAGGTGAAGCATGTAGGGGAGCTGAAGGGTCACGGCCGTTGGAGCACTATAGGACAAAACTTCCAATTTGGCTAGGCAATTAGCTCGCAACTCAAACTCGCGACATGTTCTGGCCACAAGGTTGAGTCGCTAGAATGCCCTGTTTGGTTGAAACATGACTTTTCGCATTCCTCATACACACTACTATAAATACCCTTATACCCGCGAAATGTAGAGAGCTTCCAAAGAGAATTTTGAGAGAGAAACCCTAGAGAAAAATAAGATTGACTCACCTACAGTCTTCATCACTTGATTCTCCAAATTCCTCTACTCTCACCCTCTCCATTGACATATCCTTGAGAAGTACATTTGCCAAATCCTTATCTCACCATACCCATATTAGTGAAGAGGTGTTTTGGTGTTTGGGAAGCAGTTTAGAGGGGACCAATTCATTTGGTTGATGCAATGGGCTTATTGCGGGGTCCAGTAAGCTAGAGAAGACAAGGTTTGGCATAACCCTGTTGAAGCAAGAAGCTTGGAGGGCTTATGTGCACGAAGTAGATTAGACTTGGAGGGTCTTCAGCTATTCATGTATCCCAACTTCATTTTCTAGTGGATTATTGACGGTTTGGAAGGCAGCGGAGAGGTTTTTTACCGAGTACTTCGGTTTCCTCTTCGATAACACATCGCCATGTTATCTTTGTGTTTGCATCTCTCTTTCCTTTCTCTTTACCTTTTAATTGTTGTTGTGTTTGTGATTAATTATGGTTTAGTGTGTGTTACCAATTTGGCTATATTTCATATTCCGCACATATATTGTTTGATTATAAGCTTGTGTTGGGAATTTTGTATTTGGGGGTCTAAACTTTCATTGGTGTTTTATACACTATTTGAACTTTCAATTAGTATTAGAGCGAGTGCACTTGCTGTGATTAAATTATCTAAGTGCGATCCTAGACCCCTTTTGAGATGGATCGATCTCAATCTTTTAATGCTCCTCCATACTTTGACGGAAGCAACTATGCATTTTGGAAAGTCCGTATGAGGGCATTCCTATGTTCCATTGATGAAAGTTTTTGGGATGCTATAGATATAGGATGGACTAGGCTGGAGGCCGCCAAATCTAAATGGGATAAGGCAGCCCTTGTGGCAACTAACACTAATAACAAGACTTTAAATGCTATTTTCTATGGTATTTCTCCTGATGAGTTTCACATGATTTCTCATGTTACAATTGCCAAGGAGGCGTGGCAAATTTTGGAAACGACTTATGAGGGAACAAAAAAGGTGAAGGACATCAACTTGCAAATGCTTACTACATGCTTCGAAGAGCTGAAGATGGGTGAAGACGAGTCATTCAACACATTTTATGGGAAGCTAAATGAGGTGGTAATTGGGAAATTGAACTTGGGAGAAAAGACAGAGGACTCCAAGATTGTGAGAAAAATCTACGATCATTACTGGAGAGCTTCCGTGCAAAGGTTACTGCCATTGAAGAGAGTAAAGACCTTGATGAGATCAAAGTTCAAGAACTTATTGGCTCATTACAGACCTATGAGCTATCTCTACCATCACAAAGGAAGAGCAAATCCTTTGCACTAAAGACAATCAATGAAAGAGTGGAAGCTCAAGACTCATCAGATGAGGATGAGGTTGAAAAGGATGTGGCATATCTTGTTAAGAACTTTCGAAAGTTCTTGAAGTTCAAAAAGAATGGAAAGTTTATTAAGAAGGGAAAATTCCAAAATTCCTGGAATGAGAAAAAGGATTTCAAGAAGAAAGATGGGAAGGATTCTCAATCCTCTCAAGGAATCATGTGCTATAAATGCAACGATCATGGACATCTCAAGAAGGAATGTCCCAACTATTTGAGAGGGAAGGGTAAAGTGTATACCACTACTCTTAGTAACACAAACTCCTCTAATTCAGACTCAAAAGAAAGCTACGACGGAAAGGGAAACTACTCCGCATTTATGACCATTTCTCCTATATAATCTTCAGATGATTTGAATTTACTAGTGGAAGAGCGTGGAGAGCACACTGAAGTGGAGTCGATGGGGATAGTAGAGGAATCTGATGATGAGGAAGAAGAAGGAACAATGGGATTACAAGAATCCTATAATACTCTCATTGAGAAGACCGGTGAATATGCAAGAGTGGCTAAAGTAGCCATTAAGAAAATGAAGAGAGCAGAGCAAGATTACAAAAGTCTTCTAGTGCGGTACAAGAAGACTAAGTGTGAAGTTGAGACGCTGAACGGAAAGCTAACCGAAGCCTATTCAAAGATCAAGTTTCTTAAGGTTGAGGTGATTCAAGCCAATGCTAAAGTAGAGCAGGTTTCCTCCAAAAGGCTTGATGATGTGTTTGCACATCAGAAGCCCTTTTTTGACAAAAGCAGCTTAGGATACACCGGAGAGGCTAGTTTAAGCACCATTATGTCTAAGGAGATGAAGTTTGTAAAAGCCAAGGAACTAGTGGTAGCAATTCCATCTGTTAAGAAAGTGAAGTTTGAGAAAAAGCCAAAAGTGATTGCTCAACGGGTTTTAACAAAGCCTCCAAACCTAGCAGTAGCTAAAATTAAAGCTAAAGGAAAATCTCTTTCGAAGTCACAAAGGGGACTGCAAACTCAACACTTTTGACAACATTGTGGAATCTGAGGTCACACTAGACCCAATTGCCACAAGCTTCGGGCATTAAAGAATGGCAACTCTCAAAGGCTAAGTGGAAAAAAAAATGGCAAAGGGAACCTTAAGCAATCGAAAGGGGGAGAAGCTGAATCTAATATTGGGGATATATTGAAGATGATAGACACCATCACTTCTTGTTTGGCAAACTTCACTCTAAGGTTTGAAAATCGTAACTCAAGTATCCAATCCTCTAAGGATGTCTCCCCAAAAGCACGTGCCGTGTGGGTGAAGAAGGGTACATATGCATAACCATTTGAACATGTCCATGCATCAATTCTTCCTATATGTTGTGACTTTGCTTGGCTGTTTTTCTTTGTAATCATTCTGGCATGTTTTGACAAATTTTTGTTTGTTTTTCTTCCTTGCTTTGAATGTTATTTTTTATTAATCTTTTCTTGTTTTTTGTTTCAAAAATACAGAAACACATAAAAAGTGGAAAATCCAAAAAGTTTGATTGGCATTATTATGTTTTGTCACACGCATGTTTTGCCTTGTACCTTCGTACAAATGGCTTTGTTCATTTATGAGCGTAGCTTGTTCTTTATGCACTCATATCATTGTGGGAAAAATCTTGACATCTATGTGGCTGTTGTAAATAGATCTTCAACCTTGTCATGAATGATTAGTTAATGGTTTTGTTGATCTTGAGACTTGCATAGACTTGTGCCTATATATCTTCCCACTCTTTTATTTTTTATTTTTTTGCTTAAAGAGCTCAACTAAAGTAAATCTCAAATTTAAAAAAGATAATGAGCTGCAAAAGTCGTTGCACATACTAGTATTTGACTAGGAAAAAGGAAGAGCGATTTATATGAAAATGTATGATGCCCAAAAAACTAAAAGTTTGTTCATCAAATTGAAATATCAAAAATTTCAGGCATCGATCTCAAAATGAGATGTATTGTTCAAAATGAGATTTATTGTTCAAGAATGATCAATTGATATGAATTGTAAGAAGCCAAAAAAAAAGCTTTAAACTTATGTCTTCAAGTTTTGTGGGAGGTCATATATGCATACTTCTATAATGGAGATAGGTCACTCTTCCTAGTGCTAATTGTGTATATCTTGGTTGAATTGATCATTAAACCTTCACATTAGACTAAGGACTATCTCATCTTTGGTACCCATTTACATCACACATGTCTATGTTCAATGAATGCCTTATTCATTTGTGTGATTGTACTTGTTTAAATGGGTTGCACTTACTCAATCATATGTTGGTATAAGGTACTAGGATTCTGTTACTTATAACCGCTTGTTTTAATTGTAGTGGATTTTCGGGAGTGGTGACTTTAAAATCACCCGATGGGGTTTTTGTCGTGTAGGTTTTCCCCATTTGTAAACAAATCACCGTGTCAATTTATTTTTCACTGCATACTTTAGATAATTGGTGATTTGTTTGTGCTACCATGCACTTTGCATGTTAATTTGATTAATTGATAAACTTGGCTAATTAATCAATTAATATATCACAAGGGGCCAATATATTCTTGGCCTATCAAGAGTAAAATCAACTGAGTAGTAATTTTAACTTGGGAGTCTAAACAACTCTTGTGTTTTCAAGCGTAGAAGCGAAAAATGAAAAAGAACTTGATATATTTTGTTATTATACTCATAATCATTTCTTTGGATCCAAAGATGGTATACTAAAGTAGCCCAGGAAATTTTTCAAATGCTTCTTACACAAATGTCAAATTCATAAGAAAGAACACTCGAAGACAACATGGTCTCAAATTCCATTTGACTTCTATAGAAAACATACATGAGCACCATTGTACCCCATTTTATAAGCCTTTCTTGGGAGGGCAACCTGTCCTTCACTGCTAGCCAAAATATGAAGGACTTGTTGGGAAAAGCTGCTTTAGACCATACCAATTTCTACCATTCATTGAGACATGCATGTTTCTTATTAAATTTTACTCTGAATTGCGATTTGTCCTTCATTACCAACCAAAGACAGAGTATTAAGGAATGCTTAGAAGCAGCTGCTTTAGACCATACCACTTTCCACCATTTTGGTGTATCCATCTTGTTTCTTATTTCACTTCACGTTGAAATCCATTTGACTTTTCCATATTTAGATGAAATCTAGTACATTGAGTTGTCTTAGCAAATTTTAATTGATGAAAATAAGCTTGCAGGGTAGTATCTTTTGATCTAATAGGTTTCCAAGGCTACTACATTTCTTTTAGAATACTGGATACTTTTGAAAACTCAGAAATTGTAGTATCATACACCATCTTGTGGACAAAGTTGGGGATCAAAACACCTTCAGGTTGTCAATTATCCTGCCACATGGATAATTGTTTATCCCTTTCAACTAAAATCTTGATGAGTGGCCTAGCCAATTCTCGAACATTTAGGATTTTCTCCAACTCCATCAATAGGCCTGGGGAACTTTCATCACCCACAAGCACTTCCTCTTAGAAAAGTGCATTTTAACCAAATGGGATTTCCTGGCAATGATAAACAAAAAATTGAAAACTTCAATTTTTCCTCTGTTTCATTCTTTTATTTTGGTGTGTTTCTTAGTTTTACTAAATTAGGCTTTTGTGTGAGAGTTCCTAATTGGACAAATATGGTTACTAGCATTATTAATTGCTTGTTTTATGATAGAGAAGAGGCATAGAACATATTCATATAGTGCTAACTCCACTTTACCATGCTTCAAAGACTCACCAAGTAGAAGGGACCTCGATGGAACTAGAAGAAATTCAAATTTGCCATTATTTGATCTAAGAACCATTATTGCAGCCACATATAACTTCTCTATTGTTAACAAGCTTGGCAAAGGTGGTTTTGGCCCAGTTTATAAGGTAGTCTCATTGAACGAGTCCTAGAATTTGCATAATCTCATTTCAAGTGTGTTTATGCATCATAAATTTCATCATAAATGTTTATGGGTACTCATTGAGTATGGATTTGTTGTGTGCAATTGGGCTTCCCCAAATAATTCACCAAGTTGAGTTTATTTCAACAATTGTGCACAATGACAAATGATATTTAGACATTAATTGCAGAGTTTGCTACAAAATGGAATGGAAATAGCAATAGAAAGACAATCAAAATGCTTTAGACAAGGAATAGAACAATTCAAACAAAAGTTGCACTAATTGCTAAAATTCAACATAGAAACCTTGTGAGAATTTTAGGTTGTTGCATTCACAAAGAAGAGAAGATGTTGATCTATGAGTACTTGCCAAATAAAAGCTTGGACTCTTTCATTTTTGGTATGTCTTCTTTTCACACTAACCTCATCCATCTTCACTAGAAAACGATCCTCCCATTACAAACATATCAATTCCAAATAGCAAGATTTTATATGCAAGTATGAAAGCACAAATGCAATATAATCTAATCCAAGTTCTCATTTCTTCATTTAGATGAAACAAAAAGGTCATGTTTAGATTGGGGAAAGCGATTTGAGATTATTTTTGGAATTGCTCGAGGGATCTTATATCTTTATCAAGACTAAAGATTAAGAATTATCCATAGAGATTTAAAGGCTAGCAATGTTCTGCTTGACAATGCATTAAATCCAAAAATTTTAGATTTTGGTATGGCTAGAATTGTTGGAGGCGACCAAATTGAAGCTAATACAAATTGCATTGTTGGAACATAGTAAGTATGGTAGAAAACAAAGATATAGTTTTTTAACAATTACTTGACTACCATTTTTACATCTAAGGAGAATGTAAACTATAGGCCTTTGTAAGAAAAATAATATTAATGATATCTTTGTAATTTGTTTTCATATTGTGTTACTTCAAATTTTTACATGTATTTTAGTGCCCAAGGGGCTATCTTTGATCATTTTATGTTGAGGTTCAATATCTTTTTTTTCATTGTGTTGTGATAGTGGTTATATGTCACATAAGTATGCAATGCAAGGACTATTTTCAATAAAGTCTGATGTATATAGCTTTGGTGTATTGCTACTAGAGATCATTCCTAGCAAAAAGAATGGTACTTATCATCATGATGGTCCTTCTACAAATTTGATGGGACATGTAAGTACATGTGCAAACAATGACTACCAAATTAAGCCTATATTGTTGAGCCTAATATGATTAATATCTTTTCTCCGGTTTGGGACCTATGGAGAGAAAACAATTCCATGAAAATATTCAACTTGTTACTAAATGAGACATACCCTGCTAATGCAGTTTCAAGATGCATTCAAATTGGGCTTTTGTGTGTGCAAGGACATGCAATAGACCAGCCAACCATGTCAACTGTTGTTGTCATGTTGGGTAATGACACACATCTTCCTTCTCCAAAACAACCTGCATTTATTTTGAAGGATACTTACACTAGTCCAAACAGACCAACTAGTCTAGCATCTAAGTCTATAAATGAAATAACACATTCTACAATTGATGGTCTTTAAAATCCCAAACAATTTGTAGCAAGTGTACTAATATTCCATTACAACATAGGATTGAGTTACTCTAAGTCTACTCTACATTACAATTATTTTTTTGTATGAACAATTGAACATAATGTATGCAATGTAAAATTATTACAAAAAAGAAGATAATATATAATATTACACAAACTATTATTGTCCAAAACTTGTGATGATATCACTAACATCTGCTTTAGCTTTTTCTTTCAAGTGGTTTTCGAAATTAATATACAAAAAATTAACTGTGTATATATGTTTTGTGGAGATAACTTCATTGGTTTTTTGAACAAAATGTCCAAAGTTACAAAGATCTTTTCTTGTGGAGAGAAATTTACTAAGTTTAACCATATAGATTTAAAAGAGGAACGTTAAATGCATAGTACTGGTATTTAATTGGATTTCAAGGTGTTTTACTCATAACAGAACCATCGTATTTATGAATTGTGCAAAGCCTATTGATGTGCTTGGGTATGACAAATATTTTTAACTTAAAAGAACACTTCAACCAAGACAATATTACCAAATAAGTTAGAACAACAATAGTTTATAACTTTGATGGGGTAGATCCTCTTTGTATAGCAAGGAGAAGTGTGAAGAAATGGGTGACAAAAAGTTGTAATCATTTTCTCATTTTTGCTTAAATTTGGCCCAATTCTACTTTTGTGGTCACTTATATTTGTGAAGGTGCCTTATTGAGAGTGTGTGATTCTCTCCTTGAAGTTCACTTGAAAAAAAAAAAGATAATAGAAGCTCAAACTAGTTTTCACAACATTTGCATCATATGGAACAAATTAATGTTATATAGTAGGACACAAGTGATAAATATAATTTCAGAAAATCTTATTATATTAGACATCAACAAATTTTAAACAATTTCAATTTGTCAACCTACTACTTATAGGTTTGCAATTTTATTTTACTTTTTGGTGAAATGGGGATAGGTTTGTAAAAATTTTAAGAAAAAGAGAAGATATCCATTGAGAGAATTTTAATATTTTTTTTGGGATGGTTTAATGAAACTATATATAATTTCTTTGCAACATGCATAAAAGTAAACATCCTATTCAAACCTTCATTTAGTTAAAAGGTAGATCTAAATATTATATAGTTTTTTGTTTAAGACATTGTTTTAAATGATATCATTTTTAACATCTAGATGAAATACAGGTGTATTGACAACCTTTCTTAACACCTAGCTATAATGATTTTATTGTCTTCAAACAAGAAGTGATTTAGTGATGCCACTTTATTTATTTTTCTTTATCAATGTGAATTACACTATGTTGGGTAATCGAAAAGAATGCAAGTAACCCAAATACTTTTTTTTTTTTTTGTGTGAAGAACCTAAATACAAATGTAGCTTGCTTTCCAAGCCCTTCACCGAGAATGGGCTTAGATACCAAAAATGGGCTTTTAAGAGTTGCTACCATACCATACACGTAATCATGTACAACACTATTTCACAGTATGCAGCTAGATGTTTGGATTTTACATTTTAAAGTGCAAAATATATCTTTAGGGATGTTTGGATTTTATACCTTGAAGTTTAAGAATTTGGATTTTACCCCTAACGTTATATGTTATTTTGATTAGCAACCCCTCTGTTAAGTTTATACTAATGTGTTCATTAAGTGACACGTAAGGTCATGATGTGTATCTATTGATTCAATCAAATCATTACACATGGATTTCACTATTCCATGTCATATGAATAGCCAAAATAAAAATAAACTTTAATTATTAAAATAAATTATTTAAAATTCAAAATTGCAAAAACTAAATAAAATAAATAAAAAACTAAAATAATACAATTTTTTTTCTTAGTTTTGTACCTAAAATAAAGGAAAGAAACCAATTCTTGTTTCTTAGATCAAGGATTGATCTGGACCTTAAAAATACAATCCTTCATTTATGAGTCACCTTTAGCCAACTTAAAAATAAAGAACCCTTAACATCAAACATATTTTTTGGATCTGGACCTCAAATTTCACAACCCTTGTTCCTGAGTTTGTAGATTTCGAGTTGTGCTGGGTACCCCTCCTTGTCACCACTCTTCACCATCGTGTACATATTAGTTTTTTTTTTTTTTTTTTTAATTTTAATTTTAATGAAAATAAATATTTCTTATTTTAATAATTAAAGTTTTGTTTTGCTATTTATATAACGTGGAATAGTGAATACCATGTGTCGCAATATGATTTGATCAAGCAATACACACCATAAGTTTACATGTCACTTAACGGACACATCAGCAAAAAATTAACTAAAGGGTTGCTAATCAAAACGACATATAATGTTAGGTTGTAAAATTCAAATTTTGAAACTTTAGGCAATGTAAAAAAAAAAAAAAAAGTTGGTTATGGCAATGACAAATTGGCAATGGCATAGTATGTGGCGAGTTGGTGTCTAGTAAAACCAACTCTCTCTTTCTCTCTCTCATAACCACAAGATAAATGACAAAGGAGGATTTAAGGTAGTCTAAAGTTTGTACACTTTTAAACTTTTTTCTACAACCCACTACATGATAGTTGAAAGGACTGTCGAGTTGTAGGGTTAGGATTTGTGGCCCAAGCCCAAAACAATAAATTTGTACAGTATGGGTGAAAGAGCTTGGTTAAGTATTGGATTGACAATAACAAATCACAACTTTAAAACACGAGCCAACATGGACTTATACGTAAAGCCTGAATATCCGAAGAGCTATATTATTGTTTTTTTGATGAACAAAGGTCTTAGGGTTACATTTAAGTTCTCCCTTTTCTCTCTTCTTTTTTCTTCCTCCTCTTTCTCGTTAGGAGCCTCCTTCCTTTATATAGCCGCCCTTCTCTTTATCTCCATCATCCACTTGTTCCTCATTCATGAGTTTGCTTGAGTACAAGTTACGTCAAGCATCTTCTTTTAACTCTATGTGAGTGGTAGTAGGTTAGGATGCACTGTTTAGGGGTTTTCTCCACATAAATGCGGCCAGAAAAGTTGCTGCAGAGTATTAAATATGGTGGTAGCAGTTTTCCCTTTAGATATTTCTCCATCCTTATCGTTTCCCAGCATACTCAAAACTTATCTTGATCAGGTGGAGTCCTCGAAAGGTCATTTTGGCCTTTTACACACTCAATTGATTTATAATATTTGCGTCAGAGGATTACAACCTCTTCGGACAGGAGATATGCTCTTCGGATTATAATAATTCTTCCTTCTGAGGGTCCCACTTCCAGATGGGCCCTGCCCTTTCCATCTCCTTCTTCTCGGTAGCAAAATAGCTCTCCTATGGGCTTTCGGCCCATTATGTTGGGTTGGGTCCTTTTCTCCCCACAATAGCCCCTCAAAATTTTAATTTTTCCCTCGCATCCGAGGAGAAAAAGTAAGATTTTGATTTGCCACGCAAGGAAAAAGAGATAAAAATAAAGAAAAATAAAGAAATTTAAAAGGGGGAAGTCATAAATACCCTTGTGTACACGCGCGCGAGCATAGAGACGAGCGCTTCATTATTGACGCTGTCAGTCCTGTATTCCCAAAGCCCTGTATTAATTACTCCAGGCGGTGTTTTGTCCTTTGCATCCAATGGTGAGTTGTTGATCCAACGGACAGGGTTCTTCTTCGATATTTGGACGAAATGAATGACATCGCTTCATCTGTCTTCGTATATAAACCTCTGGAGGAGGTTACTTTTCTTTACTTTACGTATTCTCAGAGTACCCAGAGCATTTTCAGAGCACTCAGAGAGTTCTTTCCTTTAAAAACCTTTCACGACTCTTCAGATTTCCGTGTTCTTTACCTCCAAGATCTACAAAGAGTCCATTTCGAGTTTAGGGATTTTACTCCAATCTTGTTTGTGTAAGTTTCGGCACCTCCTGATTCTTTATTTTCTTCTCGGCTAACGTTTTCTTCCCTCAAAACCCTTCTTCTGTTCATTGCTTCAGTCATTCTCTTAAAAATGGGCAAATTCCAACATCTCGTCGATAGTCCAGCGTTGATTGAGGAATTCAAGCGAAATCGTGGTATCCCGCGGGGGGTAAACCTGAGGTATTGCCCTCTAGAGAAGATATTAACAGCCCGAAGAGAGGGAGATGTCATAATTCCAATGATAGCCTTCATTGAAGGGGGAATGACCCTCCCAATGGGCTCCATCACTTTAAACTATCTTCGCAACCACAGGCTCTCTCCTGAGCAGTGCGCGCCCAACACCTTTAGGATATTAGGGGCCATCGATGCCTTGAACGAACAGTTAGGACTAGGGCTGACTTGGCATGACTTAGTATACATGTATGAATGTCATAGCCAAAAAGGGGCGAGGTACTATCTTAAATCCCGATTCGACGTCGTTAGACTGTTCTCCTGCCTTCCCAAATCGAATAAAGGGATGAAAGACGACTATGTAATCATCTCGGGCACATGGCATGACGGTCTACACTGTCCAACTGAGCCAGGAGAGCCAGGTGTGACTTCTTAGACTTAGGATCTCTGACAATAGTCTTAGGGCCTTCATTCTCCATAGCCTGTTCTTTTTTATGTCATCCTGTTTCAATTTTCTGACCCGACCTGTTTGTTTGTTTTACAGATAAGGCACATACTGCTCCTCGGCTCAGCCTTATCAACGCCTCGCCCTCAATTACCTACTTCGCTCAGAGATATTCATAAGCGAGGACGGATAGCTACGGTCCATCCCACTCATACTCGGCTACACGCCCAAGAATGCAGACATTCAGCCAGCTGGCAACGCCATCACACAAGATGATCACTGGCTATGGCGAATAGACGTTGCTCGGAAAAACTTTTTGGCCCCATACGATCTAGCACCTATTCCACACCTTAACCCCCAGGGCGTTCCTTTGCTAATCCGACCAGTTTAACAAGTCCCTCTCGAATCGGCGGCTGTAGGCGAAAGGGTCGGCTCTTCATCCACTTTATTGGAGGAGCAGATTGACAAATTTAGATTTGAAGGGGACATTCTAAGGGGGGTTCAGATAATGCCCTCTTCAGATTCCGAGGAGGAAACTGACAGGCAATCCACATCCGCCCACCCCTACTGCTGACTACAGTCCTTGAGGACTCTTTAGAAGAAGAAGAAGAAATTTCTGACTTAAAGCTCCTTCTGAGGAAAAGGGGTAATAAAGCTGAGTCTAAGGGGATGGGGACCTCTCGGCCAGCGGTGAATCTACCTCCACCTCCTCCCCCACCGCAGGTCTCTGATTCGGCCCTGAAACCGATATCGAATTTGAAGAAAAAGAGGCTTATCCAGCCCGAGGAGCGGGAGGTGGTGGTACCACCAAAGGCCAAGCAGCAGAAGGTGGGAAAGGACCACCGCAGTAAGAAGGCCTCTTCTGTGGAGAGCAGGGAAGAGCCTCTAGTGGCCGATGTGCGCCGAGGGCAACGCACGTGGTCTCCCAGGTTGGAACTTGATGGCGTTCCTTTTTCCTGGGAGACCTCTGTTGGGAATTACGATGGGGGTAAAGCTGGGCTCATAGCTGAAGCACTAGAGCAACCACTGCTCCTCCCCCGAGACATGGAGTCATACAGGCGCTTCAGCCAGTATGATCTCTTCATGCCCCTGAAGAAGGACTTGGCCATGGTAAGCATGCTCATTCGGCTCCTCGGTTAGAGTATTAATTTTCGATATTTTTATGCTAACACTATTACCTTATTTGTTCAGATCACCCAGCAAGTCTTCGTGGCCGAAGAATGGAATCGAAAGGCTTACGTGGAAGCCCAAGCGGAGGCCCAAGCTAGGTCCGAGGCAGAAAGGGCATTGGGCAGCCTAAAGGATGAGGTCTCTCAGATCTCGAACCAACTAAAGGGAGTGACTCAGGAAAGGGATAGCTTCCATGCTGGTCTTAGAAATGCTGAGACCCAGGCCGAAGCCCAACACAAGCTACTAAACGAAACTCAGAAAAATTTGGCAACTGAGAAGGAGCTTGTGAAGGAGCTTCGCGCCGAACTCCTGAAGGCCAAGGAGGCTGCCAAAGAGGCTCAGAGGGACACTTAGCTGGCTAAGGAGGCGATCGAGGCCGAAAAGAAAGCGTCCTGCCAACTGGGAGTGGAGACGACGGAGAAGGGTCTTACTGAGCAATTCGCTTCAGTCGCCCGGGACTACTGCGACATGACCTGGGGTAAGGCGCTAGATGCTGTTGGAGTGCCTGCTGACTCGGAGCTGAGGCTGCCTGAGAATATCTTTTATGACCCAGACATTTGACAGCTTCCAGAGGCTGACGCCCTTCCTCCAACATAACTCCCAGAGGTCTCGGAGCAGCCTTTGGTTGACCAAGCTCCCCCAATCATCTTTGAGCCTACCAAGGATTCCAGCCAGCTAGGTGATCAGGGCCCCCAGAGGTCTCGGAGCAGCCTTTGTTCCCCCTTTTTGCAGGGGGTTGTAAACTGTCTTATTTTGATCAATGAAGTAGTTTTTCTTTTAGTTTTTGTGTATTTGTTGCATACTGTATGGTTTTCTTTTGTTACAAGTAACTTCACTTTGTAATTATAGCAATGTAAGCAAACATAATTACCTTGTCTTGCTGACAATATATGCAATTAAAATTGGTTCCGAAGAAGACAATACATAAAGGTCACTGTTAAAGGATGATCGTAACAAATATTATAAGAGTGGACAAATCCTTTTGCATGTATACTAGGAATGTTAACACAGGTTTAAAGTTGACACTAAACATAGTCAATAATGCCAGACAAGATTTATTCTAAAAATAACTCAGTACTAATAACAGCATAAAAGTATTAACTAACCAAAAATCACCTGGTCCGAGGATCACAAACACGATTAGGTTTAAGCATAAGTATTTAGGGAACCAATAGGGAGTGTTAACTAACCCAAAATCATCTGGTCCGAGGACTACAGGCATGATTGAGTTTAAGTATAAACACTTAGAGAACCAGTAAGGAGTGTTAACTAACCCAAAATCATCTGGTTCGAGGACTACAGGCATGATTGGGTTTAAGCATAAACACTTAGAGAACCAATAAGGAGTGTTAACTAACCCAAAATCATCTGGTCCAAGGACTACAGGCTTAATTGGGTTTAAGTTTAAACACTTAGAGAACCAACAAGGAGTGTTAACTAACCCAAAATCATCTGGTCTGAGGACTACAGGCATGATTGGGTTTAAGCATAAACACTTAGAGAACCAACAAGGAGTGTTAACTAACCCAAAATCATCTGGTCCGAGGACTACAGGCATGATTGGGTTTAAGTTTAAACACTTAGAGAACCAACAAGGAGTGTTAACTAACTCAAAATCATCTGGTCCGAGGACTACAAGCATGATTGGGTTTAAGCATAAACACTTAGAGAACCAACAAGGAGTGTTAACTAACCCAAAATCATCTGGTCCGAGGATTACAGGCATGAGTAGGTTTAAGTTTAAACACTTAGAGAACCAACAAGGAGTGTTAACTAACCCAAAATCATCTGGTCCAAGGACTACAGGCATGATTGGGTTTAAGTATAAACACTTAGAGAACCAACAAGGAGTGTTAACTAACCCAAAATCATCTGGTCTGAGGACTACATGCATAATTGGGTTTAAGTTTAAACACTTAGAGAACCAATAAGGAATGACAAGTTATCATAATGAACAAAGAAACGATTCGATTAATAATAGTATCTCTTGAGGTTATTTACATTTCAGGGGCGTGGTATTACATGACTATCCAGGTCCTCTAGGAAATATGCCCTAATGCCAGCACATGAAGTAATGCGATATGGTCCATCCCAGTTTGGTCCTAATTTTTCCCAGGTTGGGTTTTTCGTAGTGTCGACGACTTTCCTGAGCACCAAATCACCAGGTTCTAAGGGTCTTAGTTTGACGTTGGCATCATAGCCCTGCCTAAGTTTCTGCTGGTAATGCGCCAGCCGAACCATTGCACTTTCTCTTCTTTCTTCGATCAAATCCAAGCCTGCTTCTAAGAGCTCATCATTGTTGGCCGGACTGAACAAGCTAATTTTTAAAGTTAGGAAGCCTATTTCCAAGGGAATAACAGCTTCAGCCCCATAAGTCATTGAAAAAGGAGTTTCTCCAGTAGATCTGCGAGGCGTAGTTCTGTAAGCCTAGAGCATATATGGCAACTCTTCAACCCACTTACCCTTCGTGTCGTCCAACCTCTTCTTTAACCCATTAACTATGACTTTATTAACTGCTTCAGCTTGACCATTCCCCTGAGGATAGGAAGGGGTAGAGTATCTGTTCGTGATTCCCAGTTCGCTACAATAACTCCGAAATGCATTACTGTCGAACTGTAAGCCGTTGTCCGAGATGAGAGTATGAGGAACTCCGAAACGGATGACGATACTCTTCCACACAAATTTTTGCACATCTACGTCTCGGATATTGGCCAAGGGCTCAGCTTCGACCCATTTCGTGAAATAATCTGTGCCGACCATAAGGTACTTCCTATTTCCAGTAGCCTTTGGGAATGGACCCACTATGTCCAAACCCCATTGGGCAAAAGGCCACGGGCTAGATAGCAGACTGAGGACTCCACCTGGTTGGTGTATGTTTGGTGCGAATTGCTGACATTGATCGCACTTCTTCACATAGTTATGGGCTTCTTTTTGCATGTTCGGCCACCAATACCCTTGAGTAAGGGCTCGGTGGGCTAATGACCTACCTCTAGTGTGACTCCCACAAATTCCTTCATGCAATTTCTCTAGTAGCAACTCAGCCACCTCTGGATGAATACACAATAGGTATGGTCCTGAGTAGGAACGTTTGTATAACTTTCGGTCTTCGGACAGCCGAAACCTGGTAGCCTTTCTTCAGATCTTGTCAGCCTCTCCCCGCTCTTCTGGCAAGGTGTCATCCTTCAAGAATTTGATTATGGGATCCATCCAGCAGAAACTTTCTCGAATCTGGTGCACTCGGACTGCATCCCCTTCTGCTCCGGTGGGCTCATGGAGATCCTCGACGAGGATAACTCTTGGCAAGTCTTGCTCTGAAGAGGTGGCTAGTGTGGCCAAAGAATCTGTGTGCACGTTACTACTTCTAGAAACATGTAGCAAGCTAAAAAATTCGAATTCCACCTGCAGACGTTTGACTCGATTCAAGTATCCTCGCATTCTTTCATCCTTCGCTTCAAACTCCCCTTGTACTTGGCCCACAACTAATCTTGAATCTGAGAACAACTCTAGAGCCTTTCCTCCCATTCTTTGGACCATAGCCATTCCCATCAATAGGGCTTCATACTTGGCCTCATTATTGGTCGCACCGAAATTCAGCCTTAATGACTTCTCAATAATGATTCCTTCTGGAGATATCAAGACTAGCCCCACTCCAGAACCTTTCCAGTTCGCAGCGCCGTCTACGTACACTTCCCAACGGGTAGGATCTCGTTGAGAAATCATGCCAACCGATTTTCCATCCATGTCTCCCTTTGTTGTTACTTCTTCTAAGCTGGGCTCCGTGAACTTGGCCACTAAATCAGCTAGGATCTACCCCTTAACTGAAGTGCAAGGCATATATTTGATATCAAAGGCTCCTAAAATGGTACCCCACTTAGCTATCCTCCCCGTGAAATTGGCACTTCGGAGTACTGTCTTAAGTGGGAGTTGCATAAGCACAACGACAGTATGTGCTTGGAAGTAGTGGGGCAATTTTCGTGTTCCAAGTACTACTGCCAAAATTGCTTTTTTCAATGGCAAGTATCTGATCTCGGCTTCATGTAGAGACTTACTTATACAGTAGACCGGCCTTTGTACCCCTTAATCTACTCTTATCAGCACTAAACTTACAGCATAAGGGACCACTGCGATATAGGCAAATAAAACCTCATTTGGTTCAGGGCTAGACATAATTGGTGGCTGAGACAAGTAGTCTTTAAGTTGTTGGAAAGCCGAGGCACATTCTTCAGCCCATTCAAATCCCTTCCATTTGTTGATCAGCGAGAAGAAGGGTTTACACCTATCCGCGGACCTGGAGATGAATTAGTTCAAAGCAGCTATCATTCCTGTTAACTTCTGGATTTCTTTCAGATTCCAAGGAGGCTGCAGATTTTGAATAGCATTTATCTGATCAAGATTGACCTCAATTCCCTTGTGCGTTACCATGTAACCCAAAATTTGCCTGATCCCACACCAAATGAGCACTTCGACGCGTTCAAGCACAACTTATGTCTCCTTAGGGTCTCAAAAACATTATCAAGATCCTTCAAATGCTCAGAAATAACCTTGCTTTTTACCACCATGTCATCTATATAGACCTCAATGCTTTTGCCCAATTGCGATTCAAACATCTTGGTCATCATTCGCTGATAAGTAGAACCTGCATTTTTCAGACCAAACGACATCACTTTATAGTGGTAATTACCAATGGGGGTAACAAAAGCGGTTTTCTCCTAGTCATCTAGGGCTAATGGTATCTGATGGTAACCTTGGAAAGCATCCAAGAAACTCATCCGAGGATGGCCGACAGTAGCATTTACTAATTGATCAATCTTCGGCATAGGGAAAGGATCCTTAGGACAAGCCCTATTCAAGTCCGTGAAGTCCACACAAACTCGCCACTTTCCACTTTTCTTCTTTATCACCACAGTATTTGCCAACCATTCGGGGTAAAAAACTTCTTTAATAGCCCCAGCTTGTTTGAGCTTCATCACCTCTTCCTTGACTGCATCAGCATGCTCTTTGGATGGCCGTTGAGGAGGTTGCTTCTTTGGTACTGGTACACTACTCCCTTCGCTTCACAGCTTATAAGGCAGCAAGTGGGTGGGTTTTCCTTCGATGTGGGACTCCTAGGACACTGTCTGAGGACGTTGCCAAGCATGCCTAGGATGTTGTCGTGCATACCTAGGATGTTGCGAAGCCGTCCGAGGACGTCCTAGGACGTTGAAGGACATGCCGAGGATGCGGTGTAAAACTCTACAAGGCAAAAAGCCCTTGGCCCGAAGATCTGTACATCCTAGGTACCCACACGAGTATTGATATGTAATTTTTGTCATATGAACGTTTTGATGAATCATATGACTTGTTTAAATAATACGCGTTAATTATAATTTTTCATGTAATGGCTTGGAGGAGATTTCTTCAAATTGAGTTGAAGTAAAATGTTGTATTTTTCGTAATCTCTTACTAATCACTTTATTTAAATTGTTAATCAATTTTGAAAAATTTCTTATTAATCATTGTCGTTCACTCATCAGAAACTATTATTTGTTGGTTGATTTGGTTCAACAAGGTAGCCAAGTTTATTAATTAATCAAATTAACATGTTATATGTGTGGTAGCATAAACAAATCACCAATTGAACTTTCTAACTTAATTCTTGGACAGACTTGCATGTCTTTAACACTTTAACTTGAAACCTTGTTTCTTGAAGAATTAAATGCATCCTAGATTTACCCAATTACAAGTAAAGTGCATTTTGTGAAAGGATTAGCCAATTACATAAAATAGTGGCATATGTTCCGAACATTGAATTACATATGTCCTAATAATCTCCTCTTTTCGCAATTCGTGACAAAACCACAACAAACAAATGAATATATGAGAGAAGACATAAATCACTCAACTCATATTCACTTGTTGAATACAATAAAATCTATCCTAACACAAACTCTTGAAAAACTTCGCAAGAAGAGAGTTTATGGCAAGAAGACTTTGACAACCTGTATTTTTGAAACACTTTTAAACAAAACTCATCACGGCATCTTAATGTGAAACAGAAGTAATAGATTGCATACAATTAATAAGAAACATGTGTATAAAGAAGGAAAAGAAACAACACATGTAAAGATAGGTGAAAGAACTATAATAACAACCTCAAATGTATATATATAAACAAGTACAAGGTTTGCTATCACAATATGATCACAAGATCTAAGGTGCATGAACAATGTATCTAAAATAGAAAGAAAAGAAAAAGGTACATAAAATTCTCATTACATCCCTCAAAAAAATGAACACTCCCCCTAACAAAAATCTCCTATACTAACCCTCCCCCTACAAGTATGACTACTTTCATATCCAAAACTACTTCCCCTTTTTGTCATGAGTGACAAAGGGTAAGTATATCAAGTAGATATCTCGTCATCACTAGGTGAGCTAGCATCTCCATCCTCATCATTAGGTGAGCCAGCATCTCCATCCTTATCATCATCATCATCGTTGGAGTCATCATTGTCCTTGGATGCCTCGGGAGGAGGAGAAGGAGACTCCACAAAGCCACCAAGGCAGTTTGGCAATACGGCTAACACGGGTGTTCACCTGACACAACTCATCACTAAGAGTGTCAAGGCGAGCATCCATGCGCTAAAGCTGCGCTATGATCACCTCAAGAGTCACACCTCCCACAGAAGAAGAAGGAGCAGAGGTGGATGGATTTGAATGAGTGGGAGGAGCTGCTAACCCGGACCGCCTCGAACGTAGTTGCGCCACGCTCCGTTTAATGGTAGCAGCATCTATGGCACATATAACATGGAAGTGGTCAGAAATGGGAAAGGGAATAGAAAAATGGCGTAAAATTCTCATGATAGCTGAAGGAAAGATGAGCTTATCACGGGTCGTCGTATCTCTATATACATCTCTGATAGAAAGAATAAAGTGAGATGGAAAATCTATAATAAGATACTCTAAAAAAGAAAGCAAAAGTCTAGCACGAGGCTTGGTAATGGAGTTATAGTGAGAAAGAGGATGCAAAACAAAAGTCATAACCACGTTAAGAAACCTAGGGCCTTTAGCAATGGCCGTACAAGAGGTGAACTGACGATCACCCCAATTAGAGGGACGCTTACAAAAAGAAGATATGAGCTCATATTTGCACACAGTCCTCAGACGATCACAACCAGGGTAGTCAAGATGCTCTACCCTTAGGACACGGAGCACATCAGATACAATATTCGGAGTGACCACGATGCGCGTACCTCGAACGTGAGTAACAAAAAGAGGTACTAAATAATCAAATCCATGCATGTTGGAGTAGAACTCCTGTATCAGCATGGATGGACAAGTGATTGGTCCCAACCCTCATTGTCAATGACAATGGGTAGGTCAGTGTCAGAGAAGTTTGAAAAAATGACTTGGCGTTCCGAATGAACACCTCGTCTAGAAAAGTTCTCCAAAAAGTCCTGTCGGGCTTTATCATCACTAAACCAAATGTGTGAGAGAGTAAGGTTAGAAGAAGTGGATGCCTCGAAACAAAGAGGGTTTCGAGACAGAGTAAATTTACGCTTAGGTGCCATGTTGCAACTAACGTAAACAAGAGAGAGAGGCAGAGAAAGAAACACACAGAAAAACACCAAATACAATAAATATATAAGAATATAGATAATGTAAGGTACGTATGCATGAAAAAGCATGAGCATGTGATATGCAATAGTAAAGACATCACGGGCTCAACCTAATCCAATCCTACCAGCACATAATCAGTTTAACAAAGTAAACACACATCTATAATGCATGAAATGTTCTTATAATGCAAATGAGATGTAATGCATGATGATTTAGAACTATTTAAACACAAACCCATCCCAAAAATTTTACAAAAACCTCAAAAATTTTGAAAAATCATAAAATTTTCAAAAAACCCCAATTCTAGGTCAAAAGATGTGAAATGCATGTAAAAGGATGAAAAAGAATCATACCAAAGAGAGAAGTAGATCTTGAGACCGAAAAATGAGTGGGAAATTGAATTTGAGTGAGAAAGAGGTTTGGCAAGGTGAGAGGTTTGAAACTGTCGAGAGAGATCGAGAGAAGTGAGATCTGAATCGCGAGGAAGGCTTATATAGCAGCCTCATAAATCTCAATAGACTGAGAGCTATCGAGAGCTGTCGAGGTTTAAAATACGACAGATGCAGCTATCGAGTAGGTTTTTAGAGGTGTCCACAGTAAAAAGAAGCTCGATGGATCGAGGAGCTATCAAGCATTTATCGAGGAGACAAAAACTTTCTCGTTGGATCGAGGAGCTATTGAGATTGCGATAAAAAGAATTTGAAGAGCTCAACAGATAAGCAGGGTGTCGAAAGGTGTCGAGGAGCTGTCGAGGTTGCTGAAAAACAGTTTTTCAAGAAGAGAAAAACACAGACATGAATGCAATCGAACATGCAACTCAACCAAAGATCCAAACAACACTTTAATCTCTCAAGAACATCTCTCAGTCAAGAAAAATGTAATCACATAGATCCCAAAACACACATACACACACACACAAAACAAGTCTAACCAATTTTATATTTCAAAAACAAGTTAAGACAGTTTAGTGAGCATACAATAACATATGTAGTCCTTGTGATGGCCAAATCACATTGTACCTGCACATGTATCAAAAGTAGCAAAGAATATTATGTGTTGTGTATGAAAAATATCGCAAGATTGCATAAGTGTCTACATGTTATGATGATTTTAGATGTGAGAAAATCACTTTAACTCACACACAATCATAACTGTTTGATGGGGACTATCGCTTTTGAGGTACATCCTATAACTCTCACGTCTCCTAGAATATACGCTTGCAATCATATATAAAGAATTTTGATTTTTTGCTTTTTATTTTTCTTTGCATATTCTTCTTTTAAGCAAATCATGCATGGGCATATAGGAGAGAAAAAAGAAATACCTAATGATGTGAAGCATTTGACATTCCATTTTTGCTATGGCGAAGCACACAAATGTCATTTCATGATTGGCGGGCAACAGTGGTGAGATAGTTATTTATACTTTTCTCTTAGGATTTTCTAGTACTTCCCGTCAAAAAGAGTGATATGAGCATTAAGTATAAGAGATCACTTAATCTTACTCATCACAAATACAAGCCACAAAGTTCACTTGTTTAGTTGTGCATAGAGATGCTCATCTAAGTTACAAAAGATACAAAGTTTAGAAAACTTTATTTCAATGGCTATTTAAGGTATACAAGTACCAATGTACACAAACACACTGTTTTTGTATTTTTCTAATTTTTTTTAAATTTTTATATGAAAAACAAAATAAACCAAAATTGAAAAAATAACCAAACAAAAACATGTTAAACAAAGCAAAGCAATGCATAAAACTAGACTAACTCAAAACAATAAAGCAAAACACACAAGTAATGCAAAGACAAAAACATGAAGGAGAGAGAGAATAAGTTACAAAATCACTTGGAGCCCTTTTTCCTTCCACACCTTGGAAGAATCTTTCTATTTAGTAAACCCTTGATCCGGCGGTGAGGGGGAAGAGTTAAAACCGTTCAAATTCGAAAGGAACATGAGGGCTTTGAAAAGATCTCCAAGAGGAGCAAGAAAAGATGGAAACTAATTCTAATCTCCCGACGCGATCATGTTATTGCTCTTTTGAGTGGATAGCCACTTGTAGCAATTAGGTAGAGTATGTCCAGCTACTCCACAGTGATAACAGAAATGCTTCTTTTTCTATTTAGTCTTTTGATTATTTCCCTTCTTAGCCCTAGGGTTTTTAGTCCCATTCTTAGCAAGTTTAAGGGTGCTCCTAAGATAGACTTACCCTTATCTATGTTCTCACTAGCTAATTCATTTTTAACTTCATTGTTCTTAGTTTCAACATTATTAGCAAAAAGAACAAAAATAGTATTACTAGCAGAAGCAATACTAGAAGAGGAAAAATCATACCCTAAATCGGTTCGATCAGAAGCAAATTTCTTAAGACTGAACATCTCATCGAGCTTAGCGCTTAAAGTCCTTTCTAGCTGAGCTATGACTTGGAACAGTTTTGCCTCAAGTTTCTTGCTTTTCTAAGCCAAGAAATTATTCTCAAATCTCAGTGCTTTAATGGTCTAATTTGCTTCATCAAACTTTGTAGAAATTTCTTCCCGCTCAAGCTCCACATCACTAAGCTTCTTAGTGGCCAACCTATACAACTTCTCATGCTTTTCTAAGACCTTGTATAACTTTGCATAGGCTGTGTGGATGTCATCTTGTTCATCCATCTTTTCAAACTTAGACTCCACCAATTCCTCTTCTTCATCCACATCTTCAACAATCCCTTTAGTAGGATTTACGGTAACTGTGAAGGCGTTTAGGACTCCATCGTTCTCATTATCAGAATCATCCTCAGGCTTAGTGTCACTCAACATAACAGCAAGTGCCTTGCTCTTCCCAATGGTCTTGAGATACGTAAGGCACTCTTGTTTCATATGACCGAAACCTTGACACCCAAAGCACTTTGGTCCTGAGAGAACAGTGTACTAACCACCATCCCTAGCATCCTTCTTTCCTTTGTCTTGGCTTTTAAATTGAGAAGAACTCGACTGTCTACGGTCCTTGTCGAAGCCCTTTGCATTGGCATTCTTCATAAACTTCTTGAATTACCTGGTGATGTAGGACTTCATCTTAGAAGCTTCATCATTAGAAGACTCATCAGTATCACTGCTCTTGGCCTTCAATGACATGCTCTTGCTTTTGCTCAATTTCTCGATCCTTGTCAAACTCAACTCATAGGTCTGCAGATTGCCAACCAACTCTGTCAAAGGAATTTTGTCAATATCCTTTGATTCCTCAATGGTAGTGATCTTAGCATGGAATCTCTCAAGTAGAGATCTGAACACCTTTCTCACAATCTTGGGTTCAGGAATGATTTCCCCAAGATTAAAAGCTGAGTTCACTATGTCCTTGAGTTTGGCATAGAACTCATCGAACAACTCATCCTCCTCCACCTTGATCTCTTCAAAGCTTGTAGTAAGCCTCTGAAACTTTAAATCCTTAATAGCCTTGGTTCCTTCATAGGTTGTCTAGAGAATGGTCCATGCTTTCTTAGCTGTTTTAGTAGAGGATATCTTCTTAAACTTCTCATTAGTGACTGCACTGAATAGAGCATTCAATGCCTTGCTATTGAAGTTTGTCGCCTTGATTTTAGCATCATCCCAGTCAGCCGACGCTTTTGTATGCTTAGTCTAGCCTATCTCCACAGCTTGCCACACTTTCTCATCTGAAGACTGCAAGAAAACTCTCATGTGTACTTTCCAGTATGCATAGTTGTTAGGTTCTAAAGATTTAGGAATTTATGTATTTAGAACTCTAATGTGTAATGTTGGCAAACTATGATCAAAACATTATGTTTAGTCTTATTTAGGCTTGCTCAAAGTAGTGTCTTTCATGTAAAGTTGGAATCGAAAGGCTGCAGATGCATTGGTGCATTTCGGCCTGGCTCGATCGATCGAAAGAAAGACTCCATCGATCAAATCTCAGGCAGAATGCTTTTCTACAGAATTTTCCAATTTAGCCCTTACTCATTAAATGTTTTAGGTTTTCTGTTTTTACCCTCGGTATAAAAGGCAAAACCCTAGCCATGTTTTTTGGGTTGCTCCTGTTGTGTTGTTGCTCATACTTTTCTATTTTGTGTAAATCTCTTGTGAGATCTAGAGGAGCTTTCCTTTACACAAAGCTTAGGGTTTTCAAGGTAGAGATAGTATCAACATCTTGATGATCAACTTGGTTGCTGCCATTGAAGCTTAAAGAATAACAAGTGTGGGTACTTGTAGCTGATTGGAGAATCCAAGAAAGAAGGAGTCCGTGGATTCGGAGCTTGCACATGGTCGTGTCAGTAAGTTCTATTAGTGGGTAGCATTAGGAAGTCAAGCGGGGAGTTTGTAAGTCCTTTTGTATAAACTTCGATTCTTTCGCATACTGGATTCAAGTTTATCTTGAGGATAGCTAGGTCAAATCCTCCCAAGGTTTTTACCGTGTGGTTTCTTGGGTGATCATATCATTATGTCTTTTATATTTTCGCTGTTTTATATTCTTGATATGATTGTATGTTTGTGATAACCTAGAATTGCATGAATTGACTAAGTTAATCACTTAGCTAATTAAGTAGATTAATTTGGTTGGTTTAAGGGGTCTAAAACTGTTCAATAGTTAGTGTCATCAAATAAATGAGGTATAATAAGATATTGTCCTCTATCCATGACAAACAAGGTTCAATGGATCTCACAACAAAGATTAACCTTAATCAAAGTGTGCCTGCTCTGATACCACTTGATAGGCCAAAAACGTATTGACCCATTGTGATGAATTAAGTGATTAATTAGTCAAGTTTATTAATTAATCAAATTAACATGTAATATGCATGGTAGCACAAAAAAATCACCAATTAACTATAGTATGCAACGGAAAATAAATTGACACGGTGATTTGTTTATGAATGGGAAAAACCTACATGGCAAAAACCCCACTGGGTGATTTTAAGGTCACCACTCTCGAGAATCCATTATTATCAAAACAAGCGGTTACAAGTAAAGGAATCCTAGTACCTTATACCAACCTACAGTTCAACATTTACCCCAATACCCAATTGGACTTATTCTGTAGTGACAATCTCTCCTTTCAAGGCACGGTTCCCAGTACGTGACTAACTAATTGTATGGATTCCAGTATGTGACTTGATCACCAACTTGAGAAGGATGTTGGCTGCAAATTTCTTCAATTCATCCCGTGATGAAGATTATGAAGTTGCTTGGTCACAAAACCCTTTGGTGCACAAACATAGCATCTTCTTTAAGAACTAGGGCAAACTAGGTTTCCGTTTACACTTTCTTCACACTTGTGGAATTGTGCGCTTGTGCAACTTTTGTCACCTTTTGTACACTAACATGGGCACACCAGTAAACACTGGGGAGGGAGAGATATGATACTTGGTGCTTTTTTGGTGTCAATAGACTTAACTACTGATATATGATTTAAGATTCCTAAATTTGATAGCTTGAAATTAGAGCCGGAAATATCTAGTATGTGGCTCAAATGTTGAGCAATGACCTTCTTCCCTTTCCAAACTTCAATGCAGGTAGTGACAAATCTTTTAAACAATGAAAGTGTATCTGATATTGACCATTGGCGCTTAGTGATGCTTTATGCTTCGTGCTACGAGAAGGAAAGCCCTGTTTAATTGATGCAACTTTTCAACAAACTAGCTTCTGGGTCTGCCAAGTACAAACTAGGGGTAAAATAAGCAAACCAGCACTTCTGTTTTGCATGCTTTAATGCTTTAGTAAAGCTGCAAATATGTTGAAATTGTTGTGTTCCTTGCTAGTTGCTAGATGATTCACTGGTTTTGACAAATTGGCCATCATGGTATTACAGCTTGTCCAGTTCGTCTTCAAGCAAGCAGGGGTTGATAAGCAAACTAGGGATCTTTTTGGAAATCGAGATCTTTTGAATATTGCTCATAACATGGCTCGTGGACTAAAGGTTAGTTAGAAACACTTCACTTTCTGCTTAAGAATGTGGTTAGATGCTTATACATCATTTTCCCACATGCTGTAAGTGGTTTGAGAATGTTTACACCTGTTAAGGATATAGTTGTAGTTGTCAAGGATAACAGCTAATTCATAAGTAGCTAGAGTTACTGATGTTAGTTATTGATGTATCACAGCTGTAGTATTCAAAATACAAATCTCGAATTGTGATGAGATAAGATTAGGATAAGATAGAATCGTATTTTGAATTTGTATCTAAGTGATAAGATAGAAGTATATATGAATTTGCATATATGTGATAAGTTTGAATTGTATTTGAATTTGAATCTTTAACAAACTCTTCTATAAATGAAATGCCTTGAATCGTGAAAGGTAAGGCTTGAAAACAAATTCAATTATCCTGTTTTTACTTAGTATCCGAGCTATTGTGACATACGTCCTTTTTTTTTCAATGGCCTTCTTGTCTTCATCAACTTCTGCTGTGAACACTGCTACTTCTCCTTCTCCCACTTCACTTACTACTATTCACCATCTCATCACCATCAAACTTACCCGTGACAACTACCTACTATGGAAAGCTCAGATTGTTCCTTAACTTAAGGGGCAACATCTCTATGGCTATCTCAACGGAACCACACCTACTCCGCCTCAAATTATCACCATTACAGCTGATGATACCACTCAAGCTATCCAAAATCCAAAATCCAGAGTTTCAGCACTGGCATTTGCAAGATCAAATGATAATCAGTGCCATTATTTCTTCTTTTTCAGAGAAAATTCTGGCCCATATGGTTAAATTTCGAGATGTCTGGCAAGCATTAGAAAACATGTTCACTTCCCAATCTAGGGCTAAGACAATGCAAATCCACTATCAACTCGCCACTTTGAAGAAAGGCAATTCATCTATTGCTGATTATTTTCACTAGTTTCCTACACTGGTTGACACCTTTGTTGCCATTGATCAACCCTTGAACGAGTTTGAAATTGTTTCTTTTCTTCTCGCTGGTCTTGGATCAGACTATGATTCATTTGCCACCTCGGTGACTACAAGAGTTGATCCTCTCTAAATTAAAGACTTGTATGGGCATTTATTAGCTCATGAACTCTGGCTTGAGCATCAACAACTAACCGTGGACCTCTCACTTGTAGGAGAAAATTTTGCGGGGCGAGGGCTTTCACGTGGTGGTCGTGGAGGTGACTCCTCGCCTTCAGCAAGTCGTGACTCTTCATCCAAGAATCAACAGAATTTTCGAGGACAGGGGCGTGGTCATTCTTCCTCTTCCTTCCAAAATCGTCCCATCTACCAAGTTTGCCACAAGACAGGACATACGGCCTTGAAGTGCTATCACAAGTTTGATAATTCCTTCTCCACAGACACTACCAGCAACATGCATGCTCTGCTCGCCATTCCACAGGTTTCACCCGATCTTAATTGATACATCGATTTTGGTGCAACTCATCATCTCACTTTTGATTTTGCAAATTTGAATGTGAAGGTAGAGGAGTATCATGGTCCTGATCAGATTCACATTGGTAACAGTATTGGTTTGAATGTTAAACAAATTGGCTTTATTAAATTATCCATTCCTTCCTTTTCTTTTCCTTTACATGATGTGCTCCATGTGCCTCATATTACCAAAAATTTGACTTCTGTTCACAAATTCACATCTGATACTAATACCTCTATAAAGTTTCACCCCTCTTATTCTTTGTGAAGGATCGAACAACGGGGAGAGTTCTACTGCGCGGGTTGAGTAGA
The DNA here is from genome assembly GCA_030445155.1 of Quercus variabilis. Classification (NCBI taxonomy): domain Eukaryota; kingdom Viridiplantae; phylum Streptophyta; class Magnoliopsida; order Fagales; family Fagaceae; genus Quercus; species Quercus variabilis. Next base: position 47,197,942 of record CP129453.1, read on the forward strand.
AATGGGTTGTACCTTTTTCCTTCTGCTTTCAATAAATTGCCTTCGTCGTCATCTGTCTTTGTTGGTGAATGCACTTCTCCAACACAATGGCACTCACGCTTGGGACATCCTTCTTTTTGTATTGTTAATCATGTTCTTTCAAACTTTAGTTTGCCTATTATTTCCAGCAAAATTGTTCACCCTTGTTCTACTTGTTTTAGTTCTAAGAGTAAACAACTTTCTTTTTCATTATCTTGTACTCAAATAAATTTTCCTTTGGATTTAATTCACACCGATGTATGGGGTCCATCTCCTATTTGCTCAAAATCTGGCGTCAAATATTATGTCTCTTTTGTTGATGTGTACAATCGCTATACTTGGCTTTATCCCATGACAAATAAAAGCGATGTGCTACCTATTTTTATTAAATGGCAAAAATATGTTGAGCATTATTTTAATCATAAAGTAAAAGTTGTTCAATCTGATTGGGTGGTGAATATCGCTCACTTAACAAATTTTTCCAAAACTGTGGCATTACTCGTCATGTATCTTGTCCTCACACGCCCTAACAAAATGGTGTTGTTGAGTGCAAACACCGTCATCTTGTGAAAACTGGTTTAGCTTTATTAAATCATGCTAACATTCCTCTTCAATATTGGGAAGATGCATTTCAAACAGCTTGTTATCTAATAAATAGACTTCCTACTTCCACAATACAAAATCTATCTCCTTATGAAATTTTTTTTGCTCAAGCACCTGATTATAATTTCTTGTGTGTTTTTGGTTGTGCATGTTGGCCTAATTTACGTCCTTATAATTCTCACAAACTTCAACCATGCTCAACTCAGTGTGTCTTCCTTGGTTACAGTTTACTTCATAAGGGATATAAATGTTTATATCTTGCTTCAGGTCGTGTCTATTTTTCCAGAGGTGTGCTTTTCAATGAAGATGTCTTTCCCTTTGCTAGGCCTTGTACCACAAATTTCCAGTCACTGTTTACTTCAGATTTAAATTCTTTTCAGGGACAGTCCTCTACTGGGTTTCACGCAGCAGCATCTCTCTCTGTTGGACCGCCTCCTTTCACTTCAGCCACACTCACCTCTTCGGCCCACAATGAATATCCACAGGCCCATTCCAAAACACTTGCTAGCCCACAATTGTTGGCCCATCTCTCATCTCTTTTACCCCATTCTGATTCCTTTCCCTCACATATCTCTCTGCCACATCCACCGACCCTCAAACCCAAAACCTTCACCGACGGTACCGTGCGATATCCTGTTCCGAGTGCACTCCTCGATGATGGTAATGCCTCCATACAGCTGTAGTATTCAAAATACAAATCTCAGATTGTGATGAGATGGGATTAGGATAAGATAGAATCGAATTTTGAATTTTTATCTAAGTGATAAGATAGAAGTATATCTGAATTTGTATATATGTGATAAGTCAGAATTGTATTTGGATTTGAATCTGTGACAAACTCTTCTACAAGTGAAATGCCTTGAACTGTGAAAGGTAAGGCTTGAAAACAAATTCAATTGTCTTGTTTTTACAACACCCAGCACCAACCTCTTTTGTTCCAAACCATGGAAAGCATTTCCAAGGGACGGTTGAGAGATGTGGACTACCCGTATGTTAGCAATCACTTTCAGCAGGGCAGGTTCGTTTTCTAAAATAACTGCTTCTTCCCAGGAAGGTTGCAGTTTATCTGTTGCAAATTTTGGAATGTAGCATGGTTTCTTTCCACTGTTTCAAGAACTGGAGCAGACCAGTTGATTCAACTGGTTCAATCAAGAACTCTATACCCTGCAGCTTGGAGTTGATTAAACTAAAACTAATGAGGTCCGGCTTAAAGGGAATCTCCTCCCCTCGTAAGAAAATACTAAAAAGAGGCGGTGAAAGAACTAAGATATGAAATTAAAAATGTCTATAAATTCCAAAAAAAAAAAAAAAAGTAATGGTAAGCTAGAAGTAGATGTCAACATCAAAATTAGATATATATGCCCCTGATCACCTATCCTCTCAAGTTTCTCTACCATTTTACTCAAGTTTCCTATCTTTCCCCTGCATTTTGCTGTTACATCCTACATTAAAGGCCTTTCAAGCATGGACAGACTATTGTAGGATTGAATATAAATTTATATTTGAGATCCCATAGCCTTTGAAGTGAAAGTTATAGCCTTTAAATAAAGATTTTTAAAAGGCTTTGGGTAATATAGCTTGAATGACCAACACTTCATCTTTGAGCAGGCCACAGGAAGTAGTCATATTCATTGTTGGAGGGACGACATATGAAGAGTCGCGTTCTGTTGCTTTACAAAATGCCAGCAATTCTGGAATTCGTTTTATACTTGGTGGTTCTGTGGTTTTGAATTCTAACAAGTATGTATGCTTTTGAATCATCATTGTGATTTTAGAAGCACACTATTGTTGTGCTAGCTGTGGTTCATGCTTGGCACTCACTAGCTCTAAATGCTAACTTCTATGGCCTTCATCTTTCTTGCATCAGCTGCAAATTTGAGAATGTAGTTGTGGGTTGGATTGCATCATGTTAATTTGACACTTGGTGAAACTATGTTGGGCTTGTGGATGTTGGTTTGGCATTATTCATCCCATGTAGGTTGCAAGCATGCAATGATTTGTGGCTTCTTAAAATCTACAAATCAAAATTCTTTTGAAGTTCCATTTTTGACCCAATCTCGACCCAAGCCTAGAGAACGGAAGGTTGTTATAAGCCAGACTTCTATAACTTCAGTCACACTTTACTGAAGTGAACTTCAATCTCAACTAATACAAATATCCATAAATTGTAATTATTTTATACTTTTGTCATATTTATAGGATACGTTTAGTTATATAGTGATAATTTGAGGCTAGTTTAGTTATTTGATGGAATGTAGTTAAGTGGAAACTATCCTTGCTTTACATGATTTTCTCTAATCTAATAATCATTTTGGCAAAAAAAAATCAGGTTTCTAAAAGACTTGGAAGAAGCTCAAAGGATAGCTCGTTCTAGCACAGTAATGATTCGAAGGCCCATCATGTGTCCTGAGAGCCAATAGTAATTTTTATGGCTTTATACGAAGCTTTCGACTTGGTGACTGGCAGTGGTAAGATTGTTAATGAATATTGGGAAGAGGAACTTGATGATCATCAGAATCAACCCACCTTTCTTGCATAAGACATCCAATATTCACCAATTTGCAAAGGAATAAAAAGTAAATAGGTTTTTTGGAGATTGAACCCATTACGTATTGGAATATGAGATATTACTTATTCGCGAGAAACAATTTGCAGATAGCCTTATTGCTTGTTTAACAACACTACCTTGCCTTGTGAACGAAAATGTAAAATCACATACAATTTTTTTTTTCTTTCTTTTTTGGATTGTATAGATGCTTGATTTATCCTAGGTAGTTTTGTACTTGGACCATATTGTGAAAAGTTACAGCTGAGCATATGGTTGAGCCAGGGCCAGGGGTTTTGTTTATACTTAGCAATCAATGTTCTGGTGACATGGGAAGTTTATGAATATTTGTGTGTGTATAACTGGTATTGAAACTTTTGCTATTACATATATTTTGATCATGTTTTCTGGTGAATTATATTATCAGGGAGAATATTTTGCTTTTATTAATTAGTGTAGTGTCCAATTATGTGCCTGTGGACCAAATTACACTATCTTTGCTTGCCTTTGCCTATACACAAACACAGACAATCTTCCATATAACCAAGCTGTTTGTAGATTGGCGTCAAAATGTACTTGCTGATGCCTTATACTTGCTAATGAAGGATGGGTGTGATCAGTTTAAAATTTTAAATAGTGAGCTACAAGTTCTTAAACCCTTAAACTCTATTGTGGGAATATCTAACTCTCAGCGTGCTCTCTCTCCATCTCATGAAAAAAAAAAAAAAAAACCTTGATCAGGTCATTTTTTAATGTATAAAAATCATATCATATATGGATTTAAACCGCCCAAAAAATTATAAAATTTAAGAACATTTTTAAATTTTTACTTAAATTAGAGAAGTAAAGTAATTTATATCTTTTCCTTATCTATTGGTAAAAAGTGTTACATACATAACGACACTACTTAATAAATACCATCAATAGATTCAATACTATCAATAAATGTAATGAAGTTTGAAATATTTGCACATAAGTTGAAATATTTGTGAACAAGTATAATATGAAAAATGTTTGATATACATTATATACGTTTAATTATAGTTCACAATATTTTTGTCTGATATGATAAATTGGATATATTTTTTTTAAAGGTACTTTAATAAAACACTACAAAGAATATATTATTATTATTTATTTATCATCGTTGAGTTATCACTTGAACCTTAGTTGTTGACTATTTGGCTGTAAACAATCACTTCTAGACAAACTCAATAACAATTACTTTACCACCACAACTTTTTCAATAACCAGTGAAGTAGACCACAATTTTTTTAATTTTATTATTGAGATAGATCGATAATGGGAGAGGCGGTGATATAAAACACAACAAACGTTATATATTAGCTCACAATTAAAAGAACCACCCAATAATTTTTCTTGACCAGTCACTCTGTCATTGTACATTTGAGTTCTAGGGTCGAAAGTTGTTACCTAGGACTTAAAGTTTCCCAAGAAAGACCGGAGTTTTCGTCAACTTGTCAAGGACCTACTACACTCTTTGTCATGGCTTTTAAAGTTTCATCTCTCCAACTCCCTTGCCAAACTTTATTAAAATCCATGTCGGTGCAATGGTTTTTTTTTTTTTTTTTTTTTTTTTTGAATTTGGATTTCAAATCTTCCTAATCTAAAAATCAATCAATATTTTAAGTTTGATGATAAAAAATAATTATCATAGAATAGTGTTGCATGTAGTGTCTTTGTCATGGCTTTCATAGTTTCGTCTCCAACTTCATTGTTAGAATTTATTAAAAGGTTTGTGTTAATGGGCACCATACGATGCCCATTAACAACAGTTTTTTGCACACTTTTATTTTTATTTTTTACAGCCTTTTATTCTTTTTGAAAAATTTTTAGTAATTTTTTTATCCTTTTTGTCCTTTTTATTAACACAACTTATTAAGGAAAATCTTAATAAGCACTACACAGTGCTTGTTAACATTTTTCTCATTAAAATCCATGTGGGTGGAAAGTTTCTTTTGTCGAATTTGGATTTCAAATCTTCCCAAACTAAAAATCAATCAGTATTTTAAGTATGATGATAAAAAGTAATTATTATAGAATCCGACATGTAAGTTAAAAATAGAGAAATAAATAGAAAGCTACATCCAAGACTTTTAGTATATATGGCCATCAAGCTCTATACCAGCCAGTCAGGTCAGCTGCAATTTTTGTGTCACAACTCGCCATGTGGCGAGTTGTGATTGGTGAATGTATGATTGTGGGGTATGTGGAGACACATTTTCACCACTCGAAACTCACCACGAAGCGAGTTGTAGCACAAAATTGTGCATTTTTTTTTTTTATGTCACATAGCATGACTCATCTTTCACTAATGTGAATGGGTTTTCAAGGTAAACATGATTAAGGAGAAATTATAAGGTCCTCATGGTGGATAAGTGGCATGATCCACCATTCCTCTTAAAAACTTCCACCTGTTTAAAATTGCTAAGTTAAAATTTTTTTAAAAACAAAAGCTGATTATTGACTCAGCAATTTTAAACAAGTAGGAATCTTTTAGTAGAATAGTGGACAAGTAACATGGTCCACTAAAAAACTAGATAATTTCTCGTGATTAAGTATGCGGGTCCTTTAAATCAACCACCCATGACCCTTCTCTTCTAAATCCTATACCCAAAGATCAATATCAAAAATAAAGTGTGCAGGTCCTTGACAAGTGAACTGTATAATTTCTCGTGATTAAGTGAGTGGGTCCTTCAAATCAACCACCTATGATCCTTCTCTTCTAAACCCTATACCCAAAGATCAATATCAAAAATAAAGTGTGTGGGTCCTTGACAAGTGGACGAGAGCTTGCATGCGTCGAATAACTCATTTAACTTTATTTATAAAAGAAGAAGAACTTATTTTTTTTTATATGGCTATCAAGCTCTCTATAGTCTATACTAACCAACGTGTTTTGGTTCAGCAAGACAGCCAACGTGTTACATGGCAAAGTTTTGATTATCCCACCAATACTCTGCTTCCGCTTATGAAACTTGGGTTGGACCGGTGGACTGGGTTGAACCAGTTCCTAACATCTTGGAAGTCTAAAGATGACTCGGGAATTGGCAACTATTCATTTCAATGGGTTCCAACTGGGTACCCGCAGTTGAGCCTATACATGGGTCAGACTCTATTATTTCGTTTGGGATCTTGGACTGGCCTAACATGGAGCGGTGTACCCAGAATTGCATCAAATTACTTCAAAGCTAACATTATGAATAATCAAGATGAAACCACCATGATGTACAATATACTTCCAAATTTACCCACCAAAGTTATTGTTAAAATGGTGGTGGATGGATCAGGAATTATGCGACGGTCCACATGGCAGGAGACTACATGGGTTGAATATGTTTCCTTCCCACAACAGTTGTGCGATAAGTATTTGATTTGCGGTTCAAATAGTTATTGTGACCCACACAATATGGTCATTTTTGAATGCAAGTGCTTTCCTGGATTTGAACCCAAGTCATCCAGTGATTGCATGAGGGAAAAGCAAGGAGTGTCCATGTGCAACAACGGAGAAGGGTTCCTGAAGTTGGCACATATGAATGTGCCGGATACTTCAATAGCACATGCGGACATGAGTTTGAGTATGAAAGAGTGTGAGCAAAAGTGTTTTGAGGAATTGTTCTTGTATGGCTTACGAAAGTGCAAATGAGAGTGTGGGAGGGATTGGTTGCTTGACATGGCATGGGGACTTGGTGGACACAAGAACATTTCCTGATGGAGGACAAGATTTATACATACGTGTGGATGCGTTGTATTAGATACTCTTAAATCTTTTTTCTTTAAAAATTTGGTAAAACATTTCATGAAAGTACACAGTGACTTTTCTCACTACATTTGGTGGTTGGGTCACCAGTTCGGTGAGCTAGGCAGATGACGCTGGTAGTCTGGTGGTTAAAGCCACCACTCCAATGATCAGTGCCAACATTCCGGTAGCTAGAGCCATCACTCTGGCAACTGATGCTAGCAATCCGGTCACTGAAGCTATTTGCTAGAGGTTTGATAACTGAAGCCACCATTCTGGTGGCCGGAGACATCGCTCTGGCAGTAATTGCCCCCTGTCTAGTTGTAGAAGATATTGTTCAAGCTACAATTACGACAATCTGGTCACTAGACCTCCTACATACTCAGCTACTGATTTTGTTTGTTTGCTTGAAAATATTTATTTGTCATACTAAATACCTGAAAATTTTATTTATTTTACTTCAAAACAAATATATTGTTAGTCAAAGTTCATGTCTATTGTATCATATTAGTCTGAAATTTATGCAAAATACTAGTTCAACATCTAATTTGCCCTATGGTACTAACCTTAAAGTTGATTTAGGTCATACTATTGAAAAATAATTTTCTCTATTTAAAATAGAACTATTTCATATTACAAATCTAAAATTATCTAAAAATATCAAAATTTTCACAATGCTGCCTTATCTATTTCATATAATTCAAAACTCAAATGATGTGTGGAGAAGTCGAAATTATTTAAGAGTTGTATACCCCTAACAACACAAGATTTCAACAATTATATTCATCACTCGTAGTAGGTCCTACTATGTAATACTTGTTCTATTTTATTTTTATATAGTTACAATAATAGGAGAGAGAGAATTTGAACTGTGATTCTACTTATATTAATAAGAAATATTCTCTTGGTGTTTGACATTGTTGTTACAAAAATAGGTTTGCAATTTTTGTTTTTCGTTTCTTCTTTTAACACGTTTTCGGCCTCAAAAAAGAGAATCGCATATGGACATGACATTGTTGTGAGAACATGTTTGTCTTTTTGTTTTGCTCTTTTGATACGTTGGACATCAAAATGAGAAACGCATTTTCTCCATTTAAAAAATAATAGTAATAAAATTACATATTTTCCTTAAACCCATTGTTTCATCCCTACTGTCATTTTCCTGTAAAACTGCATCAATAAATATTTATGTTCAATCAACTTCTAAAATTTATGACGTAATTTGAATAATTTTTTTTTTTTTTTACTCAGCTCAATATGCTAAAAAAAAGGTCTTACTCAGAAAAAGAGGATGCTGGCAATTTTGGGAGTTTCTGTTGCTGTAATGTTTCTTCTTATAGTCTCAATTGTGTATTGTTTTGTACTAAAGAAGAAGAAAGGTAAGGAATTTTAGAGCAATTTTTTTAATCTATTTTTATACTTCTGAGGCCAGTGAACAAATGCTCCCAAGATTACTCCAACACTATGTTTCAGAGTTTATAAAAGAATAGGCAGAATACGTAAATCATGAAATAAAATTGAATAAAATGGAATGGAACTTGATATATTTTTCAAGCGTAGAAGTTGATAAAAGAAAAAATGAAAAAGAACTGGATATATTTTGTTATTATACTCATAATCATTTTGTTGGATCTAAAGATGGTATATTGAAGCAGCCAAGGAAATTTTTCAAATGCTATTCTTAAACTTCTTGCCTTTAACCTACGAATAAATGCATTAGCTCTTTCCATTTGCATATTCTTATGTCTACCATACCCAAATGTCAAATTCAAAAGAAAGAACACTCAATCTCGAAGATGACATGACAAAAATCCCTTTTGACTTCTACAGAAAACATACATGAGCACCATTGTACCCCATTTTAAAAGCCTTTCTTAGGAGGGAAACCTATCCTTCACTACTAGCCAAGATATGAAGGACTTGTTGGGAAAAACTGCTTTAGACCATACTAGTTCCTACCATTCATTAAGACATACATGTTTCTTATTTAATTCTACTCTAAATTGCAATTCGTCCCTCACTGCCAGACAAAGACGAAGCACTAAAGAATGCTTAGAAGCAACTGCTTTAGATCATACCACTTTACACCATTTAGCTGTATCCATCTTGTTTCTTATTTCACTCCAGGTTGAAATTCATTTGACTTTTTCATATTTAGATGATATCCGGTACATTGAGTTGTCTTAGCTAATTTTAATTAATAAAAATAAGCTTGTAGGGTAGTATCTTTTGATCTGATAGGTTTCCAAGGCTACTGCATTTCTTTTAGAATACTAGATACTTTTGCAAACTCAAAAATTGCAGTATCATACACCCCCTTTTGGACAAAGTTGGGGATCAAAACACCTTCAAGGTGTCAATTATCATGCCACAAGGATAATTTTTTCACCCTTTCAACTAAAAGCTTGATGAATGGCTCAACCAATTCCCTGACATTTTAAGATTTTCTCCAGCCACATCAGCAGGCCTGAAGAACTTTTATCACCCATAAGCACTTACCTCTTAGAAAAGTTAATTTTAACCAAATGAGATTTCCTGTCAATGATAAATAGAAAATTGTCAACTTCAATTTTTCCTCCTATTTTCCTCTATTTCATTCTTTTATTTCAGTGTGTTTCTCAGTTTTATTAAACTAGGCTTTTGTGTGAGAATTCCTAATTGGACAAAAATGGTTACTAGCATTATTAATTACTTGTTTTATGACAGAGATGAGGCATAGCACATATTTAGATAGTGTTGACTCCACTTTACCACACTTCAAAGACTCTCCAAGTAGAAGGAACCTCGATGGAACTAAAAGAAATTCAAATTTGCCATTATTTAATCTAAGAACTATTATTGCAGCTACAGATAACTTCTCTATTGCTAACAAGCTTGGCCAAGGTGGTTTTGGCCCAGTTTATAAGGTAGTCTCATTGAACGAGTCCTAGAATTTGCATAATCTCATTTCAAGTGTGTTTATGTGTCATAAATTCTATCATGAATGTTTACGGGTACTCATTGAGTACGATTTTGTTGTGTGCAATTGGGCTTCCCCAAATAATTCACCAAGTTTAGTTTCTTTCAACAATTGTGCACTATGACAATGATATTTGGACTTTAATTGCAGGGTTTGCTACGAAATGGAATGGAAATAGCAATAAAAAGACTATCAAAATGCTCTAGACAGGGAATAGAACAATTCAAAACAGAAGTTGCACTAATTGCTAAACTCCAACATAGAAACCTTTTGAGAATTTTAGGCTGTTGCGTTCACGAAGAAGAGAAGATGTTGATTTATGAGTACTTGCCAAATAAAAGCTTGGACTCTTTCATTTTTGGTATGTCTTCTTTTTCACATTAACCTCACTCATCATCACTAGAAAACGATCCTCCCATTACAAACATATAAATTCCAAATAATAGCAGGATTTATACGTAAGTAAGTAAGCATGAATGCAGTATAATCTAATCCAAGTTCTCATTTCTTCATTTAGATGAAACAAAAAGGTCATGTTTAGATTGGGAAAAGCGATTTGAGATTATTTGTGGAATTGGTCAAGGGATCTTATATCTTCATCAAGACTCAAGACTAAGAATTATCCATAGAGATTTAAAGGCCAGCAATGTTCTACTTGACAATTCATTAAATCCAAAAATTTCAGATTTTGGTGTGGCTAGAATTGTTGGAGGGGACCAAATTGAAGCTAATACAAATTGCATCGTTGGAACATAGTAAGTATGCTAGAAAACAAGATATACTTTTTTAACTGATTACTTGACTACCATTTTTACACCTAAGAAGAGTACAAACTACAAGCCTATGCAAGAAAAAAATACTAAGGATATCTTTGTAATTTGATTTCATATTGTGATACTTCAAATTTTACGTGTATGTTAGTGCCCAAAGGGCAATCTTTGATCATTTTATGTTGAGGTTCAATATCTTCCTTTTCATTGTGCTATGACAGTGGTTATATGTCACCTGAGTATGCAATGCAAGGACTTTTTTCAATAAAGTCTGATATTTATAGCTTTGGGGTATTGCTACTGGAGATCATTACTGGGAAAAGGAATAATACTTACCATCATGATAGCCCTTCCTTGAATTTGATTGGACATGTAAGTACATGTGCAAACAATGACTGCAAAATTAAGCCTATATTGTTGAGCTTAATATGATTAATATCTTGTCTCAGATTTGGGACCTATGGAGAGAAGACAATTCCATGAAAATAGTTGACCCATTAGTAGACATGACATACCTTGTTAATGAAGTTTCAAGATGCATTCAAATTGGACCTTTGTGCGTGCAAGAACATGCAACAGACCGGCCAACCATGTCAACTGTTGTTTTCATGTTGGGTAATGACACTCCTCTTCCTTCTCCAAAATGACCTGCATTTATTTTGAAGGGTACTTACAATAGTACAGATAGATCAACTAGTGCAACATCTAATTCTATAAATGAAATAACACTTACTAAAATTGACGGTCGTTAAAACCCCAAACAATTTGAAGCAAGTGTACAAATATTCCATTACAACATTGGATCGAGTTACTCTAAGTCTACTCTACATTACTTTTTTTGTGAACAATTGAACAAAATGTTTGCACTATAAAATTATTACAAAATTGTATGAAGATAATATATAATATTACACAAACTGTTATTGTCTAGAACTTGATGAAATCACTACCATCTCCTTTAGTTTTTTCTTTTAAGTCGTTTCTAAAATTAATATACAAAAAGTTAACTGCGTATATATGTTCTGTGGAGATGACTTCATTGGTTTTTAGAACAAGATGTCCAAAGTTTTGGTGTGAAGTTTACTAAGTTTAACCATGAAGATTTAAAAGAGGAACACTGAATCCATAATACTAGAATTTAATTTGGATTTCAGGGTGTTTTACTCAAAACAGAACCATTGTATTTATGAATTGTGCCAAGCCTATTGATATGCTTGGGTATGGCTAATATTCTTAACTTAAAGAACACTTCAACCAAGACAATATTACAAAATAAGTTAGAACAACAATTTATAACTTTGATGGCAAATCCTCTTGTACAGCAAGGCAAAGTGTGAAAAAATGGGTGACAAAAAGTTGTAATCATTTCCTCACTTTTGCTTAAATTTGGCCCAATTCTACTTTTGTGGTCACTTATATTTGTGAAGGTACCTTATTGAGAGTGTGTGATTCTCTCCTTGAAGTTCAACTAAAAAAAAAAAAACTAGTTTTCACAAAATCAACATCATATGGACCAAATTAATGTTATATAGGACAAAAGTGATGAATATAATTGTAGAAAATCTTATTATGTTAGACATCTACAAATTCTAAACAATTTCAATTTGTCAACCTACTGCTTATAGGTTTGCCAATTTTATTTTATTTTATTTTATTGGTGAAATGGGGATAGGTTTGTAAAAATTTTAAGAAAAAGAGAAGATCTATAGAGAGAATTTTAATATTTTTTGGGATGGTTTAATGAAACTATATATAACTAATAAGTTCCCTGTGCGATGCATGGATAATTTTGTGTTATTTTATGTAAAACAATTTTGAATAATGTTGTACATAAATTATAAAGAAAAAGTAAACTAAATTAGAGTAAAGAAACATATATATTTTGAGATATTAAAAATTGGTTTAGTAGCTTCACTACATATTTGTAGACTTCTTAAAGTAAGATTATTATTTTTTTAAATCATGAAACCAAAAATAAATGCAAAAGAGTAACGGGACCATGAAAATCAACTAATTTGTGTTGTGTTCACATATTTCATACTATGAAATATAAGTATAATCAACTCTTTGACTGTCTTCCACTCATCGTTAGTGCGACATTAAGACATGGTGTGGGCAAGTATATATGCATGTGTCTTATAGATGATTTAAAATCAAATCATAGTAGAATATGACTTTACATTGCGCACCAAATATTCTCTCTACTTATATACCCAAAGCAAAAACTAACTAACCAAATTACCTAAACCTAAATCATATTTAAGCCCTTAAGTTAAAAAGAAAAAAAGATTACCTGTAGGGGTTTTGGTGTCTTGATGGTAGTGGGAGGCCAGTATAACGGAGGTGGTGACCCCTCAGATTCCTCCTTCTCTCTTTCAAATGTTTTGTTAGTCTCAGGTCTTTTATTTTGGTAATATATAGTGAAATAATGCCTTTTATTTAACAATCCACAATTTTTTTGTGTCTCTCTATCTCTCTCTAGAGTCTTATCTTGTTAGTTATTACTATTAGTCCTTATTTATTTATTTTTTTTTTAAATACTAAAATAGTAGATATGCTAAAAGACATGAAGAATAGTGAAAAGTGTTGTGTAAGTTTAGACAATTAATGAGATATTAATGAGATAACAGTAAAATAAGATAATGCGAAATTTTGGGTAACAATAAAAAAAAGCTTAATGAAAGAGGTAAAAAAAAAAGGCTAAATGCAAAATTAAAGTGCCACTTGGTAGAACCTCATGCACTCTCGCATGAGGTCTCTGAGAGAGAGACATTTTGTAACAACTTTTATTCTACAATATTCCTCCAAAAATTTTTTTTTACTCATTCCTTGAACTGAATAATTATAATGGTTATGTGTGTACAATTTATAATTGTTGTTTCACTGCATATTTAAAGCCTTCTCAAGGTAAGTTTTTTTTTTTTTTTTTTTTTTTTTTTTTTTTTTTTTTTTTTTTTTTTTTTTTAAATCATGAAACCAAAAATAAATGCAAAAGAGTAATGGGATCCTGAAAATTAAATAATTTGTGTTGTGTTAACATATTAAATACTATGAAATAAAAGTATGTTCAACTCTCTCACTGTCATCCACCCATTGATAGTGCGACATTAAAACATGGTGTAGGCAAGTGTGTATATACGTGTCTTATAGATGATTTTAAACCATGGTAGAATATGGCTTTACATTGCGTACCAAATATTTTCTCTACTTATATACCCAAAACAAAAATTATCCAACCAAATTACCCAAACCTAAATCATATTTAATCCCCTAATTTCAAAAGAAAAAAAAAATACCCGTAGGGGTTTTGGCGTCTTGATGGTGGTGGGAGGCCAATATGACGGAGGCAGCGGCCCCTCAGATTTCTTTTTCTCTTTCTTTCAAATATTTTGTTAGCCTTAGGTCTTTTATAGTGAAACAATGCGTTTTGATTTTGTAGTGAAATAATGCGTTTTATTTAACAATCCACAACATTTTTGTGTCTCTCTATCTCCCTCCAAGGCCTTATCCGGTTAGTTATTACTATTAGAACTTAATTATTACTTTTTTGCTTTTTTTAAAAATATTAAAATGGTGGGTATACTAAAAAACATGAAAAAGAGAGAAATGTGTGATGTAAGCTTAGGCAATTAATGAGAGAATAATGAGATAATAGTAAAATAAGTTAATGTAAACTTTTGAGTAATAGTAAAAAAAATCTTAATGAAAGAGGTAAAAAAATGCTAAATGCAAAATTAGAGTGTCACTTGGCAAGATCTCATGCATTCCCGCATGAGATCTCTGCTTATATAATATATATATATATATATATATATATATTGATGATTATTCTTTTATAACTCCTAATCTCAAAAAGCTTTGTTATAGGACTTTATCATACATACAAAATAAGCATAGATTTTTTTATCTTTTTTTTTTTTTTTTTTTTTTAAGGATATTGCTATTGTGTTCATCCTTATAAGAATTTAAGCATAGATCATTATTTTTGACAATTTTTCTTTGATTCCTTTATAATTTATATATTGTTTTGGTTTATGAAAGTTCAAATAGTGTATAAAACACTATGAACGTTTAGACCCTCAATTCACAAATTACCAATTCAAGCTTAATATCAAACAATGTACGTGCAGAAAATGAACATAAGCTTATAACAGAATTGATAAACAATCTAAACCAAATAAAATCACATCTACAACAGAAATTAAATGGAAAAGATAAAGGGAAGAGAGATGACAGCAAAAGACCCTCCAAGCCTAATCTATCCAGTGTACTTACGCCGAACCTTTGCCTTCTTTAGCTTACCAGATTCTGCTATAACCCATAGCATCAATCAATATCCATTGGTCCCTTCCTAACTGCTTCCTGAAGCACCAAAAAGCCTTCTCACAGATATGGGTATGGTGAGAAAAGGATTTGGGTAATGAACCTCTCTAGGGTTTCTCCCTTAAAATTCTCTCTGGAAGCTCTCTACATTTTGTGGGTATAAGGGGTATTTATACTAGGGTGAGAATGGAATGCGAAGAGTCAGTTTTTCCAAAACAGAGTAGACTGGCGACTTGGCCTCGTGACTTGACTGAGTCGCGAGTTCAAGCCACGAACTAACTGAATGGCCAGTCTGTACTTTTTGTCATGTAGTGTTCCAGTTGGCATGATTGTTCAGCTGCTCTGCATGCTCCACAAGTGTGCCACTTTTGGCGACTTGCAAGCCGCGAGCAAGCTGCGAGATCCAGTCACGAGCCACTTGTTGAGTGCTCAAACTTGAGCTTTTCTTCACACTCTCTTACACACTACCCTTACATAATTCTCACCTAAATACAGGGTTTCTAAAAGCTGAAATACAAGCAAATTTGGCACGGAATAAAGCGAACAAGATGGTTGATTAAATTCAACCTTACAGTTTAAATGAATTTTTTCTCAAGCTTTCAAAGGATGAACTTTAGATAAGATGTTCAACTTTTATACGCCAAGCATTGATTGTAAGTCTTGTAAATAGAACAAATAGAGATAAGAAATTAAGAATATGGTCCATTTTGGTCGGCCTTAGATTGATTTGTCTAGACATCAATTTTCTCTTTTGCCAAAAGTTCTACTTATTTTATACGGAAGTTTCCTTGATTATTACTTGTATACAAAATTCCAGGATCATTAAATTGGAATAGGTCCCTTACTAACCTAACCAATTGGAATATGATGAAATTTCTTCCCGTCCACACTAAACGTTGTGTACACTCCAAATATTTTCAGCATCTCATAATTATACATTGTTCATAGGTGTCATCCAAGTCCAACATGATTAAGAGTTGTAATTAAGACTATGACCCAGAAGCTTTACTATTCAATACTTTGCGAGAAAAATTAAACACTCATTTGATGTAATCGGAGACTATAGGATTTGACAATGTATACACTAGGGTTTGTTTTTGATGTTGTGAAATTACTATAGGCACTAAAAACTCTAGTTTGTTTAGTTGACAAGTCATATTCTTTAATCGTGAAAAGTATACAATGGAAAACTTTTATATTCCTACAATAAATGTTTTGGAGCGAAAATTGTTAGCCCCCTCATCCATTGGGACCCCCCTATTTATACAAAGGAAAAAGGGTCCAATATTCCTAAATGTGACTTAGTTACATGGAATTTTTGTGCAATTGTGCCTAGATTTCTTTTAAAAATTTAATTATAATTTTAAACTCTAATTTGGTGATTTTTATATAATTTTTGTGGTTTGATTTTGATTCAGTAAAGACATATTAGCCAAAAGAAATGAAGGCAGAGCTATTAAAGAAATTTGTACTTCCAAATTAGCAATTACAGATGGCTAATGTTGCATTGTTATTTGTGGTTGTGGTATGCATAAGCAGTATGTTGTTTGGGTGACAGATTGAGGCAAAGCAATTAACCATATTAAAAAGGATTAGCAACTTTTTCTTTTTCCTTTACCATTTGTGGTATGTATCTTCCTTTTTCACATATGCTCAAGTGAAGTACCCATTAGGATTTCCCTTCATTATGATAAACATATTAATTTTTTTAAAATGAAGTTTTATATTTATTAAATGAGATATATATATATATATATGTCAAGGGCCATGTAGCTGAGTTGGCACCTCCCCATACACAAAGTGTCTAGGGTTTAAGGGAGAAAAGGTTCAAATTACAGGAGTCAGGGAAAAAAAGTTCAAGTTGCAGGATTAGCAGCATATTGTAATTATTTTTAAATAATTAAAATAAAATAAAAAGATATAGAGATATGTATTGTTTTCCTTGAGCTAAAGCAGTTGTGATGCAAGTGTGGAGTGGATGGTTTTTTTTTTTTTTTTAGTCCTTGAGTATTTTGGATTGTTTCAAATGAGTAATGGCTCCTTTTAGGCTTTTAAAATTTTTGGTTTATTGATTTTGCTATCTATAACTTTGATTCTTCTTTACCTAATAAAGTTTGTAATTTTTTGTAAGTACATTTTTTCTTCAAGAAAATGAATAGAAATCTCCCTTCATGTTCATGCTCATGTTAAAGTTCATATTTGTATCTTTTGCAATACTCAATAACTTGTTTACTCATTTTGTGAATTATCAATTGTAGTTAAGAAAAAAAGTATAAACACAATACTATTCAATTAAACTATTGTGAAAAATTAAATCTATTAGATTAAAAAAAATGGACATGAAAATAAAATTTGCACAAAAAATTTCTTAAATAGAATTAAAATAATTTTTACTAAATATTGTTTATCAAGCAATCATGTACTAACTAACAACATTCCAAACATTACGTGCATAACGGGGTGATGAAATGGTTGTTCAATTTATTTAAGAAATGTGATCTAGCTAATAGAAATTAACAAAAAAATAATATACAATAACTTTCATGCATAGTCAAGAATTATACCTTTATATATATCTTATGCATTTTATGAGTTTTATTTTATATAAATGTATTTCATAAAATTAATAAAATTTATCATAAAACCCTTCATTGTACTTTTTAAAATCACTACATAAAAATGAAAGAAGTTTTTTTCCCAAAAAAATGTTCTCCAGTCATAATATTTACCAAAAAAGATCATACCAAAAAAAATCGTGCAACGCATACGGTAATAACCAATCTATATATATAATTAAAGTCAAAACTGAGAGAAAATCTAATTAGATTCTAAATTGGATTCCAATTGTTGTCTAATTTTGCGCCACGTGTCCAATTTAAGGTTTTTTTTTTTTTTTTTAAACATTGATTTCCAAATATTGATCCACTCACCATTCCAAATACATTGCAATATACTAACTTTTTTTTTTTTTTTTATGAGATAGATTTTGTGATGAGATAGTGGCTCCTGAAAAATGGCCATATATATATGGGACAGTGATTTCATAAACAACATGTAATTTTAAATAGAGTGATGGTAGGTAGCTATACATACACATACATATAGTCAAAACTAAGAGACAAGTGACATGGTCCACTAAAACACTGTATAATTTCTCGTGATTAAGTGTGCGGGTCCTTTAAATCAACCACCCATGACCCTTCTCTTCTAAATCCTATACCCATAGATCAATATCAAAAATAAAGTGTGTGAGTCCTTGACAAGTGAACTACATAATTTCTCTTGATTAAGTGAGTGGGTCCTTCAAATCAACCACCTATGACCCTTCTCTTCTAAACCCTATTCCCAAAGATCAATATCAAAAATAAAGTGTGTGGGTCCTTGACAAGTGGACGAGAGCTTGCATACGTCGAATAACTCATTTAACTTTATTTATAAAAGAAGAAGAACTTATTTTTTTTTATATGGTTATCAAGCTCTCTATAGTCTATACTAACCAATTAGCCACAAGTCCCATTATTGTACTCTTCATTAGAAAAAAATGATGAATCCTACTAAAGGGAATACATTATTGCCTCTTCTTTTCCTTCTTGTTTGCCCAATCTGCACTTCCCTTGACACCATAACACCAGACCAACCCCTCAAGGATGGTCAACGTCTACTCTCAAACCAAGAAACCTTTGCACTTGGGTTTTTCAACCCCGGCAATTCTAGTCACCGCTACATTGGAATTTGGTTTAACCAAATTGCTGAAAAAGCCGTTGTGTGGGTTGCAAACAGAGATGCTCCTCTCAATGATACCTCTGGAGTCCTCTCCATCAACGGTAAGGGAAACCTTGTACTCCACACCCAAAACCAAACCACTCCTATTTGGTCCACCAATGTTTCTTTTTCTGTCTCATCCACAAATAATTCTATGGCTGAGCTCTTAGATATAGGAAATCTTGTTTTGGTTCAGCAAGACAGCCAACGTGTTACATGGCAAAGTTTTGATTATCCCGCCAATACTCTGCTTCCGCTTATGAAACTTGGGCTAGACCGGCGAACTGGGTTAAACCGGTTCCTAACATCTTGGAAATCCAAAGATGACCCAGGAATTGGAAACTACTCATTAAAATCGGTTCCAACTGGGTACCCTCAGTTGAGCCTATACATGGGTCAGACTCTATTATTTCGTTTGGGATCTTGGACTGGCCTAACATGGAGCGGTTTACCCAAAATTGCATCAAATTACTTCAAAGCTAACTTTGTGAATAATCAAGATGAAACCACCATGATGTACAATATACTTCCAAATTTACCCACCAAAGTTATTGTTAAAATGGTGGTGGATGAATCAGGAATTATGCGACGGTCCACATGGCAGGAGACTACATGGGTTGAATATGTTTCCTTCCCACATCAGTTGTGCGATAAGTATTTGATTTGTGGTCCAAATAGTTATTGTGACCCACAAAATATGGTCATTTTTGAATGCAAGTGCTTTCCTGGATTTGAACCCAAGTCATCTCGTGATTGCATGAGGGAAAAGCAAGGAGTGTCCATGTGCAACAACGGAGAAGGGTTCCTGAAGTTGGCACATATGAAGGTGCCGGATACTTCAATAGCACATGCGGACATGAGTTTGAGTATGAAAGAGTGTGAGCAAAAGTGTTTGAGGAATTGTTCTTGTATGGCTTACGCAAGTGCAAATGAGAGTGTGGGAGGGATTGGTTGCTTGACATGGCATGGGGACTTGGTAGACACAAGAACATTTCCTGATGGAGGACAAGATTTATACATACGTGTGGATGCGGTTGTATTAGGTACTCTTAAATCTTTTTTCTTTAAAAATTTGGTAAAACATTTCATGAAAGTACACAATGACTTTTCTCACTACATTTGGTGGTCGGGTCACTAGTTCGGTGAGCTAGGCAAACGACGTCGGTAGTCTGGTGGTTAAAGCCACCACTCCAATGATTAGCACCAACATTCCGGTAGCTAGAGCCATCACTCTGGCAACCGATGCTAGCAATCCGGTCACTGAAGCTATTTGCTAGAGGTTTGATAACTGAAGCCACCATTCTGGTGGCCGAAGACATCGCTCTGGCAGTAGTTGCCCCTTGTCTAGTTATAGAAGACATTGCTCAAGCTACAATTATGACAATCTGGTCACTAGACCTCCTACATACTCAACTACTGATTTTGTTTGTTTGCTTGAAAATATTTATTTGTCATACTAAATACCTGAAAATTTTATTTATTTTACTTCAAAACAAATAGATTGTTAGTCAAAGTTCATGTCTATTGTATTATATTAGTCTGAAATTTATGCAAAATACTAGTTCAACATCTAATTTGCCCTATGGTACTAACCTTAAAGTTGATTTAGGTCATACTATTGAAAATGATTTTCTCTATTTAAAATAGATCTATTTCATATTACAAATCTAAATGAGTATTACATTCCATATGGGGAAGAAATTATATATGGTTTTGTTAAATTATCTAAAAATATCAAAATTTTCACAATGCCGCCTTATCTATTTCATATAATTCAAAACTCAAATGATGTGTGGAGGAGTCGAAATTATTAAGAGTTGTATACCCCTAACAACACAAGATTTCTACAATTATATTCATCACTCGTAGTAGGTCCTACTATGTAATACTTGTTTTATTTTATTTTTATATGGTTATAATAATAGGAGAGAGAGAATTTGAACTATGATTCTACTTATATTAATAAGAAATACTCTCTTGGTGTTTGACATTGTTGTTACAAAAATAGGTTTGCAATTTTTTTTTTTTTTTTCGTTTCTTCTTTTAACACGTTTTCGGCCTCAAAAAAGAGAATCACATATGGACATGACATTGTTGTGAGAACATGTTTGTCTTTTTGTTTTGCTCTTTTGATACGTTGGACCTCAAAATGAGAAATGCATTTTCTCCATTTAAAAAATAATAATAAAATCACATATTTTCCTTAAACCCATTATTTCATCCCTACTCTCATTTTCCTGTAAAACTGAATCAATAAATATTTATGTTCAATCAACTTCTGAAATTTATGATGTCATTTGAATAATTTTTTTTTTTTTTTACTCAGCTCAATATGCTAAGAAAAATGGTCTTACTCAGAAAAAGAGGATGCTGGCAATTTTGGGAGTTTCTGTTGCTGTAATGTTTCTTCTTATAGTCTCTATTGTGTATTGTTTTGTACTGAAGAAGAAGAAAGGTAAGGAAGTCTAGAGCAATTTTTTTAAACCTATTTTTATACTTCTGAGGCCAGTGAAAAAATGCTCCCAAGATTACTCCAACACTATGTTTCAGAGTTTATAAAAGAATAGGCAGAATACGTAAATCATGAAATAAAATTGAATAAAATGGAATGGAACTTGATATATTTTTCAAGCGTAGAAGTTGATAAAAGAAAAAGTGAAAAAGAACTGGATATATTTTGTTATTATACTCATAATCATTTCTTTGGATCCAAAGATGGTATATTGAAGCAACCAAGGAAATTTTTCAAATGCTATTCTTAAACTTCTTGCCTTTAACCTACAAATAAATGCATTAGCTCTTTCCATTTGCATATTCTTATGTCTACCATACCCAAATGTCAAATTCAGAAGAAAGAACACTCAATCTCGAAAATGACATGATCAAAAATCCCTTTTGACTTCTATAGAAAACACATATGAGCACCATTGTACCCCATTTTACAGGCCTTTCTTAGTAGGGAAACCTATCCTTCACTGCCAGCCAAGATATGAAGGACTTGTTGGGAAAAGCTGCTTTAGACCATACCAGTTCCTACAATTCATTAAGACATACGTGTTTCTTATTTAATTCTACTCTGAATTGCAATTCGTCCTTCACTACCAGACATAGACAAAGCATTAAAGAATGCTTAGAAGCAGCTACTTTAGAGCATACCACTTTACACCATTTAGCTGTATCCATCTTGTTTCTTATTTCACTCTAGGTTGAAATTCATATGACTTTTTCAAATTTAGATGAAATCCGGTACATTGAGTTGTCTTAGCTAATTTTAATTGATGAAAATAAGCTTGTAGGGTAGTATCTTTTGACCTGATAGGTTTCCAAGGCTACTGCAAATACTAGATACTTTTGCAAACTCAAAAATTGCAGTATCATACACCCCCTTTTGGACAAAGTTGGGGATCAAAACACCTTCAAGGTGTCAATTATCATGCCACAAGGATAATTTTTTCACCCTTTCAACTAAAAGCTTGATGAATGGCCCAACCAATTCCCTGACATTTTAAGATTTTCTGCAGCACCATCAGCAGGCCTGAAGAACTTTCATCACCCATAAGCACTTACCTCTTAGAAAAGTAAATTTTAACCAAATGGGATTTCCTGTCAATGATAAATAGAAAATTGTCAACTTCAATTTTTCCTCTTATTTTCCTCTATTTCATTCTTTTATTTCAGTGTGTTTTTCAGTTTTATTAAATTAGGCTTTTGTGTGAGAATTCCTAATTGAAAAAAATGGTTACTAGCATTATTAATTACTTGTTTTATGACAGAGATGAGGCATAGCACATATTTAGATAGTGCTGAATCCACTTTACCATACTTTGAAGACTCTCCAAGTAGAAGGAACCTCGATGGAGCTAGAAGAAATTCAAATTTGCCATTATTTAATCTAAGAACCATTATTGCAGCTACATATAACTTCTCTATTGCTAACAAGCTTGGCCAAGGTGGTTTTGGCCCAGTTTATAAGGTAGTCTCATTGAACGAGTCCTAGAATTTGCATAATCTCATTTCAAGTGTGTTTATGCGTCATAAATTCCGTCATGAATGTTTACGGGTACTCATTAAGTACGATTTTGTTGTGTGCAATTGGACTTCCCCAAATAATTCACCAAGTTGAGTTTCTTTCAACAATTGTGCACTATGACAATGATATTTGGACTTTAATTGCAGGGTTTGCTACAAAATGGAATGGAAATAGCAGTAAAAAGACTATCAAAACGCTCTAGACAGGGAATGGAACAATTCAAAGCAGAAGTTGCACTAATTGCTAAACTCCAACATAGAAACCTTTTGAGAATTTTAGGTTGTTGCATTCACGAAGAAGAGAAGATGTTGATCTATGAGTTCTTGCCAAATAAAAGCTTGGACTCTTTCATTTTTGGTATGTCTTCTTTTTCACATTAACCTCACTCATCATCACTAGAAAACGATCCTCCTATTACAAACATATCAATTCCAAATAGTAGGATTTATACGTAAGTAAGAAAGCACGAATGCAATATAATCTAATCCAAGTTCTCATTTTTTCATTTAGATGAAACAAAAAGGTCATGTTTAGATTGGGAAAAGCGATTTGAGATTATTTGCGGAATTGGTCGAGGGATCTTATATCTTCATCAAGACTCAAGATTAAGAATTATCCATAGAGATTTAAAGGCCAGCAATGTTCTACTTGACAATTCATTGAATCCAAAAATTTCAGATTTTGGTATGGCTAGAATTGTTGGAGGGGACCAAATTGAAGCTAATACAAATTGCATCATTGGAACATAGTAAGTATGCTAGAAAACGGGATATAATTTTTTAACTGATTACTTGACTACCATTTTTACACCTAAGAAGAGTACAAACTACAAGCCTATGTAAGAAAAAAAATACTAATGATATCTTTGTAATTTGATTTCATATTGTGATACTTCAAATTTTACGTGTATGTTAGTGCCCAAAGGGCAATCTTTGATCATTTTATGTTGAGGTTCAATATCTTCCTTTTCATTGTGCTATGACAGTGGTTATATGTCACCTGAGTATGCAATGCAAGGATTTTTTTCAATAAAGTCTGATGTATATAGCTTTGGGGTATTGCTACTGGAGATCATTACTGGGAAAAGGAATAGTACTTACCATCATGATAGCCTTTCCTCAGATTTGATTGGACATGTAACTACATGTGCAAACAATGACTACAAAATTAAGCTTATATTGTTGAGCTTAATATGATTAATATCTTGTCTCAGATTTGGGACCTATGGGGAGAACACAATTCCATGAAAATAGTCGACCCATTAGTAGATGTGACATACCCTGCTAATGAAGTTTCAAGATGCATTCAAATTGGACTTTTGTGCGTGCAAGAACATGCAACAGACCGGCCAACCATGTCAGCCGTTGTTTTCATGTTGGGTAATGACACTCCTCTTCCTTCTCCAAAACGACCTGCATTTATTTTGAAAGGTACTTACAATAGTACAGACAGATCAACTAGTGCAACATCTAATTCTATAAATGAAATAACACTTACTAAAATTGACGGTCGTTAAAACCCCAAACTATTTGAAGCAAGTGTACAAATATTCCATTACAACATAGGATTGAGTTACTCTAAGTCTACTCTACATTACTTTTTTTTTTTTTTTTGGTATGAACAATTGAACAAAATGTATGCACTATAAAATTATTACAAAATTGTATGAAGATAATATATAATATTACACAAAATGTTATTGTCCAAAACTTGTGATGAAATCACCACCATCTACTTTAGTTTTTTCTTTCAAGTCGTTTTTGAAATTAATATACAAAAAGTTAACTGCGCACATATGTTCTGTGGAGATGACTTCATTGGTTTTTAGAAGAAGATGTCCAAAGTTTTGGTGTGAAATTTACTAAGTTTAACCATGAAGATTTAAAAGAGGAACGCTGAATCCATAATACTAGAATTTAATTTGGATTTCAGGGTGTTTTACTCAAAACAAAACCATTGTATTTATGAATTGTGCCAAGCCTATTGATATGCGTGGGTATGACTAATATTCTTAACTTAAAGAACACTTCAACCAAGACAATATTACAAAATAAGTTAGAACAACAGCTTATAACTTTGATGGCAAATCCTCTTGTACAACAAGGAGAAGTGTGAAAAAATAGGTGGCAAAAAAGTTGTAATCATTTCCTCATTTTTGCTTAAATTTGGCCCAATTCTACTTTTTTGGTCACTTATATTTGTGAAGGTGCCTTATTGAGAGTGTGTGATTCTCTCCTTGAAGTTCAACTGAAAAAAAAAAAAAAAAAAAAAAAAAAAAAAAAAAGTTTTCACAAAATCAACATCATATGGACCAAATTAATGTTATATAGGACACAAGTGATGAATATAATTGTAGAAAATCTTATTATGTTAGACATCTACAAATTTTAAACAATTTCAATTTGTTAACCTACTGCTTATAGGTTTGCCAATTTTATTTTATTTTATTGGTGAAATTGAGATAGGTTTGTAAAAATTTTAAGAAAAAGAGAAGATCCATAGAGAGAATTTAAATATTTTTGGGATGGTTTAATGAAACTATATATGACTAATAAGTTGCCTGTGCGATGCACGAATAATTTTGTGATATTTTATGTAAAATAGTTTTGAATAATGTTGTACATAAATTATAAAGAAAAAGTAAACTAAATTAGATTAAAGAAACATATATATTTTGAGATATTAAAAATTGGTTTAGTAGCTTCATTACATATTTGTAGCCTTCTTAAAGTAAGAGTATTATTTTTTTTAAATCATGCAACCAAAAATAAAAGCAAAAGAGGAACGGGATCATGAAAATCAACTAATTTGCGTTGTATTCACATATTTCATACTATGAAATATAAGTATAATCAACTCTCTGACTGTCTTCCACTCATCGATAGTGCGATATTAAGACATGGTGTGGGCAAGTGTATATACATGTATCTTCTAGATGGTTTAAAATTTAATCATAGTAGAATATGACTTTACATTGCGTACCAAATATTCTCTCTACTTATATACCCAAAACAAAAACTAACTAACAAAATTACCTAAACCTAAATCATATTTAAGCCCTTAAAAAGAAAAAAAGATTACCTGTAGGGGTTTTGTTGTCTTGATGGTGGTGGGAGGCCAGTATAACGGAGGTGGTGACCCCTCAGATTCCTTCTTCTCTCTCTTTCAAATGTTTTGTTAGTCTCAGGTCTTTTATTTTGGTAATATATAGTGAAATAGTGCCTTTTATTTAACAATCCACAATGTTTTTGTGTCTCTCTATCTCTCTCTAGAGTCTTATCTTATTAGTTATTACTATTAGTCCTTACTTTTTTTTTTTTTTAAATACTAAAATAGTGGATATGCTAAAAGACATGAAGAATAGTGAAAAGTGTTGTGTAAGCATAGGAAATTAGTGAAATATTAATGAGATAACAGTAAAATAAGATAATGCAAAATTTTGGGTAACAATTAAAAAAAACTTAATGAAAGAGGTAAAAAAAAAGGCTAAATGCAAAATTAGAGTGCCACTTGGCAGGACCTCATGCACTCTCGTATGAAGTCTCTGAAAGAGAGACATTTTGTAACAACTTTTATTCTACAATATTCCTCCAAAATTTTTTTTTTTTTACTTATTCCTTGAACTGAATAATTATAATGGTTATGTGTGTACAATTTATAATAGTTGTTTCACTGCATATTTAAAGCCTTCTCAAGGTAAGTTTTTTTTTTTTTTTTTTTTTTTTTTTTTTTTAAATCATGAAACCAAAAATAAATGCAAAAGTGTAATGGGATCCTGAAAATTAAATAATTTGTGTTGTGTTAACATATTAAATACTATGAAATAAAAGCATGTCCAACTCTCTCACTGTCATCCACCCATTGATAGTGCGACATTAAAACATGGTGTAGGCAAGTGTGTATACACGTGTCTTATAGATGATTTAAAACCATGGTAGAATATGGCTTTACATTGCGTACCAAATATTTTCTCTACTTATATACCCAAAAAAAAAAATTATTCAACCAAATCACCGAAACCTGAATCATATTTAATCCCCTAATTTAAGAAGAAGAAAAAAAATACTCGTAGGTGTTTCGGCATCTTGATGGTGGTGGGAGGCCAATATGACGGAGGCAGCGGCCCCTCAGATTTCTCTTTCTCTCTCTTTCAAATATTTTGTTAGCCTCAGGTCTTTTATAGTGAAACAATGCATTTTGATTTTGTAGTGAAATAATGCGTTTTATTTAACAATCCACAACATTTTGTGTCTCTATCTCCCTCTAAGGCCTTATCTAGTTAGTTATTACTATTAGACCTTAATTATTACTTTTTTTGCTTTTTTTAAAATATTAAAATGGTGAGTATACTAAAAAAAATGAAAAAGAGAGGAATGTGTGATGTAAGCTTAAGCAATTAATGAGAGAATAATGAGATAATAGTAAAATACGTTAATGTAATCCTTTGAGTAATAGTAAAAAAATCTTAATGAAAGAGGTAAAAAAATGCTAAATGCAAAATTAGAGTTTCACTTGATGCATTCTCGCGTGAGATCTCTGCTTATATAATATATATATATATATATATATATATATATGTATATATATTGATGATTATTCTTTTATAACTCCTAATCACTAATCAACATGAGTCTCAAAAAGCTTTGTGATATGACTTTATCATATATACAAAATAAGCATAGATTTTTTTATCTTTTTTTTTTTTTTTTTTTTTTTTTTTTTAAGGATATTGCTATTGTGTTCATCCTTATAAGAATTTAAGCATAGATCATTATTTTTGACAATTTTTCTTTGATTCCTTTATAATTTATATATTGTTTTGGTTTATGAAAGTTCAAATAGTGTATAAAACACTATGAACGTTTAAACCCCCAATTCACAAATTACCAATTCAAACTTAATATCAAACAATGTACATGCGAAAAATAAACATAAGCTTATAACAGAATTGATAAACAATTTAAACCAAATAAAATCACATCCACAACAGAAATTAAATGGCAAAG
The DNA here is from genome assembly GCA_030445155.1 of Quercus variabilis. Classification (NCBI taxonomy): domain Eukaryota; kingdom Viridiplantae; phylum Streptophyta; class Magnoliopsida; order Fagales; family Fagaceae; genus Quercus; species Quercus variabilis. Next base: position 47,225,718 of record CP129453.1, read on the forward strand.
ATAAAGGGAAGAGAGATGCAAACACAAGGACAACACAATGATGTGTTATCGAAGAGGAAACCGAAAACCGAAGCCCTCTGCGTAAAACCTCTCCACCGCCCTCAATGAAGTTGGGATACATGGACAGCAGAAGACCCTCCAAGCCTAATCTACCCAGTGTTCTTAAGTCGTCCAAGCTTCTTGCTCTAACGAGGTTATGCCGAACCTTTGTCTTCTTTAGCTTACCAGATTCCGCTATAAACCATAGCATTAGCCAATATCCATTGGTCCCTTCCTAATTGCTTCCCAAAGCACCAAAAAGCCTTCTTACAGATATGGGTATGGTGAGAAAAGGATTTGGGTAATGAACCTCTCAAGGATGTAACAATGAAGAGGATGAGAGTAGAGGAATTTAAAGAGTCACTATGTAAAGATTGTGGATGAGTCAATCTTCTTTTTCTCTAGAGTTTCTCTCTTAAAATTCTCTCCAAAAGCTCTCTACATTTCGTGAGTATAAGAGGTATTTATACTAGGGTGAGAATGGAATGTGAAGTGTCAGTTTTTCCAAAACAGATTGGACTGGCGACTTGGCCTCATGACTTGACTGAGTCGCGAGTTCAAGCCGCGAACTAACTAAATGGCCAGTTTGTACTTTTTATCCTGTAGTGCTCTAGCTAGCATGACTATTTAGCTCCTTTGCATGCTCCACACGTGTGCCACTTTTGGTGACTTTCAAGCCGCAAGCAAGCCGCGAGATCCAGCCGCAAGCCACTTGCTGAGTGCTCAAACTTGAGCTTTTCTTCACATTCTCTCACGCATTACCCTTACATAATTCCCACCTAAATACAAGGTTTCTAAATACTGAAATACAAGCTAATTTGGCACAGAATAAATCCAACAAGATGGTTGATTAAATTCAACCTTACAGTTTAAATGAATTTTTTCTCAAGCTTTCAGAGGATGAACTTTAGATAAGATGTTCAACTTTTATACGCCAAGCATTGATTGTAAGTCTTGTAAATGGAACAAATAGAGATAAGAAATTAAGAATATGGTCCATTTTGGTCGGCCTTAGATTGATTTGTCTAGACATCAATTTTCTCTCTTGTCAAAAGTCCGACTTATTTTAGGCGGAAGTTTCCTTGATTATTACTTGTATACAAAATTCTAGGATCATTAAATTGGAATAGGTCCCTTACTAACCTAACCAATTGGAATATGATGAAATTTCTTCCCATCCACACTAAACGTTGTGTACACTCCAAATATTTTCTACATCTCATAATTATACGTTGTTGATAGGTGTCATCCAAGTCCAACATGATTAAGAGTTGTAATTAAGACTATGGCCCAGAAGCTTTACTATTCAATACTTTGCGAGAAAAATTAAACACTCATTTGATGTAATCGAAGACTATGGGATTTGACAATGTATACATTGGGGTTTGTTTTTGATGTTGTGAAATTGTTATAGGCACTAAAAACTCTAGTTTGTTTAGTTGACAAGTCATATTCTTTAATTGTGAAAAGTATACAATGGAAAAATTTTATATTCCTACAATAAATGTTTTGGAGCGAAAATTGTTAGCCCCCTCATCCCATTGGGACCCCCCTATTTATACAAAGGAAAAAGGGTCCAATATTCCTAAGTGTGACTTAGTTACATGGAATTTTTGTGCAATTGTACCTAGATTTCTTTTAAAAATTTAATTATAATTTTAAACTCTAATTTGGTGATTTTTATATAATTTTTGTGGTTTGATTTTGATTCAGTAAAGACATATTAACCAAAAGAAACGAAGGTAGAGCTATTAAAGAAATTTGTACTTCCAAATTAGCAATTACAGATGGCTAATGTTGCATTGTCATTTTTGGTTGTGGTATGCATAAGCGGTTTGTTGTTTGGGTGACTGATTGAGGCAAAGCAATTAACCATATTAAAATGGATTAGCAACTTTTTCTTTTTCCTTTACCATTTGTGGTATGTATCTGCCTTTTTCACATATGCTCAAGTGAAGTACCCATTAGGATTTCCCTTAATTATGATAAACATATTAATTTTTTTTAAAGGAAGTTTTATATTTATTAAATGAGATATAATATATATATATATATATATATATATATGTCAAGGACCATGTAGCTGAATTGGCACCTCCCCATACACAAAGTGTCTAGGGTTTAAGGGAGAAAATGTTCAAATTGCAAGAGTCAGGGAAAAAAAGTTCAAGTTGCGGGATTAGCAGCATATTGTAACTATTTTTTAAATAATTAAAATAAAATAAAAAGATATAGAGATATATATTGTTTTCCTTGAGCTAAAGCAGTTGTGATGCAAGTGTGGAGTGGATGGTTTTTTTTTTTTTTTTTTTTTGAAGTCCTTGAGTATTTTGGATTGTTTCAGGTGAGTAATGGCCCCTCTTAAGCTCTTATAATTTTTGGTTTATTGATTTTGCTATCTATAACTTGGATTCTTCTTTACCTAATAAAGTTTGTAATTTTCTGTAAGTACATTTTTTTTCTTCAAGAAAATGAATAGAAATCTCTCTTCATGTTCATGCTCATGTTAAAGTTCATATTTGTATCTTTTGCAATACTCAACAAGTTGTTTACTCATTTTGTGAATTATCAATTGTTGTTAAGAAAAAACGTATAAACATAAAACTATTCAATTAAACTAACGTGAAAAATTAAATCTATTAGATTAAAAAAATGGACATGAAAATAAAATTTGCACAAAAAATTTCTTAAATAGAATTAAAATAATTTTTTACTAAATATTGTTTATCAAGTAATCATGTACTAACTAACAACATTCCAAACATTACATGCATAACGAGGTGATGAAATGGTTGTTTAATTTATTTAAGAATTGTGATCTAACTAATAGAAATTAATATATATATATACAATAACTTTCATGCTTAGTCATGAATTGTAAGGTTGAAATTTATCAACCATCTTGTTGGCTTTATTCCGTGCCAATTTGCTTGTAATTTAAGCATTTAGTAACCCTGTATTTAGGTGGGATTATTGTAAGGGTAGTATGTGTGAAGATGTGAAGAAAAGCTTAAGTATGTGCAAGAAGGCAGAGATTCGCGGCTAGGACTCGCGGCTGACTCGCGACTGACAAGCTGCCAACTGCAGGCACATGAGATGCACACAGGGGAGCTGAAGGGTCGCGCCAGCTGTCGCACCACAGGATAAAAGTCCCATGCTGGCCACGCCGTTTTGAATTCGCAACTCAGATTAGTCGCGAGGCCAAGCCACCAATCAGCCCTGTTTGACAAAAGCTGACTCTTTGTATTCCAAACACACACCACTATATATAGACCCCTATACCCACTAAATTGAGAGAGCTTCTAAAGAGAATTTTTTAGAGAAACCCTAGAGAAAAACAAGATTGATTCATCCACAATCTTTACCTTAGAGTTTCTACAAATTCCCCTACTCTCTTCCTCTCCATTGTCATACCTTTGAGAGGTTCTTTGCCAAATCCTTATCTCACCACACCCACGTCTGTGAGAATGTTCATTTGGTGCTAAGGGAAGCAATTTGGAAGGAACCAATATACATTGGTTGATGCTATGGTATAGTAGCGCAATCTGAGAAGCTAAAGAAGAAATAGGTTCGGCGTAATCTCGTTGGAGTAAGAAGCTTAGAGGGCTTAAGTACTTGGGTAGATTAGGCTTGAAGGGTATTTTACTGTTCACATATCCCAACTACATTCTTTAGTAGATTATTTACCGCTTGGAGGGCGGCGGAGAGGTTTTACGTCGAAGACTTCGGTTTCTCTTCGATAACACATCGTGTGTTGTCCGTGTGTTTGCATCTTCCTTCTCTTTATCTTTGCTTTATATTTACTGCTGTGGATGTGTTTATATTTGACTTAGATTGTTTATCAATTCTGTTATAAGCTTGTTATCATGTTCCGCACATTAATTGTTTGATATAAAGCTTGAATTGGTATTTTTGTAACTGGGGGTCCAAACATTCAAAGGTGTTTCATACCCTTTTTGAACTTTCAATTGGTATCAGAGCGGGTACAATTGTTGTGGTTTTAATACTTGAGTGTGATCCTTGACCCCTTGTTGAGATGAATAGGTCTCAATCCCTCAATGTTCCACCATTTTTTTATGGTAACAATTATGCCTTCTAAAAAGTTAGAATGAGGGCATTTCTATGCTCTATTGATGACATCGTGTGGGATGCAGTTGAAATAGGTTGGACTAGGCCGGAAGCTGCTAAATCTACTTTGGATAAGGCAGCTCTTACGGCAGCCAATGCTAATAGTAAAGCTTTAAATGCTATATTCTGTGGTGTGTCTCCAGATGAATTTCACAAGATATCTCACATGACAATGGCCAAGGAAGCTTGGGAGATTTTAGAGACAACTTATGAGGGGACTAAGAAGGTGAATGACACAAAACTCCAAATGCTTACCACCAAGTTTGAAGAGCTCAAGATGGGTGAAGATGAATTGTTTGATTCATTCTATAGGAAGCTCGACAAAATTGTCATTGCTAAGCTCAATCTTGGTGAGAACATTGAAGATACTAAGGTGATAAGAAAAATCTTGAGGTCCTTGCCTGACAGCTTTAGACCAAAAGTCGCAGCCATAGAAGAGAGTAAAGACCTGGATAAGATCAAAATTCAGGAGCTGATTGGGTCTTTCCAAACATATGAACTGGGACTGCCTTCCCACAAGATGAGTAAATTGCTTGCTCTCAAAACCATCACCGAAAGAATGGATGATCCTTCCGAAGAAGATGGAGTGGAGAAGGAAGTAGCATATCTTGTGAAAAACTTTCGCGAATTTCTGAAGATGAAGAATAGTGGGAAACCATTCAACAGAGGGAAGTGTCCATCCTCAAGAGGTGATAGGAAAGACTTTAAGAAAAGTGAAGGGAAGGATTCTCAATTTCCTGCGGACATTGTGTGCTTCGAGTGTAATGGACATGAACACTTCAAAAAGGAATGTCCTAATTATTTGAAGTCAAAAGGAAAGGTCTATACCACAACTTTGAGTAATACTGATTCATCAAATTCTGACTTTGAAGAGAGCTGTGACGGAGAAGGAAACTACTCCGCATTCATAACCATTGCACATGTGGAATCCTCGAATGATTTGGGTTCACTTGTGAAGGAACTTGGCGAATATTCTGATTTGGAGTCTATTGGGATTGTTGAAGAATCAGAGACTGAAGAAGAAGAAGATACATCTAGTTTCAGAAGAATTACGCCTTACTTCTTGAAAAATTAGTTGAATATACAAAGGTAGCAAAGGCAGTTGTGAAGAAGATGAAGAGAGCTGAGGAAGATTACAAAAGCCTGCTGGTCAGATACAAGGAGGCAAAATGTGAAATTAAGACACTAAATGGTGAGCTATCGGAAGCTTATACCAAAGTAAGATTTCTTGAGTAAGAGGTGGTGCAAGCACAAGCCAAGATAGAAAGGGTCTCCTCCAAGAAGTTAGAAGATGTTATTTCATCACAAAAACCTTCCTCAGACAAGTCCGGGTTAGGATTCATCGGAGGAAGTAGCTCGTCAGCCAAGGTCACCAAAGAAGTGAAGTTTGTGAAGGCTAAGGAGACGACTGTGGATAGGTCTAATCCTGAGAAAATTAATGCTGAGAAGAAGAAGAATGCGGCTGATCAATAGGTGTTAAATAAGTCTCGTAATCAATCAGAATCCAGATATGGAGCTAGAGGGAGATCAGTTCCAATATCACAACAAGGTCCTAGAACGGATTATGTTTGTCACTATTATGGATTGCAAGGACATACCAAACTCAACTGTCAAAAGTTGAGAGCAGACAACAATGCAAGTGCACCTCAGTCACGAGGAAGAAGAAATGACATGAGGTCTTAGGGTGGTGAGCAACCAAGAAGTCAAAACTGTGATCTAGGAATGATGGACATGATGAAGATGATCGGTGCCTTCACAAATTTCCTGGAAAGCTTCACATGAAGGTTTGATAGTCCTAATTATCATACCCAATCTGTTAAAGATATCACCCCAAACGCACGTGATGTGTGGGTAACAAAGGGTACTCATGCATAAGCATTACAACATGTCCATGCATCAATACTTCTCATATTTGTGAATATGCTTGGTTGTGTGCTTCTTGCTAGTATTAAGGTTGTTATTTTGTGTGTGTGTTTGTCTTTGGTTCAAATATTTTTACATTTTTTTATTATGTTTTTTATCAATCTTTTACTGCTTTTGTGTCAAAAATCCAAAAACACATAAAAAGTAGAAAATTCAAAAAGTTTGATTGGCTTTGTTAAGTTTTATCTCAAAACATGTTTTGCCTTGTACCTTTGTACTAATGGCTTTGTGCATTTAAAGAGTTTAGTTTGTCTCTCATGCACTCATATCATTGTGAAAGAAATTCTAAAATCTATGTGACTGTTATAAATAGATCTTCAACCTTGTCATGAATAATTAGTGAATGGTTTTGTTGATCTTGAGACATGCATAGACTCATGCCTATATATCTTCCCACTTTTTATTTTTTTGCTTAAAAGAGCTCTTTAAATGTAAATCTCCAAATGAAAAGAGATATAGAGCTGCAAAATCATGTCGCACATACTAGCATTCAACTAGGAAAAAGAGAAAGCGACCAAAATAAAATGTATGATGCAAAGGCTAACTAATCAATTGAAATATCAAAAATTTCAGGCATCTATCTCAAAATGAGATTTTCTTTGCTCAAAAAGTGCAAATGATATGTTAAATATGGAGCCAAATGAAAAGTTTCAAAGAATTGTTATCAAGTGCTTATGAGAGGTCATATATGCATGTTTCTATAATTGAGATAGGTCACATTATCTAGTGCTAGTTGTGTATGCCTTGATTGAATTGATTATTGAAGCTTCACATTAGACTAAGGACTATCTCATTTTTGATATCCACACACAACACACAAGTTTATGTTTAATGAATGTCATATTCATTTGTGTGATTGTACTTGATTAAATGTGTTTTCACAAGCTTAATCTTTGTTGATCAAACACAAAAAGATTTTTGAGTGTTTTAGCTTGTTTTTGGAAAGTGTTTTTGGAAAGTGTTATTGTTTTATTTTTTTTTTTATTTTTTTTTTTTTTTTTTTTGTTTTTTTTTTTTTTTTTTTTCAGAATGTCAAAAATTTCAAAAATAGTGTTGCCTAGTTTTAGCGACTTAGTAGCAGGTAAGCCTAGTCGCATGCTCCAGTCGCGAAGCTCTCTCCGAGATTTTCGCGGGTCACTGGCGGGTTAGCATTCCAGTCGCGAAAAAGACTTAGAAATTTTTTCAAAATTTGTATTTTTGCATATTTCGCGGCTTAGTGTGGCGACTTGTTCGCGGGTGAGAGGTCCAGTCGTGAGGGTACACAGAGATTTTCGTGGCTTAGCTCGCGACTCCTTCACTGGTAGATCTTCTAGTCGCGAAAAATACTTAGAAGATTTTTCAAGAATCTTGGTTTCACAGCGTTTCGCAGCTTACCCTGGCGACTTGATCCAGTCATGAAAAACGCAAGTTTTGCGTTTTAAAGACAGTTTTTAAAATTGTTTTTCAATTTTTCCCTCGAACTTTAGTGTCTGTTCATTGTCTTCCCCAAATCACTATTTCAAACACTCCGTGTTCACTCCTGTGATACCTCCATTTCTGCATTTTTTTCTTCTCAAATCTTCAAGAAAAAGGTATGGGTTTTCTTTCCCTCATTTCAAATTTCTTGTTTTGAGTGTTATTTTCTTGAATCTGAGAATGTGTTGTTGTTATTGTGTTCTGCGAAATGTTGGGTTCGGACATGGTTTTGTTTAAATTTGCTGGGTTTGGTTGTTTGGGGTTGTTTTCCCTTGTTGTTGAATATGTTTAGTATCATGTTTTTGCATCTTTAGTCTAGTATTTGATCTAAGCTTGTTATTTGATACAGTTTATACTCATTAGGCTTATGGGTTTTGGTTTTTTTTTTTTTTTTTTTTTTTTTTTTTTTTTTTTTTGTGTTTTACTTTGAATATGTCATGGGTTTGTGTTTTCTAGAATTGCTTTGATTTTAAGTCATCATATCATGGTTGTGGTGCTGCCTTTGGGTTTATCTTGCACTTGTCATACTCATTATGTCATGTTTCATTGACATATGCCTTCATCTGTCTGATATGTTTTACACTATACTAAATTAAGTGCTTCTTTTTTTTTAATTATTTAATGCTTACTCTAGTCTGCATCTATACTAAATGATCTTATTTGATTTGTTCTACACATCTCTGGTTATCAACTGCACTTGATTTGTGGGTTGGCATATCACTCTGTTATTGTCATTATAACTAACTTGTTACTAATATCTGTGCATTTCCACATATTGTGTTTCTGCTCTTGTTGTGGCCTTTTCTGCTTGATTACAGATGCCTCCCACACTTTTAAAGAAGAAGACTCCTACCAAGAAGGCAGACAAAAGGCTGAAAATGGATCAGAACCTATTTAGATCTGTTCAGCACTTTGAGAGATACAGAGATTCCTTCATGAAAGGAACTATTATTCAGGAGAGGTTTGTGGACTTACATGACTTAAAGGACACTTTTATTCCAGAATGCTTTAAGGGAAGAGGTTGGGATAAACTATTAGGTGATTTACCTGGAGTGTGTGAGCCACTGATAAGGGAGTTTTATTCTAATGTCAAGATTAGAGAAGATGAGCTAGATTGTTGGGTAAAAGGAAAGGAGTTCACCTTGGATGCCCATGACATTGATGAGGTTCATGGGCTTGAGGGATTAGAGGAGTATGAATTTATCAATTACAGAGATAGGATGTTATCCTTAGACACTGTCCAGGCTCGGATTGGTGGAGTTAAAGAAGCAAGATGTCTCAACACCAATGCCTTTCTTGTTGACATGAGGTGTCTGACCACCGTAATGATGTACAACTTGTATCCTATCAGAAAATTGACTACTCTTACTAATTTCAGAGCTATCTTCCTTATGGAGCTTAAGGAGAAAACATTCATTGAAATAAACTCTTATATATTTGACACAATAATGGATGAGTCCAGAACAACTTCACGGGCAAAGTTGGTTTTTCCTAGCCTTATCATGATAATTCTCAGAGCAAATGGGGTTCCAATTCCTCAAGATATCAGTCCCATGACTCCACTTTCAGCAATCAACAAACTAACCATCACAAGGATACAAAGTCGTCTTCCAGGTGATGAAGAGGAGGGTGACCAAGGAGAAGGTGATCCAATGGAGACTGAAGCAGAGGCTGCAGGACCATCTTCCACACCAAGAAGAAGAGTAAAGAGGAGCAAGGCTTCTACTTCATCTGCTGCACCTCCTGATGCATTTCAGATCATCTTGGAAAGGCTCGATGGACTCAGAGAGGTTCAAAACCAGCATACTGAAAGGATGACAGCAATGCAGGATCAGCTGGATATACTTTCAGCCAAGTTTGACAGCATTCACACCAACCAGGAGTAGTGACCCTTTGGCCATTCCGGTCAAAAAGGGGAAGAATTTTTTAGCACTTGAGGGGGAGTGCTTATTTGAGGGGGAGTTTCATAATCCTTGCTGCTTTTGTCTATAGTTTTGTTACTATGGTTTGGATAATTATTGTTTTTACTGATTTGATACAATGTGGTTTTGGGTTAATGGTTTGGATTAAACTCATATCTCTTGAATGTTTTTAACACTTTGGTTTATTTATATATTGATGATGTTATTCAGTTAATTCGGCATATGTTCTGTTTTTCTGGTTTGTACCCATACTACTTTTGTAAGCTTCTAGGGTTTGGTATTATGCACTTGTAGGCCTTCGTGGTTTGAACCATGCTTTATGCAGCCTTTGTGCTTTGTTAAATCAGTACTTCTAACCTAATGCTATGCATTCCTTTTTAGTACTGTCACTCTTGTGCCCATGTAGGATTTTTCCTAGATGCACATACTTCATGTATTGTGCATTGGTTGAGTGTTGGTCATTCAAGTGATTTGCCTTGTGTTTGTCAACTTGAATGTCCGGATGTTCATTCCAAGTGTGAATGAACATTGTGATCACTTGTATGAAGTGATTACCTGTTTTTGGTCTTGCCATGGTTTATTACTTTACTCCATTGTGCTTGATCGCATTATGCTTGCTCCATTTGCATTACAAGTTTTCTGCATACAATGACTTATTGTGTTGTGTTTCAAGAGTTACTTGTTTTTATGGTTCTAAAGCTTCACAAATTCTAGAGTTAGGTGTGAGTGAGTTTTCCAACTATTCCCAACTCATGCATTAAGTCTAGAGTTTGTTTTAGAGTTTTGTCAGAGAATAGCCAAAGGGGGAGACTGTAAGGTTGAAATTTATCAACCATCTTGTTGGCTTTATTCCGTGCCAATTTTCTTGTAATTTAAGCACTTAATAACCCTATATTTAGGTAGGATTATTGTAAGGGTAGTGTGAGAGAAAATGTGGAGAAAAGCTCAAGTATGTGTAAGAAGGCAGAGATTCATGGCTAGGACTCGCGACTGGCACGCCGCCAACTATAGGCACGTGAGATACACACAGGGGAGCTGAAGGGTCGCGCCAGCTATCGCACTACAGGAAAAAAGTCCCAGGCTGGCCAGTCCGTTATCTCGCGGTTTGAACTCGCAACTCAGACTAGTCGCGAGGCCAAGCCGCCAATCATCCCTATTTGGCAAAAACTGACTCTTCGTATTCCAAACACACACCACTATATATAGACCCTTATACCCACTAAATTGAGAGAGCTTCCAGAGAGAATTTTTTAGAGAAACCCTAGAGAAAAACAAGATTGATTCATCTACAATCTTTACCTTAGAGTCTCTACAAATTTCCCTACTCTCTTCCTCTCCATTGTCATACCCTTAAGAGGTTCTTTGCCAAATCCTTATCTCACCACACCCACGTCTGTGAGAAGGTTCATTTGGTGCTAAGGGAAGCAGTTTGGAAGGAACCAATATACATTGGTTGATGCTATGGTATAGTAGTGGAATTCGGGAAGCTAAAGAAGAAATAGGTTTGGCGTAACCTCATTGGAGCAAGAAGCTTGGAAGGCTTAGGTACTTGGGTGGATTAGGCTTGGAGGATCTTCTGTTGTTCATGTATCCCAACTACATTTTTTAGTGGATTATTTACCGCTTGGAGAGTAGCGAAGAGGTTTTACGCTGAGGACTTCAGTTTCCTCTTCAATAACACATCGTGTGTTGTTCGTGTGTTTGCATCTTCTTCTCGTTATCTTTGCTTTATATTTACTGTTGTTGATGTGTTTATATTTGACTTAGATTATTTATTAATTCTGTTATAAGCTTGTTATCATGTTTTGCACATTAATTGTTTGATATAAAGCTTGAATTGGTATTTTTGTAATTGGGGGTCCAAACGTTCAAAGGTGTTTTATACCCTTTTTGAACTTTCATGAATTATACCTTTACATATATCTTATGCATTTTATGAGTTTTATTTTATATAAATGTATTTCATAAAATTAACAGAATTTATCATAATACCCTTTATTGTACTTTTTAAGATCACTACATAAAAATGAAAGAAGTTTTTTTTCCCAAAAAAATGTTCTCCAGTCATAATATTTACCAAAAAAGATCATACCAAAAAAAATCGTGCAACGCATAGGGCAATAACCAATCTATATATATATATATATATAATTAAAGTCAAAACTGACAGAAAATCTAATTAGATTCTAAATTGGATTCCAATTGTTGTCTAATTTTGCGCCACGTGTCCAATTTAAGGTTTTTTTTTTTTTTTTTAAACATTGATTTCCAAATATTGATGGACTCACCATTCCAAATACATTGCAATATACTAACATTTTTTTTTATGAGATAGATTTTGTGATGAGATAGTGGCTCCTTAAAAAGGGCCATATATATATGGGACTGTGATTTCATGAACAACATGTAATTTTAAATAGAGTGATGATAGGTAGCTATACATACACATATATATAGTCAAAACTAAGAGAAAATTTAATTAAATTCTAAATTGGACTCTAATTTTGGGCCACGTATCTCATCTAATTTTTAAATTTGTGTGTCAACTGAATTATTTGGTGCAAAAATCAAAGAGTCTAAAATCAATTAGATTCTAAATTGAATTTTAATTGGAGTTCAATTTTGTGCCATGTATCCCATCTAATATTTTAATTTTTGTAGCAGATGAATTATTTGGTACAAAAACCGAAGAGTCTAGATCTAATTATATTCAAAATCATACACACACACACACATAATTGTAATTGTTTTTAAATGTACATGTGCATATGCTTAGGGTTACACACTACTTTTATTAAATGAATGAATCAATTTTTAAACACAAAATAGAAAAATAATTAGGAAATTGATTTATTACCTTGTTGACATGACACTAATTATATTCATTACCATGTTAGTTTACAAGATTTTTATAATATAATTGGTAATAACTTTAACTTCTTAAAAAAATGATAATGTAAAAAATTGACATTTGGCTTTTTTTTTTTTTTTTAATTCATTTTAAAATTAGGTAAATAGTATGTTTTTTAGATGATGTTCATGAGCACTTTAACTAAAAAGTCAAGACTTAAACCCCATTTTGTTGCCTAGAGGAAAAGAAAAGAAAATAAATTTTCAATTTCTGCTAATAAAATGACATCTAATTTACTTATGGAGATGCAATTAATATATTTTCAAATATTTTATTTTATTTTCTAATTAAGGACACGTGATAATTCAAAGGATAGCTTAGATGGCATAAAAATATTATTTTGATAATAATGTTAGATTAGAAACAAAATTGACATGTTTAAGATGTTAAAAACCATTTTGATACATAGTACAAATGTACAAGTGTTAAAGACTAAAACAGTAATTAAACATATTTTTTTACATATTTTTATTAAAGATTAAATTCTAGAAGGGTGTGGTTTAAAACCCAAGTTTCACACCCTCTAAGCGCAATATGCCACATCATCTTATCACGTATTAAAGAATAAGAACAAGCACACTTAATCAATTATAATATTCATCTGAAAATTCAACCAAATTGGGAGTTTATTAAGATGTTATTAATTGTGGTATGATGTATTGAGTTTAAGTAAAAAGCTAATATGATATCTCTTATTGGATGGTGTAAAACATGAATTTTACACTCCATTCTTACCAAATTCAAACTCTTTTTATTAATATCCTCAAAACACTTTTTTTTGTTAGCTAAATTTGGAAACTAATATCCTATTTGGTTGTAAGGGAGATGAAAAGGTAAGAAGGGAGGAAAAAGTAGGGAAGGAAAAGGGAAGAAGAGAGAGTTGTACATAGAAGGATTGCATTAAACAATTTCTTCAAAAGAAAGGTCTTCTTTGAAAAAATAATGGGACCATCTGAAGGATTGTGCTAAGAAAATTTCTAGAACACAAACTTTTTATCAAAATTATGGGTTGTGAGAAAAGTATGAAACTTCATCAAAAAAGGAAAAAAGTATGAAATATTGGAAAATCGGTCAAATTGTGTATTCTCACTTTTTAATAAGGAACTAAAAAGTGAAACACTTGGGACCATTACAACACATATTAATATAGAAAAAACTTAATGAAAGAGGTAAAAAAAAAATCTAAATGCAAAGTTAGAACGCCACTTGGCAAGACCTTATACACTCTCGTATGAGGTCTTTGCTTTTATATATATATATATATATATATATATATATATTGATTTTTTTGCAACTTGCATAAAAATTTGGATGTTCTAGATGCGCTAAACATCCTATTGAAACCTTCATTTAGTTAAAAGGTAGAACTAAATATTATACAATGTTTTGTTTAAGACATTGTTTTAAATGATATTATTCTTAAGTCCTTACTTGATGATTTTACTTTGTCTTCAAACAAGAAGGGATTCAGTGATGCCAATTTTTTTTATCAATGTGAATTACACTATGTCGGGTAATAAAAAAAATGCCAAAAACATTTTTTTTTTTTTTTTTGAAGAACCCAAAAATGTAGCCTGCTTTCCAAGCCCTTCACTGAGAATGGGCTTAGATACCAAAAATGGGCTTTTAAAAGGTGTTACCATAACATACACGTAATCATGTACAATACAATTTCACAGCATGCAGCTGAGGCTTGTATTTTACATCTTAAAGTGCAAAACATATCTTTAGGAATATTTAGATTTTACACCTTAAAGTTTTAGAATTTAGATTTTACCCCTAACGTTATATGCTATTTTGATTAGCAACCTCTCCGTTAGGTTTTTACTAGTGTGTCCATTAAGTGACACGTAAGCTTATGATATGTATCTATTGATTCAATCAAATCATGACACATGGATTTCACTATTTCATGTCATATGAATAGCCAAAATAAAAACAAACTTTAATTATTAAAATAAATTCTTTAAAATTCAAAAGTGCATAAACTAAATAAACTAAAATAATACATTTTTTTTTCTTTGATTTCTACCCTTTTTTTTTAGTATCCCTTAGATTTGTACCTAAAATAAAGGAAAGAAACCAATTGGATTGATCTAGAGCTTAAAACACAATCCTTCATTTATGAGTCACCTTTAGCCAACTTAAAAATAAAGAACCCTAATATCAAACATATTTGTTGGATCTAGACCTCAGATTTCACAACCCGTGTTCCGGAGTTTGTAGATTTCGAGTTGTGCTGGGTGCCGCTGCTTGTCACCGCTCTTCACCACCATGTACATAATAGTTTTTTGTTTTTAATTTTTAATTTGATGAAAATAAATATTTTTTATTTTAATAATTAAAGTTTTGTTTTGTTGTTTATATGACGTGGAATAGTGAAACCCATATGTCGCGATATAATTTGATCAATCAATACACACCATAAGTTTACATGTCACTTACCAGGCACATCAACAAAAAATCTGCTAATCAAAACTACATATAATGTTAGGGTGTAAATTCAAAATTTGAAACTTTAGGCAATGTAAAAAAAATTTGGTGATGGCAATGACAAATTGACAATGGCAAAGTGTGTGACAAGTTGGTGTCTAGTAAAACCCACTTCTACAACCCACTACATGATAGTTGAGAGGACTATCGAGTATCAATATGTACTTTTAGTAATATGAACATTTTAATGAATCCTATGACTTGTTTAAATAATACACGTGAATTATAATTCTTTATGTAATGGCTTGGAGGAAATTTCATCAAATTGGTTTGGAGTAAAATTTTGTATTTTTCATAATCTCTTACTAATCACTTTATCTAAATCGTCAATCAATTTTGACAAATTTCTTATTAATCATTTTCATTGACTCATTAGAAACTATTATTTGTTCATTGATTTAGTTCAACAAGGTAGCTGTTAGTTAATGTAATCCATGACTTGAATAGCCCCTAAGATTTTTCAAAGCTCACTCATCTCAAGCTTACTTATAATGTTCAAGCTTAGACTAGTTAAAAATTCAAGTAAGGTCATCTTACTTCATTAGTCAAGCACACGACCTTTTTTGTTCATGTAAAATTTAAAAGAAGAATATATTGCATCTTAAGAGCATACAATTGAAAACTAATAATTTCACATAAATATAAGGTTGTAAATGAGCCAAACTGAGTTCTATGCCTACAAATTAGGTAGGTTTTTTTTTTTTTTTTTTTTCATGCCAAGTCCATAACAAACTTTAAACCTAGTCTAGGCTCAACTTGATTATTCTCAACCTTGTTCATAAACAAAATAATTTTCTTAATTCAACTCGTTTACCAGACAAACCTCAAAATCATAGTCGTGCTTACCTTATTTATAAACAAACAAACAAACAAAATAATTTAAATATCTATTAAGCTAAGTTTGATTTGTTAATAAACAACTTCATTTAGTTTTACAGTCCTATAAACTCCATCTAAATTTCAAATGGGTAAAGTATAGTATATACAAACTTTGTTGCTTTTTTTGTGTTGTGGTAGGAAGATTTCAAGGTTTTTTTCTTTTTCGGATAACTTGACAATTGACATGATTATTCATGTGGGCATCACATGTGACTAACTTTTTAGGTTCAATCATCCGTAAAAAGGGACAATTTGTTGATCCTCATTTTGCACTTTCATGATTGCAGAGACTCGTTTGATTGATCATTTAAGTTCACTGCCAAGTTTAGGAATAAGGTCAAATTTTTATCTGGTATGCCTGCTTTTCCTTTCCTGGGTTATTGGTCTGGTTTTTCTTTTTTCTTTTTTCTTTTTGTTTTATATATAAAGAACTTCATTATTGTTAATCATTCCATTAAATTTGTTTTTATGTGTTTTGTAAAGAACTTCATTATCTAAATTCATGATTAGATTTCTTCATAATACCAGCACTAAGCAGCTCTTTTTCTTCTTCTAATTTCATTTTAATAAAATTGTAAACATTCTCTTAAACTATAGTATAACTCACACTATGATTTTACAATTTTTCGTAGTTAAATTAGATGAACTTCTCTGAAAGTAAGATTTAGAGAAACGCAAGGTATGAACCTTTTTTTTGGATATATATGTATGAAATTTCCTTTCATAATTCACACTCAGCTCCTAAAACAATTTTTAGTTCTCTTTATTTCTTTCTAATTTTCATTGTAATCTAACAACAAAGTAAGGTATCAAATTTTGGATGAGTTTAGTTTGGCAGAAGAATACACACAGACACTTATTTCCCGGTTCCAAAAATATTCAAGATCCCCTGTGAGGAAAAAAAAAATTGCACTAACAAAAATAAAGATATCAAATTGATACCAAGATCATTGGAAATTTCAACTAATAAAAACCCTAATGAACATTAAAAGAGAGAGAGAGAGAGAGAGAGGGGATAAAGGCTCAACAAAAATTACTTGTTTTTCATCCTCTATTGGATCTTGATTACAGTTAAGGGTGATGGTTTGGGAATTGGGATTCCACTAAGTAGGCCTTTCTATTTTGTTTGTTTTTCATTTGTTTTCAAATTTCAATGAAATATTTTTATTCAGCCATAAATAAATAAAAATTTTCCCAATCTGATAAGTCTATCCACCACAATCATGAGGATCGAAATTTCAATAATTTATGGAAAGATGGAGTCATGGAACCACAATTTTATCATTGGGGGACCAAAACATGAACCTAAATATTTTTACATTCAAAAATAACAAAATATACTAAAACTTAAAATTAAATTAAACATGAAAAAAATAAAGCTAACATCCATTTTGTATTTAAATTAAACATAAAATAACTCAAAGTTATTGAAAATTATGAAAATTATGTATAATTGATTTTATACTAAAATTTGCAACAATTTCTCTTTTATTGTACAAAATCAACAATTTCTCTTTTAATGAACATAACCTTGTCTGTAAAGCGGATTAAAGAAGGGTCCATTCAATGACCAAATACAATAACAAAGATTGAGAGTATTTAAGAGTACAGATTACTCTTGATATTGACCAGTAAAATAAAAATGAATGTGTTTTAATCTTTTTGGGAGGAAGGGGTCCGCTAGAACCACACGTCTACTCACAAAAAACTAAAGTACAACATGCTTGCTGGGGAAAAGAACTCTCCCGGGATCATTACATGTGGGATGTTTTAGGATCAAACAAACCCTGCCAACTATCATTACAGACATACCTAATCTCACATTTTCTTCATTGCTTACAATGACAACATGATTGAATAATTTCATCCCAACAAGCTAGATTTAACACATCAGCTTAGAGACGTGTACAAAACCATACCAGTCATGAACCAACAAGAGACGAGTCAAGTCAGTTCAAGCCACTTTAATTACAGCATTGAATTCCAGCGGGGACAAAGTTTTCCGTCAAACTAGGTTGAAGGAATCTCCTCTAACTCATTACATGATAGTTCATAAGACCATTTGCGTGTATTTAATCACATTATTCATTCAATCATTTAAACATGCCATGAGACTATGTATTTAGATTGGCAATCTCATGCCTGAACAAAGCACATACTAAAAATGGAGAGAAAATTGTTTATAGATGCAATAAACAGAGTTCTGAAATCACAGGCAACACAGCCAAACCGCTGGTTAAAGACTTAAAGCAGTTGAACAAGAACAGATATATTTGTTTGATTTACCGATATCATACTACTTATATGGACCATCTTATAGCTAGAAAAAGAATAAGAACTGGGACCTCTAGGGATTGAAACAACATCAGTCATGGCAAAGGAATGGTACCTATATCAGAATATGATATTCAGATAAATTCATGGAGGGAAGATAACGACATACAACCCAATCTATGAATTTGGGAGTGTTTATTATGGAAGTGGGACAGCTAAACTGCTAAAGAATATATCTAAGTTCAAATATACAATAGTAACCATTAAACAGAAGGAATTTCTGGGGACTTTGGGCTTGATTTATTGTGACTAAAATGCCTGATGTGACAATCCCTCCATTTTGCGCTGGGCAAAGTTGAAAGTTGGGTATGAGAATATATGGGCAAAGCATGGTTTCCACCTAGCATGTTCAAGCAAAGTTCATCTCGTGCATGCTGATCCGCATTTGGATTCAACTCAACTGGGATTGAAGGCCATCTTCCTAGTGCTTAGGTTATGTAGAACTTAATGCGTAGACTGGGAATAAATACCAATATACCATGACTGGGTATATTATACCACAAAATTTTGACATCTATCTCTTAAATCCCAACCAGTTTCTCTACTAATGAAAGAAGAAACATAAACTTCCAAGGAAACATAAGCTAGTAATCATGTGAACCTTTTTGAATCCAAAGACAAAGGGGGAAAAACAGTTTATGAACAATGACATAATGTAAAATATCCTGCCTTAAGCCCAAAGGGAGGAAAAAGGAAATTGACAAGGCTCTATGATGCATAATGTAAAGTTGAAACATATCATTTTATCCATTTACAACCAAAGAATAAAGTTCAGAATCTAAGAATACGAAATCAGTAAATTTTAATACTCATGAAGAAGTGCAACTGTTTTCTACAAGTCTTTTCTTTTAGCTTATTTGCTTATGCACAACTTTTTAGCTCCTCAATTTATCTAGGTACAAGTATATTTTAACCAACTTTAAACAAATAAGCAATCAGAGCTGCTTCCAAAAGCACATTAAGAACCAAAAAGGAAAAGTCAATATTGTGAGAAAGGAAACAGAGTCCTAAAAAAAACCATTGTAGGCATCTACACTCATAACCATCACTAATCAAACCTTCTTCAAACTCTGTGAAAATGGAAACAGAGTCCTTCAAGTTTTACACCTGAGCATAACAATCTAAGTATAAGTCCCTCAACAAAAGTGGTGCACACAAATTAAAAAAGAAAAAGAAAGAGAACCAAAGAAGTTTGATTATCTTACTCCTTTGAACCCTCGATTCCGCCCACCCCTAAACCCTTAAAATTAATCTCATACAATAGTTTTTAAGCCAAAATGTGAAACAAATGAATAATATCAAGGATATTGAATAGAAGCAAAGCAATTGACAAAATTGATAGTAGAAAGAAGGGGCCAAAAACTAATACAGGAAGTTTTTTATTCATAATTATCTTATATCATTATCATCATGAGTTTCTTATAATTTAAAAATTATAGTACAAAAAGAAAGAATTAATACAACGCCCATGTTGGCATTTACGGTACGTTAAACTTAAACATAAAACTTATTGCTGATTTATCACCTGAATTTGCCTCAACTTGATGGCCTTGTCTCATTTTCTCTTTCTGTTGGAAAAGCATCCGGTGATTATGACATCGGCTGCCTTGCTTATTTTCCCTCTCAATCAAATTCACCGACCATCCTCTCATAGACAGGAGCTGGCTAGTTTGTGAACTCTGCACTATCTATATGGAAGAAAAATGGAAACAAGCACACTGGATCGAAGCATAGAACCCCTAATCCAGACTCTCCAGTGACATTTACAATGGGAATGGAAGAATTCATGAGCCACACAACCTATGCCACCCTCTCCCCTCACAAGCTACACAACATCCCTCGCAAAATCTTCCTGACCAAGCTCATACCGTAGCTTCCTAGATTGACTCTGCCATAGAAAACCATATAACTCTCTTATTGCTTGAGAACATACAAGTCCAGCAAACTTGAAATGACAGTTGTTTAGTCACATACACAGAGCCTATAAGCATAACAAAAATTGCAATCACAAAGTTACTTAACCATTTACCAAAACTCATTCCATCCTAAGATAGTATTCTAGGTATATAGTTCCAATGGTTAAAAACCAGTGGGGGAGGAGGGGGGCGGGTGAGAAAATCACAAGCTTCAATTTGACAATTATCAAGATAACATCCATTATAAGAGCATTATAAATCATACAAACCAAAATCTTAAACTTTCCTAAGTTCCATGGAAGGCTGCAATATGATTCCAGAAATCCAATGATGTCAAATTGCTTGTGAGGATAGTTTCCAGTGAAGTTAGCTTAATTAGTAAATTTTTTGTCGTCCAATAAGGAATTTGACAACAAGTGACTTTATGAAGCAGTATTCAAATCCAATCACATCTATTAAAAAAACTTGCATGTGATCGAACCAAATGAAATGATTCAATGTCCCTTAAATTCTTTATTTAAAAAAAATTAAGGCCAAAATTTAATTTAGTCCATTGACTTTCACTTCAATTGTCAAATTACTCCTTAATGTTCAATCTTTGTCAATTTAGTCTCTCATTTTGTCAAAATGAATCAATCTAATCCTTTTATCCTAATCGATTAGCTAACGACACCACTTTAACATTTGTTTTAATAGAATTCTAACCGAAAACATTAATGAGATGCGCCAATTGATAGATATGGTTGTTTGATTACTACTATTATTTAAAAAACATACTAAAAATGTGTTTAAACAACTTCATTTGCTATCACATTTGCACATAAGGATCATATTGACTCATTTTGATAAAGTCAAGAACTAGATTAACAAAAATTAACTTTAAAGTCTACTGGATAACAATCGAAGTAAAGCAAAAACAAAATCTTATAATTCTCCAATAACATCATCACATGATCCAAAATCTAAAAGCTCCCCTAGATAAATTCTCTCATCGACCAAACTTAAGATGAATGAAACAACAAAGAATCCATTCATCAAACCTTAAAAACTTGTCCAACTTCTTGATGGTGGGGTTTAGCAGCAGATTAGTAGTTGTCAACTCCATACAATCCGACGGCGTTTCGAAAAGCGACAATGAGAATTGCTTGAACACAACTCCAACATCAAAGTAAAGCAAACCAGAGCTTGGTATATCCACGCGAATCCCTTTAACTGGAAACCAAAGAAACAGCTGCTGAGCCGAAACACCAGACAACCCAGAAATCTGACCGAAACTTAAAGAGTCCCAGAAACGTTTCTGTCATAATGCAATTGACTTTCAAACTTAGCATTGCAAGCTTGATCCAAGTAACATAATATTCTAAATTTCTATAAGAAACTCCTTTAAAAAGTTTAACCATAGTTAGCAAAAACATAAGATAAATTTAGAATAAAAATGAAAAGTTTATTAAGCACCAAAAGACTTGCAACAGCAAATATCTTCATTGCCCATTGAAAAAAAATAAAAATAAAACAAAACAAAAATCATACTTAATATTTTTTAATTAAATATTTAAAATAGTGGATTTTAATTCTAAAATGGAGGGTGAGTTTGGAAACTTGCCTTTGAATAAAAACTTTGTATTTTTAATTAAAATGTATTTTGATCAAACGGATGTCAAATGCCAAGAAAAAAAAGGTTTTTTTCCCTTTAAATTTTGGGTGAAGTGACGTTCAAAGACCTCAAGGGAGAAAAACGTAATTATCCCATAAACATAAACTTCTCAAACCAAACTGCCACAGCTGACATGCATGTTGGCACATTTATAAAACTTGTGCCATGTACATGTTGCCAATGCCATATGACGAACTTGTCTTTGGTTTTTGGAATCAGAAAATTTGGCAATGTTGATAGAATGATCATGACGGGTGAGGAGTGTGGAGTGACTCTCGTGTCAATGCTTTGGCAACTAACTAAAGTGAACCGCAGCCATGTGTTTTTTTTTTTTTTTTTTCCCCTTCTAGAACACTCCATATTGACTTTGTTGTGGCCTTTAAAAATTCAAAATAAATAGCAATATTTTCTTGGAAGATATTGATAAAGAAGTAAAATATGAAATGATTAGTTTTATTCAAAAAAAAAAAAAAGTAGTTGAAGAATCTAAAGAATGTGGGTGATGTGAAAAAAGTTGTTGATGGCAATGACAATGTCAAATTAACGGAGACTAGTAAAACCAACTTCCCTTTAGCCACGTTTCTCTCTCTCTCTTTTCTTGGGGAGACTTGAGAATGAGTGTGAGTGTCATTCAAGAAAAAGGAAAGAAAAAAAATATTAAAAAATTTTGAGACAGGTTAAGATTACCTTGATTAAATTTATCATATTTTATTAATTTAAATTTTTTGAGAAATTGATAATTTAACAATTTTCATTTTTCATTCTTAAATTATTAAAAAGTTCATTTTTGTCCCTAAATTACTAAATTTTGTATAATTTAAAGGCCCATTTAGTTAGAGAAATGGAAAAGTGGGAGAAAAATAGTGGGAGGATTGAAAATATTTAGTTTTCCTTCATATTTGTTTGGTTGAGAGATGAATTTGAGAGATGAAAAATTATTTTGTTTGGTTAAGAAGAAAAATGAGATAATAGAAAATAAATTCGGTATAAATTTACTATTACTTCCCTATTAGATAAAATAAAAAATAACACGTTATAATTTTATTAAAAATTTGTGAATGAATGAATAATTCATCAAAAAAAGGCACAAGAAGGTCAAGAACAAAAAATATTTTCTTAAAAAAAAAAAAACCTAAACTAACGTTAAAAGAAACAAATGAAAAAGTAAAAATAAATAAAAATAAATAAATAACTTCTTGAACAAGGCTGTGTGAAGAGCAAGGAAGACAGACAATTTTGTTCAAAATGAAGGGGGGTAATTTTGTCCAAAGTGCTAAGTCTCATTTTCTCTCCAATTTGGAGAGATGAAGTTTTAGTGAGCCTAGGGGCAAAAAAAAAACCAAACTCTACCAATTTTCTCTCCTCCTTCCCTTCCAACCAAACACCCTTCTTACCCATTTTCTCTCCTATTTTTTACCTTTTTTTTTTTTTTTTATCCTCTCTAAAATCATTCCAACCAAACATAGCATAAGTTTCTATGGACCACCCTAAAAAACTTTGTAGAACCCATCGAATTAAGCTCGATATGTTTATGAACAACTCGATTCTTTTACGACCCTAATCTCAATCTAAATTTCAAATTGGTAAAGCATGGTATATCCAAACTTTAATTTATTGCTTTTTTTTTCCCCTCTTTCGGATACTTGACATGATTAATCATGTGGACATCACATGTTACCCAACTTTTTAAGTTCTTCAATCATCCGAAAAAAGGAATAGTTTGTTGATCCTCATATTGCACTTTAATAATTACGGAGACTCATTTGATTGATCTCGTAAGTTCATGGCGAAGTTTAGGAATAAGGTCAAATCTTTATTTGGTGTGCATTTGGCTCTAACTTAAAAAGCCAACTTATTTTACTATTTAGCTTATTTTTGCTACTATTCATGGACCCCATTACACTTTTTGGTACTATTCATGGGTTTCGCAAAACTATCAACTATTTCAGCTAACTTTTACCTTTCAGTAAAATGTTTTCAATTTCAATAAAATAGGAGGATCTCAAACAAATCCCTAGTATATAGCTGTTTTTCTTTCCTGGGTTATTGGTCTGGTTTCATTTTTTGTTTTATATATATAAAGAACTTCATTATTGTTTAATGTTTATCATTCCATTGAATTTGTTTTTATGTGTTTTATAAAGAACTTCGTTATCTATATTCATGATTAGACATCGCTCATTGTCATAATACCAGCACTAAGCTGCTGTTTCTCTCGTTCTCATTTCATTAATTTTAATAAAATTATAAAAACTCCCTTAAAGTTTAGTACAAGCGACACAACTATTTTATAATTTTTCGTAGTATAAGACGTGAACATTATTTTATTTTATTTTTTTTATATGGGTATGAACTTTCTTTTGATAAATCGCACTCAGCCCTAGAAACAATTTTTGATTTTATTTCTTTCTTTCTAATTTTCTGAGTAATCTAACAACAGGGTAAAGTATCCCCACCAAGGTACTTTTGAATAAGAGTTTAGACTTTTTTTTAATTTAAGTTTGACAGAAGAATATACTACCATAGTTCTTTTTCTTGCCAAGACACTGTCTATTATTATTATTTCTCACGAAAGGAGGGGAAGGCGAACCCAGTTCCAAAAATAAAAATATCAATTGTTTCTCAAAATAAAAAATAAAAATAAAAAAAATCCTACCAAGATCACTGGAAATTTCATCTAATAACAACTGTAGTGAACCTTTAAAAAGTGAGAGAGATAAAGGTCGCGGAAAATACCTCTAGTATTGATTAGAGTTTTATTAAGAAATGTCAGCCACATCGGTTAAGATTACAGCATTGAAGTGTGGAGGAATATTCTTTGTCCACACCTTAGCTTCTGTATTTTGTTTGTTTTCAATGAATTTTATATATTCAGCCAAACAGATTAAATTTCTCAATCTGATCAGCCTATCCACCACAATCATGAGGATCACAATTTTATGAAAATATGGAACCAAAAAGTCCAAAACATGAACCTAAAAAAGGTGATGGTTTGGGAAATGGGATCCCACTAAGTTAGCCCTGTATTTTGTTTGTTTTTCCTTTGTTTTCAAAAAAAAAAAATAGGGAAAAAGGGGGCGGAAAATCTCATTCTGATAAGTCTATCCACTATAATCATGAGAATCGTAATTTTATGCAAAGATGGAACAGCGATTTTGTCATTTGGGGACCAAAACATGAACCTAAAATTTTTTACCATTAAAAATATATATAAATATATATATATATATATATTAAAATTTAAAATTAAATTAAAACATGGAAAAAAAAAAAAAAAAACTCGAATCTATTCCGTATTTTCAAAATAGAAGAATTGTTTTCAATCTATCAAACTACAAGTCAAGGTTATTTCAAATTCTGAAAATGACTTAAATTTGATTTTGTACTGAAATTTGCAATAATTTTCCTTCTAATTTACAAAATTAAATAGATTACTAGAGTATCATCCATTTTGTTGTGAAATTTAATTTTGATAACATTTATAGATAAAAATGTTTGTTATATATAGCATTCCCTCCATACAGTTAAGGCATGAGGAGGTACCATTCACTTCAATTCACTCAAATGGTAATTACGAGAAATTGAATCATATATGAAAAAGAAAAAATAAATCTATGGACTCATGTGAAAGTAAATGTTACTTTCATCAATCATCATAAGTTAACAACTTAGTAATGAATGAAATTAGGTGTGTCCATAAGATTGTTAATAACATATATATATATATATATATATATATATATATCAAAACATAAGAGACAAGTTATAAAATGCAACAAGTTCTTTAAACATTATTTTTGCCAATGTCTTTTTTTATCACTTAAACAATTCAATTCTTGAATGAATAGAGATTTGATTTTAATATTTCTAATCCGAAATTTTTTTGTTAATACATGTCCAAATATTCTAGTTCAAGGAAACTTGCAAAGTGACCATAAAATATTGAAAAAAAGAAGAAAAATTTTTGAACCCAAACAATTGTTCTTCATATGTATACTTTCACTGATACGGTTTTCAAATGGTTCAATTGTTATGTTGGCATTAAGTGCCTAATTTAACCTAATTTACACTAGGGTTTTACATATATATATATATATATATAAAGAATGAATTAATCTTAAGAAAGAGTAGAGAATCTAGAGATAATGTTTGTAAAGTGGATTCAGGAAGGGTCTCTGCAATGATCAAATACAATAACAAAGATTGGAAGCACTAGAACCACACATGTCTATTCACACACAAATAAAAGAAAAACACTGTAGTCCAACATGTTTGCTGATGAAAACAACATTCACTGGATCATTACATGTGGGACGTTGATCAGGATTAAACAATCCCTGTTAGCTATCATTACAAAATCCTAAATCTCACATTTACCTCATTGCTTACAATGACAATTACATGATCAAATAATTTCATCCCAATAAGCTAGGATCTAATCATATATCAGCTTAGAGAGACACTTGTGTGCAAAAACATAATTTACATGAACCAGCCTAGAGACGAGTCTAGTCAATTCAAACCACTTTGACTAATTTTAACCTTTTTAATCACAACATTAAATTGGATAAAGTTTTCTTTTAAATTAGGTTGGAAGAATCTCCTTCAACTCATTATGTGGTAATTCATAAGACTGGCTAGTAATTTCATGACAATATATTTAATCACATCATTTATCAAATCATTTGAATAAGTTGCACAACTATATATTTAGATCTATAATTTCATCATTTTCATGCACAAAGCACATATTAAAAATAAGAGTGTAAATTGTTTATAGATGCAATAAACACAGTTTTGAAATCACAAGCGTCGCGCGCAGTTAAGCCCATTGGTTAAAGCAGTTGAACAAGAACAAATATAATTGTTTGATTTATCGATATCATACTACTTAATCATATGAACCATCCTAGTTCTTATATCTAGAAAAAGCAGAAGCATTGGCACCTCTAGAGATTGCAATGGCACCATAATCACTTTATTGTGAAAGTGGGATAGCTAAATTGCAAACTGATAAATCTAAGTTCTAATATACAATAGCAACTAATAAACACTAAACAGAAGGAATTTATGGGGACTTTGGACTTGCTTTACTGTGACCAAAATGCTTGATATAACATTCCCTTTGCTTGTGTTGATCAAAGTTGGGTATGAAGTATGAACGTATAAATTATTATTCATGGAATTTGATCAACTAGGTTTACAAAAACACACACACACACATATAATTTCTCTTGGTGTCCAATTAGAACTCTCTCCTCTCATTCTTAGCTCTCGCCTCTCAGTAGCACCGAAGGCCGGAGCTACTGAAGCCCTATCCAATGCCAATTTGCCACCATAACACTACCATTGATCCACCACCACTGGCATTGAGTAAGTCCATTTTGTCTCTCTCTCTCTCTCTCCCCTTGCTTACTTTGTTTTTTTGTTTTTTTTTTTTTGGGTGGGATTTGATGTTTAGAGCTTATGTTTTGATTTGTTGTGGATTTTGATATGTGGGTTTTGACTTTGTGTTTTGAATCCTTTGTGGGTTTGTGACTTGTAATGGCTGTTTTAGTTTGAAAATTTCAAACTGATAGAACCAATTGGCCCGATAGTGAAAAACCACACTGTGTAAGGCCGAATAACCAATCACATTTGTGTAGTGTCAAAATTGGGGTAAAAACTACACCAACCGCATCATGAACTCTCCTAGCTTTAAAGGTTTAAAAAAGCTAAACCTGCCATTAAATTCAACTTGTCACTTTAATAGTTGAACTCGCTCAAACTGCTAAGAAATAAATATTACATTAGTGACAATTTATGCTAACTAAGTTGTTATTGGCTTATTGCACAAGCCTAGCTCCATTTATGTTTGGAGGCAAAATTTACATTTTAAAAAAAATTAAAAGTGAAGGCCCAAAAATGTTGATTTATTTATTTGTATTTTTATAAAAAAGTTAGGCATAAATTATTTTATACGTAATTTTGATAAGCCTGCCTGGTTGATGTCTTCCCACTGAAACGGTGCGTTTGCCCCCCTCGTTCCCACTGCAACTTCTCTCTGTCACTTCAACAGTCTAACACTTTCGCTCCGAATCCGAAAATCCAATACAAAGCAGAATTCAACTTCATCATCGAATCAGAGCCGTAGATCGATCGGAGTGGACCTAAAACATGGTGCTGGTATCGGCCGTACGTGATTACATCAACCGGATGTTACAGGACATCTCGGGCATGAAGGTTCTCATCCTCGATTCTCACACGGTAATCCTCGTTCCCAAACACTCCTCTTCATTTCTCTGTTTGGACTTTGGAATTTGATTTCCTAGAAAATTCCGAGTAGGATTTGAATTTCAATCCCTTGTTTGGAAAGAAGTAACTGCAATTGAATTCACAGAGTGATATAACTTTATAAAGCCTATGAATTCATTTTTTTTTCTTCTTCTTATTTATATGATTGACAATTTGAGTTTTTGGAATTTGAATTCTCGTTCCTATAATTATGTTCTACTTTGTTCATTAATCGTTAGTTTTATATTGTTGGATTCCATAGTTTCAATGCTGTAAAATTCAAAATGCCGTAAAGTGCAAATTTCGCGGAGAAGAACAATTGCTTGGGCCGTGTTTGAATTGCATGAAAATGCTTCATTGTATTGTGTGCACGCGTGTGCGTGCTGTTGCACTTTCAAATTTGTTGTCATGAAGGGTCTATGGAACCCTGCATCATGAATGTTGTTGAAAAAGAAATTACAAATTCTCGTGATTTTTTTTTTTTTTTTTTTGGGATAAAATCTTTCTCATATGAGAGATTGTTAGCTTGAATTGCTCATGGAATAATGCTAGTACCACAAAAAAACCCATAACTTAGCCACAACTTGCTCACGAACCCACCACTCACAACTCTCCCTGTGGACAAGTTGTGGGTTTTGTTGTGGCAATTCAGTTTTTTCATGAGTAGTAGATGAACTGCCAATGCCCCATTGTTGTTTGTTTTGATTCTGTTTACATTTTTTTTTTTTTGCTGTAATCTACTGATTTGGAATTCCACCATTGTGTTAGATTCGGATTGGGTCTAGTAGGTTAAGAAGGAAAAGAGAGATACTCATCAGTTTAGTTAATGATTTGCAGGTTATTATAGTTAGTGTCGGGTATTCACAGTCGGAACTTCGAATGGGGTTGTCATTGTCACAGGCTTGCATTTATGGGGTTGTTTAAACATGGTCTGAAACTCCGAATTCTTGTTCTGATGCATGAGTAGATGTTATCTTATTAAACCTTGTTGTTATGCCACCTCATATTAACTGTAAAGTTAGATATAATTATTATCTCTATCTTGCAGGAATTTTATGCGGACTTTGTAGCAATTGGTCCTTACCATTTCACTTTGAATATGCCGTCAAATCACATTTATATGCTCCCAGCAGTTGTAGATCCTTCAAATTCACAGCACTTCTGTGACCGAGTTGTTGCATCCATTTTTTTGGTTTTAAAAAGAAGACCTATTATTAGATATCAAAGGAATTCTGATATTGCTAAGAGGATTGCCCAGGAAACAGCTGTAAGTGAAGCACTGGAGGCTATAGTGTAAATATTACTTGTTCATGGTATATGTATTACTGAGTTTCATATGAATTTTGTGCATTCTGTTCTCATAATTTAATACACACACATGTAGATGTTACTTGTTCATGATATATGTATCACTGAGTTTCATATTAATTTTAAAGCATTTTGTTTTTAGAATTTTTTTTTTCTTAATGAGTAATTTATTTATTTATTTTTTATAATTTGATAGTTACAATAGGGGAGGGGAGATTTGAATCCTGGATGTTATAGACACACCAGGAGATCTGTTTTCAGAATTTCATACACACACATGTATATTTTTTCCCCTAGAAACTGATTGATGATATGTGTATTCATGATATTTCATATCATTGTTAATTTTACTGGATGCAGTTTCTCCCTCAAATTTTACTATTTTAGGTTCATAGAAATCTGACTTTAATACTTTTTTAGGATGTATCAGAAGCTGATGTACCAGCAGGAAAGTGGGCTTTTTGATTTCAGGCGAATGGAAGTTTCCCTATTGTGGCTGGTAATTGATAGGAGGGATAATCCTGTGACCCCTTTGCTAAACCAGTGGACCTATCAGGTATTTGGGGTTGTCAGTAGAGATTTTGCCATTTATATGAGAAATGCCTCTTTGTTTTGACGTAACATAGACGGTTTTATTATTTATTGAACTCATTTATCACATCATGTTCCATAGGCAATGGTTCATGAATTGATAGGTATTCAAGACAACAAGGTGGATTTGAGAAACATTGGCAAACTTCCAAAGGATCAACAGGTTGCATTGCATTTCCTGTTATAGTGCGCATATTTATTTTTATGTTTTGCGTTGCTAAGAAAATGATCTTTGTTCAATTCACACTCACAGGAGGTTGTGTTGTCATCAGAACAAGATGCCTTTTTCAAAGCTAACATGTATGAGAATTTTGGAGATATTGGGATGAATATCAAGTGATTGGTAGATGAATTTCAGCAGATTTCAAAGAGTAACCAGAGCATCCAGACAATAGGTTTGTATGAGGCTTGATAAATTCAGATTTACGAGATATCATGTTACTAAATTAGCATGGTGGGTTGAGGTATAACATTCCATCATTCCAACATTTTGAATTTCTGCAGAAGACACGGCCAAATTTGTTGACAAGTACCCTGAATACAGAAAAATGCATGGAAATGTTTCAAAGCATGTGACATTGGTCACAGAAATGAGCAAGATAGTTGAAGAGAGAAAACTCATGTTAGTTTCAGAAACAGAGAAGGAGTTGGCTTGTAATGGTGGGCAAGTGGCAGCATTTGAGGTAGTGTAATCAATTGTATGGTGTCTTGTTTTTCTCTAAATATTGTTTATGTATACATCCATGAGCCTACTTAGTTATACGTTTTCCTAGATAATTTATAATAGAAATTATTATAAGATACATAAGTATGGATTTTGATATAATTTTTAGACAGCTATATGATCATGAATCAAGCACAAGGAGTAGATTATCCTAGTACAGGAAACTGAAGAAAAGGATGTTGTCTTGGATGATTTTGTTGTATGCACACTTGCATGTTGATACACTCATCAGTATGAGATAGATTAAGATGGATTATGTTATTTACCCAATGCCCAAATATGGTGGGGAAATGAATTTACAAATTGAAATTTGTTAAAATATATATAAAAAAAATGATACCAGTAAAAAAAATTAGTTAAAATATATATTAAAATAATGATGGCCTGGTGAAAGTAGTCTTATGCATTGGAACTAATAATAAACTTGAGTGGCTCCACCGACAGCAACTGCAATACTAGCTCCGTTTTTTATTTTTTATTTTTTTATGACATAAGAGAACTTCACTCAGATTAGTTGTACGTACTAGCTCCGTTTCTTACTATGTAAAGCATTTTCCTGACGAAATTGTTTTTACACAATGTTTTCAAAGAAAATAAATTGTTTTATTTTTTTTCTTTTTATTATTATTATTATTATTTTGAGATCCTAAAATTCTTTTCTACTATTTGGTTGCACAAAATCTCTATGTTAAAACCAACAAAAAGTTAGTAGGCGGTGGTGGGAGGAGCTTCTGTATTATTGTTATTATTTTTTTGGGGGGAGGGGGTGGCAGTGGTGCAGTGACTAGAAGTGGGACAGGGAAGGTAGGAAGGTGGGGTTTTTTTTTTTTTTTTTAAGCATTAATGGTATTTTTCTAATTATGTAAAAAAAAAAAAAATTAACTACGTAAATGTTAGTTGTCAGTCAGAGTTGTTGGCCTTGGGTTT
Source organism: Quercus variabilis (assembly GCA_030445155.1). Lineage (NCBI taxonomy): Eukaryota > Viridiplantae > Streptophyta > Magnoliopsida > Fagales > Fagaceae > Quercus > Quercus variabilis. The sequence continues at coordinate 47,257,195 of CP129453.1, forward strand.
TAATTTATTTATAGGTAAGTCTTACTTAGTTTATGGACTTTTATGTGTGGTCTTTGGTCCAATTCATTCAGGAGTTTGTTTGTTAGTTAAAGTAGGAGTTCTAGTTCTATTGGGCAAAGCTAAGATATAGAGTCTATAGAACTATCATTGCACTTAAAGAAAGATGGAGTTGCTTAATAGAAAAATCGAGTGTTTTGAGTATTGAGGGCACTTTGGCCTTAATGTTCTATTCTCACCTTCAATTCCCTCTTTCTTTTCTCTTTAACTTTTTTTTTTTTTTTTTTTGATAAGTACCAAGTTTAATTGAAAATGAGAAATACCTTCTGTGCACTTTCAATTTCCTCTTTCTTCTCACAAAAAGAATGACATCCTCTTAGGAACTTTGACACTCCAAATACTCTTCGAAGGAAAGGAATGAGTAGTAATGCCACAAATAACCTGGTAGTGGGACTGCACATCAAAAGTACCACTCCCATTCAAGCTCCCGCTAACATTTATAGGAAAGGAATGAGCAGTAATGCCACAGATAACCAGGTAGTAGAACTGCTTATCAAAAGTATCACTCCCATTCAAGTGCCATCAAAAGTACCGCGCATCTGTTACCATCCGCATTACTGTCCACGTTACTACTCAGGTGCACTGTTCACAACTGTAGGTAGATTTGATCTTAGTATCTTCTCATCTCTTTTGCAAACCTAAATCAAATCTTTTCTCATCCTTTCCCCAGTTATTAATTGACCCTAAATCAAATATCCTCCTAACCCTAATCCTACCACAAGCGCATGTAGACAAATTCCCCAATATGTCCTACGCCACAGTGGTGTCGGCATGAAGGAGGGAGAAAGAGATTGTGAGGGTCATGCCTTGTTTGGAGAGAAGAGATAGGTGGAGGGGATGTGGGTAGATGGCATAAATTATTTCCCACCTTTTTGCTGTAATTTCCACTCATCCGTTGACTAGCAATTTTTAGTTGCACTAAACGTCTTATTCACTGAAACAAATGGAGCCTAAACTTTTGGGGAGTTGAATGGATGATTGATCAATCAAATAATTCTTATATGCAAGAGTATAAATTGACATGCTGTTAGGAAGTCAAACAGTTGAGGTCATGGCATAATTTGGTAATGTAAATGCTTGAATTATGCAATGAATGATCAAATGTTATCTAAGCTTTTCAAACAAGTTCCATTTGATATATCACAGCATGCAATTGAAAACCCCTTATTTCTGGTGGTGATGAACATTGAGTGCTGGACTTATTATGAACATAAAGCACAGTCATGATATTAGTGAACTGTGCTTCAACCTTTACAAGTGTTGGTTTAGCTTAATGAGTACGAGACAAAATGAATTGGGCTGTCCAGTTGGTGTTTAGCTTTATATTACACGAGTTGGAAGATATATCTTCATGAATGATTCTTCTATTTTGCTGATGCTTTTTTGCATCTAGCAGTTTTCTTAATATATTTCTTCTTACCTATCAAAAACAAAAAAAAAGAATGATTCTTCAATTGAGATTTGATCTTTTTATTGTGAGTTGAGGGAATCTTCCTTTGTTATCTTCCCTTGGAAAGCAATTTGGGGGGTTAAGGCTCCCTGAAGAGTTTCCTTTTTTGCTTGTACAGTGGCATGGAGAAAGATTATCACAGCTGATAATTTAAGGAGGAGAGGCTTTTATTTAGTGGATTGGTGTTGCATGTGCATATGTGATGGGGAATTAGTGGACCATCTTTTACTTCATTGTGGGGAGGCTCACTAGTTATGGAATATTGTTTTAAAATATTTTGGGGTTGCAAGGTGATTCCTAAGAGAGTGAAGGATCTTTTGCTCGGGTGGAGGAACAGGTGTACCTTTGAGGATATGGAATGCTTGAGGGCGCAACTTCTTTAGTCTTTTTTGGGACTTTGTTTGACTGGTCACAGGTTTGGGGACTCACATCTAGTGAGTCCCTCCCAATGTTTTGAGATTCCATTTCTTCTTGTACGTAGCTTTATGTCTCTTTTTTATTTTTGTGGCTACTTCATGTTTTCTTCCATGTCATAGTCTTTTTTATCAATATCTTATCTTACCTATCAAAAAAAAAAAAAAAATTTAGGAGGAGAGGACAATTGGCTAGTGATCACACTTCATGAAGCAGAAGTCACTAGTTCAAATCTCCTCTTGACTGACAGTATTGCTAAGTGCTTAACTTTGCTGGGGTTCAGAAGCACTATTGACACAATAGGACAAAAAACAGTTAGGGTGTCATAGATGTGGGGTTGAAAGTCCAATTGGCAGGATCTAGGGTATGCGGAGAAGTATGACTGACAATTTCTCCTCACTAGATAGGGCAGGGTAATTGTTGTGATTGTTTTTTTTTTTTTTTTTTTGGGATAGTGTAGGGAACCTTTCTAAGGAAGAGCTCTTTGGACTCTCCTCTAGCCATTAAAACCTACAAGCAACTTCTCCCGCCTGTCAAAACCAGTTGCCGGGTAATCTAGGGGCTTTCACCCCTAATGGGCTATTATAGAGTTTGTTCCCCTTATTTTCTTATTTGTTTATTTTTATTTTAGACTTGGTAATATTCGGAACTGTGACCTACCTATCAAAAAATATATATTTGGAACTGTGATCAACCCTAACCCAATCTTAGGCTTATCACTTGACCAAAGCCAAAGTAGGATGATATGTTAGTGATAGGTGCAATATTGAGGTTTCTGATACCAATCAAAGCATTGGCATTAATTTTTACTTTACTAGTAATATATGACATTAAGTGCGGTTAGGCTGCAAAGAAGATTTTTGTGTACTGGATTTTAATAATTTCAGCTGGATTAGACCCGTACATTATTTATTAGTCATTTACGCATTTATAGGAAGGTTCAATTGGATTGGAGTTTGGACTTGTTAAGTGGGGCAGGATTGGGCAAAATTTTTTAGTAATCCTGAACATATTGGGGCAAAGGTATCCTTATATATCCAAATGGGTGTTCTTGGGCCAAATGGATAACAAGCAAAAAGGTTTTATCCTGTATGTGTTTGCAAAGTTTTTAATTAGGATGGTCAGGATTGTTGTCAAAAGAAGATGAGAATTGATTATTTGTGGTGCATGAAGTTGGGGTGAGCAATGCATTTTTTGTTCTAATCATTAAAACAATTTGATTGTTAGTATTAACATCCAAAATTTACAAATGAGATGCAAGAATGTGGTACATCCCTTGCTTTGGCATTTCTTTATCCTCTTAGTGGACTCTTATAAAAGAATCTCTGCATACACATTAAAAGAAATTTCCCTTAGTTTCCGTTTGAGTTTAGACCAATGGATAATCCAAGGAACTAAGGTTTGGTAAGCTGCACCTCTGGTTCATTTTGCGAAAATTAAGTGGAAGATTTTAAATAGCAGTGCTGGGCATTCTGTGTTTCTAAAAAATACAAACAACATTACTAGAACAACATTACCAAACGGGCCCTCAATTTCAAGTGTTTTTGGGTGTTATTGTGTCTGTGTTCCCATGTCAATTGGGAGAAAAGTCACATCCTAGTTTTAAGCTCTCCACAAGTTTTTGATTTGCCCAATGTTTGAATTTAGGGTTTAAACTTCTTTCCTTGATGCAACCAACAAAGCCTAGGTTTAGTCTCATTATTATAAATAATAAAGCCTTAGTCCTTTGGGGTTGGCTATGGATCTGTTTTTTATTTTGGGGAGGGGGTGGGGGGAAAAATAGGTTCTCTAGAGGTGTTATGTAAGTTATTTGAAGTTTCATAGGCGATTAGCAGTTAACGACATCATCCAATAGGATTAACTCAAAATTTATGCCTTCTCATAAAAATGAAAGGCCTATGCAATAAATATTGCTTATGTTTGATTACCTAATTTTCCTTTTTGTGTTACAGGATTATAATGCTATTTGGTCTCCTGAATTATTGTTTTATTCGCACATCATGTTCATTCCCTTCAAGTTATTGTCTGAAACAAAGTGTTCATCTACTGATATTGACCACTACATAACACCGTTTAGAGACTTTTTCAAACCCCCCAAGAGCGCCCCCCCCCCCCCCCCCCCCCCTTGCGGGGCGCTCAGCATGTACACTTACGCGGGCACACCACTAAACACTGGGGAGGGAGAGATGTGATAGTTGGTGCTTTTTTGGTGTCAATAGACTTCCCTACTCATATATAATTTGAGATTCCTGAATTTGACAGCTTGAAATTAGAGCTGGAAATATCTAGTATACTGTTCAAATGTTGAGCAATGACGTTCTTCCCTTTCCAAACTTCAATGCAGGCAGTGACAAAGCTTTTAAATGAAAGTGTATCTGATATTGACCGTTTACGCTTAGTGATGCTTTATGCTTTGCGCTACGAGAAGGAAAGCCCTGTTCAATTGATGCAACTTTTCAACAAACTGGCTTCTCGGTCTGCCAAGTACAAACCAGGGGTAAAATAAGCAAACCAGCATTTCTGTTATGCATGCTTTGATGCTTTAGTAGAGCAGCAAATGTGTTGAAATTGCTGTGTTCCTTGCTAGTTGCTAGATGATTCACTAGTTTTGAAAAATTGGCCATCATGGTATGACAACTTGTCCAGTTCGTCTTGAAGCAAGCAGGGGTTGATAAGCGAACTGGGGATCTTTTTGGAAATCGAGATCTTTTGAATATTGCTCGTAACATGGCTCGTGGACTGAAGGTTAGTTAGAAACGCTTCACTTTCTGCTTGCAGATGTGGTTAGATGCTTATACATCATTTTCCCACATGCTGTAGGGGGTTGAGAATGTTTACACCCAGCACCGGCCCCTTTTGTTCCAAACCATGGAAAGCATTTCCAAGGGACGGTTGAGAGATATGGACTACCCATATGTTGGCAATCACTTTCAGCAGGGCAGGTTCATTTTCTAAAACAACTGTTTCTTCCCAGGAATAATGCAGTTTTTCTCTTGCAAATTTGGAATGTAGCGTGGTTTCTTTCCACTGTTTTAAAAACTTGAGCAGACCATCTAATTCAACTAGTTCAATTGAGAACTCTATACCAATCCAAATATAGCCTAAAACGGTAAAACAAGATTTTCTGAAAAAACCCAGGCTTAACTGAATAACCAGTGGTCAGACTGCAAAAACTGGTAACTGGAACTTGTTGTGCATGTGTGTGTGGTACATGTTTATGTATGTGTGTAGGTTTGTATGTACATGTATTTGTGCATATTATTAGGAAGTAGTGCCAAGATAATTCTAGTTGTGTTACTAAATTTACTGTTTAATAATGAGAAGAGTTTATGAGTAAAAACCCACTTCATACAAATTTCTCAGTCTAAATAACATATTATCTCTCATGAGATATATGATGCTAATGTTTTACTTTCAGCACTTGTTAAAGAACGTATGATGGTCCGTAACTCCCCCCCCCCCACTCCCCAAAAAAAAAAAAAAAACCACAAAGAAATCAAGGTATGCTGGTCCACTTATGGCTCATTTGAAGCAAACCACATTATATCAACATATTTTATGGCAGGTCACACACCAAAGGTATCAATTAGGGATTTCTTATCTTTGGGAGTTTGGCCCTGTGCATATTTTGGGCATTGATGCTTCACCTTGACACTATGCTATATATAGTCATAGGGATTGATATGAGTTAACTGAGGTGGCTGTGTCCCCTCAATTTGTTGAAGACAGTTTTTAAGCCATCTAGCCTATCCCCAGAACTTAGATTATTGTTCATTTAATGGAAACTATTACTGTTTCTGCGTAGCTTCTTGATTACCATGCATCCAAATTAGATATATAATTTTGATAAGTAATAAATTGTATTAAGAGGAAAAAAAGAAAAAAAAAAAAGAAGAGAAATCCTAGTGCATGGGAGGGAGATATGCAAGGAAAACACTTAAAAAAAAAATTTATATAATAGTGTTTTTTTTTTTTTTTCATTAAGAAAGTGCAAAAAGGGGCACAATCCTAGTACATGGGATGACAAAAAGAAGGCCCAAAAGAAATAAAATTAACATGTACAAAAGAAAAACTAAAACCAATGAGGTCCAGCTTAAAGGGAATCTCCTCCCCTTGTAAGAAAATACTAAAAAGAGGGGGGAAAAGGACTAAGATATGAAATTAAAAATGTCTATAAATTCCAGAAACAAAAGTAATGGTAAGCTAGAAGTAGATGTTAACGTCAAAATCAGATATATATGCCCCTGATCACCTATACTCTCAAGTTTTTCTACCATTTTACTCAAGTCTCCTATCTTTCCCCTTCATTTTGCTGTTACATCCTATAGTAAAGGCTTTTCAAGCACGGACAGGCTATTGTAGGATTGAATGTTAATTTATATTTGAGATAGCCATAGCCTTTGAAGTGAAAGTCAAATAAATATTTTTAAAAGGCTTTGGATAATATAGCTTTAGTCATACTCATTGTTGGAGGGATGACATATGAAGAGTCACATTCTGTTGCTTTACAAAATGTCAGCAATTCTGGAACTCGTTTTATACCTGGTGGTTCTGTGGTTCTGAATTCTAAGAGGTATGTATGCTTTTGAATCAACATTGTGATTTTAGAAGCACGGTAGTGCTGTGCTAGCTGTGGTTCATGCTTGGCACACACTAGCTTTAAATGCTAACTTCTATGGCCTTCATCTTTCTTGCATCAGCTACAAATTTGAGAATGTAGTTGTGGGTTGGATTGCAACATGTTAATTTGACACTTGGTGAAACTATGTTGGGCTTTTGGATTTTGGTTTGGCATCATTCATCCCATGTAGGTTGCAAGCATGCAATGATTTGTGGCTACTTAGAATCTACAAATCAAAATTCTTTTGAAGTTCCATTTTTGACCCAATCTCGACCCAAGCCTAGAGAACGGAAGGTTGTTATAAGCCAGACTTCTATAACTTCAGTCACACTTTACTGAACTTAAATCTCAACTAATACAAATATCCATAAATTGTATTTATTTTATACTTTTGTCACATTTATAGGATACGTTTAGTTATATAGTGATTATTTGAGGCTAGTTTAGTTATTTGATGGAATGTAGTTAAAGTGGAAACTATCCTTGCTTTACATGATTTCCTTGGTCCAATAATCATTTTGGCAAAAAAAAAAAAAAGTGGGTTTCTGAAAGACTTGGAAGAAGCTCAAAGGATAACTCGTTCTAGCACAGCAGTGATTTGAAGGCCCATCATATGGGTCTTGAGAGCCAATAGATAATTTTTATGGCTTTATACAGAGCTTTTGACTTGGTGACTGGCAGTGGTAAGATTGTTAATGAATATTGGGAAGAGGAACTTGATGATCATCAGAATCAACCCACCTTTCTTGCATAAGACATCCAATATTCATCAATTTGCAAAGGAATAAAAAGTTAATAGGTTTTTTGGAGACTAAACCCATTATATATTGGAATATGAGATATTACTTATTCGCGAGAAACAATTTGCAGATAGCCTTATTGCTTGTTTAACAACACTACCTTGCCTTGTGAACGAAAATGTAAAATCACACACAATTTTTTTTTCTTTCTTTTTTGGATTGTATAGATGCTTGATTTATCCTAGGTAGTTTTGTACTTGGACCATATTGTGAAAAGTTACAGCTGAGCATATGGTTGAGCTAGGGCCAGGGGTTTTGTTTATACTTTAGCAATCAATGTTCGGGTGACATGGGAAGTTTATGAATATTTGTGTGTGCATAATGGTATTGAAACTTTTTCTATTACATATGTTTTGATCATGTTTTCTGGTGAATTATATTATCAGGAAGAATCTTTTGCTTTTATTAATTGGTGTTGTGTCCAATTATGCTCCTGTGGACCTTGGTCTTCTTGATTAAGTCAAGTCATCTTCCAAATTACACTATCTTTGCTTGCTTTGCCTGAATACAAACACAGACAATCTTTCATATAACCAAGCTGTTAATAGATTGGCATCAAAATGTACTTGCTGATGCTTTATACTTGTTAATGAAGGATGGGTGTGATCAGTTTAAAATTTTAAATAGTGAGCTACAAGTTCTTAAACCCTTAAACTCTGTTGTGGGAATATCAAAATCTCAGCATGCTCACTCTATCTCATAGAAGCATACACACATGAAAAAAAAAAAAAAAAAAAAAAAAAAAAAACCTTGATCGGGTCACTTCATTTTTTTTTTTTTTTTTAATGTATAAAAATCATATCATGTATGGATTTAAACCGCCCAAAAAATTATAAAATTTAAGAAAATTTTTACTTAAATTAGAGAAGTAAAGTAATTTATATCTTTTCCTTATCTGTTGGTAAAGAGTGTTACATACGTAACGACACACCTTTACAAATACTATCGATAGATTCAATTCTATCAATAAAAGTAATGAAATTGAAATATTTGCACATTAGTTGAAATATTTGTGAACAAGTATAGTATGAAAAATGTTTGATATATATGTCTAATTATAGTTCACTATATTTTTGTCTGATATGATAAATTGGATATATTGGATATATATATATATATATATATTTTTTTTTTTAAAGGTACTTTAATAAAACACTACAAAGGATATATTATTTATTTATCATCGTTGGGCTATCATTTGAACCTTAATTGTTGGCTGTTTGGCTAAACAATCACTTTTAGACAAACCCAATAACAATTATTTTACCACAACTTTTGCAATAGCCAATGAAGTAGACCACAATTTTTGTAATCTTATTATTGAGATGGATAGATAATGGGAGAGGAGGTGATATAAAAGATAACAAACATTATATAATTATTTATTTATTATCATTGGGTTATTACTTGAATCTTAAGTGGTTGACTGTTCAACGATAAACAATCGCTATTAACAGAACCCCCCAATAATTTTTCTTGACCAGTCACTCTGTCATTGTACATCTGAGTTCTAGGGTCAAAAGTTGTTTCCTAAGACTTAAAGTTGCCTAAGAAGACCGGAGTTTTTGTTAGGTATCTCTCAAGGTACACGTGATCGAGTAGGTCCTTGACAAGTGGACGATAGCTTGCATATGTCCAATAACTCATTTAAATTTTTTATTTAAAAGAAGAACAACTGACCTTTTTTATATGGCTATCAAGCTCTCTATACCAGCCAGTCAGCCACAAGTCCTATTACTATACTCTTCATTAGAAAAAATGATGAATCCTGCTAAAGGGAATACATCATTGCTTCTTCTTGTTTGCCCAATCTGCACTTCCCTTGACACCATAACACCAGACCAACAATTGTTTCTGTTTAGATATTTTGTATATGAAGATCTTGAACGTAACAAACTACGATTGAGCTAAACAATTCCATGCATTTATCTCCATTCAATTTAGGAAATACTATTGAACTAATTTATTCTTTTATTTTGTGTTGTATTTAGTAGAATTTCACGGACAAAAATAGTGAATTGATATAGTATATGTAATGTCTAATAGTAATTTTCAAAATTATATATATAACAACAATGTAATAAGAAATTTGGTGTAAGCAATATCATTAAAATTACAAGGAAAAATCATTTTAGTACCTCCAAATTTCCTAGTCGAACTAATGTTCTATATATTTAATAACCCAAATTAACACCAATAGTACGACAACAATTTATCATTTCTGTGCGTAAGCACATGTTACATACTAGTGAAAGTTTTGGATACAACAGTTTCACAAAAATTACAATAAAATTTATGTGACAAGTTGTTAAGAATAATGCTATAATTACAAATTATTAATATGACTAATTTCTTATTGATTCTCACCGCTCACCCTTCATATCACTTTTTAATTTATCCTATTTTGACGGCCATGGCTTAGAGGGATATCTTGCTTGTTTTGACACGTAAAACAGGACGGTCAAAACAGGGTATCAACGTATGAATTGGGGAAGTGCCATCAATCACAGTCCAGTGAAGTGCTGTCAATCACAGTGAAGTGTCAAACACGGTGGAAAAAATTATCTGGTCCCATCCAAGTTGGAATGTGAAATTAATAATATCATTAACTAAGAGCCCATAAAAAATAGCAACTGCTACGGGACATTTTTTATGGGGTGCAGCTTGTACTGCCATTGAACATGATAAATTACAGACACATATCCACTTTTGTGGACATGTGTCAGTATCCTAACGTGCCCAATGACAATTACTACCGCACACAACCTACTACCTTTTTTATGTCACCATAGCATGACTCATCTTTCACTAATGTGAACAGGTTTTCAAGGTAAACGTGATTTGAGTGTGAGGGTCCTTGACAAGTGGACGACACCTTGCATAATAACTCGTTTAAACTTTATTTTTAAAAGAAGAACAACTGATTTTTTTTATATGGCTATCAAGCTCTCTATAGTCTATACTAGCCAGTCAGCCACAAGTCCTGTTACTGTACTTTTCATTAGAAAAAATGATGAATCCTGCCAAAGGAATACATCATGGATTCTTCTTTCCCTTCTTCTTGTTTGGGTCGTGACAAGTGGATGACAGCTTGCATACGTCAAATAACTCATTTAACTTTATTTATGAAAGAAGAACGACTGATTCTTATTATATGGCTACATAGCTCTCTATAGTCTATACTAGCCAGTCAGCCACAAGTCCTATTACTGTACTCTTCATTAGAAATCCCATGAATCCTGCTAAAGGGAATACATCATTGCTTCTTCTCTCCCTTCTTCTTGTTTGCCCAATCTGCACTTCCCTTGACACCATAACACCGGACCAACCCCTCAAGGATGGTCAACTTCTACTTTCAAACCAGAAAAACTTTGCACTTGGGTTTTTCAGCCCTGGCAATTCCAGTCACCGCTACGTTGGAATTTGGTATAACCAAATCACCGAACAAACTGTTGCGTGGGTTGCAAATAGAGACACTCCTCTCAAGGATACATCTGGAGTCCTCTCCATCAACGGTAAGGGAAACCTTGTACTTCACACCCAAAACCAAACCACTCCTATTTGGTCCACCAATGTTTCTTTTTCTATCTCATCCACAAATAATTCTATGGCTAAGCTCTTAGATATAGGAAATCTTGTTTTGGTTCGACAAGATAGCCAACGTGTTACATGGCAAAGTTTTGATTATCCCACCAATACTCTGCTTCCACTTATGAAACTTGGGCTGGACCGGCGGACTGGGTTGAACCGGTTCCTAACATCTTGGAAGTCCAAAGATGACCCGGGAATTGGCAACTATTCATTTCGAATGGTTCAAACTGGGTACCCTCAGATGCTCTTATACATAGGTCAGACTCTATTATGGCGTAACGGATTTTGGAATGGCGTAACATGGAGCGGTGTACCCAGAATTGCATCAAATATGTTCAGAGTTACCTTTGTGAATAATCAAGATGAAAGCACCTTTTTTTACAGTATTATTCCAAATTTACCCACCAAAGTTATTGTTAAAATGGTGTTGGATGAATCAGGAATTGTGGAACGGTCCTTATGGCAGGAGACTACATGGGTCGAATATTGGTCCGCCCCACAAGGGTTGTGCGATAAGTATTTGAATTGCGGTCCAAATAGTTATTGTGACCCGTACAATAATTTGGTCATTTTTGAGTGCAAGTGCTTTCCTGGATTTGAACCTAAGTCATTTCGTGATTGCATGAGGGAAAAGCAAGGAGTGTCCATGTGCAACAACGGGGAAGGGTTCGTGAAGTTGGCACATATGCAGGTGCCGGATACTTCAATAGCACATGCGGACATGAGTTTGAGTATGAAAGAGTGTGAGCAAAAGTGTTTGAGTAATTGTTCTTGTATGGCTTACGCAAGTGCAAATGTGAGTGTGGGAGGGATTGGTTGCTTGACATGGCATGGGGACTTGGTGGACACAAGAACATTTCCTGATGGAGGACAAGATTTATACATACGTGTGGATGCGGTTGTATTAGGTACTCTTAAATCTTTTTTCTTTAAAAATTTGGTAAAACATTTTATGAAAATACATAGTGACTTTTCTCACTACATTTGGTGGTTGGGTCACCGGCTCAGTGAGCTAGGCAAATGACGTCGATAGTCTGGTGGTTAGAGCCACCACTCCAATGATCAGCGCCAACATTCTGGTAGCTAGAGCCATCACTCTGGCAATCGATGCTGGCAATCCAATCACTGAAGCTATTTGCTAGTGGTTTGATAACCGAAGCCACCAATCTGGTGGCCAGAGACATCGCTCTGGCAGTAGTTGGCCTCTGTCCAGTTGTAGAAGACATCGTTCAAACTACAATTACAACAGTCTGGTCACTAGGCCTCCTACACTAGCAATTCTGGTGACTCAGCTACTGATTTTGTTTGTTTGCTTGAAAATATTTATTTGTCATACTAAATACCTGAAAATTTTATTTATTTTACTTCAAAACAAATAGAGTATTAGTCAAAGTTCATGTCTATTGTATTATATTAGTTTGAAATTTATGCAGAATACTAGTTCAACATCTAATTTGCCATATGGTACTAACCTTAAAGTTAATTTAGGTCGTACTATTGAAAAATGATTTTCTCTACTTAAAATAGATCTATTTCATATTACAAATCTAAATGAGTATTACATTCCAAATGGGAAAGAAATTATATACTATATAAAAATATCAAAATTTTCACAATGCTGCCTTATCAATTTCATATAATTCAAAACTCAAATAATGTGTGGAGAAGTCGAAATTATTTAAGAGTTGTATACCCCTAACAACACAAGATTTCTACAATTATATTCATCACTCGTAGTAGGTCCTACTATGTAATACTTGTTTTATTTTATTTTATATAGTTACAATAATAGGAGAGAGAGAGAGAGAGAGAGAGAGAGAGAGAGAGAGAATTTGAACTGTGATTACTTATATTAATAAGAAATACTCTCTTGGCATTTGACATTGTTGTTACAAAAATAGGTTTGCAATTTTTGTTTTTCGTTTCTTCTTTTAACACGTTTTCGGCCTTAAAAAAGAGAATCACATGTGGACATGACATTGTTGTGAGAACATGTTTGTCTTTTTGTTTTGTTCTTTTGATACGTTGGACCTCAAAATGAGAAACGCATTTTCTCCTTTTTTTTAAAATAAAATAAAATCACATATTTTCCTTAAACCCATTGTTTCATCCCTACTCAACTGCATCAATAAATATTTATGTTCAATCAACTTCTGAAATTTATGATGTCATTTGAATAATTTTTTTTTTTTTTTTTACTCAGCTCAATATGCTAAGAAAAATGGTCTTACTCAGAAAAAGAGGATGCTGGCAATTCTGGGAGTTTCTGTTGCTGTAATGTTTCTTCTTATAGTCTCAGTTGTGTATTGTTTTGTAATGAAGAAGAAGAAGAAAGGTAAGGAAGTTTAGAGCAATTTTTTTAAACTTATTTTTATACTTCTATGGCCAGTGAACAAATGCTCCCAAGATTACTCCAACACTATGTTTTAGAGTTTATAAAAGAATAGGTAGAATACGTAAATCATGAAATAAAATTGAATAAAATGGAATGGAACTTGATATATTTTTCAAGTGTAGAAGTTGATAAAAGAAAAATGAAAAAGAACTTATTTTGTTATTATACTCATAATCATTTCTTTGGATCCAAAGATGGTATACTAAAGCAGCCAAGGAAATTTTTTAAATACTATTCTTAAACTTCTTACCTTTCAGCCTACGAATAAATGCATTAGCTCATTCCATTTGCAAATTCTTATATCTACCATACCCAAATGTCAAATTCAAAAGAAAGAACACTCGATCTCGAAGATGACATGATCAAAAATCCCTTTTGACTTCTACAAAAAAGATACATGAGCTCCATTGTACCCCATTTTACAAGCCTTTCTTGGGAGGGAAACCTGTCCTTCACTGCCAGCCAAGATATGAAGGACTTGTTGGGAAAAGCTGCTTTAGACCATACCAGTTCCTACCTTTCATTGAGACATACATGTATCTTATTTAATTCTACTCTGAATTGCAATTTGTCCTTCACTGCCAGCCATACCACTTTAGACCAATCAGCTGTATCCATCTTGTTTCTTATTTCACTACAGGTTGAAATCCATGTGACTTTTCCATATTTAGATGAAATCCAGTACATTGAGTTGCCTTAGCTAGTTTTAATTGATGAAAATAAGCTTGTAGGGTAGTATCTTTTGATCTGATAGGTTTCTAAGGCTATTGCATTTCTTTTAGAATACTGGATACTTTTGCAAACTCAAAAATTGCATTATCATACACCACCTTTTGGACGAAGTTGGGGATTAAACACCTTCAGGGTGTCAATTATCATGCCACATGGATAATTTTTTCAATTCCATGACATTTTAAGATTTTCTCCAACCCCATTAGTAGGCTTGAGGAACTTTCATCATCCATAAGTACTTACTTCTTAGAAAAGTGCATTTTAACCAAATGGGATTTCCTATCAATGATAAATAGAAAATTGTAAACTTCAATTTTTCCTCTTATTTTCCTTTGTTTCATTCTTTTATTTTAGTGTGTTTCTAAGTTTTATTAAATTAGGCTTTTCTGTGAGAATTCCTAATTGGAAAAAAATGGTTACTAGCATTATTAATTACTTGTTTTATGACAGAGACGAGGCATAACACATATTCAGATAATGTTGACTCCACTTTACCATACTTCGAAGACTCTCCAAGTAGAAGGGATCTTGATGGAACTAGAAGAAATTCAAATTTGCCATTATTTGATCTAAGAACCATAATTGCAGCTACAGATAACTTCTCTATTGCTAACAAGCTTGGCCAAGGTGGTTTTGGCCCAGTTTATAAGGTAGTCTCATTGAACGAGTCCCAGAATTTGCATAATCTCATTTCAAGTGTGCTTATGCATCATAAATTCCATCATGAATGTTTACGGGTACTCATTGAGTATGAATTTGTTGTGTGCAATTGGGCTTCCCCAAATAATTCACCAATTTGAGTTTATTTCAAAAATTATGCACTATGACAATGATATTTGGACTTTAATTGCAGGGTTTGCTACAAAATGGAATGGAAATAGCAGTAAAAAGACTATCAAAATGCTCTAGACAAGGAATAGAACAATTCAAAACAGAAGTTGCACTAATTGCTAAACTCCAACATAGAAACCTTGTGAGAATTTTAGGTTGTTGTATTCACAAAGAAGAAAAGATGTTGATCTATGAGTACTTGCCAAATAAAAGCTTGGACTCTTTCATTTTTGGTATGTCTTCTTTTTCACATTAACCTCACACATCATCACTAGAAAACGATCCTCCCATTACAAACATATCAATTCCAAGTAGCAAGATTTTATACATAAGTGAAAAAGCACAAATGCAATGCAATTTAATCCAAGTTCTCATTTCTTCATTTAGATGAAACAAAAAGGTCATGTTTAGATTGGGAAAAGCGATTTGAGATTATTTGTGGAATTGGTCGAGGGATCTTATATCTTCATCAAGACTCAAGATTAAGAATTATCCATAGAGATTTAAAGGCCAGCAATGTTCTACTTGACAATGCATTGAATCCAAAAATTTCAGATTTTGGTATGGCTAGAATTGTTGGTGGGGACCAAATTGAAGCTAATACAAGTTGCATCGTTGGAACATAGTAAGTATGCTAGAAAACTAAGATATACTTTTTTAACTGATTACTTGACTACCATTTTTACATCTAAGGAGAGTACAAACTACAAGCCTACGTAAGAAAAAAATATTAAGAATATCTTTGTAATTTGTTTTCATATTGTGATACTTCAAATTTTACGTGTATGTTAGTGCCTAAAGGGCTATCTTTGATCATTTTATGTTGAGGTTCAATATCTTTCTTTTCATTGTGCTATGACAGTGGTTATATGTCACCTGAGTATGCAATGCAAGGATTTTTTTCAATAAAGTCTGATGTATATAGCTTTGGGGTATTGCTACTGGAGATCATTACTGGGAAAAGGAATAGTACTTACCATCATAATAGCCCTTCCTCAAATTTGATTGGACATGTAAGTACATGTGCAAACAATGACTGCAAAATTAAGCCTATATTGTTAAGCCTAATGTGATTAATATTTTGTCTCAGGTTTGGGACCTATGGAAAGAAGACAATTTCATGAAAATAGTCGACCCGTTACTAGATAAGACATACCCTGCTAATGAAGTTTCAAGATGCATTCAAATTGGACTTTTGTGTGTGCAAGAACATGCAACAGACCGGCCAACCATGTCAACTGTTGTTTTCATGTTGGGTAATGACACTTTTCTTCCTTCTCCAAAACAACCTGCATTTATTTTGAAGGGTACTTACAATAGTACAGACAAATCAACTAGTGCAACATCTAATTCTATAAATGAAATAACACTTTCTAAAATTGACGGTCGTTAAAACCCCAAACTATTTAAAGCAAGTGTACAAATATTCCATCACAACATAGAATCGAGTCACTCTAAGTCTACTCTACATTACTATTTTTTTTTTTTTTTTTGTATGAACAATTGAACATAATGTACGCACTGTAAAATTATTACAAAAAAGAAGATAATATATAATATTACACTAACTATTATTGTCCAAATCTTGTGATGAAATCACTACCATCTCCTTTAGCATTTTCTTTCAAGTGGTTTCTGAAATTAATATACAAAAAGTTAATTGTGTAGATAAGTTCTGTGGAGATAACTTCATTGGTTTTCAGAACAAGATGTCCAAAGTTACAAAGATCTTTTCTTTTGGTGTGAAATTTACTAAGTTTAACCATGAAGATTTAAAAGTGGAACATTGAATGCATAATGCTGGAATTTAATTTGGATTTCAGGGTGTTTTACTCAAAACGGAACCATTGTATTTATGAATTGTGCCAAGCCTATTGATATGCTTGGGTATGGCTAATATTTTTAACTTAAAGAATACTTCAACCAAGACAATGTTACAAAATAAGTTAGAGCAACAGTTTATAACTTTGATGGCAGATCCTCTTGTACAACAAGGAGAAGTGTAAAAAAATGGGTGACAAAAAGTTGTAATCATTTCCTCATTTTTGCTTACTAGTGTGAGTTGCACATGCATGGCACGTGTTGGCCCTTTTGTGAGAAAATTAATATAGACTTTTTTTTTTTTTTTTTTGGTTGAAGAAGTATGAAGTCATGTACTTAAATTTAAAATAGCTATTTGAATATCTATGCACTATGATAATTTCTTAGAACTTATTTACTAAATGTAATATCTACTCACCAAAAAAATGCTACAAAAAATGTCATCATCTTTCTATAATATTTAAATTTTCGCAATGAATAATAATATATACTTTAATTTTTTTTTGAAGATCTTCATTAAATTAAATATTTGCAATCATCTACAATGAAGATTTTGTTATTCATATTTCATTCTTTATTATCTTATTTTATGAGTCTAATTATAATGTTTAGCTTGTTTTTAATGAATAACCTTTTAAGTAGGAAAATAAATTAAAAAAAAGTACAAAATAACAAAAGACATATGTCATCAAAGTTTCTATTACATAAAATTATAAGTGTAGGAGATTCAAACTTAATAAATTAGTGTTTTCTAGGTAATAGATAGAACACCATATATCATCATTCTAACTTTCCAAGCATGACTACCAGTCTACCACATAAAATTCAAAATATATAGAAATTTTTTGGGACATCAAAATTTAGTAGGAGTATATTAGACATTGCACAATGGAATATTTTAGGAATTATAAGATTTTGTTAGGGTTTAACTAAGAGAGAAACAATAGGGGTATATGCTCGTTTACAAAATATAAATGAATAAATTATTCAACTTTAGTTTAAGGGGGGAATGTAACTACCCCGAACATAAAGGAGGAAAGTGTTACTTCGTCAATTTGTGTGTGTAAAACAATATGTGTGTGTGTGTGTGTGTGTGTTTATTTTTTATTTTTAAAAAAAACTTGAAACATTGTGTAAAAAAAAAAAAAATCTAAAAAAATTATGCATTAAACAATGAATTTTAGTTCAACAAATTGAATAAACCAAAAAAGAAGTCTAGAAACACGACTAAAAGTCACGATATTTTTATAATACCTTTATTTTTAGCTATGGTGGGTCATAGTCTGATATTTTATTATTTTATTTTAGAGTAATGTTACGTCCACAATATTTTCATAATAAATCTTAGGTGGTAAATTGCTACTGGTTTTAACTTGGGTTAACCACTTTTAACTTTGCATTTAAAAATAAAATAAAAAGCCAACTAAAGAAAATTGTGCCTAAAACAATGAGTTTTGGCTTACTAAATTTGACTAAACAAAAAAAGAAGTCTAGGAATACAACAAAATGTCACACAAAAAAGAAGTTTAGGAATATAACAAAATATCACAACATTTTCGTAATATTTTTTATTTCCAGCTGTGGTAGGTCCCAATTTGATATTTCATTATTTAATTTTTACGTCCACAGCATTTTCACAAAAAATCTTAGGTAAACAATTATTACTGGTTTTAAAATTATGCATTAAAAAAAAAAAAACAAACAAACAAACAAAAAGACAATACAAGAAATATGTGCGTGAAATGTACAGTGAATTTTGGCTCACCTAATTTGACTATATATACTGAAAAAGAAGTCTAAGAATACAACAAAATATTAAAACATTTTCACAATACTTTTATTTTTAGGATCCGAATAGATATATTTTTATTTTATTTGAGAGAAATGCTACATCCATAACATTTTTAGAATCACCTCAAAAAAAAAAAAATTTAAGAACAAATTATAAATGACAAGTTGTTATTGGTTTTAAATTGAACTCACTACCGATATCACTTTTTTATCCTTCAAAAATACCTAGCTACATAAAATTTGTTACAAAATTATTGTGAAAACGTTGTGGACATAACATTTCTTTTTATTTTATTTTAATTTGATCTATAAGGAACTGAGATCTCGCGATTGTGAAAATTTTTTGACAAGAAGAAGATGTTATAACATTTTCATAATACATTTATTTTTAGTTGTGATTGGTCTTAGTCTCTTATTTTATTATTTTATTTTGACCTTTAAAAAATTGACATCTCAATAATGATGAAAATATTGTAAAAATTTGTTGTGTCAGTGTAATTTTGTATGCACATATAATATTTAAAAGCACAAGCAAAACCAGCATATTGTGAAAAAAAAATGGGGCCAATGAACAGTGCAAATTGTCAATAATTGTGAAAATATTGTAAGAATTTGTTAAGTCTGTGCAACTGTATATACGCATATAAATATTTAAAAGAAAGAAAAAAAAATAGCACAACCAAAACTAGGTGTACTGTGGTTTGTGGGGGGGGGGGGGGGAAGCCTAATGAACAATGTTGTGAAAGTGTTGTGAAAAATGTTGTGGATGTAGCACTTCTTTTTTCATAATACCTTTAGTTTTAGTTGTGAATGATTCTAGAATGATATTTTATTTTAACCTATAAGGAATTAACATATCGACAATTGCAAAAATATTGTCACAATTTATTGTGTTAAATAATAGCTTTATATATATATATATATATATAAAAGAGTGGACAGGATGATATTACGCCAAAAAAAAGCAAAGAAAAAGAAAAGAAAAGAAAAGAAAGTAGCAACAGTGGAGAGGTTGAAACCAAAGCACTATAGCTATACTGCCAGTTGAAAAAACCAAATTGGCACTGTAGCAACTGTTCAAAACTTGAAAAAAATAAAATAAAATAAAAAGATAAAAAAAGATAAAGGGACTCAATAAACCAAATGTGTACTGTAGGGGCATTAGTGCTTTCTATATAGTTAATAGATAATAGAAATAGATATAGCTAATAAAAATCTATGTACACAACAATGATATTATGGACATCCATTTTTTTACATCTAATTTTAGATCATTAGCATCGAGTGTTCTAAAACTCTCAAAATGCTATTTTTGCACACCAAATGCAGATGACCTCCATCTTGTGTGCTAGCTACGTTTTTTAATTGAAAGCTATAAAAGAAGGGCCAAAATGGCCAAATACCACCTTTTAATGAATTTTTTAGCAAAAAAACATTGTTTCGAAAATAAATGGCGATCAACCACTTTTTCTAGTACTCGAGTCCATGATACTCGAGTACCCTATTTTCTATTCCAGCATGGCATGGCTAACGTGGAAATTGGGCGATAAAAAAAAAAATAATGTGGTACTCAAGCTTGGTATACTCGAGTTCCATGCAACACAATACTCGAGTATACGGTGTAGTGCGGAATTGACCTATAATTCTCGCAAATGGTGTATGAAAGCTCTATGGATGACACACTCCATTTAATCTACATCCACACCCCCTCTAATAGGAAACTCAGGATTTTTTAAAAGCTTAAAAAAAAAAAAAAGGTTTTTGAAATCTTTTTTCAGTCATCCAAGAAAGGTCAATGTAAAATGTAAGTATTTATTATTTAAGAGGTAAGTGTAATAACATAAAATTTAAAGGAGGTCAATGCAATTTTTCCTTTTTTTTATTTTTTTTGGATAAAAAACAATGATATGTGATGATAGGCTTTCGTCCAATAACTTAATATACTTTTACTTTTATTTTTTAAACTATTTTACTGTTCAAATTTGATGATGATCAAATTCTTTTTTTATTTTACATGTGAATTTTCATTAATTTGTGCATTATCAATTGACTAGTATTACATAATAAAAGTTTCCTCCAACACGATGTTGCTTTTTTATATGGCTCACTAATTATCGAGATAATTTACGAGATGTGAAACTATATTTTCAAAGTTTTAAGAAATTTACCTTGCAATTCTAATTGAAATTATATTATCAAAATTTTCCAAAAATATATCTTGCATAATAAAAGTTATGTATTATATATTTTGGTTGTGTAGAACGAATATTCTCATCTTTTTTCTTTATATATTTTTTTCTTCTTTCATCATTTGATAAATTATAAGTTAATTTAAAATGCTAGTACAATTGATTGAAGTCAAACTCTATTGCTAAAGTTCAAAAAAATTTCTCTTATTAATTTTTAAGAAGTAAAGTTATTAAAATTTTAAAAGATGGTTTATTATTTATTGTAATTGTGGGGCACAAGAATTTAAATAAAATACTTGTGCCACATGTCATATCCATGGTCGAGGAACCATTATCATGCCAAGGAGGCCACACGCTCGGACAATAAGGTCATGTTAATGGCACGTTACCAGAGGATATCATATAGTAGAGAAAGAGCTTCTCGAGAGGTGGGGGGGGGGGGGGGGGGGTGCCTTGACATGACTGAAGGGGTGGTGGTTGCTCCCACATTTAATGCATCCCACTAAACCTCTTAACTGCATTTATGTGGAGAAAACCCCTGAACAGTGCTGTCTTGGCCGCCACAACTCACAATGGGCTTGGGAAGAATTTCTATGCACCACATTTGTCTATTCACTGTTTTTCCTTGCTCTCTTATCCACTTTAGCCCAATAAGGTCGTTGTCTATTTCATTGAAGACTAACTTTTTAGCTTACTCTTTACAAATTTATTGTATTGGACTCTTTGGACCTTAATCCATTCATCTGTTGGACATAAGCACCAAAGCCCGCCCCTACATTAATCAATTACTATAAATTTTTGTATTGTTTATAATTCCAAACATATTATACATGCGCACATAGATCATGCTTTCACCATGTAGTACCCAACAAATACATTAAGTGTGTGTTTGGGAAGTGCATTTGCGCTTCCCAAATGCATGAAATGCACTTCCCAAATGCATGTTTTGCGTTTCAGCTTTTTTTTTTTTTTTTTTTTTTTTTGAGCCGAAATGTTTGACTTTTCCTGTGAACAATGCACGGTGTGCACTGTTTACGGACCCACAAATTTCGCTTTTCAGCAAATTTTTCATTATAATAGGTTCTACGGTACTATTTACACATTTAAAAATTATTTTATTACAGTGTTTTTCAATTTTCAGTTTTCAGCTGTATCCAAACGAACCATAATATTATTAACAAAGATTCTTTAAGTGAAACATAACATTTTTCTCAAAAAAAAAAAAAAAAAAAAGTGAAACATAACATTATTGTAAAATTTTCAATAAATTTAAAATATTACTTCAAACTAAATTCTCAAAATTTTTAAGAATATTAAATGAGTTTTTTTTTTATTATTTTAATAATTTATTATACATTATTAAATATATTTTTTAATACTTATACTATTTGCTTTGAGCACGCAATTTGACGTAATTTTTAATCTTTTATTTTTACTATTCAGTTTTAATATATTATAAACTCTACACGAAAATTTTAAGTTTTTAAAAAATGATGAGTTTAGTCACTAAATTATTATTCTAACTAATTTAAATTGTATTATTAAATTAGTTTCTTTAATATACATTTTCCTTCTTATCGTTAGCATATAATATTACCAACACAAATTCCCCTGACATTGGAACAGGGACATAATGGGAAATCACTTGAAAATAAAATGTTCAATAAGCGAGAAAATTTGTGATATTATACAAAACAATTAATTTAATACCACATTTTTTTACGATTACTAATATAATTTTTTTAAAATGGTAATATAATAAACATAGTATATCAATGATTATATAAAAATAATATTTCTTCAACCACAATTTATTATTTTAACAAGTTGTTGAAAAGGTCATGAGAAATTTTAGAACCATATACAAACAAGGTTTAAGCGATAGCCTAGTGATAATGTTATTTATGGTTTTTTTTTTTTTTTTTTTTTAAGGACAAAACTTAGATACAATACCTTAAGTGTTATTCCTTAGATTTTCTTCTTAAAGATTTAGCCATGTGACTACTTAACTAAAAAATACACTTTCATCTCATGAAAAAAAATCCACATGACAAAATTTTAAAAGGAAAATCTAAGGAACAACACTTAAGTATTGTACCTAAGTTTAGCTTTTTATTATTATTATTTTTTTTTATGTCCCTTTTTTGTGATTTGAACCTCACCTCCACCTCTTATTTCCCTCCCCCCATTATTTATGGAATATGATTCTCTATTTCAAGTTATCTCCATTTGTCTATTTCCTAGTTAAGATTTTATTTTTCTGGATCAACCATAAACAGACTGTCATGTTATTTAAAATTTTAAATAATGAAGTCAATAATATAGCTTTAAATTTCTATCATGAAATGGGAAGATCCTTTCCCACCATATACCTAAGGTAAATTAAAAATGATAATTACACTCCCCTCCTTTCAAATTTGAAGAAATTAACACTCTCCAATTCTATTTAAATTAGTAACATAATATTCTAAATTTCTATAAGAAACTCCTTTAAAAAAATTTAACCATAGTTAGTAAAACTATAAGATAAATTTAGAATAAAAATGAAAAGTTTATTAAGCACCAAAAGACTTGCAAGTTGCAACAACAAATCTCTCCACTACCCATTTAAAAAATGAAAAAAAGAAAAAAGAAAAAAGAAGAAGCAAAAATCATACTTAATATTTAAAAATATTCTTTAATTAAATATTTAAAATAGTGGATTTTTATTCTAAAATGGAGGGCAAGTTTGGAAACTTGCCTTTGAATAAAAACTTTTCATTTTTAATTAAAATGTATTTTGATCAAATGGATGTCAAACGCCAAGGAATTTTTTTTTTTTTTTTTTTTTTTTTTTTTTCCTTTAAAGCTATGGGTGAAGTGACATTTATAGACCTCAACGGAGAAAAACGTAATTATATAAAAAAAAAAAAAAAAAAAAAAATTCTCAAACCAAACTGCCAAAGCTGACATGCATGTTGGCACATTTATAAAACTTGTGCCATGTACATCTTGTTGCCAATGCCATATGATGAACTTGTCTTTGGTTTTTGGAATCAGAAAATATGGCAATGTTCACAGAATGATCATGAGGGGTGAGGAGTGCGGAGTGACTCTCGTGTCTGTTGGATTTACTTGGTCTAGGCCCCTGCATGTCAATGCTTTGGCAACTAACTAAAGTGAACCACAGCCATGTGTTTTTTTTCCTTCTAGAACACTCCATATTGACTTTGTTGTGGCCTTTCAAAATTCAAAATAAATAACAATATTTTCTTGGAAGATATTGATAAAGAAGTAAAATATGAAATGATTAGTTTTATTTATAAAAAGAAAAAGTAGTTGAAGAATCTGAGGAATGTGGGTGATGTGAAAAAAGTTGGTGATGGCAATGACAATGTCAAAGTAATGGAGACTAGTAAAACCAACTTCCCTCCATCCACATTTTTCTCTCTCTCTTTTTTTAGAGAGACTTGAGAATGAGTGTGAGTGAGTGGCATTCAAGAAAAAGGAAAGAAAAAAATTATTAAAAAAAATTTGAGATAGGTTAAGATTACGTGATTAAATGATTAAATTTATTATATTTTATTAATTTAAATTTTTGGAAGAATCGATAATTTAAAAATTTTCATTTTTCATTTTTAAATTATTGAAAAGTTCATTTTTGTCCCTAAATTATTAAATTTTGTATAATTTAAGGGTCCATTTAGTTAGAAAAATGGAAAAGTGGGAGGAAAATAGTGGAAGGGTTGAAAATATTTAGTTTTCCTTCATATTTGTTTGGTTGAGAGATGAAAAATTATTTTGTTTGGTTAATAAGAAAATGAGATAATAGAAAATTAATTTGGTAGAAATTTACTATTACGTCTTTATTAGATAAAAGTCATAAAACAAAAATAACACAATATATTTTTATTAAAAATTTGTGTATGAATGAATAATTCATCAAAAAAAGGCACAAGAAGTTCAAGAACAAAAAATATTTTCTTTGAAAAAAAAAAAAAACTAAACTAAACTGACGTTAAAAGAAACAAATGAAAAAAAAAAAAGAGAAAAAAGAAAAAAGAAAAAAAAAAAGGATAACTTCTTGAACAAGGCTGGGTGAATAGCAAAGAGGAAAAGACAAAAAGTAACTTAATGTACCTGGGTAATAGATGAAGAGCAAAGAAGACAAACAATTTTGTTCAAAATGAAAGGGGTAATTTTGTCCAAAGCGCCGAGTCTCATTTTCACTCTCATTTTCTCTCCAATTTGGACAGATCAAGTTTTAGTAAGCCGAGAGAGAAAAACAACCGAACTCTACCAATTTTCTCTCCTTCTTCCCTTCAAACCAAACACCCTTCTTACCCATTTTCTCTCTTATTATTTTTTTATTATTATTTTTTTTTATTCTCTCTAAAATCACTCCAACCAAACATAGCATAAGTTTCTATGGACCACCCTAAAAAAATTTATAGAATCACAACTGAATTAAGCTCAATATGTTTATGAACAACTCGATTCTTTTACGACCCTAATCTCAATCTAAATTTCAAATCGGTAAAGCATAGTACATCTAAACTTTAATTTTTTGTTTGTTTGTTTGTTGTTGTTGTTGTCTTTTTTTTTTTTTTTTTTTTTTTTTTTTTTTTTTTGTGTTGTGTGTGTGCTTTTCCTTTCTCTCGTTTGGGTGATGGGAGGGAGAAATTGTGGTAGGGATTTCAATTTTTTTCCCTCTTTTCGATACTTGACATGATTAATCATGTGGACATCACATGTTACCCAACTTTTTAAGTTCTTCAATCATCTGAAAAAAGGAACAGTTTGTTGATCCTCATATTGCACTTTAATAATTGCGGAGACTCGTTTGATTGATCTCGTAAGTTCATGGCTAAGTTTAAGAATAAGGTTAAATTTTTATTTGGTGTGCATTTGGCTCTAAATTAAAAAGCCAGTTTATTTTTCTACTATTCATGAGTCTTATTGCACTTTTTGGTACTATTCATGGGTTCCACTGTATTATTTTAATTAACTTTTACCTTTATTTACAGTACTTTCAGTAAAATGTTTTCAATTTTAGTAAAATAAGCTGATCTCAAACAAATCCTAGTATATATACCGGTTTTTCTTTCTTGGGTTATTGGTCTGGTTTCATTTTTTGTTTTATATATATAAAGAACTTCATTATTGTTTAATGTTTATCATTCCATTGAATTTGTTTTTATGTGTTTTATAAAGAACTTCATTACCTATATTCATGATTAGACATCACTCATTGTCATAACCACAACTATTTTATAATTTTTCGTAGTTAAATTAGATGAACTTCCCTCAAAATAAGACGTGAACATTATTATTATTATTATTATTATTATTATTTTTTATATGGTTATGAACTTTCTTTTGATAAATCACACTCAGCCCCAGAAACAGTTTTTGATTTTATTTCTTTCTTTCTAGTTTTTTGAGTAATCTAACAACAGGGTAGAGTATCTTTAATTTAAGTTTGACAGAAGAATATACTACTGTGGGGCCCTTGGGCCTAACAGCCACGGCCCATTGCGTAGTAGGCCCAAAGCTAGCG
Source organism: Quercus variabilis (assembly GCA_030445155.1). Lineage (NCBI taxonomy): Eukaryota > Viridiplantae > Streptophyta > Magnoliopsida > Fagales > Fagaceae > Quercus > Quercus variabilis. Next base: position 47,283,426 of record CP129453.1, read on the forward strand.
ATGAGGATGATTGACCAGTCAAGGCTAAATTAGATAAAGCCTCTTTCTTGACCTATGCCGAGGACCTCTTCGTCCTCGGCATACTAAGGATAATTTCTGGGAAGGGACAAGCCTAGAGCAAGCTGTCACCTCCACACGTAATGCGTTCACCTAAACCCTCTGGCCCATTAATGGTGACATAACCCTTTGGCAGGGCAACGTTGATTAGAGTGAACCACTTGAGTGATAATAAGACTCCTGATGGGACGGGCAACCAGAAGAGAAGCGAATAGATGATCAACAGATGGAAGAAGGAGATAGGAAGATGAAGACTATATAAGAAAAGCAGGTAAAGTAAAGAGGGAGAGGGGGGAAAAAAGGCTAGAAGAAAAAAGGCTCCTCGGCCATGGGCCGAGGAGCATTCCCCAGTTGTAACAGTTATTTTTTTTATAAAAGAAGATAAGTTCTTGCGAGGGGGACGACGGTCAGTGCCTAATCCTTCTACCCATTCTCTACAAATTTATTGTTTGAGCTTGTTAAACTGTAAACCTGTTTATTTTTTGGGTCCAGTAAAAATGAGTCCCTACAACTACCATAGTTCTTTTTTTTCTTTTTTTAATTTAAGTTTTCTAAAACTTTGTCTCCAATAACAACTGTTCTTCATGCCATGTTTTCTGTAGTGAAAATTTTATTGCTCATGAGTCATGAATCATAACATAGCTGTTTGGGTAGTTTCTTGCCAAGACAGTGTCTATTATTATTATTTCTCACGAAATGGGCGGGAAGGCGAACCTAGTTCCAAAAATAAAGATATCAACTATTTCTCAAAAAAAAAAAAAAAAAAAAAAAACCTACCAAGATCACTAGAAATTTCATCAAATAACAACTCTAGTGAACCTTTAAAAAGAGAGAGATAAAGACCTAGGAAAATACCTCTAATATTGATTAGAGTTTTATTAAGAAATGTCAGCCACATCAGTTAAGATTACAGCATTGAAGTGTGGAGAAATATTCTTCGTCCACACCTTAGCTTCTTTATTTTGTTTGTTTTCAATGAATTTTATATATTTAGCCAAAAATAGAATAAATTTCTTAATCTAATAAGCCTATCCACCACAATCATGAGGATTGCAATTTTATGCAAATATGGAACCAAAAGGTCCAAGACATGAACCTAAAAAAGGGTGATGGTTTGGGAAATGGGATCCCACTAAGTTGGCCCTGTATTTTGTTTGCTTTTCCTTTGTTTTCAACAACAACAACAACAAAAATTAAAAAAAGTCAGCCAAAAATTAGGGAAAAAGGGGGAAAAAAAAATCTCATTCTGATAATTCTATCCACTACAATCATGAGGATCGTAATTTTATGCAAAGATGGAACAACGATTTTGTCATTTGGGGACCAAAACATGAACCTAAAATTTTTTACCATTAAAAAATATATATTAAAATATATATTAAAATTTAAAATTAAATTAAAACATGGAAAAAAAAAACTCAAATCTATTCAGTATTAACAAAATAAAAGAATTGTTTTCAATCTATCAAACTACAAGTCAAGTTTATTTCAAATTCTGAAACATAAATTTCATTTTGTACTGAAATTTGCAATAATTTTCCTTCTAATTTACAAAATTAAATAGATTACTAGAGTATCATCCATTTTGTTGTGAAATTTAATGTTGATAACATTTATAGTTAAAAATGTTTGTTATATATAGTTCTAATAAAAATTGAAGTACAACGACTCTATACACAAATTTATAAGGTTATTAATTTTCTTGTACTTAAAATTTATTGTCATAATTCATAAATATTTAACAATGTCAAACTAAATTATGCTCATAATGATAAAGTACGAATTTTTTTTAACCCAAAATTTTAAGTTTATTTATTAATATTATTTTATAATTTTAAAATTCCAGAAGACCATGGCCCCTTGGTTCCCGGGTTGATCTTATGAGCCAGGGTGTGGTGGATCGAGAGTAGGATTTGAGTTTTGTCTTTCTCAATGTTTTGTGGGTATTTGAAGGCTAGAATACAGTGATATTTTTAGTTTTTTTCAAAAAAAAATACAAAATGAGAAGTTTTTTTAAAAGTTGTGGTTAAGACTGAAGAATGAAAATAATGGTGTTAAGCCAATTATTGTGCATTCAAACCAAATTTTTGTTTTGTATTTTATATTTTTGAAAATTATATGTGTTGTCATTGTCCCTTAAAACAAATCTTTAAAATAATTGAGAACATATCATAATCAAACAGAACTTAAAATATCTCTAGGTTAAATAATTAAAAAGCATAAATCCAATGATACAAAAAAGAATGGTTCTCTTTCAGTCTCATGTGACATGTCTATTTCTGGTGCTGGCTTTTATTTTTTTAGTATTGCAACCCATTGTCATATGTCTTAGTTGAAAATTTTATTGGAAAGATACTGATACTAATAAATTTAAAAAATTCTTCTTATCAAAAAAAGAAAAGAAAAACATAGATAAAGAAAAGAAAAGAAAAATCTTTTTAGCTGTAATCATGAGAAACTGAACTACGTGAATAAGAAATATCTATCAAAAGATAAAAAAAGCAATAAAAAGTTTTTCTTTGGAATAAAAAGAAAAAAAAAATTAAAGAAATATGATTCCTCATAAAATTAAACAATTCAAGAAGCAAAAGTCTTACATACCCCACCCTCCCCTCCAAGTCTTGAACTGAGGCTCCAGCATTCCCTCCATACAGTTAAGGCATGAGGAGGTACCATTTACTTCAATTCATTCAAATGGTAATTACTAAAAATTGAATCATATATGAAAAAGAAAAAATAAATCTATGGACTTATGTGAAAGTAAATGTTACTTTCATCAATCATCATAAGTTAACAACTTAGTAATGAATGAAATTAGGTGTGTCCATAAGATTGTTAATAAAATATATATATATATATATATATATCAAAACATAAGAGACAAGTTATAAAATGCAACAAGTTCTTTAAACATTATTTTTGCCCATGTCTTCTTTTATCACTTAAACAATTCAATTCTTGAATGAATAGAGATTTGATTTTAATATTTCTAATCCGAAATTTTTTTGTTAATGCATGTCCAAATATTCTAGTTAAGGAAACTTGCAAAGTGACCATAAAATATTGAAAAAAAGAAGAAAAATTTGTGAACCCAAACAGTTGTTCTTCATATGTATACTTTCACCGATACCGTTTTCAAATGGTTCAACTGTTATGTTGGCATTAAGTGCCTAATTTAACCTAATTTACACTAGGGTTATATATATATATATATATATAAGAATGAATTAATCTTAAGAAAGGGTAGAGAATCTAGAGATAATGTTTGTAAAGTGGATTCAAGAAGGGTCTCTGCAATGATCAAATACAATAACAAAGATTGGAAGCGCTAGAACCACACATGTCTATTCACATACAAATAAAAAAAAAACATTGAAGTCCAACATGTTTGCTGATGAAAACAACATTCACGGGATCATTACATGTGGGACGCTTCAGGATTAAATAATCCCTGTCAACTATCATTACAAACAATCCTAAATCCCACATTTACCTCATTGCTTACGATGACAATTACATGATCAAATAATTTCATCCCAATAAGCTAGGATCTAAACATATATCAGCTTAGAGAGACACTTGTGTTCTAAAACATAATTTACACGAACCAGCCTAGAGACAAGTCTAGTCAATTCAAACCACTTTGCCTAATTTTAACCTTTTTAATTACAACATTAAATTGGATAAAGTTTTCTTTTAAATTAGGTTGGAAGAATCTCCTTCAACAGACTGGCTAGTAATTTCATGACAATATATTTAATCACATCCTTTATCAAATCATTTGAATAAGTTGCATGACTATATATTTAGATCTATAATTTCATCATTTTCATGCACAAAGCACGTATTAAAAATAGAGAGTAAATTGTTTATAGATGAAATAAACACAGTTCTGAAATCACAGGCGATGTGCGTAGTCAAGCCCATTGGTTAAAGCAATTGAACAAGAGCAAATATAATTGTTTGATTTATTGATATCATACTACTTAATTATATGGACCATCTTAGTTCTTATATCTAGAAAAAGCAGAAGCATTGGCACCTCTAGAGATTGCAATGGCACCATAATTAGTTTATTGCGAAAGTGAGACAACTAAATTGCAAACTGATAAATCTAAGTTCTAATATACAATAGCAACTAATAAACACTAAACATAAGGAATTTATGGGGACTTCAGACTTGCTTTACTGTGACCAAAATGCTTGATATGACATTCCCTCCTCTTGTGTTGATCAAAGTTGGGTATGAAGTATGAACGTATAAATTATTATTCAATGAATTTGATCAACTAGGTTTACAAAAACACACACACTTAATTTCTCTTGATGTCCAATTAGAACTCTCTCTCTCTCCCCTCTCATTCTCAACTCTTGCCTCTTAGCAGCATTGAAGGCCGAAGCTGCTAAAGCCCTATCCAATGCCAATTTGCCACCACAACACTGCCATTGATCCACCACTACTGGCACTGAGTAAGTCCATTCTCTCTCTCTCTCTCTCTCTCTCTCTCTCTCCCCTTGCTTTGTTTGTTTGTTTGTTTTTCTTTTCTTTTCTTTTTTTTTTTTTTTTTTGGGTGGGATTTGATGTTTAGACCTTATGTTTTGATTTGTTGTGATTTTTGATATGTGGGTTTTGATTTTGTGTTTTGAATCCTTTGTGGGTTTGTGACTTGTAGTGGCTGTTTTAGTTTGAAAATTTCAAACCAATAGAACCAATTGCCTCGATAGAGAAAAACTGCACTGTGTAAGGTCGAATAACCAATCACATTTGTCTAGTATCAAAATTGGGGTAAAAACTACACCAACCGCATCATGTACTCTCCTAGCTTTAGAGGTTTAAAAAAGCTATACCTACCATTAAATTCAACCCATCACTTTAATAGTTGAACTCGCTCAAGCTGCTAGGAAATAAATATTATATCAACGGCAGTTTATGCGAACTAAGTTGTTATTGGCTTATTGCACAAGCCTAGCTCCATATATGTTTGGAGGCAAACTTTACATTTAAAAAAAAATTAAAAGTGAAGGCCCAATAATGTTGATTTATTTATTTATATTTTTATAAAAAGTTAGGCATAAATTATTTTATACGTAATTTTGATAAGCCTGCCTGGTTGATGTCTTCCCACTGAAACGGTGCGTTTGCCCCCCTCGTTCCCACTGCAACTTCTCTCTGTCACTTCAACAGTCTAACACTTTCGATCCGAATCCGAAAATCCAATACAAAGCAGAATTCAACTTCATCATCGAATCAGAGCCGTAGATCGATCGGAGTGGGCCTAAAACATGGTGCTGGTATCGGCCGTACGTGATTACATCAACCGGATGTTACAGGACATCTCGGGCATGAAGGTTCTCATCCTCGATTCTCACACGGTAATCGTCGTTCCCAAACACTCCTCTTCATTTCTCTGTTTGGACTTTGGAATTTGATTTCCTAGAAAATTCCGAGTAGGATTTGAATTTCAATCCCTTGTTTGGAAATAAAGAAGTAACTGCAATTGAATTCACAGAGTGATATAACTTTATAAAGCCTATGAATTCAATTTTTTTGTTCTTATTTATATGATTGACAATTTGAGTTTTTGGAATTTGAATTCTCGTTCCTATAATTATGTTCTACTTTGTTCATTAATCGTTAGTTTTATATTGTTGGATTCCATACTTTCAATGCTGTAAAATTCAAAATGCCGTAAAATGCAAGTTTTGCGGAGAAAAACAATCGCTTGGACCGAGTTTGAATTGCATGAAAATGCTTCATTGTATTGTGTGTGCGCGCATGTGCATGCTGTCACGCGTTCAAATTTGTTGTCATGAAGGGTCTATGAATGTTGTTGAAAAAAAAATTACAAATTCTTGTGATTTTGTTTTTTTGGGATAAAATCTTTCTCATATGAGAGATTGTTAGCTTGAATTGCTCATGGAATAATGCTAGTACCACAACAAAAACCCATAACTTTGCCACGACTTGCTCACGAACCCACCACTGATTTGGAATTCCACCACTGATTCGGATGGGGTCTAGTGGGTTAAGAAGGAAAGGAGAGATATTTATCAGTTTAGTTAATGATTTGCAGGTTAGTATAGTTAGTTTCGGGTATTCACAGTCGGAACTTCTTCAAAAAGAAGTATTCTTGGTAGATTCCATTTACAAATCAAAAGAACCAATGTCATCTTAAAGCAGTTTACTTCCTTCGTCCCACATCAGAGAATATCCAGCATTTGCGGCAACAGCTAGCCAGTCCTAGATTTGGAGAGTACCACCTATGTAAGTTTTGTTAATAATTTGAGAGGAGCAACAATGTTATCTTGCCGCTGAAATTGTACTTTTATGTTTCAAAATTTTCATTAGTGATTATTGGCTATTGATTTGAAGCTTCTTTGTGTGTATGCTGAATTTCTTACAGTTTTCTCCAACATATTGAAGGATACTCAGATTCATAATTTAGCTGACGCAGATGAACAGGAATTTGTCCAGCAGATTCAGGTAACTCTTTCACCTACTAAAAACTGTTTTGCATTACTAAAAAAATTTGTGGTTGATATTTTACTTCACTGTTTTTCATTTTAGCAACTCTGAAAAATCATATTCAACTCAACTTAGGGAATCTATCATAATTGAAAGCAGGAAGAAAAATTGGGAAAAAAGGGTAAGCTTATAGTATCTTTAGCATGTCATTGTCACGGGCTTGCATTTATGGTGTTGCTTAAACTCCGAATTCTTGATCTGATGCATGAGTAGATGTTATCTTATTTGACCTTGTTGTTATGCCACCTCATATTAACTGTAAAGTTAGATATAATTATTATCTCTATCTTGCAGCAATTTTATTTGGACTTTGTAGCAATTGATCCTTACCATTTCAATTTGAATATGCCGTCAAATCACATTTATATGCTCCCAGCAGTTGTAGATCCTTCAAATTCACAGCACTTCTGTGACCGAGTTGTTGATGGTATTGCATCCATTTTTTTGGCCTTAAAAAGAAGACCTATTATTAGATATCAAAGGAATTCTGATATTGCTAAGAGAATTGCACAGGAAACAGCTGTAAGTGAAGCACTGGAGGCTATAGTGTAAATATTACTTGTTCATGATATATGTATTACTGAGTTTCATATGAATTTTGTGCATTCTGTTCTCAGAATTTAATACACACACATGTAGATGTTACTTGTTCATGATATATGTATCACTGAGTTTCATATTAATTTTAAAGCATTTTGTTTTCAGATTTTTTTTTTTTTTTTAACGTGTAATTTATTTATTTATTTTTTATAATTTGATAGTTACAATAGGGGAGGGGGGATTTGAATCCTTGATGTTATAGACACACCAGGAGATCTGTTTTCATAATTTCAAACACACACGTGTATATTTTTTCCCCTAGAAACTCATTGATGATATGTGTATTCATGATATTTCATATCATTGTTAATTTTACTGGATGCAGTTTCTCCTTCGAATTTTACTATTTTACGTTCATAGAAATCTGACTTCAATACTTTTTTGGGATGTATCAGAAGCTGATGTACCAGCAGGAAAGAGGGCTTTTTGATTTCAGATGAATGGAAGTTTCCCCATTGTTGCTTGTAATTGATAGGAGGGATGATCCTGTGACCCCTTTGCTAAACCAGTGGACCTATCAGGTATTTGGGGTTGTCAGTACAGATTTTACCATTTATATGAGAAATGCCTCTTTGTTTTGACGTAACATAGATGGTTTTATTATTTATTGAACTCATTTATCACATCATGTTCCATAGGCAATGGTTCATGAATTGATAGGTATTCAAGACAACAAGGTGGATTTGAGAAACATTGGCAAACTTCCAAAGGATCAACAGGTTGCATTGCATTTCCTGTTATAGTGCATATATTTATTTTTATGTTTTGCGTTGCTAAGAAAATGATCTTTGTTCAATTCACACTCACAGGAGGTTGTGTTGTCATCAGAACAAGATGCCTTTTTCAAAGCTAACATGTATGAGAATTTTGGAGATATTGGGATGAATATCAAGCGATTGGTAGATGAATTTCAGCAGATTTCAAAGAGTAACCAGAGCATCCAGACAATAGGTTTGTATGAGGCTTGATAAATTCAGATTTACAAGATATTATGTTACTAAATTAGCATGGTGGGTTGAGGTATAACTTTCCATCATTCCAACATTTTGAATTTCTGCAGAAGACATGGCCAAATTTGTTGACAAGTACCCTGAGTACAGAAAAATGCGTTGAAATGTTTCAAAGCATGTGACATTGGTCACAGAAATGAGCAAGATAGTTGAAGAGAGAAAACTCATGTTACTTTAAGAAACAGAGCAGGAGTTGGCTTGTAATGGTGGTCAAGTGGCAGCATTTGAGGTATTGTAATCAATTGTATGGTGTCTTGTTTTTCTCTAAATATTGTTTATGTTACTTCATATATATCCATGAGCCTAGTTAGTTATACGTTTTTCTAGATAATTTATAATAGAAATTATTATAAGATACATAAGTATGGATTTTGACATAATTTTTAGACAGCTATATGATCATGAATCAAGCACAAGGAGTAGATTATCCTAGTACATGAGGCTGAAGAAAAGGATGTTGTCTTGGATGATTTTGTTGTATGCACACATGCATGTTGATACACTCATCAGTATGAGACAGATTAAGATAGATTATGTTATTTACCCAATGCTCAGTTATGGTGGGGAAATGAATTTACAAATTGTAATTTGTTAAAATATATATAAAAAAAATGATACCAGTAAAAAAAAAATTTGTTATAATATATATAAAAAAATGATGGCCTGGTGAAAGTAGTCTTACGCATTGGAACTAATAATAAACTTGAGTGGCTCCACCGACAGCAACTGCATTACTAGCTCCGTTTGTTACTATGTCAAGCATTTTCCTGACGAAAATGTTTTTTACACAATATTTTCAAGGAAAATAAATTGTTTTTTTTTTCTTTTTATTATTATTATTATTTTTTTTTGAGATACTAAAATTTTTTTCTACTATTTAGTTGCACAAAATCTCTATGTTAAAACCAACAAAAAGTTAGTAGGCGGTGGTGGGAGGCGCTTCTGTATTTTTTTTTTTTTTGGGGGGGGGGGGGGGGGTGTGGCAGTGGTGCAGTGAGGAGAAGTGGGACAGGGAAGGTAGGAAGGTAGTGTGGTATTTGTTTTTTTTTTTTCCCAGCGTTAAGGGTATTTTTCTAATTATGTCTAAAAAAAAAAAAAATAATTAACTATGTAATTGTTAGTTGTCAGTCAGAGTTGTTGGCCTTGGGTTCTAATTTATTTATAGGTAAGTCTTACTTAGTTTATGGACTTTTATGTGTGGTCTTTGGTCCAATTCATTCAGGAGTTTGTTTGTTAGTCAAAGTAGGAGTTCTAGTTCTATTGGGCAAAGCTAAGATATAGAGTCTATAGAACTATCATTGCACTTAAAGAAAGATGGAGTTGCTCAATAGAAAAATCGAGTGTTTTGAGTATTGAGGGCACTTTGGCCTTAATGTTCTATTCTCACCTTCAATTCCCTCTTTCTGTTCACTTTCAATTTCCTCTTTCTTCTCCCAAAAAGAATGACATCCTCTTAGGAACTCTGACACTCCTAATACTCTTCGAAGGAAAGGAATCAGCAGTAATGCCACAAATAACCTGGTAGTGGGACCGCACATCAAAAGTACCACTCCCATTCAAGCTCCTGCTAACATTTATAGGAAAGGAATGAGCAGTAATGCCACAGATAACCAGGTAGTAGGACTGCTCTTCAAAAGTACCATTCCCATTCAAGTGCCATCAAAAGTACCGCGCATCTGTTACCATCTGCATTACTGTCCACGTTACCATTCAGGTCCACTGTTCACAACTGTAGGTAGATTTGATTTTAGTATCTTCTCATCTCTTTTGCAAACCTAAATCAAATCTTTTCTCATCCTTTCCCCAGTTATTAATTGACCCTAAATCCAAAATCCTCCTAACCCTAATCCTACCACAAGCGCATGTAGACAAATTCACAGTGGTGTCGGCATTAAGGAGGGAGAGAGAGATTGTGAGGGTCAGGCCTTGTTTGGAGAGAAGAGAAAGGTGGAGGGGATGTGGGTAGATGGCATAAATTATTTCCCACCTTTTTGCTGTAATTTCCACTCATCCATTGACTAGCAATTTTCCGTTGTACTAAACATATTACACTGAAACAAATGGAGCCTAAACTTTTGGGGAGTTGAATGGATGATTGATCAATCAAATAATTCTTACATGCAAGAATATAAATTGACAAGCTGTTAGGAAGTCAAACAGTTGGGGTCATAGCATAATTTGAGAACTAATTTTTAAGAGATAGTTCATGGGATATGCTTTTTGCATTATGTTAGTGCCAGCTGATAAAGACTAGTAATGTAAATGCTTGAATTATGCAATGAATGATCAAATTTTATCTAAGCTTTTCAAACAAGTTTCATTTGATATATCACAGCATGCAATTGAAAACCCCTTATTTCTGGTGGTGATGAACATTGAGTGCTGGACTTATTATGAACATAAAGCACAGTCATGATATTAGTGAACTGAGTTTCAACCTTTTCAAGTGTTGGTTTAGCTTAATGAGTGTGAGACGAAATGAATTGGGCTGTCCAGTTGGTGTTTTGCTTTATATTACGTGAGTTGGAAGATATATCTTCATGAATGATTCTTCAACTGAGATTCGGTCTTTTTATTGTGAGTTGAGGGAATCGTCCTTTGTTATCTTTCCTTGGAAAGCAATTTGGGCTGTTAAGGCTCCCTGAAGAGTTTCCTTTTTTGCTTGGACAGTGGCATGGGGAAAGATTATCACAGCTGATAATTTAAGGAAGAGAGGCTTTTATTTAGTGGATTGGTGTTGCATGTGTAGATGTGATGGGGAATCAGTGGACCATCTTTTGCTTCATTGTGGGGAGGCTCACTAGTTATGGAATATTGTTTTAAAATATTTTGGGGTTGCATGGGTGATTCCTAAGAGAGTGAAGGATCTTTTGCTCGGGTGGAGGAACAGGTGTACCTTTGAGGATATGGAATGCTTGAGGGAGTAACTTCTTTAGTCTTTTATGGGACTTTGTTTGATTGGTCACAGGTTTGGAGACTCACATCTAGTGAGTCCCTCCCAATGTTTTTAGATTCCCTTTCTTCTTGTACATAGCTTTATGTCTCTTTTTTATTTTTGTGGCTATTTCATGTTTTCTTCCATGTCGTAGTCTTTTTTATCAATATCTTATCTTACCTATCAAAAAAAATTTTTAGGAGGAGAAGACAATTGGCTAGTGACCACGCTTGATGAAGCAGAGGTCACTAGTTCAAATCTCCTCTTGGCTGACAGTATTGCCAAGTGCTTAACTTTGCAGGGGTTCAGAAGCACTATTGACACAATAGGACAAAAAACAGTTAGGGTGTCATGTGGGGTTGAAAGTCCAATTGGCAGGATATGGGGTATGCACAGAAGGATGACTGGCAATTTCTCCTCACTAGATAGGGCACGGTAATTGTTGTGATTGTTTTTTTTTTTCCGGATAGTGTAGGGAACCATTCTAAGGAAGATCTCTTTGGACTCTCCTCTAGCCATTAAAACCTACAAGCAACTTCTCCCGCCTGTCAAAACCAGTTGCCAGGTAATCTAGGGGCTTTCACCCCTATTGGTCTATTATAGAGTTTGTCCCCCCTATTCTCTTATTTGTTTATTTTTTATTTTAGGCTTGGTAATATTTGGAACTGTGACCTACCTATCAAAAAATATGTGTTTGGAACTGTGATCAACCCTAACGCAATCTAAGGCTTATCACTTGACCAAAGCTGAAGTACGATGATACATTAGTGACAGGTGCAATATTGAGGTTTCTGATACCAATCAAAGCATTGGCATTAATTTTTACCTTACAAGTAATATATGACATTAAGTGTGGTTAGGCTGCAAAGAAGATTTTTGTGTAATGGATTTTAATAAATCAGCTGGATCAGACCCATACATTATTTATTAGTAATTTACACATTTATAGGAAGGTTCAATTGGATTGGAGTTTGGACTTGTTAAGTGGGGCAGGATTGGGAAAATTTTTTAAGTAATCCTGAACACGTTGGGGCAAAGGTATCCTTATATATCCAAATGGGTGTTCTTGGGCCAAATGGATAACAAGCAAAAAGGTTTTATCTTGTATGTGTTTGCAAAGTTTTTAATTAGGATGGTCAGGATTATTGTCAAAAGAAGATGAGAATTGATTATTTGTGGTGCATGAAGTTGGGGTGAGCAATGCATTTTTTGTTCTAATCATTAAAACAATTTGATTGTTAGTATTAGCTTCCAAAATTTACAAATCCCTTGCTTTGGCATTACTTTATCATCTCAGTGGACTGTCATAAAAGAATCTCTGCACTCACATTAAAAGAAATTTCCTTTAGTTTCCCATTGAGTTTAGACCAATGGATAATCCAAGGAACTAAGGTTTGGTAAGCTGCACCTTTGGTTCATTTTGTGAAAATTAAGCAGTAGATTTTAAACAGCAAGTGCTGAGCATTCTGTGTTTCCAAAAAATACAAACAACGTTATTAGAACAACATTACCAAATAGGCCCTCAATTTCAAGTGTTTTTGGGTGTTATTGTGTCTGTGTTTCCATGTCAATTGGGAGAAAAGTCACATCCTAGTTTTAAGCTCTCCACAAGTTTTTGATCTGCCCAATGTTTGAATTTAGGGTTTAAACTTCTTTCCTTGATGAAACCAACAAAGCCTAGGTTTAGTCTCATTATTATAAATAATAAAGCCTTAGTCCCTTTGGGGTTGGCTATGGCTAGAGGTATTATGTAAGTTATTTGAAGTTTCATAGGCAATTAGCAGTTAATGACATCATCTAATAGGATTAACTCAAAATTTATGCCTTCTCATAAAAATGAAAGGCCTATGCAATAAATATTGCTTATGTTTGATTACCTGATTTTCCTTTCTGTGTTACAAGATTATAATGCTATTTGGTCTCCTGAATTATTGTTTTATTTGCACATCATGTTCATTCCCTTCAAGTTATTGTTTGAAACAAAGTGTTCATCTACTGATATTGAGTGGTGCTACATAACACCGTTTAGAGACTTTTTCACCACCCCCCCCCCCCCCCCCCCCACCCCCCGGCGCGCGCCCGACATGTGCACTTACATGTGCACACCACTAAACACTGGGAAGGGAGAGATGTGATAGTTGGTGCTTTTTTGGTGTCAATAAACTTCCCTACTGATATATGATTTGAGATTCCTGAATTTGACAGCTTGAAATTAGAGCCGGAAATATCTAGTGTACTGTTCAAATGTTGAGCAATGACATTCTTCCCTTTTCAAACTTCAATGCAGGCAGTGACAAATCTTTTAAACAATGAAAGTGTATCTGATATTGACTGTTTACGCTTAGTGATGCTTTATGCTACGAGAAGGAAAGCCCTGTTCAGTTGATTCAACTGGTTCAATCAAGAACTCTATACCAATCCAAATATAGCCTAAAACGGTAAAACAAGATTTTCTTAAAAAATCGGGCTTAACTGAATAACCAGTGGTCAGAGTGCAAAAACTGGTAACTGGAACTTCTTGTGCACGTGTGTGTGGTACATGTTTATGTATGTGTGTAGGTTTGTATGTACATGTATGTGTGCATATTATCAGGAAGTAGTGCCAAGATGGTTCTAGTTATGTTACTAATTTTACTCTTTAATAATGAGAAGAGTTTATGAGGAAAAACCCACTTCATACAAATTTCTCAGTCTAAATAACATATTATCTCTCATCAGATATATGATGCTAATGTCTAACTTTCAGATTTTGTTAAAGAACGTATGCTGGTCCGTAACTTCAAGGTATGCTGGTCCGCTTATGGCTCATTTGAAGCAAACCACATTATATCTACATAGTTTGTGGCAGGTCACACATCAAAGGTATCAATTAGGGATTTCTTTTCTTTGGGAGTTTGGCCCTGTGCATATTTTGGGCATTGATGCTTCACCCTGACACTATGCTATATATAGTCATAGGGATTGATATGAGTTAACTGAGGTGGCTGTGTCCCCTCAATTTGTTGAAGACAGTTTTTAAGCCATCTAGCCTACCCCCAGAACTTAGATTATTGTTCATTTAATGGAAACTATTACTGTTTCTGCATAGCTTCTTGATTACCATGCATCCAAATTAGATATGGGCAAAACTTAGATATAGTACCTTATGTACTGTGCGTTAGGTTCCCTCCCTAAAAATCAGCCATGTGGCTATTTTACATATATTAGTAAATGGGCGTTAAAACTACTACTTTCTGTTAGAAAAATCAATTAATCTAGCGTTGAACTTCAATGCGTTCTGTCTCTGTTCGTTCCCAAGGCTTTCATTGAAGGATCGAAATTAGGAGAGGATGAAGGCCGTAATCATTTTAGCAACACCTTCACTAACCCATTTCAACAGGAATACCATCTAATTGACTAAAATCACAATACTTCTTGGCACAACCCACAATATACCATTTCCAGCCAACCATAAAGCCTTCATTATACCCAGATATATCATGCCTTGACAAAATCTCAATCCATTATTCAATTTCCTTGTAGAATCTTTGCCTTTTATTTATATTAAATACTTGTAAAATTTTCCAAATTCAAACTCAAGATTATTTTTATAATAAAAAAATGGAAAAAGAAGAAGAAACCGGGGGAAAAATAAACCAGAAATTGATGGAAGACCAGATTTTTTTTTCCATCCCCCTCACACCACGCAGTATAGGTCCACAATAACATCTGAAATTCTCACAACTAGTAAATCCAGCAAATTCGAGTCTTTTCACAGCAAAGTTCCTAAACCTATCCTTGCCTGTCATACCCACACAAATCCCAGATCCATCAATGAAAGCCTTGAAGTTCCACCTCCTATTCGAATTCCAAGCCCACCACTACTCTACTCCTATAAGAGTAATCTCACCAAAAGTGCATGATTTCTATTCAAGAAGGCATGGGTGCGTAATTACCAACAAAAGAGAGAAGAGGGACTGAACTGAGAGAGAAGAGAAGGACTAGCTTAATTCTGTTTTGAGTTAAGCGTTTGAGTTTAACGCCCGTTTACTAATATATGTGAAATAGCCGCATGGCTGATTTTTAGGGAGGGAACCTAAAGGTACTGTATCTAAGTTTTGCCTATTAGATATATAATTTTGATAAGTAATAAATTGTATTAAGAGGGGGGAAAAAAAAAAAAGAAGAGAAATCCTAGTGGATGGGAGGTATGCAAGGAAAACACTTAAAAAAAAAAAAATTATATAATAGTTTTTTTTTTCATTAAGAAAGTGCAAAAAGGGGCGCAATCCTAGTACATGGGATGACAAAAAGAAGACCCAAAAGAAATAAAATTAACATATACAAAAGAAAAACTAAAACCAATGAGGTCCAGCTTAAAGGGAATCTCCTCCCCTTGTAAGAAAATACTAAAAAGAGGGGGGAAATGGACTAAGATATGAAATTAAAAGTGTCTATAAATTCCAGAAACAAAAGTAATGGTAAGCTAGAAGTAGATGTTAACGTCAAAATCAGATATATATGCCATTGATCACCTATCCTCTCAAGTTTTTCTACCATTTTACTCAGTCTCCTATCTTTCCCCTTCATTTTGCTGTTACATCCTATGGTAAAGGCTTTTCAAGCATGGACAGACTATTGTAGGATTGAACGTTAAATTTATATTTGAGATAGCCATAGCCTTTGAAGTGAAAGTTACAGCCTTCAAATAAAGATTTTTAAAAGGCTTTGGATAATATAGCTTGAATGACAAACACTTCATCTTTGAGCAGGCCACAGAAAGTAGTCATATTCATTGTTGGAGGGACGACGTATGAGGAGTCATGTTCTGTTGCTTTACAAAATGCCAGCAATTCTGGAATTCGTTTTATACTTGGTGGTTCTGTGGTTCTGAATTCTAAGAGGTATGTATGCTTTTGAATCATCATTGTGATTTTAGAAGCACGGTATTGCTGTGCTGGCTGTGGTTCATGCTTGGCACACACTAGCTTTAAATGCTAACTTCTATGGCCTTCATCTTTCTTGCATCAACTACAAATTTGAGAATGTAGTTGTGGGTTGGATTGCATCATGTTAATTTGACACTTGGTGAAACTATGTTGAGCTTGTGGATTTTGGTTTGGCATTATTCATCCCATGTAGGTTGCAAGCATGCAATGATTTGTGGCTACTTAATATCTACAAATCAAAATTCGTTTGAAGTTTCATTTTTGACCCAATCTCGACCCAAGCCTAGAGAATGGAAGGTTGTTATAAGCCAGACTTCTATAACTTCAGTCACACTTTACTGAACTTAAATCTCAACTAATACAAATATCCATAAATTGTATTTATTTTATACTTTTGTCATATTTATAGGATACGTTTAGTTATATGGTGATTATTTGAGGCTAGTTTAGTTATTTGATGGAATGTAGTTAAAGTGGAAACTATCCTTGCTTTACACGATTTCCTCTGATCCAATAATCATTTTGGCCAAAAAAAAGCAGGTTTCTGAAAGGCTTGGAAGAAGCTCAAAGGATAGCTCGTTCTAGCACAACACAGTGATTTGAAGGCCCATCATATGGGTCTTGAGAGCCAATAGATAATTTTTGTGGCTTTATACGGAGCTTTTGACTTGGTGATTGGCAGTGGTAAGATTGTTAATGAATATTGGAAGAGGAACTTGATGATCATCAGAATCAACCCACCTTTCTTGCATAAGACATCCAATATTCACCAATTTGCAAAGGAATAAAAAGTAAATAGGTTTTTTGGAGACTAAACCCATTACATATTGGAATATGAGATATTACTTATTCGCGAGAAACAATTTGCAGATAGCCTTATTGCTTGTTTAACAACACTACCTTGCCTTGTGAACGAAAATGTAAAATCTCACACAATTTTTTTTCTTTCTTTTTTGGATTGTATAGATGCTTGATTTATCCTGGGTAGTTTTGTACTTGGACCATATTGTGAAAAGTTACAGCTGGTAATATTATATATCTTCTTTTTTGTAATAATTTTACAATGCATACATTATGTTCAATTGTTCATACCAAAAAAAAAAAAAAATTGTAATGTAGAGTAGACTTATAGTAACTCAATCTTAGGTTGTAAGGGAATATTAGTACACTTGCTACAAATAGTTTGGGGTTTTAACGACCGTCAATTGTAGAAAGTGTAATTTCATTTACTGAATTAAATGCTGAACTTGTTGATCTATTTGTTTTAGTGTAAGTACCCTTCAAAATAAATGCAGGTTGTTTTGGAGAAGGAAGGTGTGTGTCATTACCCAACATGAAAACAATAGTTGACATGGTTGGCCGGTCTATTGCATGCTCTTGCACACACAAAAGCCCAATTTGAATGCATCTTGAAACTTCATTAGCAGGATATGTCTCATCTAGTAATGGGTCGACCATTTTCAAGGAATTGTCTTCTCTCCATAGGTCCCAAACCTGAGACAAGATATTAATCATATTACGCTCAACAATATAGGCTTAATTTTGTAGTCATTGTTTGCACGTGTACTTACATGTCCAATCAAATTTGAGGAAGGACCATCATGATGATAAGTACTGTTCTTTTTGCCAGTAATGATCTCTAGCAGCAATATCCCAAAGCTATATACGTCAGACTTTATTGAAAATAGTCCTTGCATTGCATACTTAGGTGACATATAACCACTGTCATAGCACAATGAAAAGGAAGGTATTGAACCTCAACGTAAAATGATCGAAAATAGCCCTTTGGGCACTGACATACATGTAAAAATTTGAAGTAACACAATATAAAAACGAATTATAGAGATATCCTTAAAATTTTGTTTTTCTTACAAAGGCCTGTAGTTTGGACTCTGCTTAGATGTAAAAATGGTAGTACAGTAATCGGTTAAAAAGGTATATCTTTGTTTTCTACCATACTTACTATGTTCCAACAATGCAATTTGTATTAGCTTCAATTTGGTCCCCTCCAACAATTCTTGCCATACCAAAATCTGAAATTTTTGGATTCAATGCATTGTCAAGTAGAACATTGCTGGCCTTTAAATCTCTATGAATAATTCTTAATCTTGAGTCTTGATGAAGATATAAGATCCCTCGAGCAATTTCACAAATAATCTCAAATCGCTTTCCCCAATCTAAACATGATCTTTTTGTTTCATCTAAATGAAGAAATGAAAACTTGGATTAGATTGCATTGCATTTGTGCTTTTATACTTACGTATAAAATCTTGCTACTTGGAACTGATATGTTTGTAATGGGAAGGTCTTTTTCTAGTGATGATGAGTGAGGTTAATGTGAAAAAGAAGACATACCAAAAATGAAAGAGTCCAAGCTTTTATTTGGCAAGTACTCGTAGATCAACATCTTCTCTTCTTTGTGAATGCAACAACCTAAAATTCTCACAAGGTTTCTATGTTGGAGTTTAGCAATTAGTGCAACTTCTGTTTTGAATTGTTCCATTCCTTGTCCAGAGCATTTTGATAGTCTTTTTACTGCTATTATCATTCCATTTTGTAGCAAACCCTGCAATTAAAGTCCAAATATCATTGTTATAGTGCACAATTGTTGAAAGAAACTCAACTTGGTAAATTATTTGGGGACGCCCAATTGCACACAACAAATTCATACTCAATGAGTACACGTAAACATTCATGATGGAATTTATGATGCATAAACACATTTGAAATGAGATTATGCAAATTCTGGGACTTGTTCAATGAGACTACCTTATAAACTGGTCCAAAACCACCTTGGCCAAGCTTGTTAGCAATAGAGAAGTTATCTGTAGCTGCAATAATGGTTCTTAGATCAAATAATGGCAAATTTGAATTTCTTCTGGTTCCATCGAGGTCCCTTCTACTTGGAGAGTCTTCTAAGTATGGTAAAGTGGAGTCAGCACTATCCAAATATGTGCTATGCCTCGTCTCTGTCATAAAACAAGCAATTAATAATGCTAGTAACCATTTTTGTCCAATTAGGAATTCTCACACAAAAGCCTAATTTAATAAAACTGAGAAACACACTAAAATAAAAGAATGAAACAGAGGAAAAATTGAAGCTTACAATTTTCTATTTATCATTGATAGGAAATCCCATTTGGTTAAAATGCACTTTTCTAAGATGTAAGTGCTTATGGGTTATGAAAGTTCAGCAGGCCTGAAGAACTTTGATGGGGCTGGAGAAAATGTTAAAATGTTAGGGAATTGATTGGGCCATTCATTAAGCTTTTAGTTGAAAGGGTGAAAAAATTATCCATGTGGCATGATAATTGACACCCTGAAGGTGTTTTGATTCCCAACTTTGTCCAAAAGGTGGTGTATGATATTGCAATTTCTGAGTCTGCAAAAGTATCCAGTATTTTGAAAGAAATGCAGTAGCCTTGGAAACCTATTAGATCAAAAGATAGTACCCTACAAACTTATTTTCATCAAATAAAATTAGCTAAGACAACTCAATGGACCGAATTTCATCTAAATATGGAAAAGTCACATGGATTTCAACCTAAAGTGAAATAAGAAACAAGATGGATACAACTGAATGGTGGAAAGTGGTATGGTCTAAAGCATCTACTTCTAAGCATTCCTTAATACTGTCTTTGGCTAGCAGTGAAGGATGGATTGCAATTCGGAGTAGAATTAAATAAGAGACATGTATGTCTCATTGAATGGTCGAAATTGGTATGTTCCAAAGTAGCTTTTCCCAACAAGTCCTTCATATTTTGGCTAGCAGTGTAGGAAAGGTTACCCTCCCAAGAAAGGCTTGTAAAATGGGGTACAATGGTGCTCATGTATGTTTTCTGTAGAAGTCAAATGGAATTTGTGTAAGAAGCATTTGAAAATTCTCCTTGGCTGCTTCAGTATGCCATCTTTGGATTCAAAGAAATAATTATGAGTATAATAACAAAATATATTAAGTTCTTTTTCATTTTTTCTTTTATCAACTTCTATGCTTGAAAAATATATCAAGTTTCATCGCATTTTATTTAATTTTTTCATGATTTGTGAATTCTGCCTATCTATATTCTATATATTACTAAAAACTGAAACATGACATTTATTATTGCTGAACTCCTATTGTGCCACCTCATCGTCACCTTATTCGCCACATAATTATTATTTATTACTTATTCCTATTTTTTTTACAATATATATATATATATATATATAAATTATTGACTTTACATATTCATCTTTGTCGGTTTTAACATCAATATATATTTCTTTTTTATTTCAAATTTCCCTATAAATTTTTTTTACATTCACTTATTTTTTAGATATTTATACTTTCTTCAACCTTTCTTCTTCTCTTACCTTTTCATCTCCCTACTACCCTCTACTTTAATATTACTATTCATCTTTCCCTTCATCTTCCTTTATTTGTCTCTTCTTATTCCTTCCCTCTTACTATAAATTTGTCACTCTTTTTCGTTCTTTGCATAGTTTTCTCTCACAAAAAGGTTCTCTCTCTCTCTCTCTCTCTCTCTCTCTCTCTCTCTCTCTCTCTAAATGTTTTGGTGGAATTTTTTTTTTTATTGCATCTCCACTTTAGTTTGATAAATTTTTGTATTTTTAAGAACTCTAATTTAGGTTGATACGATTTAGTTTTGTGTTTTAAGTTATAATTATTATTATTTTGCTCTTTGATTGTTAAATTATATCCGATTACATTATAAAAGATTAAAGATAATTGATAAAAATAAAATAGTATTCCATTACAAAGCATAATTTAGTGTTTATTGTTATATCTTTCAATTTTTCTTATTTTTTTCTTATCTTCTATTTTACTCAATAATGAAATTCAACCACATCCTCCTTATCATTAAATTATTTATATTTTCTCTCTCTTTTTGTTTAAAAAAAAAAAAGTAATATTTTACTAAATTTAAATAAAAGAAAATTGTGCTCATCAAATTGTACTCATTTTTTTTTTTTTTAACATTTACACTTTCTCCAACATTTCTCCTTCTCTTTACCTTTTCATGTCCCCAAACATTCTACCTTGATATCACTCTTCCTCTTTCCTTTTATCTTCCTTTATTTATTTTTTATTATCATCCTCTTAGTATAAATTTGTTATTCACTCTTCCATTTTTTTTGCATAATTTTATCTCTCAAAAAGTGATTATTTCCCACTCTTTCTCCCTCAATTTTTTGGTGGATTTTTATTTTTACTTTTCTTGCATCTCTATTTTAGCTTGATAAAGTTTTGTATTCTTTAGAACTCTATCTTGGTTGATGGGATTTAGTTTTGTGTTTTAAGTTTTTTATTTTTTTATGACATGATTGTTAAATATTATCATATTGCATTATAAATAATTTTAAAAAAGTATATAAGAATGTACTATTATTATATTACATAGAATTATTTGGATAGGTTAGTGTTTATTGTTATGTATTTTTTTTCTCATATCATTTTATTTAACATTTAAATTCAGCCACATCCCCCATATATATCATTAAATTATTTATATTTACACTCCTTTTTTTATTTTAAAAAATTTTAAATATAATATTTTGCCTAAATTAAATAAATAAAATTGTCTACATTAAGTGGAGTATTGCTAGGGAAACACTTATTCTCACACCCAATGCATCAAAGGAAGAATGAAATACAAAACAAATCAAGTTAAAACACTACATTAAAAAAAAAAACTAATAATGCATATTTAATGTCATAGAATCATCATCAAATTTTGGAAAACAATAGGTTGCCAATGGAGAGAGAGAGAGAGAGAGAGAGAGAGAGAGAGAGAGAGAGAGAGAGAGAGAGAGAGAGAGAGAGAGAGAGAGAGAGAGATGGTATAGAAAAAAACAAATACAAAGTAATAAAGAGTAGATAAAGGAAAAAAAAAAAAACCAAACGTCAATTAGTAATCATTGATTAGAAAATAAAGAGGTTGTAAGTAGAAGTAAAAAATAAAATAGAGATTACCGTGTGAAGAACATTAAAAACTTAACAGTGTAGTAACATAAACCATTAAATTCACTTAAAAAATTAAACCAATAGTCAACAATTAAATACAATCATAGTACTAAATTTAAATTTAAAACTAATCAAACTCTAACTATGGAAGCCATATTAATCATAACTAAAAAAGAGATATTTTCTGATAGTAGTAGAAATTACATAAGAAATAAAGTTAGAAAATTTAAAAATCCATTTTTTGACATTTCATTTAACCTTATTTATTATTTTTATATATATATATATATATATATATATATAATTTTCATACACTATTACTTTCGAAAATCTAATGAAAAATGCTACCTCTCATTTATTGTCTTTGTTATGCAAATCATCAGTTAGAAAATATATGATAATGGTAAGAAGCGTTGCAAACGAGATCACTAAAAAATATATATATATATATATATATATATATAAAATTAATTAGCCACTATTATTCTGGAGTAGTAATCTATAATTTTACATATCCAAAAAAGTGGAATATATAGAGTTTTCTTAAAGGTATGTGTAAAGATTCACTATGTGTGTGTGTGTGTAGAAAGGTAAACAAAAAAAGGTATATTTAAGGTTTTATTAACTTAAAAACTAATGAAAAACCAATGGTTAATAACTAAAATTATAGTATTAATAAAATATTTAACGAGACTATCCTAAAAAAATGATCAAACGCAACGCGCGGGTATGCAACTAGTTCTTTTATAAATCCTGAAACATAATGTTGGAGTAATCATGGGAGCATTTTTTCACTGACCTTAGAAATACAAAAAATAAAAAAATAAAGAAAATTGCTTTAAACTTCCTTACCTTTCTTCTTCTTCTTTTCAAAACAAAACACAATTGAGACTACAAGAAGAAACATTACAGCAATAGAAACTCCCAGAATTGCCATCATCCTCTTTTTCTGAGTAAGACCATTTTTCTTAGCATATTGAGCTGAGTAAAAAAAAAAAAAAAATTATTCAAATGACATCATAAATTTGAGAAGTTCATTGAACATAAATAGTTTTTATTAATGCAATTTTACAAAAAAATGAGAGTAGGGATGAAACAATGGGTTTAAGGAGAACAAGTGATCTTATTTTATTTTTAAAAAATGGAGATAATGTGATTCTCTTTTCGAGGTCCAACGTATCAAAAGAACAAAACAAAAAAAGCAAACATGTTCTCACAAAAATGTCAAGTGCCATATGCAATTCTCTTTTTTTGAGGTTGAAACGTGTTAAAAGAAGAAACAAAAGACAAAAATTGCAAACCTAATAACAATGTCAAACAACAAGAGTGTTTCTTGTTAATATAAGTGGAATCATAATTCAAATCTTCCCTCCCCTATTGTAACAATAAAATAAAAAAGTCAAATAAAACAAGTATTACATAGTAGGAGGACCAACTACGAGTGATGAATATAGTTGTAGAAATCTTGTGTTATTAGGTGTATATTGTATACAACTCTTAAATAATTTTTACTTTTCCACACACTGTATGAGTTTTGAATTATTATAAAATAGATAAGTTAGACATTGTGAAAATTTTGATATTTTTAGATAATTTAACAAAACCATATATAAATTCTTTCCCATATGGAACGTAATATTCATTTAGATTTGTACTATATAATTTGAAATGGATCTATTTTAAATGGAAAAAAACCATTTTTCAATAATTTGACCTAAGTCAACTTTAAAGTAAATACCATAGGGAAAATTATATGTTGGATTAGTATTCTATATAAACTTTAGACTAAAATAATACAATAGACATGAATCTTCACTAACACTTTATTTGTTTTGAAGTAAAACAAATAAGATTTTTATGTGTTTAGTATGGCAAATAATATTTTTCAAGCAAACAACCAAGATTAAGCAACTACCGCTAGAGCAGTGTCTTTGGCCACTAGAATGTTGGCTTTGGTTATCAAACCTTTGACACACTGTTTTAGTGACTAGACTGCTAGCATCTACTACCGGAGTGATGGCTCTAGCCACTAGAATGTTGGCACTTGTCGTCGGAGTGATGGCTCTAACCACCAAAGTACCAACATCGTTTGTCTAGCTCACTGGATCGGTGACCTAGCCACCAAATGGGGTGAGAGAAGTCACTATGTATTTTCGTAAAATGTTTTTTCCAAAATTTTAAAGATAAAAAATGAAAGAGTACATAATACAACTGCATCCACATGTATATATAAATCTTGTCCTAAAATGTTTTTCCAAAATTTTAAAGATAAAAGATGAAAGAGTACCTAATACAATTGCATCCACACGTATATATAAATCTTGTCCTTGATCAGGATATTTTCTTGTGTCCACCAAGTCCCCTTGCCATGTCAAGCAACCAATCCCTCCCTCACTCTCATTTGCACTTGCGTAAGCCATACAAGAACAATTCCTCAAACACTTTTGTTTACACTCATTCATACTCAAACTCATGTCCGCATGTGCTATTGAAGTATCCGGCACCTTCATTTGTTCCAACTTCATAAAACCTTCTCCGTTGTTGCACATGGACACTCCTTGCTTTTCCCTCATGCAATCACTAGATGACTTGGGTTCAAATCCAGGAAAGCACTTGCACTCAAAAGTGACCACGTTATATGGGTCACAATAACTATTTGGACCGCAATTCAAATACTTATCACATAACTCTTGTAGGGCGGACCAATATTCGACCCATCTAGTCTCCTTCCACAAGGACCGTTTCAAAATTCCTGATTCATCGACCATCATTTTAGAAAAAACTTTGGGGTCAGATAAATTTAATAATGTACGGTCCATAATGGTGGTTTCATCCTGATTATTCACAAACTGAACATCGAAGTATTTTGATGTCATTTTGGGTACACCACTCCATCTTAGACCAGTCCAAGATCCAGCACGCCATAATATAGTCCGACCCATGTATAAGAATGCTTGAGGGTACCTAGTTGTAACTATTTGAAATGAGTAGTTGCCAATTCCCGGGTCATCTTTGGACTTCCAAGATGTTAGGAATCGGTTCAACCCGGTCAGCCGATCCAACCCAAGTTTCATAAATGGAAGCATAGTATTGGTGGGATAATCAAAACTTTTCCATGTAACATGTTGGCTGTCTTGTTGAACCAAAACAAGATTTCCTATATCTAAAAGCTTAGCCATAGAATTATTTGTGGATGAGACAGAAAAAGAAACATTGGTGGACCAAATAGGAGTGGTTTGGTTTTGGGTGTGGAGTACAAGGTTTCCCTTACTATTGATGGAGAGGACTCCGGAGGTATCATTGAGAGGAGCATCTCTGTTTGCAACCCACACAACGGGTGATTCGGTGATTTGGTTATACCAAATTCCAACGTAGCGGTGACTGGAAATGCCGGGGCTGAAAAACCCAAGTGCAAAGGTTTTCGGGTTTGAGAGTAGAAGTTGACCATCCTTGAGGGGTTGGTCTGGTGTTATGGTGTCAAGGGAAGTGCAGATTGGCCAAACAAGAAGAAGGGAGAGAAGAAGCAATGATGTATTCCCTTTAGCAGGATTCATCATTTTTTCTAATGAAGAGTACAGTAATAGGACTTGTGGCTATCGTCCTATAAGCAGCATGTTGACAAGTTGAAATTTGATTAAAATTTGTAGATATATGTCCAACATAATAAGATTTATCTACAATTTTATTAATAACTTCTATCCTGCTATATAACATTAATTTGTTGCATATGATGTGGATGTTGTGAAAACTAGTTTGCTCTTTTTTTTTTTTTTTTCAAGTGACTTCAAGGAGATAACGACACTCTCAATAAGGCACCTTCACAAATATAAGTGACCGCAAAAGTATAATTTGGCCAAATTTAAGCAAAAAGAAGGAAATGGTTACAACTTTTTGTCACCCATTTCTTCACATTTCTCCTTGCTATACAAGAGGATCAACCATCAAAGTTATAAACTGTTGTTCTAACTTATTTGGTAATATTGTCTTGGTTTGAATTATTCTTTTAAGTTACATACTTGTAAAGTCAGTTGCAAGCAAAAATTTGGAAGGCTTGAGTACGTAAATACTACTAAATTTGGAGGGTTTTATAAGTATTATGTAGCACGTACTGTAACTTATTTAGTATCAGAGGCATGAAAAATACAAAATTATAGCACAGTTTTTTTTTTTTTTTTTTTTTTTTTTTTTTTTTCCAAATTTGGATAAATATAATAGGATTTAAAACCCATATTATCTACTACATGTTAATTATTTTTTATCATTCATTATTTGATTGACAATAGACTGCCAATTAATCTAACTGAAACTTACACCACAACTTTGTTTTAAGGCCATTTATACCATATTTGATACAGGTGAGGTGATTACAAGCTATCATCACAATAACATGCCTCTAGTGTTTAAAAAATAAATGCAAAAAAAAAAAAAGAAGATATATTGTTTTAATATAGTAGTCTATCAACTACTCAATTTATGATTATCAATTAGAAGAAAATGAGTGGGCTCTTAGTTAATGATATCGGTAATTTCACATTCCAACTTGGATGCTTGGACTGTGATTGATGGCACTTCCACTTCCACATAAGATGTTTGATCTAGATAATTTTTTCCACCGTGTTTGACACTTCACTGGACTGTGATTGATGACACTTCCCTAATTCATACGTTGATACCCTGTTTTGACCTACTTGTTTTACGTGTTAAAACAAGCAAGATATCCCTTAAGTCATGGCTGTCAAAATAGGATAAATTAAAAAGTGATACGAAGGGTGGGCCGGTGAAAATCAATAACAAATTAGCCATATTAATAATTTATAAAAATGTTAAAATAATTTGTGACTGTAACATTACTCTTAACAACTTGTGACATAGACTTTATTGTGATTTTTGTGAAATTGTTGTATCCATAACTTTCACTAGTATGTAACATGTACTTACGCACAGAAATGATAAATTGCTGTCGTACTATTGATGTTAATTTGGGTTATTAAATATATAGAACATGAGTTCGACCAAGAAATTTGGAGGTACTAAAATTATTTTTTCTTGTAATTTTAATGATATTGGTTACGCCAAATTTCTCATTACACTATTGTTATATATATAATTTTGAAAATCACTATTAGACACTACATATACTATATCAATTCACTATCTTTGTCCATGAAATTCTACTAAATACAACACAAAATAAAAGAATAAATTAGTTCAATAGTATTTTCTAAATTGAATGAAGATAAATGCATGGAATTGTTTAGCTCAATCACAGTTTATTACGTTCAAGATCTTCATATACAAAATATCTAAATGGAAATAGTTGTTGGTCCGGTGTTATGGTGTTAAGGGAAGTGCGGATTGGGCAAACAAGAAGAAGGGAGAGAAGAAGCAATGATGTATTCCCTTTAGCAGGATTCATCATTTTTCTAATGAAGAGTATTGTAATAAGACTTGTGGCTGACTGGCTGGTGTAGAGAGCTTGATAGCCATACAGAAAAAGTCAATTGTTCTTCTTTTAAAAAAAAAAAATTTAAATGAGTTATTAGACATACTCAATCACGTGTACGTTGAGAGATACTTAACGAGAACTTGTCAAGGACCTACTCAATCACGTGTACTTGTCAAGGACCTACTCAAGAACCTACTCAATCACGGGTACCTTGAGAGATACTTAACGAGAACTCCGGTCTTCTTTGGCAACTTTAAGTCTTAGGAAACAACTTTTGACCCTAGAACTCAGATGTACAATGACAAAGTGACAGGTCAAGGAAAATTATTGGGTGGTTCTTTCTTCTTCTTCTTCTTCTCATTTTTTTTTTTTTTGAGAAAGATATTGGGTGGTTCTTTTAATAGCAATTGTTTATCGTTGAACAATCAACCACATAAGATTTAAGTAATAACCGAATGATAATAAATAAATAATTATATAACGTTTGTTGTCTTTTATATCACCTCCTCCCCCATTATCTATCTATCTATCTCAATAATAAGAAAACAAAAATTGTGGTCTGCTTCATGGGTTATTGCAAAAGTTGGGGTGGTAAAATAATTGTTATTGGGTTTGTCTAAAAGTGATTGCTTAGCCAAACAGTCAACAATTAAGATTCAAATGATAGCCCCACGACGATAAATAAATAATAATATATCCTTTGTAGTGTTTTATTAAAGTACCTTTAAAAAAAATATATCCGATATATCATATCAGACAAAAATACAGTGAACTATAATTAAATGTATATAACATATATCAAACATTTTTCATACTATACTAGTTCACAAATATTTCAACTAATGTGCAAATATTTAAACTTCATTACTTTTATTGATAGTATTGAATCTATTGATAGTATTTGTTAGGGTGTGTTGTTACATATGTAATACTCTTTACCAACAGATAAGGAAAAGATATAAATGATTTTACTTCTCTAATTTAAGTAAAAATTTAAATATTTTCTTAAATTTTATAATTTTTTGGGCGGTTTAAATCCATACATGATATGATTTCTATACATTATAAAAAAAAAAAATAATGAAGTGACCCGATCAAGGTTTTTTTTTTTTTTTACTTGTGTGTATGCTTTCATGAGATACAGAGAGCATGCTGTGAGTTTGATATTCCCACAATAGAGTTTGAGAACTTGTAGCTCACTATTTAAAATTTTAAACTGATCACACCCATCCTTCATTAGCAAGTATAAAGCATCAACAAGTACATTTTGATGCCAATCTACTAACAGCTTGGTTATATGAAAGATTGTTTGTATTTGTGTTCAGGCAAAGCAAGCAAAGATAGTGTAATTTGGAAGATGACTCGACTGAATCGAGAAGACCAAGGTCCACAGGAGCATAATTGGACACCACCAATTAATAAAGCAAAAGATTCTCCCTGATAATATAATTCACCAGAAAACATGATCAAAATATATGTAATAGCAAAAGTTTCAATACCAGTTAAGCACACACAAGTATTCATAAACTCCTCATGTCACCAGAACATTGATTGCTAAAGTATAAACAAAACCCCTGGCCCTGGCTCAACCATATGCTCAGCTGTAACTTTTCACAATATGGTCCAAGTACAAAACTACCTAGGATAAATCAAGCATCATACAATCCAAAAAAGAAAGAAAAAAAGTTGTGTGAGATTTTACATTTTCGTTCACAAGGCAAGGTATTGTTGTTAAACAAGCAATAAGGCTATCTGCAAATTGTTTCTCGTGAATAAGTAATATCTCAAATTCCAATATGTAATGGGTTTAGTCTCTAAAAAACATATTTAGCTACAAAAGATACAAAGTTTAGAAAACTTTGTTTCAATGGCCATCCAAAGTACATAAGTACCAATGTACACAAACACACACTGTTTTTGTATTTTTTTAATTTTTTTAATTTTTATATGAAAAAAAAAATAACCAAAATTAAAAAAATAACCAAACAAAAACATGTTAAACAAAGCAAAGCAATGCATAAAACTAGACTAACTCAAAACAATAAAGCAAAACACACAAGTAATGCAAAGACAAAAACATGAAGGAGAGAGAGAATAAGTTACAAAATCACTTGGAGCCATTTTCCTTCCACACCTTGGAAGAACCTTTCCATTTAGTAAACCCTTGATCCGGCGGTGAGGGGAAAGAGTTAAAACTGTTCAAATTCGAAAGGAACATGAGGGCTTTGAGAAGATCTCCAAGAGGAGCAAAAAAAGATGGAAACTGATTCTAATCTCCCGAAGCGATCATGTTATTGCTCTTTTGAGTGGATAGCCACTTGTAGCAATTAGGTCAAGTATGTCCAGCTACTCCACAGTGATAACAGAAATGCTTCTTTTTCTGTTTAGGCTTTTGATTATTTCCCTTCTTAGCCCTAGGGTTTTTAGTCCCATTCTTAGCAAGTTTAGGGGTGCTCCTAAGATAGACTTACCCTTATCTATGTTCTCACTAGCTAATTCATTTTTAACTTCATTGTTCTCAGTTTCAACATTATTAGCAAGAAGAACAAAAATAGTAGTACTAGCAGAAGCAATACTAGAAGAGGAGAAATCATACCCTAAATCGGTTCGATTGGAAGCAAATTTCTGAAGACTAAACATCTCATCGAGCTTAGCGCTTAAAGTCCTTTCTAGCTGAGCTATGACTTGGAACAATTTTGCCTCAAGTTTCTTGGTTTTCTAAGCCAAGAAATTATTCTCAAATCTCAGTGCTCCAATGGTCTAATTTGCTTCATCAAACTTTGTAGAGATTTCTTCTCGCTCAAGCTCCACATCACTAAGCTTCTTGGTGGCTAACCTATAAAACTTTTCATGCTTTTTTGAGACCTTGTATAACTTTGCATAGGCTGTGTGGATGTCATCTTGTTCATCCATCTTTTCAAACTTAGACTCCACCAATTCCTTTTCTTCATCCACATCTTCAACAATCCCTTCAGTAGGATTTACGGTGACTGTGAAGGCGTTTAGGACTCCGTCGTTCTCATTATCAGAATCATCCTTAGGCTCAGTGTCACTCAACATAGCAGCAAGTGCCTTGCTCTTCCCAACGGTCTTGAGATACGTAAGACACTCTTGTTTCATATGACTGAAACCTTGACACTCAAAGCACTTTGGTCCTGAGAGAACAGTGTACTAACTGCCATCCCTAGTATCCTTCTTCCCTTTGTCTTGGCTTTTAAATTGAGAAGAACTCGACTGTTTACGGTCCTTGTCGAAGCCTTTTGCATTGGCATTCTTCATAAACTTCTTGAATTACCTAGTGATGTAGGACTTCATCTTAGAAGCTTTATCATCAGAAGACTCATCAGTATCACTGCTCTTGGCCTTCAATGCCATGCTCTTGCTCTTGCTCTTGCTCGATTTCTCGATCCTTGTCAAACCCAACTCATAGGTCTGCAGATTGCCAACCAACTCTGTCAAAGGAATTTTGTCAATATCCTTTGATTCCTCAATGGTAGTGATCTTGGCATGGAATCTCTCAGGTAGAGATCTAAGCACCTTTCTCACAATCTTGGGTTCAGGAATGGTTTCCCCAAGATTAAAATTCGAGTTCATTATGTCCTTGAGTTTTGCATAGAACTCATTGAACAACTCATCCTCCTCCACCTTGATCTCTTCAAAGCTTATAGTAAGCCTCTGAAGCTTTAAATCCTTAATAGCCTTGGTTCCTTCATAGGTTGTCTAGAGAATGGTCCATGCTTTCTTAGCTGTTTTAGTAGAGGATATCTTCTTAAACTTCTCATTTGTGACTACACTGAATAGAGCATTCAATGCCTTACTGTTGAAATTTGTCACCTTGATCTTAGAATCATCTCAATCAGCCGACGCTTTTGTATGCTTAATCTAGCCTATCTCCACAGCTTACCACACTTTCTCATTTGAAGACTGCAAGAAAACTCTCATGTGTACTTTCCAGTATGCATAGTTGTTAGGTTCTAAAGATTTAGGAATTTATGTATTTAGAACTCTAATGTGTAATGTTGGCAAACCATGATCAAAACATTATGTTTAGTCTTGTTTAGGCTTGCTCAAAGTAGTGTCTTTCATGTAAAGTTGGAATCGAGAGGCTGCAGATGCATTGGTGCATTTCGGCCTGACTCGATTGATCGAAAGAAAGACTCGATCAATCGAATCTCGGGCAGAATGCTTTTCTACAGAATTTTCCAACTCAGCCCTTACTCATGAAACATTTTGGGTTTTTTGTTTTTACCCTAGGTATAAAAGGCAAAACTCTAGCCACGTTTTCTGGGTTGCTCTTATTGTGTTGTTGCTCATATTTTACTGTTTTGTGTAAATCTCTTGTGAGATCTAGAAGAGTTTTCCTTTACACAAAACTTAGGGTTTTCATGGTAGAGATAGTATCAACATCTTGATGATCAACTAGGTTGCTGCCATTGAAGTTTAAAGAATAATAAGCATGGGTGCTTGTAGCTGATTGGAGAATCCAAGAAAGAAGGAGTCTGTGGATTCGGAGCTTGCATGTGGTCGTGTCAATAAGTTCTACTGGTGGGTAGCATTAGGAAGTCAAGCGGAGAGCTTGTAAGTCCTTTTGTATAAACTTCAATTCTTTCGCATAGTGGATTCAGGTTTACCTTGAGGATAGCTAGGTCAAATCCTCCCAAGGTTTTTACCATGTGGTTTCCTGGGTGATCATATCATTGTGTATTTTATATTTTCACTGCTTTATATTCTTGATATGATTGTATGTTTGTGATAACCTAGAATTGCATGAATTGATTAAGTTAATCACTTGGCTAATTAACTAGATTAATCTGGTTTAAGGGGTCTAAAACTGCTCAATAGTTAGTGTCATCAAATAAATAAGGTATAATAAGAGATTGTCCTCTATCCATGACAAACAAGGTTCAATGGATCTCACAACAAAGATTAACCCTAATCAGAGTGTGTCTGCTCTGATACCACTTGATAGGCCAAAAACGTATTGACCCCTTGTGATGAATTAATTGATTAATTAGCTAAGTTTATTAATTAATCAAATTAACATGCAATATGCGTGGTAGCACAAACAAATCACCAATTAACTATAGTATGCAACGGAAAATAAATTAACACGGTGATTTGTTTATGAATGGGGAAAGCCTACACAGCAAAAACCTCACTGGGTGATTTTAAGGTCACCATTCTCGAGAATCCACTATTATCAAAACAAGCGGTTACAAGTAAAAGAATTCTAGTATCTTATACCAACCTACAGTTCAACATTTACCCCAATACCCTATTGGACTTATTCTGTAGTGACAATCTCTCCTTTCAAGGCACGGTTCCCAGTACGTGACTAACTAATTGTGCGGATCTTAGTACGTGACTTGATCATCAACTTGAGAAGGATGTTGGCTGCAAATTTCTTCAGTTGATCACGTGATGAAGATTATGAAGTTGCTTGGTCACAAAACCCTTTGGTGCACAAACATAGCATCTTCTTTAAGAACTAGGGCAAACTAGGTTTCCGTTCACACTTTCTTCACACTTGTGGAATTGTGCGCTTGTGCAACTTTTGTCACCTTTTGTACACTAACATGGGCACACCAGTAAACACTGGGGAGGGAAAGATGTGATACTTGGTGCTTTTTTGGTGTCAATAGACTTACCTACTGATATATGATTTAAGATTCCTAAATTTGACAGCTTGAAATTAGAGCCGAAAATATCTAGCAAATGGCTCAAATGTTGAGCAATGACCTTCTTCCCTTTCCAAACTTCAATGCAGGTAGTGACAAATCTTTTAAACAATGAAAGTGTATCTGATTTTGACCATTGGCGCTTAGTGATGCTTTATGATTCGTGCTACGAGAAGGAAAGCCTTGTTCAATTGATGCAACTTTTCAACAAACTAGCTTCTTAGTCTGCCAAGTACAAACTAGGGGTAAAATAAGCAAACCAACACTTCTGTTTTGCATGCTTTAATGCTTTAGTAAAGCTGCAAATATGTTGAAATTGTTGTGTTCCTTGCTAGTCGCTAGATGATTCACTGGTTTTGAAAAATTGGCCATCATGGTATTATAGCTTGTCCAGTTCGTCTTGAAGCAAGCAAGGGTTGATAAGCAAACTAGGGATCTTTTTGGAAATCAAGATCTTTTGAATATTGCTCATAACATGGCTCGTGGACTGAAGGTTAGTTAGAAACACTTCACTTTCTGCTTAAGAATGTGGTTAGATGCTTATACATCATTTTCCCACATGCTGTAAGTGGTTTGAGAATGTTTACACCTGTTAAGGATATAGTTGTAGTTGTCAAGGATAACAGCTAATTCATAAGTAGTTAGAGTTACTGATGTTAGTTATTGATGTATCACAACTGTAGTATTCAAAATACAAATCTCGGATTGTGATGAGATAAGATTAGGATAAGATAGAATCGTATTTTGAATTTGTATCTAAGTGATAAGATAGAAGTATGTATGAATTTGCATATATGTGATAAGTTTGAATTGTATTTGAATTTGAATCTTTAACAAACTCTTCTATAAATGAAATGCCTTGGACTGTGAAAGGTAAGGCTTGAAAACAAATTCAATTATCTTGTTTTTACTTGGTATCCGAGCTATTGTGACATACGTCCTTTTTTTTTCAATGGCCTCCTTGTCTTCATCAACTTCTGCTGTGAACACTGCTACTTCTCCTTCTCCCACTTCACTTACTACTATTCACTATCTCATCACCATCAAACTTACCCGTGACAACTACCTACTATGGAAAGCTCAGATTGTTCCTTACCGTTCCTTACCTTAAGGGGCAACATCTCTATGGCTATCTCAACGGAACCACACCTACTCTGCCTCAGATTATCACCATTACAGCTGATGATACCACTCAAGCTATCCAAAATCCAGAGTTTCAGCACTGGCATTTGCAAGATCAAATGATACTCAGTACCATTATTTCTTCTTTTTCAGAGAAAATTCTGGCCCATATGGTTAAATTTCGAGATGTTTAGCAAGCATTAGAAAACATGTTCACTTCCCAATCTAGGGCTAAGACAATGCAAATCCACTATCAGCTTGCCACTTTGAAGAAAGGCAATTCATCTATTGCTGATTATTTTCACCAGTTTACTACACTGGTTGACACCTTTGTTGCCATTGATCAACCCTTGAACGAGTTTGAAATTGTTTCTTTTCTTCTCGCTGGTCTTGGATCAGACTATGATTCATTTGCCACCTCGGTGCCTACAAGAGTTGATCCTCTCTAAATTGAAGACTTGTATGGGCATTTATTAGCTCATGAACTCCGGCTTGAGCATTAACAACTAATTGTGGACCTCTCACTTGTAGGGGAAAATTTTGCGGGGTGAGGGCCTTCACGTGGTGGTCGTGGAGGTGACTCCTTGCCTTCAACAAGCCTTGACTCTTCATCCAAGAATCAACAGAATTTTCAAGGACAGGGGCGTGGTCATTCTTCCTCTTCCTTCCAAAGTCGTCCCATCTACCAAGTTTGCCACAAGACAGGACATACGGCCTTGAAGTGCTATCACAAGTTTGATAATTCCTTCTCCACAGACACTACCAGCAACATGCATGCTCTGCTTGCCATTCCACAGGTTTCACCCGATCTTAATTGATACATCGATTTTGGTGCAACCCATCATCTCACTTTTGATTTTGCAAATTTGAATGGGAAGGTAGAGGAGTATCATGGTCCTGATCAGATTCACATTGGTAATAGTATTGGTTTGAATGTTAAACACATTGGCTTTATTAAATTATCCATTCCTTCCTTTTCTTTTCTTTTACATGATGAGCTCCATGTGCCTTATATTACCAAAAATATGATTTATGTCCACAAATTCACATCTGATACTAATACCTCTATAAAGTTTCACCCCTCTTATTCTTTGTGAAGGATTGAACAACGGGGAGAGTTCTACTGCGCGGGTTGAGTAGAAATGGGCTATACCTTTTTCCTTTTGCTTTCAATAAATTGCCTTCGTCGTCATCTGTCTTTGTTGGTGAATGTACTTCTCCAACACAATGGCACTCACGCTTGGGACATCCTTCTTTTTGTATTGTTAATCATGTTCTTTCAAACTTTAGTTTGCCTATTATTTCCAGCAAAATTGTTCACCCTTGTTCTACTTGTTTTAGTTCTAAGAGTAAACAACTTTCTTTTTCATTATCTTGTACTCAAATAAATTTTCCTTTGGATTTAATTCAAACCGATGTATGGGGTCCATCTCCTATTTGCTCAAAATCTAGCGTCAAATATTATGTTTCTTTTGCTGATGTGTACAATCGCTGTACTTGGCTTTATCCCATGACAAATAAAAGTGATGTGCTACCTATTTTTATTAAATGGCAAAAATATGTTGAGCATTATTTTAATCCTAAAGTAAAAGTTGTTCAATCTGATTGGGTGGTGAATATTGCTCACTTAACAAATTTTTCCAAAACTGTGGCATTACTCGTCATGTATCTTGTCCTCACACACCCTAACAAAATGGTGTTGTTGAGTGCAAACACTATCATCTTGTGAAAACTGGTTTAACTTTATTAAATCACGCTAACATTCCTCTTCAATATTGGGAAGATGCATTTCAAACAGCTTTTTATCTAATAAATAGACTTTCCACTTCCACAATACAAAATCTATCTCCTTATGAAAAATTGTTTGCACAAGCACCTGATTATAATTTCTTGTGTGTTTTTGGTTGTGCATGTTGGCCTAATTTACGTCCTTATAATTCTCACAAACTTCAACCACGCTCAACTCAGTGTGTCTTCCTTGGTTACAGTTTACTTCATAAGGGATATAAATGTTTATATCTTGCTTCAGGTCGTGTCTATTTTTCCAGAGGTGTGCTTTTCAATGAAGATGTCTTTCCCTTTGCTAGGCCTTGTACCACAAATTTCCAGTCACTGTTTACTTCAGATTTAAATTCTTTTCAGGGACAGTCCTCTACTGGGTTTCACGCAGCAGCATCTCTCTCTGTTGGACCGCCTCCTTTCACTTCAGCCACACTCACCTCTTCGGCCCACAATGAATATCCACAGGCCCATTCCAAAACACTTGCTAGCCCACAATTGTTGGCCCATCTCTCATCTCTTTTACCCCATTCTGATTCCTTTCCCTCACATATCTCTCTGCCTCCCTCAACTCTCCCTAATAATACCCTTGATGACGGCACTGTTTCTTCCACATCCACCGACCCTCAAACCCAAAACCTTCACCGACGGTACCGTGCGATGTCCTGTTCCGAGTGCACTCCTCGATGATGGTAATGCCTCCAATACTTGTTTCACCTAAGGATACAGCTGTAGTATTCAAAATACAAATCTTAGATTGTGATGAGATAGGATTAGGATAAGATAGAATCGTATTTTGAGTTTGTATCTAAGTGATAAGATAGAAGTATATCTGAATTTGTATATATGTGATAAGTCAGAATTGTATTTGGATTTGAATCTGTGACAAACTCTTCTATAAGTGAAATGCCTTGAACTGTGAAAGGTAAGGCTTGAAAGCAAATTCAATTATCTTGTTTTTACAACACCCGGCCAGCACCAACCTCTTTTGTTCCAAACCATGGAAAGCATTTCCAAGGGACGGTTGAGAGATGTGGACTACCATTATGTTAGCAATCACTTTCAGCAGGGCAGGTTCGTTTTCTAAAATAACTGCTTCTTCCCAGGAAGGTTGCAGTTTATCTGTTGCAAATTTTGGAATGGAGCATGGTTTCTTTCCACTGTTTCAAGAACTGGAGCAGACCAGTTGATTCAACTGGTTCAATCAAGAACTCTATACCCTGCAGCTTGGAGTTGATTAAACTAAAACTAATGAGGTCCGGCTTAAAGGGAATCTCCTCCCCTTGTAAGAAAATACTAAAAAGAGGGGGTGAAAGGACTAAGATATGAAATTAAAAATGTCTATAAATTCCAAAAACAAAAGTAATGGTAAGCTAGAAGTAGATGTCAACATCAAAATCAGATATATATGCCCCTGATCACCTATCCTCTCAAGTTTCTCTACCATTTTACTCAAGTCTCCTATCTTTCCCCTGCATTTTGCTGTTACATCCTACATTAAAGGCTTTTCAAGCATGGACAGACTATTGTAGAATTGAATATTAATTTATATTTGAGATAGCCATAGCCTTTGAAGTGAAAGTTATAGCCTTTAAATAAAGATTTTTAAAAGGCTTTGGGTAATGTAGCTTGAATGACCAACACTTCATCTTTGAGCAGGCCACAGGAAGTAGTCATATTCATTGTTGGAGGGACGACATATGAAGAGTCGCGTTCTGTTGCTTTACAAAATGCCAGCAATTCTGGAATTCGTTTTATACTTGGTGGTTCTGTGGTTTTGAATTCTAACAAGTATGTATGCTTTTGAATCATCATTGTGATTTTAGAAGCACACTATTGTTGTGCTAGCTGTGGTTCATGCTTGGCACTCACTAGCTCTAAATGCTAACTTCTATGGCCTTCATCTTTCTTGCATCAGCTGCAAATTTGAGAATGTAGTTGTGGGTTGGATTGCATCATGTTAATTTGACACTTGGTGAAACTATGTTGGGCTTGTGGATGTTGGTTTGGCATTATTCATCCCATGTAGGTTGCAAGCATGCAATGATTTGTGGCTTCTTAAAATCTACAAATCAAAATTCTTTTGAAGTTCCATTTTTGACCCAATCTCGACCCAAGCCTAGAGAACGGAAGGTTGTTATAAGCCAGACTTCTATAACTTCAGTCACACTTTACTGAAGTGAACTTCAATCTCAACTAATACAAATATCCATAAATTGTAATTATTTTATACTTTTGTCATATTTATAGGATACGTTTAGTTATATAGTGATAATTTGAGGCTAGTTTAGTTATTTGATGGAATGTAGTTAAGTGGAAACTATCCTTGCTTTACATGATTTTCTCTAATCTAATAATCATTTTGGCAAAAAAAAATCAGGTTTCTAAAAGACTTGGAAGAAGCTCAAAGGATAGCTCGTTCTAGCACAGTAATGATTCGAAGGCCCATCATGTGTCCTGAGAGCCAATAGTAATTTTTATGGCTTTATACGAAGCTTTCGACTTGGTGACTGGCAGTGGTAAGATTGTTAATGAATATTGGGAAGAGGAACTTGATGATCATCAGAATCAACCCACCTTTCTTGCATAAGACATCCAATATTCACCAATTTGCAAAGGAATAAAAAGTAAATAGGTTTTTTGGAGATTGAACCCATTACGTATTGGAATATGAGATATTACTTATTCACGAGAAACAATTTGCAGATAGCCTTATTGCTTGTTTAACAACACTACCTTGCCTTGTGAACGAAAATGTAAAATCACATACAATTTTTTTTTTCTTTCTTTTTTGGATTGTATAGATGCTTGATTTATCCTAGGTAGTTTTGTACTTGGACCATATTGTGAAAAGTTACAGCTGAGCATATGGTTGAGCCAGGGCCAGGGGTTTTGTTTATACTTAGCAATCAATGTTCTGGTGACATGGGAAGTTTATGAATATTTGTGTGTGTATAACTGGTATTGAAACTTTTGCTATTACATATATTTTGATCATGTTTTCTGGTGAATTATATTATCAGGGAGAATATTTTGCTTTTATTAATTAGTGTAGTGTCCAATTATGTGCCTGTGGACCAAATTACACTATCTTTGCTTGCCTTTGCCTATACACAAACACAGACAATCTTCCATATAACCAAGCTGTTTGTAGATTGGCGTCAAAATGTACTTGCTGATGCCTTATACTTGCTAATGAAGGATGGGTGTGATCAGTTTAAAATTTTAAATAGTGAGCTACAAGTTCTTAAACCCTTAAACTCTATTGTGGGAATATCTAACTCTCAGCGTGCTCTCTCTCCATCTCATGAAAAAAAAAAAAAAAAAAACCTTGATCAGGTCATTTTTTAATGTATAAAAATCATATCATATATGGATTTAAACCGCCCAAAAAATTATAAAATTTAAGAACATTTTTAAATTTTTACTTAAATTAGAGAAGTAAAGTAATTTATATCTTTTCCTTATCTATTGGTAAAAAGTGTTACATACATAACGACACTACTTAATAAATACCATCAATAGATTCAATACTATCAATAAAAGTAATGAAGTTTGAAATATTTGCACATAAGTTGAAATATTTGTGAACAAGTATAATATGAAAAATGTTTGATATACATTATATACGTTTAATTATAGTTCACAATATTTTTGTCTGATATGATAAATTGGATATATTTTTTTTAAAAGTACTTTAATAAAACACTACAAAAGATATATTATTATTATTTATTTATCATCGTTGAGTTATCACTTGAACCTTAGTTGTTGACTATTTGGCTGTAAACAATCACTTCTAGACAAACTCAATAACAATTACTTTACCACCACAACTTTTTCAATAACCAGTGAAGTAGACCACAATTTTTTTAATTTTATTATTGAGATAGATCGATAATGGGAGAGGCGGTGATATAAAACACAACAAACGTTATATATTAGCTCACAATTAAAAGAACCACCCAATAATTTTTCTTGACCAGTCACTCTGTCATTGTACATTTGAGTTCTAGGGTCGAAAGTTGTTACCTAGGACTTAAAGTTTCCCAAGAAAGACCGGAGTTTTCGTCAACTTCTCAAGGACCTACTACACTCTTTGTCATGGCTTTTAAAGTTTCATCTCTCCAACTCCCTTGTCAAACTTTATTAAAATCCATGTCGGTGCAATGGTTTTTTTTTTTTTTTTTTTTGGAATTTGGATTTCAAATCTTCCTAATCTAAAAATCAATCAATATTTTAAGTTTGATGATAAAAAATAATTATCATAGAATAGTGTTGCATGTAGTGTCTTTGTCATGGCTTTCATAGTTTCGTCTCCAACTTCATTGTTAGAATTTATTAAAAGGTTTGTGTTAATGGGCACCATACGATGCCCATTAACAACAGTTTTTTGCACACTTTTATTTTTATTTTTTACAGCCTTTTATTCTTTTTGAAAAAATTTTAGTAATTTTTTTATCCTTTTTGTCCTTTTTATTAACACAACTTATTAAGGAAAATCTTAATAAGCACTACACGGTGCTTGTTAACATTTTTCTCATTAAAATCCATGTGGGTGGAAAGTTTCTTTTGTCGAATTTGGATTTCAAATCTTCCCAAACTAAAAATCAATCAGTATTTTAAGTATGATGATAAAAAGTAATTATTATAGAATCCGACATGTAAGTTAAAAATAGAGAAATAAATAGAAAGCTACATCCAAGACTTTCAGTATATATGGCCATCAAGCTCTATACCAGCCAGTCAGGTTAGCCGCAATTTTTGTGTCACAACTCGCCACGTGGTGAGTTGTGATTGGTGAATGTATGATTGTGGGCTATGTGGAGACACATTTTCACCACTCGCAACTCACCACGTAGCGAGTTGTAGCACAAAATTGTGCATTTTTTTTTTATGTCACATAGCATGACTCATCTTTCACTAATGTGAACGGGTTTTCAAGGTAAACGTGATTAAGGAGAAATTATAAGGTCCTCATGGTGGATAAGTGGCATGATCCACCATTCCTCTTAAAAACTTCCACCTGTTTAAAATTGCTAAGTTAAAATTTTTTTAAAAACAAAAGCTGATTATTGACTCAGCAATTTTAAACAAGTAGGAATCTTTTAGTAGAATAGTGGACAAGTGACATGGTCCACTAAAAGACTATATAATTTCTCGTGATTAAGTGTGCGGGTCCTTTAAATCAACCACCCATGACCCTTCTCTTCTAAATCCTATACCCAAAGATCAATATCAAAAATAAAGTGTGCAGGTCCTTGACAAGTGAACTGTATAATTTCTCGTGATTAAGTGAGTGGGTCCTTCAAATCAACCACCTATGATCCTTCTCTTCTAAACCCTATACCCAAAGATCAATATCAAAAATAAAGTGTGTGGGTCCTTGACAAGTGGACGAGAGCTTGCATACGTCAAATAACTCATTTAACTTTATTTATAAAAGAAGAAGAACTTATTTTTTTTTTTATATGGCTATCAAGCTCTCTATAGTCTATACTAACCAACGTGTTTTGGTTCAGCAAGACAGACAACGTGTTACATGGCAAAGTTTTGATTATCCCACCAATACTCTGCTTCCGCTTATGAAACTTGAGTTGGACCGGTGGACTGGGTTGAACCAGTTCCTAACATCTTGGTAGTCCAAAGATGACTTGGGAATTGGCAACTATTCATTTCAATGGGTTCCAACTGGGTACCCTCAGTTGAGCCTATACATGGGTCAGACTCTATTATTTCGTTTGGGATCTTGGACTGGCCTAACATGGAGCGGTGTACCCAGAATTGCATCAAATTACTTCAAATCTAACATTATGAATAATCAAGATGAAACCACCATGATGTACAATATACTTCCAAATTTACCCACCAAAGTTATTGTTAAAATGGTGGAGGATGGATTAGGAATTATACGACGGTCCTTATGGCAGGAGACTACATGGGTTGAATATGTTTCCTTCCCACAACAGTTGTGTGATAAGTATTTGATTTGCGGTCCAAATAGTTATTGTGACCCACACAATATGGTCATTTTTGAATGCAAGTGCTTTCCTGGATTTGAACCCAAGTCATCTAGTGATTGCATGAGGGAAAAGCAAGGAGTGTCCATGTGCAACAACGGAGAAGGGTTCTTGAAGTTGGCACATATGAAGGTGCCGGATACTTCAATAGCACATGCGGACATGAGTTTAAGTATGAAAGAGTGTGAGCAAAAGTGTTTGAGGAATTGTTCTTGTATGGCTTACAAAACTGCAAATGAGAGTGTGGGAGGGATTGGTTGCTTGACATGGCATGGGGACTTGGTGGACACAAGAACATTTCTTGATGGAGGACAAGATTTATACATACGTGTGGATGCGTTGTATTAGATACTCTTAAATCTTTTTTCTTTAAAAATTTGGTAAAACATTTCATGAAAGTACACAGTGACTTTTCTCACTACATTTGGTGGTTGGGTCACCAGTTCGGTGAACTAGGCAGATGACGTCGGTAGTCTGGTGGTTAAAGCCACCACTCCAATGATCAGTGCCAACATTCCGGTAGCTAGAGCCATCACTTTGGCAACCGATGCTAGCAATCCGGTCAATGAAGCTATTTGCTAGAGGTTTGATAACCAAAGCCACCATTCTGGTGGCTGGAGACATCGCTCTGGCAGTAATTGCCCCCTGTCTAGTTGTAGAAGATATTGTTCAAGCTACAATTACGACAATCTGGTCACTAGACCTCCTACATACTCAGCGACTGAATTTGTTTGTTTGCTTGAAAATATTTATTTGTCATACTAAATACCTGAAAATTTTATTTATTTTACTTCAAAACAAATATATTGTTAGTCAAAGTTCATGTCTATTGTATCATATTAGTCTGAAATTTATGCAAAATACTAGTTCAACATCTAATTTGCCCTATGGTACTAACCTTAAAGTTGATTTAGGTCATACTATTGAAAAAAGATTTTCTCTATTTAAAATAGATCTATTTCATATTACAAATCTAAATGAGTATTACATTCCATATGGGGAAGATATTATATATGGTTTTGTTAAATTATCTAAAAATATCAAAATTTTCACAATGCTGCCTTATCTATTTCATATAATTCAAAACTCAAATGATGTGTGGAGAAGTCGAAATTATTTAAGAGCTGTATACCCCTAACAACACAAGATTTCAACAATTATATTCATCACTCGTAGTAGGTCCTACTATGTAATACTTGTTCTATTTTATTTTTATATAGTTACAATAATAGGAGAGAGAGAATTTGAACTGTGATTCTACTTATATTAATAAGAAATATTCTCTTGGTGTTTGACATTGTTGTTACAAAAATAGGTTTGCAATTTTTGTTTTTCGTTTCTTCTTTTAACACGTTTTCGGCCTCAAAAAAGAGAATCGCATATGGACATGACATTGTTGTGAGAACATGTTTGTCTTTTTGTTTTGCTCTTTTGCTACGTTGGACATCAAAATGAGAAACGCATTTTCTCCATTTAAAAAATAATAATAATAAAATCACATATTTTCCTTAAACCCATTGTTTCATCCCTACTGTCATTTTCCTGTAAAACTGCATCAATAAATATTTATGTTCAATCAACTTCTGAAATTTATGACGTAATTTGAATAATTTTTTTTTTTTTTTTTACTCAGCTCAATATGCTAAGAAAAATGGTCTTACTTAGAAAAAGAGGATGCTAGCAATTTTGGTAGTTTCTTTTGCTGTAATGTTTCTTCTTATAGTCTCAATTGTGTATTGTTTTGTACTAAAGAAGAAGAAAGGTAAGGAATTTTAGAGCAATTTTTTTTAATCTATTTTTATACTTCTGAGGCCAATGAACAAATGCTCCCAAGATTACTCCAACACTATGTTTCAGAGTTTATAAAAGAATAGGCAGAATACGTAAATCATGAAATAAAATTGAATAAAACGGAATGGAACTTGATATATTTTTCAAGCGTAGAAGTTGATAAAAGAAAAAATGAAAAAGAACTGGATATATTTTGTTATTATACTCATAATCATTTCGTTGGATCTAAAGATGGTATATTGAAGCAGCTAAGGAAATTTTTCAAATGCTATTCTTAAACTTCTTGCCTTTAACCTACGAATAAATGCATTAGCTCATTCCATTTGCATATTCTTATGTCTACCATACCCAAATGTCAAATTCAAAAGAAAGAACACTCAATCTCGAAGATGACATGACAAAAATCCCTTTTGACTTCTACAGAAAACATACATGAGCACCATTGTACCCCATTTTAAAAGCCTTTCTTAGGAGGGAAACCTATCCTTCACCACTAGCCAAGATACGAAGGACTTGTTGGGAAAAGCTGCTTTAGACCATACTAGTTCCTACCATTCATTAAGACATACATGTTTCTTATTTAATTCTACTCTAAATTGCAATTCGTCCCTCACTGCCAGACAAAGACGAAGCACTAAAGAATGCTTAGAAGCAACTGCTTTAGATCATACCACTTTACACCATTTAGCTGTATCCATCTTGTTTCTTATTTCACTCCAGGTTGAAATTCATTTGACTTTTTCATATTTAGATGATATCCGGTACATTGAGTTGTCTTAGCTAATTTTAATTAATAAAAATAAGCTTGTAGGGTAGTATCTTTTGATCTAATAGGTTTCCAAGGCTACTGCATTTCTTTTAGAATACTAGATACTTTTGCAAACTCAAAAATTGCAGTATCATACACCCCCTTTTGGACAAAGTTGGGGATCAAAACACCTTCAAGGTGTCAATTATCATGCCACAAGGATAATTTTTTCACCCTTTCAACTAAAAGCTTGATGAATGGCTCAACCAATTCCCTGACATTTT
The DNA here is from genome assembly GCA_030445155.1 of Quercus variabilis. Classification (NCBI taxonomy): domain Eukaryota; kingdom Viridiplantae; phylum Streptophyta; class Magnoliopsida; order Fagales; family Fagaceae; genus Quercus; species Quercus variabilis. The sequence continues at coordinate 47,328,315 of CP129453.1, forward strand.
AGGATTTTCTCCAGCCACATCAGCAGGCCTGAAGAACTTTCATCACCCATAAGCACTTACCTCTTAGAAAAGTTAATTTTAACCAAATGAGATTTCCTGTCAATGATAAATAGAAAATTGTCAACTTCAGTTTTTCCTCTTATTTTCCTCTATTTCATTCTTTTATTTCAATGTGTTTCTCAGTTTTATTAAATTAGGCTTTTGTGTGAGAATTCCTAATTGGACAAAAATGGTTACTAGCATTATTAATTACTTGTTTTATGACAGAGATGAGGCATAGCACATATTTAGATAGTGCTGACTCCACTTTACCACACTTCAAAGACTCTCCAAGTAGAAGGAACCTTGATGGAACTAGAAGAAATTCAAATTTGCCATTATTTAATCTAAGAACTATTATTGCAGCTACAGATAACTTCTCTATTGCTAACAAGCTTGGCCAAGGTGGTTTTGCCCCAGTTTATAAGGTAGTCTCATTGAACGAGTCCCAGAATTTGCATAATCTCATTTCAAGTGTGTTTATGTGTCATAAATTCTATCATGAATGTTTACGGGTACTCATTGAGTACGATTTTGTTGTGTGCAATTGGGCTTCCCCAAATAATTCACCAAGTTTAGTTTCTTTCAACAATTGTGCACTATGACAATGATATTTGGACTTTAATTGCAAGGTTTGCTACGAAATGGAATGGAAATAGCAGTAAAAAGACTATCAAAATGCTCTAGACAGGGAATAGAACAATTCAAAACGGAAGTTGCACTAATTGCTAAACTCCAACATAGAAACCTTTTGAGAATTTTAGGCTGTTGCGTTCATGAAGAAGAGAAGATGTTGATTTATGAGTACTTGCCAAATAAAAGCTTGGACTCTTTCATTTTTGGTATGTCTTCTTTTTCACATTAACCTCACTCATCATCACTAGAAAACGATCCTCCCATTACAAACATATAAATTCCAAATAATTGCAGGATTTATACGTAAGTAAGTAAGCATGAATGCAGTATAATCTAATCCAAGTTCTCATTTCTTCATTTAGATGAAACAAAAAGGTCATGTTTAGATTGGGAAAAGCGATTTGAGATTATTTGTGGAATTGGTCAAGGGATCTTATATCTTCATCAAGACTCGAGACTAAGAATTATCCATAGAGATTTAAAGGCCAGCAATGTTCTACTTGACAATTCATTAAATCCAAAAATTTCAGATTTTGGTGTGGCTAGAATTGTTGGAGGGGACCAAATTGAAGCTAATACAAATTGCATCGTTGGAACATAGTAAGTATGCTAGAAAACAAGATATACTTTTTTAACTGATTACTTGACTACCATTTTTACACCTAAGAAGAGTACAAACTACAAGCCTATGCAAGAAAAAAATACTAAGGATATCTTTGTAATTTGATTTCATATTGTGATACTTCAAATTTTACGTGTATGTTAGTGCCCAAAGGGCAATCTTTGATCATTTTATGTTGAGGTTCAGTATCTTCCTTTTCATTGTGCTATGACAGTGGTTATATGTCACCTAAGTATGCAATGCAAGGACTTTTTTCAATAAAGTCTGATATTTATAGCTTTGGGGTATTGCTACTGGAGATCATTACTGGGAAAAGGAATAATACTTACCATCATGATAGCCCTTCCTTGAATTTGATTGGACATGTAAGTACATGTGCAAACAATGACTGCAAAATTAAGCCTATATTGTTGAGCTTAACATGATTAATATCTTGTCTCAGATTTGGGACCTATGGAGAGAAGACAATTCCATGAAAATAGTCGACCCATTAGTAGACATGACATACCTTGCTAATGAAGTTTCAAGATGCATTCAAATTGGACCTTTGTGCGTGCAAGAACATGCAACAGACCGGCCAACCATGTCAACTGTTGTTTTCATGTTGGGTAATGACACTCCTCTTCCTTCTCCAAAATGACCTGCATTTATTTTGAAGGGTACTTACAATAGTACAGATAGATCAACTAGTGCAACATCTAATTCTATAAATGAAATAACACTTACTAAAATTGACGATAGTTAAAACCCCAAACAATTTGAAGCAAGTGTACAAATATTCCATTACAACATTGGATCGAGTTACTCTAAGTCTACTCTACATTACTTTTTTTGTGAACAATTGAACAAAATGTTTGCACTATAAAATTATTACAAAATTGTATGAAGATAATATATAATATTACACAAACTGTTATTGTCTAGAACTTGATGAAATCACTACCATCTCCTTTAGTTTTTTCTTTTAAGTCGTTTCTAAAATTAATATACAAAAAGTTAACTGCGTATATATGTTCTGTGGAGATGACTTCATTGGTTTTTAGAACAAGATGTCCAAATTTTTGGTGTGAAATTTACTAAGTTTAACCATGAAGATTTAAAAGAGGAACACTGAATCCATAATACTAGAATTTAATTTGGATTTCAGGGTGTTTTACTCAAAACGGAACCATTGTATTTATGAATTGTGCCAAGCCTATTGATATGCTTGGGTAAGGCTAATATTCTTAACTTAAAGAACACTTCAACCAAGACAATATTACAAAATAAGTTAGAACAACAGTTTATAACTTTGATGGCAAATCCTCTTGTACAGCAAGGCGAAGTGTGAAAAAATGGGTGACAAAAAGTTGTAATCATTTCCTCACTTTTGCTTAAATTTGGCCCAATTCTACTTTTGTGGTCACTTATATTTGTGAAGGTGCCTTATTGAGAGTGTGTGATTCTCTCCTTGAAGTTCAACTAAAAAAAAAAAAAAAACTAGTTTTCACAAAATCAACATCATATGGACCAAATTAATGTTATATAGGACAGAAGTGATGAATATAATTGTAGAAAATCTTATTATGTTAGACATCTACAAATTCTAAACAATTTCAATTTGTCAACCTACTGCTTATAGGTTTGCCAATTTTATTTTATTTTATTGGTGAAATGGGGATAGGTTTGTAAAAATTTTAAGAAAAAGAGAAGATCTATAGAGAGAATTTTAATATTTTTTGGGATGGTTTAATGAAACTATATATAACTAATAAGTTCCCTGTGCGATGCACGGATAATTTTGTGTTATTTTATGTAAAACAGTCTTGAATAATGTTGTACATAAATTATAAAGAAAAAGTAAACTAAATTAGAGTAAAGAAACATATATATTTTGAGATATTAAAAATTGGTTTAATAGCTTCACTACATATTTGTAGCCTTCTTAAAGTAAGATTATTATTTTTTTAAATCATGAAACCAAAAATAAATGCAAAAGAGTAACAGGACCATGAAAATCAACTAATTTGTGTTGTGTTCACGTATTTCATACTATGAAATATAAGTATAATCAACTCTTTGACTGTCTTCCACTCATCGTTAGTGCGACATTAAGACATGGTGTGGGCAAGTATATATGCATGTGTCTTATAGATGATTTAAAATCAAATCATAGCAGAATATGACTTTACATTGCGCACCAAATATTCTCTCTACTTATATACCCAAAGCAAAAACTAACTAACCAAATTACCTAAACCTAAATCATATTTAAGCCCTTAAGTTAAAAAGAAAAAAAGATTACCTGTAGGGGTTTTAGTATCTTGATGGTGGTGGGAGGCCAGTATAACGGAGGTGGTGACCCCTTAGATTCCTCCTTCTCTCTTTCAAATGTTTTGTTAGTCTTAGGTCTTTTATTTTGGTAATATATAGTGAAATAATGCCTTTTATTTAACAATCCACAATTTTTTTGTGTCTCTCTATCTCTCTCTAGAGTCTTATCTTGTTAGTTATTACTATTAGTCCTTACTTATTTATTTATTTTTTTAAAATACTAAAATAGTAGATATGCTAAAAGACATGAAGAATAGTGAAAAGTGTTGCGTAAGTTTAGACAATTAATGAGATATTAATGAGATAACAGTAAAATAAGATAATGCGAAATTTTGGGTAACAATAAAAAAAAGCTTAATGAAAGAGGTAAAAAAAAAAAAGGCTAAATGCAAAATTAGAGTGCCACTTGGTAGGACCTCAAGCACTCTCGCATGAGGTCTCTGAGAGAGAGACATTTTGTAACAACTTTTATTCTACAATATTCCTCCAAAAAATTTTTTTTACTCATTCCTTGAACTGAATAATTATAATGGTTATGTGTGTACAATTTATAATTGTTGTTTCACTGCATATTTAAAGCCTTCTCAAGGTAAGTTTTTTTTTTTTTTTTTTAATCATGAAACCAAAAATAAATGCAAAAGAGTAATGGGATCCTAAAAATTAAATAATTTGTGTTGTGTTAACATATTAAATACTATGAAATAAAAGTATGTCCAACTCTCTCACTGTCATCCACCCATTGATAGTGCAACATTAAAACATGGTGTAGGCAAGTGTGTATATACGTGTCTTATAGATGATTTTAAACCATGGTAGAATATGGCTTTACATTGTGTACCAAATATTTTCTCTACTTATATACCCAAAACAAAAATTATCCAACCAAATTACCCAAACCTAAATCATATTTAATCCCCTAATTTCAAAAGAAAAAAAAATACCCGTAGGGGTTTTGGCGTCTTGATGGTGGTGGGAGGCCAATATGACGGAGGCAGCGGCCCCTCAGATTTCTCTTTCTCTTTCTTTCAAATATTTTGTTAGCCTCAGGTCTTTTATAGTGAAACAATGCGTTTTGATTTTGTAGTGAAATAATGCGTTTTATTTAACAATCCACAACATTTTTGTGTCTCTCTATCTCCCTCCAAGGCCTTATCCAGTTAGTTATTACTATTAGAACTTAATTATTACTTTTTTGCTTTTTTAAAAAATATTAAAATGGTGGGTATACTAAAAAAACATGAAAAAGAGAGAAATGTGTGATGTAAGCTTAGGCAATTAATGAGAGAATAATGAGATAATAGTAAAATAAGTTAATGTAAACTTTTGAGTAATAGTAAAAAAAATCTTAATGAAAGAGGTAAAAAAATGCTAAATGCAAAATTAGAGTGTCACTTGGCAAGACCTCATGCATTCCCGCGTGAGATCTCTGCTTATATAATATATATATATATATATATATATATATTGATGATTATTCTTTTATAACTCCTAATCTCAAAAAGCTTTGTTATAGGACTTTATCATACGTACAAAATAAGCATAGATTTTTTTATCTTTTTTTTTTTTTTTTTTTTTTAAGGATATTGCTATTGTGTTCATCCTTATAAGAATTTAAGCATAGATCATTATTTTTGACAATTTTTCTTTGATTCCTTTATAATTTATATATTGTTTTGGTTTATGAAAGTTCAAATAGTGTATAAAACACTATGAACGTTTAGACCCCCAATTCACAAATTACCAATTCAAGCTTAATATCAAACAATGTACGTGTGGAAAATGAACATAAGCTTATAACAGAATTGATAAACAATCTAAACCAAATAAAATCACATCCACAACAGAAATTAAATGGAAAAGATAAAGGGAAAAGAGATGACAGCAAAAGACCCTCCAAGCCTAATCTATCCAGTGTACCTAAGTCCTCCAAGCTTCTTGCTCTAACGAAGTTACGCCGAACCTTTGTCTTCTTTAGCTTACCAGATTCTGCTATAACCCATAGTATCAATCAATATCCATTGATCCCTTCCTAACTGCTTCCCGAAGCACCAAAAAGCCTTCTCACAGATATGGGTATGGTGAGAAAAGGATTTGGGTAATGAACCTCTCTAGGGTTTCTCCCTCAAAATTCTCTCTGGAAGCTCTCTACATTTTGTGGGTATAAGGGGTATTTATACTAGGGTGAGAATGGAATGCGAAGAGTCAGTTTTTCCAAAACAGAGTAGACTGGCGACTTGGCCTCGTGACTTGACTGAGTTGTGAGTTCAAGCCACGAACTAACTGAATGGTCAGTCTGTACTTTTTGTCATGTAGTGTTCCAGCTATCATGATTGTTCAGCTGCTCTGCATGCTCCACACGTGTGCCACTTTTGGCGACTTGCAAGCCGCGAGCAACCTGCGAGATCCAGTCACGAGCCACTTGCTGAGTGCTCAAACTTGAGCTTTTCTTCACACTCTCTTACACACTACCCTTACATAATTCTCACCTAAATACAGGGTTTCTAAAAGCTGAAATACAAGCAAATTTGGCACGGAATAAAGCGAACAAGATGGTTGATTAAATTCAACCTTACAGTTTAAATGAATTTTTTCTCAAGCTTTCAAAGGATGAACTTTAGATAAGATGTTCAACTTTTATACGCCAAGCATTGATTGTAAGTCTTGTAAATAGAACAAATAGAGATAAGAAATTAAGAATATGGTCCATTTTGGTCAGCCTTAGATTGATTTGTCTAGATATCAATTTTCTCTCTTGCCAAAAGTTCTACTTATTTTATACGGAAGTTTCCTTGATTATTACTTGTATACAAAATTCCAGGATCATTAAATTGGAATAGGTCCCTTACTAACCTAACCAATTGGAATATGATGAAATTTCTTTCCGTCCACACTAAACGTTGTGTACACTCCAAATATTTTCAGCATCTCATAATTATACATTGTTCATAGGTGTCATCCAAGTCCAACATGATTAAGAGTTGTAATTAAGACTATGGCCCAGAAGCTTTACTATTCAATACTTTGCGAGAAAAATTAAACACTCATTTGATGTAATCGGAGACTATAGGATTTGACAATGTATACACTAGGGTTTGTTTTTGATGTTGTGAAATTACTATAGGCACTAAAAACTCTAGTTTGTTTAGTTGACAAGTCATATTCTTTAATCGTGAAAAGTATACAATGAAAAACTTTTATATTCCTACCATAAATGTTTTGGAGTGAAAATTGTTAGCCCCCTCATCCATTGGGACCCCCCTATTTATACAAAGGAAAAAGGGTCCAATATTCCTAAATGTGACATAGTTACATGGAATTTTTGTGCAATTGTGCCTAGATTTCTTTTAAAAATTTAATTATAATTTTAAAATCTAATTTGGTGATTTTTATATAATTTTTGTGGTTTGATTTTGATTCAGTAAAGACATATTAGCCAAAAGAAATGAAGGCAGAGCTATTAAAGAAATTTGTACTTCCAAATTAGCAATTACAGATGGCTAATGTTGCATTGTTATTTGTGGTTGTGGTATGCATAAGCAGTACGTTGTTTGGGTGACAGATTGAGGCAAAGCAATTAACCATATTAAAAGGGATTAGCAACTTTTTCCTTTTCCTTTACCATTTGTGGTATGTATCTTCCTTTTTCACATATGCTCAAGTGAAGTACCCATTAGGATTTCCCTTCATTATGATAAACATATTAATTTTTTTAAAATGAAGTTTTATATTTATTAAATGAGATATATATATATATATATATATGTCAAGGGCCATGTAGCTGAGTTGGCACCTCCCCATACACAAAGTGTCTAGGGTTTAAGGGAGAAAAGGTTCAAATTACAGGAGTCAGGGAAAAAAAGTTCAAGTTGCAGGATTAGCAGCATATTGTAATTATTTTTAAATAATTAAAATAAAATAAAAAGATATAGAGATATGTATTGTTTTCCTTGAGCTAAAGCAGTTGTGATGCAAGTGTGGAGTGGATGGTTTTTTTTTTTTTTTTTAGTCCTTGAGTATTTTGGATTGTTTCAAATGAGTAATGGCTCCTTTTAGGCTTTTAAAATTTTTGGTTTATTGATTTTGCTATCTATAACTTTGATTCTTCTTTACCTAATAAAGTTTGTAATTTTTTGTAAGTACATTTTTTCTTTAAGAAAATGAATAGAAATCTCCCTTCATGTTCATGCTCATGTTAAAGTTCATATTTGTATCTTTTGCAATACTCAATAACTTGTTTACTCATTTTGTGAATTATCAATTGTAGCTAAGAAAAAAAGTATAAACACAATACTATTCAATTAAACTATTGTGAAAAATTAAATCTATTAGATTAAAAAAAATGGACATGAAAATAAAATTTGCACAAAAAATTTCTTAAATAGAATTAAAATAATTTTTACTAAATATTGTTTATCAAGCAATCATGCACTAACTAACAACATTCCAAACATTACGTGCATAACGGGGTGATGAAATGGTTGTTCAATTTATTTAAGAAATGTGATCTAGCTAATAGAAATTAAAAATATATATATATATATATATATATACAATAACTTTCATGCATAGTCAAGAATTATACCTTTATATATATCTTATGCATTTTATGAGTTTTATTTTATATAAATGTATTTCATAAAATTAATAAAATTTATCATAAAACCCTTCATTGTACTTTTTAAAATCACTACATAAAAATGAAAGAAGTTTTTTTCCCAAAAAAATGTTCTCCAGTCATAATATTTACCAAAAAAGATCATACAAAAAAAAATCGTGCAACGCATAGGGCAATAACCAATCTATATATATAATTAAAGTCAAAACTGAGAGAAAATCTAATTAGATTCTAAATTGGATTCCAATTGTTGTCTAATTTTGCACCACGTGTCCAATTTAAGGTTTTTTTTTTTTTTTAAAACATTGATTTCCAAATATTGATCCACTCACCATTCCAAATACATTGCAATATACTAGCTTTTTTTTTTTTATTTATTTATTTATTTATTTATTTTTTTTTTATGAGATAGATTTTGTGATGAGAAGTGATTTCATGAACAACATGTAATTTTAAATAGAGTGATCACAGGTAGCTATACATACACATATATATAGTCAAAACTAAGAGACAAGTGACATGGTCCACTAAAACACTGTATAATTTCTCATGATTAAGTGTGCGGGTCCTTTAAATCAACCACCCATGACCCTTCTCTTCTAAATCCTATACCCATAGATCAATATCAAAAATAAAGTGTGTGGGTCCTTGACAAGTGAACTATATAATTTCTCATGATTAAGTGAGTGGGTCCTTCAAATCAACCACCTATGACCCTTCTCTTCTAAACCCTATACCCAAAGATCAATATCAAAAATAAAGTGTGTGGGTCCTTGACAAGTGGACGAGAGCTTGCATACGTCGAATAACTCATTTAACTTTATTTATAAAAGAAGAAGAACTTATTTTTTTTATATGGTTATCAAGCTCACTATAGTCTATACTAACCAGTTAGCCACAAGTCCCATTACTGTACTCTTCATTAGAAAAAAATGATGAATCCTACTAAAGGGAATACATTATTGCCTCTTCTTTTCCTTCTTGTTTGCCCAATCTGCACTTCCCTTGACGCCATAACACCAGACCAACCCCTCAAGGATGGTCAACGACTACTCTCAAACCAAGAAACCTTTGCACTTGGGTTTTTCAACCCCGGCAATTCTAGTCACCGCTACGTTGGAATTTGGTTTAACCAAATCGCCGAAAAAACCGTTGTGTGGGTTGCAAACAGAGATGCTCCTCTCAATGATACCTCTGGAGTCCTCTCCATCAACGTTAAGGGAAACCTTTTACTCCATAGCCAAAACCAAACCACTCCTATTTGGTCCACCAATGTTTCTTTTTCTGTCTCATCCACAAATAATTCTATGGCTAAGCTCTTAGATATAGGAAATCTTGTTTTGGTTCAGCAAGACAGCCAACGTGTTACATGGCAAAGTTTTGATTATCCCACCAATACTCTGCTTCCGCTTATGAAACTTGGGCTGGACCGGCGAACTGGGTTAAACCGGTTCCTAACATCTTGGAAGTCCAAAGATGACCCGGGAATTGGCAACTATTCATTTAAATGGGTTCCAACTGGGTACCCTCAGTTGAGCCTATACATGGGTCAGACTCTATTATTTCGTTTGGGATCTTGGACTGGCCTAACATGGAGCGGTGTACCCAGAATTGCATCAAATTACTTCAAAGCTAACATTGTGAATAATCAAGATGAAACCACCATGATGTACAATATACTTCCAAATTTATCCACCAAAGTTATTGTTAAAATGGTGGTGGATGAATCAGGAACTATACAACGGTCCACATGGCAGGAGACTACATGGGTTGAATATGTTTCCTTGCCACATCAGTTGTGTGATAAGTATTTGATTTGCGGTCCAAATAGTTATTGTGACCCACACAATATGGTCATTTTTGAATGCAAGTGCTTTCCTGGATTTGAACCCAAGTCATCTCGTGATTGCATGAGGGAAAAGCAAGGAGTGTCCATGTGCAACAACGGAGAAGGGTTCCTGAAGTTGGCACATATGAAGGTGCCGGATACTTCAATAGCACATGCGGACATGAGTTTAAGTATGAAAGAGTGTGAGCAAAAGTGTTTGAGGAATTGTTCTTGTATGGCTTACGCAAGTGCAAATGAGAGTGTGGGAGGGATTGGTTGCTTGACATGGCATGGGGACTTGGTGGACACAAGAACATTTCCTGATGGAGGACAAGATTTATACATACGTGTGGATGCGGTTGTATTAGGTACTCTTAAATCTTTTTTCTTTAAAAATTTGGTAAAACATTTCATGAAAGTACATAGTGACTTTTCTCACTACATTTGGAAGTTGGGTCACTAGTTCGGTGAGCTAGGCAAACGACGTTGGTAGTCTGGTGGTTAAAGCCACCACTCCAATGATCAGCACCAACATTCCGGTAGCTAGAGCCATCACTCTGGCAACCGATGCTAGCAATCCGGTCACTAAAGCTATTTGCTAGAGGTTGGATAACCGAAGCCACCATTCTGGTGGCCGGAGACATCGCTCTAGCAGTAGTTGCCCCTTGTCTAGTTGTAGAAGACATTGCTCAAGCTACAATTATGACAATCTGGTCACTAGACCTCCTACATACTCACCTATTGATTTTGTTTTTTTGCTTGAAAATATTTATTTGTCATACTAAATACTTGAAAATTTTATTTATTTTACTTCAAAACAAATAGATTGTTAGTCAAAGTTCATGTCTATTGTATTATATTAGTATGATATTCATGCAAAATACTAGTTCATCATCTAATTTGCCCTATGGTACTAACCTTAAAGTTGATTTAGGTCATACTATTGAAAAATGATTTTCTCTATTTAAAATAGATCTATTTCATATTACAAATCTAAATGAGTATTACATTCCATATGGGGAAGAAATTATATATGGTTTTGTTAAATTATCTAAAAATATCAAAATTTTCACAATGCTGCCTTATCTATTTCATATAATTCAAAACTCAAATGATGTGTGGAGAAGTCGAAATTATTTAAGAGTTGTATACCCGTAACAACACAAGATTTCTACAATTATATTCATCACTTGTAGTAGGTCCTACTATGTAATACTTGTTTTATTTTATTTTTATATGGTTACAATAATAGGAGAGAGAGAATTTGAACTATGATTCTACTTATATTAATAAGAAATACTCTCTTGGTGTTTGACATTGTTGTTACAAAAATAGGTTTGCAATTTTTTTTTTTCGTTTCTTCTTTTAACACGTTTTCAGCCTCAAAAAAGAGAATCCCATATGGACATGACATTGTTGTGAGAACATGTTTGTCTTTTTGTTTTGCTCTTTTGATACGTTGGACCTCAAAATGAGAAACTCATTTTCTCCATTTAAAAAAAAAAAAAAATCACATATTTTCCTTAAACCCATTGTTTCATCCCTACTCTCATTTTCCTGTAAAACTGCATCAATAAATATTTATGTTTAATCAACTTCTGAAATTTATGATGTCATTTGAATAATTTTTTTTTTTTACTCAGCTCAATATGCTAAGAAAAATGGTCTTACTCAGAAAAAGAGGATGCTGGCAATTTTGGGAGTTTCTTTTGCTGTAATGTTTCTTCTTATAGTCTCAATTGTGTATTGTTTTTTACTGAAGAAGAAGAAAGGTAAGGAAGTTTAGAGCAATTTTTTTAAACCTATTTTTATACTTCTGAGGCCAGTGAAAAAATGCTCCCAAGATTACTCCAACACTATGTTTCAGAGTTTATAAAAGAATAGACAGAATACGTAAATCATGAAATAAAATTGAATAAAATGGAATGGAACTTGATATATTTTCAAGCGTAGAAGTTGATAAAAGAAAAAGCGAAAAAGAATTGGATATATTTTGTTATTATACTCATAATCATTTCTTTGGATCCAAAGATGGTATATTGAATCAGCCAAGGAAATTTTTCAAATGCTATTCTTAAACTTCTTGCCTTTAACCTACAAATAAATGCATTAGCTCATTCCATTTGCATATTCTTATGTCTACGATACCCAAATGTCAAATTCAAAAGAAAGAACACTCAATCTCGAAGATGACATGACAAAAATCCCTTTTGACTTCTACAGAAAACATACATGAGCACCATTGTACCCCATTTTAAAAGCCTTTCTTAGGAGGGAAACCTATCCTTCACCACTAGCCAAGATATGAAGGACTTGTTGGGAAAAGCTGCTTTAGACCATACTAGTTCCTACCATTCATTAAGACATACATGTTTCTTATTTAATTCTACTCTAAATTGCAATTCGTCCCTCACTACCAGACAAAGACGAAGCACTAAAGAATGCTTAGAAGCAACTGCTTTAGATCATACCACTTTACACCATTTAGCTGTATCCATCTTGTTTCTTATTTCACTTCAGGTTGAAATTCATTTGACTTTTTCATATTTAGATGATATCTGGTACATTGAGTTGTCTTAGCTAATTTTAATTAATAAAAATAAGCTTGTAGGGTAGTATCCTTTGATCTGATAGGTTTTCAAGGCTACTGCATTTCTTTTAGAATACTAGATACTTTTGAAAACTCAAAAATTGCAGTATCATACACCCCCTTTTGGACAAAGTTGGGGATCAAAACACCTTCAAGGTGTCAATTATCATGCCACAAGGATAATTTTTTCACCCTTTCAACTAAAAGCTTGATGAATGGCTCAACCAATTCCTTGACATTTTAAGATTTTCTCCAGCACCATCAGCAAGCTTGAAGAACTTTCATCACCCATAAGCACTTACCTCTTAGAAAAGTAAATTTTAACCAAATGGGATTTCCTGTCAATGATAAATAGAAAATTGTCAACTTCAATTTTTCCTCTTATTTTCCTCTATTTCATTCTTTTATTTCAATGTGTTTCTCAGTTTTATTAAATTAGGCTTTTGTGTGAGAATTCCTAATTGAAAAAAATGGTAACTAGCATTATTAATTACTTGTTTTATGACAGAGATGAGGCATAGCACATATTTAGATAGTGCTGAATCCACTTTACCATACTTCGAAGACTCTCCAAGTAGAAGGAACCTCGATGGAACTAGAAGAAATTCAAATTTGCCATTATTTAATCTAGGAACCATTATTGCAGCTACAGATAACTTCTCTATTGCTAACAAGCTTGGCCAAGGTGGTTTTGGCCCAGTTTATAAGGTAGTCTCATTGAACGAGTCCCAAAATTTGCATAATCTCATTTCAAGTGTGTTTATGCATCATAAATTCCATCATGAATGTTTACGGGTACTCATTGAGTACGATTTTGTTGTGTGCAATTGGGCTTCCCCAAATAATTCACCAAGTTGAGTTTCTTTCAACAATTGTGCATTATGACAATGATATTTGGACTTTAATTGCAGGGTTTGCTACGAAATGGAATGGAAATAGCAGTAAAAAGACTATCAAAATGCTCTAGAGAGGGAATAGAACAATTCAAAACAGAAGTTGCACTAGTTGCTAAACTCCAACATAGAAACCTTGTGAGAATTTTAGGCTGTTGCGTTCACGAAGAAGAGAAGATGTTGATCTATGAGTACTTGCCAAATAAAAGCTTGGACTCTTTCATTTTTGGTATGTCTTCTTTTTCACATTAACCTCACTCATCATCACTAGAAAACGATCCTCCCATTACAAACATATAAATTCCAAATAATAGTAGGATTTATACGTAAGAAAGAAGGCACGAATGCAATATAATCTAATCCAAGTTCTCATTTCTTCATTTAGATGAAACAAAAAGGTCATGTTTAGATTGGGAAAAGCGATTTGAGATTATTTGCGGAATTGGTCGAGGGATCTTATATCTTCATCAAGACTCAAGATTAAGAATTATCCATAGGGATTTAAAGGCCAGCAATGTTCTACTTGACAATTCATTGAATCCAAAAATTTCAGATTTTGGTCTAGCTAGAATTGTTGGAGGGGACCAAATTGAAGTTAATACAAATTGCATTGTTGGAACATAGTAAGTATGCTAGAAAAAAAAAATACTTTTTTAACTGATTACTTGACTACCATTTTTACACCTAAGAAGAGTACAAACTACAAGCCTATGTAAGAAAAAAAAAATACTAAGGATATCTTTGTAATTTAATTTCATATTGTGATACTTCAAATTTTACATGTATGTTAGTGCCCAAAGGGCTATCTTTGATCGTTTTATGTTGAGGTTCAATATCTTCCTTTTCATTGTGCTATGACAGTGGTTATATGTCACCTGAGTATGCAATGCAAGGACTTTTTTCAATAAAGTCTGATGTATATAGCTTTGGGATATTACTACTGGAGATCATTACTGGGAAAAGGAATAGTACTTACCATCATGATAGCCTTTCCTCAGATTTGATTGGACATGTAAGTACATGTGCAAACAATGACTGCAAAATTAAGCCTATATTTTTGAGCTTAATATGATTAATATCTTGTCTCAGATTTGGGACCTATGGAGAGAAGACAATTCCATGAAAATAGTCGACCCATTAGTAGACGTGACATACCTTGCTAATGAAGTTTCAAGATGCATTCAAATTGGACTTTTGTGCGTGCAAGAACATGCAACAGATCGGCCAACCATGTCAGCTATTGTTTTCATGTTGGGTAATGACACTCCTCTACCTTCTCCAAAACGACCTGCATTTATTTTGAAGGGTACTTACAATAGTACAGACAGATCAACTAGTGCAACATCTAATTCTATAAATGAAATAACACTTACTAAAATTGACGGTCGTTAAAACCCCAAACTATTTGAAGCAAGTGTACAAATATTCCATTACAACATAGGATTGAGTTACTGTAAGTCTACTTTACATTACTTTTTTTTTTTTTTTTTTTGGTATGAACAATTGAGCAAAATGTATGCACTATAAAATTATTACAAAATTGTATGAAGATAATAGATAATATTACACAAACTGTTATTGTCCAGAACTTGTGATGAAATCACTACCATCTCATTTAGTTTTTTCTTTCAAGTGATTTTTGAAATTAATATACAAAAGGTTAACTGCGTACATATGTTCTGTGGAGATGACTTCATTGGTTTTTAGAATAAGATGTCCAAAGTTTTGGTGTGAAATTTACTAAGTTTAACCATGAAGATTTAAAAGAGGAACGCTGAATCCATAATACTAGAATTTAATTTGGATTTCAAGGTGTTTTACTCAAAACGAAACCATTGTATTTATGAATTGTGCCAAGCCTATTGATATGCTTTGGTATGGCTAATATTCTTAGCTTAAAGAACACTTCAACCAAGACAATATTACAAAATAAGTTAGAACAACAGCTTATAACTTTGATGGCAAATCCTCTTGTACAGTAAGTAGAAGTGTGAAAAAATGGGTGACAAAAAGTTGTAATCATTTCCTCATTTTTGCTTAAATTTGGCCCAATTCTACTTTTGTGGTCACTTATATTTGTGAAGGTGCCTTATTGAGAGTGTGTGATTCTCTCCTTGAAGTTCAACTAAAAAAAAAAAAAAAAAACTAGTTTTCACAAAATCAACATCATATGGACCAAATTAATGTTATTTAGGACACAAGTGAAGAATATAATTGTAGAAAATCTTATTATGTTAGACATCTACAAATTTTAAACAATTTCAATTTGTCAACCTACTGCTTATAGGTTTGCCAATTTTATTTTATTTTATTGGTGAAATTGAGATAGGTTTGTAAAAATTTTACGAAAAAGAGAAGATCGATAGAGAGAATTTAAATATTTTTTGGGATGGTTTAATGAAACTATATATAAATAATAAGTTGTCTGTGCGATGCACGAATAATTTTGTGATATTTTATGTAAAACAGTTTTGAATAATGTTGTACATAAATTATAAAGAAAAAGTAAACTAAATTAGAGTAAAGAAACATATATATTTTGAGATATTAAAAATTGGTTTAGTAGCTTCACTACATATTTGTAGCCTTCTTAAAGTAAGATTATTTTTTTTTTTTAAATCATGAAACCAAAAATAAAAGCAAAAGAGTAACGGGACCATGAAAATCAACTAATTTGTGTTGTGTTCACATATTTCATACTATGACATATAAGTATAATCAACTCTCTGACTGTCTTCCACTCATCGATAGTGCGACATTAAGACATGGTGCGGGCAAGTGTATATACATGTATCTTCTAGATGGTTTAAAATTAAATCATAGTAGAATAAGACTTTACATTGCGCACCAAATATTCTCTCTACTTATATACCCAAAACAAAAACTAACTAACCAAATTACCTAAACCTAAATCATATTTAAGCCCTTAAAAAGAAAAAAAAGATTACCTGTAGGGGTTTTGGTGTCTTGATGGTGGTGGGAGGCCAGTATAACGGAGGTGGTGACCCCTCAGATTTCTCCTTCTCTCTCTTTCAAATGTTTTATTAGTCTCAGGTCTTTTTTTTTTTTTTTTTTGTAATATATAGTGAAATAGTGCCTTTTATTTAACAATCCACAACGTTTTTGTGTCTCTCTATCTCTCTCTAGAGTCTTATCTTGTTAGTTATTACTATTAGCCCTTACTTTAAAAAAAAAAAAAAAATACTAAAATAGTGGATATGCTAAAAGACATGAAGAATAGTGAAAAGTGTTGCGTAAGCGTAGGAAATTAATGAAATATTAATGAGATAACAGTAAAATAAGATAATGCAAAATTTTGGGTAACAATAAAAAAAAGCTTAGTGAAAGAGGTAAAAAAAAGGCTAAATGCAAAATTAGAGTGCCACTTGGCAGGACCTCATGCACTCTCACATGAGGTCTTTGAGAGAGAGACATTTTGTAACAACTTTTATTCTACAAAATTCCTCCAAATTTTTTTTTTTTTTACTCATTCCTTGAACTGAATAATTATAATGGTTATGTGTGTACAATTTATAATTGTTGTTTCATTGCATATTTAAAGCCTTCTCAAGTTAAGTTTTTTTTTTTTTTTTTTTTTAAATCATGAAACCAAAAATAAATGCAAAAATGTAATGGGATCCTGAAAATTAAATAATTTGTGTTGTGTTAACATATTAAATACTATGAAATAAAAGTATGTCCAACTTTCTCACTGTCATCCACCCATTGATAGTGCGACATTAAAACATGGTGTAGGCAAGTGTGTATACACATGTCTTATAGATGACTTAAAATCATGATAGAATATGGCTTTACATTGCATACCAAATATTTTCTCTACTTATATACCTAAAACAAAAATTATCCAACCAAATTACCCAAACCTAAATCATATTTAATCCCCTAATTTAAGAAGAAGAAAAAAAAATACCCGTAGGGGTTTCGGCGTCTTGATGGTGGTGGGAGGCCAATATGATGGAGGCAGCGGCCCCTCAGATTTCTCTCTCTCTCTTTCAAATATTTTGTTAGCCTCAGGTCTTTTATAGTGAAACAATGCGTTTTGATTTTGTAGTGAAATAATGCGTTTTATTTAACAATCCACAATATTTTTGTGTCTCTCTATCTCCCTCCAAGGCCTTATCTGGTTAATTATTAATATTGGACCTTAATTATTACTTTTTTTTGCTTTTTTTAAAATATTAAAATGGTGAGTATACTAAAAAACTTGAAAAAGAGAGGAATGTGTGATGTAAGCTTAGGCAATTAATGAGAGAATAATGAGATAATAGTAAAATACGTTAATGTAATCCTTTGAGTAATAGTAAAAAAGTCTTAATGAAAGAGGTAAAAAAATGTTAAATACAAAATTAGAGTGTCACTTGGCAAGACCTCATGCATTCTCACGTGAGATCTCTGCTTATATAGTATATATATATATATATATATATGTATATATTTGATGATTATTCTTTTATAACTCCTAATCACTAATCAACATGAGTCTCAAAAAGCTTTGTGATAGGACTTTATCATACGTACAAAATAAGCATAGATTTTTTTATCTTTTTTTTTTTTTTTTTTTTTTTTTTAAGGATATTGCTATTGTGTTCATCCTTATAAGAATTTAAGCATAGATCATTATTTTTGACAATTTTTCTTTGATTCCTTTATAATTTATATATTGTTTTGGTTTATGAAAGTTCAAATAGTGTATAAAGCACTATGAACGTTTAAACCCCCAATTCACAAATTACTAATTCAAACTTAATATCAAACAATGTACATGCGCAAAATGAACATAAGCTTATAACAGAATTGATAAACAATCTAAACCAAATAAAATCACATCCACAACAGAAATTAAATGGCAAAGATAAAGGGAAGAGAGATGCAAACACAAGGACAACACAACGATGTGTTATCAAAGAGGAATTGAAAACCGAAGCCCTCAGCGTAAAACCTCTCCACCGCCCTCAATGAAGTTAGGATACATGAACAGCAGAAGACCCTCCAAGCCTAATCTACCCAGTGTTCTTTAGTCGTTCAAGCTTCTTGCTCTAACGAGGTTACGCCGAACTTTTGTCTTCTTTAGCTTACCAGATTCTGCTATAAACCATAGCATCAACCAATATCCATTGGTCCCTTCCTAACTGCTTCCTGAAGCACCAAAAAGCCTTCTTACAGATATGGGTATGGTGAGAAAAGGATTTGGGTAATGAACCTCTCAAAGATGTAACAATGGAGAGGATGAGAGTAGAGGAATTTAAAGATTCACTATGTAAAGATTGTGGATGAGTCAATCTTATTTTTCTCTAGGGTTTCTCTCTTAAAATTCTCTCTAGAAGCTCTCTACATTTCATGGGTATAAGAGGTATTTATACTAGGGTGAGAATGAAATGTGAAGAGTCAGTTTTTCCAAAACAGATTGGACTGGCGACTTGGCCTCTTGACTTGACTGAGTCACGAGTTCAAGCCGCGAACTAACTAAATGACCAGTTTGTACTTTTTATCCTATAGTGCTCTAGCTGGCATGACTATTCAGCTCCTCTGCATGTCCACACGTGTGCCACTTTTGGCGACTTTCAAGCTGCAAGCAAGCCGCGAGATCCAGTCGCGAGCCACTTGTTGAGTGCTCAAACTTGAGCTTTTCTTCACACTCTCTCACGCACTACCCTTACATAATTCCCACCTAAATACAGGGTTTCTAAATGCTGAAATAAAAGCAAATTTGGCACAGAATAAAGCCAACAAGATGGTTGATTAAATTCAACCTTACAGTTTAAATGAATTTTTTCTCAAGCTTTAAGAGGATCAACTTTAGATAAGATGTTCAACTTTTATACACCAAGCATTTATTGTAAGTCTTGTAAATGGAACAAATTGAGATAAGAAATTAAGAATATGGTCCATTTTGGTCGGCCTTAGTTTGATTTGTCTAGACATCAATTTTCTCTCTTGCCAAAAGTCCGACTTATTTTAGGCGGAAGTTTCCTTGATTATTACTTGTATACAAAATTCTAGGATCATTAAATTGGAATAGGTCCCTTACTAACTTAACCAATTGGAATATGATGAAATTTCATCCCATCCACACTAAACATTGTGTACACTCCAAATATTTTCTGCATCTCATAATTATACGTTGTTGATAGGTGTCATCCAAATCCAACATGATTAAGAGTTGTAATTGAGACTATGGCCCAGAAGCTTTACTATTCAATACTTTACGAGAAAAATTAAACACTCATTTGATGTAATTGGAGACTATGGGATTTGACAATGTATACACTGGGGTTTGTTTTTGATGTTGTGAAATTGTTATAGGCACTAAAAACTCTAGTTTGTTTAGTTGACAAGTCATATTCTTTAATTGTGAAAAGTATACAATGGAAAACTTTTATATTCCTACAATAAATGTTTTTGAGCGAAAATTGTTAACCCCCTCATCCCATTGGGACCCCCCTTATTTATACAAAGGAAAAAAGGTCCAATATTCCTAAGTGTGACTTAGTTACAAGGAATTTTTGTGCAATTGTACCTAGATTTCTTTTAAAAATTTAATTATAATTTTAAACTCTAATTTGGTAATTTTTATATAATTTTTGTGGTTTGATTTTGATTCAGTAAAGACATATTAGCCAAAAGAAATGAAGGTAGAGCTATTAAAGGAATTTGTACTTCCAAATTAGCAATTACAGATGGCTAATGTTGCATTGTCATTTTTGGTTGTGGTATGCATAAGTAGTTTGTTGTTTGGGTGACTGATTAAGGCAAAGCAATTAACCATATTAAAATGGATTAGCAACTTTTTCTTTTTCCTTTACCATTTGTGGTATGTATCTGCCTTTTTCACATATGCTCAAGTGAAGTACCCATTAGGATTTTCCTTAATTATGATAAACATATTAATTTTTTTTAAAGGAAGTTTTATATTTATTAAATGAGATATAAAATATATATATATATATATATGTCAAGGGCCATGTAGCTGAATTGGCACCACCCCATACACAAAGTGTCTAGGGTTCAGGGGCGGCGCTAGTCTATAATCAGGGGTTCAAATGAACCCCCTGACTTCAAAAAAAAAAGAAAAAAATTTATACATGTAAAATATATATTTTTTCTTTGTGTGTACTCACAGTATCACAATGGTCAATACCTCAAGTCTTTCAATATATATATTTTAGTTCGGCGTTCGGCGTTCAAAATATCACAATGGTCAATACCTCAAGTCTTTCAAAATATATATATTTTTTCTTTGGTTTTCACGTTCAGCGTCTGCGTCTTAATGTGTTCGCGTTTTCCTCTTTTTTTTTTTTTTTTAGGCCGCTTATGTTGACTTTAGCGGCAAAATTTACTGTTGTAAACAATGCATGCACTGTTTATACACTGTGCATGCATTGGTCAGGCAATAAAAAATATTAAAAATGGGTCCCACAATACTATTCACATATTTAAAAATTATTTTGCTACAGTGTTTTCAGTTTTCAGTTTCAGCAACAATAAGCTCAATCCAAACGGACATTGTTGTTTTTTCAGCAACCAATAAGGTAAGTTCAGAATCTTTGAGGGGCGGCTAGTGTATATTCAGGGGGTTCAAATGAACCCTTTGACTTCAAAAAAAATATATATATATATATATATAATATTTTTTTCTTTGTTAGTTTAATACTTTAATTTATTTTTAAAAATATTTTTGTACACTCTGAATTAAATTTTGTACATCTTTATTACAAGTATTTCAAACTCTAAGAATAAAAAGTAAGTGTTTATGAATTGTGTCACTCTTTTTTTATAAATTTATATTATGTGTGTGAGTGCGTCTAATATTGATTGTGTGCATTACTTTTTATTATAGTGTTATTTGTGTGAATTATGATATGTGTAGATGCTTGTGTGTACAATATAAATATAATATAATTTAATAATTAAGAAATAGAAATGGTTTGTTACATGTGTGTGTATTGTTATCATGTTATAATATCTTTTTGTTATAAAGTTAGTAAAATTTAAGAAAAAAAAATTGTAAAGTTAGTGTTTGTCCAAGCATTTGATTGGTTAAGTAAACACGTAGTGTATAATTTTATGTATGAATAAGTATGGTTATGTGTGTCAATAATTAATACAAAGCTAATGAGTTTAGTTTTGTCATTTAGTTTAAAATATTTTTATAAAAAAAATAACAAATAGATAATAACAATTGCATAAAAATAAAAATGTTAGATAAACTTAACAAAATAAAATAATCATAGGATTATAGCTATCCACATTGGCAATAGATAATCATAACGAACTATCATATAATAATTAAAAATTTGAGAATTTGTAGAAGAAAATTGTAAAACTTCATATATTAATTTTTTTTGTCGATAACTCGAAATATACAAGTTCTTTTTTTATTAAAATTTTTTAATGACCCCCCTGAATAAAATTCCTGGAGTCGTCACTGCTAGGGTTTAAGGGAGAAAATGTTCAAATTGCAAGAGTCAGGGAAAAAAAGTTCAAGTTGCGGGATTAGCAGCATATTGTAATTATTTTTTTAAATAATTAAAATAAAATAAAAAGATATAGAGATATATATTGTTTTCCTTGAGCTAAAGCAGTTGTGATGCAAGTGTGGAGTGGTTGGTTTTTTTTTTTTTTTTTTTTTTTTTTTTTTTTTTAAGTCCTTGAGTATTTTGGATTGTTTCAAATGAGTAATGGCCCCTCTTAGGCTCTTATAATTTTTGGTTTATTGATTTTGCTGTCTATAACTTTGATTCTGCTTTACCTAATAAAGTTTGTAATTTTTTGTAAGTACATTTTTTCTTCAAGAAAATGAATAGAAATCTCCCTTCATGTTCATGCTCATGTTAAAGTTCATATTTGTATCTTTTGCAATACTCAACAAGTTGTTTACTCATTTTGTGAATTATCAATCGTTGTTAAGAAAAAACGTATAAACACAAAACTATTCAATTAAACTAACGTGAAAAATTAAATCTATTAGATTAAAAAAATGGACATGAAAATAAAATTTGAACAAAAAATTTCTTAAATAGAATTAAAATAATTTTTACTAAATATTGTTTATCAAGCAATCATGTACTAAATAACAACATTCCAAACATTACATGCATAACGGGGTGATGAAATGGTTGTTCAATTTATTTAAGAATTGTGATCTAGCTAATAGAAATTAAAAAATATATATACAATAACTTTCATGCATAGTCATGAATTGTAAGGTTGAAATTTATCAACCATCTTGTTGACTTTATTCCATGCCAATTTGCTTGTAATTTAAGCATTTAGTAACGCTGTATTTAGGTGGGATTATTGTAAGGGTAGTGTGTGTGAAGATGTGAAGAAAAACTCAAGTATGTGCAAAAAGGCAGAGATTCGCAACTAGGACTCACGGCTGACTCACGACTGGCAAGCTGCCAACTATAGGCACGTGAGATGCACACAGGGGAGCTGAAGGGTCGCACCAGCTGTCGCACTACAAGACAAAAGTCCCGTGCTGGCCAGGCCATTATCTCGTGGTTTGAATTCGCAACTCAGATTAGTCACGAGGCCAAGCTGCCAATCAACCCTGTTTGACAAAAGCTGACTCTTTGTATTCCAAACACACACCACTATATATAGACCCCTATACCCACTAAATTGAGAGAGCTTCTAGAGAGAATTTTTTAGAGAAACCCTAGAGAAAAACAAGATTGATTCATCCACAATCTTTACTTTAGAGTTTCTACAAATTCCCATACTCTCTTCCTCTCCATTGTCATACCCTTGAGAGGTTCTTTTCTAAATCCTTATCTCACCACACCCACGTCTGTGAGAAGGTTCATTTGGTGCTAAGGGAAGTAGTTTGGAAAGAACCAATATACATTGGTTGATGTTATGGTATAGTAGCGTAATCCGGGAAGCTAAAGAAGAAATAGGTTCGGCGTAATCTCGTTGGAGCAAGAAACTTGGAAGGCTTAGGTACTTGGGTAGATTAGGCTTGGAGGGTCTTCTGCTGTTCACATATCCCAACTACATTCTTTAGTGGATTATTTACCGCTTGAAGGGCGGCAGAGAGGTTTTACATCGAGAACTTCGGTTTCTTCTTTGATAACACATCATGTGTTGTCCGTGTGTTTGCATCTTCCTTCTCTTTATCTTTACTTTATATTTACTGCTGTGGATGTGTTTATATTTGGCTTAGATTGTTTATCAATTCTGTTATAAGCTTGTTATCATGTTCCGCACATTAATTGTTTGATATAAAGTTTGAATTGGTATTTTTGTCATTGGGGGTCCAAACGTTCAAAGGTGTTTCATACTCTTTTTGAACTTTCAATTGGTATCAAAGCAGGTACAATTGTTGTGGTTTTAATACTTGAGTGTGATCCTTAACCCCTTGTTGAGATGGTCCACCATTTTTTTATGGTAACAATTATGCCTTCTAAAAAGTTAAAATGAGGGCATTTCTATGCTCTATTGATGACATCGTGTGGGATGCAGTTGAAATAGGTTGGACTAGGCCGGAAGCTGCTAAATCTACTTGGGATAAGGCAGCTCTTACGGCAGCCAATGCTTATAGTAAAGCTTTAAATGCTATATTCTGTGATGTGTCTCCAGATGAATTCCACAAAATATCTCACATGACAGTGGCCAAGGAAGCTTGGGAGATTTTGGAGACAACTTATGAGGGGACTAAGAAGGTGAAGGACACAAAGCTCTAAATGCTTACCACCAAGTTTGAAGAGCTCAAGATGGGTGAAGATGAATTGTTTGATTCATTCTATGGGAAGCTCAACAAAATTGTCATTGCTAAGCTCAATCTTGGTGAGAACATTGAAGATACTAAGGTGATGAGAAAAATCTTGAGGTCCTTACCTGAAAGCTTTAGAGCAAAAGTCGCAGCCATAGAAAAGAGTAAAGACCTAGATGAGATCAAAATTCAGGAGCTGATTGGGTCTTTCCAAACATATGAACTAGGACTACCTTCCCACAAGATGAGTAAATCGCTTGCTCTCAAAACCATCATTGAAAGAATGGATGATCTTTTCGAAGAAGATAGAGTGGAGAAGGAAGTAGCGTATCTTGCGAAAAACTTTCACAAATTTCTGAAGATGAAGAACAGTGGGAAACCATTTAACAGAGGGAAGTTTCCATCCTCAAGAGGTGATAGGAAAGACTTTAAGAAAAGTGAAAGGAAGGATTCTCAATTTCCTGCGGACATTGTATGCTTCGAGTGTAATGGACATGGACACTTCAAAAAGGAATGTCCTAATTATTTGAAGTCAAAAGGAAAGGTCTATACCATTACTTTGAGTGATACTGATTCATCAAATTCTGACTCTGAAGGGAGTTGTGACGGAGAAGGAACTTGGCGAATATTCTAATTTGGAGTCTATTGGGATTGTTGAAGAATTAGAGATTGAAGAAGAAGAAGATACATCTAGTTTTAGAAGAATTACGCCTTACTTTTTGAAAAATCAGGTGAATATACAAAGGTAGCAAAGGCAGCTGTGAAGAAGATGAAGAGAGCTGAGGAAGATTACAAAAGCCTGTTGGTCAGATACAAGGAGGCAAAATGTGAAATTGAGACACTAAATGGTGAGCTATCGGAAGCTTATACCAAAGTAAGATTTCTTGAGTAAGAGGTGGTGCAAGCACAAGCCAAGATAGAAAGGGTCTCCTCCAAGAAGTTAGAAGATGTTATTTCATCACAAAAACCTTCCTCAGACAAGTCTGGGTTAGGATACATCGGAGGAAGTAGCTCGTTAGCCAAGGTCACTAAAGAAGTGAAGTTTGTGAAGGCTAAGGAGATGACTGTAGATAGGTCTAGTCCTAAGAAAATTAAGGCTGAGAAGAAGAAGAATGCAGCTGATCAACAGGTGTTAAATAAGTCTCGTAATCAATCAGAATCCAGATATGGAGCTAGAGGGAGATTAGTTCCAAGATCACAACAGGGTTCTAGAATGGATTATGTTTGTCACTATTACGGATTGTAAGGACATACCAGACCCAACTGTCAAAAGTTGAGAGCAGAAAACAATACAAGTGCACCTCAGTCACGAGGAAGAAGAAATGACATAAGGTCTTAGGGTGGTGAGCAACCAAGAAGTCAAAACTATGATCTAGGAATGATGGAGATGATGAAGATGATCAGCGCCTTCACAAATTGCCTGGAAAGCTTCACACAAAGGTTTGATAGTCCTAATTCTCATACCCAATTTGTTAAAAATATCACCTCAAACGCACGTGACGTTTAGGTGACAAAGGGTACTCATGCATAAGCATTACAACATGTCCATGCATCAATACTTCCCATGTTTGTGAATATGCTTGGTTGTGTGCTTCTTACTAGTATTAAGGTTGTTATTTTGTGTGTGTGTGTTTGTCTTTGGTTCAAATGTTTTTACATTTTTTTGTTATGTTTTTTATCAATCTTTTACTACTTTTGTGTCAAAAATCCAAAAACACATAAAAAGTAGAAAATTCAAAAAGTTTGATTGGCTTTGTTGAGTTTTATCTCAAAGCATGTTTTGCCTTGTAACTTTATACTAATGGCTTTGTGCATTTAATGAGTTTAGCTTGTCTCTCATGCACTCATATCATTGTGGAAGAAATTCTAAAATCTATGTGACTGTTGTAAATAGATCTTCAACCTTGTCATAAATAATTAGTGAATGGTTTTGTTGATCTTGAGACATGCATAGACTCATGCCTATATATCTTCCCACTTTTTATTTTTATGCTTAAAAGAGCTCTTCAAATGTAAATCTCCAAATGAAAAGAGATATAGAGCTGCAAAATCCTATCACACATACTAGTATTCAACTAGGAAAAAGGAAAAGCGACCAAAATAAAATGTATGATGCAAAGGCTAACCATCAACTGAAATATCAAAAATTTCAGGCATCTATCTCAAAATGAGATTTTCTTCGTTCAAAAAGTGCAAATGATATGTTAAATATGGAGCCAAATGAAAAGTTTCAAAGAATTGTTATCAAGTGCTTGTGGGAGGTCATATATAGCATGTTTCTATAATTGAGATAGGTCACATTATCTAGTGCTAGTTGTGTATGCCTTGATTGGATTGATCATTGAAGCTTCACATTAGACTAAGGACTATCTCATTTTTGATATCCACACACAACACACAAGTCTATGTTTAATGAATGTCATATTCATTTGTGTGATTGTACTTGATTAAATGTGTTTTCACAAGCTCAATCTTTGTTGATCAAACACAAAAAGATTTTTGAGTGTTTTAGCTTGTTTTTTTTTTTTTTTTTTTTTTTTTTTTTTTTTTTTTTTCAGAATGTCAAAAATTTCAAAAACAGTATTGCCTAGTTTTAGCGACTTAGTAGCAGGTAAGCCTAATCACATGCTCCAGTCGCGAAGCTCTCTCCGAGATTTTCGCCGGTCATTGGCGAGTCAGCATTCCAGTCGTTAAAAAGACTTAGAAAATTTTTCAAAATTTGTGTTTTTGCATATTTCGCAACTTAGTGTGGTGACTTGTTCACGGGTGAGAGGTCCAGTCGCGAGGGGTACATAGAGATTTTCGCGGCTTAGCTCGCGACTCCTTCGTGGGTAGATCTTTCAATCGCAAAAAACACTTAGAAGATTTTTCAAGAATCTTGGTTTCACAACATTTCGCGGCTTACCTTGGCGACTTACTGGCGACTTGATCCAGTCATGAAAAACGCGTGTTTTGCGTTTTAAAGATAGTTTTTAAAATTGTTTTTAAGTTTTTCTCTCGAACTTTAGTGTCTGTTCATTGTCTTCCCCAAATCACTATTTCAAACACTCCGTGTTCACTCTTGTGATACCTCCATTTCTGCATTTTTTTCTTCTCAAATCTTCAAGAAAAAGGTATGGGTTTTCTTTCCCTCATTTCAAATTTCTTGTTTTGAGTGTTATTTTCTTGAATTTGAGAATGTGTTGTTGCTATTGTGTTCTGCGAAATGTTGGGTTCGAACATGGTTTTGTTTAAATTTACTGGGTTTGGTTGTTTGGGGTTGTTTTCCCTTGTTGCTGAATATGTTTAGTATCATGTTTTTGCATCTTTAGTCTAGTATTTGATCTGAGCTTGTTATTTGATACAGTTTATACTCATTAGGCTTATGGGTTTTGGGTTTTTTTTTTTTTGTGTGTTTTACTCTGAATATGTCATGGGTTTGTGTTTTCTAGAATTGCTTTGATTTTAAGTCATCATATCATGGTTGTGGTGCTGCCTTTGGGTTTATCTTGCACTTGTCATACTCATTATGTCATGTTTCATTGACATATGCCTTCATCTGTCTGATAGTGTTTTACACTATACTGAATTAATTGCTTCTTTTTTTTTTTAATTATTTAATGCTTACTCCAGTCTGCATCTATACTGAATGATCTTATTTGATTTGTTCTACACATCTCTGGTTATCAACTGCACTTGATTTGTGGGTTGGCATATCACTCTGTTATTGTCATTATAACTAACTTGTTACTAATATCTGTGCATTTCCACATATTGTGTTTCTGCTCTTGTTGTGGCCTTTTCTGCTTGATTACAGATGCCTCCCACACTTTCAAAGAAGAAGACTCCTACCAAGAAGGCAGACAAAAGGCTGAAAATGGATCACAACCTATTTAGATCTGTTCAGCACTTTGAGAGATACAGAGATTCCTTCATGAAAGGAACTATTATTCAAGAGAGGTTTGTGGACTTACATGACTTGAATGACACTTTTATTCCAAAATGCTTTAAGGGAAGAGGCTGGGATAAACTATTAGGTGATTTACCTGGAGTGTGTGAGCCACTGATAAGGGAGTTTTATTCTAATGTCAAGATTAGAGAAGATGAGCTAGACTGTTGGGTAAAAGGAAAGGAGTTCACCTTGGATGCCCATGACATTGATGAGGTTCGTGGGCTTGAGGGATTAGAGGAGTATGAATTTGTCAATTACAGAGATAGGATGTTATCCTTAGACACTGTCCAGGCTCGGATTGGTGGAGTTAAAGAAGCAAGATGTCTCAACACCAATGCCTTTCTTGTTGACATGAGGTGTCTGACCACCATAATGATGTACAACTTGTATCCTATCAGAAAATTGACTACTCTTACTAATTTCAGAGCTATCTTCCTTATGGAGCTTAAGGAGAAAACATTTATTAACATAAGCTCTTATATATTTGACATAATAATGGATGAGTCCAGAACAACTTCACGGGCAAAGTTGGTTTTTCCTAGCCTTATCATGAGAATTCTGAAAGCAAAAGGAGTTCTAATTCCTCAAGATATCAGTCCCATGACTCCACTTTCAGCAATCAACAAACTAACCATCACAAGGATACAAAGTCGTCTTCCAGGTGATGAAGAGGAGGGTGACCAAGTAGAAGGTGATCCAATGGAGACTGAAGCAGAGGTTGTAGGACCATCTTCCACACCAAGAAGAAGAGTCAAAAGGAGCAGGGCTTCTACTTCATCTGCTGCACCTCCTGATGCATTTCAGATCATCTTGGAAAGGCTTGATGGACTCAAAGAGGTTCAAAACCAGCATACTGAAAGGATGACAGCAATGTAGGATTAGCTGGATATACTTTCAGCCAAGTTTGGCAGCATTCACACCAACCAGGAGTAGTAACCCTTTGGCCATTCCGGTCAAAAAGGGGGAGAATTTTTGGGCACTTAAGGGGGAGTGCTTATTTGAGGGGGAGTTTCATAATCCTTGTTGCTTTTGTCTATAGTTTTGTTACTATGGTTTGGATAACTGTTGTTTTTACTGATTTGATACAATGTGGTTTTGGGTTAATGGTTTGGATTAAACTCATATCTCTTGAATGTTTTTAACACTTTGGTTTATTTATATATTGATGATGTTATTCAGTTAATTCAGCATATGTTCCATTTTTCTTGTTTGTACCCATACTGCTTTTGTAAGCTTCTAGGGTTTGGTATTATGCACTTGTAGACCTTTGTGGTTTGTAACATGCTTTATGTAGCCTTTGTGCTTTGTTAAATCAGTACTTCTAACCTAATGCTATGCATTCCTTTTTAGTACTGTCACTGTTGTGCCCATGTAGGATTTTTCCTAGATGCACATACTTCATATATTGTGCATTGGTTAAGTGTTGGTCATTCAAGTGATTTGCCTTGTGTTTGTCAACTTGAATGTCTGGATGTTCATTTCAAGTGTGAATGAACATTGTGATGACTTGTATGAAGTGATTACCTGTTTTTGGTTTTGCCATGATTTATTACTTTACTCCATTGTGCTTGATCGCATTATGCTTACTCCATTTGCATTACAAGTTTTCTGCATACAATGACTTATTGTATTATGTTTTAGGAGTTACTTGTTTTTATGGTTCTAAAGCTTCACAGATTCTAGAGTTAGGTGTGAGTGAGTTTTCCAACTATTCTCAACTCACGTGTTAAGTCTAGAGTTTATTTTAGGGTTTTGTCAGGGAATAGCCAAAGGGGGAGACTATAAGGTTGAAATTTATCAACCATCTTGTTGGCTATATTCCGTGCCAATTTGCTTGTAATTTAAGCACTTAGTAACTCTGTATTTAGGTGGGATTATTATAAGGGTAGTGTGAGAGAAGATGTGAAGAAAAGCTCAAGTATGTGCAAGAAGGCAGAGATTCATGGCTAGGACTCGCGGCTGACTCGTGACTGGCACGCCGCCAACTATAGGCACATGAGATACACACAGGGGAGCTGAAGGGTCATGCCAGCTATCGCACTACAGAAAAAAAGTCCCAGGCTGGCTAGGCTGTTATCTCGCGGTTTGAACTCGCGACTCAGACTAGTCGCGAGGCTAAGCCGCCAATCAGCCCTATTTGACAAAAACTGACTCTTCGTATTTCAAACACACACCACTATATATAGACCCTTATACCCACTAAATTGAGAGAGTTTCTAGAGAGAATTTTTTAGAGAAACCCTAGAGAAAAACAAGATTGATTCATCCACAATCTTTACCTTAGAGTCTCTACAAATTTCCCTACTCTCTTCCTCTCCATTGTCATACCCTTGAGAGGTTCGTTTCCAAATCCTTATCTCACCACACCCACGTCTGTGAGAAGATTCATTTGGTGCTAAGGGAAGCAGTTTGGAAGAAACCAATATATATTGGTTGATGCTATGGTATAGTAGTGGAATTTGGGAAGCTAAAGAAGAAATAGGTTTGACGTAACCTCATTGGAGTAAGAAGTTTAAAGGGCTTAGGTACTTGGGTGGATTAGGCTTGGAGGGTCTTCTGTTGTTCATGTATCCCAACTACATTCTTTAGTAGATTATTTACCGCTTGGAGGGTAGTGGAGAGGTTTTACGCCGAGGACTTCGGTTTCCTCTAATAACACATCGTGTGTTGTCCATGTGTTTGCATCTTCCTTCTCTTTATCTTTACTTTATATTTACTGTTGTGGATGTGTTTATATTTGGCTTAGATTATTTATCAATTTTGTTATAAGCTTGTTATCATGTTTCGCACATTAATTGTTTGATATAAAACTTGAATTGGTATTTTTGTAATTGGGGGTCCAAACGTTCAAAGGTGTTTTATACCCTTTTTGAACTTTCATGAATTATACCTTTACATATATCTTATGCATTTTATGAGTTTTATTTTATATAAATGTATTTCATAAAATTAACAAAATTTATCATAAAACCCTTTATTGTACTTTTTAAGATCACTACATAAAAATGAAAGAAGTTTTTTTTTTTTCCCCAAAAAAATATTCTCCAGTCATAATATTTACCAAGAAAGATCATACCAAAAAAAATCGTGCAACGCATAGGGCAATAACCAATCTATATATATAATTAAAGTCAAAACTGACAGAAAATCTAATTAGATTCTAAATTGGATTCCAATTGTTGTCTAATTTTGCGCCACGTGTCCAATTTAAGGTTTTTTTTTTTTTTTTAAACATTGATTTCCAAATATTGATGGACTCACCATTCCAAATACATTGCAATATACTAACATTTTTTTTTATGAGATAGATTTTGTGATGAGATAGTGGCTCCTAAAAAAGGGCCATATATATATGGGACTGTGATTTCATGAACAACATGTAATTTTAAATAGAGTGATGGTAGGTAGCTATACATACCCATATATTTAGTCAAAACTAAGAGAAAATTTAATTAAATTCTAAATTGGACTCTAATTTTGCGCCACATATCTCATCTAATTTTTAAATTTGTGTGTCAACTGAATTACTTGGTGCAAAAATCAAAAAGTCTAAAATCAATTAGATTCTAAATTGAATTTTAATTGGAGTTAAATTTTGCGCCATGTATCCCATCTAATATTTTAATTTTTGTAGCAGGTGAATTATTTGGTACAAAAACCGAAGAATCTAGATCTAATTAGATTCTAAATCACACACACACACACACACACACACACACACACATAATTGTAATTGTTTTTAAATGTACATGTGCATATGCTTAGGGTTACACACTACTTTTATTAAATGAATGTATCAATTTTTAAACACAAAATAGAAAAATAATTAGGAAATTGATTTATTACCTTGTTGACATGACACTAATTATATTCATTACCATGTTAGTTTACAAGATTTTTATAATATAATTGGTAATAACTTTAACTTCTTAAAAAAATGATAATGTAAAAAATTGACATTTGGCTTTTTTTTTTTTAATTCATTTTAAAATTAGGTAAATAGTATGTTTTTTAGATGATGTTCATGAGCACTTTAACTAAAAAGTCAAGACTTAAACCCCATTTGGTTGCCAAGAAAGTAGAGGAAAAGAAAAGAAAAGAAATTTTCAATTTCTGCTAATAAAATGACATCTCATTTACTTATGGAGATGCAATTAATATATTTTCAAATATTTTATTTTATTTTCTAATTAAGGACATGTGATAATTCAAAGGATAGCTTAGATGGCATAAAAATATTATTTTGATATTAATGTTAGATTAGAAACAAAATTGACATGTTTAAGATGTTAAAAACCATTTTAATACATAGTACAACTGTACAAGTGTTAATGACTAAAACAGTAATTAAACATATTTTTATTAAAGATTAAATTCTAGAATGATGTGGTTTAAAACCCAAGTTTCACACCCTCTAAGCCCAATATGCCACATCATCTTATCACATATTAAAGAATAAGAACAACCACACTTAATCAATTATAATATTCATCTGAAAATTCAACCAAATTGGGAGTTTATTAAGATGTTATTAATTGTGGTATGATGTACTGAGTTTAAGTAAAAAGCTAATGTGACATCTCTTATTGGATGGTGTAAAACATGAATTTTACACTCCATTCTTACCAAATTCAAACTCTTTTTATTAATATCCTTAAAACACTTTTTTTTGTTAGCTAAATTTGGAAACTAATATCCTATTTGGTTGTAAGGGAGATGAAAAGATAAGAAGGGAGGAAAAAGTAAGGGAAGGGAAAGGGAAGAAGAGAGAGTTGTACATAGAAGGATTGCATTAAACAATTTCTTCAAAAGAAAGGTCTTCTTTGAAAAAATAATGGGACCATCTGAAGGATTGTGCTAAAAAAATTTCTAGAACACAAACTTTTTATCAAAATTATGGGTTGTGAGAAAAGTATGAAACTTCATAAAAAAAGAAAAAAAAGTATGAAATATTGGCGAATCGGTCAAATTGTGTATTCTCACTTTTTAATAGGGAACTAAAAAGTGAAACACTTGGGACCATCACAGCACATATTAATATAGAAAAAACTTAATGAAAGAGGTTAAAAAAAATCTAAATGAAAAGTTAGAGCACCACTTGGCAAGACCTTATACACTCCCGTATGAGGTCTTTGCTTTTATATATATATATATATATATATTGATTTTTTTGCAACTTGCATAAAAATCTGGATGTTCTAGATGCGCTAAACATCCTATTGAAACCTTCATTTAGTTAAAAGGTAGAACTAAATATTATACAATGTTTTGTTTAAGACATTGTTTTAAATGATATTATTCTTAAGTCCTTACTTGATGATTTTACTTTGTCTTCAAACAAGAAGGGATTCAGTGATGCCAATTTTTTTTTTTTTTTTTTATCAATGTGAATTACACTATGTCGGGTCATAAAAAAAAAAAATGCCAAAAACAAAATTTTTTTTTTTTGAAGAACCCAAAAATGTAGCCTGCTTTCCAAGCCCTTCACTGAGAATGGGCTTAGATACCAAAAATGGGCTTTTAAAAGGTGCTACCATAACATACACGTAATCATGTACAATACAATTTCACAGCACGCAACTGAGGCTTGTATTTTACATCTTAAAGTGCAAAACATATCTTTAGGAATGTTTAGATTTTACACCTTAAAGTTTTAGAATTTAGATTTTACCCCTAACGTTATATGCTATTTTGATTAGCAACCTCTCCGTTAGGTTTTTACTAGTGTGTCCATTAAGTGACACGTAAGCTTATGATATGTATCTATTGATTCAATCAAATCATGACACATGGATTTCACTATTCCATGTCATATGAATAGCCAAAATAAAAACAAACTTTAATTATTAAAATAAATTCTTTAAAATTCAAAATTGCATAAACTAAATAAACTAAAATAATACATTTTTTTTTTCTTTGATTTGTACCCTTTTTTTTTAGTATCCCTTAGATTTGTACCTAAAATAAAGGAAAGAAACCAATTGGATTGATCTGGACCTTAAAACACAATCCTTCATTTATGAGTCACCTTTAGCCAACTTAAAAATAAAGAACCCTAATATCAAACATATTTGTTGGATCTAGACCTCAGATTTCACAACCCGTGTTCCGGAGTTTGTAGATTTCGAGTTGTGCTGGGTGCCGCTGCTTGTCATCGCTCTTCACCACCATGTACATATTAGTTTTTTGTTTTTAATTTTTAATTTGATGAAAATAAATATTTTTTATTTTAATAATTAAAATTTTGTTTTGTTGTTTATATGACGTGGAATAGTGAAACCCATGTGTCGCGATATAATTTGATCAATCAATACACACCATAAGTTTACATGTCACTTACCAGACACATCAGCAAAAAATTAACAAAAGGGCTGCTAATCAAAACTACATATAATGTTAGGGTGTAAATTCAAAATTTGAAACTTTAGGCAATGTAAAAAAAATTTGGTTATGGCAATGACAAATTGACAATGGCAAAGTATGTGACAAGTTGGTGTCTAGTAAAACCCACTTCTACAACCCACTACATGATAGTTGAAAGGACTATCGAGTATTGATATGTACTTTTAGTCATATGAACATTTTAATGAACCCTATGACTTGTTTAAATAATACACGTGAATTATAATTCTTTATGTAATGGCTTGGAGGAGATTTCATCAAATTGGTTTGGAGTAAAATTTTGTATTTTTCGTAATCTCTTACTAATCACTTTATCTAAATCGTCAATCAATTTTGACAAATTTCTTATTAATCATTTTCGTTGACTCATTAGAAACTATTATTTGTTCGTTGATTTAGTTCAACAAGGTAGCTGTTAGTGTAATCCATGACTTGAATAGCCCCTAAGATTTTTCAAAGCTCACTCATCTCAAGCTTACTTATAATGTTCAAGCTTAGACTAGTTAAAAGTTCAAGTATGGTCATCTTACTTCATTAGTCAAGCACGACCTTTTTTGTTCATGTAAAATTTAAAAGAAGAATATATTGCATCTTAAGAGCATACAATTGAAAACTAATAATTTCACATAAATATAAGGTTGTAAATGAGCCAAATTGAGTTCTATGCCTACAAATTAGGTAGGGTTTTTTTTTTTTCATGCCAAGTCCATAACAAACTTTAAACCTAGTCTAGGCTCAACTTGATTATTCTCAACCTTGTTCATAAACAAAATAATTTTCTTAATTCAACTCGTTTACTAGACAAAACTCAAAATTATAGTCATGCTTACCTTATTTATAAACAAACAAACAAACAAAATAATTTTAATATATATTAAGCTAAGTTTGATTTGTTAATAAACAACTTCATTCAGTTTTACAGTCCTATAAACTCCATCTAAATTTCAACTGGGTAAAGTATAGTACCTACAAACTTTGTTGCTTTTTTTGTGTTGTGGTAGGAAGATTTCAAGGTTTTTTTCTTTTTCGGATAACTTGACAATTGACATGATTATTCATGTGGGCATCACATGTTACTAACTTTTTAGGTTCAATCATCCGTAAAAAGGGACAATTTGTTGATCCTCATTTTGCACTTTCATGATTGCAGAGACTCGTTTGATTGATCATTTTGCACTTAAAATTAAATTAAACATGAAAAAAATAAAGCTAACATCCATTTTGTATTTAAATTAAACATAAAATAACTCAAAGTTATTGAAAATTATGAAAATTATGTATAATTGATTTTACACTAAAATTTGCAACAATTTCTCTTTTATTGTACAAAATCAACAATTTCTCTTTTAATGAACATAACCTTGTCTGTAAAGCGGATTCAAGAAGGGTCCATGCAATGACCAAATACAATAACAAAGATTGAGAGTATTTAAGAGTACAGATTACTCTTGATATTGACCAGTAAAATAAAAATGAATGTGTTTTAATCTTTTTGGGAGGAAGGGGTCCACTAGAACCACACGTCTACTCACAAAAAAATAAAGTACAACATGCTTGCTGGTGAAAAGAACTCTCCTGGGATCTGGGATGTTTTAGGATCAAACAAACCCTGCCAACTATCATTACAGACATACCTAATCTCACATTTTCTTCATTGCTTACAATGACAACATGATTGAATAATTTCATCCCAACAAGCTAGATTTAACACATCAGCTTAGAGACGTGTACAAAACCATACCAGTCATGAACCAACAAGAGACGAGTCAAGTCAGTTCAAGCCACTTTAATTACAGCATTGAATTCGAGCAGGGACAAAGTTTTCCATCAAACTAGGTTGAATGAATCTCCTCTAAATCATTACATGATAGTTCATAAGACCATCCGTGTGTATTTAATCACATTATTCATTCAATCATTTAAACATGCCATGAGACTATGTATTTAGATTGGCAATCTCATGCCTGAACAAAGCACATACTAAAAATGGAGAGAAAATTGTTTATAGATGCAATAAACAGAGTTCTGAAATCACAGGCAACACAGCCAAACCACTGGTTAAAGACTTAAAGCAGTTGAACAAGAACAGATATATTTGTTTGATTTACCGATATCATACTACTTATATGGACCATCTTATAGCTAGAAAAAGAATAAGAACTGGGACCTCTAGGGATTGAAACTACATCAATCATGGCAAAGGAATGGTACCTATATCAGAATATGCTATTCAGATAAATTCATGAAGGGAAGATGACGACATACAACCCAATCTATGAATTTGGGAGTGTTTATTATGGAAGTGGGATAGCTAAACTGCTAAAGAATATATCTAAGTTCAAATATACAATAGTAACCATTAAACAGAAGGAATTTCTGGGGACTTTGGGCTTGATTTATTGTGACTAAAATGCCTGATGTGACAATCCCTCCATTTTGCGCTGGGCAAAGTTGAAAGTTGGGTATGAGAATATATGGGCAAAGCATGGTTTCCACCTAGCATGTTCAAGCAAAGTTCATCTCGTGCATGCTGATCCGCATTTGGATTCAACTCAACTGGGATTGAAGGCCATCTTCCTAGTGCTTAGGTTATGTAGAACTTAATGCGTAGACTGGGAATAAATACCAATATACCATGACTGGGTATATTATACCACAAAATTTTGACATCAATCTCTTAAATCCCAACCAGTTTCTCTACTAATGAAAGAAGAAACATAA
The DNA here is from genome assembly GCA_030445155.1 of Quercus variabilis. Taxonomy (NCBI): domain Eukaryota; kingdom Viridiplantae; phylum Streptophyta; class Magnoliopsida; order Fagales; family Fagaceae; genus Quercus; species Quercus variabilis. The sequence continues at coordinate 47,365,643 of CP129453.1, forward strand.
ACTTCCAAGGAAACATAAGCTAGTAATCATGTGAACCTTTTTGAATCCAAAGACAAAGGGGGGAAAACAGTTTATGAACAATGACATAATGTAAAATATCCTGCCTTAAGCCCAAAGGGAGGAAAAAGGAAATTGACAAGGCTCTATGATGCATAATGTAAAGTTGAAACATATCATTTTATCCATTTACAACCAAAGAATAAAGTTCAGAATCTAAGAATACGAAATCAGTAAATTTTAATACTCATGAAGAAGTGCAACTGTTTTCTACAAGTCTTTTCTTTTAGCTTATTTGCTTATGCACAACTTTTTAGCTCCTCAATTTATCTAGGTACAAGTATATTTTAACCAACTTTAAACAAATAAGCAATCAGAGCTGCTTCCAAAAGCACATTAAGAACCAAAAAGGAAAAGTCAACATTGTGAGAAAGGAAACAGAGTCCTAAAAAAAACCATTGTAGGCATCTACACTCATAACCATCACTAATCAAACCTTCTTCAAACTCTGTGAAAATGGAAACAGAGTCCTTCAAGTTTTACACCTGAGCATAACAATCTAAGTATAAGTCCCTCAACAAAAGTGGTGCACACCAATTAAAAAAGAAAAAGAAAGAGAACCAAAGAAGTTTGATTATCTTACTCCTTTGAACCCTCGATTCCGCCCACCCCTAAACCCTTACTCAAAATTAATCTCATACAATAGTTTTTAAGCCAAAATGTGAAACAAATGAATAATATCAAGGATATCGAATAGAAGCAAAGCAATTGACAAAATTGATAGTAGAAAGACCGGGGCCAAAAACTAATGCAGGAAGTTTTTTATTCATAATTATCTTATATCATTATCATCATGAGTTTCTTATAATTTAAAAATTATAGTACAAAAAGAAAGAATTAATACAACGCCCATGTTGGCATTTACGGTACGTTAAACTTAAACATAAAACTTATTGCTGATTTATCACCTGAATTTGCCTCAACTTGATGGCCTTGTCTCATTTTCTCTTTCTGTTGGAAAAGCATCCGGTGATTATGACATCGGCTGCCTTGCTTATCATTCAGTAGCACCGAAGGCCGGAGCTACTGAAGCCCTATCCAATGCCAATTTGCCACCATAACACTACCATTGATCCACCACCACTGGCATTGAGTAAGTCCATTTTGTCTCTCTCTCTCCCCTTGCTTACTTTGTTTTTTTGTTTTTTTTTTGGGTGGGATTTGATGTTTAGAGCTTATGTTTTGATTTGTTGTGGATTTTGATATGTGGGTTTTGACTTTGTGTTTTGAATCCTTTGTGGGTTTGTGACTTGTAATGGCTGTTTTAGTTTGAAAATTTCAAACTGATAGAACCAATTGCCCCGATAGTGAAAAACCACACTGTGTAAGGCCGAATAACCAATCACATTTGTGTAGTGTCAAAATTGGGGTAAAAACTACATCTACCGCATCATGTACTCTCCTAGCTTTAAAGGTTTAAAAAAGCTAAACCTGCCATTAAATTCAACTTGTCACTTTAATAGTTGAATTCGCTCAAACTGCTCAGAAATAAATATTACATTAGTGACGATTTATGCTAACTAAGTTGTTATTGGCTTATTGCACAAGCCTAGCTCCATTTATGTTTGGAGGCAAAATTTACATTTTTAAAAAAATTAAAAGTGAAGGCCCAAAAATGTTGATTTATTTATTTATATTTTTATAAAAAGTTAGGCATAAATTATTTTATACGTAATTTTGATAAGCCTGCCTGGTTGATGTCTTCCCACTGAAACGGTGCGTTTGCCCCCCTCGTTCCCACTGCAACTTCTCTCTGTCACTTCAACAGTCTAACACTTTCGCTCCGAATCCGAAAATCCAATACAAAGCAGAATTCAACTTCATCATCGAATCAGAGCCGTAGATCGGAGTGGACCTAAAACATGGTGCTGGTATCGGCCGTACGTGATTACATCAACCGGATGTTACAGGACATCTCGGGCATGAAGGTTCTCATCCTCGATTCTCACACGGTAATCCTCGTTCCCAAATACTCCTTCTCTTCATTTCTCTGTTTGGACTTTGGAATTTGATTTCCTAGAAAATTCACAGAGTAGGATTTGAATTTCAATCCCTTGTTTGAATTCACAGAGTGATATAACTTTATAAAGCCTATGAATTCATTTTTTTCTTCTTCTTATTTATATGATTGACAATTTGAGTTTTTGGAATTTGAATTCTCGTTCCTATAATTATGTTCTACTTTGTTCATTAATCGTTAGTTTTATATTGTTGGATTCCATAGTTTCAATGCTGTAAAATTTAAAATGCCGTGAAGTGAAAATTTCGCGGAGAAGAACAATTGCTTGGGCCGTGTTTGAATTGCATGAAAATGCTTCATTGTATTGTGTGTGCGCGTGTGCATGCTGTTGCACGTTCAAATTTGTTGTAATGAAGGGTCTATGGAACCCTGCATCATGAATGTTGTTGAAAAAAAAACTACAAATTCTCGTGATCTTGTTTTTTTGGGATAAAATCTTTCTCATATGAGATATTGTTAGCTTGAATTGCTCATGGAATAATGCTAGTCCCACAAAAAAACCCATAACTTAGCCACAACTTGCTCACAAACTCACAACTCGCCATGTGGACAAATTGTGGGTTTTGTTGTGGCGATTCAGTTTTTTCATGAGTAGTAGATGAACTGCCAATGCCCCATTGTTGTTTGTTTTGATTCTGTTTACAATTTTTTTTTTTTTTTTTGGCTCTAATCTACTGATTTGGAATTCCACCATTGTGTTAGATTCGGATTGGGTCTAGTGGGTTAAGAAGGAAAAGAGAGATACTCATCAGTTTAGTTAATGATTTGCAGGTTAGTATAGTTAGTGTCGGGTATTCACAGTCGGAACTTCTTCAGAAAGAAGTATTCTTGGTAGAATTGGTCGATTCCATTTACAAATCAAAAGAACCAATGTCACATCTTAAAGCAGTTTACTTCCTTCGTCCCACGTCAGAGAATATCCAGCATTTGCGGCAACAGCTAGCTAGTCCTAGATTTGGAGAGTACCACCTATGTAAGTTTTGTTAATAATTTGAGAGGAGCAACAATGTTATCTTGCCACTGAAATTATACTAAAATGTTTCAAAATTTTCATTGGTGATTATTGGCTATTGATTTGAAGCTTCTTTGTGTGTATCTGAATTTTGTACAGTTTTCTCCAACATATTGAAGGATACTCAGATTCATAATTTAGCTGACGCAGATGAACAGGAAGTTGTCCAGCAGATTCAGGTAACTCTTTCACCGCTAAAAACTGTTTTGCATTACTAAAAAAATTTGTGGTTGATATGTTATTTTACTGTTTTTCATTTTAGCTACTCTGAAAAATCATACTCAACTCAACTTAGGCAATCTATCATAATTGACAACAGGAAGAAAAATTGGGAAAAAAGGGTAAGCTTATAGTATCTTTAGCATGTCATTGTCACAGGCTTGCATTTATGGGGTTGTTTAAACATGGTCTGAAACTCCGAATTCTTGTTCTGATGCATGAGTAGATGTTATCTTATTAGACCTTGTTGTTATGCCACCTCATATTAACTGTAAAGTTAGATATAATTATTATCTCTATCTTGCAGGAATTTTATGCGGACTTTGTAGCAATTGATCCTTACCATTTCACTTTGAATATGCCGTCAAATCACATTTATATGCTCCCAGCAGTTGTAGATCCTTCAAATTCACAGCACTTCTGTGACCGAGTTGTTGATGGTATTGCATCCATTTTTTTGGCCTTAAAAAGAAGACCTATTATTAGATATCAAAGGAATTCTGATATTGCTAAGAGGATTGCACAGGAAACAGCTGTAAGTGAAGCACTGGAGGCTATAGTGTAAATATTACTTGTTCATGATATATGTATTACTGAGTTTCATATGAATTTTGTGCATTCTGTTCTCATAATTTAATACACACACATGTAGATGTTACTTGTTCATGATATATGTATCACTGAGTTTCATATTAATTTTAAAGCATTTTGTTTTCAGAATTTTTTTTTTCTTAATGTGTAATTTATTTATTTATTTTTTATAATTTGATAGTTACAATAGGGGAAGGGGGATTTGAATCCTGGATGTTATAGACACACAAGGAGATCTGTTTTCAGAATTTCATACACTCACATGTGTATTTTTTCCCCTAGAAACTGATTGATGATATGTGTATTCATGATATTTCATATCATTGTTAATTTTACTGGATGCAGTTTCTCCATCAAATTTTACTATTTTAGGTTCATAGAAATCTGACTTTAATACTTTTTTGGGATGTATCAGAAGCTGATGTACCAGCAGGAAAGTGGGCTTTTTGATTTCAGGCGAATGGAAGTTTCCCCATTGTTACTGGTAATTGATAGGAGGGATGATCCTGTGACCCCTTTGCTAAACCAGTGGACCTATCAGGTATTTGGGGTTGTCAGTACAGATTTTACCATTTATATGTGAAATGCCTCTTTGTTTTGACGTGACATAGATGGTTTTATTATTTATTGAACTCATTTATCACATCGTGTTCCATAGGCAATGGTTCATGAATTGATAGGTATTCAAGACAACAAGGTGGATTTGAGAAACATTGGCAAACTTCCAAAGGATCAACAGGTTGCATTGCATTTCCTGTTATAGTGCGCATATTTATTTTAATGTTTTGCGTTGCTAAGAAAATGATCTTTGTTCAATTCACACTCACAGGAGGTTGTGTTGTCATCAGAACAAGATGCCTTTTTCAAAGCTAACATGTATGAGAATTTTGGAGATATTGGGATGAATATCAAGCGATTGGTAGATGAATTTCAGCAGATTTCAAAGAGTAACCAGAGCATCCAGACAATAGGTTTGTATGAGGCTTGATAAATTCAGATTTACGAGATATTATGTTACTAAATTAGCATGGTGGGTTGAGGTATAACATTCCATCATTCCAACATTTTGAATTTCTGCAGAAGACATGGCCAAATTTGTTGACAAGTACCCTGAGTACAGAAAAATGCATGGAAATGTTTCAAAGCATGTGACATTGGTCACAGAAATGAGCAAGATAGTTGAAGAGAGAAAACTCATGTTAGTTTCAGAAACAGAGCAGGAGTTGGCTTGTAATGGTGGTCAAGTGGCAGCATTTGAGGTAGTGTAATCAATTGTATGGTGTCTTGTTTTTCTCTAAATATTGTTTATGTTACTTTGTATACATCCATGAGCCTACTTAGTTATACGTTTTTCTAGATAATTTATAATAGAAATTATTATAAGATACATAAGTATGGATTTTGATATAATTTTTAGACAGCTATATGATCATGAATCAAGCACAAGGAGTAGATTATCCTAGTACAGGAAACTGAAGAAAAGGATGTTGTCTTGGATGATTTTGTTGTATGCACACATGCATGTTGATACACTCATCAGTATGAAACAGATTAAGATGGATTATGTTATTTACCCAATGCCCAAATATGGTGGGGAAATGAATTTACAAATTGTAAATTGTTAAAATATATATTAAAAAAATGATACCAGTAAAAAAATTTTGTTAAAATATATATTAAAATAATGATGGCCTTGTGAAAGTAGTCTTACGCATTGGAACTAATAATAAACTTGAGTGGCTCCACCGACAGCAACTGCATTACTAGCTCCGTTTTTTTTTTTTTTTTTTTTTTTGATAACATAGGAGAACTTCACTCAGATTAGTTGCATGTACTAGCTCCGTTTCTTACTATGTAAAGCATTTTCCTGACGAAAATGTTTTTTACACAATATTTTCGAGGAAAATAAATTGTTTTATTTTTTTTTCTTATTATTATTATTATTATTATTATTATTTTGAGATCCTAAAATTCTTTTCTACTATTTGGTTGCACAAAATCTCTATGTTAAAACCAACAAAAAGTTAGTAGGCGGTGGTGGGAGGAGCTTCTGAATTATTATTATTATTTTTTTGGTTGGGGGGTGGGGGGGGGGGGGGGGGAGAGGGGGTGGCAGTGGTGCAGTGAGTAGAAGTGGGACAGGGAAGGTAGGAAGGTGGTTTTTTTTTTTTTTTTTTTTTTTTTTTTTTTTTTTTTTTTCCTCTAGCATTAATGGTATTTTTCTAATTGTATAAAAAAAAAAAAAAATTAACTACATAATTGTTAGTTGTCAGTCAGAGTTGTTGGCCTTGGGTTTTAATTTATTTATAGGTTAGTCTTACTTAGTTTATGGAGACCAATTCATTCAAGAGTTTGTTTGCTAGTCAAAGTAGGAGTTCTAGTTCTATTGGGCAAAGCTAAGATATAGAGTCTATAGAACTATCATTGCACTTAAAGAAAGATGGAGTTGCTTAATAGAAAAATCGAGTGTTTTGAGTATGGAGGGCACTTTGGCCTTAATGTTCTATTCTCACCTTCAATTCCCTCTTTCTTTTCTCTTAAACTTTTTTTTTTTTTTTTGATGAGTACCAAGTTTATTGAAAATGAGAAATACCTTCTGTTCACTTTCAATTTCCTCTTTCTTCTCGCAAAAAGAATGACATCCTCTTAGGAACTCTGACACTCCAAATACTCTTCGAGGGAAAGGAATGAGCAGTAATGCCACAAATAACCTGGTAGTGGGACTGCACATCAAAAGTACCCACTCCCATTCAAGCTCCTGCTAACATTTATAGGAAATGAATGAGCAGTAATGCCACAGATAACCAGGTAGTAGGACTGCTCATCAAAAGTACCATTCCCATTCAAGTGCCATCAAAAGTACCGTGCATCTGTTACCATCTGCATTACTGTCCACATTACTGTTCAGGTGCACTGTTCACAACTGTAGGTAGATTTGATCTTAGTATCTTCTCATCTCTTTTGCAAACCTAAATCGAATCTTTTCTCATCCTTTCCCCAGTTATTAATTGACCCTAAATCAAAAATCCTCCTACTAACCCTAATCCTACCACAAGCGCATGTAGACAAATTCCCCAATATGTCCTATGTCACAGAGGTGTTGGCATGAAGGAGGGAGAGCGAGATTGTGAGGGTCATGCCTTGTTTGGAGAGGAGAAAGGTGGAGGGGATGTGGGTAGATGGCATAAATTATTTCCCACCTTTTTGCTGTAATTTCCACTCATCCATTGACTAGCAATTTTCAGTTGCACTAAACATATTATACACTGAAACAAATGGAGCCTAAACTTTTGGGGAGTTGAATGGATGATTGATCAATCAAATAATTCTTATATGCAAGAATATAAATTGACAAGCTGTTAGGAAGTCAAACAGTTGAGGTCATAGCATAATTTGAGAACTAATTCTAAAGATAGTTCATGGGATATGCTTTTTGCATTATGTTAGTGCCAGCTGATAAAGACTAGTAATGTAAATGCTTGAATTATGCAGTGAATGATCAAACGTTATCTAAGCTTTTCAAACAAGTTTCATTTGATATATCACAGCATGCAATTGAAAACCCCTTATTTCTGGTGGTGATGAACATTGAGTGCTGGACTTATTATGAACATAAAGCACAGTCATGATATTAGTGAACTGAGCTTCAACCTTTTCAAGTGTTGGTTTAGCTTAATGAGTATGAGACGAAATGAATTGGGCTGTCCAGTTGGTGTTTAGCTTTATATTACGTGAGTTGGAAGATATATCTGCATGAATGATTCTTCAATTGAGATTTGGTCTTTTTATTGTGAGGTGAGGGAATCGTCCTTTGTTATCTTTTCCTTGGAAAGCAATTTGGGGGGTTCAAGCTCCCTGAAGAGTTTCCTTTTTTGCTTGGACAGTGGCATGGGGAAAGATTATCACCGCTGATAATTTAAGGAGGAGAGGCTTTTGTTTACACTATGTTTGGTTAGGGTGAAAAGGAGAGGGAAAATAAGGGAGAGAGGAAAATGGAGGGAAAAATGTTATTTTCCTCCATTTGGTTCAGGAGAGAAAACTGAAGGGAGGGAAAATAGGGGAGAAAACAAGTCACCTGGGCCCACAAAAATTCATCTCCCCAAATTGGGAAGAAAACAGAGGAGAGAAAAAGCTCCAATCCTGAAATGACGCATATACCCCCTTCCATCTGAGTCAAGGTCAGCCAAGTCGTCGTTGCCGTTGCCCTACGCCGTCCATCAAAATTTCATGCCGTTGACTTTGCCACCCATAAAATCTCACACCGTTGACTTCGCCACCCACAAAATTTCACATTGTTTGACTTCGCCTCCCACAAAATCTCACAAGTCACCTTCGCCACCCACAAAATCTCACAGGTCACCTTCTCCACCCACAAAATCTTGTTTCTTATTCCTCTGATGTCCTTTCCATGCTCTAGTTACTGGACCTGGATATGGGACCATGGGTAGACGAAAGGTTGATTTGAATGGGTTTTGTTTTTGTTTGTTTCTATTTTTCTATATGTGCAAGTGTGTGTAGCAGTTTCTTTTTATATATATAATCTTTTTTATTTAATAGGTAAGGTGAAAAATTTGTTAAATTTGTATGTTGAGTTTTTTTTTTTTTTATAAGAAATAGTTTGTGTAATATTCCTAAAAAAAAATATGTAATTAAAAAAATTAGATTGAGTTGCTTATAAATATATTTATATATTTGTGGGTAATATAATTAAAAATAAAAAAATAATATTTTAAATAATAGGGGTATAAAAGTAAATTTATACCAACTATATTTTTCATCCTTTCATTTTTCTTCTCATCCAAACAAACGAATTTTCCATCCCTCCAATCAAACACACACGAGGAAAAACTAAATCTTTTCTATCCTTCCATTTTTCCATCTCCCCAACCAAACAAACCCTTAGTGGATTGGTGTTGCATGTGCAGATGTGATGGGGAATCAGTGGACCATCTTTTGCTTCATTGTGGGGAGGCTCACTAGTTATGGAATATTGTTTTAAAATATTTTGGGGTTGCATGGGTGATTCCTAAGAGAGTGAAGGATCTTTTGCTCGGGTGGAGGAACAGGTGTACCTTTGAGGATATGGAATGCTTGAGGGAGTAACTTCTTTAGTCTTTTATGGGACTTTGTTTGATTGGTCACAGGTTTGGGGACTCCCTCCCAATGTTTTTAGATTCCCTTTCTTCTTGTACATAGCTTTATGTCTCTTTTTTATTTTTGTGGCTACTTCATGTTTTCTTCCATGTCATAGTCTTTTTTATCAATATCTTAGCTTACCTATCAAAAAAAAAAAATTTTGGAGGAGAAGACAATTGGCTAGTGACCACACTTCATGAAGCAGAGGTCACTAGTTCAAATCTCCTCTTGGCTGATAGTATTGCCAAGTGCTTAACTTTGCAGGGGTTCAGAAGCAATATTGACACAATAGGACAAAAAACAGTTAGGGTGTCACAGATGTGGGGTTGAAAGTCCAATTGGCAGGATTTGGGGTATGCAGAGAAGTATGACTGGCAATTTCTCCTCACTAGATAGGGCAGGGTAATTGTTGTGATTGTTTTTTTTTTCGGATAGTGTAGGGAACCATTCTAAGGAAGATCTCTTTGGACTCTCCTCTAGCCATTAAAACCTACAAGCAACTTCTCCCACCTAACAAAACCAGTTGCTTGGTAATCTAGGGGCTTCTCCCACCTAACAAAACTAGTTGCCGGGTAATCTAGGGGCTTTTGCAAAGAAGATTTTTGTGTAATGGATTTTAATAAATTTCAGCTGGATCAGACCCATACATTATTTATTAGTAATTTGCGCATTTATAGGAAGGTTCAATTGGATTGGAGTTTGGACTTGTCAAGTGGGGCAGGATTGGGCAAAATTTTTAAGTAATCCTGAATACGTTGGGGCAAAGGTATACTTATATATCCAAATGGGTGTTCTTGGGCCAAATGGATAACAAGCAAAAAGGTTTTATCCTGTATGTGTTTGCAAAGTTTTTAATTAGGATGGTTAGGATTGTTGTCAAAAGAAGATGAGAATTGATTATTTGTGGTGCATGAAGTTGGGGTGAGCAATGCATTTTTTTGTTCTAATCATTAAAACAATTTGATTGTTAGTATTAACATCCAAAATTTACAAATCACATGCAAGAATGTGATACATCCCTTGCTTTGGCATTTCTTTATCCTTTCAGTGGACTCTCATAAAAGAATCTTTGCACACACATTAAAAGAAATTTCCTTTAGTTTCCCTTTGAGTTTAGACCAATGGATAATCCAAGGAACTAAGGTTTGGTAAGCTGCACCTCTGGTTCATTTTGCGAAAATTAAGCGGAAGATTATAAATAGCAAGTGTTGGGCATTCTGTGTTTCCAAAAAATACAAAAAATACTAGAACAACATTACCAAATGGGCTCTTAATTTCAAGTGTTTTTGGGTGTTATTGTGTCTATGTTTCCATGTCAATTGGGAGAAAAGTCACATCCTAGTTTTAAGCTCTCCACAAGTTTTTGATCTACCCAATGTTTGAATTTAGGGTTTAAACTTCTTTCCTTGATGAAACCAACAAAGCCTAGGTTTAGTCTCATTATTATAAATAATAAAGCCTTAGTCCTTTGGGGTTGGCTATGGATCTGTTTTTTTATTTTTATTTTGGGGGAGGAGGTGGGGGTATAAATAGGTTCTCTAGAGGTGTTATGTAAGTTATTTGAAGTTTCATAGGCGATTAGCTGTTAATGATATCATCCAATAGGATTAACTCAAAATTTATGCCTTCTCATAAAAATGAAAGGCCTATGCAATAAATATTGCTTATGTTTGATTACCTAATTTTCCTTTCTGTGTTACAAGATTATAATGCTATTTGGTCTCCTGAATTATTGTTTTATTTGCACATCATGTTCATTCCCTTCAAGTTATTGTCTGAAACAAAGTGTTCATCTACTGATATTGAGTGGTGCTACATAACACCGTTTAGATATTTTTTCAACCCCTCCCCCGCCCGGCATGTACACTTACATGGGCACACCACTAAACACTGGGGAGGGAGAGATGTGATAGTTGGTGCTTTTTTGGTGTCAATAGACTTCACTACTGATATATGATTTGAGATTCCTGAATTTGACAGCTTGAAATTAGAGCCAGAAATATCTAGTATACTGTTCAAATGTTGAGCAATGACATTCTTCCTTTTTCAAACTTCAATGCAGGCAGTGACAAATCTTTTAAACAATGAAAGTGTATCTGATATAGACCGTTTACGCTTAGTGATGCTTTATGCTTTGCGCTACGAGAAGGAAAGCCCTGTTCAATTGATGCAACTTTTCAACAAACTGGCTTCTCGGTCTGCCAAGTACAAACCAGGGGTAAAATAAGCAAACCAGCATTTCTGTTATGCATGCTTTGATGTTTTAGTAGAGCAGCAAATATGTTGAAATTGTTGTGTTCCTAGCTAGTTGCTAGATGATTCACTGGTTTTGAAAAATTGGCCATCATGGTATGACAGCTTGTCCAGTTCGTCTTGAAGCAAGCAGGGGTTGATAAGCGAACTGGGGATCTTTTTGGAAATCGAGATCTTTTGAATATTGCTCGTAACATGGCTCGTGGACTGAAGGTTAGTTAGAAACACTTCACTTTCTGCTTGCGGATGTGGTTAGATGCTTATACATGATTTTCCCACATGCTGTAGGGGGTTGAGAATGTTTACACCCAGCACCAGCCCCTTTTGTTCCAAACCATGGAAAGCATTTCCAAGGGACGGTTGAGAGATGTGGACTACCCATATGTTGGCAATCACTTTCAGCAGGGCAGGTTCGTTTTCTAAAATAACTGTTTCTTCCCAGGAATGTTGCAGTTTATCTCTTGCAAATAATGTAGCGTGGTTTCTTTCCACTGTTTTAAAAACCTGAGCAGACCAGCTGATTCAACTGGTTCAATCAAGAACTCTATACCAATCCAAATATAGCCTAAAACGGTAAAACAAGATTTTCTGAAAAAACCAGGCTTAAATGAATAACCAGTGGTCAGACTGCAAAAACTGGTAACTGGAACTTCTTGTGCATTTGTGTGGTACATGTTTATGTATGTGTGTGGGTTTGTATGTACATGTATGTGTGCATATTATCAGGAAGTAGTGCCAAGATAATTCTAGTTATGTTACTAATTTTACTCTTTAATAATGAGAAGAGTTTATGAGGAAAAACCCACTTCATACAAATTTCTCAGTCTAAATAACATATTATCTCTCATCAGATATATCATGCTAAAGTCTAACTTTCAGCACTTGTTAAAGAACGTATGCTGGTCCCTAACTTCCCCCCCCCCCCCCCCCCCCCCCAAAAAAAAAACAAAGAAATCAAGGTATGCTGGTCCGCTTATGTCTCATTTGAAGCAAACCGCATTATATCAACATAATTTATGGTAGGTCACACACCAAAGGTGTCAATTAGGGATTTCTTATCTTTGGAGCCTACCCCCAGAACTTAGATTATTGTTCATTTAATGAAAACTATTACTGTGTCTGCGTAGCTTCTTGATTACCATGCATCCAAATTAGATATATAATTTTGATAAGTAATAAATTGTATTAAGAGGAAAAAAAAAAAAAAAAAGGAGAAATCCTAGTGCATGGGAGGCATGCAAGGAAAACACTTAAAAAAAAAATTATATAATAGTTTATTTTTTTCATTAAGAAAGTGCAAAAAGGGGCACAATCCTAGTACATGGGATGACAAAAAGAAGACCCAAAAGAAATAAAATTAACATGTACAACAGAAAAACTAAAACCAATGAGGTCCAGCTTAAAGGGAATCTCCTCCCCTTGTAAGAAAATACTAAAAAGAGGGGGCAACAGGACTAAGATATGAAATTAAAAATGTCTATAAATTCCAGAAACAAAAGTAATGGTAAGCTAGAAGTAGATGTTAACATCAAAATCAGATATATATGCCCCTGATCACCTATCCTCTCAAGTTTTTCTACCATTCTACTCAAGTCCCCTTTCTTTCCCCTCCATTTTGCTGTTACATCTTATAGTAAAGGCTTTCCAAGCATGGACAGACTATTGTAGGATTGAACGTTAATATATATTTGAGATAGCCATAGCCTTTGAAGTGAAAGGTATAGGCTTATAGCCTTCAAATAAAGATTTTTAAAAGGCTTTGGATAATATAGCTTGAATGACAAACACTTCATCTTTGATCAGGCCACAGGAAGTAGTCATATTCATTGTTGGAGGGACAACATATGAAGAGTCACGTTCTGTTGCTTTACAAAATGCCAGCAATTCTGGAATTCGTTTTATACTTGGTGGTTCTGTGGTTCTGAATTCTAAGAGGTATGTATGCTTTTGAATCATCATTGTGATTTTAGAAGCACGGTATTGCTGTGCTAGCTGTGGTTCATGCTTGGCACGCACTAGCTTTAAATGCTAACTTCTATGGCCTTCATCTTTCTTGCATCAGCTGCAAATTTGAGAATGTAGTTGTGGGTTGGATTGCATCATGTTAATTTGACACTTGGTGAACCTATGTTGGGCATGTGGATTTTGGTTTGGCATTATTCATCCCATGTAGGTTGCAAGCATGCAATGATTTGTGGCTACTTAAAATCTACAAATCAAAATTCTTTTGAAGTTCCATTTTTGACCCAATCTCGACCCAAGCCTAGAGAACGGAAGGTTGTTATAAGCCAGGCTTCTATTACTTCAGTCACACTTTACTGAACTTAAATCTCAATTAATACAAATATCCATAACTTGTATTTATTTTATACTTTCGTCATATTCATAGGATACGTTCAGCTATATAGTGATAATTTGAGGTTAGTTTAGCTATATAGTGATAATTTGAGGCTAGTTTAGTTATTTGATGGAATGTAGTTAAAGTTGAAACTATCCTTGCTTTACACGATTTCCTCTGATCCAATAATCATTTTGGCTAAAAAAAAGCAGGTTTCTGAAAGACTTGGAAGAAGCTCAAAGGATAGCTCGTTCTAGCACAGCAGTGATTTGAAGGCCCATCATATGGGTCTTGAGAGCCAATAGATAATTTTTATGGCTTTATATGGAGCTTTTGACTTGGTGACTGGCAGTGGTAAGATTGTTAATGAATATTGGGAAGAGGAACTTGATGATCATCAGAATCAACCCACCTTTCTTGCATAAGACATCCAATATCCACCAATTTGCAAAGGAATAAAAAGTAAATAGGTGTTTTGGAGACTAAACCCATTACATATTGGAATATGAGATATTACTTATTCACGAGAAACAATTTGCAGATGGCCTTATTGCTTGTTTAACAATAATACCTTGCCTTGTGAACGAAAATGTAAAATCTCACACAACTTTTTTTCTTTCTTTTTTGGATTGTGTAGATGCTTGATTTATCCTAGGTAGTTTTGTACTTGGACCATATTGTGAAAAGTTACAGCTGAGCATATGGTTGAGCCAGGGCCAGGGGTTTTGTATACTTTAGCAATCAATGTTCTGGTGACATGGGAAGTTTATGAATATTTGTGCGTGCTTAACTGGTATTGAAACTTTTGCTATTACATATATTTTGATCATGTTTTCTGGTGAATTATATTATCAGGGAGAATCTTTTGCTTTATTAATTGGTGGTGTCCAATTATGCTCCTGTGGACCTTGGTCTTCTCGATTTAGTCGAGTCATCTTCCAAATTACACTATCTTTGCTTGCTTTGCCTGAACACAAACACAAACAATCTTTCATATAACCAAGTTGTTAGTAGATTGGCATCAAAATGTACTTGCTGATGCTTTATACTTGCTAATGAAGGATGGGTGTGATCAGTTTAAAATTTTAAATAGTGAGCTACAAGTTCTTAAACTCTGTTGTGGGAATATCAAACTCACAGCATGCTCTCTCTATCTCATGAAAGCATACACACAAGTAAAAAAAATACCTTGATCGGGTCACTTCATTTTTTTTTTTTTTTTTTTTAATGTATCGAACTCATATCATGTATGGATTTAAACCGCCCAAAAAATTATAAAATTTAAGAAAATATTTAAATTTTTACTTAAATTAGAGAAGTAAAATAATTTATATCTTTTCCTTATCTGTTGGTAAAGAGTTTTACATACGTAACGACACACCTTAACAAATACTAAAAATAGATTCAATACTATCAATAAAAGTAATGAAGTTGAAATATTTGCACATTAGTTGAAATATTTGTGAACTAGTATAGTATGAAAAATGTTTGATATATGTTATATACGTTTAATTATAGTTCACTGTATTTTTGTTTGATATGATATATTGGATATATTTTTTTTAAAGGTACTTTAATAAAACACTACAAAGGATATTTATTATTTATTTATCATTGTTGGGCTATCATTTGAACCTTAATTGTTGACTGTTTGGATAAACAATCACTTTTAGACAAACCCAATAACAATTATTTTACCACCACAACTTTTGCAATAACCAATGAAGTAGACCACAATTTTTGTATACTTATTATTGAGATAGATAGATAGATAGATAATGGGGAGGAGGTGATATAAAAGACAACAAAAGTTATATAATTATCTATTTATTATCATTGGGTTATTACTTAAATCTTTTGTGGTTGATTGTTTGACGGTAAACAATCGCTATTAAAAAAACCACCCAATATCTTTCTCAAAAAAAAAAAAAAAGAAGGAAGAACCACCCAATAATTTTTCTTGACCAGTCACTTTGTCAGGACACCCTTTCTAAATAACTGGAATATGGTAATTATTTTGTTAGTTGGCCGGTTACAAAACAATATGTAATATTAGCATCTCGAGTTTACAAAACTCGAGATTTGATTATACATCTCGAGTTTTTAAAACTCATTTTTGTTGTTTTTCAATTACTGAGCTGGAAAAAATTTTCCACGTGGATAGCACGTGGATAGCGAGTTTTAAAAACTCGCTTTATGACTCTCGAGTTTTTAAAACTCGCTTTCTGTTTAAAATATACCCACTTAAAACGGCACTCTCATCAGACTACTCTCCACTCTCTCACTCTAAAATTTGAAACTCTCTCAGACTCCACTCTCGCAGACTCCACTCTCTCACTCTAAAATTTCAAACTCACTCACTCATAGTCCCAAATCACCCCGTGCTCTCAGTCTCCACGGCCTCTCTTCTGCATTGTTAGTAGTCGTGGTTCATCTCGGTTTCTTCGTTCTTCCTTTGTTCGTTCTTCAGCTCGCTTGCTAGGTAAAGGTTCTCCGTTCCTCTTTTGCGGAATTTATTTTATAGATTTGGGCTTTTTGCATGGTGGGTTACACATTGTTGTTGCTGTTGTTTTTGTTTCTGGGTTGTGGATTTACTTGGGTTTTCAGTTGCTTTTGATACATGCCCATTTGGGTTTTGTTTGAAATTGCTTTATATTTGTAGACATAGATGTCATTGAAATCAGAATTTCATTTTGGTGGGGTTGAGAATAAATGGATTAAGGAGTTTTCTTTATTTTGTTTGTAAAGAATCAAGATTGTGTTAATGGGTTTTTAATAAAAATTCAAATTTTAATTTTCTGTAGTGATAATAGCTGAATGGGTATTCCTTGCTATGTGTGTTGTTGGATGGCTATATAGGAATAAGAAAAAAGTGAAATGAGTGGATATTTTGTGTGCAGTTCGTATAATGTCTTGAATTCCTTAGCAAGACAAAGAATTTCAGTAATGTTGATAATACCAACCGGTCCTGAATTAGGAAGTATAATTGTAAGTACGGCCATAGAAATAATCGCATTTGTACAAAAGAAACAAAAATGTGAGGTTTTGAAATCAAAAAATTGCAAACCATAATGTTAGAGGAAGGCAAGTTTTTGAAACTCGAGATAGAGAACTCGAGTTTATAAAACTCGAGTTCTACTGAAGAGCCTTCACCTAAGCTATTCTCAATACTCTGTTTAGGCCGAGAGGGTTCCCCTGTTTCCCCTGTTTTTCCCAGTGAAACTTGAGTTTTATAAACTCGAGTTCCACTGGGAAATTTTATTTAGCAATTCCCCTGTTCAGGCCGAGAGGTTCCCCTGTTTTGCTCTGTTTTTCCCAGTGGAACTCGAGTTTCATAAACTCGAGTTTTACTGGGAATTTTTTTTTTGTTTTAACACTTTGGCAAATCCCCTGTTTAGACAGATTACTCTGTTTTTCCCAGTTCAGCCTCGCATTTCATAAACTGAAATGTGTACATGCACCTACTGAGAAACGTAGATAAAGAAGATGAGAATGTAATCTAACACTCATTGAGAGGCAGAGAAGTTGAAAATGTAAATGCACAAAAATTACATCAAGATGCGTTATCGCTAGGCACCAAGTTATAGAAATTGTTACACTCTATTCATACATATAGTTTTACAACGCAAATGCATTTGCATCACAACAAAGGGCATTCTCAATGTATCAACATTCTAAACATGCGCAACCATGCTTAATTTGCAATTCTAACCATACTACTCAAATCACAATCTTCATAGAGGTACATTGCATAGAGAATTACAAATACATTCAACAAAAAATTCAAAAAGTTCACATAGAGCCAATACAACGTAGTCACTTTTCCTAAGATCAAAGGTCCGCATGACAAAAACGTCATCCATGGAAGCATGCCTGAAAAACATAGAGTAATCACATTAGGAGAAAAGATAGTAAACATTAGGTAAATATCGAATGAACAACAATTACTTAAACAATGCATAACTTTTTGGCATCTACCTACCTACTATGGAACATGACCGCTTATGGAAGCGCCGTGGGATTGCGGACATTTTCTGCGGTTATGCCCGGGAGCATGACACAGTCCACATGTCTGCTTAGGTTGACTCTCTATCAAATCTGTGTCCTCCCTCCGCCATCGCCGTTCTCGATCCTTATTCCTCACTCCATCCATCTCATTCCTTATTCTTGACATCACTGGTCTCCCTTTGGCCCGTAACAATGCTAGATTAGGCAACCACTTTGGCCCAATGGGATCCCTCCACAACGACTGTGACTTAGGAACCACAAATGCATGCTCATAAGTGTTAATGGCATTGTTCAAACCATAAGATGGGTGCATATATGTGGTCGAATCAATATGCAAATAGTCACATACTCTAATTGTATGTGAACACGGGATCCCTATGTTTTGCCATTTCCCACAACTGCATGTTCTATCCTGTAACCGAACTTCATAACTGTGGTTTCCTCCTCCTGCACTACACGTGTTGAGTTGGGTAACTACTTGAAATATCAGCTCTTCATTGCTAAATGGCTTCAGATAGTGTTTCTCAGATTTATGCTTATTTCCTTCCCACGTGGATAAGGCATGTGCACTCCATTTCTTACCCTCTGACAACTCAAAATGGTATTCTTTGCGCCGGTCATGAAAATATTGAACAAGTTTTTTCCAAGTGAACTCAACCAACGCGACAATAGGAAGGCCCCGTGCACCTTTCAATACACCATTAAAGCACTCTGATATATTGGTTGTCATTGCCCCAAAACGTCTCCCACCATCATGTGACTGGGTCCACATATCCACAGACTCGCGTATTAGGTATGTGTATGGAAGATAATCTTGATTCTTTTCCTTGCCATCCTTCCCCATCACCTTCTTCTTATTCCTAATGGCCTCAATTTCCGCCTGCTTAATGGACTCGATTATGGTATCAAATTTAACTGCCTGACTAGCATATCCCGCTTTCAACGCCGCTGACTTGAGAGTTGAATTCTGAAAATGGGTGTTAAAGTTGCTAGCAACATGTCGAAGGCAATATCTATGAAATACCCGTGGTCTTCCATCATCCCTTCTAGGCCAGTTTTCAATGGCATTTTTGATACCAAGATGTCGGTCAGAAATTATACAAATGCCTTCGTCAGGTATCACGTGGCCAATCGCTTCTCTGAGGCACTGTAAAAACCACCTCCAACTGGACCCTGACTCACAATCCACAACAGCAAAGGCGAGAGGGAATACCTTGTTGTTAGCGTCGATTGCCATTGCGACCAACAACTTTCCCTGATATTTACCATACAGATGGGTCCCATCAATACTGATAACCGGCTTGCAATATTTAAATCTTGATATGCATGGACCGAAAGACCAAAACACATAATGCAACAATACAGTGTCATCTTCATCGGTGGGTGTAAGACGATAGAATACTTGGGTAGTCGGGTCCTCATCAATATATGCCATTAGCAACTTTTGCAATTTTTGGTAAGACTCTTCCCAATTCCCAAACATCTTCGCAATCGCCTTTTGTTTCGCATCCCATACCTTGTAGTAAGAAGGCTTATGGCCATTATATTTCGTTTCTATCATAGATCTGAGATGCTTAACTGGGATAGTGTGATCCTCACAAAACTTCTGATGGATGTCTAATGCAATAAAATTACAACTCATCATTCTACCATCATTTCGCACCCCAATCTCTACACACGTGTGAGGACCCACATACACAGTGATCATCCATAGTCGGTGGAAATTGGGCTTCATAACTGCGCAAACATACCACTTGCATGACTCATGCACGCATTTCGCACAAAGTTTTTTCGTCGTCGACCTAGTGTAAGTAAAATGTTTGTTTTCCTTGAGGGCACAATTTGTTAATACGCGCTTCACCTCCTCTTTATTGGCAAACGTCAACCCTTTGCACAAATTCATCCCCTCTCTCCAAATAGACACAAATGACATCTCAATATGTGAAGGATCGACCATATTTTCCCAAGTATTTGTAGAGAATGACAATGCAGGAGGTTCGTAGGCAGGGATTGTGTTTGCAATGTTTTGAACGCTAATGACATTGCCTGCATAAGGTTCACTACCATCCAATGTCTCGTCATTATCAATGTCCCTCTCAAAGTCCCCAAAGTCCCCTCTATCAATCATGTTTTCATACTCAAAGTCCCCAAAGTCCCCTCTCGTCATCATCGTCATCATCATTGTTAATGGCAGTAGTCTCATCAACATAGTCGTTGTCGTCGTCGTCATCATCATCATCATCATCACCATCGGCATGAACACCATCATCCTCTACATGTGTAGAATACTCATATTGAGCATCCGGAACCGTAACTTGTAAGCTTGTGGTTGTTTGTTGGATATCCTCTTGCTAGACTGCACACGGCTCCAACTGTATGTACAACTCAATGTTAGTTACTTCAGCTATTCTCTCCAACTTGTCAAACATGATCTTTACATGTTTATCTGTTTCTATCGCCATATACTTATAATTAATCCGATGCTTCAAGATTTCATTTGGCATATGATAAGTAATTTGTATGTTGTGCACAGCAGGATTCTCACACAACTCTTCCATGACAACCTTCTTTAATTCATCAAGGGTCTTCAACCTACGATCAATTTGAGTATAATAGGTCTTTATACCCGGCCCTTCAAATGACAATCCCTTGTTGCATTGGCATTCTTAAGCGGACCACCGTGGTATAGGATTATATCAATTTCAGGCATTGTGAACCTGTTCAAGTCAAGTTACTGTTTTAGTTAAATCACATAATCTGAACCATGATTGCATAAAAACCAACTATAAACTCAGCCTTATTGCCTTATAAACCTAAATTTTGTCATGCTTTTTGATTCTGATTTGATGCTATGTTATCATACTTTGTTCGATTTAAAAGTGAATACAATATGTGATTGCTTAATTCAAGAAATTTGAGGACTGTGTCATATACCAATTTCTGCTATTTGCATTGTTAGTATATTCTGCACTTATTTGTGCTGGTCTCCTAGACCATTATAGGATCAGTTGGTGATTAGTTCTTCGTTATAAGGGTAATGTTAAGTTCTTGGTAGTTCAGAAATTTGACAAGGAAGGAATGAGGATTGAAGAACAAAATCACATTTACTAAATTGGTACTATTTGGCTCAGTGAAATCAACTATGGAAACAAGCATTTTCACAAACACCTTAAAGGCAATCTTTCAATAGGAAGCTTGTATGGGCTAAGCCCCATAAATTTAAACTTTGATTTACAAATTTACACAAATTCAACAAATTATATATAAACATCAAATATGAGACACAATTTGTACTTATCAATTATCACACACCCAATTTTTTTACCATTTCTTTTTATGGGCAAATAAATACTCAAACAATGAAGACTACCATTACAAAGTTCTATACATGTTGCATAATGGAAAATTAACTAAGTTATGTCAACTATCTACAAAATAAATACTCAAACTCTTTAACCCACACCCATAGACTATTAACCAACTACAATGAGAATCAAATTATGGAAACCCTTACCTGAGATATGAATTTGATGAGAAGGAAGAGCAGTGAGAGAGACAATGTGGTGAGTGAGAGTGAGAGGCAATGTAGTGTGAGAGTTATGGGTGAGTTAGAGTTAGTGAGGGTGAGATTTAGTGAGGCTGAGAGACCCAGTGAGGATGCTCTGTTTTGGGTGAGATAGCTGTCTGTGATTTTGTTCTACGGGCGTGTTAAGGGAGTGATATTTTTAATAGTATGGTGGAACTCGAGTCTTATAGACTCGAGTTCTTCGAAATCTTTCATTAAGTCCGGTCTTAACTTGGAAGAAGTAATATTCAACAAAACTCGAGTTTTAAATACTCGATATTTGAAAAACGAGTTTTAAAAACTCGAGATCTAGGTGTCTCTCATTTTTCCAGGTCAGCGGTGAAAAACAAAAAGCGAGTTTTTAAAACTCGAGTTTTTATAGCAAATCTCGAGTTTTAGAAACTCGAGATGCTAGTTTCCTTTTTACTTCTGCGTGTTGCCTAACTTACTACATACTTATCTGTAACACTGTTACTTTGCCCATTCCCCCCACTTTGTCATTGTACATCTGAGTTCTAGGGTCAAAAGTTGTTTCCTAGGACTTAAAGTTGCCTAAGAAGACCGGAGTTCTTGTTAAGTATCTTTCAAGGTACACGTGTTGAGTAGGTCCTTGACAAGTACACGTGATTGAGTAGGTCCTTGAGAAGTTCTCGTTAAGTATCTCTCGTTAAGCATCTCTCAAGGTACACGTGATTCAGTATGTCTAATAACTCATTTAATTTTTTTTTTTTTTTTTTTTTAAAGAAGAACAACTGACTTTTTTTATATGGCTATCAAGCTCTCTATACCAGCCAGTCAGCCACAAGTCCTATTACAATACTCTTCATTAGAAAAATGATGAATCCTGCTAAAGGGAATACATCATTGCTTCTTCTCTCCCTTCTTCTTGTTTGCCCAATCTGCACTTCCCTTGACACCATAACACCGGACCAACAACTGTTTCTGTTTAGATATTTTGTATATGAAGATCTTGAATGTAACAAACTGTGATTGAGCTAAACAATTCCATGCATTTATCTCCATTCAATTTAGAAAATATTGAACCAATTTATTCTTTTATTTTGTATTGTATTTAGTAGAATTTCACGGACAAAGATAGTGAATTGATATAGTATATGTAATGTCTAATAGTGATTTTCAAAATTATATATATAACAATAGTGTAATGAGAAATTTGGCGTAACCAATATCATTAAAATTATAAGAAAAAATTATTTTAGTACCTCAAAATTTCCCGGTCGAACTAATGTTCTATATATTTAATAACCCAAATTAACATCAATAGTGATGGAAATTTAGACCCCTTAAACACACAAATTGCGTAGCCTAGATTAATTAGCCAAGTTGTTACTTAGTCAAATTATGCAATTCTAGGTTAAAGCAATCAAATAATCATATCAAGATATAAAGCAGCGGAAAATAAATAAACACAAGATATGATCACCCAGGAAACCACTCGGTAAAAACCTGGGGAGGATTTGACCCACTGATCCTCAAGGCATAACAGAATTCACTATGAAAGAATTGAAGTTCTTACAGAAGGACTACAAGCTCCCCGCTCAACTTCCTAATGCTACCCACCAGTAAAACTTCCTGACACGACCACGCGCAGGCTCCGAATCCACGGACTACTTCTTTCTTGAATTCTTCAATCAGCTACAAACTCCCCGCTTGCTTTTCTTTTAAGTTCCAATGGTTGCAACTGTAATGATCTTCAAGATGTTGAAATCATCTCTACCTTGAAAACCCTAAGTTTTGTGTAAAGGAAGTCTCCTCAAAGATCTCACATGAGATTCACACAAAACAGCAATGTATGAGCAACAAAGCAATATGGACAACCTCCAAAAACGTGGCTAGGGTTTAGTTTATATACCTAGGGTAAAAACACAAAACCCTAAACGTTTAATGAAGTAGGGCTGAGTTGGAAATTCTGCAGAAAATTCAACCTATGCGATTTTCGATCAATCGAGTCTATTCTTCGATCGATCGAGCCAGGCCGAAAGTCCCAAGTACTTTTGCAGCCACTCGATTCCAACTTTACAATATTAAACCAACTTTGAGTAAGTCTAAACAAGACTAAATACAATGTTTTGATCATGGTTTGCCAACATTATAAATTAGAGTTCTAAATACATAAAATCCTAAGACCTTAGAACCTAACAAATAGTACGACAACAATTT
Source organism: Quercus variabilis (assembly GCA_030445155.1). Classification (NCBI taxonomy): domain Eukaryota; kingdom Viridiplantae; phylum Streptophyta; class Magnoliopsida; order Fagales; family Fagaceae; genus Quercus; species Quercus variabilis. Next base: position 47,389,023 of record CP129453.1, read on the forward strand.
ATCATTTTTGTGTGTAAGCACATGTTACATACTAGTGAAAGTTATGGATACAATAGTTTCACAAAAATCACAATAAAATCTATGTGACAAGTTGTTAAGAGTAATGTTACAGTCACAAATTATTTTATAATATTTTTATAAATTATTGATATGGTTAATTTGTTATTGATTTTCATCGGTCCACCCTTCTTATCACTTTTTAATTTATCCTATTTTGATAGCCATGACTTAAGGGATATCTTGCTTGTTTTAACACGTAAAATAAGTAGGTTAAAACAGGGTGTCAACGTATGAATTAGGGAAGTGCCATCAATCACAGTGAAGTGTCAAACACGGTGGAAAATCCAGTGAAGTGTAAAACACGGTGGAAAAAATTATCTGGTCCAAACATCTTATGTGGAAGTGGAAGTTCCATCAATCACAGTCCAAGCATCCAAGTTGGAATGTGAAATTACCGATATCATTAACTAAGAGCCCACTCATCTATATCTATATATTACTAAAAGCTGAAGCGTGGAGTTTAATGTTGCTGCTCTCATGCTGCGCCACATCAGCTCCCACGTCTTTTTTTTTTTTTTTTTTTTTTGTAATATAATTTTTCCTACAATTTTAAAATGGTTTTTACAATTTTCAGCCCTATAAATTCCATTCCTATAAATGCAGCCCACTACTTATTTATTTACTTCTACTATCACCTTATAATAAATCCAGCCCACTACTTATTTATTTACTTCTACCATGTCATTATCCTATTTCTTTCCAATTTTTCTCTAATTTTTTTAACATTTACTTTTCTTTTCTTTTTTTTTTAATATTTCCACTTACTCCAACCTTTCTCCCTCCCCTACCTTTTCATCTCCCCCTTACCTTTTCATCTCCCCACTACCATCTACTTTAATATCACTCTTCATCTTCCCTTTCATCTTCTCTTATTTTGTCTCTTCTTATTCACACCATTTCACTATAAATTCGTCATTCTCTTCCATTCTTTGCATAGTTTTTTCTCATAAAAAAAAAGGTTATCTCTCTCTCTCTCTCTCTCTCTCTCTCTCTCTCTCTCTCTGTGTTGATTTTTTTATTTTACTTGCATCTCTACTTTAGGCTTATAATTCTTAACTAATTTTCATAACTTTTTGGAATTAACGTTTGGTTTGTATGATGTCATTGATAAATCTTTGTTGTAGAAAGGATATGATGGTGAAATACTTCAGTTCCCTAGGATTTCTTGTAGCTGTGTTCAGCCTTGTACCTATAGAAGGCCAATGTAGCTATGTTTAGAGAGATGGCCTCGTTGTTAAAGAATATTTTGAGGTACTAATGCAACCTAAATTTGCTGCTGCTATCATTGAAGAGGATGTAATTGTTACGGTTCATAGCAACTGACAATGCTTGAAGTGTGCATGAAATTAAAGGCTATAGGGGAGAGATGGCGTCACTGTCAAAAATGATTTTAAGTTACTAATGCAAACTGAAATTGTCGCTGCTATCATCGAAGAGGATGTAATTATAATGGTTCATACCAACTGACCATGAATCATGTATATATCATGTATATGTTGTAAATGAAATACTAATATCACGTATATACTCTTGCAATTCTGCACAATTAATCTCTTTGTTTATGTGTTTCAGTGTTTTTTGAATATAAAGGATGTCAACAATATTGATCTTATGGGAAAAGTTACATAAAATATTGAGATTTTTATTTTATTTTATATTACAATCTACTAAAAATTCTTTTTAAATATTTAAAACCTTTCTATTTTTTATATTACTGACGTGTTTAACAAAAAAATATAAATAGATTATTGACTTTATACATTCATCTTTGATGGTTTAACATTATATATAATTTTACCTTTACATATTTGTCTACTTTAATTTAGATGTTTATAACTAAATAATATTATCAATGAAGAATAAAAAAATTAAAAATAATGTCTATACATATCTATACTATATATAATAATGGAGTTTTGTAATAAATTTTATAAATTTCTTTATGCACTACATCTTTAGCATCTTTTCTTTTCTTTTTTCTTTTTTTTTTTTTTTTTTTGGTCTTTATTTGCAATTCTTACTTTGTTCAACTTTTCATCTTCTTCAATTATTGTCTTTTTAGTTCAATATTTCATCCCCCCCAATAATTTTATTTTTTTTTAATTTTCATTTGATATTCTTTAGTTTTTTAAAAAATATCCATTATATCTTCTTAAATTCAATAGTTTCACTTCATACATCCTTTCATCTACCTCCACCCTTTCTCTTCGATCTTAATTTTCATATAAATTTCTTCTTAATTACTTCATTTACAACTCTCTCCCCTATTTTTCCCAAGTTATCCACGACAAAAAGGTCAATACTCTCTCTCTTTCTCCAATTTTTTTCTCTTTCGGTTTTTTTTTTTTTTTTTTTTTTTTTTTTTTTTTTTTTTTTTTTAACCACCTTTTTTTTTTTTTTTTCATCTACTAATGGTTCTTTTTGTTATTGCTATATTATTCTTATTATTTATTTATTTCCATCTCATTACTAGAAAAAAAATGTAATTCAATTTTGGGATTTCATGATGAATGAGTTTGAGTTTTCATGGTCTCAAAACTATTCAAATATGTTTTTTCTTTTTCAAAATTGATTTGAATTGAGCATTTGATCATGTTTGTTATAAATTGCATTATGGTTGCCCTTCTCTAGATTGCAGGAATGTTACTTTCAATATGTTTGCCATACTGTTTTTCTGTCTGATAATTAACTTCAATGTGATGTTTATCTTTGTTTTGTTTGTCAATTTCTTGACAGATAGCAACAATTAAGCCTTGCAATCACTAGAAGCTTTTTATTCTATTGAAGTTCATACCAATCAATTGGTAATTATTTTTTTTCTTAGAACCTTTTGAAGGAAAGGGGAATAAATTTGTTGTTTTTCTTGGGTGGTGCTTGATAATTTGCTTTTTATGGTTCAACACACATTAGCTAAATAAGATTTCTCTCTCCTTATATTAATAATTTGTTGTTTATTATTTAATTGGACTGTTTGGTGTCCCAGAAATTGTGGGCCAATGGAAGAGAAAACAAAGTACAGTTTGAAGCTTAAATATTTTTTGTTGTATAGAACTTGGGGTGTAACAATTTAAATATTTTCATCTTAACTTCTTTAAATGAAACTCTAATTGTCACACATTGCTTAAAAGAGTGTGTTGTGTGTAGTATAACTTGTCCCACCCTCCTTTAAAAGTTACCATGACTTTTGAGTGGAGTTGTGGTGTACCTTGGTGTTAGAACCCATTTTCCTCTCCCTTGTGTGTGTGTGTGTGTGTGTGTTTGTTTTTGAAAAAAAAAAAAAAGCTTAAGTAGATTGTTGTGTTGTGGCTGGAATTTGTGTGTTTTGGACCTTAGTTGGCCTATTTGGTTGACGAACAACTTTGGGGATTGTTTAGATTTTGAGAAATTGTTTAGGATTTTAGGAGTGAGGAAATTTAGAAAACTGAATTCTTTTAAAATTCCATTAGTATCTAGCTTTAAGCTAATTGTTATGCGAATGGAGAAACTAATTGGTTTTTAATTCTTGAATATCTATCAATAATATTGTGTACATGAACAACAGTTGGGTTTTTAGTTTTAGATTTTGGATTATGCTACTTTCTTTCAACTACTTGATTTTTTTTTTGGAATTGTCTCCTATTGAAGGTCTAGAATATCGTGTACATGAGTTTTAGACAAAACATAACAATACTCCTATACTTGAGTTTTAAATTTCATATTTTTCTATTTCTTCCCTTATTAAACATAATATGATATAGCTGATGTGATGCAATGAAGGTAGGAGCAACTGCTATTTTTGGGGCATAGCAGCTAATACATTATGATAATTTCCCATAGGCATTTAAACTTCATGACTTGGAATGCTAATAGCCATCTTCTCTGAGGCAAAAACAATTGGTCGAGTTCAATAAGTTTGCCACTAACTTTGACCACAACATCATGATAATATAAGTGACTCACACACTTAGAATTCATATATGCACTATTTTGATTCTTTGTGGAAATTCAAAACATTGATAAAATGAATGTAATGGCAAGTGTGTGATTTGTATATAGACACGTTGATGAATGTGTGTAGTGGACATGAGTAGAATCAATGGCATGTGTTTGACAATTTGGTCTTTGATGGAAATTAGTATAAGTGAGGGTCTATTAAATTTTTACCTCTTTATCTCCCCACTATTCTCTACTTGACTATCTTTATCTTCCCACTACTCTCTACTTTACTATCATACTTCCTTCATCATTTTCTCTGTATTATATTTTGACTCTTCTTCTCCCCATTTTATTTTGTATAAATTTGATATCATTTCTTCCATTCAATCCATATTTTCCCCACAAAAAATTGTAAATACTCTCTCTCTCCCTCTCTTGTGGATTTTTGTTCTTTCTTATAATTTTGATTAAGGTTGATGGTTTTTTATATTTAAATATGTGTTTTGGTATTTTTTTTTTTAATTTCCCATTATAGAGTCTTCTCTCTCCCTTTTAAAGCTTTGGTTGAATTTTGATTTGGGTTAATACTTAGTTTTTTAGAAATAAGAATTTGAGTTTATGTCAAAACATATTCTACATGGCTATGAATTTGAATATACTTACCAATTTTGAGTAATAAATTATATAAAGTATGTCTTTTATTCCTTTTGTTTCATTTTAATTTTGTTAAGATAACATTGTAATTTTGTGATGAATTTTTATTATTATGATAATCTCATTATTCCTTAAGAGATGAGAAATTTGAAAACTTATAAAGTTTAGTTGTATATCAAATATAACACACTACAACAGAAGTTAGAAAAATATAGTTTATCTTGAAAAAATATTAATCAAACATACAAAATATAATAGTATGATATATTTGTACTTTGTAGATATAAAAAGATGAAAAATACTTGTAGAATTTTTTTAAAAAATAAATAATATTTGAAGTAATTGTTAATTTTTATATATTATACCCCATTATAAAATATTGATATATTCCCACGCATCACGTGGATCCGCGGCTAGTTTTCTTCTAATTGATAATCATAAATTGAGTAGTTGATAGACTACTATATTAAAACAATATATCTTTCTTTCTTTCTTTCTTTCTTTCTTTTTCTTCTTTTTTTTGCATTTACTTTTTAAACACTAGAGGCATGTTATTGTGATGATAGCTTGTAATCACCTCACCTGTATCAAATATGGTATAAATGGCCTTAAAACAAAGTTGTGGTGTAAGTTTCAGTTAGATTAATTGGCAGTCTATTGTCAATCAAATAATGAATGATAAAAAATAATTAACATGTAGTAGATAATATGGGTTTTAAATCCTATTATATTTATCCAAAAAATTTTTTAAAAAAAAAACTGTGCTATAATTTTGTATTTTTCATGCCTCTGATACTAAATAAGTTACAGTACGTGCAACATAATACTTATAAAACCCTCCAAATTTAGTAGTATTTATGTTACTCAAGCCTTCCAAATTTCTGCTTGCAATTGACTTTACTAGTATGTAACTTAAAAGAATAATTCAAACCAAGACAATATTACCAAATAAGTTAGAACAACAGTTTATAACTTTGATGGTTGATCCTCTGGTATAGCAAGGAGAAATGTGAAGAAATGGGTGACAAAAAGTTGTAACCATTTCCTTCTTTTTGCTTAAATTTGGCCAAATTCTACTTTTGTGGTCACTTATATTTGTGAAGGTGCCTTATTGAGAGTGTCATTATCTCCTTGAAGTCACTTGAAAAGAAGAAGAACTATGTCGTAAAGTGTGGTTCCTAAGCTTGACAAGTTGACGACAGCTTGCATATGTCGAATGACTCATTTAACTTTATTTTTAAAAGAAGAAGAACTGATTTTTTTTTTTTTATATGGCTAGTCTATACTAGCCATTCAGCCACAAGTCCTATTACTGTACTCTTCATTAGAAAAAATAATGAATCCTGCTAAAGGGAATGCATCATTGCTTCTTCTCTCCCTTCTTCTTGTTTGTCCAATCTGCACTTCCCTTGACACCATAACACCAGACCAACCCCTCAAGGATGGTGATGGTCAACTTCTACTCTCAAACCAGTAAACCTTTGCACTTGGGCTTTTCAGCCTAAGCAGTTCCAGTCACTGCTACGTTGGAATTTGGTATAACCAAATCACTGAATCACCCGCTGTGTGGGTTGCAAACAGAGATGCTCCTCTCAATTATACATCCGGAGTCCTCTCCATCAACAGTAAGGGAAACCTTGTACTCCACACCCAAAACCAAACCACTCCTATTTGGTCCACCAATGTTTCTTTTTCTGTCTCATCCACAAATAATTCTATGGCTAAGCTCTTAGATATAGGAAATCTTGTTTTGGTTCAACAAGACAGCCAATGTGTTACATGGCAAAGTTTTGATTATCCCACCAATACTATGCTTCCGTTTATGAAACTTGGGCTGGACTAGCGGACCGGGTTGAACCGATTCCTAACATCTTGGAAGTCCAAAGATGACCCAGAATTGGCAACTACTCATTTCAAATAGTTACAACTGGGTACCCTCAAGCATTCATATACATGGGTCAGACTATATTATGGCGTGCTAGATCTTGTACTGGTCTAAGATGGAGTGGTGTACCCAAAATGACATCAAAATACTTCGATGTTCAGTTTGTGAATAATCAAGATGAAACCACCATTATGGACCATACATTATTAAATTTATCTGACCCCAAAGTTTTTTCTAAAATGATGGTCGATAAATCAGGAATTATGAAACGGTCCTTATGGAAGGAGACTAGATGGGTCGAATATTGGTCCGCCCTACAAGAGTTATGCGATAAGTATTTGAATTGCGGTCCAAATAGTTATTGTGACCCATACAACGTGGTCACTTTTGAGTGCAAGTGCTTTCCTAGATTTGAACCCAAGTCATCTCATGATTGCATGAGGAAAAAGCGAGTGTCCATGTGCAACAACAGAGAAGGTTTCGTGAAGTTGGAACAAATGAAGGTGTCGGATACTTCAATAGCACATGTGGACATGAGGTTGAGTATGAATGAGTGTAAACAAAAGTGTTTGAGGAATTGTTCTTGTATGGCTTACGCAAGTGCAAACGAGAGTGAGGGAGGGATAGGTTGCTTGACATGGCAAGGGGACTTGGTGGACACAAGAAAATATCCTGATCAAGGACAAGATTTATATATACGTGTGGATGCAATTGTATAAGGTACTCTTTCATCTTTTATCTTTAAAATTTTGGAAAAACATTTTAGGACAAGATTTATATATACGTGTGGATGCAGTTGTATTAGGAACTCTTTCATCTTTTATCTTTAAAATTTTGGAAAAAACATTTTATGAAAATACACAGTGACTTCTCTCACCCCATTTGGTGGCTAGGTCACCGATCCAATGAGCTAGGCAAACGATGTCGGTACTTTGGTGGTTAGAGCCATCACTCCAACGACAAGTGCCAACATTCTGGTGGTTGGAGCCATCACTCCAGTAGCAGATGCTAGCAGTCTAGTCACTAAAACAGTGTGTCAAAGGTTTAATAACCAAAGCCACCATTCTAGTGGCCAAAGACACTGCTCTAGCGGTAGTTGCCTAATCTTGGTTGTTTGCTTGAAAAATATTATTTGTCATACTAAACACATAAAAATCTTATTTGTTTTAATTCAAAACAAATAAAGCGTTAGTGAAGATTCATGTCTATTGTATTATTTTAGTCTGAAGTTTATATAGAATACTAATCCAACATATAATTTTCCCTATGGTATTTACTTTAAAGTTGACTTAGGTCAAATTATTGAAAAATGGTTTTTTCCATTTAAAATAGATCCATTTCAAATTATATAGTACAAATCTAAACGAGTATTATGTTCCATATGGGAAAGAATTTATATATGGTTTTGTTAAATTATCTAAAAGTATCAAAATTTTCACAATGTCTAACTTATCTATTTCATAATAATTCAAAACTCATACAATGTGTGGAAAAGTAAAATTATTTAAGAGTTGTATACAGTATACACCTAATAACACAAGATTTCTACAACTATATTCATCACTCGTAATTGGTCCTCCTACTATGTAATACTTGTTTTATTTGACTTTTTTATTTTATTGTTACAATAGGGGAGGAAAGATTTGAATTATGATTCCACTTATATTAATAAGAAAAACTCTTGTTGTTTGACATTGTTATTAGGTTTGCAATTTTTGTCTTTTGTTTCTTCTTTTAACATGTTTCAGCCTTAAAAAAAAGAGAATCACATATGGCACTCGAAAAGAGAATCACATTTTCTCCTTTTTTTTTTTTTAAATAAAATAAAATAAAATCACTTGTTCTACTTAAACCCATTGTTTCATCCCTACTCTCATTTTTCTGTAAAATTGCATCAATAATAACTATTTATGTTCAATGAACTTCTCAAATTTATGATGTCATTTGAATAATTTTTTTTTTTTTTAACTCAGCTCAATATGCTAAGAAAAATAGTCTTACTCAGAAAAAGAGGATGTTGGCAATTCTGGGAGTTTCTGTTGCTGTAATGTTTCTTCTTGTAGTCTCAATTGTGTTTTGTTTTGAAATGAAGAAGAAGAAAGGTAAGGAAGTTTAGAGCAATTTCTTTTTTTTTAAATCCTATTTTTGTATTTCTAAGGTCAGTGAACAAATGCTCCCAAGATTACTCCAACATTATGTTTCAGGATTTATAAAAGAACTAGTTGCATACCTGCGCGTTGCACGTGATAATTTTTTTAGGATAGTCTCATTAAATATTTTATTAATACTATAATTTAATTTATTAACCATTTGTTTTTCATTAGTTTTTAAGTTAATAAAACCTTAAATATACCTTTTTTTGTTTACCTTTCTACACACACACACACACATATAGTGAATCTTTACACATACCTTTAAGAAAACACTATATATTCCACTTTTTGGGATATGTAAAATTATAGACTACTACTCCATAATAATAGTGGCTAATTAATTTTATATATATATATATATATATATTTTTAGTGGTCTTGTTTGTAACGCTTCTTACCATTATCATATATTTACTAACTAATGATTTGCAAAACAAAGACAATAAATGAGAGGTAGCATTTTTCATTAGATTTTCGAAAGTAATAGTGTATGAAATATATATATATATATATATATATATATTATAAGTAAGGTTAAATGAAATGTAAAAAAATGGATTTTTAAATTTTCTAACTTTATTTCTTATGTAATTTCTACTACTATCAGAGAACATTTCTTTTTTAGTTATGATTAATATGGTTTCCATAGTTAGAGTTTGATTAGTTTTAAATTTAAATTTAGTACTATGATTGTATTTAATTGTTGACTGTTGGTTTAATTTTTTAAGTGAATTTAATGGTTTATGTTACTACACTGTTAAGTTTTTAATGTTCTCCACACGGTAATCTCTATTTTATTTTTTTACTTCTCCTTACAACCTCTTTGTTTTCCAATCAACGATTACTAATTGACGTTTGGTTTTTTCTTTTTCTTTATCTACTCTTTATTACTTTGTATTGGTTTTTTTCTATACCATCTCTCTCTCTCTCTCCCCATTGGCAACCTATTGTTTTCCAAAATTTGACGATTATTCTATGACATTAAATATGCATTATTAGTTTTTTTTTTTTTTTTTTTTTTTTTTTTTTTTTTTTTTTTTTTTTAAATTTAGTGTTTTAACTTGATTTGTTTTGTATTTCATTCTTCCTTTGATGCATTGGGTGTGAGAATGAGTGTTTCCCTAACAATACTCTACTTAATGTGGACAATTTTATTTATTTAATTTAGGCAAAATATTATATTTTAAATTTTTAAAATAAAAAAGGAGTGTAAATATAAATAATTTAATGATATATATGGGGGATGTGGCTGAATTTAAATATTAAATAAAATGATATGAGAAAAAAAAAATACATAACAATAAACACTAACATATTCAAATAATTCTATGTAATGTAATAATAGTAAATTCTTATATACTTTTTTTTAATTATTTATAATGCAATATGATAATATTTAACAATCATGTCATAAAAAAATAAAAAACTTAAAACACAAAACTAAATCCCATCAACCAAGATAGAGTTCAAAACAAATACAAAACTTTATCAAGCTAAAATAGAGATGCAAGAAAAATAAAAATAAAAATCCACCAAAAAATTGAGGGAGAAAGAGTGGGAAATAATCACTTTTTTGAGAGATAAAATTATGTAAAAAATGGAAGAGTGAATGACAAATTTATACTAAGAGGATGATAATAAACAATAAATAAATAAATAAATAAAGGAAGATAAAAGGAAAGAGGAAGAGTGATATCAAGGTAGAATGTTTGGGGAGATGAAAAGGTAAAGAGAAGGAGAAAGGTTGGAGCAAGTGTAAATGTTAAAAAAAAAATGAGTACAATTTGATGAGCACAATTTTCTTTTATTTGAATTTAAGTAAAATATTACATTTTTTAAAAAAATTTTTAAAACAAAAAGAGAGAGAAAATACAAATAATTTAATGATAAGGAGGATGTGGTTGAATTTCATTATTGAGTAAAATAGAAGATAAGAAAAAAAATAAGAAAAATTGAAATTGAAAGATATAACAATAAACACTAAATTATGCAAATTATGCTATGTAATGAAATACTATTATATTTTTATCTACTATCTTTAATATTTTATAATGTAATCGGATAAAATTTAACAATAAAAGAGAAAAATAATAATAATTATAACTTAAAACACAAAACTAAATCGTATCAACCTAAATTAGAGTTCTTAAAAATACAAAAATTTATCAACCTAAAGTGGAGATGCAATAAAAAATAAAAATCCACCAAAACATTTAGAGAGAGAGAGAGAGAGAGAGAGAGAGAGAGAGAGAGAGAGAACCTTTTTGTGAGAGAAAACTATGCAAAGAATGAAAAAGAGTGACAAATTTATAGTAAGAGGGAAGGGATAAGAAGAGACAAATAAAGGAAGATGAAGGGAAGATGAATAGCAATATTAAAGTAGAGGGTAGTGGGGAGATGAAAATGTAAGGGAAGAAGAAAGGTTGAAGAAAGTATAAATATTTAAAAAATAAGTGAATGTAAAAAAAATTATAGGAAAATTGGAAATAAAAAAGAAATATATGTTGATGTTAAAACTGACAAAGATGAATATGTAAAGTCAATAATTTATATATATATATATATATATTGTAAAAAAATAGGAATAAGTAATAAATAATAATTATGTGGCGAATGACGTAACGATGAGTTGGGAGTTCAACAATAATAAATGCCACGCTTCAGCTTTTAGTAATATATAGATAGACAGAATTCATAAATCATGAAAAAATTAAATAAAATGCAATGGAACTTGATATATTTTTCAAGCGTAGAAGTTGATAAAAGAAAAAATGAAAAAGAACTTAATATATTTTGTTATTATACTCATAATCATTTCTTTGGTTCCAAAGATGGCATACTGAAGTAGCCAAGGAGAATTTTCAAATGCTTCTTACACAAATGTCAAATTCATAAGAAAGAACACTTGAAGACAACATGATCACAAATTCCATTTGACTTCTACAGAAAACATACATGAGCACCATTGTACCCCATTTTACAAGCCTTTCTTGGGAGGGCAACCTATCCTACACTGCTAGCCAAAATATGAAGGACTTGTTGGGAAAAGCTACTTTGGAACATACCAGTTTCGACCATTCAATGAGACATACATGTCTCTTATTTAATTCTACTCCGAATTGCAATCAATCCTTCACTACCAGCCAAAGACAGTATTAAGGAATGCTTAGAAGCAGATGCTTTAGACCATACCACTTTCCACCATTCAGTTGTATCCATCTTGTTTCTTATTTCACTTCAGGTTGAAATCCATATGACTTTTCCATATTTAGATGAAATCCGGTCCATTGAGTTGTCTTAGCTAATTTTATTTGATGAAAATAAGCTTGTAGGGTAGTATCTTTTGATCTAATAGGTTTCCAAGGCTACTGCATTTCTTTTAGAATACTAGATACTTTTGCAAACTCAGAAATTGCAATATCATACACCACCTTTTGGACAAAGTTGGGGATTAAAACACTGTCAGGGTGTCAATTATCATGCCATATGGATAATTTTTTTCACCCTTTCAACTAAAAGCTTAATGAATGGCCTAACCAATTCCCTGACATTTTAACATTTTCTCCAGCCCCATCAATGTTCTTCAAGCCTGCTGAACTTTCATAACCCATAAGCACTTACCTCTTAGAAAAGTGCATTTTAATCAAATGGGATTTCCTGTCAATGATAAATAGAAAATTGTAAGCTCCAATTTTTCCTCTTATTTTCCTCTGTTTCATTCTTTTATTTTAGTGTGTTTCTCAGTTTTATTAAATTAGGCTTTTGTGTGAGAATTCCTAATTGGACAAAAATGGTTACTAGCATTATTAATTGCTTGTTTTATGACAGAGACGAGGCATAGCACATATTTAGATAGTGCTGACTCCACTTTACCATACTTCGAAGACTCTCCAAGTAGAAGGGACCTCGATGGAACTAGAAGAAATTCAAATTTGCCATTATTTGATCTAAGAACCATTATTGCAGCTACAGATAACTTCTCTATTGCTAACAAGCTTGGCCAAGGTGGTTTTGACCTAGTTTATAAGGTAGTCTCATTGAACGAGTCCCAGAATTTGCATAATCTCATTTCAAATGTGTTTATGCATCATAAATTCCATCATGAATGTTTACGTGTACTCATTGAGTATGAATTTTTTGTTTGCAATTGGGCTTCCCAAATAATTTATGAAGTTGAGTTTCTTTCAACAATTGTGCACTATGACAATGATATTTGGACTTTAATTGTAGGGTTTGCTACAAAATGGAATGATAATAGCAGTAAAAAGACTATCAAAATGCTCTGGACAAGGAATGGAACAATTCAAAATAGAAGTTGAACTAATTGCTAAACTCCAACATAGAAACCTTGTGAGAATTTTAGGTTGTTGCATTCACAAAGAAGAGAAGATGTTGATCTATGAGTACTTGCCAAATAAAAGCATGGACTCTTTCATTTTTGGTATGTCTTCTTTTTCAGATTAATCTCACTCATCATCACTAGAAAATGATCTTCCCATTACAAACATATCAGTTCCAAGTAGCAAGATTTTATACGTAAGTAAAAAAGCACAAATGCAATGCAATCTAATCCAAGTTTTCATTTCTTCATTTAAATGAAACAAAAAGGTCATGTTTAGATTGGGGAAAGCGATTTGAGATTATTTGTGGAATTGCTCGAGGGATCTTATATCTTCATCAAGACTCAAGATTAAGAATTATCCATAGATATTTAAAGGCCAACAATGTTCTACTAGACAATGCATTGAATCCAAAAATTTTAGATTTTGGTATGGCTAGAATTGTTGGAGGGGACCAAATTGAAGCTAATACAAATTGCATTGTTGGAACATAGTAAGTATGGTAGAAAACAAAGATATATTTTTTTAACTGATTACTGGACTACCATTTTTACATCTAAGCAGAGTCCAAACTACAGGCCTTCGTAAGAAAAACAAAATTTTAAGGATATCTCTATAATTTGTTTTTATATTGTGTTACTTCAAATTTCACATGTATGTTAGTGCCCAAAGGGCTATTTTCGATCATTTTACGTTGAGGTTCAATACCTTCCTTTTCATTGTGCTATGACAGTGGTTATATGTCACCTGAGTATGCAATGCAAGGACTATTTTCGATAAAGTCTGACGTATATAGTTTTGGGGTATTGCTGCTAGAGATCATTACTGGGAAAAAGAACAGTACTTATCATCATGATGGTCCTTCCTCAAATTTGATTGGACATGTAAGTACACGTGCAAACAATGACTACAAAATTAAGCCTATATTGTTGAGCGTAATATGATTAATATCTTGTCTCAGGTTTGGGACATATGGAGAGAAGACAATTCCTTGAAAATGGTCGACCCATTACTAGATGAGACATATCCTGCTAATGAAGTTTCAAGATGCATTCAAATTGGGCTTTTGTGTGTCCAAGAGCATGCAATAGACCGGCCAACCATGTCAACTGTTGTTTTCATGTTGGGTAATGGCACACATCTTCCTTCTCCAAAACAACCTGCATTTATTTTGAAGGGTACTTACACTATTACAAATAGATCAACAAGTTCAGCATCTAATTCAGTAAATGAAATAACACTTTCTACAATTGACGGTCGTTAAAACCCCAAACTATTTGTAGCAAGTGTACTAATATTTCATTACAACCTAAGATTGAGTTACTATAAGTCTACTCTACATTACATTTTTTTTTTTTTTGGTATGAACAATTGAACATAATGTATTCATTGTAAAATTATTACAAAAAAGAAGATATATAATATTACACAAACTATTATTGCCCAAAACTTGTGATGAAATCACTACCATCTCCTTTAGCTTTTTCTTTCAAGTGGATTCTGAAATTAATATACAAAAAGTTAACTGTGTATATATGTTCTGTGGAGATAACTTCATGGGTTTTTAGAACAAGATATCGAAAGTTACAAAGATCTTTTCTTTTGGTGTGAAATTTACTAAGTTTAACCATGAAGATTTAAAAGAGGAACGCTAAATGCATAATTCTGGAATTTAATTTGGATTTTAGGGTGTTTTACTATTGATATGCTTGGGTATGGCTAATATGTAATTGAAGAGAACACTTCAAACCAAGGCAATATTACCAAATAAGTTAAAACGACAGTTTATAACTGTGGGGCCCGTAGGCCTAGTAGCCTCGGCCCATCTTGCATTCGGCCCATGGCCCATGCCAAGGAGGAATGATCGTCCGAGGATGGCGTATGAAGACCTAAGCTTTTTTGGATCCACGCCAAGGACATCCCTGTCCTTGGCGTACCGAGGCTAATTCCAGGCGGGGGAGCGGGCCAAGAACAGGTTGTCACCCCCGCACTCAATGCACTCACCTAACCCCCTGGCCGCATTAATGGGGATGTAAGCCCTAGACAGGGTAACATTGGTCCTTGTGAACCACTCGAGTACTGATAAGGCCTCTAATGAGACGGACGGTCAGAGGGAAGGCAAGTGAATGGTCGACAGATGGAAGAAATAGATAGGAGGAAGAGGACTATATAAGAATGGTAAGCAAAGCAGCTCAAGGGGAGGAAAAAAAAAGAACCTCCTCGGACAAGGGCCGAGGAGCTACCCTTAGCACTAAATTGGCTTCATCCTCCTTCAAGGAGAAAAGATTCTGGGTGTAAGGTTGCTAGTCTGTTAGGGTCTAATTCTTCATTCCACTCTCTAGAAATGTATTGTTGGGGCTTATTTAAATTGAGTTCCTACAATTGGTGCCGTCTGTGGGGAGAATTAGTGCACTAGCGGGCGCAACGGCCGGTCACTCCTAAGTATCTAGTTTATGGAAGGTTGACAACGATGCGTCGCAAAAAAAAAGAAAGAAAACATTGCAGAAAAACAGAAGATTCAATAGAAAATAGAGGAAACATAATAGTATTTTATTGAATGAAGAGAAAATATAGAGTATAAACAGAGGCTCAAGCAGGCGTGTTTTAAAGCTAATTCTACAAACAGAGGCCCAGGTAGACTTGTTTTAAAACTAGCTAGAGGGAATGGGGCTGAGGCAGGCATGTTTTAATGCTACCAACAACTCCTTGGCCGGTGCGGCGGAGCTGGAACAAAGAGAGAAGCTGATGCAAGGGCACCGGGAGGCCCTTCCCCATGACGTTCCCTTTGATTCTTTCCAGGCCTCGCGAAGGTTGGCCGTCGGAGATGACAACACTCAGGCACCAGACATGACGTGATCTTGCGCAGCTCCTCCGGCAGGGGTGCGCCCTAAGGAAGAGCGTTAGGTACTTCAGGGACTTCCCTCCTCGCCACCATGCATGGCACTATCAGGGTGACGCCAAGGCTCTGCCGCGCCGGAAGTCTGGCGGGGACAACAGCCACAACGACTCTCGGCCGGGAAGGTAGGGCCTTCACCCTGTGTGTCCTCACACCCACTCAGGGCTGCCCTATGTCTCCCAACTCTAGTTACAATCCTGGTAGGGTTGCTGAAGGGGCTCGGGGAGCTGAAGCGATGTGTTTCTAGTTATGATTGGAGAGTTCACGGAGTGTGGAGAGGCGTTTCCCTCCAGAGAGCCTTATATAGAGGATGGAGACTGGTGGGAATTGATCCATACAGAGTTCCAAAGGGGATTATCAGCGGTATTAATCCTGACCACATCCCAAGGAGACCGTAGGCCGCTGGATTTGTATCAATTCATGAGGACATTAATGAGAGCACATCTTGCGCATCGAAACATCAAGTGCGAAGCACGAACAATCAGGGGACGCCTCGTAATTAAGGTGGATGGGAGCTTGAGATAAAGGCGAGGTCACTGCCACATATAAGAACAGAGTCCGAACCACCCCTGTCCCAAGCACTGTAGAGTTAATGGCCTGACCCGAGAAGGAACCATTTCCAATGAAGTGGGTCCGAGGACGTCATCATACCAAAAGTAAGATTCTAAGAGCCAAGGACAAACTCCTTCATTCCACGTGGAAGTGTTAGACAGAACTAAGGCATTGCATGGTCCTCGGACTCAAGCCTGTGGGAAAACTAACCACTCAACTATACCTGGGTACTAGACAGAACCAAAGTATTGCATGGTCCAAAGACTCAAACCTATGGGGAAACTAGATACTTACAGAAGAATGGAAGTATTAGACAGAACCAAGGCATTGCATGGTCCTCGGACTCAAGCCTGTGGGAAAACTAACCACTAAACTATACTTGGGTACTAGACAGAACCAAGGTATTGCATGGTCTAAAGACTCAAACCTATGGGGAAACTAGATACTTACAGAAGAATGGAAATGTTAGATAGAACCAAGGCATTGCATGGTCCTCAGACTCAAGCCTGTGGGAAAACTAACCACTCAACTATACTTGGGTACTAGACAGAACCAAAGTATTGCATGGTCCAAAGACTCAAACCTATGGGGAAACTAAATACTTACAGAAGAATGGAAGTGTTAGACAGAACCAAGGCATTGCATAGTCCTCGGACTCAAGCCTGTGAGAAAACTAACCACTCAACTATACCTGGGTACTAGACAGAACCAAGGTATTGCATGGTCCAAAGACTCAAACCTATAGGGAAACTAGATACTTACAGAAGAATAGAAGTGTTAGACAGAACCAAGGCATTGCATGGTCCTCGGACTCAAGCCTGTGGGAAAACTAACCACTCAACTATACCTAGGTACTAGACAGAACCAAGGTATTGCATGGTCTAAAGACTCAAACCTATGAGGAAACTAGATACTTATAGAAGAATGGAAGTGTTAGACAGAACCAAGGCATTGCATGGTCCTCAGACTCAAGCCTGTAGGAAAACTAACCACTCAACTATACCTGGGTACTAGACAGAACCAAGGCATTGCATGGTCCAAAGACTCAAACCTATGGGGAAACTAGATACTTACAAAAGAATGGAAGTGTTAGACAGAACCAAGGCATTGCATGGTCCTCGGACTCAAGCCTGTGGGAAAACTAACCACTCAACTATACCTAGGTACTAGACAGAACCAAGGTATTGCATAGCCCAAGGACTCAAACCTACGGGAAACTAGATACATGCAGAAGAACCGGAGGGTTAAACTAACTATTTGCGAAAGAACCAAAGCATTAGCCAGAACCGAATTGTGATCCAGTCCTCAGATTCATGCCTGAAGGATAGCTAATGGTCTCATGAGACTAAGTCCAGAACAGAACCAGGGTATTGGGCAAGATATTAAAGTGCGGCAAGTAAAAGGAAGCATTAATAACTAGAAGCAAAGTATTGAATATTCATTTCAAATAGAAAATGTATAGTTTCATTACAATGCCCCCGAGGCAAGAAGCAAAATGAAATGAAAAAGAAAGCAAATAAAAGTGTCCTATGCCGTATGCCATTTCCAACTCAGTAGGCCAATTGTCTTGAAGGGCTTGTCAAAAGGCTTCAACCAACACCTAAGGACCATGTCTCGGAGGGGCTGCTTCAGAGGACCCTTCCATGGTAGGGGAAATCGGAGGGATCGTGGGATTGGCTTGGGAGTCAGCAGGAAGCCTCACCATATCTTGGGACACTTCTTGGTCCTCGGTTCCGGCCCCCTCCAACGCTCTATGGGGCTTAGCCTCCTTAAAAGGTCTGTCAGCTGAGGATGTGTCCCCAGCGGTTCTGTCATGACTTTCAATTGCTGCTGGTAATGCAGACCCCTCATCGGAGGCAACAGGGACAACCTCGCGAATTGTGGAGGGGTAATATACTCTCTCTGCCCTCCTGAGGTCGGACGAGACATCAACCCCCGCTTGGTTAAGGGCTTCATGCCAGGTCTCATAACAGAAGCGCCTGCACACTACAGGAACTTGAGCTTTAAGGGTGGCTTCAGTCTTAGCCACCCCCTCGGCAAAAGCCTCCTTTTCCACCTGTTCTACGGAGCACTCAGCATCTATTCTCGCAAAAACCGCCTTGCCTTTGGCCCTCACAGCCTCGTCCCTGGCATGCTCGGCAATGCCCCTTGCGCTGACTGCCTCGGCCAACTTTTTCTTCAGGTCGGCATTATCCTTCTTAGCAGTTCCTAGGTGGCCCTCGAGATCCTGCAAGCGCCTTGTCTGATCCCCGGCATGCTTCGTAGCCATGGCTAGGTCAGAGGCCGCATTATCTCTAGCCTTTGTCATCTCCTCCAGATTTTCGATTGCCTTTTTTAGATCTGCCTCAGATCTTTTAAGGGTACTTGCAGCTTTCAAGAACTTGTCACGCTCCTGCGCTAAAGCGTTACTCTGGCCGTCGACCTCCTCATCCAGCCTGAAAATGGCCTGGACAGCCTGCCAATAAAAGCAAGTGCGCTGTAAAGAGAAGGGAAGGTGCTGAGCAATAAAATTTGAATAAGAGTAAACTAGTACCAGGGGACCCACCATGCCTAGATATCTCTTAAGGCTAAGGGCAACCTCTGGCCCACTCATGCTCCCAAGCTCGGCCATGTCGACGGGAAGGAGAAGAGACTTCTCCAGGGCATCGGCTACGAGAGCTCCCTCGCCTCCTTGGGATTCCCGGATCGTTGCGTCATCCATTAGGGGTTAACCATGGAGCATGGCAGCGGGCAGCCAGGCCTAGGCCTCGGACTGCTGGGCAATCTCCTTTCCTTTACGTTGACCACCGAGCCTCAGTTGTTTGGAAGGTCGGGGGACTCCACCTTCCTCTGGCGGAGAATGGTATTTACCCCCATCCACTGGGTCCTTGCCCTTAGAAGATCTCTTCCTTTTTAGGTCAGGAGACTCAGACTGAGGGATTGAGATTGGATGGATTAAGGACGACCTGGTGCGCACAGGCAAAGGCTGGGGTAGAAGTGATGGGGGCTTAGGCTGTGACTCTCTTGGCACACCCTTCTCAGAGTTGCCCTCAAGCAGGTCAAGAAGGCTGGTTTGGGGCTGTCTTTTTAAACCCATCTCGACTTGAATACCAACCCTTGGGGGCTGAAGATCGGCTTCGAACAAATGGGGGTCTCCTAAGTCACTAGAGGGATCTTCGGACTGATCAGCTAGGTTAAACACACTAAATTCATCCTCGGATGAGCTCAGTTCGACCACCTTCCCTGCCTCCTCAGGTTTCCCTTCCTCGGTCTCTGTTACTTGACGAGATGGAAGAACCCGCCAACGAAATGCCTTCCAGAGTATAAGATCCTTCGGAAAATGTAAAACCGTCCTCCACCACAGTAATTTGCCTAAGCCGAGGATCACGAGCCCTAATAACGTGCTTTGGAACCAGGAACGACTTCTGGGCTGGGTCACATCCGAGGATGTGGTGGG
This sequence comes from Quercus variabilis, assembly GCA_030445155.1. Lineage (NCBI taxonomy): Eukaryota > Viridiplantae > Streptophyta > Magnoliopsida > Fagales > Fagaceae > Quercus > Quercus variabilis. The sequence continues at coordinate 47,408,914 of CP129453.1, forward strand.
CGGCTCTAACCTGGTTATCAGCCTCGTTCAGAAAGAGTTCCGCCCTAAGAACGGCTTCCAAATCCTCCTTGTTGACCAGGTGAAAATGACGCGCGAAGGCGTGCGGATCTGCAGAAACAGAAACAAAGCTCCTGTGATTAATCAATCAAAACAGATACGCAACAAAAAAATAATACAAGAATCTAGACCGCCCCCTACTTCGAGTACCCTACCTGGCTCTCCCTCTACTGTTGGGTAGTGGAGACCGTCGTGCCATTCCCCCGACACAATGAGAAAATCTTGAGTTAGCCCCTTATTAGAACCGGGAAGGCACTGGATAAGTCGGACCCTATCATCCCTTGTCTTCATATAATACGTTTTACCCCTCAAGTGCTGAAGGTTGTAGCACCAGTTTACGTCATGGTGAGTTAATCTCAACCCCATTTTCTCATTCAAGGTGTCTACACACCCTAGTATCCTAAATACATTAACAGCACATTGGGTAAGAGCCAGCCAAAAATGCCTAAGGTATCCGCTCGTCACTGGCCTCATAAGGATTCTCATCCTTCCCTCTACGAAGGCGACTATAGGGATCACAACCTCACCCTCGTTTCTCTTAATACGCCACTCCCCTTCCTCACAATACCTCAAACCCACATTACTGGGTATCCCATAATCGGCAATGAATTTCTTCATCATCTCGTTGGACTCAACCAGCTTCTTAAACTTACCCATTCCTAGCAACGACCAAAGGATCCGAAAGAAGGAACGAAAGAGTAGGATCAAAGAAAATTTTGTGCTACTGAGAGGGGAAGACTTACAGAAATGTAGAGATCCTCCTCGGGCAGTGTGGAAGTTGAATCAGATTCAAGGTATGCGCACCAAAGTTCGCGAGCGCATAAATAAGGAAGCCCAGTGGTTCAAACAAGTATTTATATCCCCAATTTAAGTTCACCAAGCGTAGCCTCCCACCCATAAAAGCAGGAAGTCCCCACCGAACGATTACCATCACACCGTTGGAAGTGGGGAACGTGGAGCCGCCAAAATTTAATGCGGGTGCACACTGAGCCTCGAAACGCCAAAACATACATTGGGCGGGCAAAAAGTCACCAGCCCCGACGTGGGCCGAGGTGGGGTGAATCAGCCAGAGGGCCCATGGATATCAAAACCCTCCTCCCCGTCCGAGTGAATGGGTAGCAGGATTTTGAGGGGCTATTGTGGGGCCCGTGGGCCTGGTAGCCTCGACCCATCTTGCATTCGGTCCATGGCCCATGCCAAGAAGGAATGACCGTCCGAGGATAGCATATGAAGACCTAAGCTTTTTTGGATCCACGCCGAGGACATCCCTGTCCTCGGCGTACCGAGGCTAATTCTAGGCGGGACAGCGGGCCAAGAACAGGTTGTCACCCCCGCACTAAATGCACTCACCTAACCCCCTGGCCGCATTAATAGGGATGTAAGCCCTAGACAGGGTAACATTGGTCCTTGTGAACCACTCGAGTACTGATAAGGCCTCTGATGGGACGGACGGTCAGAAGGAAGGCAAGTGAATGGTCGACAGATGGAAGAAAGAGATAGGAGGAAGAGGACTATATAAGAAGGGCAAGCAAAGCAGCTCGAGGGGAGGAAAAAAAAAAGAACCTCCTCGGACAAGGGCCGAGGAGCTACCCTTAGCACTAAGTTGGCTTCATCCTCCTTCAAGGAGAAAAGGTTCTGGGTGTAAGGTTGCTAGTCTGTTAGGGCCTAATTCTTCATCCCACTTTCTAGAAATGTATTGTTGGGGCCTATCTAAATTGAGTCCCTACAATAACTTTGATGGTAGATCCTCTTGTATAGCAAGGAGAAGTGTGAAGAAATGGGTGACAAAAAGTTGTAACTATTTCCTCCTTTTTGCTAAAATTTGGCTCAATTCTACTTTTGTGGTCATTTATATTTGTAAAGGTGCCTTATTGAGAGTGTGTCATTCTCTCCTTGAAGTCACTTGAAAAAATAAAAAGAGCAAACTAGTTTTCACAACATCAACATCATATGGAACAAATTAATGTTATATAGCAGGACAAAAGTGATGAATATAATTGTAGAAAATCTTTTTATGTTAGACATCTACAAATTTTAAACAATTTCAACTTGTTAACCTACTACTTATAGGTTTGCTTTTTTTTTTTTTTTTTTTTTTTTTTGGTGAAGTGGGCATGGGCTTGGAAAAATTTTAAGAAAAAGAGAAGATAGCCATTGAGAACATTTTTATACTTTTTTGGATGGTGTAATGAAACTATATATAATTACTTTGCACCTTGCATAAAATTTGGACGTTCTAGATGTGCAAAATATATGAAAAGTGTTAGAAAATGTGAGATAGATAGCTATTATATCACATTATAATAAGAAATTATTAAAAAGTCTTTACAAACCTAATTGGAAAATCATCCTATTCAAACCTTTATTTTCCTTTCTTTCTCATACTTTAAACAGTGTTTCCTATACTTTCAGATTTTGGTATGGCTAAAGTCATTGAAGGTGATCAAATTGAAGCAAATACAAAATTGCCTAATTGGAACATAGTTATTGTGCTAGAAAACAGAGTTATATTTATACTTTCCAATCAATTACTTGCTACCAATTTTATATCTAAGAACAGTACAAGCTACAGGCCTTTGTAAGAAAAAATATAAAGGATATTTTTTGTTGATTTTTTCATCTTATTTTACTTCAATTGCTACAAGTTCTTAAACCCTTAAATTCTGTTGTAGGCATATCAAACTACATGCTCTCTCTCTCTCTCTCTCTCTCTCTCTCTCTCTCTAGCATACACACAAGGAGAAAAAAAAATCCTTGATAGGGTCACTTCATTTTTTTTTTCATTTTTTTTATGTATAAAAATCATATCATGTGATAGGCCATAATCTGAATGACCCCTTGTGATTAAACCAATTAATTAATTAGCCAAGTTATTAATTAATCAATTTAGCATGCAAATATGTGGAAGCACAAACAAATCACCAAATAACTAAATATGCAGCGGAAATTAAATAACACGGTGATTTGTTTACGAATGGGGAAAAACCTTGCGGCAAAAACCTCACCTGGTGATTTTCAAGTCACCACTCCCGAAACTCCACTATTATCAAATCAAGTGGTTACAAGTAAAGGAATCCCAAGTACCTTATCAACCTACAGTTGAACCCTTACCCCAATACCCAATTGGACTTGATCTGTAGCGACAGTTTCCACCTTTGATGCATGGCTCCCAAGTACGTGACTAACCAATGCACGGATCTCGCAGATCCCAAGAAAATCAGATCAGAAGATCTGAATTTTTAAATCTCGACAGATAGCAGGTGTCGAGGTAGCTATCGAGCAGGTGTCTAGCTTTAATGAAATTGCACTTTAGCTTGCTTTTTCTTGGACAGACTTGATGACTTCAACACTTGACCTTGAAACCTTGTTTCTTGAAGTATTAAAAACACCTAGAACTACCCAATTACAAGTAGTGTGCGTTTTGTCAAAGAATTAGCCAATTTATACAAATAAGTGACATGTTCTTAATAAGTGAAAACACATATGTCCTAACATCATGTATGGATTTAAACCACCCAAAAAATTATAGAATTGAAGTAATTTTATAAATTTTTACTTAAAGTAGAGGAATAAAGTAATTTATATCTTTTCCTTATTTGTTGGTAAATAGAATTACATATGTAACAACACACCTTAACAAATACCATCAATAAAAGTAATGAAGTTTGAAATATTTGTGTACAAGTATAATATGAAAAATGTTTGATATACGTTTAATTATAGAAAACATGTATTTTTCAATGTATTTTTGTTTGACATGATATATTGGATATATTTATATATATATATATATATATTAATGGTACTTTAATAAAACACAACAAAGGATATGTTATTATTTATTTATCATCATTGGTTTATCACTTGAATCTTAGTGGTTGACTATTTAGTTAAACAATCACTTTTTAGATGAACCTAATAATCATTATTCTATCACCACAACTTTTGCAATAAACGATGAAGTAGACTACAAATTTTATTATTTTATTATTGAAGTAGATGGATAATGGAGGTGGTGATATAAAACACAACAAATGATGTATAATTATTTATTTATTATCATTGAGTTATCTCTTGAACCTGGTTGATTGTTGGTGGCTCTAGAAATTTTTTTAAGAGTGGTCATTAAAAAAATTAAATTTAATAAAAATAAAACTTGAATATATTAAATCGCCCCAAAAAAAAAAAAAAAAAAAACTCGCAATTACATAAAGTTTTAAAATTTCCTTCACAAGTTTTCATATTTTGAAATCGTTGTATGATTTAATAGCTTCACCATCAATGTTATCAACTATGGCTTTTTTAATATATACAATTAAGCAATCATTAAACTACTAATCTCCTTTTCAACTACTAACATATTGCCCAAAATAAGTAACAATATAAACAAAATGCATTACCTTTTTGAAAAAATGTTTCACATAAATTTAACAAATTCAACTAAAGACTAAAGAAAACACTAACAAACTAGCTATTTGAAAAGTGTGCCTTTTTTTAAAAAAAAAATAGCAATTTTAAAATATGCCATTTGAAAACACAATTTAAAAATCACAATTAAACGTTTGATTTGGGTTTTTAGGCTAATTTGTTTGTTTGGGCAATTTTTGAAAGTGCTATGTCCAATACAATTTTACAACACTTACACAACAAAACCTAAGCGGTAAGTTTTTACTAGCTAGTCCTAATTTGAACATATCACTAAAATTATTTTTTGTCCACGAAAAAAACTGCTACTTAGAATTTATTGAGAAAGTGTTGTAAAAATGTTGTGAACATAGCATTTTTTGCAATTTTTTTGTTCAACATTCAACGAACCAAAATTTTGGGGAAGTTGAATTTAATTTTTAATGGGCTCAAATTTTTATTTAAGGTGTTCAAGTTTTTTTAGAGTGGTCAAGTTTTTTTTTTTAGAGCAGTCAACAACCCATATTAATTTAAAATTCAATTTTTTAAGGTTTTTTTTTTTTTTTAATTTCAAGTCAGGGTGGTCACATTTGGCTCCTCCCTTGACTGCTAGTAATAAACAATCACTATTTAAAGAACTCAATTTACCACTGCGCACTCTTGGCATAATGGTCGCTCCACAATTATAAACATTGGTAGGGTGAATGGTCACTCCACAATTATAAATGTTAGTGAGGTGTAGGGGGCAAAAGACAGAGTTCGTGTTTTCAAGAGGGAGTTTCACACATATACATTTAAATTAGACTAGAGTAGAATTTTTATCTTGTATAAAAATAAATAATTAAATAAACCCAATAATTTTTCTTCATTAGACAATGTACATCCGATTTCTAGGGTCAAAAATTGTTTACGTAGACTTAAAAATTAAAGTTGCCAAAGAAGACTAGAGTTTTTGTCAGGTATCTTTCACTAATTAATACCGTGGATACATAAAAATGCACAGTTTTATGCCACAACTCACCACATGATGAGTTGTGATGGGTGAATGTGTGATTGTGGGGACACACTTCCACTACTCACAACTCGCCACGTGGTAAGTTGTGGCACAAAATTGTGTATTTTTATGGGTCTCTAACATGACTCATCTTTCACTAATGTGAATGGGTTTTCAAGGTAAACGTGATTAAGTGTGTGGGTCCTTGACAAGTTGAAAATAGCTTGCAAATGTGGAATATCTCATTTAATTTTATTTTTAAAAGAAGATGAACTGATTTTTTTATTTGGCTATCAAGCTCTCTATACTAGTCAGTCAGCCACAGCACACAAGTCCTATGACTATACTCTTCATTAGAAAAAATGCTAAATCTTGCTAAAGGGAATACATTCTTCCTTCTTCTCTCCCTTCTACATTTCACTTGACACCATAACACCAGACCAACCCCTCAAGGATGGTCAACTTCTACTCTCAAACCAAAAAACCTTTGCACTTGGGTTTTTCAACCCCAACAGTTCTAGTCACCGCTACATTGGAATTTGGTATAACCAAACTATTGAACAAACCATTGTGTGGGTTGCAAATAGAGACACTCCTCTCAATTATACCTCCAGAGTCCTCTTTATCAACGGTAAGGGAAAACTTGTACTCCACACCCAAAACCAAACCATTCCTATTTGGTCCACCAATGTTTCTTTTTCTGTCCCGTCCACAAATAATTCTATGGCTAAGCTCTTATATTTAGGAAATCTTGTTTTGGTTCAACAAGACAGCCAACGTGTTACATGGAAAAGTTTTGATTATCCCACCAATTCTTTGCTTCCGTTTATGAAACTTGGGTTGGACCAGTGGACTGGGCTGAACCAGTTCCTAACATCTTGGAAGACAAAGATGACCCAGGAATTGGCAACTACTCATATCAAATGGCTCCAACTGGGTACCCTCAGGCATGCTTATACATGGGTCAAACACTATTATGGTGTGTTGGATCTTGGATAGGCGTAAGATGGAGCGGTATACCCACAATGACATCGAATTACTTCAATGTTAGCTTTGTGAATAATCAAGATGAAACCACCATTATGTACAATACATTTTCAAATTTAGCTAACCCCAAAGTTTTTGCTAAAATGGTGGTGGATGAATCAGGAATTATGCAACGACCCTTATGGCATAAGACTAGATGGGTCAAATATTGGTCCGCCCCACAAGAGTTATGTAATAAGTATTTGAATTGCAGTCCAAATAGTTATTGTGACCCATACAATGAGGTCATTTTTTAGTGCAAGTGCTTTCCTGGATTTGAACCAAAGTAATCTCGTGATTGCATGAGGGAAAAGCAAGGAGTGTCCATGCGCAACAATGGAGAAGGGTTCGTGAAGTTGGCACATATGAAGGCGCCAGATACTTCAATAGCACATGCAAACATAAGTTTGAGTATGAAAGAGTGTGAGAAAAATTGTTTGAGGAATTGTTCTTGTATGGCTTACGCAACTGCAAATGAGAGTGAGGGAGGGATTGGTTGCTTGACATGGCAAGGGGACTTGGTGGACGCAAGAACATATCCTGATCTAGGACAAGATTATACATACGTGTGGATGCAGTTGTATTCGGTCATCTTTTATCTTTAAAATTTTGGAACAACATTTTATTAAAATACATAGTGACTTCTCGCATCCCATTTGGTGGCTAGGTCATCGGTTCAGTGAGCTAGGCAAACGATGTCGATACTTCGGTGGTTGGAGCCACCGCTCAGACAATTGGTGCCAACATTCTGGTGGCCAAAGCCATCACTTTGACAACAAATGCTAGCAGTCTTGTCACTGAAGCAACGTGTCAGAGGTTCAATAACCAAAGCCACCATTCCAGTGACCAAAGACACTGCTCTAGCAGTAGTTGCCTAATCTTGGTTTTTTGCTTGAAAAAAATTATTTGCCATACTAAACACCTAAAAATCATATATATATATATATATATATTTTTTTTTTTTACTTCAAAACAAATAGAGCATTAGTGAAGATTCATATCTATTGTATTATTTCAGTCCGAAGTTTATACAAAATACTAATCCAACATACAATTTTCCCTATGATATTTACTTTAAATTTGATTTACAACAAAATATTGAAAAATGGTTTTCTCCATTTAAAATAGATCCATTTCAAATTAGATAGTACAAATCTAAACGAGTATTACGTTCCATATGGGAAAGAATTTATATATGGTTTTGTTAAATTATCTCAAAATATCAAAATTTTCACAATGTCTACCTTATCTATTTCATAATAGTTCAGAACTATGTGTGGAGAAGTAAAAATTATTTAAGAGTTGTATACACCTAATAACACAAGATTTCTACTATTATATGCATCACTCGTAGTTGGTCCTCCTACTATGTAATACTTGTTTTATTTGACTTTTTTTTATTGTTACAATAATGGGGAGGGAAGATTTGAATTATGATTCTACTTATATTAATAAGAAACACTCTTGTTGTTTGACATTGTTGTTAGGTTTACAATTTTTGTTTTTTGTTTCTTCTTTTAACATATTTTCGGCCTCAAAAAAAGAAAATCACATATGGCACTTGACATTGTTGTGAGAACATGTTTGCTTTTTTTGTTTTGTTCTTTTGATGCGTTGGACCTCAAAAAAAGAATCACATTTTCTCCTTTTTAAAAAAATAAAATAAAATCACACGTTCTCCTTAAACCCATTGTTTCCTCCCTACTCTCATTTTCCTGTAAAATTGCATCAATAATAACTATTTATGTCCAATCAACTTCTCAAATTAATGATGTCATTTGAAATTTTTTTTTTTTTTACTCAGCTCAATATGCTAAGAAAAATGATCTTACTCTGAAAAAGAGGATGCTGGCAATTCTGGGAGTTTCTGTTGCTATAATGTTTCTTCTTGTAGTCCCAGTTGTGTATTGTTTTGTAATGAAGAAGAAGAAAGTTAAGGAAGTTTAGAGCAATTTTTTTTTAAAACCTATTTCTATATTTCTAAGGCCAGTGAACAAATGCTCCCAAGTTACTCCAACACTATGTTTTAGGATCTATAAAAGAATAGGCAGAATTCATAGATCATGAAAAATTGAATAAAATGGGATGGAACTTGATTTATTTTTCAAGCATAGAAGTTGATAAAAGAAAAATGAAAAATAACTTGATATATTTTGTTATTATAGTCATAATCATTTCTTTGGAACGGAAGATGGTATATTGAAGCAGCGAAGGAAAATTTTCAAATGCTTCTTACACAAATGTCAAATTCATAAGAAAGAATACTCGAAGACAACATGGACACAAATTCCATTTGACTTCTATAGAAAACATACATGAGCACCATTGTACCTCATTTTACAAGCCTCTCTTGGAAGGGCAACTTGTCCTTCACTGCTAGCCAAAATATGAAGGACTTGTTAGGAAAAACTGCTTTAGACCATACCAATTTCTACCATTCATTGAGACATGCATGTTTTCTATTTAATTCTGCTCTAAATTGCAGTCTGTCCTTCACTACCAGCCAAAGATAGAGTATTAAGGAATGCTTAAAAGCAGCTGCTTTAGACCATACCACTTTCCACCATTCAGTTGTATCCATTTTGTTTCTTATTTCACTTCAGGTTGAAATCCATGTGACTTTTCCATATTTAGATGAAATCCAGTACATTGAGTTGTCTTAGCTAATTTTAATTGATGAAAATAAGCTTGTAGGGTAGTATCTTTTGATCTAATAGGTTTCCAAGGCTACTGCATTTCTTTCAAAATACTAGATACTTTTGCAAACTCAGAAATTGTAGTATCATACACCACCTTGTGGACAAAGTTGGGGATCAAAACACCTTCAGAGTGTCAATTATCATGCCACATGGATAATTTTTTCACCCTTTCAAGTAAAAGCTTGATGAATAGCCCATCCAATTCCCTGACATTTTAAGATTTTCTCCAGCACCATCAGCAGGCCTGAGGAACTTTCATCTCCCTTAAGCACTTACCTCTTAGAAAAGTGCATCTTAACCAAATGGGATTTCCTGTCAATGATAAATAGAAAATGTAAACTTTAATTTTTCCTCTTATTTTCCTCTGTTTCATTCTTTTATTTTAGTGTGTTTTTCAGTTTTATTAAATTAGTCTTTTGTGTGGGAATTCCTAATTAGACAAATATGGTTCCCAGCATTATTAATTACTTGTTTTATGACAGAGAATAGGCATAGCACATATTCATATAGTGTTGACTCCACTTTACCATACTTCAAAAACTCTCCAAGTAGAAGGGACCTTGATGGAACTAGAAGAAATTCAAATTTTCCATTATTTGATCTAAGAACCATTATTGCAGCTACAGATAACTTCTCTAATGCTAACAAGCTTGGCCAAGGTGGTTTTGGCCTGGTTTATTAGGTAGTCTCATTGAAAAAGTCCCATAATTTGCATAATCTCATTTCAAGTGTGTTTATGCATCAGAAATTCCATCATGAATGTTTATGGGTACTCATTGAGTATGAATTTGTGGTGTGCAATTGGGCTTCCCTAAATAATTCACCAAGTTGAGTTTGTTTCAACAATTTTGCGCTATGACAAAATGATATTTGGACTTTAATTGCAGGGTTTGCTACAAAATGGAATGGAAATAGCAGTAAAAAGACTATCAAAATGCTTTGGACAAGGAATAGAACAATTCAAAATAGAAGTTGCACAAATTGCTAAACTCCAACATAGAAACCTTGTGAGAATTTTAGGTTGTTGCATTCACAAAGAAGAGAAGATGTTGATGTATGAGTACTTGCCAAATAAAAGCTTGGACTCTTTCATTTTTGGTATGTCTTCTTTTTCACCTTAATTTCACCCATCCTCACTAGAAAACGATCCTTCCATTACAAACATATCAGTTCCAGGTAGCAAGATTTTATATGTAAGTAAAAAAGCACATATGCAATGCAATTTTGTAAGGTTGAATTTTATCAACCTTTTTGTTGGCTTTATTCCGTGCCAACTTGCTTGGAATTCTACATTTAGAAACCTTGTATTTAGGTGGGAATCATGTAAGGGTAGTGTGTGAGAAAGTGTGATGAAAAGCTCAAGAATGTGCACTCAAGTAGGGCCTCGCGACTGGATCTTGCGACTGGCAAGTCGCTAAAGGAGGCACACGTGTGAATCGTGCAAAAGAGCTGAAGAGTCACGCTAGCTGGAGCACTACAGGACAAAACTTCCAGCCTGGCTAGGCCGTTAGCTCACGACTCAGTCAAGTCGCTAGGTCAAGTTGCCAGACCACTTTTTTTGGGAAAAACTGACCTTTCGCATTCCAAACACACACCAGTATAAATACCCCTTATACCCACATATTGTAGAGAGCTTCTAGAGAGAATTTTGAGAGAGAAACCCTAGAGAAAAACAAGATTGACTCATCCACAATCTTCATCTTTGATTCTCCAAATTCCTCTACTCTCACCCTCTCCATTGTTACATCCTTGAGATGTACATTTAGCCAAATCCTTTTCTCACCATACCCATATCTATGAGAAGGTTATTTGCTGCTTGGGAAGTAGTTAGGAAGGGACCAATTGATATTGGTTGATGCTATAGGCTATAGCGGAATCCGGTAAGCTAGAGAAAACAAAGGTTCGGCGTAACCTCGTTGGACCAAGAAATTTGGAGGGCTTAGGTACACTAGGTAGATTAGGCTTGAGAGTCTTCTACCATTCATGTATCCCAAGTTCATTCTCTAGTGGATTATTGACTGTTTAGAGGGCGGCGGAGAGGTTTTATGCCGAGGACTTCAGTTTCCTCTTCGATAACACATCGATGTGTTGTCTTTGTGTTCGAATCTCTCTTCTCTTAATCTTTGCCATTTAATTTCTGTTGTGGATGTAATTTTATTTGGTTTAGATTATTTTATCTATTCTGTTTTAGCTTATTTTCATATTCCGCACGTACATCGTTTGATAATAAGCTTGAATTGGTAATTTGTATTTTGGGGGTCTAAACGTTCAAGGTATTTTACACACTATTTGAACATTCAAATTTAATCCAAGTTCTCATTTCTTCATTTAGATGAAACAAAAAGGTCATGTTTAGATTGGGGAAACCGATTTGAGATTATTTGAGAAATTGCTCGAAGGATCTTATATCTTCATCAAGATTCAAGATTAAGAATTATCCATAGAGATTTAAAGGCCTGCAATGTTCTACTTGACAATGCATTAAATCCAAAAATTTCAGATTTTGGTATGGCTAGAATTGTTGGAGGGGACCAAATTGAAGCTAATACAAATTGCGTTGTTGGAACATAGTAAGTATGGTAGAAAATAAAGATATACTTTTTTAACTGATTACTTGACTACCTTTCTTACATCTAAGGAGAGTACAAACTATAGGCCTTTGTAAGAAAAAAAAAAATATTAAGGATATCTTTGCAATTCATTTTCATATTGTGCTACTTCAAATTTTACATGTATGTTAGTGCCCAAAGGCCTATTTTTGATCATTTTATGTTGGGGTTCAATATCATCATTTTCATTGTGCTATGACAGTTGTTATATGTCACCTGAGTATGCAATGCAAAGACTATTTTCAATAAAGTCTGATATATATAGCTTTCGGGTATTGCTACTAGAGATCATTACTAGTAAAAAGAACAGTACTTACCACCACGATGGCCCTTCCTCAAATTTGATTGAACATGTTAGTACATGTGCAAAAAATGACTACAAAATTAAGCCTATATTGTTGAGCCTAATATGATTAATATCTTTTTTTAGGTTTGGGACCTATGGAGAGAAGACAATTCCATGAAAATAGTCAACCCGTTACTAGATGAAACATCCCCTGCTAATGAAGTTTCAAGGTGCATTCAAGTTGGACTTTTGTGCGTGGAAGAACATGCAACAAACCAGCCAACCATGCCAACTGTTGTTTTCATGTTGGGTAATGACACTCATCTTCCTTCTCCAAAACGACCTGCATTTATTTTGACGGGTACTTACAATAGTATAGACAGATCAACTAGTGCAGCATCTAATTCTATAAATGAAATAACACTTTCTAAAATTGACGGTCGTTGAAACCCTAAACTATTTGTAGCAAGTGTACAATTATTCCATTACAACATAGGATTGAGTTACTCTAAGTCTACTCCACATTACAATTTTTTTTTTCGTATGAACAATTGAGCATAATGTATGCAGTGTAAAATTATCACAAAAAAGAAGATAATATATAATATTACACAAATTGGTATTGTCCAAAACTTGTGATGAGATCACTACCATCTCCTTTAGCTTTTTCTTTCAAGTGGTTTCTAAAATTAATATACAAAAATTTAACTGCGTATATATGTTCTGTGGAGATAACTTCATTGGTTTTCCGAACAAAATGTCCAAAGTTACAAAGATATTTTCTTGTGGAGAGAAATTTGCAAAGTTTAACCATGTAGATTTAAAAGAGGAATGCTAAATGCATAGTACTGGTATTTAATTGGATTTCAGGGTGTTTTACTCATAATAGAACCATTGTATTTATGAATTGTGCAAAGCCTATTGATATGCTTGGGTATGGCTGTTATTTTTAACTTAAAAGAACACTTCAACCAAGACAATATTACCAAATAAGTTAGAACAACAACAGTTTATAACTTTGATGGTAGATCCTCTTTGTATAGCAAGGAGAAGTGTGAAGAAATGGGTGACAAAAAGTTGTAATCATTTTCTCATTTTTGCTTAAATTTAGCCCAATTCTACTTTTGTGGTCACTTATATTTGTGAAGGTGCCTTATTGAGAGTGTGTGATTCTCTCCTTGAAGTTCACTTGAAAAAGAAAAAAGAAAAAAAAGAAGCTCAAACTAGTTTTCACTACATCAGCATCATATGGAACAAATTAATGTTATATAGTAGGACACAAGTGATGAATATAATTTCAAAAAATCTTATTATGTTAGACATCAACAAATTTTAAACAATTTCAATTTGTCAACCTGCTGCTAATGGGTTTGCAATTTTATTTTATTTTTTTGGTGAAATGGGGATAGGTTTCTAAAAATTTTAAGAAAAAGAGAAGATATCCATTGAGAGAATTTTAATATTTTTTGGGATGGTTTAACAAAACTATATATAATTTCTTTGCAACAAGCATAAAATTTGGATGTTCTAGATGTGCTAAACATCCTATTCAAACCTTCATTTAGTTAAAAGGTAGAACTAAATATTATATAGTGTTTTGTTTAAGACATTGTTTTAAATGATATTATTTTTAACATCTAAATGAAAATACAAGTGTATTGACAACCTTTCTTAAGACCTTGCTATGATGATTTTACTATCTTCAAACAAGAAGTGATTCCAATTTATTTATTTTTATTTATCAATGTGAATTACACTATGTCGGGTAATCAAAAAGAATGCTAGTAACCCAAATACAATTTTTTTTTGGTGAAGAACCTAAAGACGAATGTAGCCTGCTTTCCAAGCCCTTCATTGAGAATGGGCTCAAATACCAAAAATGGGCTTTTGAGAGTTGCTACCATACCATACACGTAATGATGTACAACATGTTGGGAAATTTAGACCCTAGTTAATAGAATTAACAAGTTTTAAACCCAAGTTGTTAATTAGATTTATTATAAATAAAACTTGTTAAAACAAACAAACATCAATATCATGTCAAAATCATGCAGCGGAAAAATAAATAAAACAAGATATGATGACCTTGTTCGAGGATGAATAAAGATCCACATATATGTCAACCAAAATTTGACACGTGGACCAGGTCTGAGAAGGGAAGACGTCTAGATCATTCAGAAACAGACAAAAGCTGTGAATGAGAGATTCGAGGAGAAAAGGTAGACTGGTCCACCGACCGAGAATCCCGAGAAGCAAATACACCTTGGGAATACTTTAAGTAACTGCCTACTCCAGAAAGTAAAGCTTCAGGGAAGACAACAGAGCCATGTAAGTAATGGAAGGAGGAAATATCTTGGAATGTGATTGCCACCTCCACATTTAATGCACTGCACCAACTGAACTGGCCGCATTTATGAGGAAAAGACACTTGAACATTTCACAGCTCACAACCCTCTCTACCACCTCTAGAAGGGTCTTGATGGGACATGCATCCAAATGGTTCCCTTGAAACATACAGATGGATGGCTGAGATGCAATGGGAGGGACTATATAAGGAAAGGAATCCCACAGAAATAGGGGATGCACAATTAACATAAGAAATAGAGAAAAATAGAGAAAACTAAATCTCATTGTAAAAGTATCAACAGTGATTTTTAATGAACAACTCCTCCTTGGACTTGCTTGAGGAAGATTTTATGAAATTTGCGTCTCTTGCACTCATATTAATAGCGTTGGCCCAGTTAATGACAAGTTTGTATTTACTCTGCATTGTAGTTGTCTCATAAAACTCATTCTCTTACAAATCTATTGTTTTGGGCTTGTTGTACTGGGTCACATTGCTCTAAGTGGGCTTGGGCCACAATCCTAGTCCTTCCAATTGGCACCATCTATGGGAAAAGGCACCTACAATCTTTGTTAGTCAGGCTTTCTTTCTAATAGCAAGGAGAAGAGATGGGAGGCTCTAGGCAAAACAGAGAGGAGTCTGTTGGGTTGCAACGTGTAGACCATGTTGTCAGCTTGGGGAGAAGAAGGGATCGAGAGGCTAACCAAACTCCTAGTGTACAGGTTGAAATGGACTACATGGATCATACTAACAAAAGTCATTTGAGGCCTAGAAGTCATATCTCTCATGATGAAGAAATGAAGAATCTCAGGCTAGAGATTGATCATTTATGTAAGAAGTTGCGCCGTAGGGAGCATATTAGGGGGAATAGGATGCCCCTATCCAACTCAAGGACTGTTTGGGGAAATTTCCTTTAGTTTCCATTTGAGTTTAGACCAATGGATAACTCAAGGAATTAAGGTTTGGTAACCTGCATCTCTGCTTCATTTTGCAAAATTAAGTGGAAGATTTTAAACAGCATGTGCTGGGCATTCTGGGGAGTTCCAATTTCAAGTGTTTTGGGGTGTTATTGTGTCTATGTTTCCATGTCAATTGGGAGAAAAGTCACATCCTAGTTTTAAGCTCCCCACAAGTTTTTAATCTGCCCAATGTTTGAATTTTGGGTTTAAACTTCTTTCCTTAATGAAACCAACAAAACCTAGGTTTAGCCTTAGTCCTTTGGGGTTGGCTATGGATCTGTTTTTTATTTTGGGGAGGGTAGGGGATATTAGCAGTTAGTGACATCATCTGATAGGATTAACACAAAATTTATGCCTTCTCATAAAAACAAAATGCCTATGCAAGAAATATTGCTTATGTTTGATTACCTAATTTTCCTTTCTATGTTACAAGATTATAATGCTATTTGGTCTCCTGAATTATTGTTTATATTAGCATATCATGTTTATTCCCTTCGCATTCTCCAAAAAAAAAAATGTTTATTCCCTACAAGTTATTGTCTAAAACAAAGTGTTCATCTACTGATATTGAGTTATGCTACATAACACCGTTTAGAGACTTTTTCAACAGCACCCCCCTCTCCCCCCCCCCCCCCCCACCCCCCGAGGGCATGTACACTGACATGGGCACACCAATAAACACTGGGGAGGGAGAGATGTGATAGTTGGTGCTTTTTTGGTGTCAATAGACTTACCTACTGATATATGATTTAAGATTCTTGAATTTGACAGCTTGAAATTAGAGCCAGAAATATCTAGTATACGGCTCAAATGTTGAGCAATGACCTTCTTCCCTTTTCAAACTTCAATGCAAGCAGTGACAAATCTTTTAAACAATGAAAGTGTCTGATATTGACTGTTTACGCTTAGTGATGCTTTATGTAAAGTTTTAGACCCCCATAACACAATATGTTTAACCTAATAATAAGCCAAGTTGATTAACAAGTTTGTTAATTAACTAAGTTAAACAAATATGTGTAAAACAAATTTAATGTGGAAAGTAAACAACACAAAGATCTGATGACCTAGGAAAACCAAATAGGTAAAAAATTTGTGGAGGATTTAACCTAGCTATCCTCAAGGTAAAAATGAATCCACTATGAAAGAATTGAAGTTTGTACAATAGAACTTAGACTACTAACATCCTATTGCTACCTCGAGTAGAAAACTTACTACCACGACCATGTGACAACTACGGGTCCACAGACTACTTCTTTTTTTGATCCACTGCAACCACAAGTTCTCCTACTTGTGACTTTGAGACTCCACTCAAAGATTTCAGATCTTCGTTAAGTTCTTTATGCAGCAATTGAAGCGATCACTAAGCTCTTGACATCAATCTTGATCTTGATAACTCTAAGTGTGTATGAAGGTAAACAATTCTAGATCTCACAAGAGATTCAAACACACAGCACATCAAAAAGCCTCTAAAATGTAGCTTGGGTTTTTCTTTTTATATGTGAAGTAAAACATAAAACCCTACACGTCAAACGGGCTTGGGCTAAGTTGAAAATTCTGCAGAAAATTAATTCTACACGATTCCAACTTTACAATAAAACATACTTTGAGCAAGCCTAAACCTAGACTTGATGTTTTGATCATGGTTTGCCAACACATTACATATTGAAGTCCTAGTATATTAGTCCCCAAGGTCTTAAAACCAAACACTTTATGCTTTGCGCTACGAGAGGGAAAGCCCTGCTCAATTGATGCAACTTTTCAACAAACTAGCCTCTCGGTCTGTCAAGTACAAACCAGGGGTAAAATAACCAAACCAGCATTTCTGTTTTGCATGCTTTGATGCTTTAGTAAAGCTGCAAATATGTTGAAATTGTTGTGTTCCTTGCTAGTTGCTAGATGATTCACTGGTTTTGAAAAATTGGCCATCATGGTATAACAGCTTGTCCAGTTCGTCTTGAAGCAAGCAGGGGTTGATAAGTGAACTGGGGATCTTTTTGGAAATCGAGATCTTTTGAATATTGCTCGCAAAATGGCTCGTGGACTGAAGGTTAGTTAGAAAACACTTCACTTTCTGCTTGCAGATGTGGTTAGATGCTTATACATCATTTTCCCACATGCTATAGGGATTGAGAATGTTTACACCCAGCACCAGCTCCTTTTGTTCCAAACCATGGAAAGCTTTTCCAAGGGACGGTTGAGATATGTGGACTACCCATATGTTAGCAATCACTTTCAGCAGGGCAGGTTCATTTTCTAAAATAACTGCTTCTTCCCAGGAAGGTTGCAGTTTATCTGTTGCAAATTTTGGAATGTAGCATGGTTTCTTTCCACTGTTTCAAGAACTGGAGCAGACCAGTTGATTCAACTGGTTCAATCAAGAACTCTATACCAATCCAAATATAGCCTAAAATGGTAAAAGAAGATTTTCTGAAAAAACTAGGCTTAACTAAATGGTTGTGGTCAGACTGCAAAAACTGGTAACTGGAACTTGTTGTGCATGTGTGTGTGGTACATGTTTATGTATGTGTGTAGGTTTGTATGTACATGTATGTGTGCATATTATCAAGAAGTAGTGCCAAGATAATTCTAGTTATGTTACTAATTTTACTCTTTAATAATGAGAAGAGTTTGAGTAAAAACCTACATCACACAAATTTCTCAGTCTAAATAACATATTATCTCTCATCAGATATATGATGCCAATGTCCAGCTTTCAGCACTTGTTAAACAAGGTATGCTAGTCCGTAACTCCCCCCCCCAAAAAAAAAAAGCAATGAAGGTATGCTGGTCCGCTAATGGCTCATTTGAATATATCAGCATAGTTTATGGCAGGTCACACACCAAAGGTATCAATTAGGGATTTCTTATCTTTGTGAGTTTGGCCCTGTGCATATTTTGGCCATTTATGCTTTACCCTGACACTATGCTATATATAGTCATAAGGATTGATATGAGTTAACTGAGGTGGCAGTGTTCCCTAAATTTGTTGAAGACAGTTTTTAAGCCATCTAGCCAACCCCCAGAACTTAGATTATTGCTCATTTAATGGAAACTATTACTATGTCTGCGTAGCATCCAAATCAGATATACAATTTTGATAAGTAATAAATTGTATTAAGAGGAAAAACAAAAAAACAAAAAAAACAAAAAAAAAACAAAAAACAAAAAACAAAAGGAAATCCTAATGCATGGGAGGTATGCAAGGAAAGCACTTAAATTAAAAATTATGTACGTAATAGTTTTCTTTCCATTGAGAAAGTGCAAAAGGGGGCACAATCCTAGTACATGGGATCTTTACAAAAAGAAGACCCAAAAGAAATAAAATTAGCATGTACAAAAGATAAAGTAAAACTAATGAGGTCCGGCTTAAAGGGAATCTCTTCCCTTGTAAGAAAATACTAAAAATGTCTATAAATTCCAGAAACAAAAGTAATGGTAAGCTAGAAGTAGATGTCAACGTCAAAATCAGATATATATGCCCCTGATCACCTATCCTCTCAAGTTTCTCTACCATTTTACTCAAGTCTCCTACCTTTCCCCTTCATTTTGCTGTTACATCCTACAGTAAAGGCTTTTCAAGCATGTACAGACTATTGTAGGATTGAATATTAATTTATATTTGAGATAGCCATAGCCTTTGAAGTGAAAGTTATAGCCTGTAAATAAAGATTTTTAAAAGGCTTTGGGTAATATAGCTTGAATGGCAAACACTTCATCTTTGAGCAGGCCACAGGAAGTAGTCATATTCATTGTTGGAGGGACGACATATGAAGAGTCACGTTCTGTTGCTTAACAAAATGCCAGCAATTCGGGAGTTCGTTTTATACTTGGTGGTTCTGTGGTTCTGAATTCTAACAAGTATGTATGCTTTTGAATCGCCATTGTGATTTTAGAAGCACACTATTGCTGTGCTAGCTGTGGTTCATGCTTGGCACTCACTAGCTCTAAATGCTAACTTCTATGGCCTTCATCTTTCTTGCATCAGCTGCAAATTTGAGAATGTAGTTGTGGGTTGGATTGCATCATGTTAATTTGACACTTGGTGAAACTATGTTGGGCTTGTGGATTTTTTTTCATTTTTTTAGAATACTAAATATTTTTAACACACACACGGAGAGAGGGGAGAAAGTTTTAAAGAAACTTACAATGGTATATATCCAAAAAGGCCTAACTCTTGAATATACAGCACAGACTTGTGGATTTTGGTTTGGCATTATTCATCCCATGTAGGTTGCAAGCATGCAATGATTTGTGGCTTCTTAAAATCTACAAATCAAAATTCTTTTGAAGTTCCATTTTTGACCCAATCTCGACCCAAGCCTAGAGAATGGAAGGTTGTTATAAGCCAGACTTCTATAACTTCAGTCACACTTTACTGAACTTAAATCTCAACTAGTACAAATATCCATAAGTTGTATTTATTTTATACTTTTGTCATATTTATAGGATACGTTTAGTTATATAGTGATAATTTGAGGCTAGTTTAGTTATTTGATGGAATGTAGTTAAGTGGAAACTATCCTTGCTTTACATGATTTCCTCTGATCCAATAATCATTTTGGCCAAAAAAAAGCAGGTTTCTGAAAGACTTGGAAGAAGCTCAAAGGATAGCTTGCTCTAGCACAGCAGTGACTTGAAGGCCCATCATATGTGTCTTGAGAGCCAATAGATAATTTTAATGGCTTTATACGAAGCTTTTGACTTGGTGACTGGCAATGGTAAGATTGTTAATGAATATTGGGAAGGAGAACTTGATGATCATCAGAATCAACCCACCTTTCTTGCATAAAACATCCAATATTCACCAATTTGCAAAGGAATAAAAAGTAAATAGGTTTTTGGGAGACTAAACCCATTACATATTGGAATATGAGATATTACTGATTCACAAGAAATAATTTGCAGATAGCCATGTTTCTTGTTTAACAACACTACCTTGCCCTGTGAACGAAAATGTAAAATAACATACAATTTTTTTTTTTCTTTCTTTTTTGGATTGTATAGATGCTTGTTGCTTGATTTATACTAGGTAGTTTTGTACTTGGACCATATTGTGAAAAGTTACAGCTGAAAATATGGTTGAGCCAAGGCCAGGGGTTTTGTTTATACTTTAGCAATCAATGTTCTGGTGACATGGGAAGTTTATGAATACTAGTAAGTTGCATGCCCATGCGATGCACAGATAATTTTGTGATATTTTATGTAAAACAGTTTTGAATAATGTTGTACATAAATTATAAAGAAAAAGTAAACTAAATTAGAGTAAAGAAACATATATATTTTGATATATTAAAAATTGGTTTAGTAGCTTCACTACATATTTGTAGCCTTTTTAAGGTAAGATTATTATTTTTTTAAATCATGAAATCAAAAATAAATACAAAAGAGTAACAGGACCATGAAAATCAATTAATTTGTGTTGTGTTCACATATTTCATACTGTGAAATAAAAGTATACTCAACTCTCTAACTATCTTGCACTCATCAATAGTGCGACATTAAGACATGGTGTGGGCAAATGTATATGCATATGTCTTATAGATGATTTAAAATTAAATCATGATAGAATATGACTTTGCATTGCGCACCAAATATTCTCTCTAGTTATATACCCAAAACAAAAACTAACTAACCAAATTACCAAAACCTAAATCATATTTAAGCCCTTAATTTAAAAAGAAAAAAAGATTACCCGTAGGGGTTTAGGTGTCTTGATGGTGGTGGGAGGCCAGTATAACAGAGGTAGTGACCCCTCAGATAATGTGAACTTTTGGGTAACAATAAAAAAAATGCTTAATG
Source organism: Quercus variabilis (assembly GCA_030445155.1). Classification (NCBI taxonomy): domain Eukaryota; kingdom Viridiplantae; phylum Streptophyta; class Magnoliopsida; order Fagales; family Fagaceae; genus Quercus; species Quercus variabilis. Next base: position 47,430,091 of record CP129453.1, read on the forward strand.
GAAGAGGTAAGAAATAAGATAATGTGAAATTTTTGGTAACAATAAAAAAATGCTTAATGGAAGAGGTAAAAAATGCTAAATGCAAAATTAAAGTGCCACTTGACAAGACCTCATGCACTCTCACATAAGGCCTCTAAGAGAAAGACATTTTGTAACAACTTTTATTTTTCAATATTCCTCCCAAAAAAAAAAAAAATTACTCATTCCTTGAACTAAATAATTATAATGGTTATGTGTGTGCAATTTATAATTGTTGTTTCACTATTTAAAGCCTTCTCAAGGTAAGATTAATTATTATTTTTTTTTTAAATCATGAAACCAAAATTAAACGCAAAAGAGTAATGGGACCATGAAAATCAAATAATTTGTGTTGTGTTCACATATTAAATACTATGAAATAAAAGTATGTCCAACTCTTTCACTGTCTTCTACTCATTGATAGTGTGACATTAAAATATAGTGTGGGCAAGTGTGAATGCATGTGTCTTATAGATGATTTAAAACCATGATAGAATATGGCTTTACATTGCATACCAAATATTCTCTCTACTTATATACCCAAAACAAAAACTATCCAACCAAATTGCCCAAACCTAAATCATATTTAATCCCCTAATTTAAAAAGATTAAAAAAAAAATACCCGTAGGTGTTTCGGCATCTTAATAGTGGTGAAAGGCCAATATGACAGAGGTAGTGGCCCCTCAGATTTCTCTTTCTCTCTCTTTTAAATGTTTTGTCAGCCTTAGGTCTTTTATAGTGAAACAATGAGTTTTAATTTTGTAGTGAAACAATGCATTTTATTTAACAATCCATAACATTTTTGTGTCTCTCTATCTCCCTCCAAGGCCTTATCTGGTTAGTTATTACTATTAGTCCTTAATTATTATTTTTTTTTTCTTTTTTTAAAATATTAAAATGGTGGGTATGCTAAAAGACATGAAAAAGAGAGAAATGCGTGATGTAGGCTTAGGCAATTAATGAGAGACTAATGAGATAACAGTAAAATAAGTTAATGTAAACTTTTGGGTAATAGTAAAAAAATCTTAATGAAATAGGTAAAAAAATGCAAAATGCAAAATTAGAGCATCACTTGGCAATACCTCATGCATTCCCGCATGAGATCTCTACTTATATATATATATATATATATATTGATAATTATTCCTTTATAACTCCTATTCACTAATCAACATGAGTCTCAAAAAACTTTGTGATAAGACTTTATCATACGTACAAAATAAGCATAGATTTTTTATCTTTATTAAAAAAAAGGATAAAAGATAAGAGATAAAGGATATTGCTATTGTGTTCATCCTTATAAGAATTTAAACATAGATTAAATTTTCATTATTTTTCATAATTTTCCTTTGATTCCTTTATAATTTATATATTGTGTTGATTTAAATGAATTTTTTCTCAAGCTTTCAGAGGATGGACTTTAGATAAGATGTTTAATTTTTATATGCCAAGCATTGATTGTAAGTCTTGTACATGGAACAAATAGAGATAAGAAATTAAGAATATGGTCCATTTTGGTCGGCCTTAGCTTGATTTGACTAGACATCAATTTTCTCTCTTGCCAAAAGTTCGACTTATTTTAGGCGAAAGTTTCCTTGATTATTACTTGTATACAAAATTTCAGGATCATTAAATTGGAATAGGTCCCTTACTAACCTAACCAATTGCAATAGGATGAAATTCCTTCCTATCCACACTAAACGTTGTGTATACTCCAATTTTTTTCTTCATCTCATAATGATACGTTGTTGATAGGTGTCATCCAAGTCCAACATGATTGAGAGTTGTAATTAAGACTATGGCCCAGAAAATTTACTCTTCAATACTTTGCAAGAAAAATTAAACACTCATTTGATGTAAAAGGAGACTATGGAATTTGACAATGAATACACTGGGGTCTGTTCTTGATGTTGTGAAATTGCTATAGGTACTAAAAACTCTAGTTTGATTAGTTGGCAAGTCATATTCTTTAATCGTGAAAAGTATACTATGGAAAACTTTTATATTCCTACAATAAATGTTTTGGAGAAAAAATTATTAGCCCCCTCATCCCATTGGGACCCCCCTATTTATATAAAAGAAAATGGTCCAATATTCCTAAGTGTGACTTAGTTACATGGAATTTTTGTGCAATTGTACTTAAATATCTTTTAAAAATTTAATTATAATTTAAACTCTAATTTGGTGATTTTTATATGATTTTTGTGGTTTAATTTTGATTCAGTCTAGACATATTAGCCAAAAGAAATGAAATTAAAGCTATTAAAGAAATTTGTACTTTCAGACTAGCAATTACAGATGGCTAATGCTGCATTGTCATTTGTGGTTGCTGTAGGGTTGAATTTATTCAATCATTTTGTTGGCTTTATTCAGTGCCAAGTTTGCTTGTAATTCAGCATTTAGAAACCCTGTATTTAGGTGGAAATCATGTAAGGGTAGTGTGTGAGAGAGTGCGAAGAAAAGGTCAAGAGTGTGCACTCAAGAAGAGCCTCGCAACTGGATCTCATGACTGACAAGTCGCCAGAATGGCACACGTGTGAAGCATGTAGGGGGAGCTAAAGGGTGACACTAACTATTGCACTACAGGACAAAACCTCCGGTCAGGCCAGAGCGTTAGCTCATGACTCAAACTCACAACTCGTTCCAGTCGCGAGCTCAAGTCGTCAAAATACTCTATTTGGTTGTAATTGACTCTTCGCATTCCTCATACACCCTACTATAAATATACTCTTATACCCACGAAATATAGAGAGCTTCTAGAGAGAATTTTGAGAGAGAAATCCTAGAGAAAAACAAGATTAACTCATCCACAATCTTCATCTTTTGATTCTCCAAATTCCTTTACTTTCACCATCTCCATTGATACATCCTTGAGAGGTTCATTAGCCAAATTCTTATCTCACCATACCCATATCTATGAGAAGGCTTTTTGGTTCTTGGGAAGCAGTTAAGAAGGAACCAATTCATTTTGGTTGATGCAATGGGAGATTACGGGATTCGGTAAGCTAGAGAAGACAAGGTTTAGTGTAACCCTGTTGGAGCAAGAAGCTTGGAGGGCTTAAGTGCACTAGGTAGATTAGGCTTGGAGGGTCTTCTGCTATTCATGTATCCCAACTTTATTCTCTAGTGGATTATTGACCGCTTGGAGGGTGGCGGAGAGGTTTTTCTTCGAGTACTTCAATTTCCTCTTCAATAACACATCGCTGTGTTATCTTTGTGTTTGCATCCCTCTTCCCTTATTCTTTACCTTTTAATTATAAGCTTGTGTTGGTAATTTTGTATTTGAGGGTCTAAACGTTCATTGGTATTTTACACGCTATTTGAACTTTCAGTTGTGCTATGAATAAGCGGTATGTTGTTTGGGCGACTGATTAAGGCAAAGCAATTAGCCATATTAAAAGGGATTGGCAACTTTTTCTTTCTCCTTTACCATTTGTGGTATGTGTATGCCTTTTTCACATATGCTCAAGTGAAGTTCACTTTAGGATTTCCCTTAATTATGATAAAAATATTAATTTTTTTAAAGGAAGTTTTATATTTATTAAATGATATATATATATATATATATATATATCGAGGGCCATGTAGCTGAATTGGCACCTCTCCACACACAAAGTGTCTGAGGCTTGAGGGAGAAAAGGTTCAAATTGCAAGAGTCAAGGAAAAAATGTTTAAGTTACAGGATTAGCAACATATTGTAATTATTTCTAAATAAAAATAAATAAATAAAATAAAAAAGATATAGAGATATATATTGTTTTTCTTGAGCTAAAGCTGTTGCGATGGAAGTGTGGAGTGGATGGTTTTTTTTTTTTTTTTAGTCCTTGAGTATTTTGGATTGTTTCAAAAGCTTGCATTTTCCTTCTTTAACTGGTTTAATTTATTTTTATTTTTATTTTTAAAAGAAGAATGACTGACTTAAGCTTTTGAGTCAGACGTGTTAATTAAGTTGCATGTAGTGTCTTTGTCATGGCTTTCATAGTTTCATCTCCAACTTCCTTGTCAGACTTTATTAAAATCCATGTGGGTGGAAAGTTTTTTTGTCAAATTTGGATTTCAAATCTTCCCAAACTAAAAATCAATCAATATTTTAAGTCTGCTAATAAAAAGTAATTGTCATAATATCTGACATGTAAGTTAAAATTCTATTATATTTGTTAAAAATAAATAAATAAAAAGAAGCTACATCCAAGCTCTATACCAGCCCGTCAGGTCAGCCACAACCTATACTCTTCATTAGAAAAAAAAAATGAGGAATCTTGCTAAAGGGTCATGGAATACGTTGCTGCTTCTCTCCCTTCTTGTCTGCCCAATTTGCATTTCCCTTGACACCATAACACCAGATCAGCCCCTCAAGGATGGTCAACTTCTACTCTCAAACCAAAAAACCTTTGCACTTGGGTTTTTCAACCCCTGCAATTCCAGTCACTGCTACGTTGGAATGTGGTATAACCAAATTACCGAACAAACCGTTGTGTGGGTTGCAAACAGAGACATTCCTCTCAATGATACCTCCGGAGTCCTCTCCATCAACGGTAAGGGAAACCTTGAACTCCACACCCAAAACTAAACCATTCCCATTTGGTCCACCAATGTTTCTTTTGTGTCTCATCCACAAATAATTATATGGCTAAGCTCTTAGATATAGGAAATCTTGTTTTGGTTCAACAAGACAGCCAACGTGTTACATGGGAAAGTTTTGATTATCCCACCAATACTATGCTTCCATTTATGAAACTTGGGCAAGACCAGCGGACCAGGTTGGACCGGTTCCTAAAATCCTGGAAGTCCGAAGATGACCCAAGAATTGGCAACTACTCATATCGAATGGTTCCAACTGGGTACTCTCAATTGAGCTTATACATGGGTCGGACTCTATTATGGCATGCTGGATCTTGGACTGGTCTAAGATGGAGCGGTGTACCCAAAATGACATCAAATTACTTCAAAATTAACTTTGTGAATAATCAAGATGAAGTCACCATTATGTACGGTACATCTTCAAAATTAGTTGGCCCCAAAGTTTTTACTAAAATGGTCATGGATGAATCGGGATTTATGCAACAATATACACAATTAAGCAATCAATAAACTACTGATCTTCTTTTCAATTACCAACATATTGCCTAAATAAGTAACAATATAAACAAAATGCATTACTTTTTTTAAAAAATGTATCACATAAATCCAACAAATTCGACTAAAGACTGAAGCAAGCACCAACAGACTAGCTATTTGAAAAGTGTGCATTTTTTTTGAAAAAAAAAATAGCAATTTTAAAATATGCCATTTGAAAACACAATTTAAAAAATCACAGTTAAATGTTTGATTTGGGCTTTTAGGCTAATTTGTTTGTTTGGGAAATTTTTGAAAGTATATGCCCAAAACATTTTTACAACACTTACACAACAAAGCTTAAGAGGTAAGTTTTTACTAGCTAGTTCTAATTTAAACATATCACTGAAATTATTTTTTTGTCCATAAGTAACAACCTGCTACTTAGGATTTATTGCGAAAATGTTGTACACATAGCATTTCTCGCAATTTTTTTGTTCAACATTCAACTAACCAAAATTTTGGAGAAGTTGAATTTAATTTTTAATGGTCTCAAATTGTTATTTAAGGTGTTCAAGTTTTTTTTAGAGTGGTCAAGTTTTTTTTCTTTTTTTTTTAAGCGGTCAACAACCCATATTAATTTAAAATTCAATTTTTTTAAGGTATTTTTTTTAAAAAAAATTCAAGTTAGGGTGGCCACATTTGGCGCCTCCCCCAACTGTTAGCAATAAACAATCACTGTTTAAAGAACCCAATAATTACCACTGTGCACCCTTAGCACAATAGTCACTCCACAATTATAAACGTTTGTAGGGTGAATGGTCACTCCACAATTATAAATGTTTGTAAGGTGTAGGGGCAAGAGATAGAGTTCAAGTTTTCAGGAGAGAGTTTCACACATACACACTTAGATTAGGCTAGAGTAGAATTTCTATCTTGTTTAAAAATAAATAAATAAATAAACCCAATAATTTTTCTTCATTAGTCAATGTACATCAAAGTTATAGGGTCAAAAATTGTTTACGTAGACTTAAATTAAAGTTGCCAAAGAAGACCGGAGGCTTTGTCAAGTATCTTTCACCGATTAATACTATGAATATATAAAAATGCACAATTTTATGCTATAACTCGTCACGTGGCAAGTTGTAAATGGTGAATATGTGATTATGAGCCATGTGGGAACACACTTCCACCACTCGCAACTCGCCATGTGGTGAGTTGTGGCCAAAATTATACATTTTTATGCATCCATAGCATGACTCTAATGTGAATGGATTTTCAAGGTAAACGTGATTAAGTGTGTGGGTCCTTGACAAGTGGACGATAGCTTGCATACGTCAAATATCTCATTTAATTTTATTTTTAAAAGAACAACTGATTTTTTTTATATGGCTATCAAGTATCAAGTTCTCTATAGTCTATACTAGCCTTTCAGCCACAAGTCCTATTACTGTACTCTTCATTAGAAAAAATGATGAATCTTGCTAAAGGGAATACATTATTGCTTCTTCTCTCCCTTCTTCTTGTTTGCCCAATCTGCACTTCCCTTGACACCATAACACCAGACCAACCCCTCAAGGATGGTCAACGTCTACTCTCAAACCAAGAAACCTTTGCACTTGGGTTTTTCAACCCCGGTAGTTCCAGTCACCGCTACGTTGGAATTTGGTTTAACCAAATCACCGAAAAAACCGTTGTGTGGGTTGCAAACAGAGACGCTCCTCTCAATGATACCTCTGGAGTCCTCTCCATCAACGGTAAGGGAAACCTTGTACTCCACACCCAAAACCAAACCAATCCTATTTGGTCCACCAATGTTTCTTTTTCTGTCTCATCCACAAATAATTCTATGGCTAAGCTCTTAGATATAGGAAATCTTGTTTTGGTTCAGCAAGACAGCCAACGTGTTACATGGCAAAGTTTTGATTATCCCACAAATACTCTACTTCCGTTTATGAAACTTGGGCTGGACAAGCGAACCGGGCTAAACCGGTTCCTAACATCTTGGAAGTCCAAAGATGACCCGGGAATTGGCAGCTATTCATTTCGAATGGTTCCAACTGGGTACCCTCAGTTGAGCTTATACATGGGTCAAACTGTATTATTTCGTTTGGGATATTGGACTGGCCTAACATGGAGCAATGTACCCATATTTGATTCAAATTACTTCAAAGTTAGCTTTGTGAATAATCAAGATGAAACCACTGTTATGTACAGTATACTTTCAAATTTACCCTCCAAAGTTATTGTTAAAATGGTGGTGGATGAATCAGGAATTGTACGACGGTCCTTATGGCAGGAGACTGCATGGGTCGAATATTGGTCCGCCCCACGTGAGTTGTGCGATAAGTATTTGAATTGTGGTCAAAATAGTTATTGTGACCCACACAATATGGTCATTATTGACTGCAAGTGCTTTCCTGGATTTGAACCCAAGTCATCTCGTGATTGCATGAGGGAAAAGCAAGGAGTGTCCATGTGCAACAACGGAGAAGGGTTTGTCAAGTTGGCACATATGAATGTGCCGGATACTTTAATAGCACATGCGGACATGAGTTTGAGTATGAAAGAGTGTGAGCAAAAGTGTTTGAGGAATTGTTCTTGCATGGCTTACGCAAGTGCAAATGAGAGTGAGGGAGGGATTGGTTGCTTGACATGGCAAGGGGACTTGGTGGACACAAGAACATTTCCTGATGGAGGACAAGATTTATACATACGTGTGGATGCAGTTGTATTAGGTACTCTTAAATCTTTTTTCTTTAAAAATTTGGTAAAACATTTTATGAAAATACACAGTGACTTTTCTCACTATATTTGGTGGCTAGGTCACCAATTCCATGTGCTAGGCAGATGACGTTGGTAGTCCGGTGGTTAGAGCCACCACTCCGACGATCAGCGCCAACATTTTGGTAGCTAGAGCCATCACTCTAGCAATTGATGCTAGCAATCTGGTCACTGAAACTATTTGCTAGAGGTTTGATAACCGAAGCCACCATTTTGGTGGCCGGAGACAAAACTCTGGCAGCAGTTGCCTCATGTTTGGTTGTAGAAGACATTGTTCAAGCTACAATTACGACAATCTGGTCACTAGACCTCCTACACCAGCAATTCTAGTGACTCAGCTACTAATTTATTTTATTTATTTTATTTATTCTAGTGACTCAAGCTAAATACTTGAAAATTTTATTTATTTTACTTCAAAACAAATAGAGTGTTAGTGAAAGTTCATGTCTATTGTATTATATTAGTCTAAAATTTATGCAGAATACTAGTTCAACATCTAATTTGCTCTATGGTACTAACCTTCTATGGTACTAACCCTAAAGTTGATTTAGGTCATACTATTGAAAAATGATTTTCTCTATTTAAAATAGATCTATTTCATATTACAAATCTAAATGAGTATTACATTCCATATGGAAAAGAAATTATATATGGTTTTGTTAAATTATCTAAAAATATCAAAATTTTCACAATGCTGCCTTATCTATTTCATATAATTCAAAAGTCAAATGATGTGTGGAGAAGTCGAAATTATTTAAGAGTTGTATACCCCTAACAACACAAGATTTCTACAATTATATTCATCACTTGTAGTAGGTCCTACTATGTAATACTTGTTTTATTTTATTTTTATATAGTTACAATAATAGGAGAGAGAGAATTTGAACTGTGATTCTACTTATATTAATAAGAAATACTCTCTTGGCATTTGACATTGTTGTTACAAAAATAAGTTTGCAATTTTTGTTTTTCGTTTCTTCTTTTAACACGTTTTCGGCCTCAAAAAAGAGAATCACATATGGACATGAAATTGTTGTGAGAACTTGTTTGTCTTTTTGTCTTGTTCTTTTGATACGTTGGATCTCAAAATGAGAAATGCATTTTCTCCATTTAAAAAAAATAAAATAAAATCACATATTTTCCTTAAACCCATTGTTTCATCCCTACTCTATTTTCCTGTAAAACTACATCAATAAATATTTATGTTCAATCAACTTCTGAAATTTATGATGTCATTAGAATAATTTTTTTTTTTTTTTTTTTTACTCAGCTCAATATGCTAAGAAAAATGGTCATACTCAAAAAAAGAGGATGCTGGCAATTCTGGGAGTTTCTGTTGCTATAATGTTTCTTCTTATAGTCTCAATTGTGTATTGTTTTGTAATGAAGAAGAAGAAAGGTAAGGAAGTTTAGAGCAATTTTTTTACACCTATTTTTATACTTCTAAGGCCAGTGAACAAATGCTCCCAAGATTACTCCAACACTATGTTTTAGAGTTTATAAAAGAATAGGCAGAATACATAAATCATGGAATAAAATTGAATAAAATGGAATGGAACTTGATATATTTTTCAAGCGTAGAAGTTGATAAAAGAAAAAATGAAAAAGAACTGGATATATTTTGTTATTATACTCATAATCATTTCTTTAGATCCAAAGATGGTATACTGAAGCAGCCAAGGAAATTTTTCAAATGCTATTGTTAAACTTCTTGCCTTTCAGCCTACAAATAAATGCATTAGCTCATTCCATTTGCATATTCTTATGTCTACCAAACGGAAATGTCAAATTTAAAAGAAAGAACACTTGATCTCAAAGATGACATGATCAAAAATCCCTTTTGACTTCTATAGAAAACATACATGAGCACCATTGTACCCCATTTTACAAACCTTTATTGGGAGGGAAACTTGTCCTTCACTACCAGCCAATATATGAAGGACTTGTTGGGAAAAGCTGCTTTAGACCATACTAGTTTCTACCATTCATTGAGACATACATGTTTCTTATTTAATTTTACTCTGAATTGCAATACATCCTTCATTGCCAAACAAAGACAAAGCATTAAGGAATGCTTAGAAGCAGCTACTTTAGACCATACCACTTTCCACCATTCAGCTGTATCCATCTTGTTTCTTATTTCACTCCAGGTTGAAATTCATGTTACTTTTCCATATTTAGATGAAATCCGGTACATTGAGTTGTCTTAGCTAATTTTAATTGATGAAAATAAGCTTGTAGGGTAGTATCTTTTGATCTGATAGGTTTCCAAGGCTACTGCATTTCTTTCAAAATATTGGATACTTTTGTAAACTCAGAAATTGCAGTATCATACACCCCCTTTTGGACAAAGTTGGGGATCAAAACACCTTCAGGGTGTCAATTATCATGCCACATGGATAATTTTTTCACCCTTTCAACTAAAAGCTAGATGAATGGCCCAACCAATTCCCTGACATTTTAAGATTTTCTCCAGCCCCATCAGTAAGCCTGAAGAACCTTCATCACCCATAAGCACTTACCTCTTAGAAAAGTGCATTTTAACCAAATGGGATTTCCTATCAATGATAAATAGAAAATTGTAAACTTCAATTTTTCCTTTTATTTTCCTTTGTTTCAGTCCTTTATTTTAGTGTGTTTCTCAGTTTTATTAAATCAGGCTTTTGTGTGAGAATTCCTAATTGGACCAAAATGGTTACTAGCATTATTAATTACTTGTTTTATGACAGAGACAAGGCATAGCACATATTTAGATAGTGCTGACTCCACTTTACCATACTTCGAAGACTCTCCAAGTAGAAGGGACCTCGATGGAACTAGAAGAAATTCAAATTTGCCATTATTTAATCTAAGAACCATTATTGCAGCTACAGATAACTTCTCCATTGCTAACAAGCTTGGCCAAGGTGGTTTTGGCCCAGTTTATAAGGTAGTCTCATTGAACGAGTCCCAGAATTTGTATAATCTCATTTCAAGTGTGTTTATGTAACATAAATTTCATCATGAATGTTTACGGGTACTCAATGAGTACGATTTTGTTGTGTGCAATTGGGCTTCCCCAAATAATTTACCAAGTTGATTTTCTTTCAACAATTGTGCACTATGACAATGATAGTTGGACTTTAATTGCAGGGTTTGCTACAAAATGGAATGGAAATAGCAGTAAAAAGACTATCAAAATGCTCTAGACAGGGAATAGAACAATTCAAAACAGAAGTTGCACTAATTGCTAAACTCCAACATAGAAACCTTGTGAGAATTCTAGGTTGTTGCATTCACAAAGAAGAGAAGATGTTGATCTATGAGTACTTGCCAAATAAAAGCTTGGACTCTCTCATTTTTGGTATGTCTTCCTTTTCACATTAACCTCCCTCATCATCAGTATAAAACGATCCTCCCATTACAAACATATCAGTTCCAAATAGCAGGATTTATACGTAAGTAAGAAAGCACGAATGCAATATAATCTAATCCAAGTTCTCATTTCTTCGTTTAGATGAAACAAAAAGGTCATGTTTAGATTGGGAAAAGCGATTTGAGATTATTTACGGAATTGGTAGAGGGATCTTATATCTTCATCAAGACTCAAGATTAAGAATTATCCATAGAGATTTAAAGGCCAGCAATGTTCTACTTGACAATGCATTGAATCCAAAAATTTCAGATTTTGGTATGGCTAGAATTGTTGGAGGGGACCAAATTGAAGCTAATACAAATTGCATCGTTGGAACATAGTAAGTATGCTAGAAAACAAAGATATACTTTTTTAACTAATTACTTGACTACCATTTTTACATCTAAGGAGAGTAAAAACTACAGGCCTATGTAAGAAAAAAATACCAAGGACATCTTTGTAATTTGCTTTCATATTGTGATACTTCAAATTTTACATGTATGTTAGTGCCCAAAGGGCTATCTTTGATCATTTTATGTTGAGGCTCAATATCTTCCTTTTCATTGTGCTATTGACAGTGGTTACATGTCACCTGAGTATGCAATGCAAGGACTTTTTTCAATAAAGTCTGATGTATATAGCTTTGGGGTATTGCTACTGGAGATTGTTACTGGGAAAAGGAATAGTACTTACCATCATGATGGCCCTTCCTCAACTTTAATTGGACATGTAAGTACATGTGCAAACAATGACTGCAAAATTAAGCCTATATTGTTGAGCCTAATATGATTAATATCTTGTCTTAGGTTTGGGACCTATGGAGAGAAGACAATTCCATGAAAATAGTTGACCCGTTACTAGATGAGACATACCCTGCTAATGAAGTTTCAAGATGCATTCAAATTGGACTTTTGTGCGTGCAAGAACATGCAACAGACCGGCCAACCATGTCAACTATTGTTTTCATGTTGGGTAATGACACTTCTCTTCCTTCTCCAAAACGACCTGCATTTATTTTGAACGGTACTTACAATAGTACAGACAGATCAACTAGTGCAGCATCTAATTCTATAAATGAAATAACACTTACTAAAATTGACGGTCGTTAAAACCCTAAACTATCTAAAGCAAGTGTACAAATATTCCATTACAACATAAGATCGAGTTACTCTAAGTCTACTCTACATTACTATTTTTTTTTTTTTTTTGTATGAACAATTGAACATAATGTATGCACTATAAAATTATTCCAAAAAAGAAGATAATATATAATATTACATAAACTGTTATTGTCCATAAATTTTTGATGAAGTCACTACCATCTCCTTTAGCTTTTTCTTTCAAGTGGTTTATGAAATTAATATACAAAAAGTTAACTGTGTATATATGTTCTGTGGAGATAAGTTCATTGGTTTTCAGAACTGTTTGTTTTTAGACCCATTAAAACACAATTGGATTAACCTAGTTAATTAACCAAGTGATTAACTTAGTCAAATTATGCAAATCTAGGTTATCACAATCAAACAATCATATCATGTATAGCAACAGAAAAATAAATAACACAATGATATGATGACCTAGGAAAACCAAACCGGTAAAAACCTGTGAAGAATTTAACCTAGCTATCCTCAAGGTAAACCTAAATCCACTATAGAAAGAATTGAAGTTTTACAATAGAATTTAGACCACTAACATTCTATTGCTACCCACCAGAAGAAACTTACTAACATGACCACGTGCAAGCTCCGAGACCACAGACTCCTTCTTTCTTGGATTCTCCAACAAGTACAAGCACTCCTGCTTGTTTATCTTTAAGCTCTTGTGGTAGCAACTGAATGATCATTAAGTTCTTGAAGAAATCTCCTCCTTGATAATCCTAAGCTTGTGTGAAGGAAAGCTCCTCTCAGATTTCACAAGAGATTCACACAAACAGCAATATGAACAACCTCTAAAACGTGACTAGGGTTTACCTTATATACCTAGGGCAAAACATAAAATTCTAAACATTTTAAATGAGCTAGGGCTGAGTTGGAATTCTGCAGAAAAATGCATTCTACTCGAAATTTGATTGATCGAGCCTAAGCTTCGACCGATCGAGCTAGGCCGAAATGTATAGTAACATCTGCATCAACTCGATTCCAACTTTACATAAAAGACACAACTTTCAGCAAGCCTAAACAAGACTAAACAACCTGTTTTGATCATGGTTTGCCAACATTACACATTAGAGTTCTAAATACATAAGTTCCTAAGTGTTTAGAACCTAACAAGAACAAGATGTACAAAGTTACAAAGATCTTTTCTTTTGGTGTGAAATTTACTAAGTTTAACCATGAAGATTTAAAAGAGGAATGCTAAATGCATAATACTGGAATTTAATTTAGATTTCAGGGTGTTTTACTCAAAACGAAACCATTGTATTTATGAATTGTGCTAAGCCTATTGATATGCTTAGGTATGGCTAATATTTTTAACTTAAAGAACACTTCAACCAAGACAATATTACAAAATAAGTTAGAACAACAGTTTATAACTTTGATGGCAGATCCTCTTGTACAGCAAGGAGAAGTGTGAGAAAATGGGTGACAAAAAGTTGTAAACATTTCCTCATTTTTGCTTAAATTTGGCCCAATTCTACTTTTGTGGTCACTTATACATGTGAAGGTGCCTTATTGAGAGTCTGTAATTCTCTCCTTGAAGTTTAACTGGAAAAAAAAAAAATGCTCAAGCTAGTTTTTACAACATCAACATCATATGGACCAAATCAATGTTATATAGTTGGACACAAGTGATAAATATAATTGTAGAAATTCTTATTATGTTAGACATCTACAAATTTTAAACAATTTCAATTTGTCAACCTGCTGCTTATAGGTTTGCCAATTTTATTTTAAATTATTTTATTGGCGAAATGGGGATAGGTTTGTAAAAATGTTAAGAAAAAGAGAAGATCCATTGAGAGAATTTTAATATTTTTTGGGATGGTTTAACGAAACTATTTATAACTAATAAGTTGCCTATGCGATGCATGGATAATTTTGTGATATTTTATGTAAAATAGCTTTGAATAATGTTATACATAAATTATAAGGAAAAAGTAAACTAAATTAGAGTAAAGAAATGTATATATTTTGAGATATTAAAAATTGGTTTAGTAGCTTCACTACATATTTGTAGCCTTCTTAAGGTAAGATTTTTTTTTTTTTTTTAAATCATGAAACCAAAAATAAATGCAAAAGAGTAACGAGACCATGAAAATCAACTAATTTTTGTTGTGTTCACATATTTCATACTATAAAATATAAGTATACTCAACTCTCTAACTGTCTTCCACTTATCGATAGTGCGACATTAAGACATGGTGTGGCAAGTGTATATGCAAGTGTCTTATAGATGATTTAAAATTAAACAATAGTAGAATATGACTTAATATTGCACACCAAATATTCTCTCTACTTATATACGCAAAACAAAAACTAACTAACCAAATTACCTAAACCTAAATCATATTTAAGCCCTTAATTTATTTAAATCATGAAACCAAAAATAAATGCAAAAGAGTAACGGGGTCATGAAAATTAAATAATTTGTGTTGTGTTCACATATTAAATACTATGAAATAAAGTATGTCTAACTCTTTCATTGTCATCCATCCATTGATAGTGTGACATTAAAATATGGTGTGGGCAAGTGTGAACACACGTGTCTTATAAATGATTTAAAACCATGGTAGAATATGGCTTTACATTGCATACAAAATATTCTCTCTACTTATATACTCAAAACAAAAACTATCCAACCAAATTACCCAAACTTAAATCATATTTAATCCCCTAATTTAAAAAGAAAAAAAAAATACCCATGGAGGTTTCGGCGTCTTGATGGTGGTGGGAGGCCAATATGACAAAGGCAGCGGCCCCTCAGATTTCTCTTTCTCTCTCTTTCAAATATTTTGTTAGCCTCGGGTCCTTTATAATGAAACAATGCATTTTGATATTGTAGTGAAATAATGCATTTTATTTAACAATACACAACATTTTTGTGTCTCTCTATCTCTCTCTAAGGCCTTATCTGGTTAGTTATTACTATTAGTCCTTAATGTTAGGACATATGTGTTTTCACTTATTAAGAACATATGTCACTTATTTATGTAAATTGGCTAATCCTTTGACAAAACACACTCTACTTGTAATTGGGTAGTTCTAGGTGTTTTTAATACTTCAAGAAACAAGGTTTCAAGGTCAAGTGTTGAAGTCATCAAGTCTGTCCAAGAAAAAGCAAGCTAAAGTGCAATTTCATTAAAGCTCGACACCTTCTTGATAGCTACCTCGACACCTGTTATCTGTCAAGATTTAATATTTCAGATTTTCTGATCTGATTTTCTTAGGATCCGTGAATATGCTTTTGGGCCTTCTTTTCTCCAAACCCTAAACATATAAAAGGATTGTTTTAAAAGCCGTCTAGTGTGACACAAGTTGCAAATTCATTGAGCAATCTCTGTTCAAGCAAATTGTGATCAAAAGACGAAGTTCTTGACCTAGTTCATCTTCTCTGAAGAAGTTGCTGTGTATTTGCACCATAGAGTTTTGTAACCAAGCATTTTCCTGATCTTCATCGTGTAGGATGAATTGAAGAACTTTGTAGCCAACCGTTCTTCCTTAAGTTGGTGTTCTGAAATCGCGTACTGGGATCCGCGCATTGGTTAGTCACGTATTTAGGAGCCATGCATCAAAGGTGGGAACTATCGCTACAGATGAAGTCCAATTGGGTATTGGGGTAAGGGTTCAACTGTAGGTTGGTAAGGTACTTGAAATTCCTTTACTTGTAACCGCTTGATTTGATAATAGTGGAGTTTTGGGAGTGGTGACCTGAAAATCACCCGGTGGGGTTTTTGCCACGAGGTTTTTCCCCATTCGTAAACAAATCACCGTGTCATTTATTTTTCGCTGCATATTTAGTTATTTGGTGATTTGTTTGTGCTTCCACGCAATTGCATGATAAATTGATTAATTAATAACTTGGCTAATTAATTAATTGGTTTAATCACAATGGGTTATTTAGATTGTGGCCTATCACTTAATTATTATTTTTTTGCATTTTTTAAAATATTAAAATGGTGGGTATACTAAAAGACATGAAAAAGAGAGAAATGAGTGATGTAAGCTTAGCTAATTAATGAGAGACTAATGAGACAATAGTAAAATAAGTTAATGTAAACTTTTGAGTAATAGTAAAAAAATCTTAATGAAATAGGTAAATAAATGCAAAATGCAAAATTAAAGCGTCACTTAGCAAGACCTCATGCACTCTCGCATGAGATCTCTGCTTATATATATATATATTGATGATTATTCCTTTATAAATACTAATCATTAATCAACATGAGTCTCAAAAAACTTTATGATAAGATTTAAGCATAGATTAAGTTTTCATTATTTTTGACAATTTTTTTTTATTCCTTTATAATTTATATATTGTTTTGGTTTAAATGAATTTTTTCTCAAGCTTTCAGAGGATGGACTTTAAATAAGATGTTTAACTTTTATACGCCAAGCATTGATTGTAAGTCTTGTAAATGGAACAAATAGAGATAAGAAATTAAGAATATGGTCCATTTTGGTCGGCCTTAGCTTGATTTGTCTAGATATCAATTTTCTCTCTTGCCAAAAGTCCAACTTATTTTAGGCAGAAGTTTCCTTGATTATTACTTGTATACAAAATTCCAGGATCATTAAATTGGAATAGGTCCCTTACTAACCTAACCAATTGGAATAAAATGAAATTTCTTCCCATCCACACTAAACGTTGTCTACACTCCAAATTTTTTCTACATCTCATAATTATACGTTGTTGATAGGTGTCATCCAAATTCAACATGATTAAGAGTTGTAATTGAGACTATGGCCCAGAAGCTTTACTATTCAATACTTTGCGAGAAAAATTAAACACTCATTTGATGTAATAGGAGACTATGGAATTTGACAATGTATTCATTGGGGTTTGTTCTTGATGTTGTGAAATTGCTATAGGTACTAAAAACTCTAGTTTGTTTAGTTGGCAAGTCATATTCTTTAATCGTGAAAAGTATACAATGGAAAACTTTTATATTCCTACAATAAATGTTTTGGAGAGAAAATTGTTAGCCTCCTCATTCCATTGGGACCCCCCTATTTATACAAAGGAAAAATGGTCCAATATTCCTAAATGTGACTTAGTTACATGGAATTTTTGTGCAATTGTGCCTAGATTTCTTTTAAAAATTTAATTATAATTTTAAACTCTAATTTGGTGATTTTTATATAACTTTTGTGGTTTGATTTTGATTCAGTAAAGACATATTAGCCAAAAGAAACAAATGTAGAGTTATTAAAGAAATTTGTACTTTTAGATTAGCAATTACAGATGGCTAATGCTGCATTGTCATTTGTGGCTGTGGTATGAATAAGCGGAATGTTGTTTGGGTGACTAATTGAGGCAAAGCAATTAACCATATTAAAAGGGATTAGCAACTTTTTCTTTCTCCTTTACCATTTGTGGTATGTATCTGCCTTTTTCACATATGCTTAAGTGAAGTACCCATTAGGATTTCCCTTAATTATGATAAACATATTAATTTTTTTTAAAGGAAGTTTTAAATTTATTAAATGAGATATATATATGTGTGTGTGTGTGTGTGTGTGTATGTGTGTATATATACATACATACATATATATATATATATATATATATATATATGTATACATATGTCAAGGGCCATGTAGCTGAATTGGCATCTCTCCATACACAAAATGTCTGGGGTTTTTTAAGGGAGAAAATGTTCAAATTGCAAGAGTCAAGGAAAAAAGGTTCAAGTTGTGGGATTAGCAACATATTGTAATTATTTCTAAATAATAAAATAAAAAGATATAGAGATATATATTATTTTCCTTGAGCTAAAGCAATTGCGATGGAATTATGGAGTGGATGGTTTTTTTTTTTAGTCCTTGAGTATTTTGGATTGTTTCAAATGAGTAATGGCTCCTCTTAGGCTCTTAAAATTTTTAGTTTATTGATTTTGCTATCTATAACTTTGATTCTTATTTACCTAATAAAGTTTGGAATTTTCTGTAAGTACATTTTTTCTTTAAGAAAATGAATAGAAATCTCCCTTCATGTTCATGCTCATGTTAAAGTTCATACTTGTATCTTTTGCAATACTCAATAAGTTTTTTACTCATTTTGTGAATTATCAATTGTAATTAAGAAAAAAAAGTATAAACACAATACTATTCAATTAAACTAATGTGAAAAATTAAATCTATTAGATTAAAAAAAAGGACATGAAAATAAAAATTGCACAAAAAATTTCTTAAATAGAATTAAAATAATTTTAACTAAATATTATTTATCAAGCAATCATGTACTAACTAACAACATTCCAAACATTACGTGCATAACAGGGTGATGAAATGGTTATTCAATTTAATTAAGAAATGTAATCTAGCTAATATAAATTTTTTTTAAAAATACAATAACTTTCATTCATGGTCATGAATTATACCTTTACATATATCTTATGCATTTTATGAGTTTTATTTTATATAAATGTATTTCATAAATTAACAAAATTTGTCATAAAACCCTTCATTGTACTTTTCAAAATCACTACATAAAAATGAAATAAGTTTTTTGTCCCCAAAAAAAAAAATTCTCCGGTCATAATATTTACCAAAAAAGATCATAACAAAAAAAAATCGTGCAACGCATAGGCCAATAACTAGTCTATATATATAATTAAAGTCAAAACTGAGAGAAAATTCAATTAGATTCTAAATTAGATTCCAATTGTTGTTTAATTCTGCGCCACGTGTCCAATTTAAGGTTTAAAAAAAAAATTGATTTCCAAATACTGATGGACTCACCATTCCAAATACATTGCAATATGCTAACTTTTTTTTTTTTTATGAGACAGTTTTTGTGATGAGATAATGTCTCCTTAAAAAGGGCCATATATGGGACTGTGATTTTATGAGCAACATGTAATTTTAAGTAGGGTGATGGTAGGTAGCTATACATACATACATATATATATATATATATATATATCAAAACTAAGAGAAAATTTAATTAAATTCTAAATTGGAGTCTAATTTTACACCATGTGTCTCATCTAATTTTTAAATTTGTGTGTCAACTAAATTATTAGGTGCAAAAATCAAAGAATCTAAAATCAATAAGATTCTAAATTGAATTTTAATTGGAGTTTAATTTTGCGCCATGTATCCCATCTAATATTTTAATTTTTCTAGCAGGTGAATTATTTGGTACAAAAACCGAAGAGTCTAGATCTAATTAGATTCTAAATAATATACACACACACATAATTGTGATTTTTTTAAATGTACATGTGCATATGCTCGGGGTTACACACTACTTTTATTAAATGAATGTATCAAATTTTAAACACAAAATAGAAAAATAATTAGGAAATTGATTTATTACCTTGTTGACATGACACTAATTATGATGCTGCACAGAATCAGTAAGCTGAATGTTCCGACTTCAATGGGGCTACTGGTTGTTGTGAAGGCCTACAAAGATGAACACACTATCAAAGGGGACCGGGGTGGACCGGCCAAACACCCTCCAATGACTAAGTTAGTTTCTCACAAGAATAGAGTTCCAAATTTTTAGAAGTAAAATCTAATAATGCACTTACCTCGATTTGATTCAAACCGGTCCTTATATAGAGAACTTTAGAGCGGTTATTGGCTTAGTAACTTCCCAAGATTCGTGAAATCAGTGAGTCTAGACATAACTTCCTCAACGGCTATAAGAGTTACGACCACTGGTGGAAGTTAAGTACTTATGAGGAATTTGTGGCGATGAATATGGGTTGGGTAACCGCTCCAAGATTTTATGGCTTGAATCCTCCACACACGCGAGTGAGTCTACTTGAGGATTTCCTAAGTGTTATGTGGTCGTCCATGTGCTTTGCCCATGGACTATTCTTTTGCTCACAGACAGTCTACTTGAACATTTGGCTCAAGGTTCATGGACGGTCCATATGGACAAACATGAGATGTAATTTTCACTATCCCATCAGTTACCCCCTCGTCCAATGGTCGTCCAAACATATTATTGGGATTTAATGCACACCTTTGTGGTTCTAACCAAAAATTTATTTATTTATTTATTTATTTAATTTGGGCCACATGTCACGACTTCGTTGGTTGACCTGTCGCATCTATTGCGTTTTTCAAAGTGATTGCCACGTGTCTTCTTCTGAATGGCTGGCGTTGCTTCGTTGACCCCACTTCTAGGCCCTATAAATAGGTACATTCCCTCTCTTGCCCCTCGCCTCTCTCACAATTTCCTTTCTACCATCTCGTCCAAAAGCCTCGTCTAGCCTTCCTCCTAGTTCTGTCAGGTATTTCCTCTTTCTTTTTAGGTTTTCGTCTTAATCTTTCTTCATTTCAGTCATGTCTTTGTCTAGTAGTAGTTTAGAGAGGGGGATAGACAATTATCAGGACATTTCTTCTAGGAGTGAAGGTAGTTATGAGAGTAGTGAAAGTAGTACAACCAGTAGTAATTCTTCAGACGAGCATTATTCGTCTGGGGTTCCTAGCATTCCTTTTGAGGAATTCCAGGAATTACAATGTAGACAACCACCTAGCCCTCCTCAAGACGAGGAGGAAGAGGAAAATATTATTTATAGTTGTGCCCCTGAAGTAATGTCCACTTTAGATGCTGCTAAGTTGAAAACCCTTGTAGATAGATACCGGATCCCTAGGGAGCTTAAGCCTTGTCTACCCATGGAAGGAGAATGGTGTTGTTCTCCTTCTTCTAGTTTAGGAGTATACACCTCTTATCTCTTAGCTGGCCTTAGGCTTCCTCTAAATTCTTTTTGTAAAAGTCTTCTCAATAGGTTGGGTATTGGACCTAACCAGCTCAACCACAATGGATAGAGGACGGTAGTTGCCATGCAAGTGCTATGGCGTGAGGTATTGGAAGGGGACTGTCCTATCACAGTGGACGAGATCCTCTACTATTATAAGCCCTTAGAGATAAAGAACTCAGCTGGTTTTTACCAGTTCTCATCCAGGGGCTCTTACTATAGCTTAATAAAGGGCCATAGCTCGTCTGACAGGCTCTGGAAAACAGAATTTTTTATTATTTCTGAAAATTGGGCTGGGGACCCAGTTGATGTGGGTAATGTCCCCTTCCCACCTGTTGGGAAATTTAAACCCCAGTTCATATAATTAACAAGTTTTAAACTCAAGTTGTTAATTAGATTTATTATGAATAAAACTTGTTAAAACAAACAAACATCAATATCATGTCAAAATCACGCAACGGAAAAATAAATAAGATAAAAATATGATGACCTAGGAAAACCAATGAAACAAACTATTTTCACAGTAAAAAAACTAGGAGAAAACCTTCCCGAAAAGCAATTCACTATAGTAAAGAGAAGTTTCAGATCTAGTACAAAACCTTTATCACTAAACTTTACAATCCCCGTAGATGAACTCATAGCAAAAACCTTCTACCGCTTCAGAACCTCTAAACTCTTTAATATATGAACGCCACCCTTTAATGCACAAATCCCAGTACGTGACTAACTAATTGCGCAAATCCCAGTATGTGACTTCAATCACCAACTAGAAGAAGATTGTTGGCTGTAAAGTTCTTCACTTCATCAACAATGAAGATCAAGAAGCACTTGGTTACAAAACCCTAAGGCACAAAAGATGCAGTAGCTTCTTTCAGAGAGAATAAGGCATCGGTCACCTTTTGCATATGTTCTCCTTGTATTCTCTTATGTAACGGCCTTTAAAATAAGCCTTATATGTATCTAGGGTTGTGAGAAAAGGAACCCTACACAAATACATAAACATGGGCCGAAAATCAGATCTGAAAATCTGAATTCTCGTAACCTCGATCGATCAGGAGGTGCAGAGGAGGTGTCGAGCTTTAAACTTCAACAAATACAGCTATCGAGAAGCTATCAAGGAGCTATCAAGGAGACAGGAGCTTTCTCGATCGATCCACCAGCTGTCGAGTAGCTATCGAGCTATTTGTCCACAAGTGTCGAGCTATTTGTCTAGATTTATTGAACAGCTTTTCTTCACTTGTTTCTTGATCTAATCTTCATGGCTTTAATACTAGACGTAAATAACATGTTTCTTGAAGTATTAAACACATCTTAGATCTACCTAATTACAAGTAAAGTGCGTTTTATCAAAGGATTAGCCAATTACATAAAATATGTCCTTAACAATCTTCCCCTTTGGCAATTTGTGACAAAACCACAACAAACAAATGAACATATGAGAGAAGTCATAAATCACTCAACTCATATTCACCTTTTGAATACAATAAATATATCTTAACACAAACTCTTGAAAAATTTTGCAAGAAGAGAGTTTATGGGAAGTAGACTTTGACAACCTGTATTTCTAAAACACTTTAAACAAAACTCATCGAGGTATCTTTGTGTGAAACAGAAATAATAGATTGCATACAATTATAAGAAGCATGTGTATAAAGAGAGAAAAGAAACAACACATGTAAGGGTAGGTGAAAGAAACGTACATCAGCATATATATATATATATATATATATATCAAAGATAAGTACAATGTATGTAAACATGGTCAAAAGAGGTAAGCACTCCCCCTAACAAAATGAAACACATCTCTCCCCCTTATAGAGGCATGTATTTATCCCCCTAACATGTAGAATCTTAAAAAGAAACCACATATTTTCCATAATTTCTCCCCCTTTTTGTCATGATTGACAAATGGTACAAGAAGCTATAAAGCTTCACCCGAGAAACATAAAGCTGATCAAGTATGATCTAGGGTGCACAAGAAATCCATATAAATGCATGAATGTAATGAAACAAGATGCTATGGATGACAAGATAATAGAAAGAAGCAAAACATGTGAAAAAAAAATCTCTCAACAAGAAAAATGTTAAGCACATGAATCCCAAAACACACCCACACACTAAACAAGTCTAACCAATTTTATATTTCAAAAATAAGTCAAGATAGTTTAGTGAGCATACATTAACACATGTAAAACCTTGTGATGGCCAAATCACATTATACCTACACATGTATCAAGAGTAGTAAAGAATATTGCGTATTATGTGTGAAAAATATTGCAAGATTGCATAAGTGTATACATGTTATCAGTGGCGACTCCAGGAATTTTGTCCAGGGTGTTCCTGGACAAACCAGAACATTAACCTATCCTATTCCACTTTGAACAAATTTCAGGTCATTTTGGTCTATTTAGGGTGTTTCGGAACATTTTGGAAAATACTTATTGAAATTCAAGATTTGGCCGAAATGAAATTTGTGCTTAAAAAAAAAATTCTTAAAACCAAAAAAAATTTGCATTCTTTATAAATTATAAACTCTAAATTTATTTGAAATATTAATAAAATTATTAATTATAATTGTTTAGTTGTTTTATTAATTTATTTGTCTTCTATAAACTATAATTTATTATATTATTATTTCATTAATTATAAAACTATTAATTATTATTTAACCTAACATAATTTAATTTGTTTATTTTTTATAATATATTATTTAATTAAATTATTAATTATTGATGTTCAATTGCTTCATTAAATTATTTTTTTTTAATATCTCACCCTACACCACATGGTCCCGTGGCCTCGTCTAGGCATCCACCCCCACTCAATAGACAAGATTCGCCAATCAAATAAATTCACAAATCACAATTCTCACTAAAAGACAAACTCACCAACACCACCATCACAATGACACACGGACAAAGTCAAAAAAAAAAAAAAAAAATTCAGAGACAAATAGTGAAATAAAGACTTAAAAGACTAAAGAGAGAGAATCAGACTTAAAGTTAAAGACCACAGAACACAATACACAAAAAAGCAAACTCACCAACACCACCATCACAATGACACGCGGATAAAGTCAAAAAAAAAAAAGGGACAGATAAAGACTTAAAAGACTAAAGAGAGAGAGTCATACTTTTAAAGACTAAAGACTTGAATAATTATAAGCTCTCTCTCAGATCACAGTGGCATAGTCACTCCACAGCAAAACCCAAACATTAAGAGAGAAAAAGAGAGAAGCAAAGTGTAAAATGCCTTGAGGCGAGGGAGGCTTGAGGGGCGGCGCCACGGGCCACGGCAGCACGTCGAGGCGTCGGAGGCGAGGAAGGATTCGATGCCAAGCATCGACGTCACAAGCTCTGATCCGATCGGACCGATCTCCGATCTCCGATGCCCGATCCAAGATTAGTTGCTCAAGTTTTAGCCTTTCAGGTGGAGGCGCCGTCGCCACGTCGCGCTGCTTGATGATGAGTCTTCAGCCTTTCAGGCGGAGGCTAAGGCGTTGTTGAGGTTTTTTTTTTTTTTTTTTTCTTTAGGTGGTTTCTGATTTTAGGCTAGGTTAGTTTTTGATTTTATGTTTTTGATTTTAATCGGCAGACGCGTATTGGCGTTGGGTTTTGGTTGGTTTGCATTTTTTTTTTTTTTTGAGAATACGTTTGGGTTAGGCCTGTTGGGTATTTAGTTAAGAATGTATTTTGATTTAAAAATCTGGTTGGAGTAGGTTTTATTTAGGATTGATGTTGGGCCTTTTTGTTTTTTGGGCTTGCTCTGTAACCAATTTTTTTTTTTTTTTTGAGATTCTCTGTTACGATTTTTTTTTTAAATATTTTAGTTCAAAATTTGTTTGTCATACAAATTTTGAGAGTGTTCCTGATTTGGCTGAGGGTGTTCCTTTTTTTTTTTTTTTTTTTTTTTATGGGTAAACAAATAATAAAATTTAAATTTTTATATATATAATTTTTTTTTTCAGGTCAGGGTGTTCCTGGGAACACCCTGAACCCAACGTGGCGTCGCCACTACATGTTATGACGATTTGAGATATGAGAAAATCACTTTAACTCACACACAATCATAACTGTTAGATGGGGACTATCACCTTCGGGGTACATCCTATAACTCCCACATCTCCTAGAATACACTCTTGCAATCATATTTAAAGCATTTTGATCTTTTGCTTTTTATTTTTCTTTGCATATTTTTCTTTTAATAAGCATATCATGCATGGGCATATAAGAGATAGAAAAAAAATACCCAAGATGTTAAGCATTTGACATTGCACTTTTGCTATGTCGAAGCATACAGATATCATTCGTGATTGGCAGGCAACAGTGGTGATATGGTTATTTATGCCTTTCTCTTAGGATTTTCTAGTCCTACCCATCAAAAAGAGTGATACGAGTGTTAAGTACAAGAGATAACTTAATCTTACTCATCACAAACAAGAACCACAAAGCTTACTTGCCTAGTTGAACATAGAGATGCTCATCTAAGTTACAAAAGATACAAAGTTTAGAAAACTTTGTTTCAATGGCCATTCAAGGTACACAAGTACCAATGTACACATAACACACATTGTTTTTGTATTTTTCTGATTTTTCCTTTTTATTTTTATTTTGAAAACAAAACAAAACAAAATAAAAACTAAACAAAATAAAAACTAAACAACCAAACAAAAACAGACAAACAATATGAAAGCATGAAAGAAAGATGCATATGCATGAAAGCCTAATAGAAAAAAGCAGATGCATGAAAGCATAATTCCAAAAACAGATAAAAAATCAAGCAAAAAGAGTCCTACTTTAGATAGAAGGAATTAAAGCAGATAACAAACAGAAAAGACAATTAAGTCTTAGGCTCCTTTCTCACCCACAACACGAGTCTTTGACTGTGAAGATAAAAAGGCACGTGTCCTAGTATGTCTACTAAAGGATATAGAAGAATTAAAATTCTCCTAAAATTGAGTTAAAAAGCTCATGACTTTTAATAAATCTCCAAACAAAGGTGCAAGTCCTTAAGAGGAAACCTGTAACCATTTGGACAATTGCTTTTGAGGATACAACTAAAAACAATTAGGACGAGCGGGTCCAGAAACACCACAATAGTGACAAACATGAGCAGTTTTAGAGCTACTCGGCTTCCTAGAAGGAGGTCTAACCCTAGAGGTTGACAAAGACCTCAACTTAGGACAATTTAGCCTAATATGACCAACAATATGACATTGATGACAAATGGGGACAAATTCAAATTTATCATTCAACCTAGGAGGAGTTTTAGACATAGGTTTAAAAACTTCAGCATTAATATTAGATTGTTTACCTTTGTCTATCCTAGCAATATTAGCCTTCAACTCTTGATTATTCCTTTTAAATTGAGGAATATAAAAATCTTATTCTTTTAAGTTAGGCTCAATAACAACTTTGGCACTAGTTAATTTTTCAACTTCAGTTTTAACTTCAACTAGTTGCTCTTCCAAACTCTTAATTTTGTCCACCTGAGAAGAAATTTGATTTTTAAACTTCTCATTCAAATTATTGACTTCATCCAATTTTGCAATCAAATCATCTTTTTCAAGCTTTACCTTTTTAAATTTAGCTTTTAATTTTGTAGAATATTCAAGAGATTTCATGCAAAAATTATAAAGCTTGCAATAGGCATCTTGAATATCATCATCATCATTCAACACAAGATCACGCACATCAAAACAATCAAGAGATTCCATGACAATGAGGGTCAAGGATCACACTCAAGAAATTAATCCAATCAGAGTGTACCCGCTCTGATACCACTTGTTGGGAAATTTAGACCCCGGTTGATAGAATTAACAAATTTTAAACCCAAGCTATTAATTAGAGTTATTATGAATAAACTTGTTAAAACAAACAAAATCAATATCATGTCAAAATCATGCAGCGAAAAATAAATAAGACAAGATATGATGACCCAGGAAAACCAATGAAACAAACTAATTTCATAGTAAAAAAAATCTGGGGGGCAACCTTCCCGAAAAGCAATCCACTATAGTAAAGAGAAGTTTCAAATCTAGTACAAAACCTTTGTCCCTAGACTCTACAATCCCCGTAGATGAACTCGCAGTAGAAACCTTCTACTGCTTCAGAATTTTTAAACTCTTCAATATATGAACACCACCCTTTAATGCACGAATCCCAGTACGTGACTAATTAATTGCACGGATTCTAGTACGTGATTGAACTAGAAGAAGATTGTTAGTTGCAAATTTCTTCACTTCATCAATAATGAAGATCAAAAAGCACTTGGTTACAAAACTCTAAGGCGCAAAAGACGTAGTAGCTTCTTTCACAGAGAATAAGGCATCGGTCACCTTTTGCATATGTTCTCTTTGTATTCTCTTATGTGACGGCCTTTAAAATAAGTTTTATATATGTCTAAGGTTGTGAGAAAAGAAACCTTACACAAATACATAAACATGGGCAAAAAATTAGATCTGAAAATTTGAATTCCCGTAACCTTGATCGATTGGGAGGTGTCGAGCTTTAAACTTCGACAGATACAGCTATTAAGAAGCTATCAAGGAGTTTTTGAGGAGATAAAAGCTTTCTCGATTGATCCAATAGCTGTCGAGCAGCTATCGAGCTATCTGTCCTCATTATTGATGCAGCTGTTGTTCATCCACGCTTGGACAAACTTTACTTGAATAGAATTGATCGAGTTCGTGCCTTCCCTGGGAAAACTTTTCATGATCTAGTGACTCTCAGTCGTCTAGCTGCGTGGGCGCTTGGCCCAATACCTACTGCTTAGAATCTCAATCACAAGGAAACCACTCGTCAAAGTAAGTATCGCCTATTCTTCTTTTCTTACTTCTTCCTTTTCTCTTTTCTCTCTTTTTTTTAACTTGATTTTCCTCGTCATAGGAATGACTACAATGAGGGAGAGCAGGGAAAAAACCATAACTAATGGGGACGAGGATGCCACCACACCACTAGTTGTCCAGAAAACTTTTGTCCAGACAAGGAAGAAAAAATCTAAGTCTATATGCAATGTTGTGGATTTGGACAACCTTCCAAGTCCTCGAGTTCCTAAGAAGCAAAAACCTGGCAAGGCTTCTTTTCCCAAGGTTCCCAAGTTTACACCCCTAACGGTAGACCTAGACAACCATCCAATCGATGTGGAGCCTGTCCAAATAGTTTATCCCGTCCAGACTGATCCTACTCCCTCTCTAGCCAAGACTCCTCGCAAGCCTCATCAGTCAGAGCCATCTGAGGGTCCTTCTAACTTGGTGCTGGACGAGAGCTATGCATGGAGGACATTCAAAGGAATAATCACTAATAATGAAGTCAATGAATGCTACAATATGTTGATGAAGGAGTTTGAATGCTCTGGTATCCATGACCTCTTTAAGGTATGAGTTTCATTCGTCCTAGTGTGTTTTTAGTAAGTTTTCAAAAAAAAATGTCTAACTTTCCTTCGTCCACACATAAGCTATGTCAAAGTTTTATACAGCGACGTGCCAGGCTAAGGAACTCTATGCGAAGGACAAGACAGCTAAGGAGAAGGCTAAGGAGCTAAATAATGAAATTCTATTAAAAAAGGGGGAGGTGATTAGGTTGACTAATGATTTCAATCATCTGCAAGGAAGTGAGACAAAGCTGAAGAACGAGGTGGAGGAGTCAAAACAGATGCCATCGAGAAAGACACTCGCATTGCTCACTTGGAGGGACAAGTTTTTGGGTTTGCCTCATCCTTGGAGAAAGCATGTAAGGAAGCCATATCAGCCTTTAAGAAGTTTGACGAGTACAAGAATCGTCTAAACAATCACTATGCTGCTGGCTATATGAACTTCCGTGCTGATGCCAAGGAAGCATTTCCTAACTCGAACTTTGACTCTTTCAAGCTTCCTCTTGCTACTGAAAGCTCCTTGCTGCAGACGAGTTCTAAGGATGTCAACATAGTGGACGACACCAACAACAAAGTTACCCAAGACGACCCCAAGTCTGGGGGCAATGCCCCCATTAATTTATCCAAATGAGGTTATTTATTAGTTTATTTTTATTAAAGGTGCCCATTGTTTTGGGCTTTGCTTTTCTTTTCTTTTCTTTTCTTTTTTTTTTTCCAAGTACAATTGTCTCGTCCAAGTTTATGGACGAGCTTTATATACAATTAGTTCTATCGTCTTTCACATAACTTCAAGGGTTTTTGGACATTGGTCGTCTACCCTTCTTTGAACTCTATGAATGAATGATCTTCATATTCACTTTTCATTGTGTTTGACTGTGTTTAAGACTTTACGGGCAAACTTCATTTATGTCGTCCATATTATTTCTATGGTTGTGTGGTTTGTCCACTTAGGAAGACATTTTACCTTGTCCTTAGCATGTGGACAAATTTCCGTTTATATCGCCCAAAATAGGGTAAAATGAATCCTTCATGTTCGTCATTAAATGCAGCTCGTCTATAAATGACGTTCCTTTTAGCTAGCTTTATTCGTTATTCAAACTGGGGAAGATCATTTGTCCGCCCTTAGCTAAATTGTTCCCAGCAATTGCTCGTCCATGTACTGGATTGTTAGGCTGGTTAGACTCGTCTATGGACTTGTGTTTTTACACACGTTATTCATCCATGGCTTAGACGATTATTCCTTAGGTTTCATCTCATCTTAAACTTTAGACGGATATACCTTTGGTTAATTTTCTTTGCTTTATCCTTATTTTGAGGAAAGCTTATAGACGGCACATCATTGCGTCCAAGGATTTTATTTGTCTTTGGCTATTTGCCTTCCGTGAATTATTTTGAATGAAATTGCAAAAATGAAGGATTCCCACACAATCATGCATATACTTGGAAATACATCATATATATATTTGGAAATCCAAACTATGTAAACATACGTCCACAGTCATAGCACATGCTTGAGAGCTAGTGCCTATAGGGAATTAAAAATACTTATACAACTTCGTCTATGAGCAGTACAAAATACTTATACATCTAAAACACACAGTAGTAATAAGCAAATATGAGAAAATAACTGTAAATAACACATTACTTCAAACATCCAAGGATCTCATTTGTGGCAATGTTCGTCCATGGTCACCCTTTATTGATAGTATCTTCTTAGGTGTTCAATATTCCAAGAGTGCTCTAACTTTCGTCCATCCAGGGCTTCCAAGTAGTAGGATTCTTGCCTCTTGCAGTTGATAACCTTGTAAGGTCCTTTCCAATTTGGTCCTAGCTTCCCGTGGGTTAGGTTTTTAGTGGCCAAAGAAACCCTTTTAAGGACGAGATCCCCAATGTTGAAACGCCTGGGTTTCACCATGGCATCATACTACTTTGCCATAAGATTTTTGTACCTTGTTGTTCTCTGCTCCGCCTCCATCCTCACCTCGTCTACAAGATCGAGGTTAAGATGAAACTGTTCCTTGTTTTCTTCATCTTGATACTTAATCACCCTATGGCTGGCCATGTGCACCTCTGTAAGTATAACAGCTTCACTTCCGTAAGCTAGTTTAAAAGGAGTTTCCCCTGTACGGGTCCTCACTATTGTTCTGTAAGTCCACAAAACACCTGGTAGTTCATCTGACCATACTCCCTTTGCCCCTTTAAGCCAAGTCTTGATGATTTTCAACAAGGATCAGTTTGCCACTTCTGCTTGTCCATTGGCCTGTGGGTGGAAGGGTGAGGAGTAATGGTTCTTGATTCCAAGTTGTTCACAAAATTCCCTAAAAGGTGTGTTGTTGAACTGTCATCCATTATCTAACACTAGTACCCTAGGTACTATAAATCTGCATACAATGCTTTTCCAAATGAAGTTTTTGACATTCTGTTGTATAATCTTCGCTAAGGGTTCAGCTTCTACCTATTTAGTGAAATAATCTATTCCTACCACCAAAAACTTCATTTGTCTAATTCCAATTGGAAATGAGCCTAAAATATCCAAACCCCATTGTGCAAAAGGTCAAGAGGCCATTATTAGGGTAAGATACTCTGAATGCTGTCTAGGAATATTACTAAAACGTTGGCATTAGTCACATACCTTAACATATGCCTTAGCATCAGCTTGGATGGTTAGCGAATAATATCCTGCACGAACGACCTTGTGGATGAGTGATCTGGCTCCTGAGTAGTTACCACATACTCCTTCATGAACTCCCCTCAATACGTAATTCGCCTCATTCGGAGCTAAACACCTTAGGTAAGGCTGGAAAAAAAACTCTTTTATATAACACTTCGTCCATAAGGATGTACTTGGCTGATATAACCCTGAGCTTTCTGGCTTCGTCCTTCCCTTTTGGAAGCCTTTCGTCCTTCAGGTATGATACTATCGGGGTCATCCAATTTTCTTCACCTTCTATCTGCAACATTTCTGGGAGGTCTATGCTTGGCATGTATTGTATTTCATCAAACTCATCCATTGCTTCATTCGCAGAGGCTTCCTTTGCCAAAGTATCTGCTTCTACGTTCTCTTCCCTTGAGATTTAAACAAAATCAGCTTCTTTGAATTTTTTCACAAGGCGTACCACCTTCTTTAAATATCTCTTCATTCTGTCTTCCTTGGCTTCACATGTCCCATTCACTTGGCCTATGACCAACTGAGAGTCTCCCATAACGAATATTGAGTCTGCTTCTACAAATTTAGCCAGCTCCAACCCTTTAAGAAGAGCTTTATACTCCACTTCATTGTTAGTTGTTTGGTACTGCAAACAAACCTTGTGCTTCAATTTATCTCCTTTTGGTGACTGCAAAACAACTCCTATACCTACTACATGCAGTGTATACGATCTATCTATATGGACAACCCATTTTTTATTGTCTTCTCTTTCGCCTAAGTTCTCATAATTTGGAGTGAACTCTGCAACGAAATTTGCCAAGGCTTGAGCCTTTATTGTATTTCTCAATTGATACTGAATGTCAAATTCACTGAGCTCAACTGCTCATTGAATCAATCTTCCTGCAACTTCCAGCTTATTCATTGCTTTCTTGAGCTGATGGTCCATCATGACATTGATGACATGAACTTGGAAGTAATGTCTTAACTTCCTAGAAGCTGTTATTAGTACAAAAGCTAACTTCGCTATCAGTGGGTACCTTCCTTCTGCTCCTCTGAGTGTTCAGCTAGTGTAATACACAGGCTTTTGCACCTTTCTTTCCTTCCTGATCAACGCTGAACTCACAGCATGTGGGGACACTGCTAAGTACAGATAAAATTCCTCTCATGGCATGGACGGACTTAACAATAGAGCCGTGGTAAGATAGTCCTTTAGATCTTAGAAGGCCTTTTGACACTCGTCCGTCCATTCGAATGCCTTCCTAAGGACTTTGAAGAAAGGTAAACACTTGTCTGTGGCTTTTAAAACAAACCTGTTCAAAGCAACGACTCGTCCAATAAGGGACTAGACTTCCTTGAAATATTTAGGTGATTACATGTTTAATATGGCTTAGATCTTGTCTGGATTTGCTTCAATTCCTCTCTGTGAAACCATGAATACTAGAAACTTTCCTGACGATACTTCGAATGCACATTTACTTGGGTTCAGTTTCATCTTATAAAGCCTAAGTGTTTCAAAGGTTTCCTTCAGATCGTCTAAATGGCTTCTGTCATCTAAGCTCTTCACAAGCATGTCGTCAACGTACACCTCCACATTTCATCCTATCTATGGGTAGAACATGTGATTCACCAAGCCTTTGACGAACAGGCTTAGCAGAGGGGTACACGTTCAATCAATGAGTAATTACACTTGGATCGATTCCTGGTATGTCGTCATGACTCTGCACAAAAACGTCGATACTCTTCCTCAGAAATTGGACAAAGTCTTTTTTCGCCTTCTCCTTCATACTTGTTCCAATTCTGGTGAACTTTTCAGGATCATTTTTCTTGTAATAAAACATCTTCTAATACTTCAATAAGTTCTGCAACAACTCTTCTTTCTTCAATATTCATCATCTGGTTCTGCTCGTCGATGGCCAACATGGCCAAATAGCATATTCTGTAGGGAATTTAACAGATAGATGGTATGTAGACGTGACCGCCTTCCAACTATTCAAAGTTGGTCTTCCAACAATAGCATTGTATGAGGACGAACAATCTACCACAAGGAAATTGGCTTCCTTGGTTATTTGTTGTGGGTATGACCCCACCACTACAGGTAACGTGATGGTGCCTACAGGCTGCACCTTCATTCCTCCAAATCCTATCAATGACAAACATACCGAATGAAGTTGATCTCGTCCAAGCCTCATCCATTGGAAGGCAGGGTAGTACAATATGTCTGCTGAACTTCCATTATCCACCAACACTCTCCTGATTGTATAATCTGCAATAAGTAAAGTAATAATAATTGCATCGTCATGTGGGTAATGGATCCTCTCAGCTTTTTCGTCGGTGAATGAAATAGTTGGCTCGTCAATCCCTCTTGTCCTTAGGGATTGTCCAGAGAGTTGGATGTTTTGCATTACTTTGAGATATGTCTTCTTTGACTTGGAAGACTGTCCTGTTGAAGTCCCTCCTATGATAACTCTTATTTCTCCAAGCGGGGGTCATGAGGACTCTTCAACCTTCCCTTTCAACTTCTCGTCCTTGTGGTCTCGGCCAAAGAAATTCCTCAACTTTCCTTGCCTAATGAGGTTTTCAATCTGTTGCTTTAGATCAAAACACTTGTTTGTGTCATGCCCGTGGTCTCTATGGAAGTGACAATACTTATTCCTATTGCGCTTGTTCGGATCTCCCTTCATTTTCTCCAGCCACTTCAAAGAAGGATTATCTTTGATTTGCATAAGAACTTGCTCAAGTGGCGTGTTCAATGGAGTGTATTGTTGACTTCGCACTAAAGGGCCTGTCTTCTTGTTGTCTTGGTCTTTCTTATCTTCCATTCGTCCCTTCTTTGAACAAGGACCTTGTTCAGAGTGGCAATTTGCTTCTATTCTGTCAGCTCTCTTCCTCTTCTTAGCTATGATTGCGTCTTCAGCATTCATAAAGTTTTGGGCCGAATGGACGAGTTCAGCCATGGACTGAGGCTCTTTCTCATAAAGCTTGTGGATGAATAAGTCAGAGTTAACCCCATTATGGAAGGCTACCAATAATAGCTTGTCGTCCACCTTGTCTACCATCAGAGCTTCCCTGTTGAAACGAGTGATGAAGGACTAGACTTTCATTCTTTCCTTGTTCTATGGTTAACAAGCTGGACAAGAAGCACTTGTGCCTTTGTCCTCCAATGAAGTTATTAATAAACGACTTACTCAACTCTTCAAAAGAACTGACTGTGCTTGGAGGTATCTTGCTAAACCACACTTGCGCTGGTCCTTTAAGAGTGGTAGGGAAGGCTCTGCACATAATCTCTTCTGGAACCCCTTGGAGTTGCATTGTAGTCTTGAAAGTAGTAATATAATCGAAAGGATCACGCGTTCCATCATATGAATCCAAGGAAGGCATTTTGAACTTTGGGGGCAAGGGATGACCATTGATGGAAGCCGTGAAAGGGGAATCTGTTCGATGAACCAAATCCTCTATGGGATTTGCCCTCCTCATGTTCTCCCTTATTTCATCCATAACCTTCCTCATCTGATCCATCTCCTTCTCCAAGTGTGGCACCTTTCGCGAAGTGATGCCCCTTGATTGACTTTCGAGCTCAGCATTTCCCCCTCAATCTTCTTGACTCTAGGCTTGTCCTTCAGCATATCCTTCACAACGCTGCCTCAGATTAATCTCCCTAGTCAACTCTTGGTTCTAACAAGTTAACTCCGCCATGGCGGCTACTATGGACTGTATATGTTGAATGGAAGGCGGCTGCGTGACAAGCGCTGACTAGCAATCTTGGTGGGGATTGCTAGAAGCATCCCTACTCTCTTGTTGGCCTGGGCTAGTGGCCCTTGATCTTGTCCAAACCATATAGCCTTTTGTCGGAGAAAGATAAACTGCAAAACTCGAAATTAATCTTCCCTATAGACAGCGCCAACTGATGCTACACAGAATCAATAGGCTGAATGTTCCGACGTCAATGAGGCTACTGGTTGTTGTGAAGGCCTGCAAAGATGAACACGCTATCAAAGGGGACCGGGGTGGACTGGCCAAACACCCTCCGATGACTAAGTTAGTTTCTCACAAGAATAGAGTTCCAACTTTTTAGAAGTAAAATCTCATAATGCACTTACCTCGATTTGATTCAGACTGGTCCTTATATAGAGAACTTTGGAGCGATTATTGGCTTAGTAACTTTCCCAAGATTCGTGGAAATCAGTGAGTCCAAACATAACTTCCTCAAAGGCTATAGGAGTTACAACCGCTGGTGAAAGTTAAGTACTTATGAGGAATTTGTGGCGATGAATATGGGTTGGGTAACCACTCCAAGATTTTATCGCTCAAATCCTCCACACATGCGAGTGAGTCTACTTGAGGATTTCCCAAGTGTTATGTGGTCGTCTATGTGCTTTGCCCATGGACGACTCTTTTGCTCACAGAAGGTCTACTTAAACATTTGGCTCAAGGTTCATCGATGATCCATATGGAAGAACATGAGATGTAATTTTCACTATCCCATCAAATTATATTCATTACCATGTTAGTTTACAAGATTTTTATAATATAATTGGTAATAACTTTAATTTCTAAAAAAATGATAATGTAAAAAATGACATTTGGCTTTTTTTTTTTTAATTCTTTTTAAAATTAGGTAAATAGTATGTTTTTTAGATGATGTTCATGCGCACTTTAACTAAAAAGTCAAGACTTAAACCCCATTTGGTTGCCAAGAAAGTAGAGGAAAAGAAAAGAAAAGAAATTTTCAATTTCTACTAATAAAATGACATCTCATTTACTTATGGAGATACAATTAATATATTTTCAAATATTTTATTTTATTTTCTAATTAAGGACACGTGATAATTCAAAGGATAGCTTAGATGGCATAAAAATATTATTTTGATATTAATGTTAGATACATCAATTCTTTTCATGTACCGCTTAATAATAAGGATTATTTTGACACAATATCAAAAGTTTAGAAACAAAATTGACACGTTTAAGATGTTAAAAACCATTTTGATACATAGTACAACTGTGCAAGTGTTAAAGACTAAAACAATAATTAAACATGATTTTTACATATGTTTATTAAAGATTAAATTCTATAAGGATGTGGTTTAAAACTCAAGTTTCACACCCTCCAAGCCCAACATGTCACATCATCTTATCACGTATTAAAGAATAAGAACAATCACACTCAATCAATTATAATACTCATCTAAAAATTCAACCAAATTGGGAGTTTATTAAAATATTATTAATTGTGGTATGATGTACTGAGTTTTAAATAAAAAGCTGATGTGACATCTCTTATTGAATGATGTAAAATATTAATTTTACACCCATTCTTACCAAATTCAAACTCTTTTTATTAATATCCTTAAAACGCTTTTTTTTTATTAGCTGAATTTGGAAACTAATATCCTGTTTGGTTGTAAGGGAGATGAAAAGGAAAGAAGGGAGGAAAAAGTAAGGGCAGGGAAAGGGAAGAAGAGGGAGTTGTACATAGAAAGATTGCATTAAACAATTTCTTCAAAAGAAAGGTCTTCTTTGAAAAAATAATGGGACCGTCTGAAGGATTGTGCTGAGAAAATTTCTAGAACACAAACTTTTTATCAAAATTATTGGTTGGGAGAAAAGTATGAAACTTCATCAAAAAATGAAAAAAGTATGAAATATTGTCGAATCAGTCAAATTGTATATTCTCACTTTTTAATAGGAAACTGAAAAGTGAAAATGCTTGGGACCATCATAGCACATATTAGTATAGAAAAACTTAATGAAAAAGGTAAAAAAAGACTAAATGCAAAGTTAGAGCGCCACTTGGCAAGACCACATACACTCTTGTATGAGGTCTCTGGCTTTATATATATATATATATATATATATTGATTTCTTTGCAACATGCATAAAAATCTAGATGTTCTAGATGTGCTAAACATCCTATTGAAACCTTCATTTAGTTAAAAGGTAGAACTAAATATTATACAATGTTTTATTTATGACATTGTTTTAAATGATATTATTCTTAAGACCTTACTTGATGATTTTACTTTGTCTTCAAACAAGAAGGGATTCAGTGATGCCATTTTTTATTTTTTTTTTATCAATGTGAATTACACTATGTCAGGTAATCAAAAAGAATGCCAAATACAAATTTTTTTTTTTTTTTTGAACAACCCAAAAATGTAGCCTGCTTTCCATGCCCTTCATTGAGAATGTGCTTAGATACCAAAAATGGGCTTTTAAAAGGTGCTACCATTCCATACACGTAATCATCTACAACACAATTTCACAGCACGCATCTGAGGTTTGTATTTTACATCTTAAAGTGCAAAACATATCTCTAGGAATATTTGGATTTTACACCTTAAAGTTTTTGAATTTAGATTTTACCCCTAACGTTATATGCTATTTTGATTAGCAACCTCTCCATTAGGTTTTTACTATTGTGTCCATTAAGTGACACGTAAGCTTATGATATGTATCTATTGATTCAATCAAATCATGACACATGGATTTCACTATTCCGTGTCATATGAATAGCCAAAATAAAAACAAACTTTAATTATTAAAATAAATTCTTTTAAACTCAAAATTGCATAAACTAAATAAAATAAAATAAAAACTAAAATAATACATTTTTTTTCTTTGATTTGTACCCTTTTTTTTTAGTATCCCTTAGATTTGTACCTAAAATAAAGGAAAGAAACCAATTGGATTGATCTGGACCTTAAAACACAATCCTTCATTTATGAGTCACCTTTAGCCAACCTAAAATTAAAGAACCTTAATATCAAACATGTTTTTTGGATCTAGACCTCAGATTTCACAACCTATGTTCAGGAGTTTGTAGATTTCGAGTTGTGTTTGGTGCCCCTGCTTGTCACCGCTCTTCACCACCATGTACATATTAGTTTTTTGTTTTTAATTTTTAATTTGATGAAAATAAATCTTTTTTATTTTAATAATTAAAGTTTTGTTTTGCTATTTACATGACGTGGAATAGTGAAACCCATGTGTCGCGATATAATTTGATCAATCAATACACACCATAAGTTTACACGTCACTTAACAGACACATCAACAAAAAATTAATAAAAGGGCTGCTAATCAAAACTACATATAATGTTAGGGTGTAAATTCAAATTTTGAAACTTTAGGCAATTTTAAAAAAATTTGGTGATGGCAATGACAAATTGACAATGGCAAAGTATGTGGAAGTTGGTGTCTAGTAAAACCCACTTCTACAACCCACTACATGATAGTTGAAAGGACTATCGAGTATCGATATGTACTTTTAGTCATATGAACATTTTAATGAATCCAATGACTTGTTTAAATAATACACGTGAATTATAATTCTTAACGTAATGGCTTGGAGGAGATTTCATCAAATTGGTTTGGAGTAAAATTTTGTATTTTTTGTAATCTCTTACTAATAACTTTATTTAAATCGTCAATCAATTTTGACAAATTTCTTATTAATCATTGTTGTTGACTCATCAGAAACTATTATTTGTTGGTTGATTTAGTTCAACAATGAAAGCTCGAAAATGTGTCGAAAACACACGAGCAGTTTAGACCCCTAAAATAAAGTTACAGCTTGGTTGATTTTACACTAACTTAATACTAAGTGCGGAATAATGTAAACACAACCATATAAGCACGACAACTACTCTAATCCATATTTAAAGCAACACAGCAGTAAAAATGAAATGAACAGGAGTAGGGAAGAGAGATGCAAACACAGATAACACTGAGACGTGTTATTGAAGAGGAAACTGAAGAACTCGGGGAAAAACCTCCCTGCTGCCCTCCAAGCGAAAATCGATCCACTAGACAATCAGTTGGGATACATGGGTTAGCAAAAGACCCTCCAAGCATAATCTACCCGATGTACCTAAGCCCTTCAAGCTCCTACTCCAACAAGACTTCTCGGAACCGTGTCTTGTCTAGCTCTTCGGATCCCGCAACAAGCTCCATGTTGCATTTGCCATCCTTGGCTTCTTCCAATGCTTCCCAATAGCTTCAAAACACTCTCTACACTTTGAATAGGTGTGGGTTGTGTTTGGGTACAAATTTCCTCTCAAGGTATGATAATGGGAGAGGGATGAAAAAAGGCTACAACAATTTCTCACTAAGGATGAGTAGCTCTCTCTCAAAAGATCGGTGTGTGTGTTTTAGAAAACCTATCTAGGGTTTTTTTCTCTGAATAGGCTCATCTACATTTGTGGGTAATGAGGGTATATATAGTACGGGTGAAGGGTAAGAAAGTCACTCATTAAAATCCTCCGGCCAAAATGTTTCGCGACTATCTCGCAGGAAGGCCTTACCCGCGAGACACTCGCGAAAACGACAGTCTGGCATGACTCTTCAGCTTCTAGCATGTGCTACTCACATGGCTTTCTCGCAGGTTAGTTTCCAGCGAGACACTCGCAAGATCCACTGATTCTTCATTTAAGCTAGAGTCTTCACCAACTTGATACTAAACCCAATACAATAAAATCCCACAAAATACAAGGAAATAAATTAAGGCAATTACAACACTTTTTGTTATGGAATAAAGCCAACATAAAACATAGTTATAAATCACAACTTTACAAACAAGGTAGCTGTTAGTTAATGTAATCCATGACTTGAATAGCCCCTAAGATTTTTCAAAGCTCCCTCATCTCAAGCTTACTTATAATGTTCAAGCTTAGACTAGTTAAAAATTCAAGGTCATCTTACTTCATTAGTCAAGCACGAGCTTTTTTGTTCATGTAAAATTTAAAAAAAGAAGAATATATTGCATCTTAAGAGCATACAATTGAAAACTAATAATTTCACATAAATATAAGGTTGTAAATGAGCCAAACTGAGTTGTATGCCTACAAACTAGGTAGTTTTTTTTTTTTTTTTTTTCATGCCAAGTCCATAACAAACTTTAAACCTAGTCTAGGCTCAACTTGATTATTCTTAACCTTGTTCATAAACAAAATAATTTGCTTAATTCGACTCGTTTACTAGACAAACCTCAAAATTATAGTCATGCTTACCTTATTTATAAACAAACAAACAAACAAAAATAAGTTTATTATATTTAAAGCTAAGTTTGATTTGTTAATAAACAACTTCATTCAGTTTTACAGTAAACTCCATCTAAATTTCAAATGGGTAAAGTATAGTATATACAAACTTTATTGCTTTTTTTGTGTTGTGGTAGGAAGATTTCAAGGCTTTTTTCTTTTTCGGATAACTTGACATGATTATTCATGTGGGCATCACATGTTACTAACTTTTTAGGTTCAATCATCCGAAAAAAGGGACAGTTTGTTGATCCTCATTTTGCACTTTCATGATTGCAGAGACTCGTTTGATTGATCATTTAAGTTCACTGCCAAGTTTAGCAATAAGGTCAAATTTTTATCTGGTATGCCTGTTTTTCCTTTCCTGGGTTATTGGTCTGGTTTTTCTTTTCTTTTCTTTTTTTTCTTTTCTGTTTTATATCTAAAGAACTTCATTATTGTTAATCATTCCATTAAATTTGTTTTTATGTGTTTATAAAGAACTTCATTATCTAAATTCATGATTAGATTTCTTCATAATACTAGCACTAAGCAGCTCTTTTTCTTCTTCTAATTTCAATTTAATAAAATTGTAAAAATTCTCTTAAACTATAGTATAACTCACACTATGATTTTACAATTTTTCGTAGTTAAATTAGATGAACTTCTCTGAAAGTAAGATTTAGAGAAACGTAAGGTATGAACCATTTTTTTTTCTTCCCTTTTTTTTTTTTTTTTTTTTTTTTGGATATATAGGTATGAAATTTCCTTTCATAATTCACACTCAGCCCCTGAAAAAAATTTTAGTTTTCTTTATTTCTTTCTAATTTCCTTTGTAATCTAACAACAAAGTAAGGTATCAAATTTTGGATGAGTTTAGTTTGGCAGAAGAATACACACACACACTTGTTTACCGGTTCCAAAAATATTCAAGATCCCGTGTGAGGAAAAAAAAATTGCACAGACAAAAATAAAGATATCAAATTGCTACCAAGATCATTGGAAATTTCAACTAACAAAAACCCTAATGAACATTAAAAAAAAAAAAAAAAAAAAAAAAAAAAAGAGAGAGAGAGGATAAAGGCCCAACAAAAATTATTTGTTTTTCATCCTCTATTGGATCTTGATTAGAGTTAAGGGTGATGATTTGGGAATTGGGATTCCACTAAGTTGGCCTTTCCATTTTGTTTGTTCTTCCTTTGTTTTCAAATTTCAATGAAATATTTTTATTCAGCCATGAATAAATAAAATTTTCCCAATCTGATAAGTCTATCCACCACAATCATGAGGATCGAAATTTCAATAATTTATGCAAAGATGGAATCATGGAACCACAATTTTATCATTGAGGGACCAAAACATGAACCTAAATATTTTTACCATTCAAAAATAACAAAATATACTAAAACTTAAAATTAAATTAAACATGAAAAAAAATAAAGCTAACATTTTGTATTTAAATTAAACATAAAATAACTCAAAGTCATTTCAAATTATGAAAATTATGTATAATTGATTTTATACTAAATTTGCAACAATTTCTCTTTTAATATACAAGATCAACAGTTTCTCTTTTTCTGAACATAACCTTGTCTGTAAAGCGGATTCAAGAAGGGTCCATGCAATGACCAAATACAATAACAAAGATTGAGAGTATTAGAGTCCAGATTACTCTTGATAGTGACCAGTAAAATAAAACTGAATGTGTTTTTAATCTTTTTGGGAGGAAGGGGTCCACTAGAACCACACATGTCTATTCACAAAAAACTAAAGTACGTACAACGTGCTTGCTGGTGAAAAGAACATTCCTGGTATCATTACATGTGGGATGTTTTAGGATCAAACAAACCCTGCCAACTATCATTACAGACATACCTAATCTCACATTTTCTTCGTTGCTTACAATGACAACATAATTGAATAATTTCATCCCAACAAGCTAGATTTAACACATGAGCTTAGAGATGTGTACAAAACCATACCAGTCATGAACCAGCAAGAGACGAGTCAAGTCGGTTCAAGCCACTTTAATTACAGCATTGAATTCTATCAGGGACAAAGTTTTCCATCAAACCGGGTTGAGAGAATCTCCCCTAACTCATTATGTGATAGTTCATAAGACCATCCGCATGTATTTAATCACATAATTCATTCAATCATTTAAACATGTTGTGTGTCTATGTATTTAGATTGGTAATCTCATGCTTGAACAAAGCACATACTAAAAATGGAGAGAAAATTGTTTATAGATGCAATAAACAGAGTTCTGAAATCACAGGCAACACAGCCAAACCACTGGTTGACGGCTTAAAGCAGTTGAACAAGAACAGATATATTTGTTTGATTTACTGATATCATACTACTTATATGGACCATCTTATAGCGAGAAAAAGAATGAGAACTGGGACCTCTAGGGATTGGAACTATGTCAATCATGGCAAAGGAATGGTACCTATATCGGAATATGCTATTCAGATAAATTCTTGAAGGGAAGATAATGACATACAACCCAATCTATGAATTTGGAAGTGTTTATTATGGAAGTGGGACAGCTAAACTGCTAAAGAATAAATCTAAGTTCAAATATACAACAGCAACCATTAAACAGAAGAAATTTCTGGGGACTTTGGGCTTGATTTATTGTGACTAAAATGCCTGATGTGACAATCCCTCCACTTTGCACTAGGCAAAGTTGAAAGTTGGGTATGAGCCTATATGGGCAAAGCATGGTTTCCACCTAGCATGTTCTAGCAAAGTTCATCTAGTGCATGCTGATCTGCATCTGGATTCAACTCAGCTGGGATTGAAGGTCATCTTCCTAGTGCTTAGGTTATCTAGAACTTTTTTTTTTTTTTTTTGAGAGAAAGGTTATCTAGAACTTAATACGTAGACTGGGTATAAATACCAATATACCATGACTGGGTATATTATATCACAAAATTTTGACATCAATCTCTTCTCTACTAATGAAAGAAGAAACACAAACTTTCAAGGCAACATAAGCTAGTAATCATGTGAACCTTTTTGAATCCGAAGACAAAAGGGGAAAAACAGTTTATGAACAATGACATAATGTAAAATATCCTGCCTTAAGCCCAAAGGGAGGGAAAAAGAAATTGACAAGGCTCTATGATGCATAATGTAAAGTTGAAACACATCATTTTATCCATTTACAGCCAAAGAATAAAGTTCAGAATCTAAGAACACGAAATCAATAAATTTTAATATTCATGAAAAAATGCAACTGTTTTCTACAAGTCTTTTCTTTTAGCTTATTTGCTTATGTACAACTTTTTAACTCCTCAATTTATCTAGGTACAAGAATACTTTAACCAACTTTAAATAAATAAGCAATCAGCAAACAGCTGCTTCCAAAAGCACATTAAGAAACAAAAAGGAAAAGTCAATATTGTGAGAAAGGAAACAGTGTCCTAAAAAAAACCATTGTAGGCGTCTACTCTCATAACCATCACTAATCAAACTTCTTCAAACTCTGTGAAAATGGAAACAGAGTCCAAGTTTTACTCCTGAGCATAACAATCCAAGTATACGTCCCTCAACAAAAGTGGTGCACACCAATTAAAAAAGAAAAAGAAAGAGAACCAAAGGAGTTTGATTATCTTACTTTGAACCCTCGATTCCACCCACCCCTAAACCCTTACTCAAAATTAATCTCATACAATAGTTTTTAAGCCAAAATGTGAAACAAATGAATAATATCAAGCAGTGCCGGCTGAACAGTGGAGCAAAAAATGCGGTCACCTAAGGCCCCAAGTAAAAA
This sequence comes from Quercus variabilis, assembly GCA_030445155.1. Lineage (NCBI taxonomy): Eukaryota > Viridiplantae > Streptophyta > Magnoliopsida > Fagales > Fagaceae > Quercus > Quercus variabilis. The sequence continues at coordinate 47,474,036 of CP129453.1, forward strand.
AAAGGCCCCCAAATTTTAACTAATAGGGTTATTTATAATCAATAAATAAAATAATTTTTTTTACTAGATGAAAAACAAATAAAAAATAGAGAAAAATGCAACATTCACAATATTTTTTACAACACTTTTACAATTATGGTTAGTAGCAGGTTGTTACAACCTGTTATTGATGGCAAAAAAATAATTATAGTTATATTTTCAAAGAAAAAAAATGCAACTTAAAACTTAAGATTTGTTGTAAAAAAATATTGTGAATGTTGTACTTCTAAAAAAAATAAGAATAATAATAAGAGCTTAGTTAGCAAACTTTTACTAGTTCTCACCATAAGTCCACCTCTAACACCACTCTTTTACTTACTATTATCAATCTACCATGTCAACAAGTATGAAAAATTTTGTTAAATTTTTTCTGTTTATAAAATTTTTTAAAAAAGAAAAAATTCTACATAGTTTATGTTAATTAGTAATAATTTTGCATCTAAAATAAAATAATCAATTTTTGCCTTAGGCCCCTAAATATATCAAGCCGCCCCTGATATCAAGGATATCGAATAGAAGCAAAGCAATGGACAAAATTGATAGTAGAAAGAACCGGGGCAAAAACTAATGCAGGAAGCTTTTTATTCATAATTATCTTATATCATTATCATCATGAGTTTCTTATAATTTAAAAATTATAGTACAAAAAGAAAGAATTAATACAACGCCCATGTTGGCATTTACGGTACATTAAACTTAAACATAAAACTTATTGCTGATTTATCTCCTGAATTTGCCTCAACTTGATGGCCTTGTCTCATTTTCTCTTTCTGTTTGAAAAGCATCCGGTGATTATGACATCCACTGCCTTGCTTATTTTCCCTCTCGATCAAATTCACCGACCATCCTCTCATAGACAGGAGCTGGCTAGTTTGTGAACTCTGCGATATATGGAAGAAAAATGGAAACAAGCACACTGGATCGAAGCATAGAACCCCTAATCCAGACTCTCCAATGATATTTACAATGGGAATGGAAGAATTCATGAGCCACACATTGCACACAACCTATACCACCCTCTCCCCTCACAAGCTACACAACATCCCTCGCAAAATCTTCCTGGCCAAGCTCATACCGTAGCTTCCAAGATTGACTCTGCCATAGAAAACCACATAACTTTCTTATTGCTTCAGAACATACAAGTCCAGCAAACTTGAAATGACAGTTGTTTAGTCACATACACATAGAGCCTATACGCATAACAAAAATTGCAATCACAAAGTTACTTAACCATTTACGAAAACTCATTCCATCCTAAGATAGTATTCTAGGTATATAGTTCCAATGGTTAAAAACCAGTGGTGGAGGAGGGGGGCGGGTGAGAATATCACAAGCTTCAATTTGACAATTATCAAGATAACATCCATTATAAGAGCATTATAAATCATACAAACCAAAATCTTAAACTTTCCTAAGTTCCCTGGAAGGCCGCAATATGATTCCAGAAATCCAATGATGTCAAATTGCTCATGAGGATAGTTTCCAGTTAAGTTAGCTTAATTAGTAAATTTTTTGTCATACAATACGGAATTAATGAAGCAGAATTCAAATCCAATCACATCTATTAAAAAAACTTGCATGTGATCGAACCAAATGAAATGATTCAATGACCATTAAATTCTTTATTTTAAAAAAATAAAGGCCAAAATTTAATTTAGTCCATTGACTTTCACTTCAATTGTCAAATTACTCCTTAATGTTCAATCTTTGTCAATTTAGTCTCTCATTTTGTCAAAATGAATCAATCTAATCCTTTTATCCTAATTGATTAGCTAACGACACCGCTTAAACATTTGTTTTAATAGAATTCTAACTGAAAACATTAATAAGATGCGCCAATTAATAGATATGTTTGTTTGATTACTACTATTATTTAAAAAAAATATACTAAGAATGTGTTTAAACAACTTCATTTGCTATCGCATTTGCACATAAGGATCATATTGACTCATTTTGATAAAGTAACGAACAAGATTAACAAAAATTAACTTTGAAGACTAATGGATAACAATTGAAGTAAAGCAAAAACGAAATCTTATAATTCTCCAATAACATCATCACATGATCCAAAATCTTAAAAGCTCCCCTAGATAAATTCCCTCACCAACCAAACTTAAGATGAATGAAACAACAAAGAATCCATTCATCAAACCTTAAAAACTTGTCCAACTTCTTGTTGGGTGGGGTTTAGCAGCAGATTAGTAGTTGTCAACTCCATACAATCCGGCAGCGTTTCGAAAAGCGACAATGAGAATTGCTTGAACACAACTCCAACATCAAAGTAAATCAAACAAGAGCTTGGTATATCCACACGAATCCCTTTAACTGGAAACCAAAGAAACAGCTGCTGAGCCAAAACACCAGACAACCCAGAAATCTGACCGAAACTTAGAGTCCCAGAAACGTTTCTGTCATAATGCAATTGACTTTCAAACTTAGCATTGCAAGCTTGATCCAAGTAACATAATATTCTAAATTTCTTTAAGAAATTCCTTTAAAAAGTTTAACCATAGTCAGTAAAAACATAAGATAAATTTAGAATAAAAATGAAAAGTTTATTAAGCACCAAAAGACTTACAACACCAAATCACTTCATTGCCCAAAAAAAAAAAAAAAAAAAAAAAAAAAGCAAAAATCATACTTAATATTTTTTAATTAAATATTTAAAATAATGGATTTTAATTCTAAAATGAAGGGTAAGTTTGGAAACTTGCCTTTGAATAAAAACTTTACATTTTTAATTAAAATGTATTTTGATCAAATGGATCTCAAATGCCAGGGAACAAAAGTTTTTTCCCTTTAAATTTTGGGTGAAGTGACGTTCATAGACCTCAAGGGAGAAAAACGTAATTATACCGTAAACATAAACTTCTCAAACCAAACTGCCACAGCTGACATGCATGTTGGCACAAGTATAAAACTTGTGCCATGTACATATTGTTGCCAGTGCCATCTGATGAACTTGTCTTTGGCTTTTGGAATCAGAAAATTTGGCAATGTTGACAGAATGATCATGAGGGGTGAGGAGTGTGGAGTGACTCTCGTGTCAATGCTTTGGCAACTAACTAAAGTGAACCACAGCAGTGTTTTTTTTCCTTCTAGAACACTCCATATTACTTTGTTGTGGCCTTTAAAAATTCAAAATAAATAACAATATTTTCTTGGAAGATATTGATAAAGAAGTAAAATATGAAATGATTAGTTTTATTCCCAAAAAAAAAAAAAAAAAAAAAAGTAGTTGAAGAATCTAAAGAATGTGGGCGATGTGAAAAAAGTTGTTGATGGCAATGACAATGTCAAAGTAACGAAGACTAGGAAAACCAACTTCCCTCCAGCCACACCTCTCTCTCTCTCTTCTTGGAGAGACTTGAAAATGGGTGTGTGAGTGTCATTCGAGAATAAGGAAAGAAAAAAATTAAAAAAAAAATTAAAACATGTTAAAATTACCTGATTAAATTTACTATATTTTATTAATTTTAACTTTTTGGAGAATCAGTAATTAGACATTTTTCATTTTTCATCATTGAATTATTGAAAAGTTCATTTTTATCCCTAAATTATTAAATTTTGTATAATTTAAAGGTCCCTTTAGTTAGAGAAATAAAATAGTGGGAGGATTGAAAATATTTATTTTTCCTTTATATTTGTTTGGTTGAGAGATGAATTTGACAGATGAAAAATTATTTTGTTTGGTTAAGAAGATAAATGAGATAATAGAAAATAAATTTGGTAGAAATTTACTATTACGTCCCTATTAGATAAAACAAAAAATAACACATTATATTTTTATTAAAAATTTGTGTATGAATGAATAATTCATCAAAAAAAGGCACAAGAAGTTCAAGAACAAAAAATATTTTCTTAAAAAAATAAATAAATAAACTAAACTGACGTTAAAAGAAGAAAAAAAAAAAAAAGAAAGGAAGGATAACTTCTTGAACAAGGCTGGGTGAATAGCAAAGAGGAAAAGACAATAATAATCCGTTTGGATACAGCTAAAAACTGAAAACACTGTAGCAAAATAATTTTTAAATGTGTGAATAGTACCGTAGGACTTATTTTTAATAAAAAAGTTACTAAAAAGTGGTATTTGTGGGTCCGTGAACAATGCACGTGTGCACTGTTCATGGACAAAAAGTCAACAAGTGCGGCTACTATTCATTGAACAGTAGCCACACAGTAGCCGCGTTACTCCCTCACACGCCTGAAGAAAAAAAAATGCGAAAGTTGAAATGCAAACGCAGCTATAATCTGAATCCAAACGCTCACTAAGTAATTTAATGTACCTTGGTAATAGGTGAAGAGCAAGGAAGACAGACGATTTTGTTCAAAATGAAGGGGGGTAATTTTGTCCAAAGTGTCGAGTTTCATTTTCACTCTCATTTTCTCTCCAATTTGGAGATATGAAGTTTCAGTGAGCCAAAGAGAAAAACAACCGAACTCTACCAATTTTCTCTCCTCCTTCCCTTCCAACCAAACACCCTTCTTACCCATTTTCTCTCCTATTTTCTACTCTCTTTTTTTTTTTTATCCTCTCTAAAATCATTCCAACCAAACATAGCATAAGTTTCTATGGACCACCCTAAAAGACTTTATAGAACCACCATTGAATTAAGCTCGATATGTTTATGAACAACTCGATTCTTTTATGACCCTAATCTCAATCTAAATTTCAAATCGGTTAAGCATAGTATATCCAAACTTTTTTTTTTTTTTTGTGTGCTGTGTGTGTGCTTTTTCTTTCTCTCATTTGGGTGTTGGGAGGGAGGAATTGTGGAAGGGATTTCAAGTTTTTTTTTTTTTCCCGAATACTTGACATGATTAATTAGTGATAACTGCTATGCACAGACTAACTGACTCAATAACTAAAATAATAAAATATTATTATTATTTGGATAAGTGGGCCTAGTCCACACATGCTTAAAACCCAATCCAATATCGAGCCCAAAGCTCATATTTCCTATTATTTCCTAATGTGGAACTCAAGGATTTTCACTACTTATAATAACATCTTCAAGTGAACATAGAGAAAATCAATTAAGTTGCTGTTTCTTATTCACTCCATGCTGTTTTTCCAACAAGAACTTCATTATCTATATTCATGATTAGACATCGCTCATTGTCATAATACCAACACTAAGCTGCTGTTTTTCTCGTTCTCATTTCATTAATTTTAATAAAATTATAAAAACTCCCTTAAAGTTTAGATGAACTTCCCTCAAAATAAGACGTGAACATTATTTTATTTTATTTTTTTATATGGGTATGAACTTTCTTTTGATAAATCACACTCAGCCCCAGAAACAGTTTTTGATTTTATTTCTTTCTTTCTAATTTTCTGAGTAATCTAACAACAGGGTAAGTTATCCCCACCAAGGTACTTTTGAATGAGACTTTAGACTTAGTTTGACATTCTTTCTTTTTTTCTTTTTTTTTTTTAATTTAAGTTTTCTAAAACTTTGTTTCCAATAACAACTGTTCTTCATGCCATGTTTTCTGTAGTGAAAATTTTATTACTCATGACTCATGAGTCATAACATAGCTGTTTGGGTAGTTTCTTGCCAAGACAGCGTCTATTATTATTATTTCTCACGAAATGGGTGGGAAGGCGAACCTGGTTCCAAAAATAAAGATATCAATTGTTTCTCCCAAAAAAAAAATTCCTACCAAGATCATTGGAAATTTCAACTAATAACAACTCTAATGAACCTTTAAAGAGAGAGAGATAAAGGCCCAGGAAAATACCTTCAGCATTGATGAGAGTTTTATTAAGAGATGTTAGTCACATTGGCTAAGATTACAACATTAAGGTGTGGAGGAACATCTTTCGTCCATGCCTTGGCTTCTGTATTTTGTTTGTTTTCAATGAATTTTTTATGTTCAGCCGAAACAGAATAAATTTCTCAATCTGATAAGCCTATCCACCACAATCATGAGGATCGCAATTTTATGCAAATATGGAACCAAAAGGTCCAAAACACGAACCTAAAAAAGGGTGATAGTTTGGGAAATGGGATCTGTTTGTTTTTCCTTTGTTTTCAAAAAAAAAAAATTATTCAGCCAAAAATTAGGGAAAAAAGAGGGGGTGGGGGATCTCATTCTAATAAGTCTATCCACTACAATCATGAGGATCATAATTTTATGCCACGATGGAACAACGATTTTGTCATTTGGGGACCAAAACATGAACCTAAAATTTTTTACCATTAAAAAATATATAAATTTAAATTTAAAATTAAATTAAAACATGAAATAAAGACTCAAATCTATTCAGTATTAACAAAATAAAAGAATTGTTTTCAATATATCAAGCTATGAGTCAACGTTATTTCAAATTATGTGAAAATGATGTAAATTTGTTTTTGTACTGAAATTTGCAATAATTTTCCTTCTAATTTACAAAATTAAATAGATTACAAGAGTATCATCCATTTTGTTGTGAAACTTAGTTTTAATAATATTCATAATTAAAAATGTTTGTTATATATAGTTCCAATAGAAACTGGAGTAAGTACAAGCACAACGACTCTATACACAAACTGATAAGGTTATTAATTTTCTTGTACTTACAAGTTATTGTCATAATTCATAAATATTTAACAATGTAAAACTATATTATGCTTGTAATGATAAAGTACGAATTTTTTTTAACCCAAAATTATAATTTTATTTATTAATGTAGTACTATTTCATAATTTTAAAATTCCAGAAGACCGTAGCCTCTTGGTCCCCGGGTTGATCTTAATATGAGCCGTATGGTGGATCGAGAGTAGGATTTGAGTTTTGTCTTTCTCAATGTTTGTGGGTATTTGAAGGTTAGAATACTGTGATATTTTTAGTTTTTTTAATTAAAAAAAAAACAAAAAACAAAAAAAACAAAACGAGAATTTTTTTTATAGTTGTGGTTAAGACTGAAGAATGAAAATAATGGTGTTAAGCTTGTTATTATGCATTCGAGCCAAATTTTTGTTTTGTATTTTATATTTTTGAAAATTATGTGTTGTCATTGTCCCTTAAAACAAATCTTTAAAACAGTTTGAGAACATATCAAACAGAACTTAAAAATATCTCTGGGTTAAATAATTAAAAAGCATAAATCTCAAAAAAGAATGGTACTCTTTCAGTCTCGTGTCCATTTTTGATGTTGACTTTTATTTTATTATTACTTTTTTTTGGTATTGCAACGCATCGTCATATGCCATTTTTATTTTTGCTAAATCATTGTCATATGCCTTAGTTGAAAATTATATTGAAAAGGACAGTGAGTATTAGTTTGGCAAAAATTATTTTTGTCAATTTATTTTACTATTTAATTTATAATGAATAGAGATTTGATTTTAATATTTCTAATCCGAATATTTTTTGTTAATATATGTCCAAATATTCTAGTTCAAGGAAACTTGCAAAGTGACCATAAAATATTGAAAAAAAGAAGAAAAATTTTTGAACCTAAACAGTTGCTCTTCATATATATACTTTCATTGATTCGGTTTTCAAATGGTTCAACTGTTATGTTGGCATTAAGTAGGGGTGGCAAAGTAAACTCAAACTCATTTGTCTACCCAAACTCACCCATTCTAATTGAACTCAAACCCACCCAATTATTAGTTGAGTTAAATGGGTATCAACCCAATTAGATCCAATGATTATTGGGTTTTAACTAAAAAACCATTGAAACCCATTTAACCCAAAAACAATATACTCAAATTCAACCTAGCCCTTCCTATAAAATAAAATATTAAAAAAAAAAAACTATAGCATAGATCTAAATTTCCAAAAATATAAAAGCAAGCAAATTCCATGACAGTTCACACAAACGCTACGTTTGTTTGCCGAGAAAATGCAAGAAACGATCAAAACAAAAGAAAAATCCAAAATGCGAGATTCAAAAAAAAACTCTCTAGTCCCAAACTCAACTCACTGCTCTAATGCGTCAAGTATAACTATTTTCAGAGCTTGAAATTTTCTTTTTTCTTTCTCTCTCACTTTCCGAGCAACCAAACAGACACTACATACAAACACATGCACACATAAAGAAAAACATGAAACTCACGAAAGAGCTCTTCTGGCATGTTTGGATGTTTAAAAAAGAAGGGAGAGTAGAGTAGAGGGAGGGAGAGTAATCTAATTACCTTATTTGGAAGTTTTTTAAGGAAGGAGGGGAAGAGGTTTGGAAGGATTTCAACTCCCTCTAACCCCTCATTTTTAATTCCTCAAAATTGGAGAGATTTGGAAGGAGAGTAGAGTAGATAAATTATTGTCCAAGTAAATTCCCTAATTTACCATTTCTAACAAATTAATCATAGACCAACGTTGCAAGTCCATTTTCAAATAAAGGTAAATTTGTCTATTTTAATAATTTTCTCTCCTCTCCATCCTAATTTTTAAAACATCCAAATAAGGGGAAGGGCTAATTACTCCCTTCCCCCTTACTAATTTTAAAAACATTCAAACAAGGTGGAGGGAAACCATTCCCCTCTACTCTCCTCCCCACTACTCTCCTCCCCACTACTCTCTTTCCTTCCATGGTTCTAAAACCCAGACCGGACCGAACAGTTCGACCGAAAAAAAACCGTGAATCAGACTGAAATTCGGTTTTTTAAGCCTAAAGAACTAGTATCAGTGAGTTGTGAGAGAACCGAACGAACCGAGGTTCAATCGGAAAAACCGAACAAACCGTAGGCCGATTCAACCGGTCATGGAATGGGGGAAATATTGGATTCTGGTCGGTAAATGCATACTAGACCGAAAAAAGAAAAATGTTTCTTTGTCACTCTCACCTTCCACCGGCGACGATCTCTACATTCTTGACCTCAAGTCAAGGTCGTGGACTGATTTGGCTGCTGCTACTTCATCTTCATCTTCATCTTCTTCTTCTTCTCCTCTATCTCTCTCTCTCTCTCTCTCTCTCTAACTTTCTCTTTCTCTCCCTCTTTCTTAGTTTTTTATATTTTTTTGAAGCTTTTCTCGGTTTTTCAAACCCCTCTGCCAAAGAAATAGACTTTTCAGATGTAAATAGTAGCTTGCCTTTTGATTTTCTCAAAGCATTAGGAGATGATAGTTTGAATTGGTGTCACAATCTTTTGACACGTGGAATTGGCATTTATTGAGTTTGGTGGCTATTTGGTTATTTAATATATATATATATATATATATATTTTAATGGTTTCCCACTTTTATATATTTATGTTGATAACTCCATAAAAAAATATAAAAAGTTGCTAAAGTGATATATATATATTTATTAGAATTTAGAAATATAACTTTGTATATTATATAAAATAGTAAAAAATAGCAGTAAAAATGATTTCTCTTGAAGGATTATTATAAAAATGTCTTTTTATGCTGATTTATGTTGTACTATTTTTTATTAACCTTATAATGTACTATTTTATGTATTTTGTTTCATTTTTTAAAGATATTTTTAGTAAAATTTGCTAATATTTACAAATTTAATATATTTATTTATATTTAAATAATTATTAAATTAATTAAGATTTCATCACGGTTCGACCTCGGTTCGACCTCAAAAACTTTAAACCTCTCCCTTTTACAGTTCAATGAATAGTCCGGGTCTGAAAACCTTGCTTCCCTCTACTCCCCTCTACTCTCCTCCCTCTCTAAAAGTTCCCGGCGAGAGACAAAAGCCGCTTAGCAGCTCAAAGAGCCACAACCAGATCGGACAACCACGACGACGACTCTGACTCCACCTCCACATCCACATCATCAGAAGTCGCCATCGCTGCCGCCGACGCCTCATCATCCACCAGCCGAGCACGAAACTCTTTGATCTCCTTAAGCAAATGCACGAGCAGCGAAATCCTCCGCACCAGATTTTGGGGTATTTTGGAAATTTTCTGGGTTTTGGGGTATTTTGGTAATTATTAGATTTTAGGGTATTTTGGTAATTATTAGATTTTGGAGTATTTTGGTCATTTTGGAATATTTTAGAATACTTTGGTCTTTTTCACTTTAGTGGCATTTTGGTAATTTTGATAATTGGATAATTGGGTGGGTTGGGGTTTACCCATAATAATTAGGTTGGATTGGATTTGGATTATAAGAAATTAGTTAAATGAGTTTTAATGGATAAATGAGTTTTATATACCCAATCCAATTATGTCCACCCCAAACCCACTCATTTGACACCCCTAGCATTAAGTGCCTAATTTAACCTAATTTACACTAGGGTTTTTTTTTTTTTTTAATATAAAAAAAGAATGAATTAATCTTAAGAGAGAGTAGAGAATCTAGAGATAATGTTTGTAAAGTGGATTCAAGAAGGGTCTCTGCAATGACCAAATCATGATTTACTGAACGTAACCTTGTCTGTAAAGTGGATTCAAGAAGGGTCTCTCTTTGCAATGATCAAATACAATAACAAAGATTGGAAGCACTAGAATCACACATGTCTATTCACACACACACCAAAAATAAAAAATAAAAAACACTAAAGTCCAACATTTTTGCTGATGAAAACAATATCCACGGGATCATTACATGTGGGATGTTTCAGGATTAAACAATCCCTGCCAGCTATCATTTCAAACAAACCTAAATCTCACATTTACCTCATTGCTTACGATGACAATTACATGATGAAATAATTTCATCCCAACAAGCTAGGATCTAAACGTATATCAGCTTAGAGAGACACTTGTGCAAAAACATAAATTACACGAACCAGCCTAGCTAGAGACGAGCTAGTCTAGTCAATTCAAACCACTTTGCCTAATTTTAACCTTTTTAATTACAACGTTAAATTGGATAAAGTTTTCTTTAAAATTGGGTTGAAAGAATCTCATTTAACTCATTACGTGGCAATTCATAAGACTGGCTAGTAATTTTTGACAATATATTTAATCACATAATTCATAAAATCATTTGAACAAGTTGCACGACTATATATTTAGATCTGTAATTTCATCATTTTCATGCGCAAAGCGCGTACTAAAAATAGAGAGTGAATTGTTTATAGATGCAATAAACATAGTGCTAAAATCACAGGCGACGCAGTCAAACCCATTGGTTAAAGCAGTTGAACAAGAACAAATATAATTGTTTGATTTATCGATATCATACTACTTATATCCAGAAAAAGCAGAAGCATTGGCACCTCTAGAGATTGCAATGGCACCATAAATCAGTTTATTGCAAAAGTGGGACAGCTAAATTGCAAACTGATAAATCTAAGTTCAAATATAGAATAGCAACCATTAAACACTAAACAGAAGGAATTAATGGGGGACTTTGGGCTTGCTTTTAAACACCAAACAGATTGCAATGGCACCCCTTACTTATTTTTTTATTTTTGAGGAACAACCTTGCTTAGTTTGTTTGTCTGTTTATTTATTTATTTTTTTTGGTGGGATTTGATGTTTAGATCTTATGTTTTGATTTGTTGTGGATTTTGATATGTGGGTTTTGACTTTGTGTTTTGAATCCTTTGTGGATTTGTAAGTTGTAGTGGCTGTTTTAGTTTGAAAATTTCAAACCTATAGAACCAATTGTCCCGCTAGAGAAAAACCACATTGTGTAAGGCCAAAAAACCAATCACATTTGTGTAGTGTCAAAATTGGGGTAAAAACTACACCAACCGCATCATGTACTCTTCTAGTTTTAAAGGTTTAAAAAGGCTAAACTTGCCATTAAATTTAACCCGTTATTTAAATAGTTGAACTCGCTCAACCTGCTAATAAATAAATATTATATCAACGATGGTTTATGCGAACTAAGTTGTTATTGGCTTATTGCACAAGCCTAGCTCCATAAATGTTTGGAGGCAAAATTTACATTTTAAAAAAAAAATTAAAAGTGAAGGCCCAAAAATGTTGATTTATTTATTTATATTTTTATAAAAAGTTAGGCATAAATTATTTTACACGTAATTTTGATAAGCCTGCCTGGTTGATGTCTTCCCACTGAAACGGTGCGTTTGCCCCCCTCGTTCCCACTGCAACCTCTCTCTCTCTCTCTCTCTCTCTCTCTCTCTCACTTCAACAGTCAAAACACCTTTGCTCCAGTGGCGACGCCACGTTGGGTTCAGGGTGTTCCCAGGAACACCCTGACCTGAAAAAAAAAAAAATTATATATATAAAAATTTAAATTTTATTATTTGTTTACCCATAAAAAAAAAAAAAAAAAAAAAGGAACACCCTCAGCCAAATCAGGAACACTCTCAAAATTTGTATGAGAAACAAATTTTGAACTAAAATATTTTTAAAAAAAATGGGTTACAGAGCAAGCCCAAAAAACAAAAAGGCCCAACATCAATCCTAAATAAAACCTACTCCAACCAGATTTTTAAATCAAAATACATTCTTAACTAAATACCCAACAGGCCTAACCCAAACGTATTCTCAAAAAAAAAAAAAAAAAAAAATGCAAACCAACCAAAACCCAACGCCAATACGCGTCCGCCGATTAAAATCAAAAACATAAAATCAGAAACTAACCTAGCCTAAAATCAGAAACCACCTAAAGAAAAAAAAAAAAAAACCTCAACAACGCCTTAGCCTCCGCCTGAAAGGCTGAAGACTCATCATCAAGCAGCGCGACGTGGCGACGGCGCCTCCACCTGAAAGGCTGAAACTCGAGCAACTAAGCTTGGATCGGGCATCGGAGATCGGAGATCGGTCCGATCGGATCAGAGCTTGCGACGCCGATGCTTGGCATCGAATCCTTCCTCGCCTCCGACGCCTCGACGTGCTGCCGTGGCCCGTGGCGCCGCCCCTCAAGCCTCCCTCGCCTCAAGGTATTTTACACTTTGCTTCTCTCTTTTTCTCTCTTAATGTTTGGGTTTTGCTGTGGAGTGACAATGCCACTGTGATCTGAGAGAGAGCTTATAATTATTCAAGTCTTTAGTCTTTAAAAGTATGACTCTCTCTCTTTAGTCTTTTAAGTCTTTATCTGTCCCTTTTTTTTTTTTTTTTTTGACTTTATCCGCGTGTCATTGTGATGGTGGTGTTGGTGAGTTTGCTTTTTTGTGTATTGTGTTCTGTGGTCTTTAACTTTAAGTCTGATTCTCTCTCTTTAGTCTTTTAAGTCTTTATTTCACTATTTGTCTCGGATTTTTTTTTTTTTTTTTTGACTTTGTCCGGGTGTCATTGTGATGGTGGTGTTGGTGAGTTTGTCTTTTAGTGAGAATTGTGATTTGTGAATTTATTTGATTGGCGAATCTTGTCTGTTGAGTGGGGTGGATGCCTAGACGAGGCCACGGGACCGTGTGGTGTAGGGTGAGATATTAAAAAAAAAAAATTTAATGAAGCAATTGAACATTAATAATTAATAATTTAATTAAATAATATATTATAAAAAATAAACAAATTAAATTATGTTAGGTTAAATAATAATTAATAATTTTATAATTAATGAAATAATAATATAATAAATTATAATTTATAAAAGACAAATAAATTAATAAAATAACTAAACAATTATAATTAATAATTTTATTAATATTTCAAATAAATTTAGAGTTTATAATTTATAAAGAATGCAAATTTTTTTTTGTTTTAAAAATTTTTTTTTTAAGCACAAATTTCGTTTCGGCCAAATCTTAAATTTCAATCAGTATTTTTCGAAATGTTTCGAAAGACCCTAAATAGACCAAAATAACCTGAAATTTGTTTAAAGTGGAATAGGATAGATTAATGTTCTGGTTTGTCCAGAACACCCTGCACAAAATTCCTAATCCGAGAATCCAATACAAAGCAGAATTCAACTTCATCATCGAATCAGAGCCGTAGATCGGAGTGGACCTGAAACATGGTGCTGATCTCGGCCGTACGCGATTACATCAACCGGATGTTACAGGACATCTCCGGCATGAAGGTTCTCATCCTCGATTCTCACACGGTAATCCTCGCTCCCAAACACTCGTTCTCTTCATTTTTTTTTTAACCAATTAGTATATTTTCTCTGTTTGGACTTTGGAATTGGATTTCCTAGAAAATTCCGAGTAGGATTTGAATTTCAATCTCTTTGTTTGGAAATAAAGAAGTAACTGCAATTGAATTTCAGAGAGTGATAGAACTTTATAAAGCCTATGAATTCAATTTTTTTTTTTTCTTATTTATATGATTGACAATTTGAGTTTTTGGAATTTGAATTCTCGTTCCTATAATTATGTTCTACTTTGTTCATTAATCATTAGTTTTATATTGTTGGATTCCATAAGTTCAATGCTGTAAAATTCAAAATGCCGTAAAATGCAAGTTTCGGGGAGAAGAACAATCGCTTGGGCCATGTTTGAATTGCATGAAAATGCTTCATTGTATTGTGTGCGCGCGCGTGTGCGTGCTGTTGTGCGTTCTAATTCATTGTCATGAAGGGTCTATGGAACCCTGCATCATGGATGTTGTTGAAACAAATTACAAATTCTAGTGATTTTGTTTTTATTTTTGGAATAAAATCCTTCTCGTATGAGAGATTGTTAGCTTCAATTGCTAATGGAATAATGCTAGTACCACAAAAAAACCCATAACTTTGCCACGACTTGTTCACGAACCCACCACTCACAACTTGCCATGTGGACAAGTTGTGGAAAAAGTTGTGGGTTTTGTTGTGGCCATTCAGTGTTTTCATGAGTAGTAGATGAACTGCCAATGCCCCTTTGTTGTCTGTTTTGATTCTGTTTACATTTTTTTTTTTGGCTGTAATCTACTGATTTGGAATTTCACCATTGTGTTAGATTCGGATTGGGTCTAGTGGGTTAAGAAGGAAACGAGAGATACTCATCAGTTTAGTTAATGATTTGCAGGTTAGTGTAGTTAGTGTCGGGTATTCACAGTCGGAACTTCTTCAGAAAGAAGTATTCTTGGTAGAATTGGTCGATTCCATTTACAAATCAAAAGAACCAATGTCACATCTTAAAGCGGTTTAATTCCTTCATCCCACGTCAGAGAATATCCAGCATTTGCGGCAACAGCTAGCTAGTCCTAGATTTGGAGAGTACCACCTATGTAAGTTTTGTTAATAATTTGAGAGGAGCAACAATATTATCTTGCCACTGAAATTATACTTAAATGTTTCAAAATTATAATTGGTGATTATTGGATTTGAAGCTTCTTTGTGTGTATCTGAATTCCGTACAGTTTTCTCCAACATATCGAAGGATACTCAGATTCATAATTTAGCTGATGCAGATGAACAGGAAGTTGTCCAGCAGATTCAGGTGACTCTTTCACCAACTAAAAACTGTTTTGCATTACTAAAAAAATTTTGGTTGATATTTTACTTTACTGTTTTTCATTTTAGCTACTCTGAAAAATCATATTCAACTCAACTTAGGGAATCTATCATAATTGAAAATGGGAAGAAAAATTGGGAAAAAAGGGTAAGCTTATAGTATCTTTAGCATGTCATTGTCACAGGCTTGCATTTATGGGGTTGCTTAAACATGGTCCGAAACTCCGAATTCTTGTTCTGATGCCTGAGTAGATGTTATCTTATTTGACCTTGTTTTTATGCCACCTCATATTAACTGTAAAGTTAGATATAATTATTATCTCTATCTTGCAGGAATTTTATGCGGACTTTATACCATTTCACTTTGAATATGCCGTCAAATCACATTTATATGCTCCCAGCAGTTGTAGATCCTTCAAATTCGCAGCACTTCTGTGACTGAGTTGTTGATGGTATTGCATCCATTTTTTTTGGCCTTAAAAAGAAGACCTATTATTAGATATCAAAGGAATTCTGATATTGCTAAGAGGATTGCACAGGAAACAGCTGTAAGTGAAGCACTGGAAGCTATAGTGTAAATATTACTTGTTCATGATATGTGTATTACTGAGTTTCATATGAATTTTGTGCATTCTGTTCTCAGAATTTAATACACACACATGTAGATGTTACTTGTTCATGATATATGTATCACTGAGTTTCATGTTAATTTTAAAGCATTCTGTTTTCAGATTTTTTTTTTTTAATGTGTAATTTATTTTTTATAATTTGATAGTTACAATAGGGGATGGGGTATTTGAATCCTGGATGTTATAGACACACCAAGAGATATGTTTTCAGAATTTCATACACACACATGTATATTTTTTCCCCTAGAAACTGATTGATGATATGTGTATTCATGATATTTCATATCATTGTTAATTTTACTGGATGCAGTTTCTCCTTTGAATTTTACTATTTTAGGTTCATACAAATCTGACTTTAATACTTTTTTGGGATGTATCAGAAGCTGATGTACCAGCAGGAAAGTGGGCTTTTTGATTTCAGGTGAATGGAAGTTTCCCCATTGTTGCTGGTAATCGATAGGAGGGATGATCCTGTGACCCCTTTGCTAAACCAGTGGACCTATCAGGTATTTGGGGTTGTCAGTACAGATTTTACATTTATATGAGAAATGCCTCTTTGTTTTGATGTAACATGGATGGTTTTATTATTTATTGAACTCATTTATCACATCATGTTCTGTAGGCAATGGTTCATGAATTGATAGGTATTCAAGACAACAAGGTGGATTTGAGAAACATTGGCAAACTTCCAAAGGATCAACAGGTTGCGTTGCATTTCCTGTTATAGTGCGCATATTTATTTTTATGTTTTGCGCTGCTAAGAAAATGATCTTTGTTCAATTCACAATCACAGGATGTTGTGTTGTCATCAGAACAAGATGCCTTTTTCAAAGCTAACGTGTATGAGAATTTTGGAGATATTGGGATGAATATCAAGCGATTGGTAGATGGATTTCAGCAGATTTCAAAGAGTAACCAGAGCATCTTATGAGGCTTGATAAATTCAGATTTACGAGATATAATGTTACTAAATTAGCATGTTGGGTTGAGGTATAACATTCCATCATTCCAACATTTTGAATTTCTGCAGAAGACATGGCCAAATTTGTTGACAAGTACCCTGAGTACAGAAAAATGCATGGAAATGTTTCAAAGCATGTGACATTGGTCACAGAAATGAGCAAGATTGTTGAAGAGAGAAAACTCGTGTTAATTTCAGAAACAGAGCAGGAGTTGGCTTGTAATGGTGGTCAAGTAGCAACATTTGAGGTAGTGTAATCAATTGTATCTTGTCTTGTTTTTCTCTAAATATTGTTTATGTTCATATATATATCCATGAGCCTACTTAGTTATACGTTTTTCTAGATAATTTATAATAGATATTATTACAAGATACATAAGTATGGATTTTCATATAATTTTTAGACAGCTATATGATAATGAATCAAGCGCAAGGAGTAGATTATCCTAGTACAGGAGGCCGAAGAAAAGGATGTTGTCTTGGATGATTTTGTTGTATGCACACATGCATGTTGATACACTCATCTGTTGATACACTCATCAGTATGAGACAGATTAAGATGGATTATGTTATTTACCCAATGCTCAAATATGGTGGGGTGATGAATTTACAAATTGTAATTTGTTAAAAAATATATAAAAAAAAATTTGTTAAAATATATATAAAAAAATGATGGCCTGGTGAAAGTAGTCTTACGCATTGGAACTAATAATAAACTTGAGTGGCTCCACCGACAGCAACTGCATTACTAGCTCCGTTTCTTACTATGTAAAGCATTTTCCTAGCGAAAATGTTTTTTACACTATTTTCAAGGAAATAAATTGTTTTATTTTATTTTATTATATTATTATTATTATTTTGTAGAGATCTGAAATTTTTTTCCTACTATTTGGTTGCACAAAATCTAAGGTTGCACAAAATCTCTATGTTAAAACCAACAAAAAGTTAGTAGGCGGTGGTGGGAGGAGCTTCTGTATTTTTTTCTTTTTTTTTTTTTTGGGGGGGGGGGGGGGGGGGGGGTGTGGGGAGGGGCAGTGAGGAGAAGTGGGACAGGGAAGGTAGGAAGGTGGTGTGGTATTTTTTTTTTTTTTTTTTTTTAGTGTTAAGGGTATTTTTCTAATTATGTAAAAAAAAAAAAATTAACTACATAATTGCAGTCAGAGTTGTTGGCCTTGGGTTTTAATTTATCTATAGGTAAGTCTTACTTGGTTCATGGACTTTTATGTGTCTTTGGTCCAATTCATTCAGAAGTTTGTTTGTTGGTCAAAGTAGGAGTTCTAGTTCTATTGGGCAAAGCTAAGATCTAGAGTCTATAGAACTATCATTGCACTTAAAGAAAGATGGAGTTGCTTAATAGAAAAATTGAGTGTTTTGAGTATTGAGGGCACTTTGGCCTTAATTTTCTATTCTCACCTTCAATTCCCTCTTCTTTTCTCTTTAACTTTTTTTTTTTTTTTTTTTTGATAAGTACCAAGTTTAATTGAAAATGAGAAATAGCTTCTGTTCACTTTCAATTTCCTCTTTCTTCTCACAAAAAGAATGACATCCTCTTAGGAACTTTGACACTCCAAATACTCTTCGAAGGAAAGGAATGAGCAGTAATGCCACAAATAACTTGGTAGTGGGACCGCACATCAAAATTACCACTCCCATTCAAGCTCCTGCTAACATTTATAGGAAAGGAATGAGCAGTAATGCCACAGATAACCAGGTAGTTAGACTGCTCATCAAAAGTACCACTCCCATTCAAGTGCCATCAAAAGTACCGTGCATCTGTTACCATCTGCATTACTGTCCACATTATTATTCAGGTGCACTGTTCACAACTGTAGGTAGATTTGATCTTAGTATCTTCATCTCTTTTGCAAGCCTAAATCAAATCTTTTCTCATCCTTTCCCCAGTTATTAATTGACCCTAAATCCAAAATCCTCCTAACCCTAATCCTACCACAAGCACATGTAGACAAATTCCCCAATATGTCCTACATCACAGTGGTGTCAGCATGAAGGAGGGAGAAAGAGATTGTGAGGGTCATACCTTGTTTGGAGAGAAGAGAAAGGTGGAGGGGATGTGGGTAGATGGCATAAATTATTTCCAACCTTTTTGTTGTAATTTCCACTCATCCATTGACTAGCAATTTTCAGTTGCACTAAACATATTATACACTGAAACAAATGGAGCCTAAACTTTTGGGGAGTTGAATGGATGATTGATCAATCAAATAATTCTTATATGCAAGAATATAAATTGACAAGCTGTTAGGAATTCAAACAGTTGAGGTCATGGCATAATTTGAGAACTAATTTTAAAGAGATGGTTCATGGGATATGCTCTTTGCATTATGTTAGTGCCAGCTGATAAAGACTAGTAATGTAAATGCTTGAATTATGCAATGAATGAACAAATGTTATCCAAGCTTTTGAAACAAGTTTCATTTGATATATTACAGCATGCAATTGAAAACCCCTTATTTCTGGTGGTGATGAACATTGAGTGCTGGACTTATTATGAACATAAAGCACAGTCATGATATTAGTGAACTGTGCTTCAACATTTACAAGTGTTGGTTTAGCTTAATGAGTATGAGACAAAATGAATTGGGATGTCCAATTGGTGTTTAGCTTTATATTACGTGAGTTGGAAGATATATCTTCATGAATGATTCTTCAATTGAGGTTTGATCTTTTTATTGTGAGTTGAGGGAATTGTCCTTTGTTATCTTCCCTTGGAAAGCAATTTGGGGGGTTAAGGCTCCCTGAAGAGTTTCCTTTTTTGCTTGTACAGTGGCATGGGGAAAGATTATCACAGCTGATAATTTAAGGAGGAGAGGCTTTTATTTAGTGGATTGGTGATGCATGCGCAGATGTGATGGGGAATCAGTGGACCATCTTTTGCTTCATTGTGGGGAGGCTCACTAGTTATGGAATATTGTTTTAAAATATTTTGGGGTTGCAGGGTGATTCCTAAGAGAGTGAAGGATCTTTTGCTCGGGTGGAGAAACAGGTGTACCTTTGAGGATATGGAATGCTTGAGGGAGCAACTTCTTTAGTCTTTTATGGGACTTTGTTTGATTGGTCATAGGTTTAGGGACTCACATCTAGTGAGTCCCTCCCAATGTTTTTAGCTTCCCTTTCTTCTTGTACATAGCTTTATGTCTCTTTTTTATTTTTGTGGCTACTTCATGTTTTCTTACATGTCGTAGTCTTTTTTATCAATATCTTATCTTACCTATCAAAAAAAAAAAAAAAATTTAGGAGGAGAGGACAATTGGCTAGTGACCACTCTTCATGAAGCAGAGGCCGCTAGTTCAAATCTCCTCTTGGCTGACAGTATTGCCAAGTGCTTACCTTTGCAGGGTTTCAGAAGCACTATTGACACAATAGGACAAAAAACAGTTAGGGTGTCACAGATGTGGGGTTGAAAGTCCAATTGGCAGGATCTAGGGTATGCGGAGAAGTATGACTTGCAATTTCTCCTCACTAGATAGGGCAGGGTAATTGTTGTGATTGTTTTTTTTTTTTGGATAGTGTAGGGAATTTTTCTAAGGAAGAGCTCTTTGGACTCTCCTCTAGCCATTAAAACCTACATGCAACTTCTCCCGCCTGTCAAAACCAGTTGCCAGGTAATCTAGGGGCTTTCACCCCTAATGGGCTATTATAGAGTTTGTCCCCCCTATTCTCTTATTTGTTTATTTTTATTTTAGACTTGGTAATATTTGGAACTGTGACCTACCTATCAAAAAATATATATTTGGAACTGTGATCAACCCTAACCCAATCTAAGGCTTATCACTTGACCAAAGCCAAAGTAGGATGATGCATTAGTGATAGATGCAATTTTGAGGTTTCTGATACCAATCAAAGCATTGGCATTAATTTTTACTCTACTAGTAATATATGACATTAAGTGTGGTTAGGCTGCAAAGAAGATTTTTGTGTACTGGATTTTAATAAATTTCAGCTGGATCAGACCCATACATTATTTATTAGTAATTTACACATTTATAGGAAGATTCAGTTGGATTGGAGTTTGGACTTGTTACATGGGGCAGGATTGGGCAAAATTTTTAAGTAATCCTAAACACATTGGGGCAAATGTATCCTTATATATCCAAATGGGTGTTCTTGGGCCAAATGGATAACAAGCAAAAAGGTTTTATCCTGTATGTGTTTGCAAAGTTTTTAATTAGGATGGTCAGGATTGTTGTCAAAAGAAGATGAGAATTGATTATTTGTGGTGCATGAAGTTGGGGTGAGCAATGCATTTTTTGTTCTAATCATTAAAACAATTTGATTGTTAGTATTAACATCCAAAATTTACAAATCACGGGCAAGAATGTGATACATCCCTTGCTTTGGCATTTCTTTATCCTCTCAGTGGACTCTCATAAAAGAATCTCTGCACACACAATAAAAGAAATTTCCTTTGGTTTCCCTTTGAGTTTAGACCAATGGATAATCCAAGGAACTAAGGTTTGGTAAGCTGCACCTCTGGTTCATTTTGTGAAAATTAAGCGGAAGATTTTAAACAGCAAGTGCTGGGCATTCTGTGTTACCAAAAAATACAAACAACGTTACTAGAACAACATTACCAAACGGGCCCTCAATTTCAAGTGTTTTTGGGTGTTATTGTGTCTTTATTTCCATGTCAATTGGGAGAAAAGTCACATCCTAGTTTTAAGCTCTCCACAAGTTTTTGATCTGCCCAATGTTTGAATTTAGGGTTTATACTTCTTTCCTTGATGAAACCAACAAAGCCTAGGTTTAGTCTCATTATTATAAATAATAAAGCCTTAGTCCTTTGGGGTTGGCTATGGATCTGTTTTTTTTTTTTTTTTTTTGGGGAGGGTGTGGGGGGGATGATTAGCTGTTAATGACATCATCCAATAGGATTAACTCAAAATTTATGCTTTCTCATAAAAACGAATGGCCTATGCAATAAATATTGCTTATGTTTGATTACCTAATTTTCCTTTCTGTGTCACAAGATTATAATGCTATTTGGTCTTCTATATTATTGTTTTATTAGCACATCATGTTTATTCCCTTCAAGTTATTGTCTGAAACAAAGTGTTCATCTACTGATATTGAGTGGTGCTACATAACACCGTTTAGAGACTTTCTCAACAATCCCCCCGCCTGGCATGTACACTTACATGGGCACACCACTAAACGCTGGGGAGGGGGAGATGTGATAGTTGGTGCTTTTTTGGTGTCAATAGACTTCCCTACTGATATATGATTTGAGATTCCTGAATTTGACTGCTTGAAATTAGAGCCGGAAACATCTAGTACACTGTTCAAATGTTGAGCAATGACATTCTTCCCTTTTCAAACTTCAATGCAGGCAGTGACAAATCTTTTAAACAATGGAAGTGTATCTGATATTGACCGTTTATGCTTAGTGATGCTTTATACTTTGCGCTACGAGAAGGAAAGCCCTGTTCAATTGATGTAACTTTTCAACAAACTGGCTTCTCGGTCTGCCAAGTACAAACCAGGGGTAAAATAAGCAAACCAGCATTTCTGTTTTGCATGCTTTGATGCTTTAGTAGAGCAGCAAATATGTTGAAATTGTTGTGTTCCTTGCTAGTTGCTAGATGATTCACTGGTTTTGAAAAATTGGCCATCATGGTATGACAGCTTGTCCAGTTCGTCTTGAAGCAAGCAAGGGTTGAGAAGCGAACTGGGGATCTTTTTGGAAATCGAGATCTTTTGAATATTGCTCATAACATGGCTCGTGGACTTAAGGTTAGTTAGAAACACTACACTTTCTGCTTGCGGATGTGGTTAGATGCTTATACATGATTTTCCCACATGCTGTAGGGGGTTGAGAATGTTTACACCCAGCAACAGCCCCTTTTGTTCCAAACCATGGAAAGCATTTCCAAGGGACGGTTGAGAGATGTGGACTACCCATATGTTGGCAATCACTTTCAGCAGGGCAGGTTCATTTTCTAAAATAACTGTTTCTTCCCAGGAATGTTGCAGTTTATCTCTTGCAAATTTTGGAAGGTAGCATGGTTTCTTTCCACTGTTTTAAAAACCTGAGTGGACCAGCTGATTCAACTGGTTCAATCAAGAACTCTATACCAATCCAAATATAGCCTAAAACGTTAAAACAAGATTTTCTGAAAAAACCGGGCTTAACTGAATAACCAGTGGTCAGACTGCAAAAACTGGTAACTGGAACTTGTTGGGCATGTGTGTGTGGTACATGTTTATGTATGTGTGTAGGTTTGTATGTACATGTATTTGTGCATATTATCTGGAAGTAGTGCCTAGATAGTTCTAGTTATGTTACTAATTTTACTCTTTAATAATGAGAAGAGTTTATGAGGAAAAACCCACTTCATACAAATTTCTCAGTCTAAATAAAATATTATCTCTCATCAGATATATGATGCTAATGTCTAACTTTCAGCACTTGTTAAAGAACGTATGCTGGTCCGTAACTCCCCCCCCCCCCCCCCCCAAAAATAAATAAATAAATAAAAAACAACAAAGAAATGAAGGTATGCTGTTATGCTAATGGCTCATTTGAAGCAAACCTATCAACATAGTTTATGGCAGGTCACACACCAAAGGTATCAATTAGGGATTTCTTATCTTTGGGAGTTTGGGCCTGTGCATATTTGGGCATTGATGCTTCACCCTGACACTATGCTATATATAGTAATAGGATTGATATGAGTTAACTGAGGTGGGTGTGTCCCCTCAATTTGTTGAAGACAGTTTTTAAGCCATCTAGCCTACCCCCAGAACTTAGATTATTGTTCATTTAATGGAACCTATTACTGTTTCTGTGTAGCTTCTTGATTACCATGCATCCAAATTAGATATACAATTTTGATAAGTAATAAGTTGTATTAAGAGGGGGGAAAAAAAAAGAAAGGAGAAATCCTAGTGCACGGAAGGTATGCAAGGAAAACACTTAAAAAAGAATTTTATATAATACTTTTTTTTTTCATTAAGAAAGTGCAAAAAGGGGCACAATCCTCGTACATGGGATGACAAAAAGAAGACCCAAAAGAAATAAAATTAACATGTACAAAAGAAAAACTAAAACCAATGAGGTCCAGCTTAAAGGGAATCCCCTCCCCTTGTAAGAAAATACTAAAATGAGGGGGGAAAAGGACTAAGATATGAAATTAAAAATGTCTATAAATTCCAGAAACAAAAGTAATGGTAAGCTAGAAGTAGATGTTAATGTCAAAATTAGATATATATGCCCCTGATCACCTATCGTCTCAAGTTTTTCTACCATTTTACTCAAGTCTCCTATCTTTCCCCTTCATTTTGCTGTTACATGCTACAGTAAAGGCTTTTCAAGCATGGACAGACTATTGTAGGATTGAACGTTAATTTATATTTGAGATAGCCATAGCCTTTGAGGTGAAACTTATAGCCTTCAAATAAAGATTTTTAAAAGGCTTTGGATAGTATTGCTTGAATGACAAACACTTCATCTTTGAGCAGGCCACAGGAAGTAGTCATATTCATTGTTGGAGGGATGACATATGAAGAGTCACGTTTTGTTGCTTTACAAAATGCCAGCAATTCTGGAATTCGTTTTATACTCGGTGGTTCTGTGGTTCTGAATTCTAAGAGCACGTATGCTTTTGAATCATCATTGTGATTTTAGAAGCACGGTATTGCTGTGGTTAATGCCTGGCACACACTAGCTTTAAATGATAACTTCTATGGCCTTCATCTTTCTTGCATCAGCTGCAAATTTGAGAATGTAGTTGTGGGTTGGATTGCATCATGTTAATTTGACACTTGGTGAAACTTTGTTGGGCTTGTGGATTTTGGTTTGGCATTACTCATCCCATGTAGGTTGCAAGCATGCAATGATTTGTGGTTTCTTAAAATTTACAAATCAAAATTCTTTTAAAGTTCCATTTTTTGACCCAATCTTGACCCAAGCCTAGAGAATGGAAGGTTGTTATAAGCCAGACTTCTATAACTTCAGTCACACTTTACTGAACTTAAATCTCAACTAATATAAATAGACATAAATTGTATTTAATTTATACTCGTCATATTTATATGATATGCTTATTTATATAGTGATTATTTGAGGCTAGTTTAGTTATTTGATGGAATGTAGTTAAAGTGGAAACTATCCTTGCTTTACACAATTTCCTCTGATCCAATAATCATTTTGGCCAAACAAAAGCAGGTTTCTAAAAGACTTGGAAGAAGCTAAAAGGATGGCTCGTTCTCGCACAGCAGTGATTTGAAGGCCCATCATATGGGTCTAGAGAGCCAATAGATAATTTTTATGGCTTTATACAAAGCTTTTGACTTGGTGACTGGCAGTGGTTAGATTGTTAATGAATATTGGGAAGAGGAACTTGATGATCATCAGAATCAACCCACCTTTCCTGCATAAGACATCCAATATTCACCAATTTGCAAAGGAATAAAAAGAAAATAGGTTTTTTGGTATTGGAATATGAGATATTACTGATTCGTGAGAAACAATTTGCAGACAGCCTTATTGCTTGTTTAACAACACTACCTTGCCTTGTGAACGAAAGTGTAAAATCACACAATTTTTTTTTTTCTTTCTTTTTTGGATTGTATAGATGCTTGATTTATCCTAGGTAGTTTTGTACTTGGGACCATATTGTGAAAAGTTACAGCTGAGCATATGGTTGAGCCAGGGCCAGGGATTTTGTTTATACTTGAGCAATCAATGTTCTGGTGACATGGGAAGTTTATGAATATTTGTGTGCGCATAACTGGTATTGAATTAAGCTCTGTTGTAGGCACCCTCAGCATGCTATCTCTCTAGCATACACAAGGAGGGGAAAAAAAAACACTCCTTTATAGGTTTACTTCAAATTTTTTTTTTTTTTTTTTTAATGTATAAAAATCATATCATGTATGGATTTAAACCGCCCAAAAAATTATAGAATTGAAGGAATTTTTACTTAAATTAGAGAAGTAAAGTAATTTATATCTTTTCCTTATCTATTGGTAAATAGTATTACATACGTAACGACACACCTTAACAAATATTATTAATAAAAGTAATGAAGTTTGAAATGTGTGTACAAGTATAATATGAAAAATGTTTGATATACGTAATATACATTTAATTATAGAAAACATGTATTTTTCAATGTATTTTTGTTTGACAAGATATATTGGTATATATATTTTTTAAAGGTACATTAATAAAACACAATAAAGGATATATTATTATTTATTTATCATCATTGGTTTGTCACTTCAACCTTAGCGGTTGACTGTTCAGTTAAACAATCGCTTTTTATATGAACCTAATAACAATTATTCTACCGCAACAACTTTGCAATTACCAATGAAGTAGACTACAATTTTTTTTTTTTTTTATTGAAATAGATAGATAACGGAGGAGGTGATATAAAACACAACAAATGATATATAATTATTTATTTATTATCATTGAGTTATCTCTTGAAACTGGTTGATTGTTGGCGATTTCAGGAATTTTTTTAGGGTGGTTATTAAAAAACTTAAATTAAAAAATCTTAATAAAAATAAATTTTGAATATATTAACATCAGCAAAAAAAAAAAAAAAAAATCACTCGCAATTACATAAAGTTTTAAAATTTTCTTCACAAGTTTTTATATTTTGAAATTGTTGTATGATATATTAGTGTTTGGTTCCCGTAAAATATTTTTCAAAAAATATTTATTTTCCGGAAATGCTATTTTTAGGAAAGGAAAATATTTTCAAGTGTTTGGTTACATTATAAAAAATATTTTGGAAAATATTTTCTGGTGTTCGGTAATATTCTTGAAAATAATAGAGAAAAGACATTTTCTACTTGATGCTCACATTTTCTCAGCTTCCAAACAAAACCCAACAAAAAAAAACTCATCAATGGCGTGATCTGAGTAGTGAAAGAAACAAAACCCAACAAAAAAAAAAAAAAAATTCATCAATGGCGCGATCTGAGTGAAAGAAAACCCATTCGGTCAAAGTAGTGGGTTTGAGGAATGGGTTCATCGGACTGGTGGGTTCGTCGGCACGGTGCAATCTGGTGCAATCGGCGCGGTGCGAGTGGCTTCGTCGGCGATTTGGTGAGAGTGGGTTCGAGCGCGATCTCGCCGGTGGTGCGACAATCTCTCTACTCTTTCTTCTTTCTCTCTTGTCTCTCTCTTTGCGCGTGGTCCGGAAATGGTGAGACGATCTCGATGATCGGTAACTAGGTTCGACGAGGGTGGGTTTGAAGTGAGATCATTTGAAGGCCGGAAACCATTTGAAGTGGCGATCGTCTTGCTCCGACGAGGGTGCGATCGTCTTGCTCTTTCTCTGTCTCTCTCTCTCTCCCTCTTCTATTTTCCAAGGCCGGAAATCATTTGAAGTGAAAATGAAAACGGAAATCATTTTCACCCATTTTGGCATCATTTTCAGTTAACCCGAAAATGCTTTTCAGTTTGACCCAATTTGAAGTAACAACCAAACACCCAATTTTTCGAAAAATAATTTTCGGAATCAGTTTGAAGCCAAAACAAACGGAGCCTTAGTTTCATTATCAATGTTATCAACTACATCTTTTTCAATATACACAATTAAACAATCATTAAATTATTGATCTCCTTTTCAATTACCAACATATTACCTAAATAAGTAACAATATAAACAAAATGCATTACTTTTTTGAAAAAATGTATCACATAAATCCAACAAATTCGACTAAAGACTAAAACAGGCACTAACAAACTAACTATTTGAAAAGTGTGCATTTTTTTAATAAAAAAATAGCGATTTTAAAATATGTCATTTGAAAACACAATTTAAAAAATAAAAATTAAGCATTTGATTTGGGTTTTAGGCTAATTTGTTTGTTTGGGCAATTTTTGAAAGTGCTATGTCCAAAATATTTTTACAACACTTACACAACAAAGTCTAAGTTGTAAGTTTTTACTAGCTAGTCCTAATTTGAACATATCACTAAAATTATTTTTTTGTCCATTAGTAACAACTTGCTACTTAGAATTTATTGCAAAAGTGTTGCGAAAATGTTGTAAACACAGCATTTCTCGCAAGTTTTTGGTTCAACATTAAACGGAGCAAAATTTTGGAGAAGTTAAATTTAATTTTTAATGGGCTCAAATTGTTATTTAAGGTGTTCAAGTTTTTTTAGGGTGGTCAAGTTTTTTTTTTTTTCTAGAGCGGTCAATAATTCATATTAATTTAAAATTCAATTTTTTTAAGGTATTTTAAAAACAAATTTTCAAGGCAGGGTGGTCACATTTGGCTCCTCCCCTGACTGATCTGCTATTAGCAATAAACAACTACTATTTAAAGAACCAATAATTATCACCATGTACCTTTGATGCAATAATTATTCTATAAGTATAAGTGTTTGTAAGTATGAGGAGTAAGAGCCTGAATTCAAATTTTCAGAAAAAAACTTTACACATTTATATTTAATTTAATTAAGTTAGAGTAAAATTTTTACCTTATAATAAAATAAATAAATAAATAAACCAATAATTTGTCATCATTAGTCAATGTACATCAGAGTTCTAGGGTCAAAAAATTGTTTACGTGCTTAAATTGAAGTTGCCAAAGAAGACCAGAGTTTTTCGTAAAATGCCTTTCAATAATGTGAACTGCTTTTCAAGGTAAACGTGTGGTTCCTAAGCTTGGCAAGTGGACGACAGCTTGCATACGTTGAATTACTCATTCTACTTTATTTATATAAAAGAAGAACAACTGATGATTTTTTTATATGGCTATCAATCTCTCTATAGTCTATACTGTACCCTTCATTAGAAATTCCATGAATCCTGCTAAAGGGAATACATCATTGCTTCTTCTCTTCCTTCTTCTTGTTTGCCCAATCTGCACTTCCCTTGACACCATAACACCAGACCAACCCCTCAAGGATGGTGATGGTCAACTTCTACTCTCAAACCAGAAAACCTTTGCACTTGGGTTTTTCAGCCCCGGCAGTTCCAGTCACCGCTACGTTGGAATTTGGTATAACCAAATCGCCGAAAAAACTGTTGTGTGGGTTGCTAACAGAGACGCTCCTCTCAATGATACCTCCGGAGTGCTCTCCATCAACGGTAAGGGAAACCTTGTACTCCAAACCCAAAACCAAACCATTTGGTCCACTAATGTTTCTTTTTCTGTCTCATCCACAAATAATTCTATGGCTAAGCTCTTAGATATAGGAAATCTTGTTTTGGTTCAACAAGACAGCCAACGTGTTTTTACATGGCAAAGTTTTGATTATCCCACCAATACTATGCTTCCGTTTATGAAACTTGGGCTAGACCGGCGGACCGGGTTGAACCGGTTCCTAACATCTTGGAAGTCCAAAGATGACCCGGGAATTGGCAACTACTCATGTCAAATGGTTCCAACTGGATACCCTCAGTTATGCTTATACATGGGTCGGACTCTGTTATGGCGTGGTGGATCTTGGACTGGCCCAAGATGGAGCTTACCCCAAATGACATCAAATTTATTCAATATTAGCTTTGTGAATAATCAAGATGAAACCACCATTATGTACAGTACATTTTCAAATTTAGCTGACCCCAAAGTTTTTCCTATAGTGGTGGTCGATGAAACAGGAATTTTGCAACGGTCCTTATGGCAAAAGACTAGATGGGTCGAGTATTGGTCCGTCCCAAAAGCTTTATGCGATAAGTATTTGACTTGCAGCTCAGATAGTTATTGTGACCCATACAATGAGGTCAATTTTGAGTGCAAATGCTTTCCTGGATTTGAACCCAAGTCATCTGGTGATTGCATGAGGGAAAAGCAAGGAGTGTCCATGTGCAACAATGGAGAAGGGTTTGTGAAGTTGGCACATATGACGGTGCCGGATACTTCAATAGTACATGCGGACATGAGTTTGAGTTTGAAAGAGTGTGAGCAAAAGTGTTTGAGGAATTGTTCTTGTATGGCTTATGCAAGTGCAAATGAGAGTGAGGGAGGGAGTGGTTGCTTGACATGGCAAGGGGACTTGGTGGACGCAAGAACAGGTCCTTATTTAGGACAAGATTTATACATACGTGTGGATGCGGTTGTATTAGGTACATTTTCATCTTTTACCTTTAAAATTTTGATAAAACATTTTACAAAAATACACAGTGAATTCCCTCACCCCATTTGGTGGCTAGGTTATCGGTTTAATGAGCTAGGCAAATGATGCTAGTAGTCCACATTATTGAAAAATGATTTTCTCTATTTAAAATTGATCTATTTCATATTTCAAATTATATATTACAAATCTAAACGAGTATTACATTTCATATGGGAAAGAATTTATATATGGTTTTGTTATATTATCTAAAAATATCAAAATTTTCACAATTCTACCTTTTATCTATTTCATACTAATTCAAAACTCAAATGATGTGTGGAGAAGTCAAAATTATTTAAGAGTTGTATACTCCTAATAACATAAGATTTCTACAATTATATTCATCACTTGTAGTAGGTCCTACTATGCAATACTTGTTTTATTTTATTTTTATATAGTTATTATAATAATGGGAGAGAGAGAAATTGAACTGTTATTCTACTTATATTAATAAGAAACACTCCCTTGGCGTTGGACATTGTTGTTACAAAAATAGGTTTGCAATATTTGTTTTTTTGTTTCTTCTTTTAACATGTTTTCAGCCTCAAAAAAGAGAATCACATATGGACTTGACATTGTTGTGAGAACATGTTTGTTTTTTTTTTTTTGTTTTGTTCTTTTGATAAGTTGAACCTCAAAATTAGAATTGCATTTTCTCCTTAAAAAAAAAAAAAAAAAAAAAATCACATATTCTCCTTAAACCCTTGTTCCATCCCTACTCTCATTTTCCTGCAAAACTGCATCAATAAATATTTATGTTCAATCAACTTCTGAAATTTATGATGTCATTTGAATAATTTTTTTTTTTTTTTAACTCAGCTCAATATGCTAAGAAAAATGGTCTTACTCGGAAAAAGAGGATGCTGACAATTCTGGGAGTTTCAGTTGCTGTAATGTTTCTTCTTATAGTCTCAATTGTGTATTGTTTTGTAATGAAGAAGAAGAAAGGTAAGGAAGTTTAGAGCAATTTTTTTAAACCTATTTCTATACTTCTAAGGCCAGTGAACAAATGCTCCCAAGATTACTCCAACACTATGTTTTAGAGTTTATAACAGAATAGGCAGAATACGTAAATCATGAAATAAAATTGAATAAAATGGAATGGAACTCGCTATATTTTTCAAGTGTAGAAGTTGATAAAAGAAAAAACGAAAAAGAACTAGATATATTTTGTTATTATACTCATAATCATTTCTTTGGATCCAAAGATGGTATACTGAAGCAGCCAAGGAAAATTTTCAAATGCTATTCTTAAACTTCTTGCCTTTTAGCCTACAAATAAATGCATTAGCTCATTCCATTTGCACATTCTTATATCTACCAAACACAAATGTCAAATTCAAAAGAAAGAACACTCAAAGATGACATGATAAAAAATTCCATTTGACTTCTACAGAAAACATACATGAGCACCATTGTATCCCATTTACAAGCCTTTCTTGGGAGGGAAACATGTCCTTCATCACTGCCAGCCAAGATATGAAGGACTTGTTGGGAAAAGCTGCTTTAGACCATACCAGTTCCTACCTTTCGTTGAGACATACATGTATCTTATTTAATTCTACTATGAATTGCAATTCGTCCTTCACTGCTAGCCATACCACTTTAGACCATTCAGCTGTATCCATCTTGTTTCTTATTTCACTCCAGGTTGAAATCCATGTGACTTTTCCATATTTAAATGAAATCCAGTACATTGAGTTGCCTTAGCTAGTTTTAATTGATGAAAATAAGCTTGTAGGGTAATATCTTTTGATCTGATAGGTTTCCAAGGCTACTGCATTTCTTTCAGAATACTGGATACTTTTGCAAACTCAAAAATTGTAGTATCATACACCACCTTTTGGACAAAGTTAGGGATCAAACACCTTCAGGGTGTCAATTATCATGCCACATGGATAATTTTTTCACCCTTTCAACTAAAAGCTAGATGAATAGCCCAACCAATTCCTTGACATTTTAAGATTTTCTCCAGCCCCAACAGCAGGCCTGAGGAACTTTCATCACCCATAAGCACTTACCTCTTAAAAAAGTGCATTTTAACCAAACGGGATTTGTCAATGATAAATAGAAAATTGTAAACTTCAATTTTTCCTCTTATTTTCCTTTGTTTATTTCTTTTATTTTAGTGTGTTTCTCAGTTTTGTTAAACTAGGCTTTTGTGTGAGAATTCCTAATTGGACAAAAATGGTTACTAGCATTATTAATTACTTGTTTTATGACAGAGACAAGGCAGAGCACATATTCAGATAGTGCTGACTCCACTTTACCATACTTCGAAGACTCTCCAAGTAGAAGGGACCTCGATGGAACTAGAAGAAATTCAAATTTGCCATTATTTAATCTAAGAACCATAATTGCAGCTACAGATAACTTCTCTATTGCTAACAAGCTTGGCCAAGGTGGTTTTGGCCCAGTTTATAAGGTACTCTCATTGAACGAGTCCCAGAATTTGCATAATCTCATTTCAAGTGTGCTTATGCATCATAAATTCCATCATGAATGTTTACGGGTACTCATTGAGTATGAATTTGTTGTGTGCTATTGGGCATCCCCAAATAATTCACCAAGTTGAGTTTGTTTCAACAATTGTGCGCTATGACAAAATGATATTTGGACTTTAATTGCAGGGTTTGCTACAAAATGGAATGGAAATAGCAGTAAAAAGACTATCTAAATGCTCTAGACAAGGAATAGAACAATTCAAAACAGAAGTTGCACTAATTGCTAAACTCCAACATAGAAACCTTGTGAGAATTTTAGGTTGTTGTATTCACAAAGAAGAGAAGATGTTGATCTATGAGTACTTGCCAAATAAAAGCTTGGACTCATTCATTTTTGGTATGTCTTCTTTTTCACATTAACTTCACACATCATCACTAGAAAACTATCCTCCCATTACAAACATATCAGTTCCAAGTAGCAAGATTTTATACCTAAGTAAAAAGGCACGAATGCAATGCAATCTAATCCAAGTTCTCATTTCTTCATTTAGATGAAACAAAAAGGTCATGTTTAGATTGGGGAAAGCGATTTGAGATTATTTGCGGAATTAGTCGAGGGATCTTATATCTTCATCAAGACTCAAGATTAAGAATTATCCATAGAGATTTAAAGGCCAGCAATGTTCTACTTGACAATGCATTGAATCCAAAAATTTCAGATTTTGGTATGGCTAGAATTGTTGGAGGGGACCAAATTGAAGCTAATACAAATTGCATCATTGGAACATTGTAAGTATGGTCGAAAACAAAGATATACTTTTTTAACCGATTACTTGACTACCAATTTTACATCTAGGGAGAGTCCAAACTACAAGCCTTTGTAAGGAAAAAAAATATTAAGGATATCTCTATAATTCGTTTTCATATTATGTTACTTCAAATTTTACATGTACGTTAGTGCCCAAAGGGCTATCTTCGATCATTTTATGTTGAGGTTCAATATCTTCCTTTTCATTGTGTTATGACAGTGGTTATATGTCACCTGAGTATGCAATGCAAGGGCTATTTTCAATAAAGTCTGATGTATATAGCTTTGGGGTATTGCTACTAGAGATCATTACTGGCAAAAAGAACAGTACTTATCATCATGATGGTCCTTCCTCAAATTTGATCGGACATGTAAGTATACGTGCAAACAATGACTACAAAATTAAGCCTATATTGTTGAGCCTAATATGATTAATATCTTGTCTCAGGTTTGGGACCTATGGAGAGAAGACAATTCCATGAAAATAGTCGACTCGTTACTAGATGAGACATACCCTACTAATGAAGTTTCAAGATGCATTCAAATTGGGCTTTTGTGTGTGCAAGAACATGTAATAGACCGGCCAACCATGTCAACTGTTGTTTTCATGTTGGGTAATGACACATATCTTCCTTCTCCAAAACAACCTGCATTTATTTTGAAGGGTACTTACACTAGTACAAACATATCAACTAGTCCAGCATCTAATTCTATAAATGAAATAACACATTCTACAATTGACGGTCGTTAAAACCCCAAACAATTTTTAGCAAGTGTACTAATATTCCATTACAACATAGGATTGAGTTACTCTAAGTCTACCTTACATTACAATTATTTTTTTGTATGAACAATTGAACATAATGTATGCAATGTAAAATTATTACAAAAAAGAAGATAATATATAATATTACACAAACTATTATTGTCCAGAACTTGTGATGAAATCACTACCATCTGCTTTAGCGTTTTCTTTTAAGTGGTTTCTGAAATTAATCTACAAAAAGTTAATTGCGTATATATGTTCTATGGAGATAACTTCATTGATTTTCCGAACAAAATGTCCAAAGTTACAAAAATCTTTTCTTGTGGTGAGAAATTTGCTAAGTTTAACCATATAGGTTTAAAAGAGGAACGCTAAATGCATAGTATTGGTATTTAATTGGATTTCAAGGTGTTTTACTCATAATGGAACCATTGTATTTATGAATTATGCAAAGCCTATTGATATGCTTGGGTATGGCTAATATTTTTAACTTAAAATAACACTTCAACCAAGACAATATTACCAAATAATTTAGAACAACAACAGTTTATAACTTTGATGGTAGTTCCTCTTTGTATAGCAAGGAGAAGTGCGAAGAAATGGGTGAAAAAATGTTGTAATCATTTTCTCATTTTTGCTTAAATTTGGCCCAATTCTACTTTTGTGGTCACTTATATTTGTGAAGGTGCCTTATTGAGAGTGTGTGATTCTCTCCTTGAAGTTCACTTGAAAAAAAAAAAAAAAAAAAAAGAAAAAGAAGAAGAAGAAGAAGCTCAAACTAGATTTCACAACATCTGCATCATATGGAACAAATTAATGTTATATAGCTGAACACAAGTGATGAATATAATTTTAGAAAATCTTATTATGTGAGACATCAAATTTTAAACAATTTCAATTTGTCAACCTGCTGCTTATGGGTTTGCAAATTTTTTTTTTTTTTTTGGTGAAATGGGGATAGGTTTCCAAAAATTTTAAGAAAAAGAGAAGATATTCATTGAGAGAATTTTAATATTTTTTGGGATGGTTTAACGAAACTATATATAATTTCTTTGCAACATGCATAAAATCTGGATGTTCTAGATGTGCTAAACATCCTATTCAAACCTTCATCTATATTCTATATATTACTAAAAGCTGAAGCGTAGCGTTTAATGCTGCTGCTCTCACGTTGCGCCACATTAATTGCCACATCATTTTTTTTAATATAGTATAATTTGTCCTACAATTTTAAAATGGTTTTTATAATTTTCAGCCTTATAAATGCGGCTCACTACTTATTTATTTACTTCCACTATCATCCTATAATAAATCTTCCACTATCACCCTATAATAAATCTAGCCCACTACTCATTTACTCCCACTATCACTCTATAATAAATCTGTATAATTAATCTAACACACCTCTTATTTATTTAGTTCTACTATCAAGCCCAACCTAAAGCCTTTTCAGTTCAGTTTTAAAGTTTTGTGTGAGTCTTTTCAGCTTAAAAGAAGGAAAAAACAAAAAAAGAAAAACAAACAAACAAACGTTGAAACCTTTCAAGCTTTAGGATTTTTTTTTCCAATTTTTTTATAATTGTTTTTAACATTTATTTTTTTAATATTACACTTCTCTAACCTTTCTCTCTCTCTCTTACCATTTCATCTCCCCATTACTTCTTCAATCTTTCTCCCTCCCTTACCTTTTCATCTCCCCACGACCCTCTACATTAATATCATTCTTCCTCTTTCCCTTCATATTCCTTTATTTTTGTCTCTTCTTATTTACACCCTCTTACTATAAATTTGTTATTATCTCTTCTATTCTATGCATAGTTTTCCCTCACAAAAAAAAAAAAAAAAAAAAAAAAAAAAAAAAAAAGTTCCCTCTCTCTCCCTCTTTCTAAATTTTTTGGTGGATTTTTTTTATTTTTCTTGCATCTATACTTTAGGTTGATAATTTTTTTATATTCTTTAAAACTCTATTTTGGGTTAGTGCGATTTAGTTTTTTATTTTTTATTTTTAATGTTGTTGTTGTTTTTTATTTTTTATTTATTTTTATTCTCTTTTATTACTAAAAACTGAAGCGTAGCGTTTAATGCTGCTGCTCTCACGTTGCGCCACATTAGTTGCCACATCATTTTTTTTTTTTTTATATAGTATAATTTGTCCTACAATTTTTAAATGGTTTTTATAATTTTCAGCCTTATAAATGCGGCTTACTACTTATTTATTTACTTCCACTATCATCCTATAATAAATCTTCCACTATCACCCTATAATAAATCTAGCCCACTACTCACTTACTCCTACTATCACCCTATAATAAATCTGTATAATTAATTTAACCCACCTCTTATTTATTTAGTTCTACTATCAAGCCCAACCTAAAACCTTTTCAGTTCAGTTTTAAAGTTTTGTGTGAGTCTTTTCAGCTTAAAAGAAGGAAAAAACAAAAAAAACAAAAACAAACAAACAAACGTTGAAACCTTTCAAGCTTTAGGATTTTTTTTTTCCAATTTTTCTATAATTGTTTTTAACATTTATTTTTTTAATATTACACTTCTCCAACCTTTCTCTCTCTCTTACCATTTCATCTCCCCACTACTTCTTCAATCTTTCTCCCTCCCTTACCTTTTCATCTCCCCTCAACCCTCTACATTAATATCATTCTTCCTCTTTCCCTTCATCTTCCTTTATTTTTGTCTCTTCTTATTCACACCCTCTTACTATAAATTTGTTACTATCTCTTCTATTCTATGCATAGTTTTCCCTCACAAAAAAAAAAAAAAAAAAAAGGTTCCCTCTCTCTCCCTCTCTCTAAATTTTTTGGTGGATTTTTTTTTATTTTTCTTGCATCTATACTTTAGGTTGATAATTTTTTATATTCTTTAAAACTCTATTTTGGGTTAGTGCGATTTAGTTTTTATTTTTTATTTTTAATGTTGTTGTTGTTTTTTATTTTTTATTTTTTTTATTCTCTTTTATTGCTAAATGTTATCCTATTGCGTTCTAAAGAATTAAATATAGCATATAAAAATATAATATTATTCTATTACATAGCATGATTTGGATAATTTGCTATTTATTCTATTACATAGCATGATTTTTTATAGTGCTCAATTTAGATGTTAAACTATGAGACTTTACTAATTTTTGTTTATTTTCTAATCCTTTGTGGTGGGCAAAGTACTCTATATTGCCATTTATTTAAAGAAAAGCAAAGATTAGCCAAACAAAAATAATTAGATAGGTGACAAATTTTAACTTTTGCAATTTTCTTTTAATTATTATTATTTTATAACATTGCATGTATAAAAATTTAATTCTTAGATTTTGCTAATAATTTTTTATTTGATAATATGTTTTGGGTGGCCGAAATTATAATTTCTACAAAGAAAATAACCTTAATAGATTATCAAAAACAAAATTTTATCCTAATATTGGTTCAATTAATCATTGTTAAGTTTTATTTATTTTTTTAAGTTTAAGTTTTTTTTGGTGTTTTGGATTGTTTTTATATTACATTTATGATTGTTCCTATAATAAATAAAAATAAAATTACGAAATACATTACTCATTATTAGATTAGTTTAAATTGTAAAAAAAAAAAAAAAAATTGATAAAATCACCATAAAAATAATTATCACGTGTAACGCGCGAGTTTGTGGCTAGTTTAGTTAAAAGGTAGAACTAAATATTATACAATGTTTTGTTTAAGACATTGTTTTAAATGATATTATTTTTAACATCTAGATGAAAATACAGGTGTATTGACAACCTTTCTTAAGACCTTGCTACAATGATTTTACCGTCTTCAAACAAGAAGTGATTCAATGATGCCAATTTATTTATTTTTATTTATCAATGTGAATTACACTATGTCCGGTAACTCAAATACAATTTTTTTTTTTTTTTTTTTGGGTGAAGAACCCAAATACAAAT
Organism: Quercus variabilis; assembly: GCA_030445155.1. Classification (NCBI taxonomy): domain Eukaryota; kingdom Viridiplantae; phylum Streptophyta; class Magnoliopsida; order Fagales; family Fagaceae; genus Quercus; species Quercus variabilis. The sequence goes on from CP129453.1 coordinate 47,511,907, forward strand.
GTAGCCACTTAGATACCAAAAATGGGCTTTTAAGAGTTGCTACCATACCATACACCTAATCATGTACAACACTATTTTACAACATGCAACTAGATGTTTAGATTTTACATTTTAAAGTGCAAAATATATCTTTAGGGATGTTTGGATTTTGTACCTTGAAGTTTAAGAATTTGGATTTTACGCTTAACGTTATATGCCGTTTTGATTAGCAACCCCTCCCTTAAGTTTATATTGATGTGTTCGTTAAGTGACACGTAAGGTCATGATTTGTATCTATTGATTTAATCAAATCATGACACATGGATTTCACTATTCCATGTCATATGAATAGCCAAAATAAAAACAAACTTTAATTATTGAAATAAATTCTTTACAATTCAAAATTGCATAAACTAAATAAAAGAAATAAATAATAAAATAATACAAGTTTTTTCTTAGATTTGTACCTAAAATAAAGGAAAGAAACCAATTCTTGTTTCTCAGATCAAGGATTGATCTGGACCTTAAAATACAATCCTTCATTTATGAGTCACCTTTAGCCAACTTAAAAATAAAGAATCCTTAACATCAAACATATTTGTTGGATCTGGACCTCAGATTTCACAACCTGTGTTCCTGAGTTTGTAGATTTCGAGTTGTGCTAGGTACCCCTGCTTGTCACCACTCTTCACCACCGTGTACATATTAAGTTTTTTTTTTTAATTTTTAATTTTTAATTTAATGAATTTTTTTTATTTTAATAATTAAAGTTTTGTTTTGCTATTTATATGACGTGGAATTGTGAATACCATGTGTCGCAATATGATTTGATCAATCAATACACACCATAAGTTTACATGTCACTTAACAGACTGAAGGGCTGCTAATCAAAACGACATATAATGTTAGGTTGTAAAATTCAAATTCTGAAACTTTAGACAATGTAAAAAAAAAAAGTTGGTGATGGCAATGACAAATTGACAATGGCATAGTATGTGGCGAGTTGGTGTCTAGTAAAACCCTCTCTCTCTCTCTCTCTCTCTCTCTCTCTCTCTCTCATAACCACAAGATAACCGACAAACCCTATCTCCTTTGTTGGAGAGACTTGAGAATGAGTGAGATTTGAGAAAAGAAAAAAGGAGGATTTAAGGTAGTCTGAAGTTTGTTCACTTTTAAACTTTTTTCTACAACCCACTACATGATAGTTGAAAGGACTATTGAGTATCGAGATGTACTTTTAGTCATATGAACGTTTTAATAAATCATATGACTTGTTTAAATAATACACGTGAATTATAATTCTTCATGTAATGGCTTGTAGGAGATTTCTTCAAATTGTTTTGGAGTAAAATGTTGTATTTTTTGTAATCTCTTACTAATCACTTTATTTAAATTGTCAATCAATTTTGACAAATTTCTTATTAATCATTATCATTCACTCATCAAAAACTATTATTTGTTGGTTGATTTGGTTCAATAAGGTATCTGTTAGTTAGTGTAGTCTGTGACTTGAATAGCCCTAAAGATTTTTCAAAGCTTGCTCATCTCAAGCTCAATGCCGGCTCTACAATAGATGCAATTGAAATGGTCTCCTAAGGCCCAGGTAGAAAAAAGGCCCCCAAATTTTAACCAATAGGGTTTTTTTTTTTTTAATTAATTAAACTCAAATATTAGCTAAAAAATAAAATAAATTTTTTTTTATCAAATTAAAGACAAGAAAAAAAAGAGATAGAAATGCTATGTCTACAACATTTTTCACAACATTTTTACAAAAAATCCTAAATAGCAACTTGTTACAGGCCGTTATTGATGGCAAAAAAATAATTCTAATATTAGGTTCAAATTAGAATCAATAATAATTTAACACTTAGGATTTGTTGTGAAAAGCTTCTCAAAAAATAAAAAGTTCGCACCATTTTCACAATAGTTGAGTTGGCAAATGTTTACTAGTTCTCACCTAGGTCCACTACTAACAATTTTTTTTTTTTTTACTGACCGCTATTAATCTACCACATCAATAGGTGTGAAAAGTTTTGTCCAATTTTTTGTATCTATAGACTTTTTAAATATATATATATATATATATATATATATATATGTGTGGTTCATGTTAATTACTAATTACTAATTGTGGAAGTGATTGATCCAAGCACACTACTTGGCCATGGGCCCTGTTCGAGGATGAATAAAGATCCACATATATGTCAACCAAAGTCTAACACGTGGACCAGGTCTAAGGAGGGAAGACATCTAGATCATTCAAAAACATACAACAGCTGTGAATGAGAGGTCCGAGGAGAAAAGGAAGACAGGTCCACCGACCGAGGATCCTGAGGAGCAAAGACACCATAGGAATACTTTAAGTAACTACCTACACAGGAAAATAAAGCTTTAGGGAAGACAACAGAGCCGTGTAAGTAACGAAATGAGGAAATATCTAGGAAGATGAATGCCACCTCCATGTTTAATGCACTGCACCAACTAAACTTGCCACATTTATGAGGAAAAGACACTTAAACAGTGATTTCACAATTCACAACCCTCTCTACCACCTCTAGAAGGATCCTGATGGGACAAGCATCTAAATGGTTCTCCTGAAACGTGTAGATAGAGGGTTGAGATACAATGAGAGGGACTATATAGGGAAAGGAATCCCACAGAAATATGGGATGCACATTTGACACAAGAAATAGAGAAAGGAAGAGAAAATTGAATCTCATTGTAAAAGTATCAACAGTGACTTTTAATGAACAACTCCCCCTCGAACTTGCTCAAGGAAGATTTTATGCTTAATTTGTGTCTCTTGCACTCATATTAATAGTGCTAGCCCAATTATGCACAAGTATTTATTTACTTTGCATTGTAGTTGGCTCATAAAACCTATTCCCTTACAAATCTATTATTTTGGGCTTGTTGTACTGGGCCACACCGTTCTAAGTGGGCTTGGGCCACAATCCTGATCCTTACAATTGGGAGCGTCTGTGGAAAAAGGCGCCTACAATCTTTGTTAGTCAAGCTTCTTTCTAATAGCAAGGAGAAGAGATGGCAAGCTCTAGGCAGAATAGAGAGGAGTCCGTGGGGTCGCAAAGTGTAGACCATTTTGTCAGCTTGGAGAGAAGGAGGGATCAAGAGGCTAAACTGAACTCCTAGTGTACGGGTTGAAACGGACTACACGGATCATACTAGCAGTAGTCATTCGAGGCCTGGAAGTCATATCTCTCATGATGAAGAAACGAGGAATCTAGAGATTGATCATTTACGTAAGAAGTTGCACCGCAGGGAGCATGTCAGGGGGAATAGGACGCCCCCATCCAACTCAGGGACTGTTAGGGGAAATTTCCTTTAGTTTCCCTTTGAGTTTAGACCAATGGATAACTCAAGGAATTAATGTTTGGTAAGCTGCATCTCTGGTTCATTTTGCGAAAATTAAGCGGAAGATTTTAAACAGCATGTGTTGGGCATTCTAGGGAGTTTCAATTTCAAGTGTTTTTGATGTTATTGTGTCTGTGTTTCCATGTCAATTGGGAGAAAAGTCACATCCTAGTTTTAAGCTCTCCACAAGTTTTTGATCTGCCCAATGTTTGAATTTAGGGTTTAAACTTCTTTCCTTGATGAAACCAACAAAACCTAGGTTGGGCTATGGATCTGTTTTTTTATTTGGGGAGGGTAATAGGTTTTCTAGGTGTTATGTAAGTTATTTGAAGTTTTATAGGCGATTAGCAGTTAGTGACATCATCCAACAGGATTAACACAAAATTTATGCCTTCTCATAAAAACGAAAGGCCTATGCAAAAACAATTTCTGTGTTACAAGATTATAATGCTTTTTGGTCTCCTGAATTATTGTTTATATTAGCATATCATGTCTATTCCCTTCTCATTCTCAACCAAAAAAAAAAAAGTTTCTGACCTTCAAGTTATTGTCTGAAACAAAGTGTTCATCTACTGATATTGAGTTGTGCTACATAACACCATTTAGAGACTTTCTCAACCAACACCCCCCCGCCCCCACCCCCTGCGAGTGGCATGTACACTAACATGGGCTCACCAGTAAACACTGGGGAGGGACAGATGTGATAGTTGGTGTTTTTTTGGTGTCAATAGACTTACCTACTGATATTTGATTTGAGAATCCTAAATTTGACAGCTTGAAATTAGTGCCGGAAATATCTAGCATACGGCTCAAATGTTGAGCAATGACCTTCTTCCCTTTTCAAACTTCAATGCAGCAGTGACAAATCTTTTAAACAATGAAAGTGTATCTGATATTGACTGTTTACGCCTAGTGATGCTTTATGCTTTGCACTACGAGAAGGAAAGCCCTGTTCAATTGATGCAACTTTTCAACAAACTAGCTTCTCGGTCTGCCAAGTACAAACCATGGGTAAAATAAGCAAACCAGTATTTCTGTTTTGCATGCTTTGATGCTTTAGTAAAGCAGCAAATGTGTTGAAATTGTTGTGTTCCTTGCTAGTTGCTAGATGATTCACTGGTTTTGAAAAATTGGCCATCATGGTATGACAACTTGTCCGGTTCGTCTTGAAGCAAGCAGGGGTTGATAAGCGAACTGGGGATCTTTTTGGAAATCAAGTTCTTTTGAATATTGCTCGTAACATGGCTCGTGGACTGAAGGTTAGTTAGAAACACTTCACTTTCTGCTTGCGGATGTGGTTAGATGCATATACTGTTAGAAATTAATTTGTAATTTTAATAAAGAAATTTCTAGATGATGGCTGTTAGTATTTCAGGGTGATAAACTGTTGGTGTTCTGTGTTCCTAAGGGTCAGTTACTTGTATCTAGAAGTCTAGAAGGCTCTTTCAAGTATAAATAAGAGCTATTGTACTGGTTGCGCATGTGTGTGTGGTAACATGTTTATGTATGTGTGTAGGTTTGTATGTACGTGTATGTGTGCATATTATCAAAAGGTAGTGCCAAGATAATTCTAGTTATGTTACTAATTTTACTCTTTAATAATGAGAAGAGTTTATCTGATACAGGTGAATGTTTGGATGTTCAAACGCTTGATCTCTTATATGCTGGAATTGACAGAGATGAGTGGTTTAACTCTTTAGCAAGTGACGAAAATGAGTCCGTTCAAGCTATTCTCGGGGAGGGATTTGCAAAGATTCTTCTTCTAAGTGAGAACTATCCTTGCATACAATCTTCTTTTACATCCTTTTCTCTTCGCCAAGCTCATTAACTTGTATTTCAGCAATGACAGAAAAGACCTGCAGAGGTAGGCTGATTTCGTACTTTTTTTTTTATTTTTTCTCTTTTTATGATATTTTTTATATCATAGTGTATTAAAATAAATTCTCCTTGTCCTATTGACCAGGTTGAAGCAGTGTTTATCTGTGTTCTTTGAGCATTATCCTTCCCTCTCTGCAAATCACAAGGCAGGTTACTCAGATTTCAAGTTTTGGCATGTCTTATAAATGTGAGTGAATTCTGTTTTATGTTGATGACCTGAGTGTTTTGGTTCTGTAAATGCAGAAATATTTATCCATGATGGAACCTGCCTTGGTGGGCATGAAACCTTCCATATCCAGTTCCAACTCTGGGGCTTTTATTGAGAAGTGTGGTTATTTGATTGAATTACAAAAAGCTGACTGGACTATATTAGGGATGATGGATTATTGGCAAAGGAGTGGCATGGATGAAATGTTTGTAAAAGTTTTATGCTTTTCAAAGGACCCTATGAAATCCCACTCTCCCTGGAGTGAGAAATTCATCCTTCACTATTTCTATCCATGTTAGTTTAAGTTACATGAATATCACATAGGATATCCTTTGCATCAGATATTATCTTGTCGCAGAATTTGTTATCATGTGCTTTGTATTTGTTTCCAACAAAGGTTTGTTGCAATATGTAAATGTCTAACTTCTACATGCTTAGGAAGACAGTATCATGGTTTTTGATATTTAGTAGTAATTATATGAAGAAAATATTTCATGTGTGCAGGCCTTAGCTCAAGATCAACTTAGAGCTTTGTTAGATATGACAAAAGGAATTGATGCTAGCTTAAATTTTGGTATATATGATGGTGACACTTCTCAGAAGGAGAGGACATGGCTGCGTGATAATGCTAGACTGGTAATTTAGTAAGTTCTGGTTGGCTCATACAGGGCAGGTTGTGCAGTATATTGTAACCTAGTGGTTTGCTTCCTTGTGCAGTATATGGAAGTGATCCTTCTTTTGTATTTTGTACTACAACTTCTGCAAATTCGCTTGAGCATTGTATGGTAAAGATTTCTTGAATTTAAATACATGCTTTGCATTTTTTTTATGTTAGGAAAATTTAGATTTTCCTGGTGTTATTTATTTTCAGAAACCGTCATTATGTACCTTTTCTAGGTTTGTTTCCCCCACCTGCCCCTGCAAGAATCTTAGGCTGATAGGAATTATGTTAGTCACCACATCTGTAATATTTTTAGAAATATACACTAGCTTGGATTTCGTAGTGGCATGTCTTGCCGTAGATTCACAATTTATAAGTTGTAGACATGCACATATGAACCCAATTTTTATTGAGAGAAACAACCAATGGTAAGGGGGGAGGGGCTGTTTTTTTGACTTGCTGAGTAGGCGTGAATACTGGATATGAATAGCTTATCAGCATTATGCACTTGTGCATAGCCAGCTAGCTTCTTGATGGATTTTTCAGTTTAGGTGTACTTCACTTCAGTTGCTATACACATTTTTTGTTTGAACTTTTCTTTCCTCAGCATATGTTGTGGACTTTGGGAGTCCCTAAAATGTTTCTCTTTGAAACTTTGAGAGATTGAAGTTTACCTTTCTGAGGATGGTATATTTCTGATATGAAAAGTTATGATTATTTTTTTTTTTCCCGAGTGTTGGGTTTCATAAATAATTTTTGGCTTTTTTGAAAAATTATCTTGGACATAAAATGAAATTATGGATTTGAAAAATGATTTTCTGATAATTCAGGAGCTTGCAAATCTACCAACAATGAGAACTTCACATCACTGAATCGCATGCCTCATGAGAATATAAAAGCCAAAAATCAAATGCCTTATGCTATTTATGCTGCCTATTCAGTCTACGTTTATTATATATATATATATATAAAATATTAATAACTTAACTATGCCCAAGTCTTTAAATCTGTATTGAAATCTTCATTCTCGGTTAACCTTGAAAAAGAGGTTTGTTAACTATCTTGTTTATGGCACGGTAATAGGATCTAATAGCCTCCCACAACATTTCACGGCAATGCATTATAGCTGTATATGGAATGTTCTAAAGATTAATTAGTCTTGAACACAATTTTTTGTTTCTGTTTCATTTGCTATTTCAAATTCTCATTTACATTCAATCAAAATTCTTTATTTATGGTGCAACCAAGGGCTTATTAAAAAGATATGGAATAACCAGCTTTGGGCTTTTGACTTCTGATCATCTGGATAACTGTGGTCCAATATGTACTGCTGATTATAAACTGTAATACTAGACAATTTACATTAATGAGGAGTAGCATTTATAAAGCCCAACTAGGCAGCAAAGAAGGCCAGTTGAATTTAGTGGATGAAGAGCTAAGGTCTAGTGTATTGTTTTTTCCTTAGCCATGGGGACTTGGAGAAATTTGGAAAGAGATCTGGAGGATATGAGGGAGTATTACAGGCATGGAAAAGCTAAAGAAGCATCTTGGAGAAAGTCACAGCTCAAAGGGTTGCTTACTCTCTTGAAGGAGAAAGAGGGAGATATCTTTAAGGCTCTTAAGCATGACCTGGGAAAGCATCATGTTGAGGCTTTTAGAGATGAAGTACAAACTATTCTTGTTCCATTTTAATACTCAATTTTTTTTTTAAATGGACTACCCTCTAAAAAAAATCATAATAGCTTTTTTGAGAGGTAAATAACTTCTTTTATTTCTTTCTTTAGTCCATTTTGAGTGCATGCGTTTGTGGATCTAGTTTCTAGGATTGGTGTGATGGTCAGTCAATCCTAGAGTTGTAATCTCTACTTACAAGTTAAATAAAAAGAATTATATATCACAAGTGTACCAAGCCAAATTTCGATCTCTTGCTTTTGTTATATATAAAAAATCCTTGTTTGTAGATAGGAACCTTGACTAAGACAGTGAATACGGCATTGGAGTCTTTGAAGGACTAGATCCCATGAATGTCCTTGCTTTAGCAAAAACAAAAAACAAATAAATAAAAACCCACTTTCAAGAGCTCTTTGACAGTTTCTCTAACCAATTGATCACAAAATCCAAACTGACGCATATGCTCAAGGACCCCATCCATGTGTGTAATCTGCAAAAGAGAACCAAATTAAGCTCATTTTCTTGTTTCTTTGGTTCTCTTTTGCAGATTACACGCATGAATGCGGCCCTTGAGCATATGCGTCAGTTTGGATTTTGTGATCAATTGGTTAGAGAAATTGTCAAAGAGCTCCTGAAAGTGGGTTTTTATTTATTTGTTTTTTGTTTTTCCTAAAGCAAGGACATTCATGGGATATAGTTGTATTTGACATAAATAAGGTGTATTTTACTTCAGTCATATTTGCTCAAGGTTCTACTTGAGCGTTGGTTCTACTTCAGTTCATGGACTACAACAAGTTACCGTTGGTTACCAAACTGACTAAGCTAAATTCTGCAAGAGTTTACTCCAGTCCTGTCCAACTTCAGGTTGCTGATATTTCCTTTACTATACTTTCCCTGTTTCTTGATTAGTTTTCAATATTGTATATATTTCCTCCATTTCCTCTCAAGTTTAATGCTATGAGGTTGATAATTGTGATATTGAAAAGATTATGAGTAATGTATGGAGATGGAAAACCCTGCATGTACTGTGTTTCCAATCTGCATAAAAGTACTGTTATGAAGAGGTATTATGATCAATTGTTAACATACTCTATTAGTGTATTTCTTATTTGATACTTAATAAATATTTCATTGAAACAAAAATGTATAGGATTTCACCCGGATACTCTCTTAGTCTATTTCTTGTTTGGTACGCAGTGGTAAAGGCAGATGGCATGTTTGTTAGACTCTAGGAGTTTACACTTTATATTCACGATAGGAGGGCATTCCTAAGTTACTATTTACCATATTTAACTGTCTTCTTACTCAAATAATATAGCTTCATTGCTTCTGAACAAGAAATAAAAATCATGTGCTTTCTTAATTTTCTGTTTTGAAGGTCCCTGCCAGATAAGGAAAAAAAAAAAAAAAAAAAAAAACACTTTTTGCCTAAAGGTGTTGATCATTATTATTATTATTTTTCCCGATGTTTTGTGCTAATTAGACTGAATTAAGATGTGAGACAATTTCTTTTTTTGGCATAGTTATTCTCCATCTCTTATGATGCTGATAATTGTGGTATGGTTATTTTGCTTAAAAGGATAGAGACAGTTACTGGAAAATGATGCACCAATATATAGGCTCGGACGTCACATCGATGGTCACACTTCCTGTCATCATTTTTGAGCCAATGACTATGCTTCAAAAAATGGCAGAGGTCTATGTGAATTTCTTAGTGGAATGCCTCTGTTAAATTTTTTAATTTATTGAGCTTATTTTTTTTTATCTTCATATACTGCGTTATAATATGAATTGTGCAATGCCTGTGACAGTTAATGGAGTACTCCTACTTGTTAGATCGGGCAGATGAATGTGAGGATCCTTATATGTGGTTAGTTTATGCATGTAAGTATTCTCTTACATTGAATTTTCACTTTATGTGTGCAAGTATTTACAAATGATGAATGGATTTCATGCCGCTGATTGCAGCAGGGCTATATCTGTCTACTTTGCCTATCAACGAACTTGGAAGCCTTTTAATCCTATTCTTGGGGAGACTTATGAAATGGCCAATCATGGTGGGATTTCATTTAACTCAGAGCAGGTGAGTCAAATGGCATTTCATTTTTCTTTCTTTCTGATGCATGCTATTATAAGAAATGCTAATCTCACTTGACATTAAAAAAACAAAACAAAACAAAAAAAAAAAAAAAGACTAAGTTACTCTTTTCACCCTTAAAGTTAAGGGTTGTTTTCATTTTCTTGCCTTAAGTTTGAGATTTTTCATTTTGGTCCACAAAGTCTGATTCCGTTTTCAAAATAGTCATTCTGTCCATCTTCCTGACTAATCTGGTTGTTAAGTTCGAAAAAGATGATGTCATTTCCTTGTCCTCTCCTTCTTTTTTCCCCTTCTCTCATAACAGCCAAATTAGACACAGACATTGATGGAAGGACCGTTTTGAAAATAGAATCAAACTTGGTGAACCAAGAAAACTATCAGACTTACGGGACCAAAGTGAAATCAACTCCAAACTTTAAGGGTCCCAAAGTGTTATTTACTTGTCAAAAAAAAAATCTCTAGTGACATTTGCACCCTATTTAACCTTCCTCTATCCCTCGTCCAACCACTAGACCTTTAGAAGTAATTTAGCAACTGAAGACCTTTCATCATAATGTTAGGTTTTCTCATTAAAAGATTGAGGAAAAAAAGAACTTTAATGTTGTACATTTTTCTGTTTTGTGTAGTCTATATTTGAATGTTTCACCTTATATCTATTCTAGGTGAGTCATCATCCCCCAATGAGTGCTGGGCATGCTGAAAATGAGCATTTTACTTATGATGTGACGTCAAAGCTAAAAACTAAATTCTTAGGAAATTCTCTTGATGTTTTCCCTCTTGGAAGGTAACACTTGTTCTGCTTTACTCCTTTAGTTGTTATCATAATTATAAAATTAAAATAAAAATAAAAATCTGGTTATCATTATTTTATTTTTTTGTTATTCATTTTGCTCAAGTTGAATCCTCTAAGTCTTCAAATATTTATATTGTCTGCAGAATGCGTGTCACCCTTAAAAAGGATGGTGTGGTCTTAGATTTGTTGCCACCTCCTACAAAGGTTAATAATCTGATTTTTGGCAGTACTTGGGTAGATTCACCAGGGGAGATGATTATGACGAATTTGACTACTGGAGACAAAGTTGTTTTATTCTTTCAACCATGTGGCTGGTTTGGGTATTCCACATATCTTTGAATTTTATTTCTTTTGGAATTGCTCAACAACTATTGTGAATTTGAGTATTGAGCGTTTTAGATGGATCTATGATTCATTTGAGTTGGTGGCATTCCTGCCAATGGAACTTTTGAATTGAGATGAACTGAAATTAAGATAGTCTCATTTGAGATGTTTTTCGATTTCTCACCCCAACTCCCCCACCCCCCCCCCCCCCCCCCACCTGATATTTTGTCATCGTATTTACATTTAAAAGATTAAAGAACCCCAAGTTTAGTTTCAGCAACCATAGCAGCAGTTATATTATGTGTTTTGAATTTTACTTGCTACATTCTAGCTGGATCCAATTGAAATTTGTTTTTGTTGCAGAGCTGGTCGCTACAAAGTGGAAGGCTATGTGTATAGTGCTGCTGAGGAACCTAAAGTGCTGACGACAGGGAAATGGAATGAGTCACTGAGTTATATGAAAATTTTATAGACGAATGGATATTGAAAGGGAAATATAATGCCTTGAAGTGTCTCAGGACACAAGACACCTTGAAGCCCTTGTCAGCCTTTGTAGAACCAGAAAATTTGGCTGCACTTGTGAATCCTGAATTGCAGTTTATCCTAGATAACAATAGGATTCTATTTTGTAAACCATCACGAACAGACTCAACTGTAACTTGACTAGCTTTTTTGGAATATAGTTTAGATTTAGCTAGCATTTTCTTGAATCGTGACAACCTATGTATATATATCTCCACTAAATTTATTAGCGTAACATTGCATTTGGCATTGGCTAAAAAATGCAGTTTTTTATGCTGTATGTCACATTAAGAAGTTTGTTTTTTGTGTTTGTTCCTATTTTTGATTAATTTTCTTCCCACCAATGGCAAATGAACAAAGTTGTATGACCTCAGTCACATAATCTGAGCAGTAAAGGCCCTTCATAAACCACTTGTTCACCTCTCCAATTGATTGGCTGGGTAAAATTAAACTCAATGCAGCTAGCTACCAAGTCAAAATCTGCATGTTCAGCCTGTCTTGAGAGGAATAGCAGAGTGAAAATCGTTGGTTTATGGGATAAAATGCTATATGATACTCTAAAAATGTGAGCCTCTTCAGCTCCCAAAACAAAAAAAAAAAAAACACAAAGGCGATAGAACCGATGTCAGTTATCCCACACAAGGTTGCTCCATTTATATTTGTGTCTGTTTAGAAACCGCTTATCTAGGTTTTTTGCTAATTTTTTTTTTTTTATGAAAGTGTTTGCTGTATACTTTGTCCTTAGAAAAAATTTGAAAAAAATGAGAAAAAAGGGGAAACAAAAATGAAATTTTAAAAAGTTGTATATAAAAATTAAAAACTGAAGCTTAAAACTGATGTCAAACTCATGTACACAAAGCAAGCCATGTTTGCAATCTAAATGAGCATGATGGGGGTGTCAAAGCAATTTCTCAATGTTAGGCCCTTGATCCTTGAGAGGGGTGATTACATGTGCGGCACCTTCCATCCATGCCAACCACAGAGAAACTCATGGACATGAAGGAAGGAAGCATATCATGGGTTGAGCAAGAGTCATTAAGGAAATAGAAGATTATGCTGCTTCACTCATTGTGGTGCATGCATACTCGGGTTTGGCTTTAGAGCCAATGTGTTTGTTACCTTGCAAAGGTAATGAATCTATGGTCATGGTTTGGTAGACTATAAGCTATGCAAGAGTTGTGCCAATGTGAGCTGATTGAAGCGCCTTAAACTCTATGCAGGTTTATTTGCATCCTATGATTCATGATGCACATGGGCGCAAGATGTCTAGGTCCTTGGGAAATGTCATTGATCTGCTTAAAGTAATAAATGGGATATCCTTAGAAGGTCTTCATAAGAGGCTAGAGGCTGGGGTATCGTTAGTAGTTCCATAAATTGTGGAATGCTATATGATTTGCTATGACCAAGCTTGGGGATGATTATGTTCCGCCCACAAATGTAAATCCGAATGACTTGTCATTTAGTTGTCAATGGATACTCTCAGCATTAAACAGAGCCATAATCAAAACTATTGTAGCTTTGGAGTAGTATAAATTCTCAGATGTAGCAAGTACTGTGTATTCATGGTGGCAATACCAACTGTGTGATGTTTTTTGTTGAAGCAATTAAGGCTTTCTTTTCTAGGAGTGATCCAAGGTTTGAGACTGACAAGAGTTTTGCTCGAGACACACTTTGGTTCTGTCTTGACAATGGGCTACGATTGCTTCATCCTTTTATGCCATATGTTACGGAAGAATTATGGAAGCGCCTTCCTTCATCAAGGGACTAGACAAACAAGAGAACTCTTGGAGAGCTCTCGAAGCTTTGATTTTACTTAATGTGTTATTAATGCATTCAAATCATTCAACATTGATAACATATGCAATTTGGTTGAAATTTTCTATTCTCAAGATTTTATCAAGAAAAAAAAAAAAAAAAAACCCTCATATAAGACTTCAGTTATAACAATATGATTTTGATTTGTCAAACATGGATGAAGTTTTGCGAACAGTTTATATATTAAAAAGGAAATTATGTATAATTTTGTTATAATAATAATAATTATTGAAGTTTATTACGTGAAATATTATTGTCAAGCATGACTTTGATGGAAGATACTATATTCGTTTTTATTTTTTGTTTTTTGTTCTTTATATTTATATGTTGTATACCCAATTATACAATGTTTGTATACTTATTAGACTTTAAGAAGATTATAAGTTTCTTTTGCCTCTATACATTGAAGGGAGGTCATTCTTTATATACACATTCTCATGTGCTTCCCTAGGCGATGTGAGATTTCATGGAATGCAAGACCTCCCTTTTTGGGTCACTACAATCCACTCCCCTTACGAGCACACACGTCCTCACGTGTGGGACCCACAATTCCGGCTAGGGCATGGCTCTGATACCATTTATAACAACCCCGCCCCAACTGTGTAGATATTGCCCGCTTTGGGACCCATATCCCTCACGGTTTTGTTCTCCCCCAAAGCACATGGGGGAAAAGGCCTCTACACATTGAAGGGAGGTCATTCCTTATAAACATATTCCCATATGCTTCCCTAGGCGATGTGGGATTTCAAGGAATGCAAGACCTCCCTTTTTGGGTCACTACAGTGTACATATTAGTTTTTTGTTTTTAATTTTTAATTTGATGAAAATAAATATTTTTTATTTTAATAATTAAAGTTTTGTTTTGCTATTTATATGACGTGGAATAGTGAAACCCATGTGTTGCAATATAATTTGATCAATCAATACGCACCATAAGTTTACATGTCACTTAACAGACACATCAGCAAAAAATTAACAAAAGGGATGCTAATTAAAACTGCATATAATGTTAGGATGTAAATTCAAATTCTGAAACTTTAGGCAATGTAAAAATTTTTGGTGATGGCAATGACAAATTGACAATGGCAAAGTATGTGGCAAGTTGGTGTCTAGTAAAACCCACTTCTACAACCCACTACATGATAGTTGAAAGGACTATCGAATATTGATATGTACTTTTAGTCATATGAACATTTTAATGAATCCTATGACTTGTTTAAATAATACACGTGAATTATAATTCTTAATGTAATGGCTCGGAGGAGATTTCATCAAATTGGTTTGGAGTAAAATTTTGTATTTTTCGTAATCTCTTACTAATCACTTTATTTAAATTGTCAATCAATTTTGACAAATTTCTTATTAATCATTGTTGTTGACTCATCAGAAACTATTATTTGTTGGTTGATTTAGTTCAACAAGGTAGCTGTTAGTTAGTGTAATCCGTGACTTGAATAGCCCCTAAGATTTTTCAAAGCTTACTTATAATGTTCGAGCTTAGACTAGTTAAAAATTCAAGTAAGGTCATCTTACTTCATTAGTAAAGCATGAGCTTTTTTGTTCATGTAAAATTTAAAAGAAGAAGAATATATTGCATCTTAAGGGCATACAATTGAAAACTAATAATTTTACATAAATATAAGGTTGTAAATGAGCCAAACTGAGTTGTATGCCTACAAATTAGGTAGGGTTTTTTTTTTTTTCCATGCCAAGTCCATAACAAACTTTAAACCTAGTCTAGGCTCAACTTGATTATTCTCAACCTTGTTCATAAACAAAATAATTTGCTTAATTCAACTCGTTTACTAGACAAACCTCAAAATTATAGTCATGCTTACCTTATTTATAAACAAACAAACAAAAATAAGTTTATTATATTTTAAGCTAAGTTCAATTTGTTAATAAACAACTTCATTCAGTTTTACAGTCCTATAAACTCACTGGGCAAAGTTGAAAGCTGGGTATGAGCCTATATGGGCAAAGCATGGTTTCCACCTAGCATGTTCAAGCAAAGTTCATCTAGTGCATGCTGATCTGCATCTGGATTCAACTCAGCTGGGAGTGAAGGCCATCTTCCTAGTGCTTAGGTTATCTAGAACTTAATACGTAGACTGGGTATAAATACCAATAACCACAACTTGGTCTATTATACCACAAAATTTTGACATCAATCTCTTAAATCCCAACCAGTTTCTCTACTAATGAAAGAAGAAACACAAACTTTCAAGGCAACATAAGCTGGTAATCATGTGAACCTTTTTGAATCCAAATACAAAGGTGGAAAAACAGTGTATGAACAATGACATAGTGTAAAATATCCTGCCTTAAGCCCAAAGGGAGGAAAAAGGAAATTGACAAGGCTCAATGATGCATAATGTAAAGTTGAAACGTATCATTTTATCCATTTATAGCCAAATAATAAAGTTCAGAATCTAAGAACACAAAATCAGTAAATTATAATATTCATGAAAAAGTGCAACTATTTTCCACAAGTCTTTTCTTTTAGCTTATTTGCCTATGTACAACTTTTTAACGCCTCAATTTATCTAGGTACAAGTATATTTTAACCAACTTTCAACAAATAGGCAATCAGCAAAGAGCTACTTCCAAACGCACATTAAGAACCAAAAAGGAAAAGTCAATATTGTGAGAAAGGAAACAGAGTCCTAAAAAAAAAAACCATTGCAGGTGTCTACACTCATAACCATCACTAATCAAACCTTCTTCAAACTCTGTGAAAATGGAAACAGAGTCCTTCAGGTTTTACACCTGAGCATAACAATCCAAGTATAAGTCCCTCAACAAAAGTGGTGCACACCAATTAAAAAAGAAAAAGAGAGAGAACCCAAGAAGTTTTGATTATCTTACTACTTTGAACCCTCGATTCCACCCACCCCTAAACCCTTACTCAAAATTAATCTCATACAATAGTTTTTAAGCCAAAATGGGAAACAAATGAATAATATCAAGGATATCAAATAGAAGCAAAGCAATTGAAAACAATGTTAGTAGAATGGGAAAAAACTAATGCAGGAAGCTTTTTATTCATGATTATCTTATATCATTATCATCATGAGTTTCTTATAATTTAAAAATTATAGTACATAAAGAAAGAATTAATACAACACTGTGTTGGCATTCACGGTACAATAAACTTAAACATAAAACTTATTGCTGATTTATCACCTGAATTTGTCTTAACTAGATGGCCTTGTCTCATTTTATCTTTCTGTTGGAAAAGCATCCAATGATTGTGACATCCACTGCCTTGCTTATTTTCCCTCTTGATCAAATTCACTGGCCATCCTCTCATAGGCAGGAGCTGGCTAGTTTGTGAACTCTGCACTATCTATATGGAAGAAAAATGGAAACAAGCACACTGGATGGAAGCATAGAACCCCTAATCCAGACTCTCCAATGACATTTACAATGGAAATGGAAGAATTCATGAGCCGCACAACTTATACCACCCTCTCCCCTCACAAGCTACACAATATCCCTTGCAAAATCTTCCTGACCAAGCTCATACTGTAGCTTCCCAGATTGACTCTGCCATAGAAAACCACATAACTTTCTTATTGCTTCAGAACACACAAGTCCAGCAAACTTGAAATGACAGTTCTTTAGTCACATACACATAGAGCCTATAAGCATAACAAAAATTGCAATCACAAAGTTACTTAACCATTTACCAAAACTCATTCCATCCTAAGATAGTATTCTAGGTATATAGTTCCAATGGTTAAAAACCAGAGGGGAGGAGGGGGGCAGGTGAGAATATCACAAGCTTCAATTTGACAATTATCAAGATAACATACATTATAAGAGCATTATAAATCATACAAACCAAAATCTTAAACTTTCCTAAGTTCCCTGGAAGGCTGCAATATGATTCCAGAGATCCAATGATGTCAACTTGCTTGAGAGGATAGTTTCCAGTTAAGTTAGCTTAATTAGTAAATTTTTTGTCGTCCAATAAGGAATTTGACAACAAGTGACTTTATGTAGCAGTATTCAAATCCAATCACATCTATTTAAAAAACTTGCATGTGATTGAACCAAATGAAATGATTCAATGACCCTTAAATTCTTTATTTAAAAAAAAATAAAGGCCAAAATTTAATTTAGTCCATTGACTTTCACTTCAATTGTCAAATTACTCCATAATGTTCAATTTTTGTCAATTTAGTCTCTCATTTTGTCAAAATGAATCAATCTAATCCTTTTATCCAAATCGATTAGCTAACGACACCGTTTAAACATTTGTTTTAATAGAATTCTAACCGAAAACATTAATGAGATGCGCCAATTAATAGATATGGTCGTTTGATTACTACTATTATTTAAAAAATAGACTAAGAATGTGTTTAAACAACTTCATTTGCTATCACATTTGCACATAAGGATCATATTGACTCATTTTGATAAAGTAAAGAACCAGATTAACAAAAATTAACTTTAAAGACTAATGGATAACAATTGAAGTAAAGCAAAAACAAAATCTTATAATTCTCCAATAACATCATCACATGATCCAAAATCTTAAAAGCTCCCCTAGATAAATTCACTCATCAACCAAACTTAAGATGAATGAAACAACAAAGAATCAATTCATCAAACCTTAAAAACTTGTCCAACTTCTTGTTGGGTGGGGTTTAGCAGCAGATTAGTAGTTGCCAACTCCATACAATCCGGCGGCGTTTCGAAAAGCGACAATGAGAATTGCTTGAACACAACTCCAACATCAAAGTAAATCAAACCAGAGCTGGGTATATCCACACGAATCCCTTTAACTGGGAACCAAAGAAACAACTCCTGAGCCGAAACACCAGACAACCCCGCAATCTGACCGAAACTTAGAGTCCCAGAAACGTTTCTGTCATAATGCAATTGACTTTCAAACTTAGCATTGCAAGCTTGATCCAAGTACACCTGAAAGTGCCCACTAGTGTCTATATCAAAGTCTGTGATACCCTTTGGTAATAGTCCCATTGGGAGCCCATGAGCCTTAAGGATTTCATATATTGATGGCGAAAAGGATTGAGCTTTAGCATTGGCGAGTGGGATGAGAGTGTTTGATAGTAATGAGAGAAATGATAGGAACAGAAATCGGATTGGGACCATTGTAAAAGCTCTCTGTAGGTGTGTTTTTCTGTTAATAAGGCTAGTGCATAGGTATTGATACGTACTGTGTTTTGTAAGAATGAAAAATAGTACAAACTATGTAATGAAAACTGGTGTTTGTTTTTGTTGTTAGTTGCAGAAAATGGAAGTTTTAGAGTAATGGGTTTTAGCAAACTTTGGAGTTCGAAGTGAGAGAGAGAGAGTCAGAGAGAAGGAGACAATAAGTGGTGGCAGCCAGGCCAGCTTGAGTCCAGAGAAGATTACGGGAGTAATCAATTATTGGTGGGTGACCAGTGAGTGTGGGACCTTTTGCAAAATGGGTGAGATTGTGACAGGTGATGTCCTGATGTTTCAGTAATTTTACAATGCATGTATGAGTAATGTTTTATAGTGTCACAAAATAGTGTGTTTCATTAATTAAGCATATGGTAAATCCCATCATTTATGTGGGATGAAGAAACATTCCTTATAATGTATTAAATAACTTTCCCACAATAGAACATTATTTAAGTATACTCTATAGCAATAAATACTATTCATTTAATATATAAATATGGCATAAAATCATAAATTAATGTCCAATCTGATTTCCTTAATTTATAAGAGCTTACCTTTTTCTCAAAAAAAAAAAAATCATAAATTAATGTGAAAAAATCAATTATAATATTTGGTTAATGTGTAGTACCACATCAACACTCTTTTTTTTTCCCTTAAATTGGCATCCCCCTTTATATACTTCATAGATATTTTATATTAATTTTAGCTTTTGTTAACAATGTCTTTGTGCACCCGTTAAGAAGACAGGAAAAAGATCTCACCTACATTAGAAAATAAAATGTTTATGAGATATGAACTTTAACTTAAAAGTGGCTTAGCTTCCATTCAAACTAATTATTTGCATTCAAAAATTCCACCTTAATGGGTGCACGAGAATATTCCGTCCCTTAATTTTATTTGGTATTATCAGAATATAAACAATATTTACAATAAATAGAGAGATCTAAGATAAAGAATTTAATATTTGGAGTTATCTTGGTTTAGTGTTTAACCTTAATAGGTATATATCTACAGTGTAGCATAAAGCCTAAAATAGCAATATTTTAACTTATTCAATTTTGTTATGTATGGCATCAATTATTGAGACATTCAATGACTTCTTCCCCATTTATGAGGGCTCAAAGAATTATTTACTACAGTAAGAGTAAAATGATTCGATCTCATGAATAATATTTGTAAAAGGGTAAAAAAAATTATGGTATTATTTATTATATATGAAAAGAATAAGTTAATCAAGTAATTTTTTATCGAGCTCAGGTTTATTTAATAATAAATTGATCCAAGCCTGAATACATAATCTAATTTGATGATGAATTCAAACTCAACTAGAAATTAGATATTCTTCTTAAAAAAAAAAAAAAAAAAAAACTAGTATTAGATATAAAATTAAATGAACATAATCCTTAATATATTTAGAGTCCCACTCCTAATTATCATTTATTTGACAAATTTACCAAAATTAGGTCAAGTTCAACATATAATGATCTAAACCCAACGGGCTCAATCTTAAAGATCCTATGATAAAAAATGTTCAAACTCATGCATGTTACCGCGTTGTTGTACATCCACCTAATTCATAATTAAAAGCAAAAACACATTACAACTTCATTTCATTTGGAACTACTTAATAATTTTTCGCATCTAGAATTTATATCCATAAAAGAACAAGAGGATAAAAGAGGTCATTGTTTATTGTCATAATTATTAGTGAGCAAAGTGTGAATTTCATGTATCCCCATTCTAGCATCGCACTGACCATCTAATGGTCCATGACCTAAAAGATTACCTTGTAAAGGACCATGTATAGAGAGCCCCTCCCACAAAATAAGGTACATCTCATACTTATGAGCTGCTAATTTTTTATTGAAGGAAAATGTATAGAAACTACAATAAGATAAATAAAATACTTTTTTTTTTGCTGCCAAAATACATTGTTGGTCTGCCAAGTTTATTGACTAGGTGCTCCTAGTCATTAGAGTTTTCAAATTAGCACTAATCCTTCGTCAACTTCAGTTAGTTTCTTAGCTTAAATATCTAACAGAGCAATGACATGATATTTTTTAAATGATGTGATGGTGTTTTTATTTTTTTTAAATACACATAAGCGTAAATAGGCTTGATCCATTTTATTGGTTTTGCCCATCAATTCAAATCCAAATTCATGTTTAACAAGTTGAGGATAGAAATTTGAGACCAGGTCAGATTTTTAGTTTTTCACAATTAATAAGTGAGTAATTATAGTGATGATGGTAAGTTTTTAAATTTTAGAGAGCAAGGTGAAAAGCCCCCATAATTTAAGATGAATTTTTACAATAATTTTTTTTATTATTAATATGTGTGGCTTGTGTGAGCAAATAATTGTTAGTAGCTTGGCTACAAAGCACAAAAAAGTATTTTTTTGCATATGTGAAGGAATTCATTTTGGACTTAGAGGTGGTATTATTTATAATAATGATAAGTAATACGAGAAATATTACGTCCACAATATTTTTACAATACTTCTATAACAAATTATAGGTGATAAGTTTTTTTTTTTTTTAAATTAAAAAGTAGTAAGTTATTATTAATTCTAATTTGAATATATTACTTAAATTATGTTTTTACTCATTAATATCAGCTAGTAACAACTTGCTACTATTTTCTGTGAAGTAATATTCATCACATCATATAGGATTTTCACACTTTTATGGTAGTGAAAAAACAAAATTCGGATTCCTGGGAATCAGTTTAGATGAAAGATGTTTTGGGAACATGAGGAGCATGAGCGTTGTTGGGAATGACAGAAAGGAAAGAAAAGGAAAGGAAATGCGTGTATATCGTGTATTGGTGCTGAATCCTGATGAGCCAGAGTTGGGATTTGGAAATCCGATTTAAGAGGAAAACCATTTTCTAATAATCCAAGTTTTGCAAGTAGACAAAGTTGGGTGAGAATGAGATTGGAGCGTGACAATGATTATGATTTTGTCCTCACATTAATAACACACAATTATTTCAGTGACTAATTGTAAATAACTCTGTCAAGAAAATTCTTTATGAAAATTTATAATAGATCATGACAGAAATATTCAAATAATGTACTATCAAGTTGTCCAACCATGTTTTCGTATTGTTTCAATTATATATATCTAATAATAGATCTTGACAGAAAAATCCAAAGAGTGTATTATTTAGTTGTCCAACCATGTTTTTGTATTGTTTAACTACATAAGATGAAACAGGAATATTCACTTTTATGAATGGGTCAAATCATGAAAAAAAATTACCATTCAGAAATAAGAAATATTCAAAGATTTAGAAAAAAATTAAATTAATGTATAGAAAATAGAACTAGTGTGTATTTAGTGTTAAATTATTAATAAAATATAATTCAAATAAGACATAATTTTTTTCATAATATATTTCAATATATCAACCATCAAGATGAGACTCAAAATTTTTTAAAATGTTTGAAAATCATCTATAGTTGATTTTGTACCCTAAATTCTCCTATATAAATAAAATTTTTAAAATGTTTCAAAATCATGTTTATGATTTTCAAGACATAATTTGTTTTTTGTTCTCTTAATTATATATAAGCATTCAAACATAATTAATCTCCCTTTTTAAATTTTTAATATTATAAATGACATTAGTAAACTAATCAGGAATTTCTTTTAAAAAAAAAAATGCAAAGAAAGGATATACTTTTCAACTCCAACATTTAAGCATTATATAGTAAAGAAAATAAAGTCACTAACTTATTTTTGGCATGGATGAAATTTGCTAGTTTATTTTACTATTCAGCTTATTTTTGCTTTTATTCATGAGCTCCACTGCACTTTTTGGTATTATTTATGAGTCTCACTGTACTATTTCAGCTTGCTTTTACCTTTATCTATAGCATTTTTAATAAAAGTTTTCAGTTTCAACAAAATAAACGAATCACAAACATGGAACTCTCTTGCCCTAGCTGTATAAGGAATGATAACATGTTAGATAAGCACAAAAAAGTCTATATTATTTACAAACCCTCTAAATATTTTGTTTGTTTACTGAATTAGTAACAAATAAATAAATAAATTGTCGATCAATTCTAGTATCATTACACCACATATAGATTTTGATAATGACAATGAAAAATTTTGACTATAAACTTTGTTTATAATTTAAGGCTGCAATTTCTACTAAATCCATTAATATGATCACATATTTTGAAATTTTTACAGTTGAATTGAATGTTCTTTACATTTTAACACACAAGTCAAGTTTTGTGCTAATCAAATATTATTCACCATTTGATCTATAAACTTATATATTATGTATAGTTTTAAATTTAAATTTAAAAAACTTGAAATTTATATAATTAATTGATGATATAACTGTTAACCTTTGATATTCTATAAATTTTGCAGGAAAATAGAGGATACAAGAAAAAATATAATCTAATTTTGAATTTGTCAAAGTTCACATTCAATAGAAAATGTTGAGTGAAATTGTAACCTTAGGCTACAACCTAATTTGTTACCAAACTTTATCCTTTTGATAATAAAAAGACGCATGGGTTACAACCTAATTTGTTACCAAACTTTATCCTTTTGATAATAAAAAGACACATGCCTCTCTTAGCAACTCAAGTGTGCTGCCTTCAAGTGTTAACGTTTATCTCCTTTTCTTTTATGCGGCATTTGGTACAGGGTAATATGTTAGGATTTTCAAGAATGTTTAAAGATTCTCATGTTTAGTTGCAAATCACACTAGGAAATCAGATGCCAGGGAGTTTGGATTCCCTCGTCAACCTCCTTTCAGTAAAAATGTGGATTCCTTTTAAAACAAATGGATATCCAAATTCTCAAGCTTAAAGGAAATTGTATGTTTTTTTATAAATTGACAATTTTAACCCTTTTTTCTTATCATTTAAGCAATTAAGATAAAATATAAAACAAATCATCAGTATCTTTTCCTTTGCCTTTATCTCTTCCCGCCAAAACAACATTATTTATTCTCACCAAAACAATATAAATAGAATAGACAACTTTGTTGATATATTCATCTTTTCTTCTTTAGACTATAGTTTTAATGAATTTGTCATAATTTATAGTTTATATTTTGTTTTTCATTATTTATTTAGAGAAAGATTATTATTATTATTTTTTAAAAGGCTTATATTGGATTTACAAATTTAATGATAGAATGGGAAAAATAAATAATTCAGTTAAAATTCCTAGGAATAAACTAAACATTATAATATCACATTTCTATGAATCTTATTGGATTCTCAATTAATTTAGTTAAGATTCTTAGGAATAAACCAAACATTATAATCTCACATTCCTAGGAATCTTATTAGATTCTCAATTAAACCAAACATAGGAATAGTTACATTCCTAGACATCTAGATTGTAAGGCATCCCGTTCCCAGGAATTTGGATGCCGGAAGTAATGTGGATTCTTCCATACCAAACACCATCTTAGGATTTTACAGATAACTACTACATCACAAAATAGTTATAATGACCAATTAAATTGTGATGTCTTATTTATAAAACTTTAGTAGAACCCTAGAGTGGGCAATTTAGGAAGATTAGTTAACACATTGCAAGAATATTTCATAATTTTCTCTGATGATATTAATAAAAGAAAGGTACTACATCTACAACATTTTCACAAAAAATCATAGATAGAAAGTTGTTATTGGTTCTAATTTAAATTTAAAACTTAAATTAATTTTTTACCCATCCGTAACAACCAATAACAATTTGTCACTTAGAATTTGTTATGAAAATATTGTGAACATAACATTTCTCTTAGTAAATATTGGACTTCAGTGAATGGCTAAAATGTCTCGTTAATTAACATGTTGCAATTGACCCTAAAGATATGAAAATTATAAGGGAAGTCTCTTTATCTTCAATTTCACAAATTCTCCTTGCAGTGGGACAACCCGCGCGCGACCAATACCAATCCTACACTCTTTGTATCCAAAAAACAAAATCCTAAAGTCTTCGGATGAAGAAAGAGGGGTCATTTGATAAGTAACAGACTGGCCTGGGATTGAGGCAATACTTAGGTCTTTGATCAAGTCATTTTGGAGCAAATTTCTTCTGTATTCCACATGAGCCACCAGGAACAAATAAATATCACTATCAAGTTCCTAGCTCATGTAATCTTTAATTCCTCACTTTCATAGTTTTGTTTGACTTTAAAATAATTTCTAAGAACTATATATATATATATATACATATATATGGAAATTTTCACGGGGCCATTATTTTTTGAAGTCTAACTCTCAATTGAAAACTAATCGGATATACTGTATACTTAAAGGCTGGTGGATTTTTTGTTGAGCATTTCCCAGTTTACTAAAGCTTGGTCTAGTGTCTACTTACATTGGACCCATAAAAAGAATAAAACGTTTCATTATCCAATGAGTTCAGTACATCAATCCAAGTCCCTTTTACCTACACCAAAAAAAGACTCCCTCCCTACGTTTACACCGCCCTCTCTTTATCGGAAAGAGGGGTCGCTTTTATGTAGGTTGTCTTAAAGCCGTATTAAGCTTTTACACTGCCCTCCCTACGTTTCTACAATTTCTCATGCAAACAAAAATGGTTTTATGAAATCCTATAAAAATAATAATAATAATAATAATAAATAAATAAATAAATAAATAAATAAATAAATAAAAAGAAGAAGAAGATTGATGAGTTGACATTGCCAGCTCATCCCGTCTCCTTGTAATAAATAACATGAGAAATGTTAGGCATAACCTACACATCCCCTGTCTCCTTGTAATGTATAGCATGAGAGATGTTAGGGATAATTTACAACCTTATAGAATTAACATGTTTGTTTACGTATCAAAAAAAAAAAAAAAAAAAAACATGTTTGTTTAAATATTTTCATTTATTTTAGTATAAGAACTTACTTTTCTCTATTTTATACAATTACTTTGCAAAAAATATCCACATCAAATTATCTATTATACTTCCTATTTTCTTTAAATAATAAATTTTTAATTCTTTTTTTTTATTATATCTCCTACCCTATTCAGAACACTTTCTCTCTCTTCTCAAATAAAAAGCGTTTCCTCTTAGGTCTCTCTCATTTACCACCGTTTCTTCTTCTTCTTCTCCTACCCACATCAAACCTCTCTCTCTCTCTCTCTCTCTCTCTCTCTCTCTCTCTCTCTTCTTATTCTTCTTCTTTATTTTGGGTTTCAGTTGATCGGTTTGAGCTACCGTTGGGTTTGATTTGGGTTTTCCAGTTGGTGGGTTGATCGGGTTTTGTGAAAGGATGACCTAAGTTGTGACTTGTGGTGATGGTGGTGACTGGTTGGTGGTGGTTGAGTTTATTTGAGAGAGATGGTGAAAAGAAGAAGGAAGAAGAAAGGAAGAGAGGGAGAGATGAAATAATGGGAAACTAATAAAATATTTACATGGTTATTGTAGCAAAATGTAAATCTACAATGTTTTAGATGGACTGATGCGGGATGTTTTTTTAAAAAAATATGTAAAGTTGACAACTTTTTTTGTATTTTACAAGGATTGGTGCGATTGCTCTAAGGTGGCATTTGGTATCCTAATCTTTTAGGATTTTCAGGAGTGTTGAATTTTGAAACATTCCCATGTTTGATTGTAACTTATACAAGGAAATAAAATGTTTGGAGAATCTGGATTCCTACTCAATTTTTATAGAAATGTGGATTCCTTTCAAAACAAATAGGTATCCACATTGTCATGTCTTGAAAAAAATTATATTCTTCAAAATTGATACTTTTATCAATTCCTTCCTACCCTTTAACTAATAGAAATAAAACTATTCCACTCACTAACCTTAAGGTTTGAGTTAATTTCAATTGGGTTCAAAATATTACAAAATTTTCCAGCCCTAAATATTTACCCTAACAATTGTTAATGGAGTCTTCTCTTATTTTAAATATTAATTGAATAATATTTTATGTTTTGATATTGTCTCATTTTTAAAAAAATTATTACTTTTTGAGTTGCAAGATTACTACTAATTATGTTTATTTCATATTTATTATGTGTGTGTGTGTGTTTAAGTTCCTCCAATATTTATTTTTCAATTGGTAATATCACATTCACTTAATCTTTCTTTTGAAATGGTCGATCATAGGACGTTGCTTATATCCCAAGCTTTTGATCAATAATTTTGTAAATTTCATTGATAGTGACTAGACTTCAAATTCAAATCTCTATCCACCCAAGCCATATACAGAGATTAGAATTTGAAAAAAAAAAAATTGCAAATTTTTTGGGGGAAAAAACTAAAGGTTGTGCCAAATTTTTATTGGCACAACTTAACATAAATCATTTTTTTTTTTTTTTTGGACAAAGTCTAACTATAAAATTGGTTGTGGCCTAAGGCTACAACCTTACTCAATATCTTTATTGGAGATCAATATTGACAAATCCACCATTGGATTACATCTTCTTCTTATATCATCTATGCTTGCGAAATTTCTAGAAAATTAAAGATCAATAGCTATATCACCAATAAATTGTTTAAATTGTATGTTTTTGTAGTTAAAATTATGCCTAAAATATAAGCTTTTAATCATTTAGTAAATAATATCCGATTGACACAAAATTTAACATGTGTATTAAGAGTGTAAGGAACATGTAATTCAACGATTAGATTTTCATAATTTATTTTAGGAAATTCTTTATTCCCATAACAATTTTTTTTTAATGGATATTCCCCAAAAAAATTTAAGCATTATGTCTCAAGATTTTAAACCATAAGAAAATTTTCATCTACATTCTCACCTTCTTTTAACTCTATTATTTATCTATTGAACAATTGTAGTTTTTTTTTTTACCTCCATAGAAGCTTTTCTATTTTTTTATTCATTTTAATTTGGGGACTTGTAAGATGTGTTTTGATTGTTGGTTCCATTCAAACATATATTTTTTCTTGTCTCTTTACTGAAAAAGTTTTGAGTTTCAATGAAAATTATGGTTTCTTTCAAGTTTTTTTTTTTTTTTTGAGTTTTTCTATTAATAGTTTAGTACTTAATTCTTTGAAAAAAAATGTAGTTTAGTACCTAAGGATTTGTTTGGTCACAAATGAGGGAAGATAAGAGAAAAGAAATGAATAACTGAATGAGGAAGAAAAGAAAAGAAAACTAATCTTTCATTTATGTTTGGAAATAGGGAGAGAAGGGGGAAGAAAAAGAAAAGAATCTCACATCATCATATTACATATTAAAGAACATGCACAATCACACTCAATCAATTATAATATCCATTTGAAAATCCAACTTAATTATGACTTTATTTAGATGTTATTATGTGTGATAGGATGTATTGAGTTTTAAATAAAAAGTTGATGTGACAATTTTTTATTAGACGATGTAAACACATGAATTTTACACTCCATCCTTACTAAATTCATATATATATTTTTTAAAACTATTATCGCCCTTCAAATCCACCCAAATTAGGCGAATTGCAAAACTATGGGCCCAAGGGAAATAATTTGTACTCTTTTCTTTTCTTCCATGGTAACCAAACAGAGGAATCACTTTCTTCTCATTTCTTTTCTCTTCCTTTCTCCTCCAACCTTTCCAAACATATGGTAAGGGTTGAAGGAGGAAGGAAGAGGTTTGAATAGTAGTAGGCGATTCTAACTGAGCTAATGGTCCATTTGATTGTATGGGAAAAAAAGGAGAGAAAATGGAGAAGGAAAGAAAATTACGAGCACTAGCATTCGGGGATGCATACTAGTCTATATTTCACATCCTCAAACACTACTTTATCTATTTTATCAACCCATTTCACAACTCACTCAATATCCCAATTCTTATTTTTACATACAATCCAATAAAATAATATAAACTACAAAACAAATACTATAAAAATAAAAAATAAATAAAAATAAAAAATTATTGATTTCTTTCTCATCTCTTCATCTCTGCCTCTCTCCTCAACAACCAAACTCACTGAAATACTAGCACCATCGAAGCAACCAGCTAGAACACACCAATCCAACCAAACAAGACCACCACCACCACCACCATCACCTTTGAAACACCAAACCAAACCCGCAAACCTACCATTGGAACACATAATAAATGATCAGAACAAAACACGATCCATACCCGAGAACAAAACCCACGGCTTAAACCCAATCTCCACTGTGACTCGTACCCAATAACAAAACAAGAACAAAAGACTGAAACTAAAACCCAAATCCAATCTCCATCGCTCCATTAACCACCGATTCAACCCAACCAAAAACGGCCGAGAAAGAGACAGATTAGAGAGAAAAAAAAAATCAAATATAGAGAGAAGAGGGAGAGACAAAGAAAGAGAGAGAGATAGACAAAGGAGTGGAGATACATAGAAAAGGGGGAGAGTTAGAGAGAGAGCGAAAAAAAAATAGATTTTTAAGTTTACAACTATAAACAGTGGGTTGTATTTGTAGAAACTTACCATTCGCAAATGGTATAATTTTTTACATATACTAACCTGGATGGAGCATATTTTTAGTGGTTTTGGTTGTAAAATAGCAACTAAGAATTGTTTATACCCCTAATGCTAGTGCTTTTAGAGTGCTTGGTTGGGTGGGTTTGTGGAAAGAAAACTGGGGAGCCAGAGTGTTTTTTACTTAGGCTCACCAAAATGTTTTCTCCCAAAATTAGGGAGAAAACTGAAGAGAAAACATTGGTGCTAGCAAAGACCAAATTTGCCCGGCATTGAGTTACATTCTCCATTTTTAATTGCAGGCTCTTTGAGTTTACATTTACGTTGCTTTTATTATTTTTTTTCAATGTTTTAATCAAATTGGAGCTTTTGCTTCTTTTTTTCTTTTTTTCTTTTTTTTTTTTTTTTAATTTTTAATGGTGGGTCTTTGGTGGCTTTCACCTCTTTTTTTAAGAAGGCACCGCTAATTGTTATATACATAACAAAAAATATTAATGATTCATTAGATTTTGTAAGATATTTTTTTAATTTTAATTGATAATAAGTTTTTTTAATGACGGTAATAAAATTATTTCTTATATTATTATGCAATGGAGGCATGAGAGTAATTTATACAAATTAGGGCAAATTACAACTTACCCACTTGTAGTTTGGCTGAAATTTAAGTTGCCTATTATAGTTTCAAATTTGACACTTTACCCACTTGAGGTTAGCTCAATTAAGGTTCTATTACCCAGCTCTGTTAAAAACAGGAGTATATATGTAATTTTGCTCCACATTTATGTCTTTCTCCTACAAAAATTCAAAATACCAACAAAAAAAAAAAAACAAGAGAAACAAGATCAAAAACTGGTATTAGTCTCTCTCTCTCCATTCACACAGATATTAAACATAAAGAACAAACACCTAGAAAAATCAAACCCAAATCAACATCCACAAAAAAAAAAAAAAAAAAATGATTGCAACAAAATACCTCGCTCTATTCATGTAATAAGGAATTTAGAAAGGGGGTGGGGGTGGGGGAAGGTAAGGGATAACGCCATTCATAAAATCCTAGTGAGAGGGTAGCACATCAGTGGCACCAGATCAAAACAAGCAAAGGGGGAATTTACAAGTCATACCAATAGAATGTCCCAAATGACAATTTTGTGAGTAAATCCATAATACTAACCCAAACTATAAGCTAACACAACATCCAAACAAAAGAATGAATGACAATAGAAATGTAGGTGTCATAACTATCACCACGGTAGGGAAATAAATACCCTAACAAATTATTCAAATTGGTTTTGGACACCAAAAATTCAATAGCAGGTGACATTGAAGAATTCACTTTAGAACATCCCAAGATACATGCAATATCACAGCAACTGAAAACAGGAAAGAGAAAAATCATAAAGAGGAAAGAGAGATCAGATCGACCACAACCAAAACCCGAATCGCAAAGCAAGCGTGCTCCTCCTCAAAACCCAAAACCAAATTTATTGAAGTTCTTGAGTCAAATTTCTAAATTTTTACTGAAAGTTCAATATGGGTATGAAACACCCTTAAACGTTTAGACCCCCAGAAACAAAATACCAATTCAAGCTATATATCAAACAATCAATGTGCGGAATATGATAATAAGCTTATAACAGAATTGATAAATCAATCTAAGCCAAATATAAACACATCCACATCAGTAAATATAAGGCAAAGATAAAGGAAAGAGAGATGCAAACACATGGACAACACACGATGTGTTATCGAAGAGAAAACCGAAGTCCTCGGCGTAAAACCTCTCCGCCGCCCTCCAAGCGGTCAAATAATCCACTAAAGAATGTAGTTGGGATACATGAACAGCTGAAGACCCTCCAAGCCTAATCTACTCAAGTACCTAAGCCCTCCAAGTTTCTTGCTCCAACGAGGTTACGCCGAACCTATTTCTTCTCTAGCTTCCTGGATTCCGCTACTTGACCATAGCATTAACCAATGTATATTGGTTCCTTTCCAAACTGCTTCCCAAAGCACCAAATGGACCTTCTCACAGACGTAGGTGTGGTGAGACAAGGGTTTGGTAAATGACCTCTCAAGGGTATGACAATGGAGAGGAAGAGAGTAGAGGAATTTGTAGAGTCTCTTTAGATGAAGATTGGGGATAAATCAATCTTGTATTTCTCTAGGGTTTTCTCTCACAAAATTCTCTCTGGAAGCTCTCTCAATATGATGGGTATAAGGGTGTATATATAGTAGGGTGAGAAGGGAATGCAAAACGTCAGTTTTTTGCCAAACAGGGCAAGTTGGCGACTTGATCTCGCGGCTTGGCCAAGTCGCGAAATCAAGTCGCGACGTAACGGCCTGGCCAGACTGGAACTTTTGTCCTGTAGCGTGACAGCTGGCGCGACCCTTCAGCTTCCCAGTGTGCCTCTCACGTGACTGCCTTTCGCGGCTTGCCAGTCGCAAACCACCCGCGAGTCCTAGTCGCGAGACTCTGTTTTTCTTGCACCCTCTTGAACTTTTCTTCACATCTTCTCACACACTATCCTTACAATTTTCTCACCTAAATACAGGGTTACTAAGTGCTAAATTACAAGCAAATTGGTCACGGAATAAAGCCAATTAAATGGTTGATTAAATTCAACCTTACATTTACAAATGACATCTTTTGATCTTATTTTCTCTTGTTTTTTGTTTTGGGAGGAAAGACATAAAGTAACGGCAAAAATACACATTTACCCCTGTTTTTAACAATGGTCGGTTAAGGTCTTACAGAACTCTAACTAAGCTAACTTTAGGCGGGTAAAATGTCAAATTTCAAACCACATGTGGGCAACTTAAATTTTAATCAAACTACAGATGGATAAGTTGTAATTTTCCCTACAAATCATATTTCTATCCCCTCACTTCTTCTTTTTTAAACCAAACAAATGAGTTTTCCATCTTTTCAACCAAACACAAATGAGAAAAATTAAAATCTCTTTTATCCTCTCCAATTCTTTATCTTCCCACTTTTCAATCTCTCCAATTAAATAGACCCTAAAAGGAAAAAAAAAGTTGTGGCTAACAATTTAGGAATTCTTTGGGAGCGAATATAAAATTGAAATTCAAAAAAAGTGGGCAAATACGTAATTGTAATTTTGATCAAGGGGGCAAATACGTAATACACACAAGCACACTGCTACGAGAGAGGATTGGGCCATAGGAGAGAGAGGAAAAAAAAGAGAAGAACTACCCATAGTGAATAATGGCATTAAAAATATAGTATTACAAACTAGCGAATATTCATCTATCATGGATTATGCTTAAAACCATACACTATACCTCACATCAAAATGTACCATACAGATAAAATAAGGTGTACTAAGGCTCAACATGTGATTTGACCATAACATATTAATGGACCCTCAAGTAGTTTATTTGAGTCACATCCAACTTGTTTTAGGAAACTAAAAACCTAATTGATG
Source organism: Quercus variabilis (assembly GCA_030445155.1). Lineage (NCBI taxonomy): Eukaryota > Viridiplantae > Streptophyta > Magnoliopsida > Fagales > Fagaceae > Quercus > Quercus variabilis. Next base: position 47,544,279 of record CP129453.1, read on the forward strand.
GAAGTCAACTCTAACAAATAATTCAAGTCAGCTAGAGGATAAAGTATAAGATACTAAACTAAAGCAAACAAAATTTATTGTAATTACTAAAAATTGCTCTAATAGAACCTAATTCTTCCAACCCCTTGAAAAAAAATATACAAACAAAAACATAGAGACATATAGAAGTAAAACAAAAACTAATAAAAGTATAGTACAAGAATCTAGCAGCAAAGCCACCTCAAAAAAGGGCCAAAAAAAGGTCTAAGTTTAACCACAAAAAGTTTAGGGATCTTAATGACTTATATCCAAATTTCAATTGTTGAATTTATTGTGTGTATATATAATTATACATGTTTATCTTTATTTTTATGTTTCTGTTTACATTAGGAGTGTGCACTCGCATATGTGTATTTAGTTATTACAATGTATTGGTTTGACATGTACCAAAAATTTGCATCTTCGTTAGCATGTTTGACCTGAAAAATATGTTAGGTTCAGCTTTTTCATTTGCAACAATCCTCGTTCTAGAAATGAATTATTTAAATTACTTAAAAAGTATATGCTATGGATTGCTTACGAATAGTTTTCTTTTATGCCTAATAAATATAATGCAGACATAATTCTATAAGAAAAAAAAAATCATAATTAAATAAAGAAAGCAAGAACTATTTTTGAAATCAAAATTCTCAAATAGTTTAAGAAACTTTTTTTTTCCTCATCCACGCTCTATCTCACTTCTTTATCATTTTCCTTTTTTAAATAATGTTATCAAGAATTTGGCTAATCTTAGTTAGAAAAGCACACCATTAAGTTGATGACAAGTTGACAACTATATCGGCACTTTATGGAGTAGGCCTGAGCGCCTGTTAGCAGATATGGTATGAAAAAGCACTATATTTTTGCATGTCGTGTACATATCTATTTGTTACATTTTTAGTCTGGTTGCTAATAAAAATTCAAATTGGCATGTTGTTGCAAGTCTTCTATGTGTAGTAAAATTCACATTGGTGAGAATAAATTGTCTTGTCAATTTTAATGTTGTTTACATGATTTTTGGGACATATTTTTGTGTGTGATCAATTAGGGGTTCTTTAAGGTAATCTACGTTATATCTTATAATTAACATTTGTTTTTGGTTTTTTTCTTTGTATTTCATCAATATCAACCAATTTAAATAATAATAGATTATATAGAGATCCAATAAGCACCTCAAGTAAATTTGAATGTATATTTCAACGAAAAACTTAAAAATACTAATTATCTATTCACTCGTAATACTTAATGGTTATTTTTATTTTTATTATTTATTTATTTATTGTCATTGTTATGTTTATGTTTACTTTTATATTTATAATTTTCACAATCATATTGTTTTCATACCTTTATCTATACATTCACAAACAAGGATACATAAGATATAAACATAATTGTAGTGGTTTCTTTGTTTACTATGGTAAGATACTAAGCTAAAGCAACAAATATTATTGTAATTAGTAAATATTGCTCTAATAAAACATAATTCTTCATATTCCTTGAAAACAATAAACAAACAAAAACATAGAGACATACAGAGGTAAAACAAAAACTAATAAAAGTATGCTACAAGAATCTAGCAGCAAAGCCACTCCAAAAAAGGGCAAAAAAAAAAAAGGTCCGAGTTCAACCACAAAAAGTTTAGGGATCTTAATGACTTATGTCCAAATGTCAATGGTTGAATTTATTGTGTATATATAATTATGCATGTTTATTTTTATTTTTATGTTTCTATTTACAGTAGGAGTGTGCACATGCATATGTATATTTAGTTATTACAATGCATTGGTGTTAGTACATTTTAAATTAAATATGTTGAAACTCAAAATAACTGAAGATGAATAAAGAGATGAGTTATAATTTGTTAAAGAAAGAGTTACTTGTATGTAAGTTAGATTAAATAAATTAAGAGAAGTTTTCTAAATTAATAAATAACATGTAGATTATGTGAAGGGTTGGAAGACTATATATACGGCTATGCTATGGACTAATTTCATATCAAGAGTGAATGAAGAAAATAGTTAAAAGCAAAGAGTGTTTTGTGAGAGAGTGAATTCAATAATATTCCTAAATACTTGAGAAATTTCGGGCCAAAGAAAGGTGTTCTTCTGGTGGAACTTTGGGCTTGAACACTTTGTGCAGAAGCTGTTCTAGCGATACAACATTTGTTGGGCTGTTGTATCCTGGGGGAGACAAGTCAGAGAAGGTTTGCACCAGTTACAAAGATTAGCCAACCAAGGGCTTGAATCTCCTTAAAGAGAGCGAGTGCCGCGCCTCAGTCCAAATAGTGTTGTGTAATTTCTCTCTTTAAATTAATAATATTCAGCGTACTATTCAGTTTCTCTTAGTATTGTTTCCATTATTATTGTGTTTGCTCCAACAATTTTAAGGAGATTCAAACAAATGGATCCTACACAAGAGAAACCAAATGAGCCTATTGGAGATCTTAACAAGCCCTTTCGCTTTAAGGGAGCCCACTTCAAGAGGTGGAAAGGAAAGATCCTCTTCTACTTGAGTCTTCTCAAAGTCGCCTACATCCTCACTGACAAGAATCCATCAAAAGTTCCTACTAATAAGATGAGTGAGGAAGAATATATTCTCCATCAAGAAAAAATAGATAAGTATACAAAAGATGAATATAATTGTCGCTCTTATCTATTGAATTGTCTTGCCGATCATTTCTATGATTATTATGATACAACTTACAATTCTGCTAAGAAAATTTGGAAAGCTTTACAAAGCAAGTATGATACCGAGGAGGCAGGTGCAAAGAAGTATGCCGCTAGCAGATTTTTCCGTTATCAAATGGTGGATGGAAAATCGGTGGTGGATCAAGCACAAGACTTCCAAATGATTGTGGCAGAATTGAGATCTGAAGGCATAAAGATTGGAGACAATTTGGTGGTAGCAGGCATAATTGATAAACTACCACAATCTTGGAGGGAGTTCCAAAAGACTTTGCGGCACAAACAAAAGGAGACATCCTTGGAGACTTTGATCACACGCATCCATGTGGAGGAGGAGGCTAGAGGACAAGATGCACTCATGACACAAGAGAGCAATGGTAATTCCACCACAAAGGTAAACTTTATTTCAGCTAATAATAATATGCCCAAAAATAATTTTCCTAGAAATGGTCAATTGAAGCCTAAAAAGAGAGCCTTTAAAAATAATAATAGACCTCAAGGAAGGGGAAACCCGAATAAAAATTACAATAAGAACCAAGGACCCCCTTCACAAGATCAATTTAATAGATCATGTTTTGTCTGTGGTAAGAGTGGGCATATTGCTTGATTTTGCAAATTTCGGAAACGTGAATTTGTCCCGCAGGCTAACGTAACCGAAGAGCCTTAGTGGCTATGATTACAGACATCAATATGGTACAATATGTTGAAGGGTGGTGGGTAGATTCTGGTGCTAATAGGCATGTCTGCTATGACAAAAATTGGTTCAAATTGTACACTCCTTTTGAAGAAGAAAAAACTATTATACTTGGTGACTCTAGCAAAACTAAGGTTCTTGGGAGTGGTGAGGTTGAATTGAAATTCACTTCTGAACGCGTGCTAACATTGAAAGATGTTCTTTACACTCCGTCCATAAGGAAGAATTTGATGTCAAGCTTTTTGCTTAACAAGGCTGGTTTCAAGCAAACTATGGAATCTGATAATTATGTAATCACTAAAAAGGGATTATTTGTGGGCAAGGGTTATGCTTGTAATGGAATGTTTAAATTAAATGTTGAGAATAATAAAGCATCTACCAGTTCAGTTTATATGCTTTCTTCTATTAATTTTTGGCATGCTCGTTTGTGTCATATAAATAGTAGATATGTGGGAATCATGAGTAGTTTAGGATTAATTCCAAGACTGTCAAAAGATTTTGAAAAATGTGAAACTTGTAGTCAAGCTAAGATTACAAAAAGGTCTCATAAAAATGTTGTAAGAAAAACCGAATTGCTTGAGTTAATTCACTCTGATTTATGTGAATTTGAGGGAATTTTAACTCGTAGAGGAAATAGATATATTATCACTTTTATTGATGATTTCTCAAAATATATAACTATTTATTTATTAAAAAATAAAAGTGATGCTTTTGAAAAATTTCAAGATTTTTTAAAAGAAGTTGAAAATCAATTCGGTAGAAAAATAAAAAGAATAAGAAGTGATAGAGGCCGTGAGTATGAATCAAGTGCATTCAACTCATTTGTTCAGTCTTTGGGAATTATCCATGAAACTACTGCACCATATTCACCCACTTCTAATGGTGTGGCTGAAAGAAAAAATAGAACTTTAATTGAGTTAACAAATGTCATTTTAATTGAATCTGGTGCACCTTTACATTTTTGGGGTGAAGCTATTTTAACTGCATGTCATGTCTTGAATAGGGTGCCACATAAAAAGTCACACACCACACATTTTGAGATGTGGAAAGGACATAAGCCAAATTTGGGATATTTGAGAGTATGGGGTTGTCTTGCTTATGTAAGGCTTACTGACCCTAAAATGCCTAAATTAGGTATAAGAGCTACTACCTGTACTTTTCTTGGTTATGCGATTAATAGTGCAGCCTATAGATTTTTTGATCTTAAAAACAAAATAATTTTTGAATCTAGTGATGCAATTTTTCATGAAGAAAAATTTCCTTTTAAATTGAAAAATAATGGGGGTGAAGAAAATATTTTGTCACAACCTAGTTCTTCTACTTCACATTTACAAAATCAAGAAAATTTTGAAATGGAACCTAGAAGGAGTAAAAGAGTTAGAGTTGAAAAGGATTTTGGTCCTGATTATTATGTTTTCAACATTGAGGAAAATCACCAAAATTTAAAAGAGACTTTAACATCATCTGATGCTATATTTTGGAAAGAGGCTGTAAATGATGAGATGGAATCTCTAATTTCTAATAGAGCTTGGAAATTAGTAGATCTTCCACCGGGTTGTAAGACCATAGGTTGTAAATGGGTTTTTAGAAAAAAGTTGAAACCGGATGGATCAATAGATAAGTTTAAAGCTAGACTTGTTGCAAAAGGCTTTAAACAAAAAGCTGATCTTGATTTCTTTGATACATTTTCTCCGGTAACAAGAATTACATCTATTAGATTGTTAATTGCTATTGCTACAATTTTTGATTTGAAAATTCATCAAATGGATGTAAAAACTGATTTTCTAAATGGGGACCTAGAGGAAGAGATTTATATGGATCAACCCGAAGGCTTTGTAGAGCCTGGACAAGAAATTAAGGTATGTAAGCTAACTAAATCCCTATATGGCTTAAAACAAGCACCTAAGCAGTGGCATGAAAAGTTTGATTCCTGCATGATTGAGAATGGTCATAAATCAAATGACTGTGATAAATGCATTTATTCTAAATCATGGAATAATTTACGTGTTATTATTAGCCTCTATGTGGATGATATGTTGATTTTTGGCTCTAATATGCATGTTATAAATGAGACAAAAAATATGCTTAAAAGCTATTTTGATATGAAAGATCTTGGTGAGGCTAATTTTATTTTGGGCATGAAAATTACAAAAGCATGTGATGGAATATATCTTGATCAATCACATTATGTTGAGAAAATATTGAGAAAATATAATTTTCATGATCACAAAAGTGTAGCTACTCCTTTTGATTCTAGTGTTCATTTATTTTCTGTGAATAATGATAAAGAGATTTTTAATCAAAAGGATTATGCTAGCATCATTGGTAGTTTGCGCTATGCTACTAATTGTACTAGACCTGACATTGCATATGCAGTAGGAGTGCTTAGCAGATTTACTGGCAAGCCTAGTAAAGATCATTGGCTAGCTATTGAGCGAGTCATGAAATATTTAATTGGTACCAAAAACTATGGCTTATTTTATAAAAAGTACCTTGCTGTGATTGAAGGTTTTAGTGATGCCGATTGGAATACTTTGTCAGGTGATTCTCTCTCTACCACTGGTTATATTTTTATTTTAGGTAGTGGTGCTATTTTTTTGGAAATCCAAAAAGCAAACAATAATTGCTAATTCAACAATGGAAGCTGAATTAATAGCATTAGCTTCAGCTAGTGAAGAGGCAAATTGGCTTAGAGATTTGTTATATGAAATTCCACTTTGGGAAAAGCCAATTCCACTTATATTAATTCATTGTGATAGCACTGCTGCAATTGGTAGAGTTAAAAACCGTTATTACAATGGTAAATCCAGACCTATAAGAAGAAAGCACAGTACCATGCGATCTTATTTGAGTAGTGGCATCATAACTGTGAATTATATTAAATCTAATGATAATCTTGTAGATCCATTTACCAAGGCCTTGGCAAAAGATAGGGTCTGGAATACATCGAGGGGGATGGGACTAAAGTCCATAGAATCATGAGCCATGTATGAGGATACCCAACCCAAGGACCAGAGATCCTGAGAATTGGGTTCAATGGGAAAAACGAATCATACGATGGTCGTAAGAAATGCACTATTCATTTTTTAAAAATTATTTATTTTATAAATAATTTTTTAATTGTTCATCCCTATGATGTAAGTGCATTTATCCTGTAATGTGGAGAGGTTGAGTAAAAAACTCTTAATGAAATTTGTAGTTCATATGAGTGGGGTGTCAGAATTACAGGAGCACCCTTGACAAAATTTCACCTATGTGAGTGTGGGGGTGGGGCCGCTCCCTATGAGATTTGGACTTAATCTCAAATACACTCATGAAACTAGGATCAGCACACGGCCGTAAAGTGCTAGCTATAAAAGCTCATGTCAACACCTGGATCATTATGTGTGAGCAGTAATACTTTATTTCCCTTAAGTAGTCATAGTTCAAGTCGGAGACCACTACTGACTCTGGAGTAGAGATTGTTGTTTCACTAAGTGAAGGTTCAATGCAGAGCACACCTTCATGATGCATAATAATCCCTCTTTGCCCGGTAATCTATCATTTTCTGAATTTAATATTAAAATGAGTGGGGGAATGTTAGTACATTTTAAATTAAATATGTTGAAACTCAAAATAACTGAAGATGAATAAAGAGATGAGTTATAATTTGTTAAAGAAAGAGTTACTTGTATGTAAGTTAGATTAAATAAATTAAGAGAAGTTTTCTAAATTAATAAATAACATGTAGGTTATGTGAAGGGTTGGAAGACTATATATACGGCTATGCTATGGACTAATTTCATATCAAGAGTGAATGAAGAAAATAGTTAAAAGCAAAGAGGGTTTTGTGAGAGAGTGAATTCAATAATATTCCTAAATACTTGAGAAATTTCGGGCCAAAGAAAGGTGTTCTTCTGGTGGAGTTTTGGGCTTGAACACTTTGTGCAGAAGCTGTTCTAACCATACAACATTTGTTGGGCTATTGTATCTTGGGGGAGACAAGTCAGAGAAGGTCTGCACCGGTTACAAAGATTAGCCAACCAAGGGCTTGAATCTCCTTAAAGAGAGCGAGTGCCGCGCCTCAGTCCAAATAGTATTGTGTAATTTCTCTCTTTAAATTAATAATATTCAGCGTACTATTCAGTTTCTCTTAATATTGTTTCCATTATTATTGTGTTTGCTCCAACAATTGGTTTGACATCTACCAGATATTTGCATTTTCGTTAGCATGTTTGACCTGAAAAATATTTTTGGTTCAATTTTTTCATTTGTAGCAATCCTCATTCTAGACGTGGGTTATTTAAATTACTTTATAAGTATATGCTATGGATTGCTTACGAATAGTGTTTTTTTTTTTTTTTTTTTTTTTTCTAATAAGTATAATGCAAACACAGTTCAATATGGAAAACAAAATACATAATTTAATAAAGAAAGCAAGAACAATTTTTGAAATCAAAATTCTCAAATAGTTTAAGAATTTTTTTTTTTTTTTTTAATTTTCTCATCCACACTCTCTCTAACTACTTTATCATTTTCTTTTTTCAAGAATTTTATTGGGAGTTTTGCTAAATTTAGTTGGAATAGCTCATAATTTCCTTGACGACAAATGCAACTATAGTGTTTAGAATGGCCTTGTGTTTAGCACGTTGCTGCAAGTCTTCTAAGTGAAGCAGAATTTCATATTAGTGAGAATTAACTACCTTGTCAATTTTAATGTTATTTACATGATTTTTGTGAAAATATTTTTGTGTATGATCAATCAAGGCTTGTTTAAGATAATCAATCTTATAATTATGTTGTGTTTTTGGTTTTTCTTTTTATCTCATATTTCATCAATATGAACCATGATGATGCACAAAAAATCAGTAGGCTGAATGCTTTGGGCTTCAGTAGGCTAATGGTTGCTTGGAAGGCTTGAAAGGAAAAACACAAGATCAAATGTGACTGGGGTAAAACGGCCAAGAACCCTTCGATGCTTAAGTTAGGTTTTTTTTTTTTTTTTTTTTTTTTTTTCTTGAACTCAAAAGTCCCAACTTTTTCGAATAGTGAAAAACTTGCATCGATTTGATGTGGATGAGTCCTTATATAAAGAGCCTTGGAGCACTTACTTATTCAGTAACTTTCCCAATATTTGTGGAAGTTTGTAAGTGCAAACATAACTTCCACAACGATTGTAGAAGTTAGAATTTTCAATCTTATCTTCTATAACTGTCATTGGAAGTTAAGCACTTATTAGTAAGTTATGGCAATAAATAAGGACCTTGTTCACGTTTCAAAGTTCCACGTGGTCCGAATCTTAAACTTATGTAGGTAAATCCATTACTGGAATTTTCCCAAGTGTTGGAAGATCGTCCAGGCACTCTCCTTATGGACGACCCCTACGTCCACAGTCAACCTTCCGCTTATGGACGGTCTCCTTGAATGGTTAGCCTTTTGGCTTTTGGACAACTCTTTTAGACGATCTAGAGATGACTCAATTTTTAGTTCTTCATCAGTTGCCCCCTTGTCCAAGGGTCGTCCAAAGTGCAGTTAAGTTTTGATACATGCCATTATCATTATGGTCAAATTTACATTGTTCCAGATTATGCCACGTGTTGTGATCTCATTGGTTAGTTCATCACGTTGATTCCATTTTTCAAAGAAAACACCACGTGTCACCTCCTGGATGGCTCGTGTCACTTCACTAACCTCACCTTTGAGCCCTATAAATAGGTGCATTCTCTCTCTTACCCTTCACCTTTCTCATAATTTCTCTTCTACCATCTCATCCAAGAGCCTTGTCTAGTCTTCATTCTTCTAGTTTCATCAGGTACTTCCTTTTCTTATTCTTAGGTTTTCGTCTTAATCTTTCTTCCAATCAATTATGTCTTCATCTAGTAGTAGCCTAGAGAGAGCGATAGACGAGTATCAGGACATGTCTTCTGGAAGTGGAGGTAGTTATGAGAGTGGTAAGGGTAGCACAAGCAGTAGTAGTAGCTCTTCAAACGAGCATTACTTGTTTGGGGTTACTAGTTTTCCTTTAGAGGAATTTTAGGAAATGCAACATAGGATGGCTTCTGGAGCAAGTGCTAGCTTGTCCAAAAGGCCACCCAGTCCTTTTTAAGACTAGGAGGAGGAAGAAGAAGAGGAAAATGTCATTTATAGCTATGCCCCTGAGGTGGCGTCTACTTTAAATGTGCCTAAGTTAAAAACTCTTGTAGATAGGTACCAAATTCCTAGGGGGTTTAAGCCTCGTCTACCTAATGAAGGATAATGGTGTTGTTCTCCTTCTTCTGGTTTAGGAGTATATACATCTTATCTTTTAGCAGGTCTCAGGTTTCCCTTAAATTCTTTTTGTAGAAGTCTTCTCCATAGATTGGGTATTGGACCTAACCAGCTTAACCCCAATGGTTGAAGGACGATAGTCGTCATGCAAGTGTTATGATGTAAGGCATTGGAAGGGAACCGTCCAATCACTGTGGACAAGTTCCTTTAGTGTTATAAGCCCTCAGAGATAAAAAAATCCGCTGGCTTTTACCAGTTCTCATCTAAGGTCTCTCATTTTAGTTTGATAAAGGGTCGTAGCTCGTCTGATAGGCTTTGGAAAACTGAATTTTTTATTATTTTTGGAAATTGGGGTGGGGACCCAGTTGATGTGAATAATGCCCCCTTTCCTCCTTTTACTAGCCCACTAGGTTGCCTTCATCCTAAAGGTATGTCTTCTTTCCATTTTTTTTTCAATTATTTTCTCTAACTTTTTTTAGGTCGCCTTCATCTTGAGGGTATGTCTTCTTTCCATTTTTTTTTTCTTTCAATTATTTTCTCTAACTTTTTTTACTCGTCTAACCAATTTTCTTTATTGATGCAACCGTTACTCGTCCATGTTTGGACAAATTTTACTTAAATCGTATTGATCAAGCACGTGCCTTCCTTAAGAGATCCTTCCACAGCCTAGTGACTTTTGGTCGTCTAGTTGCTTGGGGACTCGGCCCAGTGCCTTCTGTAGAGAATCTTGCGCATGAAGAAACTACACGTTGAAGTAAGTAGCGTCCATCTTTCTTCTCCTCCTTTTTTTATTTTTAAATTTTGTTTTCTTTGTTATAGGAATGGCTACCTTGAAGGGAAACAAAGAAAAGTCTACAACAAGGGGTGATGAGGACGTCTAAATTCAGGACGATACTACCCCCCTTAGTCGTCCAGAAATTTACCGTCCAAACAGGGAAGAGGAAGGCGATATCCAACTCGGTGGACCTCAGTGACCTCCCAAGTCGTTGAGGTCTCAAAAAGCAAAAACCCAGCAAGACCCCTCTTCCTAAGGTCTCTGAGTTTACTACTCCGACAGTAGATTTGCACGACCTAATGGGTAACGTGGTACCTGTCCAGACCGTTTCACCCATCCAGTCTAAGAATCCTCCCCCTCCAGCTAAAACTCCTTGCAGGACTCATCCCTCAGAGCAGTCTAAGCATCCTCCTAACCTGGTGTTGGACGAGGGTTATGCATGGAAGACATTCAAAGGAATCATCATTGACAAACTATTTAAATAATAATAGGTTATATAGATATCCACTAAGCATCTCAAGTAAATTTGAATGTGTATTTCAATCAAAAACTTAAAAAATTATCTATTCACTCATATTACTTAGTGATTATTTTTCTTTTTATAATTTATTTATATTTATTTATTTTCATTGTTATGTTTATGTTTACTTTGATGTTTATATTTTTCACAATTGTATTTTTTTCATATCGTTACCTATACATACACACACAAGGACACATATAGATATAAACATAATTGTAGTGGTTTTCTTGTTTACTGTGGTAAGATACTAAGTTAAAGCAAACAAATTTTATTGTAATTACTAAAAGTTGCTCTAATAAAACCTAATTCTTCCGACTCCTTGAAAACAATATACAAATAAAAGCATAGAGACATACAAAAGTAAAACAAAAACTAATGAAAGTCTACTACAAGAATCTAGTGGCGAAACCACCCCAAAAAATGGCAAAAAAAAAAAAAAAAAGTTCTGAGTTCAACAAAAAAAAAAAAAAAAAAAAGGGATCTTAATGACTTATATCCAAATGTCAATTGTTGAATTTATTGTGTGTATATATAATAAGACGTGTTTACTTTTATTTTTTTGTTTCTCTTTACATTAGGAGTGTGCACACGCATATGTATATTTACTTTTTTTTTTTTTTTGGTTAAGAATACTAAGTATTTTAATACACACATACATAGAGAGAAAGGGAGAAAGTCTTAAAAAAACTGACAATGGTGTATGTAGAAAAGGGCCTAACTCCTGGATACATAGCATAGACTTTAAATCTCTTTAACTCACTCATTTTTCAATGTGGGATTAACCCACTATTTTTGCTTTTGAGAATATTAAGTATTTTAACACACACACACACACACACACACAAGGGAAGAAGGTTTTAAAGAAACTAACAGTGGTGTATATCCAAAAAGGCTTAACTCTTAGATACACAACACAAGTTTTAAACACACATTGGAAAATGAGTGTGAACTAAAAAGGCATATGTATATTTACTTATTACAATGTATTGGTTTGACATGTACCAAAAATATCAGTATCAAGTTCCTAGCTTGTGAAGACAAACACCTATTATGTTTTGGTGAAAGGAAAGCGTTGTGGCATGATCCATCCTACCAGAGGGATTAGGCAGGGTGACCCAGTATCCCCCTTCCTGTTCCTACTTTGTACTTAGGGGTTGAATGAGCTGATAAAACATGCTAAGGGAAATTGTGATATTCATGGTTTCTCTCTATGCAAGAGGGGCCCAAAACTAACACATCTACTTTTTGCCGACAATGGTCTTCTTTTTTGCTAGACAACTATGGAGGAGTGTAGGAAGGTGTTGGAGATCTTGGATATGTATGAAGGGGCCTCAGGAAAAAAAAAAGTAAACAAGAACAAAATGACACTATTTTTTAGCAAATTCACTTCTGCCGATATTAAACACAACATCAAGATGGCATTGGGTGTTCTAGAAATCATGTAGTATGAATAATATCTGGGTCTACCTTCTCTTGTTGGAAAGGGCAAAGAGGCAAGCTTCAATTATATTAAGGAAATGGTGTGGCAAAAACTCCAATAATGGGAAGGGAAATTACTCTCTCACGTGGGTAGAGAAATTTTGATTAAATTAGTTATTCAAGCTATCCCCACTTATATTATGGAATGCTTCAAAATCCCCTTAGTATTGTGCCATAAGAAATTTTGGTGGGGATAAAAGGACGACCAAAGGAAGATTCATTGAATAAAATGGGATGAGATGACTAAGTCAAAAACAATTGGTGGAACGGGTTTTATAGATCTTGCCTTATTCAATTACTCTTTACTAGAAAAGCAAGCTTGGCAACTTTTACACAATAAAACATCTCTTTTCTATAAGGTTTTCGGTGCCCAGTTTTTCCCAAACACCACTATAATGGAGGCTAATTATTTTAGGATGAGTTTGTATGCATGGAGGAGCATTCTTAAAGGAAGGGATGTCATACAACGAGGTGCTAGATGACAGGTTGGAAATAGGGAGAAAATCAAAATATAGCAGCATCATTGGCTGAGAAACACCTTCCACAACTGTCTGATTGTCCCATTGATGCTTTTGAAGACTCAACTGTGGACATTTTAATTGATCCAAACACAAGACGGTGGATTGCTGAGTTGGTAGATGGCCTTTTCGCACCGGAGGAAGTTGAAATCATTAAGAAAACCCCCCCTAGGCCGTGCTGCATCTAAGGATGTTTTCTTTTGGCCTTATTCGAGCAATGGAAAGTACAATTGCAAGATAGGATACATGTTTCTTAAAGAGGAAGCTCAACTGGATGCTGCACATGTCCCTTCAAACCGGGACAAGCATGTTTGGAATGGAATTTGGTCCCTACGTGTGCCATAAAATTAAGGTGAAGAATCTGCTGTGGCGGGCTTGTCGAAATGCCATGCCAACGAAAGAGTCCCTAGTCCAACGTACAATCATTGAAGATTCTCTGTGTGACTGCTACCATGTTGCATCAGAAAATCCATTTCATACGATATGGTCGTGTATTGAGCTTGATATTGTGTGGTCTAACCTAGCGTTGTGGAGCTTTCGAAGTGCAGTTCAGTTCCTCGACTACAAGGAATTATTATTGTGGAAAATTTTACAGGGAAAAAATTTGGAACTCTTTGCAATCACTGCTTGGTCGATTTGGACCCAGCACAACCAAGTTTGACTTCATCAAGCCGCTGCTGCTCTTAACTAAGTAGCTCACCTATCCAGAGATTGTTTGGCAGAATTCCATGTGAGTCAGGTTGTTTCCGATACCTAGGCACCACCAAACTGTCGAAACATTTGTCGCTGGCAGCCCTTGTCACTTGTGTTAGTAAAAATTAACTTTGATGGCACGGTTTTTCCCAAGGAAAATAAGTCTGGGATCGGAGTGGTCATTAGGAATAATAAAGGCTTAGTAATCACTTCTTGCTCAAAGAAATTTCCTTATGCATACAGTGGTAGTGATATTGAAGCTATTACCGCAGCAATGGCTCTTTCTTTTGCCCTGCATATTGGTATTACACATGCTGACATGCTGTCCTTGAGGGAGACTCGTCGACAATGATTTGAGCTCTGATGGAAGATGATTGTTCTTTGGCTCCATTTGGTTTGTTAGTTGAGGATGCGAAGGTTTTGTCTCAACATTTTGATCAATTGCTTTACTCTTATACTAACTTAGTTGCTTATAGTCTGGCTAAATATGCCATTGGCATTCCAGATTTATTTTTGTGGATAAAGGATTTTCCATCACATTTTCATTCTATTTTCCAAGTTAATTTAGTCGGTTGACATTAACAAAGTTCCAGTTTTTCCCCCCTAAAAAAAAGTTCCTAACTCATGTAATCTTTAATTTCTATTTGACTTTTAAATAATTTTTAAGAATTATATATATATATATATATATATATATATAATTTTCACAGGCCCATTTTCTTTTAAGTCCAACTCACATTTTAAAGCCAATTAAATATACTATATATTTAAAAATTGATGGATTCTTTGTTGAGCATTTAAGTATTCTGCCCATTATACCATCGCGCACCCTTAGTGCGGTGGTCACTCCACAAGTATAAATGCTTGTGGGGTGTGGGGTGATAAGGGCAAGGGTTCAAGTGTTTAGAAGGAAGTTTCACACATATATACACTTAGATTAGGTTAGAGTAGAAATTCTATCTTGTATATAAAAATAAAAATAAAAGTATTCTGCCCATTATACAAACAATCTAATGTGTCAATGTATGGTCCTTAATTTCCTTGGATAATGTTTCTTTAATTTAATCAATTATGGGAATTAATTTTATTATTTTTAATGTATACCGTAACTTTGTTTAACTATATACAAATTTCAATGTTATGGTCTCTAATTCAACTATTTTGAAAATTTTGTAGTTCGGGTAATTTTTTGCCATGTGGCTGTGGTAGCATTATAGCATTTACAACAAGGGAGTTAAAAAATATAACTTTTAGCAACTTAAAAAGCAGTTTTATTTATTTTAACAACTCACTTTACAAAACACTCAATATCAAAACATCTATATTTTTAGCAACTCATTTAAAATAATATAGATAACTCATTAAAAAAATGACAAACAACCACCACAAAATCCAAACCAATAGCAACAGCCACCTCCCTCTACCGTCGCCCCACCAGCCATAACCATAAACAAGAACCCACAACCTGCAACCCACTACAACCACCACCGGAAAAAAAAAAAAAACAAGACATAATCCATCACAATAACACCCACAACCGGCCATAAAACCCATTACCACCACACCCACAATTGTAACAAAACCCATTACCACCACAAAAGAAAGAAAAAAAAAAACCGCCACCTAAAACTGCAACCCACTGCCAACCACCACCATCACCTTCATTGGGGAAAAAAAAAAAACCCACAAAACCCTTCACAACCACACCCACAACTGGCCACAAAACCCACCATAACCAAAGCCAACAAAACCCATTACCACCCCACCCATAACCGGCACAAAACTCATCACCACCACATAAGAGAGAACAAAAATTGAAAGAAAGAAAAAAATAAAAGAAAGAGGGAGACATGTTTTTGGTCATAGCTTAAGAAAAAAAAAATGAAGATGAGATAGGTAGAGATCTGGAAGAAGAAATAAGAAGCTTGGAGAAGAAAAAGAGAAAAAAGAGAGAAACAGGTTGGTTAGAGAAGAAAGAGAGGGGGAAAAAAAGAGAAAAAAAAATTTAAAGAGGAGACGAGAAAGATATAAAATAATAGATTCAGATTCTCTAAATTTTCTAAGGTACTCTATTAATAGATTTCCTTAAATCCTAACCACAGTTTAATGATTTACTGATTTAGATTTTTCCATGTCAGCATTCCACTAACATAATCTTAAAATAATAAAATAATGTTGTAAATAAAACAATTAAGATTATTGTTAGTGGAATGCTGACATGGAAAAATCTAAACCATTAAATCATTAAGAATGATTAAGATTTAAGGAAATTTATTTGGTAGAGTAGCATAGGAAATCTAGAAAATTTGAATCCTAAAATAATATATATATATATATATATATATATATTAAAGTTTTGAGCTAGAATAAGCTGTTATTTTTGATAGCCCACTGTAGTTTTGTTGCTATTTTCTTTTAGATATAGCAACTTTGCTGTAACTTGCTTTTTAGTGTTTTGGTTGCTAAAATAGCATTATGGCAATTATACCTCCTTTATTATGAACTCTCTTAGAGCAACCGCATCAAAGTTTGCAAAATAGAAAAAGGGGTTAATTTTACACATTTTAACCCAAAAAAAAAAAAAAAAAAACCTCATCAGCTTGCAAAAGCGTGTATATATCCAAAAGTGCTACAGTAATCATGTATATATGCATGGTTACTGTGTCTTTCTGTATATTATTTTAATATTTTTTCCTCTCCCTTCACATTCTCTCTCTTCCCCGGACTCTCTCTTCAACACATAATCTCTGCAACTGATAACCCAGCACCGCTAACCACACACAGACCCACCACTACAACTCAACACTGCCAACCACACACAGACCCACCACCACAAATAGACCCAGCACCGCCAACCACCACTAATGCAACCCAGCATCGCCTACCACCACCCCAACATGAACACAACACAAAATCAACCAAAATCAAACAAACCCACACAAGGACATACCAACAAAGATAGAGAGCATTTTTTTGAACTTGTGGCTGTGGGTTGGTGCTTGGGTTGATCGGAATGGTGCTTGTGGATTGTGGATTAGTGATTGTGGTGGTTGTGGATTGTTGCTTGTGACTGTGAGGGAGAGAGGGAGAGGCAATTTCAACCAAGATGGGGAGAGGGAGAGACGAGTTTCATCATAGAGGCGGCGGTGTGAATGGAGAGAGAGTTTCAGAGGGATTAAAAAGGGAGAGTTGCTAAACAATAAAAAAAAGTGAAAAAAAATATTATTTAAATAAAATAGATGATAAAATAAACAAATTGACGTGGACGTTTTATAAAAATAAATATGTAAAATAAAAAAAATATGTTTTTTTTGCAAATTGGATGAAAATTTTACGTGCACAAGGCAGACGCTCTTACTGGTGTATATTTCTATTTCTATTTTCCCAATCCTAAAGTACACGTGTCCATTGCTTACATCATTTTCCCAGTTTACTAATTAAAAAAAAAAAAAAAAAAGGGTCGTGGCAAACAATATAAGAATTCTTTGGGAAGAATATGAAATTTGAAATTCAAAAAAAGGGGGCAAATCCGTAATACACACAGGCACGCGCTGCTACGAGTGAAGTGGGCAAAATAAATCTCCCTTTTTTCTTCTCTTTCACATTTCAGTTTCACAATCAAAAACTCTCAGACTCAGACAGAGAGAGAGAGAGAGAGAGAGAGAGAGAGACCCAAACAAAACAACGCACATTCCATGGAAGACCAAACCCAGGTAAGTGTAACTACCACCACCGCCGATTATATTGTTGTTTTCCTTAATTTTTTGAACTTCGATTTTATCTTTTCGTCTATAAAATATAAGTAAAGATTTGCATTTGAAAAAAAAAAAAAAATTTGTGTGTTTTCGTTGGGTTGCAGAAAATGGATGCGTTGATGAAAGCTTATGCTGGCGGCGCGTGTATGTGTGTCTCTCACTTTTCTGATTTTGCCCTCTCTTTAAAAGCCCAATTGGGCAAAGCCTCAGGAGTCTCTCTGTTTTTAATTTCTGTATTCAAACTCACTTTTTTTTGGATATTGAAAATGAAAACTGGGTACAGATTTGCAAACCAAACCAAAATTTTGTGGTGGGTCTCACAAAAAACTGAAATTGAATACAGAAAACACCACTTTTTTCTTCAAACCAAACAGGCCCTTAGAAGTTTAGGGTTAGTTCAAATTTTGGACAATAGAACAATTTTTATACCAAATTTTTTAAATAAAATTTTTGGATTATAGATAAGCAAATAAATAAATAAAGAAATTAGTGCTACTGATTACCCAAAAAAAAAAAAACTTTATCTCTTGTATGTTCTAGGACTAGGATTATGCCCTTTCATTCTTTCTTGAAATTTAATTACATATAAAATTGTTATTATGAGGTTTCATTATTCTAAACGACCTTTCCAATGTGATACAACTGTTCATCATTTTCCATGTTAAAAAGTATGCAGGATTGATCTATTTTCTTTACCTGTAACTATCCAATTTCATCTGACGGTTGTAGTGATGGTTGGAGCAGGGGAGTTGGTGAGAAAGATTGGCGGAAATGACGGGAGTAGAGACGCATAGCAACATATTTATACATACATATGTATAGATGTGCAATCACAAGTTTGTTTGTTTGTTTTTTTTATTTTTTATTTTTTTTATATAAAGTTTTTGTTTGAATGGTTTTTTCAAAATTTTTGTTGTTTACAAATATAGGCTCAATTGACTATGGGTATTGTATTTATATAATTTTTTTATGAGTTTTGCCATGTTTGGATTGTGGAATTAAAAAATTGAGACTCCACCTTGATTCTGGAAATCAATTCTTGAGGGTATTTGTGTTGCATGCAAAATGTTTTATGAAAGCTTCCAATGTAGAAGTATTTGAGTATTTAAAAAAGAGGCATGGACTGATAGTCTAATACTCCATTATGTTATTGTAGAGTAAATTGGTTAATGTGCATAGATTATACCATTAGTTTGTGGGGAGATGATAGTGATGATGTTTAAGCCATTTTCTCAATTTAGGCTCTACAACACTGAAAACGCTACTGCCTTAAAATTTTGCTTTTTTTAAAAATCACTGCAAGGCTTTAATATAAATTATAGGAAATTGGTTTAGACTTCCTTCTAAAGTATTGCAAGTTCTCTAGGAATATACTTTTACTGTCAACAATTTAGTGTCATTGTAATGATTGCCTCTAACGTTGCCAAGAGTTTCAATTCATTGTTCATAGATAAATATTTCGTTCTGTTTTTTATTGTTCAATATAATTTGCTAAATCCTCACTGTACGTAGTGCAAACTGGATAGTGACGGTAAGAATCCTAAAATCGTGAAAACGCTGTTGTTTGTTGTAAATTGTAATCGCTTCGATTACTTAGGCTAGATTTTGATGTTTGCTGATTGATTTTCTAATCATTGAAAGTGAGCAGATGTTGTCAAATTCTAATGTAGTTTGTTGTTACTCTGTAGTTGTTTGCTATTTTGAACTCAAATTCACTAAGCGACATATGCTTTTTCATTTGCTTCTTTTGTTTGTTTTTTGGGGACAATGTTTGCTTGTTTAAGTGTTGATATGTTTACAGGAGGAGAATTTGTGATTTGGACTTTGCAACAGATTTTGCACTGTGCTGGCTTCAACAATAAGAAAACTATTCTCTTTTCTTGATTTCAGTTTTTCCTTACGTGTCTTTCAACACTCTGTTCAATCATGCTTGATACTATTCCACGTTCATTTATTTTTATAGATTTTGGTGCTAGTCCCCTATTGAAGGCCTTTGTTGCAGAAAAGTTGGCTTCCTTTAATCAATTTGATTAGTTCTATAGGAGCACAAGTATGTAAACTTTCCTGTTCCTTTTTGTGAGATAGCTGGTACTTAAGAGCTTTGGCTGCATTTCTTGAATTTATTAATTTCATCACTCTCAAAATGCTTTTAGCTGGCTACTTTTTTAAGGAGTTTGTTTTAGCAAACTTGGCTTCTTAGGATTTGCTTATTAATATTAAATTTACCATTCCCTTAAGCATGATACTATCCCTTGATCAATTTATTTTATGGATTTTTGGTGCTTTGCAATTTTCAAGATTTGTATGTTGTGGCAGAGTTGTCTTTTTCTAGATTATTTTGATTCTTTTTTTTAGGAGCACAAGTGTATAAAGTTTACATACTTGTGCTTGTCTTGTGTTGTTGGACCACACAGAGGGGTGTTTTGGGGTTTTGATGACTTCGTTACCCCAATTCCCATGTTTACAAAATTTAAATGCTGTGGTATATCTACTTGGGCAACGAAGTTTGATGGCATTTTTATTTCTTCAAAAAATTTAAAGGTTTAGTTATTGGATTAAGATATTTATGTGTTAAAAAAAATAATTTGTTGTAGTGAAATTGGGTTGAGATATTCTCTTTGTTTTTCTCAACAATCTAATATTGGTATTATTCTATTTATTATGCCATAAAAATTATATATTATATTGAATAGAAATATTTATCATAACCTTATCACAGTTATGTCTTAGATTTTAGTTACCTTCGATCTTAATTCTCCCTTAATTACTTGTATGCTTTAAACATTGTTGTTCTAAATGCTAGGAATGTATGGGATTAATTAGTGAAGAGTTATTCTGTTCATTGTTTCTCAACTTTTGCAACTTTGGGTGCATGTTGTAACTTTGGGTGCATGTTATTTTGACAGGTGCTGGATTTTGTTTTGGGTGCTTGGCTGCGTAAGCAGCAGAGTTTGATTTGGTGATAAGCTCTGTCTGTCTCTTCCTTTTTCCTCCCTGTTTTTGTTATTTTCTCTTTTTCCAATTTTTCATAGTGAGGGTTTGACACTTTCATTACAATTCTTTTCCTTTGTCCCTTTATTTATTTTATTATTATTTTTAATTTCAAACTTTTAGTCAATTCTTTTTTATCAAGGTTATATCTAATTTGAATGTGGTAATCCTCTTATTGGTGTGGGGCAGTTAAATTAACAGGGATTGTGACAAACTTTTTGTCAATTCTTTTTTGCTTTTTCCTATTTTATAGATTTTGGTTGAAGGCATCTTCTGGATCAAATTGGTTGTTTCTATTAGAGTGCAATCACTTTTTGTTGGCTGGCTGATAATTATGGGTTTAAGAATTTAAGAGTCACTTTTAAATAAAATTTGTGGCTTGCTATGCCTATATTTTGGGCTCCATTTGTTTGGCAGAAATTGGTGCTTGCTATGTCTTTATTTCAGTGTTGTGATTTATCATATTTGGACAGTTTCATAAGTTAAGAGTTGCAAGCT
Source organism: Quercus variabilis (assembly GCA_030445155.1). NCBI lineage: Eukaryota > Viridiplantae > Streptophyta > Magnoliopsida > Fagales > Fagaceae > Quercus > Quercus variabilis. Next base: position 47,565,153 of record CP129453.1, read on the forward strand.
TTAAACATGGTTGCTCAAATGCCAGTAACGTGTAGGATTTCTTGTGTAGAGAAGAGTTCTTTTATTTGTTGTTTTGTTTTGAGAGCATGCTATGAATCTCTATCTTGACTTGTCTACAGGTAGCAGATCCTTTTTTGGTGCTTGCAGCTTAAGCGGCAGAGTTTGATTTGGGGGTAAGCTGTCTTTTCTTTCATCATGTTTTCGTTGTTCTATCTTTCATCATGTTTTCTTCTTTCATAAATGATTTTTTAGTGCCAATCTGAGTGTATGTACCTGGAAATTAAAATTCTTCATGTAAATTTTGAATTTTTTCACTGAAAATTTCATAATATGTTTGCCAAGAGAAGAATAAGAAAACTCCATTCTCATTCTTTTGATATAATTTTTCTTAAAAGTTTCTTGCAATATGCTGTTACTTCAAACATGATCTTATTCAATTCCTTTATTGATTTATTTTATAGATTTTGGTTGAAGCCATATGCTAGGTCTCTTCTATTGGAGCACAATCACTTTATGTTGTCTGGCTGGTAATTATGGGTTTAAGAATTCAAAAATCACTTTAAAAAAAAATTAGTGGTTGCTATGTCTATATTTTAGGCTCTATTTGTACGGGTTTAACATATACCAGCACTAGTCAGCTGGTTTATACTGCTTACTCTCTCTACTGCCGTCTGTTGCACTTATAAAAAGTTTTAAAAGTTAATCTATCATTATTTTTTCGAGCTTTATCAGTGTTGTGATTTATGTTCTTTGGACAGTTGCATAAGATAAGAGTTGCATGTTTTAAACATGGTTGCTTTAATTCCAGGTTAGTACGGGTTCCTCTTGTAGTGAAGAGTTCTATTTTTTGTTTTGTAACTTTGAGTGCATGTTAAGAGACCCGCTAATGACATGTTGACAGGTGCGGGAATTTTCTTTTTGGAGCTTGGATGTGCAAGTAGTGAACTTTTAATTTGCGATAAGCTCTCTCCCTTTGTCTCTCTATCACTTCTTTCTCTCTCCCATTTTTTTTTGTTATTTTCTACTGCAATCCTAACTATTGGTGTATTTTCTTTTCATTCGTTTTGATTTAGGTATTTGTGTTAGATTTTGTTTTCATTAAGGTATTGTTGTTGGTGTTGGTTCTATTTTGCATATTTGTAGATTTGGTTTTGCTTGGGTAGTTGGGTTAATTGATTTTGGGTTATTCTTGAAAATCCATTTACAGTCCTTATATTTTATTGGAATCCTTGAACCACATTGGAAAAAAAAAATTATTTTAAGAATATACTTATTCATTTCAATACGCTTGTGCAACTCCCATGTATAGTCAGCTCTTTGTGGTTGTTTCTTTATCTTTAAGTTTAGTATGTTTACTGTTTGTTTCGTGCCTGCTTGCTGATTTAATTGCTTTTTTAGAATTTTTAAACAATTTCTCTTACATGCTATTATCTGATGTAAGTTGTAACTAATCACCCAAAACTCAAATTTAGGTCTACAGTGTGCCCATGATAAGGGCATTATATACAGGAAAAATATTAGATGGGTGATTGTCTACAATAGACATCTTGAAAACCGCTAGGTTCGTATTAAAATTTAACCTAGATGAATTGTGATAGGAGTTTATCCCAAATATGTTTGTTAAAATGGGGGGCTAGTAATGAACTGAAAATTGAGTGAGTTGATGTAATTAACTAATTGTATATAAACTCAAAATTTCTGTTTACATTGTTAGCAAAGTGATTTCTTTGAGAAAGTTATGATTCCTTTGAACTTCCGTGCTTGGACTTCAATAAATCTATAATCTTTCAAGCTTGGACTTAACAATATATTTTTTGCTTTTTTTAAAAGAATGAAATGGAACATGGTGTATTTTTTCTTTGGTTTTTCGTGTTCTCTAAAGTTTTCTCAATCCTAAAATAAACCTGCTTTGTTATTATCAGTGACCAGGCATTGGATCAGTGACATCGATAAGTCTTTGTATGCTTAAGTGTATGATTACATAGTTGTAGTTTCTGCAACTTATTAGGGTTGCCATTACATGTTTACAGAAAAAAGTTGACTATTCATCAACCTTAAGTATTAGAGAAAATACCTGTAATCAGGGGTAAACATAGCAAGGTAGTTGGCTGCTCTGGCTGTTACAAGGTCAGCCTGACTTTACAGCCATTTGATATTTTTCTAGCAGGTAGACTGTAACTTAGAACCTATACGTGTATTAGATTTATTAAAGAAAGTCTCAGCTTTTGATGATTTCTAATTTCTGTGCTATGATCTATGTAAAGTGTATATATATTGGTGGTTTGATTCTGCTGAACTATTTTGGTTCAATCTGACATGGTTATTGGTAGCTGTGCTTGCTGTATAGGGACAAGTTGCTGAAATTGAAGAGAATGATGCACCTCTTTTGAATAATTTTCTGCTGTTATTGAGAAGATCAAACCCCTTTACAAGATATGTATATGTACGTTGTATTTGTTTTCCCCCTGTTGGTTCTATTTTGGCAAGAATATGTAGCGGAATCATTGATTTTGTGATATATGAGGTGAGTTATTGATTCTAAGATGAATGCAGTTTATTGTCGATAGATAGGAGACTAGTATCTTTAAAACCCTATTTAAGAAAATTGATTCCTGGATTTTCTATCAGATAGTTGAGTCAATATGTTGGTTGGTTTAGCTCCATATATGCAGTCACTAGGTGAGAATATGTCAACCAATAAAACTGTTGGAAGGATGGTGGGACCAGCTTTGGGTGACCAGTAGCAAGGAAACTTTTCTATCAACATATTGAAGATAGCTTTTGAAGATACTTCTCAATGACTGACCCTTTCAAGATGGAAGATAGCTTTTCAACATATGGGTTCCTCTGTCTCTGTTTGTCTCTCTATCTCTACTCTCTCTCTTCCCTTCTCTTGATTTTTGTTTGTGATTATGAGTCTTTTAACAATAATCTAACGTGATACTATTCCTTGTTCAATTAATTCTATAGATTTTGTTGCTTGGCTGCCTTTTAAGGTTTTGTTGCAGCAAAATTGGCTTCTCTAATCGGTTTGATTCTGTTCTATATGAGCACAAATTTGTAAACTTTCCTTTCCTTTTTGTTAGATGACTGGTAATCTAACGTGATACTATTCGTTGTTCAATTTATTTTTATAGATTTTGTTGCTTGGCTGCCTTTTAAGGTCCTTGTTGCAGCAAAATTGGCTTCTCTAATCGGTTTGATTCTGTTCTATACGAGCACAAATATGTAAACTTTACTTTCCTTTTTTGTTAAATGAATGGTAATTATGAGTTTACAAATTGGTGCTTTCATTGTGTGTATTTCAGGCTGGATTTGTGCGGTTTCAACTACTTCCAGCACTCTCAAAATCTTTCCTGGTTCTTTTCTTTTTTTTTTTTTTTCTTTTTTTTTTTTTTTTTTGTTCTTTTCCCTACTGCCACCTACTTGCACTTATAAAAACTTTTTGTACTTATGTTTGTCAGTGGTGAATTTTGTAATTTGCTCTACAACCTCTTTGATTTTTGGAGCTCTAGTCAGTATGGTGATTTGTTGTCATTGGTGGTCATATAGGATGTTATGTGCATGCTTTAAACATGCCTGCTCTATTAAATGCTAAAGTGTGACATGAATATGTTTGTAGAGGGAAAACTGCACCAGTTTTACTTTCCCTTCTCCTTGCATGTGTTTAGCTTTTCGATTTTACTTATTTTTTATTTCTCTAGATTTGCTTAATAATGTTAAGTTAGCTTTTTTTTTTTTTTTTTTTTTTTTTTTTTTTTTGCTTTACTATATGTATACCGCCTGTGTACCTGGTTAGCTTCCTTTGTTCTTCTTTTAATGAATTATTTGTTAAAAAAAAAAAAAGTCGTAAACTTGGATTCTTGCTGATTGATTTCCTAGATTTGGCGGCATAGGAGAGCTAGCCTATTTAAGAAAATTGGATTTATCTTATATTTGTTGGATTGTTGGATTTGACTGTCAAATAGTAGTTCTTTTATTTCTTGTTTTCTTTTCCTGCATTTGTTTGGTTTTAACTACTTCCAGCAGTATTATCATATTTGTATCTACTAATTTTTGTGGAGTATGTTGCAGCAACTTGGCTTCTCATGATTTTCTGTTAAGTGTTTTATATATTGTTCCCTTAACTATGATAGTATCATTCGTTCAATTGATTTTATGGATTTTGGTGCTTAACAATGTTTTTTTAAATTATCTACGTTGTTGCAAAGTTGACAGTTCTAAATCAATTTGGTTCTCGCTTGTTGGTTATGAGGTGTTCAAGAATTTGGTTATCAGAAAAAAAAAAGTGTTCAAGAATTTAAATTTTCACTTTGTAAGTGAAAATTGGTGCTTGCATTGTGTGTATTTTAGGATGCATTGTCTAGCTAATAGTTTTCTCCTTATTTTAATTCTTTAGATGAGGATTATAAATTCGAGTTTCTCTTAGTGTGGGTTTGAAACTTTTATTCAAATTCTTTTCCCTTTGTCCTATTGTTTCTTTTTTAAAGTTTAGTTATTCTTTTTTAGCAAGTTAATGTCTCATTTGCTGCAGTTGTTCTCACTAATGTTAAAGTTGGTTAATTTAATTTCTCTTCTATGCTTCTTTTCCCGTGCTCAATCTCTATTTTGCATAAAATTTAATAATTCATATATATGTTAGTTTTAATTTTTTGTCTCTAAGCTTTTGCCCATGGCCGATTTCAGTTCCTGATGTTTAAAGTAGTCACTTTTTTAGTCTTTAACAACTTTAATTGATTACTTTTAGTTTCTTCTAACAAATTTTAAATGATTGCCTTTTGTCTTAATGTGTTTAATCAAGTGATAAGAGATTGGTTTTTAGTTTGGCCGCATACTAAAATCGCTTATGAGCTAAAGTTGAGGGACCAATGTTGTATTTTAGCTAAAATATTTATCTTTTAATGTTTATGGGATTATGAGATTTCCTGGTTACTAGTGTTGGTATCATGAATGTAGCTGTGTGTTAAAACTTTATGCCTATGTTTCGGTGGAGCGAAATCCGCAAACTTGTCTTTGTGTCCTTGTATCTTTAGGAATAGAGAATAGTTGGGCTTGACACCTGATAGGTACCTGTTGCTTGTTTTGATCAGGCTAATTAGCTGAGAAAATTCTGATTTTGTGACTGGAAGTTTGATATTATATCTGTGGTGATGGTGAGTGGATAAAGTTGGTAGGGAAAAACTTAAAATGTTGGTCAAAGTTGAAGTTAAAATCTGCTTAAACATTAAGTTAAAATTGTTGATTTGTTGATACTTCATTACTCCTGTTTTTTTGTTTTCATTGCACTTTTAAGTTTTTACTTCTCCAAGTAAGTGCAAAATGATATTGAAACAAATTTTGTGTTATTTTGAGTGGGTTTTAAAGAATAAATTTGTATTTACCCTGAATTTACTGGATTATGTGTTAATAAGGAGATGCTATTTACTATAGAAGCAGAAGATTCATTAATTTTTTTTTACATGAAATTTCAAGATTTAGATATGAATTATGCCCATGTGATGTGAAAGAAAGATGATTCTGGAAAATATATTTCACGCTTGTGAACAGCCATGTGGCTCCGTAAGTGGCAGTTTATTTGAGAGAAGAATTTTTGCTTTATTTTTGATGCATTATTGGAAGTAGACACCAATTTATTGTTTCTCAAAATCTCCATTTTCCGGAGTGGTGAATCAAAGGAGGCATGGATTATTCTCTCTTAGTATTTTGATTTAACTTGGCCTGTTTAGAACTAACATCTTTTCTTACAATGGTTATAAACTTTCTCTTAGGTTTGAGAAGCAATACGTGGAGGAGCTTAAGCTCAAAGCAGCATAGGACATAAAAGATGATAAAGTGAAACAAGCTTCTGGCGAAAATGAGAAAGCAGAAGGGATGGAGAACTTGAAGGGTAAAGCTTCCAACAGTTCAGCTGAGCCGGACTTGGATAAATTTCTTTTGGGTGATCTTGAAGACAGTGATGGGGGTGCAGGTATACTTCCTTGTTGACATGTGGTCATGTTCAACAGCCTCTGTTGCAATTTAGAGTTTCCCCTCATCTGTTTGTGACATATTTTAGTGTCGCATTATTTTCATTCTAGTCATAGTGTAAACTACAGCATAATTTTGCATGGAATCTAGATGTGCACGCTAGCTGGTTTTGCATTTCTCCCGATTTTCCACAGCTGTGCACACTAGAAGGTTTTGCATTTCTCCCGATTTATGGTCTCCCATTTGATCAATTGCCCTTTTTTTTTTATGGAAGTGATGAACTGAAAGTGGTGTTGATTTAGAGAAACAATGTCAAACAATGGAAGTGATCAATTGCCCTTCTTTTTTCTGTCCTTTGTTTTGCGAATGTCATTTAGAGAAACAATCTGGCAGCATAATAACAGGACAAATACCCTTAAATTTTCAAACACTTAATAAAATTGATGGACACATTTAAAATTTTTAAAAAAATAATAAGCTTATTCAATTATTCTATTTATATGGACTCTAGGCCCTTACATATTACATATCGCTTACAATTCTAAGGTGTTTGGCTTGCCAATGACCTCTGATTCAAATCATACTTTTTTCCCCTATTAGAATTGGGTGGAGGGTGGGGTCATGCTTCAAGACCCATTGGGTGTATGTGTAATTGATCAATAGAAATAGGGTGTACTAGTGCACAGGGCTCTTGCTTTTGTGGGGTCTAGGGGGCTAATTTGTGGACACAAACCTATGACACATTGCTTGGACAGATATAAATTTTAGGAAATTGGTTTAGACTTCCTTCTAAAGTATTGCAAGTTCTCTAGGAATATACTTTTACTGTCAACAATTTAGTGTCATTATAATGATTGCCTCTAACTTTACCAAGAGTTTCAGTTCATTGTTCATAGATAAATATTTTGTTCTGTTTTTTATTGTTCAATATAATTTGCTAAATCCTCACTGTACATAGTGCAAACTGGATAGTGACAGTAAGAATCCTAAAATTGTGAAAACGCTGTTGTTTGTTGTAAATTGTAATCGCTTTGATTACTTAGGCTAGATTCTGATGTTTGCTGATTGATTTTCTAATCATTGAAAGTGAGAAGATGTTGTCAAAGTCTAATGTAGTTTGTTGTTACTCTGTAGTTGTTTGCTATTTTGAACTCAAATTCACTAAGCAACATATGCTTTTTCATTTGCTTCTTTTGTTTGTTTGTTGGGGACAATGTTTGCTTGTTTAAGTGTTGATATGTTTACAGGAGGAGAATTTGTGATTTGGACTTTGCAACAGATTTTGCACTGTGCTGGCTTCAACAATAAGAAAACTATTCTCTTTTCTTGATTTCAGTTTTTCCTTACGTGTCTTTCAACACTCTGTTCAATCATGCTTGATACTATTCCACGTTCATTTATTTTTATAGATTTTGGTGCTAGTCCCCTACTGAAGGCCTTTGTTGCAGAAAAGTTGGCTTCCTTTAATCAATTTGATTAGTTCTATAGGAGCACAAGTATGTAAACTTTCCTGTTCCTTTTTGTGAGATAGCTGGTACTTAAGAGCTTTGGCTGCATTTCTTGAATTTATTAATTTCATCACTCTCAAATGTTTTTAGCTAGCTAATTTTTTAAGGAGTTTGTTTTAGCAAACTTGGCTTCTTAGGATTTGCTTATTAATATTAAATTTACCATTCCCTTAAGCATGATACTATCCCTTGATCAATTTATTTTGTGGATTTTTGGTGCTCTGCAATTTTCAAGGTTTGTATGTTGCGGCAAAGTTGTCTTTTTCTAGATTATTTTGATTCTTTTTTTTAGGAGCACAAGTGTATAAAGTTTACATACTTGTGCTTGTCTTGTGTTGTTGGACCACACAGAGGGGTGTTTTGGGGTTTTGATGACTTCGTTACCAATTCCCATGTTTACAAAATTTAAATGCTGTGGTATATCAACTTGGGCAACGAAGTTTGATGGCATTTTTTTTTTTTTTATTTCTTCAAAAAATTTAAAGGTTTAGTTATTGGATTAAGATATTTATGTGTTAAAAAAAATAATTTGTTGTAGTGAAATTGGGTTGAGATATTCTCTTTGTTTTTCTCAACAATCTAATATTGATATTATTCTATTTATTATGCTATAAAAATTATATATTATATTGAATAGAGATATTTATCATAACCTTATTGCAGTTATGTCTTAGATTTTAGTTACCTTCGATCTTAATTCTCCCTTATTTACTTGTATGCTTTAAACATTGTTGTTCTAAATGCTAGGAATGTATTGGATTAATTAGTGAAGAGTTATTTTGTTCATTGTTTCTCAACTTTTGCAACTTTGGGTGCATGTTGTAACTTTGGGTGCATGTTATTTTGACAGGTGCTGGATTTTGTTTTGGGTGCTTGGCTGCGTAAGCAGCAGAGTTTGATTTGGCGATAAACTCTGTCTGTCTCTTCCTTTTTACTCCCTGTTTTTGTTATTTTCTCTTTTTCCAATTTTTCATAGTGAGGGTTTGACACTTTCATTACAATTGTTTTCCTTTGTCCCTTTATTTATTTTATTATTATTTTTAATTTCAAACTTTTAGTCAATTCTTTTTTATCAAGGTTATTTCTAATTTGAATGTGGTAATCCTCTTATTGGTGTGGGGCAGTTAAATTAACAGGGATTGTGACAAACTTTTAGTCAATTCTTTTTTGCTTTTTCCTATTTTAGCTGGTGTTAGGCTTGAGTTTTTGGGCTTTCTGGGCATTAAATTGCTTTAACTTATTTTTTTTGATTGGCATGATTATTCATAATCTTGGAACTTGCTTGGTTACCCGCAATTCATTTTTTGTGAGTGAATTGTCCAAGAACGAGATCTTTATAAACTTGTTAGGACAATGTTTGATAGTATTGATCTTGATATGTCTTCAGGAAGGAAATTTTAATTTGGACTTTCTTGTACTTGATAAACAGAGTTTGTGGAGAACTATTGAATTTGAAACAATAATAAAACTCCTGTCTTATTCTTTTGATTTAATTTTTCTTTGAAGTTTCTTTCAATATGGTGTTCCTCCAAACATGATCCTATACAATTCCTTGTTTGTTTTATTTTATAGATTTTGGTTGAAGGCATCTCCTGGATCAAATTGGTTGTTTCTATTAGAGTGCAATCACTCTTTGTTGGTTGGCTGATAATTATGGGTTTAAGAATTTAAGAGTCACTTTTAAACAAAATTTGTGGCTTGCTATGCCTATATTTCAGGCTCCATTTGTTTGGCAGAAATTGGTGCTTGCTATGTCTTTATTTCAGTGTTGTGATTTATCATATTTGGACAGTTTCATAAGTTAAGAGTTGCATGCTTTAAACATGGTTGCTCAAATGCCAGTAATGTGTAGGATTTCCTGTGTAGAGAAGAGTTCTTTTATTTGTTGTTTTGTTTTGAGTGCATGTTATGAATCTCTATCCTGACTTCTCTTGTGGAGAAGAGTTCTTTTATTCATGGTTTTGTAACTTTCAAGTGCATGCTATGAATCTCTATCCTGACTTGTCTACAGGTAGCAGATCCTTTTTTGGTGCTTGCAGCTTAAGCGGTAGAGTTTGATTTTGGGGTAAGCTGTCTTTTCTTTCATCATGTTTTCGTTGTTCTATCTTTCATCATGTTTTCTTCTTTCATAAATGATTTTTTAGTGCCAATCTGAGTGTATGTACCTGGAAATTAAAATTCTTCATGTAAATTTTGAATTTTTTCACTGAAAATTTCATAATATGTTTGCCAAGAGAAGAATAAGAAAACTCCATTCTCATTCTTTTGATATAATTTTTCTTAAAAGTTTCTTGCAATATGCTGTTACTTCAAGCATGATCTTATTCAATTCCTTTATTGATTTATTTTATAGATTTTGGTTGAAGCCGTATACTAGGTCTCTTCTATTGGAGCACAATCACTTTATGTTGTCTGGCTGGTAATTATGGGTTTAAGAATTCAAAAATCACTTTAAAAAAAAAATTAGTGGTTGCTATGTCTATATTTTAGGCTCTATTTGTACGGGTTTAACATATACCAGCACTAGTCAGCTGGTTTATACTGCTTACTCTCTCTACTGCCGTCTGTTGCACTTATAAAAAGTTTTAAAAGTTAATCTATCATTATTTTTTGGAGCTTTATCAGTGTTGTGATTTATGTTCTTTGGACAATTGCATAAGATAAGAGTTGCATGTTTTAAACATGGTTGCTTTAATTCAAGGTTAGTATGGGTTCCTCTTGTAGTGAAGAGTTCTATTTTTTGTTTTGTAACTTTGAGTGCATGTTAAGAGTCCCGCTAATGACATGTTGACAGGTGCGGGAATTTTCTTTTTGGAGCTTGGATGTGCAAGTAGTGAACTTTTAATTTGCGATAAGCTCTCTCCCTTTGTCTCTCTATCACTTCTTTCTCTCTCCCATTTTTTTTTGTTATTTTCTACTGCAATCCTAACTATTGGTGTATTTTCTTTTCATTCGTTTTGATTTAGGTATTTGTGTTAGATTTTGTTTTCATTAAGGTATTGTTGTTGGTGTTGGTTCTATTTTGCATATTTGTAGATTTGGTTTTGCTTGGGTAGTTGGGTTAATTGATTTTGGGTTATTCTTGAAAATCCATTTACAGTCCTTATATTTTATTGGAATCCTTGAACCACATTGGAAAAAAAAAATTATTTTAAGAATATACTTATTCATTTCAATACGCTTGTGCAACTCCCATGTATAGTCAGCTCTTTGTGGTTGTTTCTTTATCTTTAAGTTTAGTATGTTTACTGTTTGTTTCGTGCCTGCTTGCTGATTTAATTGCTTTTTTAGAATTTTTAAACAATTTCTCTTACATGCTATTATCTGATGTAAGTTGTAACTAATCACCCAAAACTCAAATTTAGGTCTACAGTGTGCCCATGATAAGGGCATTATATACAGGAAAAATATTAGATGGGTGATTGTCTACAATAGACATCTTGAAAACCGCTAGGTTCGTATTAAAATTTAACCTAGATGAATTGTGATAGGAGTTTATCCCAAATATGTTTGTTAAAATGGGGGGCTAGTAATGAACTGAAAATTGAGTGAGTTGATGTAATTAACTAATTGTATATAAACTCAAAATTTCTGTTTACATTGTTAGCAAAGTGATTTCTTTGAGAAAGTTATGATTCCTTTGAACTTCCGTGCTTGGACTTCAATAAATCTATAATCTTTCAAGCTTGGACTTAACAATATATTTTTTGCTTTTTTTAAAAGAATGAAATGGAACATGGTGTATTTTTTCTTTGGTTTTTCGTGTTCTCTAAAGTTTTCTCAATCCTAAAATAAACCTGCTTTGTTATTATCAGTGACCAGGCATTGGATCAGTGACATCGATAAGTCTTTGTATGCTTAAGTGTATGATTACATAGTTGTAGTTTCTGCAACTTATTAGGGTTGCCATTACATGTTTACAGAAAAAAGCTGACTATTCATCAACCTTAAGTATTAGAGAAAATACCTGTAATCAGGGGTAAACATAGCAAGGTAGTTGGCTGCTCTGACTGTTACAAGGTCAGCCTGACTTTACAGCCATTTGATATTTTTCTAGCAGGTAGACTATAACTTAGAACCTATACGTGTATTAGATTTATTAAAGAAAGTCCCAGCTTTTGATGATTTCTAATTTCTGTGCTATGATCTATGTAAAGTGTATATATATTGGTGGTTTGATTCTGCTGAACTATTTTGGTTCAATCTGACATGGTTATTGGTAGCTGTGCTTGCTGTTTAGGGACAAGTTGCTGAAATTGAAGAGAATGATGCACCTCTTTTGAATCATTTTCTGCTGTTATTGAGAAGATCAAACCCCTTTACAAGATATGTATATGTACGTTGTATTTGTTTTCCCCCTTTTGGTTCTGTTTTGGCAAGAATGTGTAGCAGAATCATTGATTTTGTGATATATGAGGTGAGTTATTGATTCTAAGATGAATGCAGTTTGTTGTCGATAGATAGGAGACTGGTATCTTTAAAACCCTATTAAAGAAAATTGATTCTTGGATTTTCAATCAGATAGTTGAGTCAATATGTTGGTTGGTTTAGCTCCTTATATGCAGTCACTAGGTGAGAATATGTCAACCAATAAAACTGTTGGAAGGATGGTGGGACCAGCTTTGGGTGACTAGTAGCAAGGAAACTTTTCTATCAACATATTGAGGATAGCTTTTGAAGATATTTCTCAATGACTGACCCTTTCAAGATGGAAGATAGCTTTTCAACATATGGGTTCCTCTGTCTCTGTTTGTCTCTCTATCTCTACTCTCTCTCTCTCTTCCCTTCTCTTGATTTCTGTTTTTGATTATGAGTCTTTTGACAATAATCTAACGTGATACTATTCCTTGTTCGATTAATTCTATAGATTTTGTTGCTTGGCTGCCTTTTAAGGTTTTGTTGCAGCAAAATTGGCTTCTCTAATCGGTTTGATTATGTTCTATACGAGCACAAATATGTAAATTTTCCTTTCCTTTTTTGTTAGATGACTGGTAATCTAACGTGATACTATTCCTTGTTCAATTTATTTTTATAGATTTTGTTGCGTGGCTGCCTTTTAAGGTCTTTGTTGCAGCAAAATTGGCTTCTCTAATCGGTTTGATTCTGTTCTATACGAGCACAAATATGTAAAGTTTACTTTCCTTTTTTGTTAAATGAATGGTAATTATGAGTTTACAAATTGGTGCTTTCATTGTGTGTATTTCAGGCTGGATTTGTGTGGTTTCAACTAATTCCAGCACTCTCAAAATCTTTCCTTGTTCTTCTTTTTTTTTTCTACTACCACCTACTTGCACTTATAAAAACTTTTTGTACTTATGTTTGTCCGTGGTGAATTTTGTAATTTGCTCTACAACATCTTTGATTTTTGGAGCTCTAGTCAGTATGGTGATTTGTTGTCATTGGTGGTCATATAGGATGTTATGTGCATGCTTTAAACATGCCTGCTCTATTAAATGCTAAAGTGTGACATGAATATGTTTGTAGAGGCAAAACTGCACCAGTTTTACTTTCCCTTCTCCTTGCATGTGTTTAGCTTTTCGATTTTACTTATTTTTTATTTCTCTAGATTTGCTTAATAATGTTAAGTTAGCTATTTTTTTTTTCTTTTTTTTTTTTTTGCTTTACCATATGTATACCGCCCATGTACCTGGTTAGCTTCCTTTCTTCTTCTTTTAATGAATTATTTGTAAAAAAAAAAAAAATCATAACCTGGGATTCTTGCTGATTGATTTCCTAGATTTGGCAGCATAGGAGAGCTAGCCTATTTAAGAAAAATGGATTTATCTTATATTTGTTGGATTGTTGGATTTGACTGTCATTTAGTAGTTCTTTTATTTCTTGTTTGCTTCTCCTGCATTTGTTTGGTTTTAACTACTTCCTGCCGTATTATCATATTTGTATCTACTAATTTTTGTGGAGTATGTTGCAGCAACTTGGCTTCTCATGATTTTCTGTTAAGTGTTTTATATATTGTTCCCTTAACTGTGATAGTATCATTCGTTCAATTGATTTTATGGATTTTGGTGCTCAACAATGTTTTTTTAAATTATCTACGTTGTTGCAAAGTTTGCAGTTCTAAATCAATTTGGTTCTCGCTTGTTGGTTATGAAGTGTTCAAGAATTTGGTTATCAAAAAAAAAAAAAGTGTTCAAGAATTTAAATTTTCACTTTGTAAGTGAAAATTGGTGCTTGCATTGTGTGTATTTTAGGATGCATTGTCTAGCTAATAGTTTTCTCCTTATTTTAATTCTTTTGATGAGGATTATAAATTTGAGTTTCTCTTAGTGTGGGTTTGAAAATTTTATTCAAATTCTTTTCCCTTTGTCCTGTTGTTTCTTTTTTAAAGTTTAGTTATTCTTTTTTAGCAAGTTAATGTCTCATTTGCTGCAGTTGTTCTCACTGATGTTAAAGTTGGTTAATTTAATTTCTCTTCTATGCTTCTTTTCCCATGCGCAATCTCTATTTTGCGTAAAATTTAATAATTCATATATATGTTAGTTTTAATTTTTTGTCTCTAAGCTTTTGCCCATGGCCGATTTCAGTTCCTGATGTTTAAAGTAGTCACTTTTTTAGTCTTTAACAACTTTAATTGATTACTTTTAGTTTCTTCTAACAAATTTTAAATGATTGCCTTTTGTCTTAATGTGTTTAATCAAGTGATAACAGATTGGTTTTTAGTTTGGCCGCATGCTAAAATCGCTTATGAGCTAAAGTTGAGGGACCAATGTTGTATTTTAGCTAAAATATTTATCTTTTAATGTTTATGGGATTATGAGATTTCATGGTTACTGGTGTGGGTATCATGAATGTAGCTGTGTGTTAAAACTTTATGCCTATGTTTCGGTGGAGAGAAATCCGCAAACTTGTCTTTGTGTCCTTGTATCTTTAGGAGTAGAGAATAGTTGGGCTTGACACCTGATAGGTACCTGTTGCTTGTTTTGATCAGGCTAATTAGCTGAGAAAATTCTGATTTTGTGACTGGAGGTTTGATATTATATCTGTGGTGATGGTGAGTGGATAAAGTTGGTAGGGAAAAACTTAAAATGTTGGTCAAAGTTGAAGTTAAAATCTGCTTAAACATTAAGTTAAAATTGTTGATTTGTTGATACTTCATTACTTCTGTTTTTTTTTTTTGTTTTCATTGCACTTTTAAGTTTTTACTTCTCCAAGTAAGTGCAAAATGATATTGAAACAAATTTTGTGTTATTTTGAGTGGGTTTTAAAGAATAAATTTGTATTTACCCTGAATTTACTGGATTATGTGTTAATAAGGAGATGCTATTTACTATAGAAGCAGAAGATTCATTAATTTTTTTTTACATGAAATTTCAAGATTAAGATATGAATTATGCCCAGGTGTTTTGAAAGAAAGATGATTCTGGAAAATATATTTCACGGTTGTGAACAGCCATGTGGCTCCGTAAGTAGCAGTTTATTTGAGAGAAGAATTTTTGCTTCATTTTTGATGCATTATTGGAAGTAGACACCAATTTATTGTTTCTCAAAATCTCCATTTTCCGGAGTGGTGAATCAAAGGAGGCATGGATTATTCTCTCTTAGTATTTTGATTTAACTTGGCCTGTTTAGAACTAACATCTTTTCTTACAATGGTTATAAACTTTCTCTTAGGTTTGAGAAGCAATACGTGGAGGAGCTTAAGCTCAAAGCAGGATAGGACATAAAAGATGATAAAGTGAAACAAGCTTCTGGCGAAAATGAGAAAGCAGAAGGGATGGAGAACTTGAAGGGTAAAGCTTCCAACAGTTCAGCTGAGCCGGACTTGGATAAATTTCTTTTGGGTGATCTTGAAGACAGTGATGGGGGTGCAGGTATACTTCCTTGTTGACATGTGGTTATGTTCAACAGCCTCTGTTGCAATTTAGAGTTTCCCCTCATCTGTTTGTGACATATTTTAGTGTCGCATTATTTTCATTCTAGTCATAGTGTAAACTACAGCATAATTTTGCATGGAATCTAGATGTGCACGCTAGCTGGTTTTGCATTTCTCCCGATTTTCCACAGCTGTGCACACTAGAAGGTTTTGCATTTCTCCCGATTTATGGTCTCCCATTTGATCAATTGTTCTTTTTTTATGGAAGTGATGAACTGAAAGTGGTGTTGATTTAGAGAAACAATGTCAAACAATGGAAGTGATCAATTGCCCTTCTTTTTCTGTCCTTTGTTTAGCGTATGTCATTTAGAGAAACAATATGGCAGCATAATAACAGGACAAATACCCTTAAATTTTCAAACACTTAATAAAATAGATGGACACATTTAAAATTTAAAAAAAAATAATAAGCTTATTCAATTATTCTATTTATATGGACTCTAGGCACTTACATATTACATATCGCTTACAATTCTAAGGTGTTTGGCTTGCCAATGACCTCTGATTCAAATCATACTTTTTTCCCCTATTAGAATTGGGTGGAGGGTGGGGTCATGCTTCAAGACCCATTGGGTGTATGTGTAATTGATCAATAGAAATAGGGTGTACTAGTGCACAGGGCTCTTGCTTTTGTGGGGTCTAGGGGGCTAAGTTGTGGACACAAACCTATGACACATTGCTTGGCCAGAGGGCACTTGCCATCGCACCAATTTCTTACCTCTATGTAATTTATCAAATCAATGTGGGAAAAAAGTACTAAGGTGTTTGTATTAAAGTATGGCTGTTTCTTTTGATCAATAGTTATATTTTCTCAGTGAAGTTATGGACAATTTGTGTACAAGATTTGCAATGTAGTGTCATTTAACTTATGAATAGTTTGGTGCATGTTGAGTAAAACATCTCTGATGAAATAAAAATGTGGTGAATATTGAGTTATGAGTCTTATGACTCTTGTTTAGTTGGTTGATTATCTTATGTAGTCTTTCAGATGATGGTGAGGAAAGCTTTGATGATGATTCTGACAAGATTGACAATTCAGTAAGATTTACTTATCTCTTGATTCACATATCCTAATGTACAACTAAAGTTATGAACTCTTATAGTCTTGCTTTTAAATCTGACTTAGAAGGCTCATATTATAGTTTATGCCTTGAAAATTGAATAGAAAATGTGCCTTCTTCTATCATAAACTTTTGGTGAGCTTGAACTACATTCCAATTAAGGTGAATATTGTCAACCCCATTTCTAATCATAAAACTTGATTTCTTCTTCCAGATTTGTATATTCCTTTTTGTTCTTCTTTCTTCTTATTTCAATTTCATTCTCTGAATTCAATTTGGTTTTTCTTTGTTCTTTCTTTCTTCTGCAGCCCTACGATGGCAGTTGGTTTTGATTGAAAACAGAGATCCCTCTTTACAATTGAAGTCCCAGAGTTGTTTACTTTTCTTAGAATGTCAAGAGTAAAGGTACAATTTCTTTGGTTGGAAGTCATATTTTTCGTTATGTTCAAAATTTTTAAATTTTGTGTATTTTTTGGTTTTTTGATCGATTTCAAACTGTTAGTTTGTCAGTTTAATTGTTTTTCTTTTCATTCTTTATTTTAATGTAGGATATATGTCTATTTTTTGGGGGGGTGATATTGGGGATTTTGGACTTGTATTTTTGTTGTAGAAATTCGAAGGCTAAAATGTAAATTAAACCCTCTAGGTTTGACTGAAATTCTTTGAGTCCTCTAACTCTAGCTTTACTTTCTTTCAATTCAGTTCTCTAGGTTTCAAAATAATTTAATTCAGGCTTTCTATCCAATTTCATTAAAGATGTGCCATTGAGAAAATATTTTTACATCTTGCAATTGTGAATTTGCTTTTGCTCTACATCCTCATAGGATTTGCGGAGCTTTAGTTAGTATGGTGATTTTTTGTCAGTGGTAGTCACATAAAATCTGCATTCCTTTCACTTGACTTTGTTCTGTAAATGCTATATGTTTAGGTTTGCGCTTCCTTACGTGCTCTCTATAGGTGAGTTGCTAGGGTGTCAAAGTTATATAGTTTTCTTTTGCATTGTTGGATCGTGTTGGGATATCGGGATTTTTTTATAATTCTGTTGCCCCAAATTGATGCTTTATACATATGTTATTCCGGAATGTCTACTTCGGTGACGGAGTTTGATGAGGAGCAATAAGCATGTCTTTTTTTGGATTCTACTGAAATTCCTACTTTAGTTTAGGGTTTCTTTCAAGAAGTTGGGATGCTTTGTTTATTAGCTTTGTTTATTAGTAAGGTTTTATGAGGAATAATAGAGTAACAGTATTAGGATTTTATCTTACATTTGTTGGATTTTACTGAAGTATCCTAGTACTTCAATTTGTTGTCCTGCAACTATTGCAATTCTATGCGCATGTTAAATAAAGGAAATAGGTTTTTCGAGGGAGATGCCTCCAACCCACTAGTGGCAAGGCGATGACGAATCAGCACCACTTTATGGGTTAGACAAGATTCTACCAAAATATCAATCAAAATATCAATCCTGATATGTTGGCTGGTTCCGAAATGTTTCTTTTTGTGGTTTAGGGTATGTTTGGATATGACTTATTTTGTTGAAACTGAAAAATTATTGGTGAAATTATTATAGATAAAAGTAAAAGTTAGTTGAAATAATACAGTGGGACTCATGAATAGTGCCAAAAAGTGTAGTGAGACTTGTGAATAGTAGCAAAAATAAGCTGAATAGTGAAATAATTTTAATTTTTCATTTCAATCCAAACGCACACTTAGTATGGAGTTTGATTTGATGGAAGGTAATTCAATTTGAATTTGCTAACCGTGTAAATTTACACTAGCACTATTCAATTTGCATTTAGTTTTTAATTTTTTGTTCTTTATATAGGATGAAGAAAAGGAGCGGATAGTGGTTGTCATGTGTGAAGAAAGATAAATAATAAAAGTATAGAATTGATATCTTAATGAAATATAGTGTAAAATAAATAATCTAACGTGGGGTGTTTTGAAAACTATGTAAAATAGAAAAAGTAGGTTATTATGTTAAAATAGACAAAAATTCTTGCACGATTTGATGCAAATGCTATTATATTGTTGCTGATTGATTTCTTAGTCATTGAGAGTCAACAGATATGTCAATGTCCAATGTAGATCATGGGTAGTATGAAGTTTGTTGCTATTTTGGACTCAAATTCACTAAAGATATGCTTCTTTATACGCTGCTGAGTGCCAACTTTGGTTTTTTGAGGACAATTTTTGATTGTATTAGTGTTGATATGCCTACAGGAGGGGAATTTGTGATTTGGACTTTGCAACAGAGTTCGGCTGTGTTGACTGCAACAATAAGAAAACTCCTCCCCTTCTCCTGATTTCACTTTTTACTAATGAGTCTTTCAACACACTATTCAATCTATCATGACTATACCTTGTTCAAATTTTTTTTTTTTGTGTGTATATTTTTGTGCTAGGCTGCTATTTAAGGCCTTTGTTGCAGCAAAGTTGGCTTCTCTAAATCGGTTTGATTATTTTCTATTGGAGAATAAGATTTTAAACTTTCCTTTTTTCTTTTTTGTCAAGTGGCTAGTGATTTTGAGTTAAAAAATTTTAAATTCACTTTGTCAATAATTCCCATTGTCTTAGGATGATTTTATCTACTAATTTTTATGGAGTACGTTGCAGCAACTTGGTTTCTTACGATTTTCTGTTAAGTATTTTATATATGGTTCTTTAAAAAATATATTTTCCTTTGTTCAATTTATTTTATGGATTTTGGTGCTCGACAAGTTTTTTTTTTTTTTTAATTATCTATGTTGTTGCAAAGTTGACTGTTCTAAATTGATTTGGTTCTAGCTGGTTGGTTATTGTGTGTTCTAGAATTTAAATTTTCACTTTGTAAATGAGAATTGGTGCTTGCATTGTGTGTATTTTAGGCTGCGTTGTCTAGCTAATAGTTTTCTCCTTATTTTAATTCTTTTCAATACCTGTGCTGTGTTTGCTCATCTTTCACTTCCTTTCAATGACGATTATATATTCCAGTTTCTCTTAGTGAGGGTTTGAAACTTTCATTCCAATTCTTTTCCCCTTGTCCCATTGTATCTTTTTTTAAGTTTTAGTTATTCTTTTTTAGCAAGTTGATATCTACTTGGAATGTGGTAATCCTCTTATTGGCGTGTGGTAGTTAGATTAACGGGGATTGTGATCTAAATATGGTTGCCAAGAGAAGAATAAGAAAACTCCGCTCATTCTTTTGACTTAAATTTTCTTGTAAGTTTGTGGAGAAATCTTGAATTTTAAACAATAAGAAAATTCCTGTCTTATTTTTTTGATTTAATTTTTCTTAGAAGTTTCTTTGAATATAATGTTCCTTGAAACATGATCCTATACAATTCCTTGTTTGATTTATTTTATAACAAAGTTTAGCTACAAAATTGGTTGTAGCCGTTTTTTTATTGGAGGTGAATTTTGACAAATCTACCATTGGATTATATTTTCTTTTTATATCCTCCATACTAGCAAAATTTCTAGAAAATGTCATCAATATATTGTTTAAATTGTAAGTTTTTGTAGTCTAAAATCATGTATAAAATATGAGCTTATAGATTATATAGTAAATAATATTTGATTGGTAGAAAATTTGATATGTGTATTGAGAACGTAAAAAAATACAATTCAATAGTAAGATTTTCAAAATATGTGGTAATGTTTATTTTATAAATTTTGGTTGAAGGCGTCTTTTGGATCAATTTGGTTCTTTCTATTGTTGTGCCATCACTTTTTGCTGGCTGGCTGGCTGGTAATTATGGGCTTAAGAATTTAAGATTCACTTTTAAGTTTAAGAAATTCTTGCTTGCTATGTCTATATTTCAGGCTCCATTTGTATGAGAAAAATTGGTGGTTGCAATGTCTATATTTCAGGCTCCATTTGTATGGTTTTAACTTATTTGAGCACTAGTTAGCATGATTTTCCTGCTTCTCTACTGCCACATATTGCACTTATCACAATGTTTATGAACTTAATCATTTATGTTTTTTGGAGCTTTGTCAATGTTGTGATTTATCGTCTTTGGACAGGCACGTAGGATACAAGTTGCATGTTTTAAACATGGTTGCTCTAATTGCAGTGAAGTATGGGATTCCTCTCGTAGAGAAGAGTTCTTCTATTTGTTGTTTTGTAACTTTCAAGTGCATGTTAGGAATCTCATTGATGACATGTTGACAGGAGCTGAAATTTTCTTTTGGGTGCTTGGCTGTGCAAGTAGGGGAGTTCTGTTTGACGATAAGCTCTCTCTCTCTCCTCCCTGTTTTTGTTATATTCTATTGCAATCCTAACTTTATAGGGAGGATTGCTCCTTATTTTAGCTCTGTCCGTTACTTGCACTGTTTGCTCATCAAAGGCTTCATTTCCTAGAGGATTATGAATTTCAGTTTCTCTTAGTGAGGATTTGAAACTTTCATTCCAATTCTTTTCCCTTTTGTCCTGTTGTTATGTCGTAGTTTTAGTCAATCTGTGTTAGCTATATCAATTCTAGTTGGAATGTAATGCCTCTTGTGGGGCAGTTAAATTAACATGGATTATGATCTAAACATGGGTTCCAAGAGAATTATAAGACTGGTTTTGCTTTGTCCTGTCATGAGTGGCATTTGGCATGAGGTCTTTTTGGGAATTAAATTACTTCAACTTATATCTTTGGATTTGCAACATAATTTGTAATCATGGAATATGCCTGGTAATTCGCAAGTGAATAGATGCCATCGTTATCGAAGCATGACATATTTATAAATTTGTGAGGACAATGTTTGGTATTTTTGATCTTGATATGTCTAGAGGAGAAATTGTTGTTTTGGACCTTCTTTTACTTGAGAAATATATTTTGTGGATAACACTTGAATTTGCAACAATAAGAAGACTCTTATCTTATTTTGATTTATCTTTTTTTAATTGGTTTCTCTCAATATACTGTTTCTTCAAACATTTCTTATACAATTCTTTGTTTGATTTATTTTGTAATTTTTGGTTGATGTTGTTTTCTAGATGAATTTGGTTCTACTCTATTGGAGAGCAATCACTTGTTCTTTGTTGGCTGGGAATTATGGTTTGAAAAATTTAAAATCATATTGTATCTATATTTGAAGCTCCATTTGTGTGGTATTAGCTAATTCCAGCACTAGTAAGCATGTTTTTCTGCTCCCTCTCCCTACTGCTATCTATTGCACTTGTCACAACTTTTTAGAACATAAAATTTTATGCTTCTTGGTGCTGTCAGTGTTGTGATTTATCATCTTTGGGGAGTCGCATTAGTTAAGAATTGCATGCTTTAAACATGGTTACTCAAATTCCAGTAACATGTATGATTTCTCTTGTAGGGAAGAGTTCTTTTATTTGTTGTTTTTAAGTTTTGAGTGCATGTTATGAATCTCTATCCTGACTTTTCTTGTACAAGAGATCTTTACTTCATTGTTTTATTGATAGGATAACTAAGGCCAGGTGAAAAAGATTTGTTACTTTATTGTTCATGTATAACTTAGTTGGGGAAGAGTTTGCAACAACTAAAATTCTGATCAAATGTTAAAAACTTCGATATTGATGTTTTTACTGGAATGCAAATTTTTCTTTGTTGTAAAGCACGGTTCAATACATTGGTCATTGCTTTGATTTTCTAGTGCCCCTTCCGTGATGTTGGTGATTGTTTCTATGAGGAATTGCAAAGAGTGACGGTAGAGATTTTATACTTCATTCTTCTGTCATCTTGTAGAGAAATATCCTAGTTCTTCTACACGTTGTTTTGCAACTATTTCAATTATGAGCGCATGTTGAATATCTTATCCTGATATGTTTAGAGGAGCTAGGAAGTTTCTTATTGTTCATAGCGTCAAAGTTTGATTTGGAGATAATTTAATTTGAGTAGGGTAATAGATCTTACTGGAATGAGCTAGGCAATTTAAATATTGATTAACAAAGATCACATCCTGAATATGTTTGCCGAGGGAATATAATACTGTTTTGATTGGCATGAGGTGGGATTTCTGTGAATTACATATCTTTGGTTTTGCATCATAAATCGAAGTCTTAGATTGTTGCTGATTGATTTCCTAGTCATTGAAAGTGCGTAGATACTGTCAATGTCCAACCAAGTCCATTGTGAGTTTTAAGTATTTGCCAATGTTTGATTTGTGAGTTTGTGCCATGTTGACTGCAACAATAAGAAAACTCTTCCCTTCTATTGATTTCTATATTTGATTATGAGTCATACAACAATAATCTAACGTGATACTATTCCTTGTTCAATTTATTTTATTGATTTTGTTGCTCTGATGCCTTTAAAGGTCTTTGTTGCAGCAAAATTGGCTTCTCTAATGGGTTTTTTTCTGTTCTATACAAGCACAAATATGTAAGCTTTCCTTTCCTTTTTTGTTTGATGACTGGTAGTCAATAATCTAATGTGATACTATTCCTTGTTCAATTTCTTTTACAGATTTTGTTGGTTGGCTGCCTTTTAAGGTCTTTGTTGAAACAAAATTGGCTTCTCTAATCGGTTTGATTTTGTTCTATATGAGCACAAATATGTAACTTCCCTTCCTTTTTTGTTGGATGATGGTATTTCTAAGTTCAAAAATTAGTGCTTTCATTGTGTGTATTTCAGGCTGGATTTGTGTGGTTTCAACTAATTCCAGCGCTCAAAATCTTTCCTGGTTCTATTTTTTCTACTACCATCGACCTGCACTTATACGAACTTTTAGACTCTAGTATTTATATTTTTCATTGGTGAATTTTGTAATTTGCTCTTCAACCTCTTTGATATTTGGTGCTCTAGTCAGCATAGTGATTTGTTGTCATTGTAAGTCATATAGGATATGATCTATATGCTTTAAACATGCCTGTTCTATTAAATACTAAAGTGTGACATGAATATGCGAAACGTGCCTGTTCTAGTAAACTTCGCTCTTATTCTTTTGATTTAATTTTTCTTGGTAGTCTCTTTCATTATGCTGTTATTTCAAACATGATTCTATACAGTTCCTTGCTTGATTTACTTTATGGATTTTGGTTGAAGGTGTGTGCTGGATCTCTTCTATTTATCAAAATCACTTCATGTTGGCTGGTTGGTAATTATAGGTTTAAGAAATCAAAATTCACTTTTAAACTAAAAATTGTTCTTGCTTTGTCTATATTTCAGGCTGTATTTTTGTGGTTTTAACATATTCCAGAACTTGGCAGATTGTTTATCCTCCTTGCTCTCTTTACTGCCATCTATTGCACTTTATCTATTAATTTTGTTGGTGCTTTGTCAGTGTTCTGATGTCTCTTCTCTGGACAGCTGCATAAGATAAGAGTTCCATGTTTTAAACATGGTTGAGTTAATTCTTGGGAAGTATGCGTTCCTCTTGTTGTGAATAGTTCTCTTATTTGTTTTTCTGCAACTTTGAGCGCATATTGAGTGTCTCACTAATAACATGTTGACAGGAGCTGAAATTTTCTTTTGGGTGCTTGGCCACGCATGTAGCGGACTTTTATTTAATGGTATGCTCTCTTCCTTTGTATCTCTATCTCTTCTCTTCTCTCTCCCTCTCCTCCCTGTATTTGTTATTTTTTACTACAATCTTAACTTTATAAGGACAATTTCTCCTTATTTTATTTCTTTCCTTTACTTGTGCTGTGTTTGCTCTTTGAAGGGTTCATTTCCTTGAGAATTATGAATTCCAGTTTCTCTTGGTATTTTAAAAATATATAAGGCTCATGAAAATTCCACTGCAATTCATGCCCCTTTTTCCTGCTAATCTGTTAAGTTTTTGGTCATTTAATATGAGTCTTTACTGTTTGAAATTTGTGTGGGGTTGCTAAGAGAAGAATAAGAAAACTCCCCTCATTCTTTAGATATGATTTTTCTTATAGGTTTCTTACAATATGATGTTAGTTCAAATATGATCTCATTCAATTCCTTTATTGATTTATTTTATAGATTTTGGTTGAAGGCATGTGCGAGATCTCTTCTATTGGAGCACAATCACTTTATGTTGGGTGGCTGGTAATTATGAGTTTAAGAATTCAAAAGTCACTTTTAAAATAAAATTCATTGTTGTTATGTCTATATTTTATGCTCTATTTGTATGGTTTTAACATGTTCCAGCACTACTCAGCTGGTTTATACTGCTTACTCTGTCTACTGCAATGTATTACTCTGATAACAACTTTTAAAAGTTAATCTATCATTTTTTTTTTTTTTTGTAGCTTTGTCAGTTTTGTGATTTATGTTCTTTGGACAGTTGCAAAAGATAAGAGTTGCATCTTTTAAACATGGTTGCGTTACTTCTAAGTAAGTATGGGTTCTTCTTGTTGTGAAGAGTTCTATTTTTTGTTTTGTAACTTTGAGTGCATGTTAAGAGTCTCACTAATGACATGTTGACAGGGGAGGGAATTTTCTTTTTGGAGCTTGCATGCACAAGTAGTGGACTTCTATTTTGTGATAAGCTCTCTGCCTTTGTCTCTCTTATCACTTCTTTGTCTCTCCCTTTTTTTGATTTTTTCTACTGCAATCCTAACTTTCTACTACAATCCTAACCATTGGTGTATTTACGTTTCATTCGTTTTGATTTTGGTATTTGTGTTAGATTTTGTTTCCATTAGGGTATCGCGGTTGGAGTTAGTTCTATGAGTTAGTTCTATTTTGCGTATTTGTAGATTTGGGTTAATTGATTTAAGGGTTTTTTTTTTTTTGAAAATCCATTTACAGCCCTTACCTATAAAAAGAAAAAAAGAAAAAAAAATCCATTTACGGCCCTTATATTTTATTGGAATCCTTGAACCACATAGAAAAAAAAAAAAAAAAAATCTACTTACCCAATTCAATAAGCTTGTGCTACTCCTGTGTATAGTTTGTTCTTTGTGGTTGTTTCTTTATCTTTAAGTTTAGTATGTTTAGTGTTTGTTTCATGACTGCTTGCTGATTTAATTGCTGGGTTTGAATTTTTGAACAATTTCTCTTACGTGCCATTGTTTGATGTAAGTTGTAACTAATCAGCCAAAAAAATTTTCCCTTTCCCTTGTGTGTGTATGTGTGTGTGTGTTTGTTTCTAAAAAATCTGCCAAAATTCAAATATAGGTCTACAGTGTGCCCATAATAAGGGCATTATAATGGCATACAGGGAAAGTATGGGTAATTGTTTTACAAATTAGATGGGTGATTGTCTATGATAGACATCTTGAAAACCACTGGGTTTGTATTGAAAATGAACTTGATGATTTGTAATAGGAGTTTATCCCAAAAATGTTTGTTAATATGGGGGCCAGTAATGAATTGAATTGAGTGAGTTGATGTAATTAACTAATTATATATAAACTCATAATTTCTGTTTACATTGTTGGCTAAGGGTTTGTTTAGGATCTGCTTATTTTGTTGAAACTGAAAACTTTTTGCTAAAAGTACTGTAGATGAAGGTAAAAGTTAGCTGAAATAGTACAATGAGACCCATGAATAGTATCAAAAAGTACAGTAAAACTCATGAATAGTAGCAAAAATAAGCTAAATTATAAAATAAGCCGGCTTTTTAAGCGAGAGCCAAATGCACACTAAGTAATTTCTTTAAGAAAGTAACTTCCAAGCTTGGACTTAACGATATATTTAGGTGCTCTGAAAAGAGTGAAACGGAACATGGCGTATTTTCTCTTTGGTTTTTCAAGTTCTCTAAAACTTTCTCAATTCTAAAATAAACCTGATTTGTTAATATCAATGACCAAGCATTGGATTAGTGACATCGATAAGTTGTTGTATGCTCAAGTGTATGATTACAAAGTTGTAGTTTCTGCAACTTGTTAAGGTATTCATTACACGTTTACAGCAAAAGCTGACTATTCATCAACCTTAAGCTAGCAGAGAAAATACCTGCAATCAGGGTTAAACATAGCAAGGTAGTGGACTGCTTTAATTGTTACAATGTCAGTCAGACTTTACAACCATTTGATATATTGATTTTATAAAATTTAGTGCATTAGAGGTCTAATCGAGCGTGAGTGTGTTTAAGTGAGGGAGAATAGGTTTACTTGATGTTAGAGAAAAATAAAAATAATAATAATAGTAGTGGCACTTACTAGACTCTTGGCCTCCATGGGTGTTATGATCTATTTATGTTGATTGATATTTCTACTGGTATTTTTCCAATAGGTACACTCTAACTTAGAACCTCTTAATGAGTATTTGATTTATGAGAGCCTGGGCTTTTAACTGTTACTAATTTATATATAAATATATATACATACATGAGCAAATTACAACTTACCAACTTGTGGTTTAAAATTTCCCACTTTACCCACTTGTGGTATGCTCTATTAGGGTTCTGTAATCCACCTCTTCCCTTCTCTATTATAAACATGAAACACATAAAAAACTTAAAGAAAACTAGATCAAAATGAGGCATTTGTAAAAATTTAAAACTTTGGCTCAAGAACTTCAATAGAACACAAAAGTCACTGAAACATGAACTTTACCATAAAATCTGCCACTTGGGCAACAGCAAAAAGGTAAAAGAAGTCACTAGTCTCTCTCCAATTCCCTCAAAGTCTCTCTCTCTCTCTCCCCCATCTTCCATCATCCAGAGTCCAACATCGATTATCAAGATATAATCACCAACTTGAGCTGCCATCGCACCACCAAACCGTTGGCTGAATTTTTCCCTCTCACTTTCCGATCTGGCCTACCACGATTCAAACCCAGGGCTTTGATGTATTCACATATTCTTTTCTAATGGCTGACTTGGAGGTTGAATCATGGATTAAGGTATGGGTCTTGAACAAAACCCAAATTCAATTCGTTGAAAATTTCACTTTTTTTTCTTTCCAAAATGTAGATATGGATGTGTTGAATGTTTGATAGTGGGTTATTGATTGGTGATGGGTTTTCTAAATTAAGAATTTGGTTAGTGGAAGGTGTTGGATTAAGATTGATCATGGTTTATTTTGTTGAGTGACGTGGTTGTCAGTTGCAGAGGTCAAGGTTGCCTCATGGTGACAGCAAGGTGGTTGTCTACAAGGCAGGGTTTGTTTGGGGTTAATGCTCACAGTACTGAGATTTTTTTTGATGGATTTGTTGTTTTCCTTTGGAAAATGGAGTTTTTCAAAAACTGGGACTGTTTTGTTGTTTTGCTGCAAGCTTAAGGAATAGAGGTTGAGAGCTGTGGCAATTCTGGATTTAGTGTTTTTGGTTCAAGTAATGTTTGTGACTTTGTGGTGCTCATTGTAATGGTCACTTATGTCTATTGTTATTAAGAGATTAGGTTTGTATGAGGCCTTGCCCACTGCTGATTATCACACTCAAATTAAAACTTTGACAAGCACGACGACTTGATTTTTTGTCTTATTTTTAATTTTTCATGATCTAGCTATTGGGTGGTTGTGTACACAAATGGTCTTTTTTTTTAACCTCAAAATTGTATACATCTCATAATTATTCATCTGAGTTCTTTTGAAGTTCTTGAGCAAAATATTTAGAAATTTTTACAAATGCCACATTTTGATCTCCTTTTCTTTGATTTTGTTGTGTTTTTAATGTTTATAATAGAGAAGTGAGGAGGAGGGCTATGAAACCCGAACAGAGCATACCTCAAGTCGGTAAAGTGCCAAATTTTGAACCATAGGTAGGCAACTTAAATTTTAATCAAACCATAGGTGAGTAAATTGTAATTTGTCATATATATATGTGTGTGTGGTGTGTGTCTCTACATATATATATATATTGCTGGTTTTATTGTGCTTGCTGTTTAGAGAGTAGCTGCTCAAATGAAGAAAATAATGCACCTCTTTTGAATCATTTTACTGCTGTTATTGAGAAGATCAAACCCCTTTACAAGGTATGGATATGTACATTGTATTTATTTTTCCCTCTTTTGGTTTTGTTTTCGCAAGAATGTGTAGCAGAACCTTTGATTTTGTGATATATGAGATGTGTTATTGATTTTAAGATGAACACAGTTTGTTGTTGATTGATAGGAGGCAGATATCTTTAACCCCATTAAGAAAATTGAATCTTGGATTTTGTCTCAGATAGTTGAGTCAATATGTTGGGAGGTTTGACTCCGTATATGCAGTCACTAGGTGAGAATATGTCAACCAATGAAACAGTCTGAAGGTTGGTGGGACCAGCTTTGGGTGTCCAGTAGCAAGGAAACTTTTCTATCAACATATTGAAATATCTTTTCAGGATGCTGTTTGATGACTGACCCGTTCGAGAAGGAAGACTTGAATGCAGCTAGTAAATGATTTGAAATGAGCTTTGCTATTTGAAGGTTTGGCAAGTTTTCAAATCTTCACATTGACAGAACAATCTGGTAAATGTACTGAACTCATATATTTTTCAAGGGAATGCCACTTATGCGATTCAAACAAAAGTTATAGAATGAAAATTAATATTGCCTGTGTAATATTTAGCCAAATTTTAATGCTTTATTATCTTGGCAATAGGGGAACTTACTTGCCAATGTAATTTTAAATTTAGATTAAATTGCTCTCTCTCCAAACATGAATTCAAAGCTGTTAAATTGATAAATTTTACTGGGCATATCTCTTGGTTGAATTCAATGATTTGTCTGACATAATTAAAGAATTTGATCATCTGAAATTTTATTAAAAATTGTTGGAAATTTCAGTTGGTTTTGTTAGAGTTCATTTTACTTACGTGGTCCTTCAAGTATCCTACAAATAACTTGCATCCAAAATTTGATGTTTGTGGATGATGTACAACTTTTGTTTTTAACTAATTTACTAGGATGTATTGGAATTTCTAATGTTGCTAATTTTCATTTTTGGTTGATCTCGTAATATAGTGTCATATAAGCTTTTCACATCTCACATTTTTACACATCATTATTTTAGCATTTAAATCATGTTCTATATTCAAACATTCCTTTGGAATACTCAATAGTTTCTCTAAATGGTAGAATATATAGTTCTGTAGACAAATACAATCATAATGATTGCATCCATTTACTGCTCACAATCATAATAAATGCCTAATACTACACTTTATGTTGGCTGGTCGTTAATCATGGGTTTAAGAATTCAAAATTCAGTTTTAAACAAAAATTAGTGCCTTCTATGTCTATATTTCAGGCTGTATTTGTATGGTTTTAACATGTTCTAGCACTAGTCCGCTTTTTTATCCTGCTTGTGTTCTCCATTGCCATCTATTGCACTCGTAACAACTTTTACGAGTTAATCTAACTTTTATTTGGGATCTTTGTCAGTGTTGTGATTTATCTTCTTTGGACAGTTGCATAAGATAAGAGTTGCATGTTTAAAACGTGGTTTCTTTAATTCCAGGGAAGTTTGGATTCCTCTTGTTGTGAAGAGTACTTCTATTTGTTGTTTTGTAACTTTGAGTGGATGTGAAGAGTCTCACTAATGGCATGTTGACAGGAGCTCAAATTTTCTTTTGGGAGCTTGTTTGCGGAAGTAGAGGACTTTTATTTGGTGATAAGCTCTCTCCCTTTGTCTCTTCACTCTAAACTCTCTCTTGTCTCCTTATTTTATTTCTTTCCTTTTCTTGCGCTGTTTTTGGTCTTCAAAGGCTTCATTTCCTTGAGAATTATGAATTCTAGTTTTTTATAGTGAGTGTTTGGAAGTTCCATTCCAATTCTTTTCCTTTTGTGCTATTGTTTTGTTAGATTGATATGGATTATGATCTAAACATGTGATTGAGGAAAAAATGGTGAAACGGAAAGATGTTTTAGAAAGCTAAGTTGCTTATAGAAAAGAATGAACTAGCTCTTCAAGAGACACACTTAGAATAGTACCTCATAGGTAGAGATTTCTTGGATTCAAATTCAACTAGCTACAATGAGGGTTGCCTTGCTTATTTATAGTTACATAAGCAAGCTATTGAGTTAGTTACAAGAACCCACCATATGGTTGCCATGTAATTTGCCAAAGCCTAACAAACTTCTATAGCTAACTAATAGGCTATTGCACTTATTACTAACAACCTATCAACTAACTTTCTGTTACTAGTGATAAAGGCTATTAAGTGTAAAAGGAATCTACTTATTATAAAACATAAGATAGTAACAGTTAAATTTGAAAATGTATTGCGCCAGGACTGTCCCTCTTTGGAACACACTTGTCCTGAAGTATGGCTTGTAAGTTGATCTGGTGCATGATAGGGTAGCAAGTGATATACATTGAAACAGTTAGAAATGCATAGGCGATCAGGTAGCATGACTTGGTAGGCATTGTCATTGATCTTACGTAGTGTAGGACAAGGACTAATCTTCTTTTGTTGCAACTTAGTATAAGGTCCAACAGGTTCCTCTCGTTGGTTAGGATCACTCATACTAGGTCACCTTCCTTGTAAATCACTTGCCTTTTCTTCTTGTTAGCTTGTGCCTTGTATTTAGCATTGCTGGCCTCTATTTATTTCTTAATGTCTGCATGTAGTTGTTGTATGAAGTCAGCTAATTTAGTGGCTTTCGGATGCTCCTTCTTGGGTAATGGTAAGCTTGACAAGTCGAGAACATTGGCTGGTTGCATTTCATAATTAATCTCAAAGGGAGAGTGTTGAGTTGTTTTATTGGTAGATGAGTTGTAAGCAAACTCTGCTATAGGTAAAACATTCTCCCATTCCTTAGGTTTTTCCCTTACAAAACACCTTAGGAGGTTGCCCAAGTTCCTATTGACTACCTTAGTCTATTGAAGCTAAATGGATGCACGTTAAACATATTGGATGCTACTGACGTATAGTAGTTCTACTTGTTTGTAACTCCTACAATTTTCAGTTCAAGTTAAATATCTCAGCCTTGATTTGTCTAGGGGAATTGATATCTTATTTTTGGTGTGCTTAGCATATAACTGTTTTTTTTAGGCTATGGTATCCATTTGTATTATAAATTCTTGATTCACTTGGTGAGGTTTTGAAATTTCAATTGCAATTTTTTGTCTTCGTTGTAGAAAGTTGGTGGGCTAATAATGTCAATGTCCAATCAGGTCTATATTAGTATGAAGATTTTACTTTTATGGACTTGTATATTGAGCACCCAATAACATATGCTTTTATATAAGTTGGCGATGTTCGTTTTTTGGGTTTGTGATGCTCAAACTTAGGCAGCGTTGATTGCATCAATAAGAAATCTCTTTTCATATTGTCTTGATTCCATTACTTACTTGTCTTCTAATCGGCTGTTTCCTCATATGTGATACAATACTATTCCTTCGGTTTATTTTACAGGTTATCGTCCTTGGCGGCTATTATATGGCATCTGTTGTGGTGAAGAAGGCTTTTTTACAATGGTTTGGTTCTCTCCTATAACAACACAATCTCCTATTTCTAGATGGGTGGTAATTATGAGTTTAAAATTTTAAAATTTGCTTTGTAGACACTAATTGGTGCTTGGATTTTCTGTATTTCTGGCTCCATATGTTTGGTTTTTAATAATTCTAGCACTACCTGGATTGTCTTTCTAGGTTGGTTTTTCTACTGCCATTTACTTACTTTCACAACTTTTCAGAATAGAATATCGCCAGTTTTGTCATTTGGCTGCTATATAAGAGATGAATTTTATGCTTTAAGCATTTTGTTCTAAATGCTAGGGAAGTGTTTGATTTAGCTTTTATAGAAGATTTCTTCTGTTCAATTTTGCAACTCTAGGTGCTTTTATAGCAACTGCTGAAATTTCCTTTTGGGTCCTTGGCTGGGCAAGTGTCGGAGTTTGATTTGGAGATAAGCTCTCTCTCTCTCTCTCTCTCTTCTGCTTTTGTTATTCTTTCTTTCAATCCAACCTTTATAAGGACAGTTTTTGCTTGTATTAATTCTTTTTAATACTGGCAGTGTGTTTTCTTTTCTTATGTTTCGTTTCCAAGAGGATTAAATAGAATTGTTACTTTCCAAAAATGCTTGTTGAAAATCAACTTTCATTCCTGTTCTTTTTCCTTTGTTCTGTTGTCTTGTTTTAGTCATTCTGTTTTGGCAAGCTCATGTCTAATTTGAATGTGGTAATGCTTCCCATTTGTGTGGTGCAGTTAGATTAACAATGATTGTGATTTTAAGGTGGAAGTCAAGAGAAGAATAAAACTGGTTTTTGCTTTATTCTGTAATGATTGGCATGAGTTTGAATATGCTTGGTTTTTTGCAAGTCATCCTTATATGGAAGTGATTGGACAGATGCATTCTTGTCCAAGCATGACTTCTTTATTTGCTTATGATGTTTGGTTTTTGATTTTGTGAGGACAATGTTTGATAATTTTGAACTGGATGTGTGTATATGAGGGGGAATTTGAATTTGGACATTCTTGTACTCAAGAAACAAAGTTTGTGGTGAACTCTTGATTTCACTCATCTCTTGTTTCTCTTTTACTTCACGTTTTCTTGTGAGTTTTGTTCAATATACTGTGCCTTTGAACATGATACCTTACAATTCCTTGTTTGATTTATTTTATCAATTCTGGTTGAAGGTGCTTTCTGGATTGATTTGATTCTCTTGTTAATTTCACTTTTTGCTAATGAGTCTTTCAAATTCAACACAGTGTTCAATCTAACATGATTCTATTCATTGTTGAGTTTATTTTTATATGTTTTTGTGTAGACTGTTCGTTAAAGCCTTTGTTGGAGCACAGTTGGATTCTCTATATCAGTTTCTTTCTATTCTGTAGTTGCACAAGTATGCAAACTTGCCTATCCCATTTTGTTAGATAGTTAATTATTTGTTTAAAATTTTAAATTCACATTCTAATTGAAAGTTGACGCTTTCGTTGTGTATTTTAGGCTGCATGTGTGTGATTTTAATTACTACTGCACTGTTAGCATTTAGCTGGCTACTTTTAGAGGGTTTGTTGCAGCGAACTTGGCTTGGCTTCTCAGGATTTGCTTTTTAATATTTTAATTTACTGTTCCCTTAACCATGATATTATCCCTTGTTCAATTCATTTTATGTATTTTTGCTACTATTTGTTGGTGCCAAATGATAAAAGGTCACAAAAAAGATGATCTTTTTGAAGAAATTCTATTTACCTTGAGATTGAGGAGATCAAGTAAAAAATTTTCTATATTCAACGTAATTCTAGCTGATGAGTTTGCATATGCACAATTGTTTCTTCATGTATTGCAGTGGGATTTCATAATAAGCACTTATGCTGATTTGATTGATATTTTGGTTTTGAGTTTCTGATTTGGAAGTTGATCAATTTGAATTCAAGAAAGTATAGGCGCTTTTATGTAATGTGCTTCTAGTGGGTTTTGGTTTAAATCTTTTATAAGGAAGTTGAATGCAATGTGGACTTGGTCACTAACTGTCTTAAGTTCATTCAACATGCAATAACAAGAAACTTTGTAGAAGTTTTGGAATGGAGTAAAGTATAACGTTTCATAGTTTATATATTTTTGAGGATTTATTACCCTAGGACGTTGACATGAGTGTCAGTTTGGTTCTTGGGCTTTCTATTTGACAAATAAAATATTCTATTACCATTTTATTTTAAAATCTATTGGGTTTAATAATATATTGTGTTCATGGAAATAAAAACATTTCCAAATAATTGATGATGGGGAAGAAACTATCCCCCACATTTCATCAACACCTTTACCTCTGGGAGGCAAATAGGCAATGGATGCCAAACGGTGGGGAAAAAGAGGCCTGAAATGGCTGTTTTTTTTTGGGGTGGCTGTGGAGGGGAGAAAAACCAGGGAGAGATGTGGGGGGCTGTAAGTTCTCTGATTATGACAAAAAGATGGATTCATAATAACAAGAGGAAACACACCCTATATAATAAATTTGGGAACTTGCTACACAATTAGGTTATTGATGAATCTATGTATTTCAGAATTGTAATATTCTAGTCTTATCTGTTTTTTTATTTGCTTAGTTTACGTCTGTGTATGTTTAATCTAATTCTTTGAAAACTTTCAGGCTCCACTTCTAGCAAAGTACCCTGCCAGCCTATCAGGGACAGCATATTCGTACTCTTTCAAAGCTCTCTTGATGCTGATAACTGCATTCTTTATGACCAATGAGCCAACAGACTGGAGTTTGACAGAGTTTGAGTTTTTGGGAGTCATTTATGGTTTATGTTTCTTACTAGTGTCTTGCATCTGACATTTCTCTATGCCAATTGATTACCAGTCTAAGCTATAATTCCACCTGACATCAAATAAATTTTTGGTGGTTTTTTGATCCTCCCAGTCCATGTGTGATGGTGATAATTCTTTTTTTTTTTTTTTAGAAAGAGGTCGGCCTCACTTCGTGGAGAATATAGTCAAGTTGTGTTGGTGCCCCTTCACCAATCATGTAAGGTGGACTGCTGATTTCTCTAATCTTGTGCTATTTGGCTCTTCGTTTCCTAATTTTTATTTCTTTAATTCTGATTTCTTTAATTCTTCCTTAACTACTTGTATGCTTTAAACATTGTTGTTCTAAATGCTAGGAATGTATTGGATTAATTAGTGAAGAGTTATTCTGTGCATTGTTTCTCCACTTTTGCAACTTTGGGTGCATGTTATTTTGACAGGTGCCGGATTTTGTTTTGAGTGCTTGGCTATGTAAGCAGCGGAGTATGATTTGGCGATAAACTCTATTTGTCTCTTCCTTTTTCCTCCCTGTTTTTGTTATTTTCTCTTTTTCCAATTTCTCATAGTGAGGGTTTGACACTTTCGTTCCAATTCTTTTCCCTTGTCCCTCTATTTATTTTATTATTATTTTTAATTTCAAACTTTTAGTCAATTCTATTTTATCAAGGTTATATCTAATTTGAATGTCGTAATCCTCTTATTGGTTTGGGGCAGTTAGATTAACAGGGATTGTGACAAACTTTTAGTCAATTCTTTTTTGCCTTTTT
Source organism: Quercus variabilis (assembly GCA_030445155.1). Classification (NCBI taxonomy): domain Eukaryota; kingdom Viridiplantae; phylum Streptophyta; class Magnoliopsida; order Fagales; family Fagaceae; genus Quercus; species Quercus variabilis. Next base: position 47,600,322 of record CP129453.1, read on the forward strand.
CTGTTTTAATTGACGTTTGGCCTGAGTTTTTGTGTTTTCTGGGCATTAAATTGCTTTAACTATCTTTTTTCGATTTGCATGATTATTCGTAATCTTGGAAAATGCTTGGTTATTCGCAATTTATTTTTTGCAAGTTAGTGAATTCTCCAAGAATGAGATCTTTATAAACTTGTTAGGACAATGTTTGATAATATTGATCTTGATATGTCTTCCAGAAGGAAATTTTAATTTGGACTTTCTTGTACTTGATAAACAGAGTTTGTGGAGAACTGCTGAATCTGAAACAATAATAAAACTCTCGTCTTATTTTTTTGATTTAATTTTTTTTTGAAGTTTCTTTCAATATGATGTTCCCCCAAACATGATCCTATACAATTCTTTGTTTGATTTATTTTATAGATTTTGGTTGAAGGCGTCTTCTGGATCAATTTGGTTGTTTCTATTAGAGTGCAATCACTTTTTGTTGGCTTGCTGGTAATTATGGGTTTAAAAATTTAAGAGTCACTTTTAAACAAAAATTGGCGCTTGCTATGTCTATATTTCAGGCTCCATTTGTTAGGCAAAAATTGGTGCTTGCTATGTGTATATTTCAGTGTTGTGATTTATCATCGTTGGATAGTTTGTAAATTAAGAGTTGCATGCATTAAACATGGTTGCTCAAATGCCACTAACGTATAGGATTTCTCGTGTAGAGAAGAGTTCTTTTATTTGTTGTTTTGTTTGAGTGCATGTAATGAATCTCTATTCTGACTTCTCTTGTGGAGAAGAGTTCTTTTATTCATTGTTTTGTAACTTTCAAGTGCATGCTATGAATCTCTATCCTGACCTGTCTACAGGAAGCAAAACCTTTTTTGGTGCTTTCAGCTTAAGCGGCAGAGTTTGATTTCGGGGTATGCTTTCTTTTCTTTCCTCATGTTCTTGTTGTTCTATCTTACTATCAAAATAATTATAATTATAAATTTTGACATATTTTAATTCTTTCAAATTCTTGGACCAGGAGTGCCTTTCTTAGGCTTCAGTTTACCTTACTGTTATAAGTTGGAAGTATTTTGGAAATTCCATTGCAGTTAATGTCCCATTTTGCTGTTGTTCTGTTAAGTTTTGGTCATTCAAGATTAGTCTGGACTGCCTGTAATTGGTGTGGGGTAGACAGATTATTAAAAGTTGCGTCCTGAACATGGTTTATTCTACTTACTCTCTCTTCTGCCATATGTTGCATTTATTACAACTTCTAAAAGCTATTCTATTATTATTTTTTGGAGCTTTATCAGTTTTGTGATTTATGTTCTCTGGACGGTTACATAAGATAAGAGTTGCATGTTTTAAACATGGTTGCTTTACTTCCAGGTAAGTATGGGTTCCTCTTGTAGTGAAGAGTTCTATTTTTTGTTTTGTAACTTTTAGTGCGTGTTAAGAGTCTCACTAATGACATGTTGACAGGTGTGGGAATTTTCTTTTTGGAGCTTGGATGCGCAAGTAGTGAATTTTTAATTTGCTATAAGTTTTCTCCCTTTGTCTCTCTATCACTTCTTTCCCTCTTCCTTTTTTTTGTCATTTTCTAATACAATTCTAACCATTGATGTATTTTCTTTTCATTCGTTTTGATTTAGGTGTTTGTGTTAGATTTTGTTTTCGTTATGGTATTGCGGTTGGAGTTGGTTCTATTTTGCATATTTGTAGATTTGGTTTTGCTTGGGTAGTTGGGTTAATTGATTTTGGGTTATTTTCTTGAAAATCCATTTGCACCTTATTTTTCATTGGAATTGCTGAATCACGTAGGAAAAAAAAAATTTGTTTTAAAAATCTACTTATTCATTTCAATAAGCTTGTGCAACTCCCATGTATAGTCAGTTCTTTGTTGTTGTTTCTTTATTTTAAGTTTAGTAGGTTTACCGTTTGTTCCATGCCTGCTCGCTGATTTAATTGCTTTGTTAGAATTTTTAAACAATTTCTCTTACATGGCATTATCTGATGTAAGTTGTAACTAATCGCTCAAAATTGAAATTTAGGTCTACAGTGTCCCCATGATAAGGGCATTATATGCAGGAAAAATTTTGGTAATTTTTTTATAAATTGGATGGGTCATTTTCTACAATAGACATATTGAAAACTGCTGGGTTCATTTTGAAATTTACCCAAGATGAATTGTGATAGGTGTTTATACCAAAAATGTTTGTTAAAATGGGGGGCCAGTAATGAACTGAAAATTGAGTGAGTTGATGTAATTAACTAATTATATATAAATTCACAATTTCTGTTTACATTGGTCGCTAAGTGCTTTCTTTGAGAAAGTTATGGTTCCTTTGAACTTCCATGCTTGGACTTTAATAACTCTATAATCTTTCAAGCTTGGGCTTGACAATATATTTAGGCTTTTTTTTAAAGGAATGAAATGGAACAAGTTGTATCTTTTCTTTGGTTTTTCATGTTCTCTAAAGGTTTCTCAATCCTAAAATAAACTTGATTTATTATTATTAGTGACCAAGCATTGGATCAGTGACATCGATAAGTCTTTGTATGCTTAAGTGTATACAGAGTTGTAGTTTCTGCAGCTTATTAAGGTAGCCATTACATGTTTACGGAAAAATATGATTATTTATCAACCTTAAGTATTAGAGAAAATACCTGAAATCAGGGGTAAATTTAGCAAGGTAAGGGCTGCTTTGACTGTTACAAGGTCAGCCAGGCTTTACTACCATTTGATATTTTAATTTTACAAAGCTTAGTGCATTAGACGTCTAATGGAGCCTGTGTGTGTTTAAGTGTGGGAGAATAGGTTTAGCTGATGTTAGAGAAAAATAATAATAATAACAATAATAATAGTGGCATTTACGAGCCTCTATGGGTGTTATGAGCTATCTTTCTTGATTGATATTTCTGCTGTTATTTTTCTAGTAGGTTGACTATAAGTTAGAACCTAAATGAGTATTAGATTTATGAAAGCCTGAGGTTTTGATGGTTTCTAATTTCTCTGCTATGATTTATGTAAAGTGTCTATATATTGGTGGTTTGATTCTGCTGAACTATTTTGGTTCAATCTGTCATGGTTATTGGTAGATGTGCTTGCTGTTTAGGGACATGCTGCTGAAATTGTAGAGAATGATGCACCTCTTTTTAATCATTTTCTGCTGTTATTGAGAAGTTCAAACCCCTTTACAAGATATGCACGTGTACATTGTATTTATTTTCCCCCTTTTGGTTCTGTTTTGGCAAGAATGTGTAGCAGAATCGTTAATTTTGTGATATAAGGGTGAGTTATTGATTCTAAGATGAATGTAGTTTGTTTTGATAGATAGGAGACTATTATCTTTAAAACCCTATTAAAGAAATTGATTCCTAGATTTTCTATCAAATAGTTGAGTCATTATGTTGGTTAGTTTAGCTCCATATATACAGTCACTAGGTGTGAATATGCCAAACAATAAAACAGTTGGAAGGATGGTGGGACCAGCTTTGGGTGACCAGTAGCAAGGAAAATTTTCTATCAACATATTGAAGATAGCTTTTCAAGATGCTCTTCAATGATTGTCCTGTTCAAGAAGGAAGATAGCTTTTCAACATATGGTTTCCTCTCTCTCTCTCTCCACCCTGTTTTTGTTATTTTCTACTACAATCCTAACTTAATCTTTATAAAGACAATTTCTCCTTATTTTATTTCTTTCCTTTACTTGCACTGTGTTTTCCCTTCAAAGGCTTCATTTCCTTGAGAATTATGAATTACAGTTTTTCGTAGTGAGTGTTTGAAACTATCATTCCAATTCTTTTCCCTTCGTCATGTTGTTTTGTTAGATTGACATGGATTATGATCTAAACATGGGGCGAAAATGGCCAAATATCACTATTTGGCAAAAAATATAGGCATCTACCACTGTTTGGCAAAATATTTAGGGATCTACCATTGTTTGTAAACTTTATAAAGATATACCACTATTTTGGAGCTCAAGTTCCTCAAACTTGAGTTTGCTGTGTAACTCGAGTTCCATTAAAAATTGCCACCATGGCTGGCTGAGTTGGATTAGGAACTGGAGCTCAAGGAGCTCGAGTTCCTTGTTGATAAAACTCGAGCTCTTCAAGCTCGAGTACTATAAAAATAAATTAGAACATAGAGATGCATCAAAACACAGAAATGCAACTTTGGAACAAAATAACACATTGGAACTCAAAAACAATGACAAACAAAGTGGAAACCCCATATCCACCTAACCCTAGAATTATGACCAAAACATTAAAAACAAGAAAAGTAACATGAAAAATGAAGGCCCAGTACTACTTATCCAAAAAAAATCAAAGACCCAGTACTATGAGAACTAGAGTATCAAGAAAAAAATTAATCAGGGAAAGGAAAGCTGACGTTGTTGAGCAAGAAACTGGAGTTAGACATTTCTAGTGGGATCAAACATAGATGGCTAATTGGGAAATTAAAAATCGAATAAAAAATCCATGAACCCAAATGGAGCAACTACAGATGCCAAGGGGTATTTGCGAAAGGAGGAGGAAAGATGTGAACCCAAAAATGAAATCCTATGGTTGTTTCTCAGATGTAGATGGTGACGGATAGGGAGAGTGGGTTTTCAGGTGAGAGATGGGATTTGTGGTTGAGTCAGCTTCGCTTGAGTTTGGCATGGTGGCCATGGTGGTGATGTAGCCAATTTGGGGTTTTGGGAGATTGATAAAGAAGAGAGTGAGTGAGATTGAGAACAAGATGAGTTGATCGCTTAAGTGAGATTGAGAACAAGATGAGTTTTCTAAACTCAAGTTCCATATGGAATTTTTTAATAAAAAAATCTAGCTCAACAGGTGCCACAATGGCTTATTTTAATGGAACTCGAATTACATAGCAAACTCAAGTTTGAGGATATTAAGTTCCAAAATAGTGGTATATCCCTGTATAGTTCACAAACAGTGGTAGATCCTTGTATTGGTGGTTTTATTGTGCTTGCTGTTTAGAGACAAGTTGTTGAAATGAAGAGAATAATGCACCTCTTTTGAATAATTTTATTGCTGTTATTGAGAAGATCAAACCCCTTTACAAGGTATGTATAGTTTTCGCATGAATGTGTAGCAGAACCATTGATTTTGTGATATATGAGATGAGTTATTGATTCTAAGATGAATGCTGTTTGTTGTCGATTGATAGGAGGCAGATATGTTTAACCCCATTAAGAAAATTGAATGCTAGATTTTGTCTCAGATAGTTTAGTCATTATGTTCGTAGGTTTGACTCCATATATGCAGTTACTAGGTGAGAATATGTCAACCAATGAAACAGTTGGAAGGTTGGTGGGACCAACTTTGGGTGACCAGTAGCCAGGAAACTTTTCTATCAACATATTGAAATAGCTTTTAAAGATGCTGTTTGATGACTGACCCGTTCGAGAAGGAGGACTTGAATGCAGCTAGCAAATGATGTGAAATGAGCTCCACTGTTTGATGGTTTGGCAAGTTTTTTAATCTTTACATTGACAGAAAAATCTGGTAACTGTACTGAACTCAAATATTTTTCAAGGTAATGCCACCTATGCAATTCAAACAAAAGTCATAGAATGAAAATTAATATTGCCTGTGTAATATTTAGCCCAATTTTAATGCTTTATTATCTGGGAAATAGTGGAACTTACTTGCCAATGTAGATTAAATTGCTCTATCTCCAAACATGAATTCAAAGCTATTAAATTGATAAATTTTACTAGGCATGTCTCTTGGTTGAATTCAATGATTTTTCTGACATAATTAAAGAATTTTATCATCTGAAATTTTATTAAAAATTGTTGGAAATTTCAGTTGGTTTTGTTAGAGTTCATTTTACTTACGTGGTCCTTCAAGTATCCTACAAATAACTTGCATCCAAAATTTGATGTTTGTGGATGATGTACAACTTTTGTTTTTAACTAATTCACTAGAATGTATTGGAATTTCTAATGTTGCTAATTTTCATTTTTGGTTGATCTCGTAATATAGTGTCACATAAGCTTTTCACATCTCACATTTTTACCCGTCATTATTTTAGTATTTAAATCGTGTTCTATATTCAAACGTTCCATTAGAGTACTCAATAGTTTCTCTAAATGGTAGAATATATAGTTCTATAGACAAATACAATCATAATAAATGCCTAATACTAGAATATATAATTTCATACACATATACAATTATAATAAATGTTCATTAGTTATCATAATTATCAAATTTCTTATTTAGAAAGAGAAAATGTCAAACTTTCCTATACATTGCTCGGGTTGCTGGCTGGTTTTGCTTATGAGTCTTTCAATAAGCTGTTCAATCCTACATGATACTCCTTGTTCAATTCAAGGGCTTAGTCTCTTGATTTTAATTTTTTTATCAATTTCTTTCTATATGCTGTTCCTTCAGAAATGATCCTTTACATTTATTTGTTTGATTTATTTCATAGATTTTGGTTGAAGGCGTCTGCTAGATCTCTTCTATTGGAGGACAATCACTTTATGTTGGCTGGTCTTTAATCATGGGTTTAAGAATTCAAAATTCAGTTTTAAACAAAAATTAATGCTTACTATGTCTATATTTCAGGCTGTATTTGTATGGTTTTAACATGTTCCAGCACTAGTCTACTTTTATATCTTGCTTGCATTCTCTATTACCATCTATTGCACTTATAACAACTTTTACAAGTTAATCTAACCTTTTTTTTGGGAGCTTTGTCAGTGTTGTGATTTATCTTCTTTGGAAAACTACATAGGATAAGAGTTGCATGTTTCAAATGTGGTTGCTTTAATTCCAGGGAAGTTTGGATTCCTCTTGTAGTAAAGAGTACTTCTATTTGTTGTTTTGCAACTTTGAGTGGATGTGAAGAGTCTCACTAATGGCATGTTGACAGGAGCTGGAATTTTCTTTTGGGAGCTTGGCTGCAGAAGTAGAGGACTTTTATGCGGCGATAAGCTCTCTCCCTTTGTCTCTCTACTCTACTCTACTCTCTCTCTCTCTCTCTCTCTCTCTCTCTCGCTGTCTGTTTTTGTTATTTTCTACGACAATCCTAACTTATTAAGGACAATTTCTCCTTATTATATTTCTTTCCTTTTCTTGCACTTTGTTTGGTCTTCAAAGGCTTCATTTCCTTAAGAATTATGAATTCTAGTTTTTCATAGTGAGTGTTTGGAACTTCCATTCCAATTCTTTTCCTTTTGTCTTGTTGTTTTGTTAGAACTTCCATTCCAATTCATAGTGAGAAAGTTATGGTTCCTTTGAACTTCCATGCTTGGACTTTAATAACCCTATAATCTTTCAAGCTTGGGCTTGACCATATATTTAGGCTATTTTTTAAAGGAATGAAATGGAACAAGTTGTATTTTTTCTTTGGTTTTTCATGTTCTCTAAAGGTTTCTCAATCCTAAAATAAACCTGATTTGTTATTATTAGTGACCAAGCATTGGATCAGTGACATCGATAAGTCTTTGTATGCTTAAGTGTATACAGAGTTGTAGTTTCTGCAACTTATTAAGGTAGCTGTTATATGTTTACGGAAAAATATGATTATTTATCAACCTTAAGTATTAGAGAAAATACCTGAAATCAGGGGTAAATTTGGCAAGGTAGTGGGCTGCTTTGACTGTTACAAGGTCAGCCAGGCTTTACTACCATTTGATATTTTAATTTTACAAAGCTTAGTGCATTAGAGGTCTAATGGAGCCTGTGTGTGTTTAAGTGTGGGAGAATAGGTTTAGTTGATGTTAGAGAAAAATAATAATAATAGTGGCATTTATGAGCCTCTATGGGTGTTATGAGCTATCTTTCTTGATTGATATTTCTGCTGTTATTTTTCTAGTAGGTAGACTATAACTTAGAACCTAAATGAGTATTAGATTTATGAAAGCCCGAGGTTTTGATGGTTTCTAATTTCTATGCTATGATTTATGTAAAGTGTCTATATATTGATGGTTTGATTCTGCTGAACTATTTTGGTTCAATCTATCATGGTTATTGGTAGATGTGCTTGCTGTTTAGGGACATGCTGCTGAAATTGTAGAGAATGATGCACCTCTTTTTAATCATATTTTGCTGTTATTGAGAAGATCAAACCCCTTTACAAGATATGTACGTGTACATTGTATTTATTTTCCCCCTTTTGGTTCTGTTTTGGCAAGAATGTGTAGCAGAATCGTTAATTTTGTGATATAAGGGTGAGTTATTGATTCTAAGATGAATGTAGTTTGTTTTGATAGATAAGGGACTGGTATCTTTAAAACCCTATTAAAGAAATTGATTCCTGGATTTTCTATCAAATAGTTGAGTCAATATGTTGGTTGGTTTAGCTCCATATATACAGTCACTGGGTGAGAATATGTCAACCAATAAAACAGTTGGAAGGATGGTGGGACCAGCTTTGGGTGACCAGTAGCAAGGAAACTTTTTTATCAACATATTGAAGATAGCTTTTCAAGATGCTCTTCAATGACTTACCCGTTCAAAAAGGAAGATAGCTTTTCGACATATGAGTTCCTCTCTCTCTGTTTGTCTCTCTCTCTCTCTCTCTTTCCTCCCTGTTTTTGTTATATTCTTCTACAATCCTAACTTAAACATTTTAAAGACAATTTCTCCTTATTTTATTTCTTTCCTGTACTTGCATTGTCTTTGCTATTCAAAGGCTTCATTTCCTTGAGAATTATGAATTACAATTTTTCGTTGTGAGAGTTTGAAACTTTCATTCCAATTCTTTTGCCTTTGTCTTGTTGTTTTGTTAGATTGACATGGATTATGATCTAAACATGGGGCCAAAATGGCCAAATACCACTATTTGGCAAAAATTATAGGGATCTACCACTGTTTGTGAACTATATAGGGTTATACCACTATTTTAGAACTCGAGTTTGCTATGTAACTCGAGTTCCATTAAAAATTGCCACTGTGGCAGGCTGAGTTGGATTAGGAACTCGAGCTCAAGGAGCTCAAGTTTCTTGTTGATACAACTTGAGCTCTTCAAGCTCAAGTACCGTTAAAATAAATTAGAACATAGAGATGCATCAAAACACAGAAATGCATCTTGGGAACAAAATAACCCATTGGAACTCAAAAACAAGGCCAAAATGGCCAAATACCAATTTTTGGCAAAAAATATAGGGATCTACCACTGTTTGTGAACTATATAGAGATACTATTTTGGAACTTGAGTTCCTCAAACTCGAGTTTGCTGTGTAACTCGAGTTCCATTAAAATCTACTATTGTGGCACACACTGAGCTAGATTTTTTAATTGAAAATTTTCATGTGGAACTTGAGTTTGGAAAACTTGATTTACTTGAAAAATAAAATTCGAGTTCTATAACAGTGAGTTCTGCTTAAGTGATAAACTCATCTTGTTCTCAGTCTCACTCTCCCTCTTTTTTATCAATCTCCCAAGACCCCAAATCTACTACTTCACCACCATGGCCACCATGCCAAACTCAGGCAAAGTTGACTCAACCACAAATCCCACTCTCACCGAAAAGAGTCCAGGCAGCACCAAGTCTCCCATTTCTGACCGGAAAACCTACTCTCCCTATCTGTCACCATCTGCATTTGAGAAATACCCATAGGATTCAATTTTTGGGTTCAAGTCTTTCCTCCTCCTTTTGCTAGCGCCCATCTGTAGTTGCTCCTTTTGGGTTCATGTCTTTTTGATTCGATTTTTAATTTCCCAATTACCCATCTGCGTTTGATCCCACTAGAAATGTCTAACTCCAATTTCTTGCTCAACAATGTCATATTTCCTTTTCTTCCTTTATTTTTTTTCTTGCTACTCTAGTTCTCATAGTACTAGGTCTTTGGTTTTTTTGGATAAGTAGTACTGGGTCTTTGTTTTTCATATTACTTTTCTTGTTTTCAACGTTTTGGCCATAATTCTGTTGTTAGGTGGATATGATGTTCCCACTTCGTTTGACATTGTTTTTGGGTGAAAATAGCCAAATACCACTATTTACCGAAATATGTATCAATCTACCACTGTTTTGAAACTCGTGTTTGTGAAACTCGAGTTTTCTGTGTAACTTGAGTTCCATAAACTTAAGTTTTTTTGAAAAAATTACTTGCAAAATTGCTGGAAAATTTTTTATGGAACTCGAGTACCATAAAAAATTTTCAAAATTTTTCCATAGAACTCAAGCACCATGGAAAACTCGAGTGTCCAAAAAATGGTAGATCCCTACGTATTTTTGAAATAGTGGTAGATTAATATATATTTTAGTAAACAATGCTATTGTGACATTTTGGCCATACTATTCCTTCAATTTATTTTACAGGTTTTCATCCTTGGTGGCTCTTATATGGAATCTATTGCTGCAAAGAAGGCTTTTTTACAATAAATTGGTTTTCTCCTATAGTAGCACAATCTCCTATTTCTAGATGGGTGATAATTATGTGTTTAAAATTTGCTTTGTAAACACTAATGGGTGCTTGGATTGTGTGTATTTCTGGCTCCATATGTTTGGTTTTAAATAATTCCAGCACTACCTGGATTGATTTTCTAGGTTACTTTTTCTTTTGCCATTTACTTACTTTCACAACCTTTTAGAATATAAAATCATCAATTTTGTCATTGGGCTACCATATAAGAGATGAATTTTTTGCTTTAAGCATTTTGTTCTAAATGCTAGGGAAGTGTTTGATTTACCTTTTATAGAAGATTTTTTCTGTTCAACTTTGCAACTCTAGGTGCATGTTAAAACAGCTGCTGGAATTTTCTTTTGGATGCTTGGCAGGGCAAGTGTTGGAGTTTGATTTGGCGAAAAGTCTCTCTCTCTCTTTCAATCCAACCTTTATCAGGACGGTTTTTGCTTGTATTAATTCTTTTTAATACTTGCATTGTGTTTTCTATTCTTAGGTTTTGTTTCCAAGAGGAATTACATAGAATTGTTACTTTCCAAAAATGCATTCTGAAAATCAACTTTCTTTCCTGTTCTTTTTCCTTTGTTTTGTTGTCTTGTTTTAGTCATTTTGTTTTGGCAAGCTCATGTCTAATTTGAATGTGGTAATGCTTCCCATTGTTGTGGTGCAATTAGATTAATAGGGATTGTGATTTTAAGGTGGTTGCCAAGAGAAGAATAAAACAGGTTTTTGCTTTATTCTGTAATGATTGGCATGAGTTGGAATATGCTTGGTTTTTTGCAAGTCATCCTTATATGGAAGTGATTGGACAGATGCCATTCTTGTCCAAGCATGACTTCTTTATTAGTTTGTTTGTCTATTTTTTGATTTCTTGAGGACAATGTTTGATAATTTTGAACTGGATGTGTCTACATGATGGGGAATTCTAATTTGAACTTTCTTGTACTCAAGAAACAGAGTTTGTGGTGAACTCTTGAATTCACTCATCTATTGTTCTTTTTTACTTCACTTTTTCTTGTATGTTTCTTTCAATATACTGTGCCTTTGAATGTGATACTATACAATTCCTTGTTTGATTTATTTTATAGATTCTTGTTGAAGGTGCTTTCTGGATTGATTTGATTCTCTTGTTGATTTCAATTTTTGCTAATGAGTCTTTCAGATTCAACACAGTGTTCAATCTAACATGATTCTGTTCATTGTTGAGTTTATTTTTATATGTTTTTCTGTAGGCTGTTAGTTAAAGCCTTTCTTGCAACACAGTTGGATTTCCTAAATCGCTTTGTTTCGATTCTATAGTTGCACAAGTATTCAAACTTGCCTATTCCATTTTGTCAGATAATTAATTATGAGTTTAAAATTTTAAATTCACTTTCTAAATGAAAGTTAATGCTTTCATTGTGTATTTTAGGTTGCATGTGTGTGATTTTAATTACTATTGCACTCCTAGCGTTTAGCAAGCTACTTTTTAAGGGTTTGTTGTAGCAAACTTGGCTTGGCTTCTTAGGATTTGCTTTTAAATATTTTAATTTACTGTTCCCTTAAACATGATATTATCCCTTGTTCAATTCATTATTTGTATTTTTGGTGCTAGGCCATTTTTTAAGGTTTGTATGTCGTGGCAAAGTTGGCTTTTCTAGATCAATATGGTTCTCTTTTTTTGGAGCACAAATATGTTAACTTTCCTTTCCTTTACTGTTCTCTATCTGTTCATTATGTGTTAAGGGTTTAAATATTCACTTTGTAAATGAAAACAGGTGCTTGCATTGTTTGTACTTCAAGCTGCATTTGTCAAGCTTTAATAAACTTGTGCAGTGCTCAACACTGTTTGTTATTGGACAATTATATAAGTCGAATGGTTGCATGCTTTAAAACATGAGCTTCCTTATGTGGTTTTATGACATTGTTACCCCAATGTTTAAAAAAATTTAATGCTAGTATATTTGCATAGGCTACAATGTTTCATGGGGACTGAAGGAAATAATATCTCTTTATCTCTTGATTTTAATATCCTTCTCCTAAAATTTAATGGTTTAATTATTAGATTAAGATATTTATGAGTAACAAAAACCATTTGTTGAAGTGACATTGGGTTGAGATCAAGATATTTTTTGGTGTTCTCAACAATCTAATATTTGAAATTTTCTCGTTACTATGACTTAAAAATTTATATTGAATATAGATATTTATCATAACTTTTAGCTGTTGTGATTTAAATTTTATTTTTATTTTTATTGGTAATATAAGAATTATTGTTGATGTAAATGGAAAAAGAAACATACAATGTGTTCATAAGAATGAACACCACAAAAAACAATCAAAAGACTAAACTAAGAGAAGAAAAAAACTGAACAATAGAAGAACATTCGGTAAAACCCCCGCACCGAGACCAATCAAAAAGACTTCTCAGAATCTTCAAAGGACCGAAAATTATGCTCCATCCATAGAGTCCACATCAAACATCCTAGAATTAAATTTCAAATATCTAAATCATGTTTCCCAAGCCAATGATTCCAACAAAATAATAATTCTGCCACAGTGCTAGGCAAGACCCACTAAATAACGAATGTCTGAAGCATAGAAACCCATAAAGAATCCGCCACATGACAGTGAATAAGGAGATGATCCATAGATTCCCCAATGCACCGGCACATACAAGAGCAATTTGCCAAAGGGTGACCTCTAAGCATGAGATTATCCAATGTAAGAATGCAATCTTGAGCTGCTGTCTATAGAAAAAAAGCCACCCTTCTGGGAACCTTTGCTTTCCAAATGCCCTTCCAAGGGAAGATAGAGTTGGGAGTCGTCCTTAACTCATTGTAAAAGGAACGGGTATCAAACTTACTATTTCCATTAAGACTTCAACAAAAAGAATCACTGCCTACTCCACGTGGAAGATGAGCTTGAATAAAAATCAAGAGGAGAAAAGAAGCAGCGTGCTCCCAGTCTTTGAAATCCCTATAAAATCTCAAGTTCCAAAATCTAACATCATCCCCCTCTTGATGACTCACAATATCAAAAATACAAGCTTCCTTATCCGCTGAAATCACATATAACTCAGGGTAGAGGATTTTAAGGGGATCAACCCCAACCCTTCTATCATGCCAGAAACAAATCTGGGTACCATCGCCCATAAAAAAGAAAAAATTTAGAAAAGTTGTCTCACCCTTCATTAATACTTTGCCACAAGCCACACCCATGAGTTTTCCTACAAATTTTAGTACTCCAACCACCTTGACCCTCCCCATATTTAGTGGATATAACCCTCTACCAAAGATGAGTAACTTCATGCACGTATCTCCATAACCACGTCCCTAATAAAGCTTGATTAAAGGACACTACATTTCTTATCCTCAAACTCCCATTTCAATAGGTGAGCAAACCTTATACCATGCCACCAAAGGGTATTTGAAGCTCCCTTCAGACAATCCCCATACAAAGTTTCTTTGGATTCTCTCCAGCCTAGTAGCCATAGCTATAGGAATAGTAAATAACGATAAAAAATAAGTAGGAAGGCTAGATAGTGTGCTCTTCAATAAAGAGAGCCTACCACCCTTGGATAAATAAAGGCATTTCCATCTTGATAATTTCTTCTCCATCTTCTCTAAAATAGGATTCCAAATAGAAGCTGTCTTGAACGATGTACCAAGTGGCATCCGTAGGTATTGCTTAGGCAAGCTGCCCACCCTACAACTAAGGATATTAGCCAAAGCATCCAGATTATTTACCTCCCCAATAGGGACAATCTCACTCTTCCCTGTATTAACCTTCAAACTTGTAAAAGCTTGAAAACACGATAAGGCCAACCTTATAGACAGCAACGGATCCCTAGAAGTATCACAAAATAAAATAGTTTCGTCCACAAACAACAAATAAGAAATGCGCACACCAACAGAGTTCACTGGTCCCACATGAAAACCATGAATTAAACCACATTCCTCAATTTTTCTCAGAATCTTGCTTACAACCTCCACAGTGAAAAGGAAAAGAAGAGGGGATAAAGGATCAGCTTGTCTCAAACCTTGAGAGCTTCCAAAGAAACCTTCAAGGGAACCATTCACTAGAAATGAAAACCGAACTGAAGTCACACAAGCCTTTATCCACCCACTCCATTTCACCCCAAAACCCATCCTATCCAAAAGGTAGAACAAAGCATCCTAATTAACATGATGGTTGGCTTTTTCAATGTCAAGCTTGCAAACTACACCCAGTACACGACTCTTCGACCTGCTATCTAGGCATTCATTGGCAATGAGCATTGAATCCAAAAATTTGCCTCCCACCTTAAAGGAATTTTGAGACTTAGAGATGGGATTGTCCAATACCGCCCTCAATCTATTAGCCAAAACTTTAGATAAAAGTTTATGCATACTACTCACTAAACTAATGGGCCTAAAATCTTTAATATTAAGAGCATTACTCTTCTTAGGAATTAAAGAAAGAAAAGAGACATTCATAAACCTTTCAAATACAGAATAACGATGAAAATGTTCAAAAAAAGCCATGACATCCTTTTCCACAACACTCCAACATTTATAGAAAAAAGCCATAGTGAAACCATCCGAGCTAGGTGCTTTGTCCCCCTCTATTTCCTTCAAAACCTAGATGACTTCCTCCTTAGAGAACACCCTCTCATCTTCCTCTATACAAGAAAAATCCAACCCATCCATAGATGGGCCCTGCATCTCAATCTCCTGGTACAAAACCTGGTAGAAATGAACCACTTGAGAATGCACCTCCATCTCATTCTCATAGACAACCCCATCCACTTCAATATTGTTAATTTGATTAACTCTTCTATGGGAATTTGCTAATCTGTGAAAAAAGAGAGTATTGTTGTCCCCCTCC